>CM065802.1:126382737-127643023 GCA_033398695.1 Orobanche coerulescens | reverse complement strand
ATTCCTTGCATATACAACATTCAAAGATTTTGAAGTCTACCAAATGGACGTGAAAAGTGCATTTCTCAATGGAGTACTAGAAGAAGAAGTCTATGTTGAGCAAACCCCTGGATTTGTCAAATGACACAAAGTATACAAGCTTCTAAAAGCTCTATATGGACTCAAGCAGGCACCAAGAGCCTGGTATGAAACTCTATCTGTTTTTCTTGAGAAAAATGGATTTTGCAAAGGAAAGGTGAACAAAAGTCTCTTCAGAATTGAACATGAAGACCACATACTACTAGTTCAAGTATATGTGGATGACATTATATTTGGCTCAACCAACCCTGAGCTATGTGAGAAGTTCTCAAATCTCAAGCAAGGATAATTTGAGATGAGTATGATAGGCAAACTAAACTTCTTTCTTGGTTTGCAAGTCAACAAGTTGACGCTGGAATATTTATCAATCAAGCAAAGTATACAAGAGATTTGATCAAAATATTTGGCATGGACTCATCCAAACCCCTAAGAGTACCAATGAGCACATTCCTACACATTGATGCAGATAAAGGAGGCATTCCAGTGAATCCTACCAACTACAGAGGACTAATTGGATCACTAATATATATCACTGAAAGCAGACCTTACATTTCATATACAGTAAGAGTGTGTGCAAGATTTCAGTCCAAACCAGCAGTCTCACCAGGAAGCAGCTAAAAGGATAATCATATACCTTAAGTCTACAATCAATTTTGGACTATTATCCAAAATATGACAACTTTAAACTATCAGGATATTCAGATGCTGACTTTGGAGGATGCAAGATCAACAGGAAAATCACCAGTGGAACATGTCAATTCCTTGGAACCAGACTAATATCTTGGTTCAGTAAGAAGCATGTGTCCAACTCACTATCTACAACTGAGTCAGAATACCTAGCCGCATGTAGCTATTATGCTCAAATTCTATGGATCAGACAACAGCTAAGGGACTACAACATCATAGCAAATGAAGTTCCTATCTGGTGTGACAACAATAGTGCAATTGTAATAACAAAAAATCCAGTTCTTCATTCCAAAATTAAGCACATTAATGTCAAACATCATGTGCTCAACAAAAGAGTAAGAGTGGAAAGAGTCAGCACAGGGTACCAAATTGCTGATATATTCACAAAGCCTTTACCAGAAGAAAGGTTTCTGGAACTAAGCAGGGATCTTGGACTACTAGACTAGGAATCTAGTGAATAGCTGAAAACCAAACGAGAAAAGGTCATCTGACTTGAAGCAGACGAGAGAAGTCACCTGATATAGCCCAGACAAGGAGCATCACCTGATCCACAGAACAGACGAGGAAAATCCATCTGATCAGACCAGACGAATAAAAGACATCTGATCAGACCAGACGATGAGAGGCCATATGATCAGACCAGACGAGAAAATCTATCTGAAGAAGACAAGAAAGTCACCTAACCGAAAAGGTCATCTAATCTGAAGCAGACTAGTAAAGCTACCTGATGAGAACCAGATGGAAGAAATCACCTGATCAGAACCAAACAAGAAAAGCTAGCTGACCAGAAGTCAAAAGGTCAACCAGCTAAGTTTTCTATTTCTTTAAAATATTTATCTTATTACACGTGGATGAAAACACACGACCACACTACCTCCATGTTTACTTCACGATGTCCAATCAATCACTCTAACTGCCACATCTTTATTTAATTATTAAATTCAAAACGTCTCTTCGAGTGGCTATTTAAGAGGGTCGACATCATTTCAGAAAAAACTTATCGTTTTCAAGCTCTAGAAACCCTAATTTTAGAAGCAAAAAAAAGCTAGAACTTCAATACACTAAAATCTGAAAAATCTTTTTGCAGAAATGGACGCGAAGACCTATTTTAAAGGCGTTAACCTGAAAATGGTGAATGAGCCGATCATTATCAGCATCATCGTAGACTTTGAAGGTCTACTGGAGGTGAACAACACGGCAGAGATGACGTATTTGATCGAAAGCATGAAGAAGAACGGCATGTATCATTTTCTGAACATCAACCCATCGCAGTTGTTCAAGGAAGCTGTTATTTGTTTTTCACGGAGGCCCAAGTCATACAGTACGGAATTGTGAGCTCAATCTTCGGAGAATGAATAACCATAACCAAGCAGACGATAGCTGACACATTTAAAATGGAGAATCGGGGCATTGATGTCGAAGACCTAAAACAAAGTCCAGTCGACATTTGGAACAAAATCAAATTACCTGAGCAGCCGATGAAAATCAAAACCACTGCCAAGAAAGTAAATCTCAATAGAGAGCAAAAATACATTCTCGACATTACCAATAAGATTGTGATAGGGATGACACGCATATTTGACCAATTATGTTCATCAAAATACACAGTATTGGGTGCTCTAATTCAGAGGGAAAGGATAAACTGGACTGACTACATATACAGGCAGTTAGTCCATGAAGTCAACAAAGCTAGCTGGAACAATGATGAGAAGAAATTTAGGCAGAAGTTGGCCTATGGAACCCAGATCACTTGGATTCTGGAATTCTTGGGAAAGGCTAAAGGAAGGGCAGATAATTTCCATCTCAGCAAGAGACTTGGTCACCTGGACCAAGCTGCAAAGGAGAAATTAGCAAAGAAACAATCCAAAGCAACTGATTTGCTTAAGAAGATGAAGTCTGAAACATATTCTTACAAGGAAGTCATAGACTCATCAGAAGGAGAACCATCAGTTGCAGCTGAGAAAAATGTACCTGTTCAAACCTCACCTGATATCTCCAAACCACCACTGCAGTGTAGTTTAGGTTCAATAGAATTTTGAATTTCATCAATCCAATGAGTGTAGCAGGATTTGTAATGGAGTTTCTAAAACGGTCAGGTTTGATATTATTGCGGCGAAGGTTCAATTTTGGGAAATAAACTATTTAAAGAAAATCATAATCAGTATTTTGTATGACGAGATGATTATTAATTATAGTATGGTTAGGTTATTAAGATCTAGAGGATTGTATATTGGATCATAGAGATTGTTCGACCCCAACTGTTCTACATACACAAACATGAGACACGCACCTTGATTGTGCTTTATGTATTATCTTGCAATTGATGTTGTATGACAAAGATTTTGAAATGTAATCACAATGATTTGAAAGCTTTCTGAAAAGCGATGATTTTATAAAATAAACATGATTGTTCTAGCTGTGTGGGTTGAGTCAAAATCAGGGATTGCCCTAACGAGGGCTCTAGGGTACGTTATGTTGTAGTCATTCGTATCACTCGACGAGTTATTTAACCAGGTGTAACAACCCCAAAACCATATGAGGATATTACAGCGTCATGGGACCTATGTCGGAATATACAAGGCTAAGAATCATTTTCACAATCATTTCAACATGCCAAAAAGGCCAATGACGGTAATATCTTTCGGTTACTCAACTACTTTCCAAAATACCTTTTCCAAAATGCCAAAACTCGACAGTTTCCAAGCACAAACACGAATCCAATAGAACGAGCTTTTGAAATTTCCCTAGCAGCGAAATCATCGTACCTCTACGTGTCACGTGTCGGAAGATGACCGGAAAATATTTCTATGAACTTATACTCTAAGTATACGGCTAGAAATTGATAGAATTAGCTTATATTTACTTTTATAAATATTCCACTCTAAGTATTTTATCGAGTTATTTTTCTCTCGAATACACTTAAAACTCAAGTGTAAGAACAAGAAAATTTTCTCTCCACATTCACGGAGTATCAAGTGGATCATTATGATGATTTTTATATGTTACATAAAAAATTCGTCACACATCAATACAATTCAGCCATACTTTAATTACACATCAAGTATATAATTAAATTCCTCACTTAATAAAAAAACATCAAAACAAAAATGATCATTGACCAAATGAATTATGAAGTGGGGGGGGGGGCATGATGAGATATTTTGGTGTTGATTTATTTCGGTCCGTGAAATGGACCTCGTGTATCTAGTCCAATAGATAGACCTTGGATTGTTTCAATATTAATACAATCAAATAATTATATTAAAAATAAAATTCTCCAAGAAATATTTTAAATAAATTAATTACCCAATAATTTATTTACTTCACGAGGCTGATTTAATTTATCCAATAAATTAAATTAGACATCTAATGTCCAATATTAACTAAGAGAGAATAAACTTAATATAATCCGTCGTTAATTCCTATAGCACGGCTCTGTAGGTTCGTCTTAGTCAGCACTCGGAGGATCCAATGAGTCTTAGTCTCAATCTGAATCAAACTCATGACATCAATATCCCCGTAGCTATGGCTACAAGAGATTAGTAAATAACAAAACTTCGAGCTTCCCAAATCACTCATTTATTTATTTTACATTACGATATTAAACAACCTCACAGGTTACACAAACATACTAGGTCAACTTAAAGTACCCCTCACACCATAAACGCCACTCGAACACATGAGTACATTACTACAATACATATTTATAAAATAAGGTTCAGAAACAAGAACTAAAACATGTTAAGCCCATGGTTAAGCCCGACAGGTCGTCATCCATGTACGTCGACCCTCAACAACAGTGGAACTCCAACCCATCTAGCAAGGGAACATGCTCAGACATCAGGATTACCTACAATGCATAAACTACGTGAGCTAAAGCCCAATAAGTAGAAATCATGAATGTATCATGTCTAATGCAACATATGAGATATGATCATCAATGAGAATATCTCAAAATCATTTTATTATCCTTGGGCCCCTTGAACCACATATTAAGCACCGGAATGAGCTCAATATCATGTCATATCATAAGGCATGCATCTAGCATGCCAGATATATAACTGCATGCATCTACCACACCAAATATATCGTGAGAACATGCATCTACCATGTCCCACACATCATATAAGCACGCATATACCGTGCTAAATATATCATACAACCATGCATCTACCATGCCTCGGTGCTCTAGCAGCAGCCAACAAAATATTTTTCTTTTCTTTCTTTCCGTGATCGTACCATGCATGCAGACACTAGTGAGTCTCCTGTTATGCATGCATGTGGAGATGCTAATGGATGTTATGATAATGTAAGGTGCAAAGAGCATAATACAGATCAATCATACAATACAATAGAATACTCTCGACATTACCAATAAGATTGTGATAGGGATGACACGCATCTTTGACCAATTATGTTCATCAAAATACACAGTATTGGGTGCTCTAATTCAGAGGGAAAGGATAAACTGGACTGACTACATATACAGGCAGTTAGTCCATGAAGTCAACAAAGCTAGCTGGAACAATGATGAGAAGAAATTTAGGCAGAAGTTGGCCTATGGAACCCAGATCACTTGGATTCTGGAATTCTTGGGAAAGGCTAAAGGAAGGGCAGATAATTTCCATCTCAGCAAGAGACTTGGTCACCTGGACCAAGCTGCAAAGGAGAAATTAGCAAAGAAACAATCCAAAGCAACTGATTTGCTTAAGAAGATGAAGTCTGAAACATATTCTTACAAGGAAGTCATAGACTCATCAGAAGGAGAACCATCAGTTGCAGCTGAGAAAAATGTACCTGTTCAAACCTCACCTGATATCTCCAAACCACCACTGCAGTGTAGTTTAGGTTCAATAGAATTTTGAATTTCATCAATCCAATGAGTGTAGCAGGATTTGTAATGGAGTTTCTAAAACGGTCACGTTTGATATTATTGCGGCGAAGGTTCAATTTTGGGAAATAAACTATTTAAAGAAAATCATAATCAGTATTTTGTATGACGAGATGATTATTAATTATAGTATGGTTAGGTTATTAAGATCTAGAGGATTGTATATTGGATCATAGAGATTGTTCGACCCCAACTGTTCTACATACACAAACATGAGACACGCACCTTGATTGTGCTTTATGTATTATCTTGCAATTGATGTTGTATGACAAAGATTTTGAAATGTAATCACAATGATTTGAAAGCTTTCTGAAAAGCGATGATTTTATAAAATAAACATGATTGTTCTAGCTGTGTGGGTTGAGTCAAAATCAGGGATTGCCCTAACGAGGGCTCTAGGGTACGTTATGTTGTAGTCATTCGTATCACTCGACGAGTTATTTAACCAGGTGTAACAACCCCAAAACCATATGGGATATTACAGCGTCATGGGACCTATGTCGGAATATACAAGGCTAAGAATCATTTTCACAATCATTTCAACATGCCAAAAAGGCCAATGACGGTAATATCTTTCGGTTACTCAACTACTTTCCAAAATACCTTTTCCAAAATGCCAAAACTCGACAATTTCCAAGCACAAACACGAATCCAATAGAACGAGCTTTTGAAATTTCCCTAGCAGCGAAATCATCGTACCTCTACGTGTCACGTGTCGGAAGATGACCGGAAAATATTTCTATGAACTTATACTCTAAGTATACGGCTAGAAATTGATAGAATTAGCTTATATTTACTTTTATAAATATTCCACTCTAAGTATTTTATCGAGTTATTTTTCTCTCGAATACACTTAAAACTCAAGTGTAAGAACAAGAAAATTTTCTCTCCACATTCACGGAGTATCAAGTGGATCATTATGATGATTTTTATATGTTATATAAAAAATTCGTCACACATCAATACAATTCAGCCATACTTTAATTACACATCAAGTATATAATTAAATTCCTCACTTAATACAAAAACATCAAACCAAACATGATCCTTGACCAAATGAATTATGAAGTGGGGGGGGGGGCATGATGAGATATTTTGGTGTTGATTTATTTCGGTCCGTGAAATGGACCTCGTGTATCTAGTCCAATAGATAGACCTTGGATTGTTTCAATATTAATACAATCAAATAATTATATTAAAAATAAAATTCTCCAAGAAATATTTTAAATAAATTAATTACCCAATAATTTATTTACTTCACGAGGCTGATTTAATTTATCCAATAAATTAAATTAGACATCTAATGTCCAATATTAACCAAGAGAGAATAAACTTAATATAATCCGTCGTTAATTCCTATAGCACGGCTCTGTAGGTTCGTCTTAGTCAGCACTCGGAGGATCCAATGAGTCTTAGTCTCAATCAATCAAACTCATGACATCAATATCCCCGTAGCTATGGCTACAAGAGATTAGTAAATAACAAAACTTGAGCTTCCCAAATCACTCATTTATTTATTTTACATTACGATATTAAACAACCTCACAGAGTTACACAAACATACTAGGTCAACTTAATGTACCCCTCACCACATAAACGCCACTCGAAGACATGAGTACATTACTACAATACATATTTATAAAATAAGGTTCAGAAACAAGAACTAAAACATGTTAAGCCCATGGTTAAGCCCGACAGGTCGTCATCCATGTACGTCGACCCTCAACAACAGTGGAACTCCAACCCATCTAGCGAGGGAACATGCTCAGACATCAGGATTACCTACAATGCATAAACTACGTGAGCTAAAGCCCAATAAGTAGAAATCATGAATGTATCATGTCTAATGCAACATATGAGA
This sequence comes from Orobanche coerulescens, assembly GCA_033398695.1. Classification (NCBI taxonomy): domain Eukaryota; kingdom Viridiplantae; phylum Streptophyta; class Magnoliopsida; order Lamiales; family Orobanchaceae; genus Orobanche; species Orobanche coerulescens. The sequence continues at coordinate 127,635,506 of CM065802.1, read as the reverse complement.
TATGATCATCAATGAGAATATCTCAAAATCATTTTATTATCCTTGGGCCCCTTGAACCACATATTAAGCACCGGAATGAGCTCAATATCATGTCATATCATAAGGCATGCATCTAGCATGCCAGATATATAACTGCATGCATCTACCACACCAAATATATCGTGAGAACATGCATCTACCATGTCCCACACATCATATAAGCACGCATATACCGTGCTAAATATATCATACAACCATGCATCTACCATGCCTCGGTGCTCTAGCAGCAGCCAACAAAATATTTTTCTTTTCTTTCTTTCCGTGATCGTACCATGCATGCAGACACTAGTGAGTCTCCTGTTATGCATGCATGTGGAGATGCTAATGGATGTTATGATAATGTAAGGTGCAAAGAGCATAATACAGATCAATCATACAATACAATAGAATACTCTCAAGATATCATCAAGTTCAACAACTAGTTATACAAACAATACTATGTTTATGCACTGTAGTTGCAGATGGATTTCTACTTACCTTGATCGGGTAATACCCTTACGTTTATACCAATAGGATGTGTTTGTGATGATATATCTTCAAACCCTGTTTCAAAGAATGTGTTTAAAGGCTTTACATACCACACGCAAGGTTTAACTCTCTTCGTATCGAAAGGGTTTATCACTTCCTATGTAGACGCATAACCGGTGTTCTACGTATTTTATGTCTGTTTATCGACTTATACCAGACCATTAACCAATCACTTTTGGACATATAATTCATTAATGAATCTATTAGTCTCTGTTTATAAAGTTCATTCAACTCTCACAACTTAAAATTCCAAGGTTTTATAACAACATTTGATTAAGAGAGTTTATCAAAGTCTTGTCATAATCAGGTTTTGTTTTGCTTATAACCACTAGAATATAAGTTCGATTTACACCAATTTTTGACATAATATCCCTTAGATACTTAAGAACATGTATATTGAAACTCCTGCCCCTGAAGCATACGGATCAAGTAACATATACCATTAATTCCAAAAGGTGGCAGAATTGATTCCTTTATTGCCTTAGTGAGTTTCAAGCCTTATAAATCCATATTTAACACGAGGGTTAGCCATGGATAAATTCCTAATATCATTATAACATGTCTAAGAAAATATAAAAGCTCTCACACCTTCGAAATGTCTAAGAAACATATCAAGAACAAGGAAGAAACCAAGGAAACTCACCTTGATTGTCAAAGGAATTGAGGTGTTGATGTTTTGATGATTTCTTCTTGAATTTTTGGTGAATTTTCGAAGTGGGAGCTTCTTGTTCATGTCCAGACTGTAAATGAGGGTTGAGGGTCGGCTTTATCCATCAACCAAGTCTGTTAAGTCGGTTATGAAGGTGAAATGTCCAAAATACCCTCGACTGACTACTAGAGACTAGGTTTGAAATAATTGATCGAGGACAGTAGGGAGATGATATGAATCGACCACCACCTCGAGTAGAAAAAGTTGAATAAGATGGAGGAAGGTTCAGGAAGTTGAATCCCCCAACATTTGAGAGCGCATTAGATCCTACAAAAGCATAGGATTGGCTAAGGACTATAGAAAACATGTTCCAATATAGTAAGGTTTCTGAATAGAACAAGGTACTTTGTGCATCCTTCATGTTACGGGGCAGTGCAGGTCATTGGTGGGATACGATAAGCTCTATTGAAAATGTGGTAACAATGACTTGGGCTAAGTTCAAGGAACTCTTCAGAAATAAGTACTTTACAGCTCCTGTTCGTGCAATGAAGATGAACGAATTTATACAGTTGAAACAGTGAAGCATGACGGTTTCAGACTACATCTGTAAATTCGAAATGCTGTCCAGCTTTGCTGAGCATATGGTTAGCACGGAAACACTAAAAGTGGAGAGGTTCCTTGAAGGCTTGAGACCGGAGCTATATAGAGATTTTAGCATGGCAGGAATTCAAGGAACGACTTATTCAATAGTTGTTAAGAGAGCATTGGTCGCAGAACAGGCAGAACTGAGGATTCGACAAGCACAAGAGGTTCGGTGGCAAATTTCCCAATGACAAGGCCAACGATGGTTTAAGAATGAAAAGAAGAGGCCACCTCAATCTCAGAATCCAATGGCTGATTTTCCATCTAAAAAGGGGCAAGAACAAGGAGATCCAAGTAAGCGTATGAAGTTTGAAGAGGGTAGACCCTTTGTACCATTACCAGCATGCCCTAACTGTGGAAAACAACATAGTGGAGTTTGCTTATTGGGTTCTAAAGTATGCTTTTCATGTGGACAACCTAGACATATGGCGAACGTTTGCCCAAACAAGACAAAAGCCAAAGCGCAGGAAAGGGTACCAGCTAGAGTTTACACCATAACCAGAGAAGATGCTGAAGCTAATCCATCTATTATCACAGGTAACCTTCTTATCTTTGGTATTTCAACATCGGTATTATTTGATCCTGGTGCTACACATTCATTTGCATCTACCGAGTATGTGAGAAGGCTGAGTAGAGTACCAGAAACAATTGAGGTAGGTTATAATGTAGTTACCCCCTCTGGAGATCCAAAACAAACAAATGAGATCATACGAGCATGTAGTATTCCTATTGAAAATAGGGAACTCTATGCTGATTTAATTGTGTTGGACATGAATGACTATGACATAATCTTGGGTATGGATTGGTTATCAAAGTATCATGCTACTGTTGACTGTCGGAGAAAGATTGTGAGATTCCAACCACCTAGGGAGGGACCTTTTTATTTTGTCGGGGTTAGTAAGAATTTTAGATTTCTAGTAAGTCAGTCTCGTGGCCTACACCGTGACCTAATTGAGAATGAATGATATGATCATTCAAAACCTTTATGTCGTGAATACCATATACGTATAAACCCTTCAATCATATGTCCTCTATCGTGACACTTCAAAAGGGCCACACACGTCGGTATGATTAATACAAGTTTTTCAGCAGCTCCTTCAAAAGTCCATATGAAGGGTGACTTAGTAATTTGGCCTTGAAGGTAAGATTCACAAGTTGGATAGGGATACGATCATAATGGACCCATAAGTCCATATTTCTCGATTTTATGAATCTTGGTCTGACCAACATGATCAAGTCTAAGATGCAACTTAAGTGCTTGGTTTGTTTTATCCCTACCACGCATCCTAGTAATAATATTCACAGTGGATTAATTCTTTAGATTCAAATGGTATTAGACCATTTACTAATGTAGTTGTACCAACCAATTTAATTATAAAACAATATGACAGCATCCATCTCCAATAAAGAAATGCTATCCTTTATGGTCCATGACTGGAATTGATACAACATTTTTGTGCCCCTTCGGCAAAACAATTACATCATCTAAAGTGATAATAAGACCGGATTCCAAATCCAACATAAGTGATTCGATGTCAGTAGCCTCGGCAATATGTCCGTTGCCGACTGTGACCATCACTTCTCCAATTTCAAGCTTTCTACTTCGTTCTAGATCCCGATCATTGTACATATATGGAAACTTGCACCAGAATCAAGTATCGAAGAAGTAGAATAAATAGTTACAGAATAATTTATTTCCAAAACTAGTAGTTTCGTACCTAAAGTGCCATGAAGCTTTGGACAGTCTTTTGCTTAGTGTCTTGGCTCACCGCACATGAGACATTCATCTGACTTTGCCTTCTTGCTCTTCGGAATCATCGGGGCCTTGCCCTTACCCTTAAGAACCTTACCTTGTGGGCCCATCTGTTTCTTGGTATTTTTCTTCTTATTCTTGGACCTTTGAGGTCCAGAATAAATCACAAGGGCAGAGTCATTCACACGCGGAGTCTTCATCTGAGACTGAGCAGTTACAAGTTTATTCATCAACCCTGCTAAACTGCAAGCAATCTCATTGCACTTGAAGTTCATAGCAAACTTAGAGAGGGAATCAAGAAGAGATTGCAGGATAAGGTCTATCTGGAGAGAAGCATGCATCCTAAAATCAAGAGCCTTCAATCTCTCTATCATAGTGATCATCTTGAGGATGTGGTCCCCGACTTTCTCACCTTCCTTCATCCTGGCACCAAATATTTGCTTTGATATCTCATATCTAGCAGTTCGTCTGTGCTCACCATAAAGCTCGTCTAAGTGAGATAAGATATACCTAGCCGAAGTCATTTTCTCATGAGTTCTCCGAAGCTCATTAGACATATAGCCCATCAAATAGCCACAGACTCTAATGACATCCACAACCCATTTTTCGTGGATTCAGCATCTTTCTGACTAGCACTTGTCCGCACCAGAGCCGCCTGAATGTCTATCTCCAAGACGTATCCTAGCACCTCCATACTGAGGACAATCATTAGAATTCGGATCCAGTCCACAAAGTTTGGTCCGATTAAGTTATTCTTTTTGAGTAGTATTGCGAGTGGGTTCATTGTCATTTTTCAGAGATTTTTCGTTTGTCAATTGCAGAGAATAATTTTGAGATACGTTACTGATCTCTATTTATATCGATATTACAAACTCCCCTGTGAAATTCGGAAGTGATGGTTGACTTCATAGTGGTGATTGATTTCATTACAAAGTCTAATAGAGGGCAACCCATACGGATTTTATTCTATTAGTGGTGTCTAAGACCAACCCATCTAATCGATGATTCGATCTTGTTTTACTTCTAGTTCACTTGCCCTCAACCCATACGGTTTTTATGGCTCGCTGAACTATCTAAGTTTCAACCGTAACTCCTATCAGTCTGACAATCGAATCTCACCCAGCAACCCATACAACTTCTAGGAGTTTGATTCGTCACAATCGAAGGCATCTAATCCATTTTAGGAATTTAGCAACCTTCCCCCAAAATATTACCCCGACATACTCGGCAGAATAATATTTTGGTTTGGATTTCCATTCTCTATGAGTTTCAAGGAGGGTAGAAAACCTCGTAACCTTTTCAAATTAGTGTTTGTAAGTGGGAGAATTATGTGATAATATGTTACACTATGCACATTAATCATGTTATAATCGCGGTTTGTCGGTTTGCTTGTTTGTCATACGATATGAAAAATATAGACAACCTAAATCGACCAACATGTAGTTCATAGACCGTTCCTAAGTACTAAGTCATCATCGACTTGATAAAAAGAAAATTACAAGTAATCAAATTACACTACTAGAAAAAGGATATTTAACGACGGAATATTTCGTCGTTACATGCCAAAAAAATGGTCGTTAAAGGTTTTAACGACGGACAATGTTCGTCGTTTGTTCGTCGCAACAAACTTCGTCGTTATTGGTACTAACGACGATGTTCATCGTTATTTTGTCGATACCTTTTACGATGACTTTTTGTTTTGGTCGTTAATAAAGAATACATTAACGAAAACACTACTATGTAATAACGACCACATTTTTTGTCGTGAAAAATCATCCTAACGGCTATGACAATTTTAAAATTATATTAATAACGACCAAATACTCCATCGTTATAGATGCTCTTTTAACGACAAACAAATAGAAATTACCACCAATCTCACCATCGTTAAAGATCCATTCCAACGGATAATTTTAATTAAAACTTCTGCTTTTAACGACCATATATTTCATCGTTATTGTTAAACGCATATACAAAAAGTTTATTATGCTCATCCCATCTTTAAAAAATGCTAAATAATCCAATGAAAAAAATAGATATTAATCAAAATAAAAAAAGATTTCATTATTTGAAATTCATTTTTTGGTAAATAGAAATTTATTAACCAAAGGCCAAAAAAACCCAAACTTCATACAAACATAGCTACCAATAAATGGAACAACAAGAATCAAAAGGAGCTAAACACTCAACCCAAAAAAACAAAAGCAGCAAGCAATAGAGCAAAAAAACACTGAAGCCCAAAGTTGAAGCTTCAAAACTGACAATAGGAAGCAACAACAAAACACTACTCTTAGGATCAACTTACATCCATAGTGAAACTTATTATAATAAGCATTCTAATTGATCGAAATAGCAATTACATCCATAGTCATTAGAAAAATTACTACTCTTAGAATCAACTTACTAATAGGAAACCGAAGTTCTATTTTGGCATTACAAAAAAATAAAAATCTCCAGATTCACATATTTCTTATCTTCAAATATTAGCTTCACTTCAGTTTGAAGCATCATCTCGTGGAATAGAAATATTAAGTTGTCGCACCAGTATATCTTTTAATGCTTTCAATTGATTTTCATATGAATCCATTCGACCCTTTAGTTCGTTATTCTCATCTTGTACCGTGTCCAGACGATCTGTAAGAATTTGATTCTGTCGTTTGGTGCTGTTCAACTCTGATTGAAGCTCCTCTCTACTAGGTTGTGGTCCATTTATTTGTTTAAGTGTTATTCCTCCTCCAAAACACACAACCCGATCACGAGACTTCGATTTAAAAACTTGCTTGGCCACCTATAGAACAAGGAAACAAATTATTATGTGTACTCCAATATACACCACTTGATCATTATAAAGAGAACAACTTGACTATCTTTGCATGGGCAAGAAATGGAAGTATTATTTATGATGTGTTAAACTACAACAAGCATTATAATGTTTTAAAAGAAAAAAAATCTGAACAGACCATGGCATGTTTTAAAAGAAAAAAAAAATCTGAACAGAAAAAGAAAAAAAAAACTTCCTTCTGGGCTTACTTGCCAAGTCCGGATTATGTACCAGCAAACACCATTCTAGCTTTCTAATTAAGCAGATCGAACAGACCAATAAGGCAGTTTTTAAAAGAAAAAAATGCGAGCAGAAAAGAAAAAAATGCAACAGGCATGTCTCATGTTTTTTTTTTACCAAAAATAATAAGTGCGAGATATAGTGGATTTGGTTTCTGAACAGAGGCATGTTTCTGGATTTACCATAAAAAAATCTGAACAGAGGCATGTTTCTGGATTTGTTTTTTTTTTATGCTAAAGTGTATAAAAGCAGACAAAACTAAGTAAAAGATTAAATTATACATCTAAAAATGCATCTACATAAGCTCATTGTTCAGCTAGAATGATTTCGAGACCATGTAAAAGTCACCCTAAAATAGTGCAACAAGAAATAATAAGTGTGAGATATACAATACGGAAATTTACCTCGACATGGGAAAGTGATGGTTCTTTTTCCACTACTTGTCGAATTTCATCCTACAACAAAATAATGACTTAAATTATTATTGTAATATCCGCAAATTCGATTTCCGGTAATTTTCATTTTTCCGGCGGAGGTCCGTTTCGACAACTCGCTTGTCGCTGTTTTGGAATTCTGAACCTATTTTGTTTTTGGAGTTTCTCCGCTTAGACGGGTCTCGATGATGTTTTTACGTAATTTCATCTTGTGGTATATTTTGTCTCATGCGTATTCGATTCTCCTTAAACTCGTTCGATTCCGTCACTTTCTTACTCCCATGAGTTAGTATGCTTGATTAGAGCATGATGTGAGTTTCGGATTGTTAATCCGACGTTGTATCGTGATTTTCGGATGTTTGGGCCGTTTTTGTAATTTCCTAAAAATTTAGGGAATTTGTTCCTTGTTCAACTTTGGTTGTGTACCTCAGATCGTTTTGGGGTTCCGTACTTCCATTTCGTTTTATTGTTGCCCAAATATCGATTCCTATTGCTTTTATTCTCTTTCCGGATCATTTTCGTCATTTTTGGGACCCGAGGGGGGGTATGAGCCGCGGCACAAGGATTGTGCGCCGCGGCACACATACTACCCGATTGTTGGCGGCGAGCATGCCGTGTGCCGCGGCACAAGGATTGTGCGCCGCGGCAGTAGTCGGTGCCGCGGCACACTTGTCGGGCCGCGGCACACCGTGTGGCACTGCCGGCTAAAACCTCTGTCCGCGTGCCCGGCACGATCCGTGATGCCGCGGCACATGCCGAGTCGAGCCGCGGCACACTCCTTATGAGCCGCGGCACAACGAGCGGTCACCACCACAGGCGCAATTTTTGGCCCGTGCGCGGCACGGTTTAGCCGAGCCGCGGCACACAATGCGGTCGGCGCTATAATCGGGTGTTTTCGTGAAGTTTCGCTCATTTGCTCCTTTTCTTCCACCGTGCGCGAGAGAGAGAGGGTTGAGAGGGGGATTTCTTCTCCATCCACCCTTTTGATTGTGTGTTTGTCTTCATCTTCCTTCGATCGAGTAGCTCGGATTGTGGATCTAGCACGTGTTCTTCGGATTATAGGGTTTGTATCTTCAAGAGGTAAGATCTCTTATACCCTACTATGATTTTTGGGGAGGGTTTGGTGGTGATCTTGTGTTTTAATCCGAATTAACCGATGTTGTTGTTAGATTTGGATAGTACTCTCGTGACCCTTGGTTTTCTTGTTTTTGGTTGGGATGAAATCCCGTTAGTTCACCGTTAACCGATTTCAATTCCCTACGCACTCTTGGTGTTCGATAAATTGTCCCAACGGGTAGGACTAGGAGGGATTTCTTCGTATTCATGATGTGAGATTGATTGTATATCATTATTGTGTTAGGGTCGGATTTGAGAGGATTGTTCGGACCGGAACCTATTCCTTCGTCGTCTCCCTCGCGTCGTATTACCAAGGCAAGTACCTCGATATACGAATTGTAACTGCGTGAAATCATTGTTGTCGAAGTGTATGAGTTTATATGGAGGTATATATATGTATGTGTATATATATATATATGTGTGTGTTTATATATATAGTTACATGTTAAATATATGTATGTATATACGTATATTAATATATATGTTTATGTCGGTGATCGACGAGTGTTGAATTCTACCATTAGTTGACGTGCTCAACTTGGATTGATGGGCGAACTATAGTTATTCATATAATATAGTGAGGTTATATATTTATATATATATATATATATAAATGTGTATATATTCGGTTGAGTCGCAACATAGAGATATATGTGCGGTGTTGATTGAGTTTGATGGATAACGTGCGTGTTATTGTTTATTTGTGTGGATATGGACTGGCGGAGAAATTGTGTGACTTGATGTACCGAGTTGAAAATAGTTGTGACAATTGTCCGTGTGCTTGATGTTTGAACAATGTGGATACTTGTGGTGAGAAACGTCATATCCGGAACCTACGAGGGCGGGGCGGTGTACTCCGGCCTGGTGTACGCTGCAATGTGCGGCTCCATATGGGTGGTGAACGCCGGTGTCACCTAATGCGCGTGCAAGGGGCGGCTCTTGCGGGAGTGACGCCGGTGCGGTGACATGTTCAAGGAGCGGCCGACATAGTGGAGTGAACGCCGGTGCACAGGTGTGCAGTGGAGGCGCCTGGCAGGCTTATTGGTTACGGGTATTTGAGTGATAGCTGAGACCCCGTTACTGAACGATGTTCGTATCTCAAATTCTTTCAAATCACTTTCAAATGATTGTCTTGATATAGACCGCGATTCGTGTTTTTGAAAGCTTGTTTCAAATTGTTTTTAAAGCGTTTGGTATCAGGGTTAATTAACCAAGGAGGTTTGACGAAATCTCCGAGGGTTAATTAATCGGGGGTCTTGAGCAGGATATGTCGAATGAGAGTTCTGTACCTTTGATTGTATTGTGGTGCTATTCTGTGTATTGGGTCGAGAACCCTGTGGAATGTTGAGATGATTGGTTTCGTGATGATGTTATTTGGAATGGGTTGAGAACCCTGTGAGATGTTGTAATGATTTCGTTTGTGACGGTGTTCTATAAATTGGGTCGAGAACCCCAAATAAGTTGACTTGGTTTTTGGGTAATCGTTTTCCATACGTTGGGTCAAGGACCCGAGAGTTTTTTTGAAATTAATTCCAAAAGCATCCCCATTCGATTTTGTTTAAAACCCCAAGACGACCCGAGTCATTAATAATGTTTTCAAACTATTTTATCAAAATACTTTTCCTTTTTTTTTTTTAAAAATGGATTTTCAAACTTAATCTTTTGACTCCTTGGGCTCGTCCAAAGTTTGATTGACGTTATGTTCCATATAGAGAATATGACTATGTGATTATTTTTCACCTTGTGTATGCGAGTGCTATCTTGTGTTAACTTTGGGAATGTATGGTTTGTGTTAATGGCTTCACGATGGTTGAATTTTGTGTTATTCTTGTTCGTATATCTTGTACCTTATGTACTTGCACTAGCAAAATTCCGGTTTGCTAACCCCGAGTTTTCGGGGTGGGTGCTGTTATGCGCTCAGGTTTTGGCGGCTCGGGAGCGATCACGGGATTGGCTTGGAAGGAGATGGAAGGCAGCGATGCTAATCACACCAGTCGAGTCTTTTCTTTTGTTTCATTTTGGTCGGTATTTTCTTTGTCGTTTGAGTATTCACCCTTGCATGGGTGTAGTTATCGATTTTTAAATTGGTGTCATTCTTTTCGTGTTCAAGTTTATTGTTGTCATTGTTGTATGAATGTCGTTAGTTTATGAATTGGTTTAAGACCTTGTCGGTCTACCTTGTATTTAATTTTGACCCCGGTCGACCAATCGTTGAGTAGTCTTTTGGAGTTGCTTTGGTAGATCCTTGTGATAAGGGTCTACGGCGTGTGACATTCCCGGTCGTATTCTGGGGGTGTTACATTTATGGTATCAGAGCTTAGGTTTGCGAAAAACCTAGGCCGTTGGGTCAAGTCCATGTCTTGTGTAAGTCGCGCGCATCAGAGTCGTGATTAGTATCGTGGTTCCGACATCATCTTCCGGCAATCCGTGATGGTAAGCCTCCCGATCGTAAGTCCCCTTATACACGTATTTGATCACATTGTGCTAATATGCTTAATGTGAACTAGGAATTGGAACTTGTTGGTGATATTATCGTTATAGGATATAACATGCGCATGCGGTCCGAGCATAAATAGTTACGTAGTATGCTTCGGAAGTCGAGCATGTTTATCTGTTTCGGTACTTTATTAGAATGAATTTACGAATGATAATGTTATCCACCGCATGAGTATTTTAAAATGGTTTTTGTTATCTTGCAAACCGAGTTTTGATATTTTCGTCTTGCATATTTTGATAGTATTCTTATGACGGTATTTGATATTTCATAAATGACTTTTGTGAGTATTGGAGAATGTTATCGACTTCGGCCTTTTTGGCATTTAGATCATTTTTTTTAAGGAATTTTTGCCTGGTGGGTTCCGGCACGGGGCCCACGGCGCTGTAGTATCTCGAATATTTTAAAGCAATGCTTTGAAATTTTCTAACATTGTGTAAAGCCATGATTTAATACCGTCATGTTAAATGGTCACGTGTCTCGGTGGAGAATTCTTTCGAATAAACATTTTTGAAGAAGAGGAAAGATTTTCAAAATTTTGATATTTGGGACTCAACATTTTCGAAATATTTCAAATTAGTTACGAATTAATTTTCGATTTCCTTTTTTTTTCTTTTATTCATCACTCGAAAATAATTTTTAGAGTCATTATGTAAACTTCCTCTTCCGAAATAAAAGACAGTGTTTACAAGTCTTGGGCGCAACGTGACTAGCCCCTTTTTCAAAAATTTGTTTTCATTAAGTGCATACATATAATGATCGTCCTCGTCGAGGAACTCGAACTTGACTTCATAAAATTTTGTGCTTTACGATAGTATTGTTATTCTATAGATGTTAACTAAACCTTGCGTTGATAAGGGTGGTATACTGTACGACTGATTATTTGATAATGCTGAATGGTACTATCCGTATTAGTATGTCAAGCCTCGGCGGACGTGGACGTGATGATGGAAGTGGAAGCGGCAAGGTGGTTCGTATGACCACGATCCATGCTACGGTGAAGGAGTATCTAGATCAATCGATATCCTATGAAATCTCCTCAGTGGTCGAGCCCACGAGCGAAGCCAAGAGACCGAGGATATCTGGGAAGTTTTTGGGCGGTGCAGAGCCTAAGGCTCCCAAACCCCAACGTCGTTCGAACGCGTCGTCTTCGCGATCAGGAGTGAACGCTTGGAATCCCAAGCCAGCATCGGTGACTCTCGGTAAGAAGGGAGGGTGCTTCAACTGCAATCGTCAGGGACATGTTCGTGCAAATTGTCCCTTTCCACTCTTGACTTGTTACCGGTGCGGGTGTGAAGGTCATCGGGAGAAGCATTGTGAGATAATTTACAGGCGGCAAAGAATGCTACCCTATTGGCGGACAGAGCAAGTGACTGGAGAATGTCCCGAAACCCTATGTTTCCTCCTGAAGAACCTAACATGGGAGGATGAATATTTTGCAATATGTCCTAATTGTTGCTGTTTTGGACAATCGTGACTTTGATCGTTCTTCATTTCATTGCTCTATATTTCCAACTCTTGTTGTTCTAAGTTTGGGATCGAAATACCTTTTAGTATGGGGAAGTGTATTACCCGTACTTTCCTTGGTATTTTCGGCATTGTATGATTTTTCATTGTTGGTAACTCAATTATGACCCTCTCGATAATTTTTTTTAAAACTACCCTGTTGTACTTAGCCTACCGTTCTCCGAACGAATTTCAGAACCGTGTGGTTAGACTCCGTGAATTATTGTGGTCTTTCCATATCTGAACCTAATTCTTGCAGAAATTTTGTTCGAAGCTAATATTCCCTCGCGTGCAATTGACACTTCTGAATGTGTTATGAACTTGGATTGTGGTTGGTTGAGCTCGAAACATGATTTTCAGGACGTCTGAACTATTTTGTGATTTTCTTAACTCGGGGAGCTTTGGTATCCAAATTCATACCCCTTCACCTCAACTCGTCGTATTTCTGGAACCTTGCTTTCGCGCTTTGCTCGTGATGATTTGGGGCTGAGCAAGTAGTTATTTCCTTGATTGTTCCGCCGCTCTTTATTTTAAGTTTCGGGACGAAACTTCTTTTAAGGAGGGTAGAATGTAATATCCGCAAATTCGATTTCCGGTAATTTTCATTTTTCCGGCGGAGGTCCGTTTCGACAACTCGCTTGTCGCTGTTTTGGAATTCTGAACCTATTTTGTTCTTGGAGTTTCTCCGCTTAGACGGGTCTCGATGATGTTTTTACGTAATTTCATCTTGTGGTATATTTTGTCTCATGCGTATTCGATTCTCCTTAAACTCGTTCGATTCCGTCACTTTCTTACTCCCATGAGTTAGTATGCTTGATTAGAGCATGATGTGAGTTTCGGATTGTTAATCCGACGTTGTATCGTGATTTTCGGATGTTTGTGCCGTTTTTGTAATTTCCTAAAAATTTAGGGAATTTGTTCCTTGTTCAACTTTGGTTGTGTACCTCAGATCGTTTTCGGGTTCCGTACTTCCATTTCGTGTTATTGTTGCCCAAATATCGATTCCTGTTGCTTTTACTCTCTTTCCGGATCATTTTCGTCATTTTTGGGACCCGATGGGGGGTATGAGCCGCGGCACAAGGATTGTGCGCCGCGGCACACATACTACCCAGTTGTTGGCCGAGCAGGCTGTACCGTGTGCCGCGCCACAAGGATTGTGCGCCGCGGCACACAGCCGAGTCAGTGCCGCGGCACACTTGTCCGGGCCGCGGCACACCCGTGTGGCACCTGCCGGCTAAAACCTCCTGTACCGCGTGCCCGGCAAGATCCGGCGATGCCGCGGCACATGCCGAGTCGAGCGCGGCACACTCCTTATGAGCCGCGGCACAACGAGCGGTCGGCCACCACCAGGCGCAATTTTTGGCCCCTGTGCCGCGGCACGCTTTAGCCGAGCCGCGGCACACAATGCGCGGCCGCGCTAATCGGGTGTTTTCAGCGAGTTTCGCTCATTTCCTCATTTTCTTCCACCGTGCGCGAGAGAGAGAGGATTGAGAGGGGGATTTCTTCTCCATCCACCCTTTTGATTGTGTTTTTTCTTCATCTTCCTTCGATCGTGTAGCTCGGATTGTGGATCTAGCACGTGTTCTTCGGATTATAGGGTTTGTATCTTCAAGAGGTAAGATCTCTTATACCCTAGTAAGATTTTTGGGGAGGGTTTGGTGGTGATCTTGTGTTTTAATCCGAATTAACCGATGTTGTTGTTAGATTTTGATAGTACTCTCGTGACCCTTGGTTTTCTTGTTTTTGGTTGGGATGAAATCCCGTTAGTTCACCGTTAACCGATTTCAATTCCCTACGCACTCTTGGTGTTCGATAAATTGTCCCAACGGGTAGGACTAGGAGGGATTTCTTCGTATTCATGATGTGAGATTGATTGTATATCATTATTGTGTTAGGGTCGGATTTGAGAGGATTGTTCGGACCGGAACCTATTCCTTCGTCGTCTCCCTCGCGTCGTATTACCAAGGCAAGTACCTCGATATACGAATTGTAACTGCGTGAAATCATTGTTGTCGAAGTGTATGAGTTTATATGGAGGTATATATATGTATGTGTATATATATATATATATATATGTGTGTGTTTATATATATAGTTACATGTTAAATATATGTATGTATATACGTATATTAATATATATGTTTATGTCGGTGATCGACGAGTGTTGAATTCTACCATTAGTTGACGTGCTCAACTTGGATTGATGGGCGAACTATAGTTATTCATATAATATAGTGAGGTTATATATTTATATATATATATATATCTATATATATAAATGTGTATATATTCGGTTGAGTCGCAACATAGAGATATATGTGCGGTGTTGATTGAGTTTGATGGATAACGTGCGTGTTATTGTTTATTTGTGTGGATATGGACTGGCGGAGAAATTGTGTGACTTGATGTACCGAGTTGAAAATAGTTGTGACAATTGTCCGTGTGCTTGATGTTTGAACAATGTGGATACTTGTGGTGAGAAACGTCATATCCGGGAACCTCTGAGGGCGGGGCGGTGTACTCCGGCCTGGTGTACGCTGCAATGTGCGGCTCCATATGGATGGTGAACGCCGGTGTCACCAAATGCGCGTGCAAGGGGCGGCTCTTGCGGGAGTGACGCCGGTGCGGTGACATGTTCAAGGAGCGGCCGACATAGTGGAGTGAACGCCGGTGCACAGGTGTGCAGTGGAGGCGCCTGGCAGGCTTATTGGTTACGGGTATTTGAGTGATAGCTGAGACCCCGTTACTGAACGATGTTCGTATCTCAAATTCTTTCAACTCACTTTCAAATGATTGTCTTGATATAGACCGCGATTCGTGTTTTTGAAAGCTTGTTTCAAATTGTTTTTAAAGCGTTTGGTATCAGGGTTAATTAACCAAGGAGGTTTGTGAAATCTCAGGGTTAATGTCGAAGTCTTGAGCAGGATATGTCGAATGAGAGTTACGTACCTTTGATTGTATTGTGGTGCTATTCTGTGTATTGGGTCGACAACCCGGTGGAATGTTGAGATGATTGGTTTCGTGATGATGTTATTTGGAATGGGTTGAGAACCCTGTGAGATGTTGTAATGATTTCGTTTGTGACGGTGTTCTATAAATTGGGTCGAGAACCCCAAATAAGTTGACTTGGTTTTTGGGTAATCGTTTTCCATACGTTGGGTCAAGGACCCGAGAGTTTATTTTTGAAATTAATTCCAAAAGCATCCCCATTCGATTTTTGTTTAAAACCCCAAGACGACCCGAGTCATTAATAATGTTTTCAAACTATTTTATCAAAATACTTTTCCTTTTTTTTTTTTAAAAAATGGATTTTCAAACTTAATCTTTTGACTCCTTGGGCTCGTCCAAAGTTTGATTGGCGTTATGTTCCATATAGAGAATATGACTATGTGATTATTTTTCACCTTGTGTATGCGAGTGCTATACTGTGTTAACTTTGGGAATGTATGGTTTGTGTTAATGGCTTCACGATGGTTGAATTTTGTGTTGTTACTGTTCGTATATCTTGTACATTATGTACTTGCACTAGCAAAATTCCAGTTTGCTAACCCCCGAGTTTTCGGGGTGGGTGCTGTTATGCGCTCGAGTTTTGGCGGCTCGGGAGCGATCACGGGATTGGCTTGGAAGGAGATGGAAGGCAGCGATGCTAATCACACCAGAGTCAGAGTCTTTTCTTTTGTTTCATTTTGGTCGGTATTTTCTTTGTCGTTTGAGTATTCACCCTTGCATGGGTGTAGTTATCGATTTTTAAATTGAGCTGTCATTCTTTTCTGTGTTCAAGTTTATTGTTGTCATTGTTGTATGAATTTCGTTAGTTTATGAATTGGTTTAAGACCTTGTCGGTCTACCTTGTATTTAATTTTGACCCCGGTCGGTCAATCGTTGAGTAGTCTTTTGGAGTTTAGCCTGGTAGATCCTTGTGATAAGGGTCTACGGCGTGTGACATTCCCGGTCGTATTCTGGGGGTGTTACATTTATCATACAAAAATAATACATTTTGAATAAATCAACTTGTCAATATACACACATACATATTTTTTTGCCGTCTCAGCATTTGGCAGGTTAGTGCCTTTCTTGCGGGTTGCATAAAACACATCAACTAATTTTGGAGTATTACCCTTACTTCCTCCCTTTCACAGATAAACATTCACCAACAAAAAAAAATCAAATTTTTATTCAGAGGCATGTTTTCTCAAACACCAAAAAGTAACTGGTAATTATCATTCTTACCAAATCATCCCAAATGACTTGCCTAATAGGTTTGCTCCCTGTTCGATGCATTAGCTTCTTAGCATAGTGGCCTCTATTGGTAGAATTCCTTGCACTTTTTTTCTGTAATTAGAAAAATTATTAGCATTGCATATAAAAAAACAATTGGTAAAAGAATATCATATAACTAAGCTTATTTACCTTAAAGTCCGGTTGTGAATATATTTCACTTATAAGCCACTTCCAATCTGTTTCATCAAGTCCAGTAGGTGGCTTACCTTTGGCTGCAGCTGCTAAGGTGATTTTCTTTTTGGTCACATTATACCTTAATAAATCCGACCTCCAATTCCTCCATAACTCTCTCATATGGTTAAAAATATGCTCCTTATAAGTGTCCATGCATTCATTAGTAAATATATCCTAATATAAAACAACATAACCAATAATGAAAAATCTTTAGTAAGAAATGTATAAATAAACAATGGTTTATACAATTCCTTACTGTAACAGCAGTCCACATATGCTCTTTTTCTCTTTCACCAATATCAGTCCATTTGTGCACTCTTACTGGACACATATTTGTATCTCGCACTATGATCCCCAAATGTCTTGCAAATGTCTTATGATTCGGTCCTACGGCTCTATTGTTGTAGAAAGTGATTTCTAGCTTCTCATCAGGCTTCAGCTTTGCAATCTCCTTACATTTGTTTCTTCCCCTCTTTTTTCCATTCACACCTTTCTTTTTAGTGTTATAGGAGCTACCAACTACATAGCATAGAAAAAAATAGCGTATCACATAGCGTAGATAATTCGAGCATGACATTGTTTTAAGTAAAAAAATAAGTTAATATTCCAGTGTAGAACAACACGTAAATGACCAAAGTAAATAACCATAAAATAATTTCAAATAAACAAAGCAATCTAAAATTCTTATAATAATCCAAAATAACAAAATCAAATAAGTCACAATATGAAGACATTCAATCCTAAAAACACTTAAATATTCTAATTTCTAGTCAGGCTGTTATTCTTAAAAATATAACAATCCGAATTTTTTTTTTTTGGGGGGGGGGGGTTGAGAAGTTTGCTGTGTGATCTGTTATTCTGTTCCAAAGAAGTTGTTTTGGCCCGTCCAGTTTTGTGCTGCTTATTTCCTATTCTGTCGCTTTAAGTAATTAATGTAAGTGAAAGTTTTAATTAAAGTTTTCTACTTTTTACTCTAAAAGCGCAGGTATATTGCGCAATAGCAGCTACAGCACGCGCAATTTTGTTTTTTCAAAGACCATGCATTTGTTTGTGTCATAAAACAAGGCGAGAGCACTAGGCAGCGCCATGCGGTGTTTTCCCAAAATTTCTTTGTGTGACTATTCGTGATATTAAAAGCATTGCATTAAATGCATCAAAAATACTAATTAGATAAAAGGTCAAATGGTAAAGCATTACCGTTCACATCTCTTTGAGTTGTCTGAGATGACTCTATTCTATTCCCAAAATCTTGTTTAGCTATGTCTTCATTTGCCTCATGACGTTGACCATCATCAGCATGCCCATTACTATGTTCAAAGTGCATATCCTCGTCTTCAGGTGACGAATGGAGCTCATCACCATTATTTTTCTCATGACCAGACTCGGATGATGAATCCCAAGCTTCTACATTATTTCTTCTAGGGGGAGCAAACAATGGATCAAATGAAGTCCCATCGACATCAACATCATCGTATGAATCATACCTATTATGAAGCCCTCTAGACTGATTATTTTGAGCTGGAATTGACTTAAAAATTTTTCTACTAGACCCAACGAAAGCTTTTATAGCAGCTTGTTTCTTAGAAGAAATTGAGTCAGCTTCAACTCCAATGAGAGAGTTAGTTGCAGCTTTTCTTTTGGAAGAATACATATCGGCTACCATTTGTCCCCTGGCCCTTGCTAACAATTGTGGAGGTACAAAGTTCCTTTTAGATCCAAGTAATGAAGGTCTACATGAAGGAACATTTGAACGAACTACGTTCTGATTTGGATGAACCACTTTATCATTCATATGAACCATTTTCTCATTCCGTTGAGTCATTTTCCTTGCAAAAAATGGAATGATGTTAAAATATTAAGAACTATTGTGGAATTAAACCATTAAGAATATATGGTCAAAATAGATAAACAACTGAGCTTTACAAATCAATTGAATATCATGAGAAGATACCTTTTTTTCTTTCATATAACTAATTATATTTATAAAGCAAAAAAAGCATTTCTGTTATTTTTCAATATTCTACAAAAATTCTGAATTGATTCTGTTTATAATGTGACCATTTCCCAAATTTCCGAGTATAAATAAACCTATTTTAACACAATAACATCCCAATAATACTCCAACATCACAAAAATATTCCAACACCCCAATATTGTAATATCCGCAATTTTCGATTTTCGGTAAATTTATTTTTTCGATCGGAGTCCGTTTTGACGACTCGCTCATGACCGTTTCGTCATTCTGAGAATGATTAATTCTACACTTTTTGTCATCCGAGTTCGTTTCGGTGTTGTTTTGTTGAGTTCTGTGCTTTTTAGCGACTTTTCCGCACTTGAGTTCGATTCTTGCGAATCTCGACCAGCTAACATTTGAGTTTCCCATAAGTCCGTTTAACTTTGTTAGGCGTGTTGTGAACCGGTTTGGTTATTCGATCACGTATCGTGATTTAGGCGTGTTGGGCCATTTTGTAATTTCTTGAAAGTTACGGGTATCCGTATCTGTAATTGTTGCCTCGACCCGTTTCTTGGTCGCGTATGACTAAATATGGTATTACGTTTTCATTTCGAGTCGTTTATGTCGTCCGTGAACTTTTCGTCGTGTTCGTTCCGTGCGATTTCGGAAATCGGGTCGTCGAGCCCTCACGGTTGCGGGACTGGCCGGACGGTGGCGGGACTGGCCGGACGATTGCGGGCACCGGCCGGACGGGTGCGGCAGGAACCGGCGTAGCGCACGCTACGGCCGGAAGGCTGCGCGCGCTAACCGGCAGGTGTAGCGCACGCCTTCACCGCTTTAACGCCGCTATCGGGCACAGGCGGTGGGGTTTCGAGGTTACGGACTCGGTCGGGATCGGCGAGTAGCGCACGCTACGCCGGCGTAAGCGCGCTAGTCGGCGAGCATAGCGCCGCGGCGTCGGCCGGCTAGCGTACGTTACCTGGCCGGGCAGTTCAGTCCAGTGGCTACTGGACAGGTCGGCTAGCGCGCGCAGGCTTCCGGCCGTAGCGCACGCTAGCGGGAGTCGGGAGACGAGTCATGGTCGGCAGAATTTGGTCGGTGGTGCCGGGTCGTGTGGGCCCTGGCCGAGGGTACTCGGCCGATACCGGCCGATAGCGCACGCTAGTCCGGGAAGGCTAGCGCACGCTAGTCTGGCCCAGTATAAATGTGGCTGAGCAGTCACATTTCACTTCGTTTTTCATTCCCTTCCTTCTCCTTCCGCGAATGGCGATTCATGGGTGACGAAGCCATGTTGTTTAACAACAAATCCATGAAGTCCTTGAGTTCATAACATCAATCGATCGTCCGTTATCAACCTTTGATCCAGCGAATCAAGGTAATCTTCCTTAGAACCCTAATTTCGTGAATTTGGGGATTTTTGCATTTTCGTCCGATTCGTCCCGTGTTGTTGATTAATTCATGATGGGTATGATTAATCTTGATAGTATTCTTGTGTTTAACATCATTTAATCCATTGTTCTTCGTCGAATCGAAGTATAATTCTTGATTTCCTTCGAATTGACTTTTTGGGGGATTTGTCCCCGATCTCGTTTTTCATCCGTTTTCGATGGATCGATTATGGTTAAATAATGTTGTTAAACATATTCTATGGATTGTATATCCATATTTCAACTTGGTATTCCGTTTTCGGGTTTTGACGGAACAAATCGTGTTCTTGGCCGTTTTGGGGGAAATCCTTGAACTTTCATTATTCGTTCTTTGAATTCAACGGCTTTGAGTCGTGTTATGGAATTCATTTCATTGTTATTATTTGTCCTTCGTAGTTTATGAACGTGAGTTGGCGTTCGGTGGAGTCGGCGGGTTCGTAGTCGGTTCGGGCCAACCTACTTCGGTCGATTCTCCGCGTTGTTCTTATTCGAGGCAAGTACCTTGCCCATACTTTTCTTATTTTGTGGATATGATGATCGGTGATCGTATTAGTGTGTTTGTTTGGTTGTTTGAAACGAAGTTTCAAAAGGATTTCGGTTTGGCCTCGTTGAAGGCTTTCTTTCAAAACGCGTGTGTTTTGTGAACGGTGTTTTGAGAATTGACTATGATTTGATTATTTTGAACGTTGAAGGATTTTATGATGATACTCCTATGTGTTTAAAGTTATGGAATCGTGTATTCCGTATTTAATCTTGTTATTGTGTTTTTGAAGAGTTTGGTAATGGTGTCGAGTTAATGGCCATCTCTAGTGAGTATTCTTAATGAACTTACATTCTTAGCATGTTAGTATTGCATGAGTAACGTGTGTGTGTGTATGCTCACTACGGGTTAGATCCGACGGGGTCTCGGTAGGGGTCCACGGAGGTGTGGATCGACGAGCTTTGCTTTTAACCACTACGGGTTAGATCCGACGGGGTCTCGGTAGGGGTCCACGGAGGTGTGGATCGACGGTTAATTGTGGTGCATTTTACAAATGTGATTCGATATTGGCATTTCCGGAAATGAGTGTTTTGGAACTGTGTTTTCATGATTGCATGCATCGACTAAGTGTGTAAGAGGTAAGTGTTCGTTTGGCTTACTTGGCTAGGATGGCACTAGAGTATTTTGTTGTTTGTTTTAAATCCTTTATTTGTGGATTTTGATGTTGGGAGACGAGCCTTGTGGTCGTTCTTGTGTACTGTGAGTTGATGAGATTTGGGGCTAAAATCCCAATGGTTTTGTAAAAGTCGTTTTATGGATTTGGGGCTAAAATCCCAACGGTTTGGTAAATGTCATTTTTCGGAAAGTAAACCTTTGGGGCGGTGACCCCTTTTGTCTTTTGGATTTTGAAAAGTAGGATTTGATAATCCTAAATCGTTTTCTATTAAAACTCTCGATGACATTCTAAACCGTTTTATAAATTATTTCCATTGATTTATGATATTTCGATTTTGAAATGTTTTCTCAAATTCTTGCCTCGAGAAGTGCTTTTCGTTTCGTTTGGAACCTTGAGGATTCCTGGTTATTGTTATTCGTGGAATGTGAATTGTATGGCTCGTATTTGCACTTTGTTCTTGCACTAGCAAAACAGTGGAGTTTTGCTAACCCCCGAGTATTCGGGGGGTGGATGTCTGTTTTTGCATTCAGGTTTTGGAGCATAACACAGGGTCGGCACGAAGAATGATAAAAGATGATCGATACTAATCACATGAGGAACCGTATATTGTTTATTGGTTCAGTTGTACTTTATTTTTCCGCTGCTATATTGTTCCCGTTGTACAGGTGTGGTTGTATTTTGTCCCCTGCGTGGGCATGAGTTGTATTTGAGTTGTATGTATTTGTGGAAAGACCAAATCGGTCTACTGAGTCATTTTAGCCTTGAAGGCATTATCGAGATGTTAAATGTTGTTACCAGCCTGGTAGATCCTCGAGGAGAGGGTCTACGGCGTGTAATATCCCCGAGTGGATTGGGGTGTTACATAAATGGTATCGAGCTTAGGTTGAGGAAACCTAGGTGTCGGGTCAAGTCGTGTTGTTTGAGTCTTGTTTCGTCGGATTTTATCGGCGAGTCGTGTCATGACGCGTCGTTTGAGTTTGTTGGTCGTGATTAGTATCGTGGGGCGATCATCATCTTCGTGCGACCTGTGGAAGTAAGTCTCCCTTCTTCGTGTTGTACCTCGTGTGACACGAGCTATTTTTATGATTATTTGTTAAGTGATGGAATCTTTATGTGGATTTTGATTTCACGATATGTATTTAGTCGACTCTCGTAATTGATTTATACGCGGAGTGTCGTCACTTGTGGTGTCTTTTTATTGTTGTTTTTGTCCGTTGCTGATGATTTTCGAATCGATTTGCACGTTTTACATGTCTCTTGTGGAAGCTTTGTGCTTATACACATTCGACTTGTTCACCAGCCAGTGCGGGAGAGCATTTTATCAGTGGTTTTGTTCTGAATGTGGTATTTTATCGTTTATTTCCGTTTAAAGACATATATTGTCTTGATTTTAAACTTTTTGATGCGTGTGCTAGGAGTTGTTTTAGTGAACATCGATATGTGTGAGTTTTGGGCATTCTGGCCTATTGAATTTTTGAAAACCTTGAGTATCTTAGAAAAATAAATTTCGAGACATACTTTTCAAATGAGTTATTTTCTTGTGTTACATCCAAGGTGCCACAATATATTTCAAAAGTTTTCTACTTCGAGGACCAAAATGCTTTGAGATATTTTCAATATTTTAGAAACACTTTTATTTAGACCCGAGTGTCGAATATTTTGAAAGTTTTCATTAAGAGAAAGTATCTTCATTCTTATCAAATGCGAAATGGTTCTCCAATGTCTCGATAATGATGTTTCACGTTTGTATTTTTTTTTTGAAAGGTGATACTCAAGATCAATCGGTATTCTTCAAATTATTTTCAAAATGAGGTTTTCGTTTTTAAAACCTATCCATTCCCGTTTGAGGGCTGGGTATATATGTATGATGTTCGCGTTGTCATTTTGATGTTTGCTCCCGAGTATGACCGAATTGGCGGTGTGAGTGTTGAGTCGTTTTCCACACATTTGTTGTGTTAGCCCTTGTGAGAGGTGGGATGTCGGTGTTGAATATTGTCGTCTCGTGGTGATTTCTGCGTTGTCGCGCAAGTGCGAGCTGTTAGAGCTTGGGTTGGTATGACCGTGTGCATCGGTGATGGTTCCGTTATGTGTCGGTTGTTTAATGTCTTGTTACCTTGCTCTCGTTTTGTGAATTTCGTGGACGAGGTCGGAGGTAATGCCCGTACTATTTTGACTTCTGTATTTTCTCTTTCTCCAGTCTATCGATTCGCTCATGTTCGTTGGCACTTTATGAACTTGTTCTATATTTTGATTTCATCGTCCGAACGAGCTGTGATCTTTTTGTGGGTCGATCTGGTTATCGATGTTACTTTTTCGGGTTTAGTTCGATTCTTGTGAACCTTGTTTGGGAGTGACATCATCTGGTTCTATTAGTTCTTTTATTTGAAGTGGATCGGATTTGGAACCCTTATGTTTTCGACTCTGTCGACTCATTTATGTTCGTTGACATTTCTGAGCTTGTCCTGCCCCTTGTTTTTGTTTATCGAACGAGTGTGGTATTGTTTCGGAATAACTCGTTTGTCGTTGTGACTTTTTAATCGCTATTCCCTTTCCTGTGGACCTTATGGGAATGCATGTCTTGTAGTTCTCACGGATCATCACGGGGTTGTTGTTTGAACTTTATTGTTCTTCGTGATTCGAACATGATTCTTCGATTTTTGTTGTCTCGATCGTTGTGGTTTGATCGTTTGATTGTTCGTTTTTATCGACCTCGTTCCGTGATTGGTGAACATTCAGGCTCCTTCGTAATT
Organism: Orobanche coerulescens; assembly: GCA_033398695.1. Taxonomy (NCBI): domain Eukaryota; kingdom Viridiplantae; phylum Streptophyta; class Magnoliopsida; order Lamiales; family Orobanchaceae; genus Orobanche; species Orobanche coerulescens. The sequence continues at coordinate 127,611,541 of CM065802.1, read as the reverse complement.
CCTTTCAGTTCGGGAAATTAGTTTCGTTTTCGATCTTCCAGCCCTTAGGCGGTGGGATTCTGTGTTTGTTCAACGGTTGACTCGCGTTTTGATTGATGTACCGTTGGGTTGGTCAATCATATTGGTTTTCGTTCGTCGTGTTTTGTGATTGTAGGATAATTGACTTGGCTATATTATCCGTTTGATGACGCTTGTCGTTTGTTGGTTTTATTATATCGCTAACGGCGACGTTGTATTGGTCGCCGTGAAGCGTGTTTTCACGCCGTATATTCCATTGCGTTGTTTGTAACGTTTCGCCGTTGGGCGTTAGTTACGCATTCTTGTGTATCTCGATGAGTTTTCCTTGGCGGAATATTCCTTCTCCCTACTTGTTGTAAGTTTCGGGACGAAACTTCTTTTAAGGAGGGTAGAATGTAATATCCGCAATTTTCGATTTTCGGTAAATTTATTTTTTCGGTCGGAGTCCGTTTTGACGACTCGCTCATGACCGTTTCGTCATTCTGAGAATGATTAATTCTACACTTTTTGTCATCCGAGTTCGTTTCGGTGTTGTTTTGTTGAGTTCTGTGCTTTTTAGCGACTTTTCCGCACTTGAGTTCGATTCTTGCGAATCTCGACCAGCTAACTGTTTGAGTTTCCTTGATCCGTTTAACTTTGTTAGACGTGTTGTGAACCGGTTTGGTTATTCGATCACGTATCGTGATTTCGGGCGTTTTGGGCCATTTTGTAATTTCTTGAAAGTTACGGGTATCCGTATACGTAATTGTTGCCTCGACCCGTTTCTTGGTCGCGTATGACTAAATATGGTATTACGTTTTCATTTCGAGTCGTTTATGTCGTCCGTGAACTTTTCGTCGTGTTCGTTCGTGCGATTTCGGAAATCGGGTCATCGAGCCACGGCGGTTGCGGGGCGCCGGACGGTGGCGGGAGGCCCAGCCGGACGATTGCGGGCACCGGCCGGACCAGGTGCGCGAGAACCGCGTAAGCGCGCACGCTTCTGGCCGGAAGGCTGCCAGCGCTAACCGGCAGTGTAGCGCACGCCTTCTGCCGCTTTAACGCCTTATCGGGCACAGGCGGTGGGGTTTCGAGGTTACGGACTCGGTCGGGATCGGCGAGTAGCGCACGCTACGCCCGGCGTAGCGCGCTAGTCGGCGGCGTAGCGCACGCTGTCGGCCGGCTTGCGTCGTTACTGGCCAGGCGGTTGATCCGGTGGCTCTTTGGGCAGTCGGCTAGCGCGCGCGAGCTTCGGCCGTAGCGCACGCTAGCGGGAGTCGGGAGACGAGTCATGGTCGGCGAGAATTTGGTCGGTGGTGCCGGGTCGTGTGGGCCACGGCCGAGGTACTCGGCGGATACCGGCCGATAGCGCACGCTAGTCCGGAAGGCTAGCGCCGCTAATCGGCCCGATATAAATGTGGTGGCAGTCACATTTCACTTCGTTTTTCATTCCCTTCCTTCTCCTTCCGCGAATGGCGATTCATGGGTGACGAAGCCATGTTGTTTAACAACAAATCCATGAAGTCCTTGAGTTCATAACATCAATCGATCGTCCGTTATCAACCTTTGATCCAATGAATCAAGGTAATCTTCCTTAGAACCCTAATTTCGTGAATTTGGGGATTTTTGCATTTTCGTCCGATTCGTCGTGTTGTTGATTAATTCATGATGGGTATGATTAATCTTGATAGTATTCTTGTGTTTAACATCATTTAATCCATTGTTCTTCGTCGAATCGAAGTATAATTCTTGATTTCCTTCGAATTGACTTTTTGGGGATTTGTCCCGATCTCGTTTTCATCCGTTTTCGATGGATCGATTATGGTTAAATGATGTTGTTAAACATATTCTATGGATTGTATATCCATATTTCAACTTGGAATTCCTTTTCGGGTTTTGACGGAGCGAATCGTGTTCTTGGCCGTTTGGAAATCCTTGAACTTTCATTATTCGTTCTTTGAATTCAACGGCTTTGAGTCGTGTTATGGAATTCATTTCATTGTTATTATTTGTCCTTCGTAGTTTATGAACGTGAGTTGGCGTTCGGTGGAGTCGGCGGGTTCGTAGTCGGTTCGGGCCAACCTACTTGATCGATTCTCGCGTTGTTCTTATTCGAGGCAAGTACCTTGCCCATACTTTTCTTATTTTGTGGATATGATGATCGGTGATCGTATTAGTGTGTTTGTTTGGTTGTTTGAAGCGAAGTTTCAAAAGGATTCGGTTTGGCCTTGTTAAAGGCTTTCTTTCAAAACGCGTGTGTTTTGTGAGCGGTGTTTGAGAATTGATTATGATTTGATTATTTTGAACGTTGAAGGATTTTATGATGATACTCCTATGTGTTTAAAGTTATGGAATCGTGTATTCCGTATTTAATCTTGTTATTGTGTTTTTGAAGAGTTTGGTAATGGTGTCGAGTTAATGGCCATCTCTAGTGAGTATTCTTAATGAACTTACATTCTTAGCATGTTAGTATTGCATGAGTAACGTGTGTGTGTGTGTATGCTCACTACGGGTTAGATCCGACGGGGTCTCGGTAGGGGTCCACGGAGGTGTGGATCGACGAGCTCTGCTTTTAACCACTACGGGTTAGATCCGACGGGGTCTCGGTAGGGGTCCACGGAGGTGTGGATCGACGGTTAATTGTGGTGCATTTTACAAATGTGATTCGATATTGGCATTTCCGGAAATGAGTGTTTTGGAACTGTGTTTTCATGATTGCATGCATCGACTAAGTGTGTAAGAGGTAAGTGTTCGTTTGGCTTACTTGGCTAGGATGGCACTAGAGTATTTTGTTGTTTGTTTTAAATCCTTTATTTGTGGATTTTGATGTTGGGAGACGAGCCTTGTGGTCGTTCTTGTGTCTTGTGAGTTGATGAGATTTGGGGCTAAAATCCCAATGGTTTTGTAAAAGTCGTTTTATGGATTTGGGGCTAAAATCCCAACGGTTTGGTAAATGTCATTTTCGGAAAGTAAACCTTTGGGCGGTGACCCATTTTGTCTTTTGGATTTTGAAAAGTAGGATTTGATAATCCTAAATCGTTTTCTATTAAAACTCTCGATGGCATTCTAAACCGTTTTATAAATTATTTCCATTGATTTATGATATTTCGATTTTGAAATGTTTTCTCAAATTCTTGCCTCGAGAAGTGCTTTTCGTTTCGTTTGGAACCTTGAGGATTCCTGGTTATTGTTATTCGTGGAATGTGAATTGTATGGCTTGTATTTGCACTTTGTTCTTGTACTAGAAAACAGTGGAGTTTGCTAACCCAGTATTCGGGGTGGATGTCTGTTTTGCATTCAGGTGTTGGACCATAACACAGTCTAGGCACGAAGAATCAAGAAAGATGATCGAAACTAATCACATGAGGAACCGTATATTGTTTATTGGTTCGGTTGTACTTTATTTTCATTTGCTATATTGTTCCGTTATGCAGTGTGGTTGTATTTTGTCCCCTGCGTGGGCATGAGTTGTATTTGAGTTGTATGTATTTGTGGAAAGACCAAATCGGTCTACTGAGTCATTTTAGCCTTGAAGGCATTATCGAGATGTTAAATGTTGTTACCAGCCTGGTAGATCCTCGAGGAGAGGGTCTACGGCGTGTAATATCCCTGAGTGGATTGGGGGTGTTACAAATATCACAATAAATACTCCAACTATCACATAAATACTCCACCACAAAAATACTCCAACACAATTAAAGCACATAATAGCCAGATCTTATCAAGGAGAGATGTGGGTGTGTAGTAGTTGCTAAACCAAGAAAGAATGCATATGAGCTGTTAGAGAGAATTTAGAGGTTATGCACCCACAATAACATAAATATCAATATCAAACCTTGCAAATGAATCCAGTAGTAAACTAAAAACAGATTAGAACAAAAAATAAAAAAATCATTTAGCTCACTATCTATTTAACCCTGGCCATTAAGAATAAAATAATTGGTAAATGGACTATTGTGTTCTTCTCATCTTCATAGGTCCTTGTGCTCGGCTTCTGTTATCATTATCCGTTATAATAATAGGATCTACACCCTTCCGACTTCTGCAAATTTCAGAGCTTGCTATTGATGACGAGGATGTCATATATGTAGGTTTGAACAATTCGCATTGTTGATATGCATCACCTTCCTTACCACCATCATTTTCATCATCTAACGCTTCACAAAAGTTGCGTGGTTGAGTCCTTGACATGAGATTCCAGCCTTTATTAACATTGTCGATCGCATAAAAAACTTGTCTTGCTTGACTAGCTAAAATAAATGGTTCGTCAATTTTTAATTGCTTATTGCAATTAACACTAACTGCTCCATATTCATCGACTTTAACTCCTCTTACCTTATCATATACATCCCACCATTTACAATGGAATAACACAACTTTATTTCGCCCAAGATACTGGATCTCTATTATATCTGTTACTACTCTATAGTAATCAATGTTTTCATCTTCATTTCCCGTGTTTCCAATCACAACCACTCCACAATTTTGTGTTCTCAACGACATATCACGACTTTCTATGCGAAACCTATATCCATTAACAACATAACCAGAAAAAGATCTAACATATTGTGTCGGCCCACGTGACAAGGAAAGCAAATTTTTCATTTCCATGCTCTTATTATTTTCATATAAACGGACAACCTACAAAAAAATCATTAATCAGATGTATTTTATTCAGAATTTAAAAAAAAAAACTAATAACAGTTAAATTGTTTACTTCATTCTTGAACCAGCGACTAAAAGTTTCACACCATTCCTCTTCCGAGATTCTCATCAATGCATGAGCTTCATAATATTCTCTAAGTAAAGTTTATGTAGATGTGAACTAGTTAGAATTGAAAAAGTAGCTAGAAAAGGTAAGAATGAGACTGAATAAGACTTGATTCTTAGTTGAGAAAAGGCTGGGCCTCATCACAATTCTTCAGAATATACATATGAGCCTGATCAAGCTCCCTATTCTCAAGATCTCTAACTGTTGCAGCTCCTAAAACTCTCCCGGGATGACTAAAAATAGGTAAGGTGTCACCAAGACCTTGGCCATTTTCATTATTTCGATCAAGTCGATTAAATCTTGTCTCTACACTATGCATATATCTTGAGCAAAGAGTCATACATTCATCTGCTAAATATCCCTCTGCTATCGCAGCCTCTGGATGAGCCCTATTCCTCACACAAGACTTAAGCTTGTACATATATTGCTCAATAGGATACATCCATCTAAAATGAACAGGCCCTCCAATTCTCGTTTCATTAGCTAAATGAATAGGTAAATGCATCATCACGTCAAAGAAGTATGGAGGGAAAATCTTCTCTAATTTGCAAAGAGTGAGGAATTTGAGATTCTAGTTGATTTAAATTGTCAACAGTGAGTACTTTAGCGCATAACAATCTAAAGAATGTTGACAATTCAATCAGTGCTTCGCGTACAAGAGGCGTAAGAAGACCACGTATGGCGAGAGGAAGAAGATGCTCTAGTATCACATGGCAATCATGACTCTTCAAACCTGAAATTTTAGCTTCCTTCGTGTTGACACAATAAGATATATTTGATGAAAAACCATCAGGAACTTTCAAATCTTTTAAGAAGTTGCAAAAAGTTTTTTTTTCAGAAGGAGAAAAAGTATATGGAGCCGGAGGCATCTTCCACTTGTCCCCTACTTTTATAGGGTGTAATGTAGACCTCAACCCCATAGCTTTCAAGTCATGATGTGAATTTAAAGTGTCTTTGGTTTTATTCGGGATATTCATAATTGTACCAAGAATACTGTCACAAATGTTCTTCTCAATACGCATCACATCTAAATTGTGACGTATCAGATGCGTTCTCCAGTATGGAAGCTCAAAGAAAATACTTTTTTTATTCCAATTGTCTCCCCTAACATTATGAGCTACTTTAGTCTTCACACTTAAATCCCTAGACAAGATAATGTTCTCAAGATCCTCTATTTGTTGAAGAATTTCATCACCAGAACAAGATTTTGGTGGTTCACTATGATCAACTTCTCCATCAAATGAATTCTTATCCTTTCGCCACTGATGATTTTTTGACAAATAACAACGATTTCCCATAAAAAATTCCTTACCCCCATGAGGTAGCCTCTTCGATCGAGTACCCTTAAGACAACAAGGGCATGCTAAATACCCTTTAGTACTCCAGCCAGATAACATCGCATATGCCGGAAAATCATTAATAGTCCACATTAAAGCTGCACGTAGATGAAAATGATTTTGTGATGCTGCATCATAGGTAAGAACACCAGTCTCCCACAGGTCCTTCAGTTCCTCGATTAGAGGCTGCAAATATATGTCAGTGGCATCACCAGGTCCCTTGGGACCAGGAATTAACATTGATAGAATCATATTGGACTGTTTCATACAAAGTTCAGGAGGAAAGTTATACGGAAAAACAATCACAGGCCATATACTATATGATGATTTAGAATTAACAAAAGGTTGGAAACCATCACTAGCAAGCCCAAGCCTAACATTTCGAGGATCTGATTCAAAATCAGAATATTTTTTGTCAAATGCTTCCCAACCAGATCCATCAACAGGATGTCTTATCGTACCATCTGTCTTCTTTTTACCTTTATGCCAAGTCATCAAAGAAGCAGTCTTTGAGCACGTAATTAATCTTTGCAGCCTTGGCTTTAATGGAAAATAACGTAGAGTCTTATTAGGAATTCGTTTACCATTTGCTTTACACTTATCCTCCCCACTATGTTTATTATATTTCCATCTTGATGCATCACATATAGTACATGTATCTAACTTCTCATTCTCCTTCCAATATAATATGCAGTCATTAACACATGCATCGATTTTTTGATATGACAGGCCAAGGTCTTTCATCAACTTCTTAGAGTCATAATATGAATCTGGCAAATTTGATCCCTCAGGAAGTAGATCATTCTTTAAGGATGTAAGGAGCATAGTAAATGACTGATTGCTCCAATGACCAAGTGTCTTAATATGAAGTAGTTTTAAAAGGGAGGACATTTTAGAACTCTTACACCCTTCATAGACCGGATCTTGAGAATCCTTCAACAAGTTAAAAAATCTTTTGGTTTCGGCATTTGGCTCCTCGATATCATTTTTATCCTTCATATCATTATGCTCTGGAAATAAATCCTTCCACATACAATACGTTTCATCTTGGTTTTCAATCCCTTCCTCATCATCCCCATCTGACAAGACTTGAGGATCATCTAAACCCTCTCCATGATGATACCAAAAGGTGTATCTTTTTAAAATTCCATGGACTAATAGATGCTCCCTTACTTTCTTACGATCGCCAGGCTCTCCATTAAAACATTTAGAACATGGACATCGAATTGTCTCAGTTTTCAATTTTTGAAAAGCATAGTCTAAAAAACTATTGACTCCCACTTCATATAATGGGTCTCTTACATAATCTTCAATCGCCATCCAATCCTTACTAGGGACCATTTTCACAAAAATGTGTTCTTACAGTTTGTCTGCTAAAGTACATGATAGATAATCACAAAAAGAATAAGCACAACTTAAAAAAAGAGGGGTTTAAAAATATATTGTAGAGACAGTAGTATAGTAAGCGATTAATATTTTACTTAGCAAATAAAAAGAAAAATAAAAACAGAATTTGCTTCTTCTTTTTCGATTCGACATCTAATTATATTGCAAGGTTCTATTAGATATTTGTATGCATATTCTTTAAACATTATATAGTGTACAAGTTGCATCCTTATTTGTTTTAATGCCTAGTCAGTTTTGTAGTTGGAAATATATTTATGGATGTAGTTTAAAAGTACTAAGAGATCAACAATCAAAACATAAGAATAATTTTGAAACCGCTAAACTAATTAGATTCGGTAAGCAGACAACACAAATAAAACAACAACAACAACAACAACAACAACAACAACAACAACAACAACAACAACAACAATAACAACAACAACAATTATAAACTGACTATTATATTGGTATAGGCAGAATTTGAGAACTCGATTGCACAAACATCAACTTTGAACAATAAATTACCTTTACTGGAGATGCATAAATTTTTGTTACATATATGATTGAAAAGTTATCCAAGTATAGTTTCTAACACAAAGAATTGCATGAGAATGTTATTTGTAGAAGAAGTTATGGCTATTAGACTAAAGTTTGCCACGCTGTCTACGAAACAATGCAGATTTTGTAAACTGAGTTTGAACAATAAACTGATTTTACTGGAAATACTTTAATTTTTGTTACATATATGGTTGGAAAGTTATACGAGTCTAGTTTCTAGCAAAAAAATAATTGCATAAAAATGTTATTCGTAGAAGAATTTATGGCTATCAGACTAAAAACTGCCAGGCTGTCAATGAGAATATGCTGATTTTGTAAACTGACATTAAATAATAAACTATTTTTACTAGAAATGATTAAAATTTTGTTACATATATGATTAGAAATCTATATGAGTCTAGTTTCAAACAAAAAAAGAATGACCTGAAAATATTATTTGTGGAAGAAGTTATGACTATTTGATTGAGCACTGACAGATTGACTGCATAAGTTGTTGAAAATTAAGTTTTTTACTTTTTCACATGTTTGTTTTACTCCATATTTGCTTTTTCAAGTATAAATTCTTCTTATTAATTGAAAAATATGCTAGTTCATGATATTGTAACTTCTTATAACACATTAAACTTTCCCAATATTAATTCTAAAATCCCATCTCGAGCAGTATATCAATGGTGAAAATATTTATTTCAAAAATAGAATAATCAATGCATAAGATGTATAAACATGATAACATAGACAGAAATGGCATATTAATTTTCACCTCAACAAGTGAAATTCATATACCTCATTCGCATCAGTATAACTATAGGTGTGGGTAAAAATAAAATAATAGTAAACAAGTTCTCCAAAACTTGCATATGCATACAAATAAATAATAACTAACCTTCTTATATTGAAGCTAGCCCAATCAACCGAAAAAATATATAGAGATTGCACTTTGTGTTTTTGTTGGCAGGGATGAGAAACTGATCCGCCACAAGAAGAACTGTGAAGACATGAATTATGAGCAGTAAAATCACGGATTTGTTGAGTAAAAATCATGGTGAGTACAAAATACAAGAGGAAGCAACGATGTGCCACTTGTGTTGTGGACAAATGTTGGCAGAGGTCTAAGGATTAGAAATGCAGGGATATGGGTGTGAAAATTAAATTAATAACGAGGACGAGGGGATTATATCCGGATGGGAGACTTACTGTAGAAATCTAGGATGAAGGTTATCTTCCTAGAAATCTAGGATGAAGGTTATCTTCCTGGTGTTCATGCAATGACAAGATACAAATGGTGGATTAATGAAGCCAATTTATTGGTATCAGTGTTGGCAATATGGTTACGGTTGGTGTTACTAAAGGTTCACTGGGGCGTTAGGCGCATTGTGGTGAGTAAATTCCGCCTCCTGCCTTCTGGAGAGGCAGCTTTACTGACATAACTCATCACAATTAAATTGCAAAATCTATGGCGAGATTTTGATAATTTAACCATGAAGGATTCCGAAAATGTGCAAGAGTTTCTTTCTAGAGATTCTACAGTTGTAAATCAAATCCGAGGATATGGAGATACTCTAGAAGAGAAGAAAATTATTGAGAAAGTCCTACGGTGTTTGCCGGCCAAATTCGAGCATATAGTTGCAGTGATCGAAGAATCCAAAGATTTATCAAAATTATCTTTGGATGAACTCATGGGTTCTCTTGAAGCTCATGAAAAGAGGATGTGCAGATTCTCGACTCAAACCTTGGAGCAAGCTTTTCAAGGAAAAGTGAATATTTCTCAAAAGGAGAAAGACAACCCGCAAGATAAGAAAAATATGTCGGCACAAAGAGCATCGCAAGGAAGAGGTTGTGGCAGAGTTCAAAATTCTAACACCCGTAGTCGAGGTAGATGAGGAAGAGGCAAATCTAGCTCGCGATTCGATAATCAAAATTCAGAATCTTATTGTCGCATATGTCGAAGAAATGGTCATGACACTCAAAGTTGCTGGAGCAAATGCAAAAGGTGCAAAAATGCAACTCATTCTAAAAAAAACTGTTGGTATTAAGATGACGGTGAGGCAAAGGAGGCGAACTTCTCGGAAAAGAATGAAGCCGATCAGGTATTCTATTCATGTTTAAATTCTCAACAACAACTTGAGAATATTTGGTATGTGGACAGTGGCTGCAGCAACCATATGTCTGGAAATAAGATGTTCGTTGATCTCGATGAATCATTTTCATCGGAGGTAAGGATTGGAGATGGCAAAGCACTTAAAATTATTGGAAAATGTGCTGTTTCTATTCAGGCAAAAGAAGGGAAAGCCAATATCATCAAATATGTCTTTTATGTGCCGGATTTAACTCAAAATTTATTGAGCATTGGCCAGCTATTGCATAAAGACTACAAGGTGGAGTTCAATAATGATCATTGTGTCATTATTAACAAGCAGAAGAAACTCACGATGGCAAGAATCAAGATGAGTCAGAGTAAAGTATTTCCTCTAAACTTGCCATTAGCCGAGAAAGCTGCACTTCAAAGCATGATGGATGGAGATCATAATATCTGGCATCTAAGGTACGGACATTTGCTGAAAAATAAAAAATGGTATTTGGGCTAAATTTGCTGAAAAATAAAAAAATGGTATTTGGGCTACCAAATTTTCCAGACCATGATAGACCGTGTGAAGGATGCATTTTCGGCAAAATACATCGGCTACCATTTCCAAAAATATCTTATAGATCCAAAGTCCCTCTCGAGTTGGTGCATGCAGAAATTTGCGGACCGACGCAGACTCCATCTCTCAATAATTACAAGTATTTTCTTTTGTTCGTGGACGACTACACCAGAATGATGTGGGTCTACATTCTCAACCAAAAGTCAGAAGCATTTCCAAAATTTTTGGAGTTCAAGAAACTTGTGGAAAATCAGTGTGGAAGAAAAATAAAAATTCTTCGCACAGATCGTGGAGGAGAATTTATTGGAAAGGGCTTCATGGATTATTGCAAAGAAAAGGGGATCCAGAGGCAGTTGACGGTTAGATACAGCCCGCAACAAAATGGAGTCGTCGAGCGAAAAAATCGCACCATAGTGGAGATGGCTCGTAGCATGATGGCGGGTAAAGGACTGCCAAAATCATTTTGGGCAGAAGCTGTAAATACAGCCGTGTAAATTTTGAATCGGTCACCAACAAAAGCAGTTCCAAATAAGACTTCATATGAGGCGTGGCATCGGAGGAAGCCTCAGATAAATAATCTTAAAGTTTTTGGCTGCATCGCATATTCTCATATCCCATATCAACAAAGAGAAATTTGATGAAAAAGGAAAAAAACTTATTTTTGTCGGTTATAGCGACGAGTCCAAAGGGTATTGATTATTGGACCCAAGGACAAATAAACTCATAATTTCTCTAGATGTTATTTTTGATGAAATGCAGTCGTGGAATTGGGGTGATGAAGAGAAGATTGCATCTCAGCCGCCACCTATTTTTTCACCAAAATCGATTGATCAACCGAGCACAAGTGAAGGAGCCGGCACATCAGGTAATGGAGATTTCGATCCAGAGTGAGAAAGCACTGTAAGAAAAGTTCGAAGTTTAAGAGACATCTATGATTCATGTGATGTCGCATTTTTCACCTACGAGCCACAAACTTTTGAGCAAGCTGAAAATCAAGAAGTATGGCAAAAGGCAATGAATGAAGAAATTACTAGCATTGAAAAGAATAAAACATGGGAGCTCGTAGATCTCCCTGAAGGAAAAAGTGTGATCGGAGTTAAATGGATCTTCAAGACAAAATATAAGGAAGATGGCTCAATTCACAAGCATAAAGCTCGTCTAGTCGCAAAGGGGTATTCTCAACAACCTGGAGTTGACTTCACGGAAACATTTGCACCAGTTGCTCGCATGGAGACGATACGAATTGTTCTCACTGTTGCAGCACAATTGGAGCTGCCGATCTACTAGTTGGATGTCAAATCTGCATTTCTCAATGGTGACTTGGAGGAAGAAGTTTATGTGGAGCAACCGGCAGGCTATGTTGTCGAAGGAAAAGAAGAAAAAGTTTACCGGCTTCGGAAAGCACTATATGGCCTAAAACAAGCACCGAGGGCCTGGAATAGCAAGATTGACCGTTATTTTCGATCAAATGGACTCGAACGAAGTCAAAATGAGCCGTCATTATACGTAAAGAAAAATGGGCAAGATTTTCTACTTGTTTGCCTTTACGTCGCTGACTTGATATATGTCGGCACTAATCCTTCTATGGTGAAAGAATTTAAAGAAGCTATGATGAGAGAATACGAGATGACAGACTTGGGTCTCATGAGGTATTTTCTTGGGATTCAAGTTCGACAATACAAAGGAGAGATTTTTATCTCTCAAGAAAAATATCTTGACGAAGTGTTGAAAAAATTTCAAATGAGCAATTGCAAATCAATCTCAACTCCGTTGGTAATTAATGAGAAATTGCAGCAAAATGATGGAGCGGCAAAAGTTGATGCAAAAATATATAGAAGCTTAGTCAGCTCATTGATCTATTTGACAAATACAAGGCCAGACATTGTATATCCTGTCAGCTTGATCTCGAGGTTCATGCACGAACCAAGCAAGCTACACTATGCAGCTGCCAAAAGAATTTTGAGGTATCTTCAAGGAACAAGAAAGCTTGGTGTCAAGTATGTTAAAAAGAAAAAAAGAAAATATACTTATTGGATACACCGATAGCGATTGGGCTGGATCACTCGATGATCGCAAAAGTACATCTAGGTATGTATTTTGCTTGTGTTCGAAAATTATTTCTTGCCAATCTAAGAAGCAGAAGATGGTATCACTCTCATCTGCAGAAGTCGAGTATATTGCCGCCACCGACGTCGTTTGTGAAGCTGTTTGGCTAAGAAGAATTTTAAATGATATTGAGCAAAAGCAGGAGGCCCCCACAACAATTCTTTGTGATAATATGTCTACTATTGCAATGACAAATAATCCAGTTTTTCACGCAAGGACAAAACACATTGAACTTCGGCATCACTTCATACGAGATCTCGTGAATGATAAAAAAATTCAGTTGGAGTTCATCAACACAAATGAGCATTTAGCAGATGGCTTTACTAAAACAGTGAGTTCAGAAAAATTCGAGCACCTTCGAATAACCACTAACCCCTGGATTTTTTAATCGTAGAAGAGAGGAATTGGTTTGGGTCACTAATTATAATAAGAGAATAATCTCAAATTCATTAATCAAAGCATATAATTAAAGATTTATGTAGAACGAGGTCAAGAAAACGGTTGAAAGGGTTGAAGAAGGGTTAAAACCTATCTCCGCATAGTACTGGCAAACACACAATAAGTGTTGTGAAACTTTCATGAGCTGATGAGAAATCCTTCAAACTGGTGATAGTCGTCTTCACAAATCAAACTGATGAGAAATCCTTCAAACTAGTGCCTCAATCAAATTCGTGAATCGCTTGAACAATTGAGAAGGTGTATCGAGTGCTTCGTTCGGCTTTAATTTTCAAGACAAGATGAATTTTTTGTGGAAACTAAATTAGGGGTTGATGGGAGGCGTGGAATTTTTTGGAAGAACTAATGAAGGCAGCTAAAAAATCCCGGCTCTACTCCCGCCTTTAAGAATATTTTTTTTTTCTCGGTTACAAATTAAGAATAGTTCACTTAATAACGATGAACTTGTTTTTTCTTTTAATTTTGTAATTTTTATTTTTGTAACACCCCCAATCCACTCAGGGATATTACACGCCGTAGACCCTCTCCTCGAGGATCTACCAGGCTGGTAACAATATTTAACATCTCGACAATGCCTTCAAGGCTACAATGACTCAGTAGACCGATTTGGTCTTTCCACAAATACATACAACTCAAATACAACTCATGCCCACGCAGGGGACAAAATACAACTACACCCGTACAACGGGAACAATACAGCAGCGGAAAATAAAGTACAACTGAACCAACACACGATGTACGGTTCCTCATGTGATTAGTATCGATCATCTTTCCTCATCCTTCGTGCCGACCCTGTGTTATGCTCCAAAACCTGAATGCAAAAACAGACATCCACCCCGAATACTCGGGGGTTAGCAAACTCCACTGTTTTGCTAGTGCAAATACAAAGTGCAAATACGAGCCATACAATTCACATTCCACGAATAACAATAACCGAGGATCCTCAAAGATCCAAACGAAACGAAAAGTACTTCCCGAGGCAAGGGTTTGAGAAAACATTTCAAAAACGAAATATCATAAATCAATGAGAATAATTTATAAAGCGGTTTAGAATGCCATCGAGAGTTTTAATAGAAAACAATTTAGGATTATCAAATCCTACTTTTGAAAACCAAAAGACAAAGGGGTCACCGCCCCAAAGGTTTACTTTACGGAAAATGACATTAACCAAATCGTTGGGATTTTAGCCCCAAATCCGTAAAACGACTTTTATAAACCATTGGGATTTTAGCCCCAAATCTCATCAACTCACAGTACACGAGAACGTCAACAAGGTTCGTCTTCCAACGTCAAAATCCACAAATAAATGATTTAAAACAAACAACAAAATACTCTAGAGCCATCCTAGACAAGTAGGCCAAACGAACAACTTACCTCTTACACATTTAGTCAATGCATGCAAATGAAAACCGTTCAAAAGTACTCATTTCCGGAAATGCCAATATCAAATCACATATGTAAAATGAACCACAATAAACCGTCGATCCACAACTCAGTGGACCCCTACCGAGACCCCGACGCATCTAACCCCTAGTGGATAAAAGCAAAGCTCGTCGAACCACACAACCTTGAACCCCAACCGAGACACCTTAGGATCTAACCCGTAGTGAGCATACACACACACACGTTACTCATGCAATACTAACATGCTAAGAATGTAAGTTCATTAAGAATACTCACTAGAGATGGCCATTAACTCGACACCATTATCAAACTCTTCAAAAATAAATAACAAGATTAAATACGGAATACACGATTCCATAACTTAAACAATAGGAGTACCATCATAAAATCCTTCAACTTTCAAAATAATCAAATCATAATCAATTCTCAAAACACCGTTCACAAATCACACTCGTTTTGAAAGAAAGCCTTTAACGAGGCCAAACCGAAATCTTTTGAAACTTCATTTCAAATAACCAAACAAACGCATCAAGGCGACCACCGATCATCATATCCATAAAGCGAGAAAAGTATGGGCAAGGTACTTGCCTCGAATAAGAACAACGCGGAGAATCGGCCAAGTAGGTTGGCCCGAACTGACTACGAACCCGCCGACTCCACCGAACGCCAACTCACGTTCATAAACTACGAAGGACAAATAATAACAATGAAATGAATTCCATAACACGACTCAAAGCCGTTGAATTCAAAGAACGAATGACGAAAGTTCACGGATTTCCCCAAGCGGCCAAGAACACGATTCGTTCGTCAAAACCAAAACGGAATTCCAAGTTGAAATATGGATATACAATCCATAGAATATGTTTAACAACATCATTTAACCATAATCGATCCATCGAAAGCGGATGAAAACGAGATCGGGGACAAATCCCCAAAAAGTCAATTGAAGGAAATCAAGAAATATACTTGATTCGACGAAGAACAATGGATTAAATGATGTTAAACACAATAATACTATCAAGATTAATCATACCCATCATGAATTAATCAACAACACGGAACGAATCGGACGAAAATGCAAAAATCCCCAAATTCACGAAATTAGGGTTCTAAGGAAGATTAACTTGATTCTTTTGATCTTTGTTTGATAAAGGACGATCGATTGATGTTATTACTCAAGTACTTAATTTATTTGTTGTTAAACAACATGGCTTCGTCGCCCATGAATCGCCACTCGCGGATGGAGAAGGAAGGAAATGAAAACGAAGTGAAATGTATTTTCGACCATATTTATCACGACTGACCCTAGCGTCGCTAGCCTTCCCGGACTAGCGTGCGCTATCGGCCGGTATCGGCCGAGTACCTCGGCAGGGCCCACAACACCGGCATCACCGACCAACCCCGCCGACCACTGCCGACCCGACTCCCGCTAGCGTGCGCTACGGCCGGATACTGCGCGCGGCCCAGCGGCTGTCCGGTAGCCACTGGATCGCTGCCGGCCAGTAACGTCGCTAGCCGGCCGGCCGGCGTGCGCTTCGCTGCCCGACTAGCGCGCTACGCTCGGCGTAGCGTGCGCTACTCGCCCGATCTGGCCGAGTCGAGAACCTCGAAACCCCACTGCCCGGGCCGATGGCGTCGCTAGGCCACCGGCGGCGTCGCTACACTGCCCGGTTAGCGCGCGCAGCCTTCCGGCTAGCGTGCGCTACGCCGGTTCTGCCGCACCCGTCCGGCCGGTGCCCGCAATCGTCCGGCCCGATCCATGCCGTCCGGCGATCCGCCACCGCTGTGGCTCGACGACCCGATTTCCGAAAACAGACGTAACGAACACGACGAAAAGTTCGCGGACAAGATAAACGACTCGAAATGAAAGCGTAATACCATAATTAGTCATACGCGACCAAGAAACGGGTCGAGACAACAATTACAGATACGGATACCCGTAGCTTTCAAGAAATTACAAAATGGCCCAAAACGCCCGGAAATCACGATACGTGATCGAATAACCAAACCGAAGTTCACAACACGTCTAACAAAGTTAAACGGACTTGCGGGAAACTCGAAACAACAGTTTCGGACGAGATTCGCAAGAATCGAACTCAAGTGCGGAAAAGTCGCTAAAAAGCACAGAACTCAACGAAACGACACCGAAACGAACTCGGATGTCAAAAAGTGTAGAATTAATCATTCTCAGAATGACGAAACGGTCATGAGCGAGTCGTCAAAACGGACTTCCGCCGAAAAAAAGAAATTACCGGAAATCGAAAATTGCGGATATTACATTCTACCCTCCTTAAAAGAAGTTTCGTCCCGAAACTTAAAACAAGTAGGGAGAAGAAATATTCCGCCAGGAAAAACTCAACGAGACACACAAGAATGCGTAACTAACGCCCAACGGCGAAATGTTACAAACAACGCAAAGGAATATACGGCGTGTAAACACGCTCCACGGCGACCAACACAACGTCGCCGTTAGGGATATAATAAAACCAACAAGTGACAAGCGTCATCAAACGGATAATATAGCCAAGTCAATTATCCGATAACCACAAAACACAACGAACGAAAATCAATATGATTGACCAACCCAACGGTACATCAATCAAAGCGAGTCAACCGAACAAACACGGAATCCCATCGCCTAAGGGATGGAAGATTGAAAACGAAACTAATTTCCCGAACTAAAGGGAATTACGAAGGAGCCTGAACGTTCAACAATCACGAAACGAGAACAAAAACCGAACAAACAAACGATCGAGACAACAAAAATCGAACAATCATGTTCGAATCACGAAGAACAATAAAGTTCAAACAATAACTCCCAGGATGATCTGGTGAGAACTACAAGACATGCATTCCCATAAGATCCACAGGAAAGGGAATAGCGATTGAAAAGTCACAACGACAAATGAGTTATTCCGAAATGATATCACACTCGTTCGATAAACAAAAACAAGGGCAGGACAAGCTTAGAAATGCCAACGAACACAAATGAGTCGACAGAGTCGAAAACATAAGAGTTCCACATCCGATCCACTTCGAATAAAAGAACTAATAGAACCAGATGATGTCACTCCCGAACAAGGTTCACAAGAATCGAACCGAACCCAAAAAAAAAATCACAGTGATAACCAGATCGATCCACAACAAGGTCGTAGCTCGTTCGGACGATGAAACCGAATTACAGATCAAGTTCATAAAGTATCAACGAACATGAGCGAATCGATAGACTGGAGAAAGAGAAAATACAGAAGTCAAAATAGTACGGGCATTACCTCCGACCTCGTCCACGAAATTCACAAAAACGGGAGCAAGGTAACAAGACATTAAACAATCGACGCATAACGGAACCATCACCGATGCACACGACCATACCAAACCAAGCTCTAACAGCTCGCACATGCGCGACAACGCAGGAATTGCCATGAGGCGACAACATTCAATACCAACACTCCGCCTCTCACAGGGGCTAGCACAACCAATGTGTGGAAAGCGTCTCAACGCTCACACCGCCAATTCGATCATACTCGGGAGAAAGTATCAAAATGACAACGCGAACATCACACATACATACCCAGCCCTCAAACGGGAATGGATAGGTTTTAAAAACGAAAACCTCATTTTGAAAATAATTTAGAAGAACACCGATTGATCTTGAGTATCATCTTTCAAAAAAAGTACAAACGTGAAACATCGTTATCGAGACATTGGGGAACCATTTTGCATTTGATAAAAATGAGGACATTTTCTCTTAGTGAAAACTTTCAAAATATTCGACCCTCGGGTCTAAATAAAAGTGTTGAAAATATCTCAAAACATTTTGGTCCTCGAGGTAGAAATTTTTTTTTTTTTGAAATACATTGTGGCACCTAGGATGTACCACAAAAAAAATAAGTCATTTGAAAAGTATGTCTCGAAGTTTATTTTTCTAAGATACTCAAGGTTTTCAAAAATCCAATAGGCCAGAATGCCCAAAACTCACACATACCGACGTTCACTAAAACAACTCCTAGCACACGCATCAAAACGTTTAAAATCAAGACAATACATGTCTTTAAACGAAAATAAACGATAAAATACCACATTCAGAACAAAACCACTGATAAAATACCCTCCCGCACTGGTTAGTGAACAAGTCGAACGCGTATAAGCACAAAGCTTCCACAAGAGACTTGTAAACGTGCAAATCGATTCGAAAATCATCAACAACGGACAAAAACAACAATAAAAAGACATCACAACGACGACATTCCTCGTATAAATCAAATACGAGAGTCGACTAAATACATATCGTGAAATCAAAATTCACATAAGGATTCCACCACTTAACAAATAATCATAAAAATAGCTCGTGTCACACGAGGCACAACACAAAGAAGGGAGACTTACTTCCACAGGTCGCACGAAGATGATGATCGCCCCACGATACTAATCACGACCAACAAACTCAAACGACGCGTCGCGACACGACTCAGTCAGATAAAAATCCAACGAAACAAGACTCAAACAACACGACTTGACCCGACAGCCTAGGTTTCCTCAACCTGGCTCCGATACCATTTATATAACACCCCCAATCCACTCAGGGATATTACACGCCGTAGACCCTCTCCTCGAGGATCTACCAGGCTGGTAACAATATTTAACATCTCGACAATGCCTTCAAGGCTACAATGACTCAGTAGACCGATTTGGTCTTTCCACAAATACATACAACTCAAATACAACTCATGCCCACGCAGGGGACAAAATACAACTACACCCGTACAACGGGAACAATACAAAGAATGAAAATAAAGTACAACTGAACCAACACACGATGTACGGTTCCTCATGTGATTAGTATCGATCATCTTTCCTCATCCTTCGTGCCGACCCTGTGTTATGCTCCAAAACCTGAATGCAAAAACAGACATCCACCCCCCGAATACTCGGGGGTTAGCAAAACTCCACTGTTTTGCTAGTGCAAATACAAAGTGCAAATACGAGCCATACAATTCACATTCCACGAATAACAATAACCGAGGATCCTCAAAGATCCAAACGAAGCGAAAAGTACTTCGAGGCAAGGGTTTGAGAAAACATTTCAAAACGAAATATCATAAATCAATGGGAATAATTTATAAAGCGGTTTAGAATGCCATCGAGAGTTTTAATAGAAAACAATTTAGGATTATCAAATCCTACTTTTCGAAAACCAAAAGACAAAAATGGGTCACCGCCCCAAAGGTTTACTTTATGGAAAAATACAATAACCAATTCGTTTGGAATTTAACCCCAAAAACCTAAAACGACTTTTATAAAACATTGGGATTTTAGACCCAAATCTCATCAACTCACAAAGACACGAGCGTCAACAAGGTTCGTCTTCCAACGTCAAAATCCACAAATAAATGATTTAAAACAAACAACAAAATACTCTAGAGCCATCCTAGACAAGTAGGCCAAACGAACAACTTACCTCTTACACATTTAGTCAATGCATGCAAATGAAAACCGTTCAAAAGTACTCATTTCCGGAAATGCCAATATCAAATCACATTTGCAAAAATGCACCACAATTAACCGTCGATCCACACCTCCGTGGACCCCTACCGAGACCCCGTCGGATCTAACCCGTAGTGGTTAAAAGCAAAGCTCGTCGATCCACACCTCCGTGGACCCCTACCGAGACCCCGTCGGATCTAACCCGTAGTGAGCATACACACACACACGTTACTCATGCAATACTAACATGCTAAGAATGTAAGTTCATTAAGAATACTCACTAGAGATGGCCATTAACTCGACACCATTATCAAACTCTTCAAAAATAAATAACAAGATTAAATACGGAATACACGATTCCATAACTTAAACAATAGGAGTACCATCATAAAATCCTTCAACTTTCAAAATAATCAAATCATAATCAATTCTCAAAACACCGTTCACAAATCACACTCGTTTTGAAAGAAAGCCTTTAACGAGGCCAAACCGAAATCTTTTGAAACTTCATTTCAAATAACCAAACAAACGCATCAAGACGACCACCGATCATCATATCCATAAAACGAGAAAAGTATGGGCAAGGTACTTGCCTCGAATAAGAACAACGCGGAGAATCGACCGAAGTAGGTTGGCCCGAACCGACTACGAACCCGCCGACTCCACCGAACGCCAACTCACGTTCATAAACTACGAAGGACAAATAATAACAATGAAATGAATTCCATAACACGACTCAAAGCCGTTGAATTCAAAGAACGAATGACGAAAGTTCACGGATTTCCCCCAAAACGGCCAAGAACACGATTCGTTCCGTCAAAACCCGAAAAAGGAATTCCAAGTTGAAATATGGATATACAATCCATAGAATATGTTTAACAACATCATTTAACCATAATCGATCCATCGAAAACGGATGAAAAACGAGATCGGGGACAAATCCCCCAAAAAGTCAATTCGAAGGAAATCAAGAAATATACTTCGATTCGACGAAGAACAATGGATTAAATGATGTTAAACACAATAATACTATCAAGATTAATCATACCCATCATGAATTAATCAACAACACGGAACGAATCGGACGAAAATGCAAAAATCCCCAAATTCACGAAATTAGGGTTCTAAGGAAGATTACCTTGATTCGCTGGATCAAAGGTTGATAAAAGACGATCGATTGATGTTATGAACCCAAGGACTTCATGGATTTGTTGTTAAACAACATGGCTTCGTCGCCCATGAATCGCCACTCGCGGATGGAGAAGGAAGGAAATGAAAAACGAAGTGAAATGTGACTGCTCAGCCATATTTATACCGGGCCAGCCTAGCGTGCGCTAGCCTTCCCGGACTAGCGTGCGCTATCGGCCGGTATCGGCCGAGTACCCTCGGCCAGGGCCCACAACACCCGGCATCACCGACCAACCCTGCCGACCGAACACATCGACCCGACTCCGCTAGCGTGCGCTACGGCGGATACTGCGCGCTAGCCCGGCTGTCGATAGCCCTTTGGGAACTGCCGGCAGTAACGTCGCTAGCCGGCCGGCGGCGTGCGCTCGCTGCCCGACTAGCGCGCTCGCTCGGCGTAGCGTGCGCTACTGCCCGATCTGGCCGAGTCGAACCTCGAAACCCCGCTGCCCGGGCGATAGCGTCGCTAGGCCACCCGGCGGCGTCGCTACACTGCCGGTTAGCGCGCCTGACCTTCCGGCCGTGGCGTGCGCTCGCGGTTCTGCCGCACCGTCGGCCGGTGCCGCAATCGTCCGGCCAGTCCATGCCGTCCAGTCCATCCGCCACCGCTCGGCTCGACCCGATTTAGCAGGCGGAGCGAACACGGCGAAAAGTTCGCGGACAAGATAAACGACTCGAAATGAAAGCGTAATACCATAATTAGTCATACGCGACCAAGAAACGGGTCGAGACAACAATTACAGATACGGATACCCGTAACTTTCAAGAAATTACAAAATGGCCCAAAATGCCCGGAAATCACGATACGTGATCGAATAACCAAACCGAAGTTCACAACACGTCTAACAAAGTTAAACGGACTTGCGGGAAACTCGAAACAACAGTTTCGGACGAGATTCGCAAGAATCGAACTCAAGTGCGGAAAAGTCGCTAAAAAGCACAGAACTCAACGAAACGACACCGAAACGAACTCGGATGTCAAAAAGTGTAGAATTAATCATTCTCAGAATGACGAAACGGTCATGAGCGAGTCGTCAAAACGGACTTCCGCCGAAAAAAAGAAATTACCGGAAATCGAAAATTGCGGATATTACAATTTTTCACCTATTTCAATGTTTAACGACGGTTCAGATAAGTTGTTGTAGTTATGTGTCACATTAAGAACAATAACGACGAAAGTTTCAGCCCATCGTTAATTATTTGTCGTTAAATGTATGAATTCTAGTAGTGTTACAAGTCTTGAATCTTCAGCTTCATGGCGGCTTGTCCTCAGCTCTTCGTCCTAGCTAATTTATTATATTTGTAAAATTTACATCCTATACAAATGTATTAAAAAAAATAAAGTGGCTCAAATGGCTATTACAACCCCATCGAATAAAGATTCAATAAGTTAAGTCCATGAACTATGTCACCATCCAAATAATAATGCAAAAATAAAATTAAAATTAATAGCAAATACAATTAATCTAAATATTTATCCAATAAATATAAAATTATTCCATCCATAAGAATTAATCCAATTAATTCACGCAACCATTAATTTTAACTTGTTCTGGATAAAAATAAATATTTTATTAAATTAATTCCCTTAAAAAATAAAAATACCATGTTTAAATCTAATTTAATTTACGGAAAATTAATTTATCAAACATGAAATTAAAATAGAGTCGGAAAGCACAAGGAGCTCGGCCCGGCAGGGCAGCCATCCCTTAGCCAAGAGGATAGCCCCTCTCAGCCGCTGCCTGTCGAGAGCAGACAGCACAGTGCCGGCTGTCGTTTGTAGTGTCCCGGCAACCCCGAATTGTCGGATTCCATCACTTTTTCGACTCGTATTTTCATCCTGAATCCAAAAATAATATCTATATAATTTCTATATTTCACATATAAATCAGTTCTTAAAAAAATCGATTTATATTATAACATAAAATCATGAAAATAAGTTTCTAGATGAACAATTAAATATTAACGATTAAAAAACTTATGATTCTAAATCATAAAAATATATAACCGAGCATTCTAAATGCCAATATCGAATATAAGATCTCATAGACCTACGCTCTGATACCACTATTGTAATACCCGGTTGTAATTCATTCATTATCATTCAGTAATTATCAGTCAGTAATTGTCACTCAGTAATTTTCACTCATTAATAATCACTCATCATTCATGATTCATTCATTTGTGTTCATTGTTGGCATGTTGTAACCGTGTATCAGTTACCGATTGTCATTTCATCTCCGTTTGAGTGTCGAGACGAGAGTATTAGCATTATCATCGTGATTGGTAGTCTTGTGCTGGAAGTATCATCCGTGGCATGTGTCGGAATTGTTTACTTTCAACTATGTATGGTGTGTTGGATCATTCATCAATCGTAGCGAGAAATCGGAGTTGTCGGATTTTCATCTTGTCCAGCAACGAGTTACGGCTGTAACTAGTCATACATTAGGGCCGTAACATGCATTCGTTGGTTCAAGGTGATTTTGGACGAAGGTGAGTTACAGCCGTAAGGATTGTCGGATACGGCCGTAACAAGCATTCGTTGATTTCAGGCCAGTTCGGACGAATGGGACTTAAGGCCGTAAGGGTTTCGGCATACGGCCGTAAGATGAGGTGAGATACAGCCGTAAGGTGGGCAGGCTACGGCCGTAGGGGTGTTCGTAATTTTCAGAATTTGGCGGACGAGAAGGACTTACGACCGTAAGGGTTGCGGCATACGGCCGTAAGATGAGGCAGGTACGGCCGTAAGGCTTGGCCGGATACGGCCGTACGTTGCAGGCAGGGTGCCTGGTCAGTTTCGACGAAGGGGTCGTACGCCCGTAAGTTTGTCCGGGTATGGCTGTATCGGTCGAGTTACGCCTGTAAGGTGTGCGGGTACGGCCGTATGGATATCGGCAGATGTTTTAGATGAGGGCGAGTTACGCCCGTAAGACAGGTGCGGGTACGGCCGTATAGCTATCGGCAGTTTCTGGACGAAGCCGAGTTACGGCCATATAAGATGGCTGGTTACGGCCGTAAGGCCGTTGACCTGGGATGTTATGGTCATAAGTAGGCCGAGTTACGGTCGTAACTTCCGGCAGTTTATAAGGGCTTGGACGGGACTTTTTACTCATTTTCTCATTCTTCAACTTATATCCGAGAGAGAGAGCTTGAGGGAGGGATTTTTCCATCATCTATCACTTGGGTGTTCAGTTTTCTTCATCTCCATTCGATTCTGAAGCTCGGATATTCGATCTAACGCGTGTTCCTCGGAATAAAGTGCTTGGATCT
Organism: Orobanche coerulescens; assembly: GCA_033398695.1. NCBI lineage: Eukaryota > Viridiplantae > Streptophyta > Magnoliopsida > Lamiales > Orobanchaceae > Orobanche > Orobanche coerulescens. The sequence continues at coordinate 127,586,945 of CM065802.1, read as the reverse complement.
TCAAAGGTAATATTCTTCAACATCTTGGATTTCGATTTTGTGTTGAGATATGATGTTTTGGATATTATAATCATGTTGTGTGAAGAGATGTACGCATGATTATGGATGTGTATGATTATTCATTGGATTATTGAAGGGTTATTCAAGAACACTTTGAATATTGAGTTGGATTTGGGGGTTTTCGATTAATTATTGTTGTAATCACGAATTTGGACATTCATATTGGATTACTGATAGTATTGAAGATGTTTTGTTGGTTTCGAATACTTCTTGGGGTTTTGATATTGGTATAGTTATGGTTTGGTTGTAAACAATTGAAGATTGGCCACAATGTGTTTGATATAATGCCCCAATGAGTTTGGTCTAGACATATCGACGTTTTGAGTTCGTTATATTCGTGTTTGATTCGTATGTTGAACGGATTGTTGATGATTGTGTTATTCGAGGTTGTTCGAGCGACCGACATCTCATTTGGGATGTTTGTTCATGGAAGGACATTGTTCACCGGTGTTGTGTAAGTTAATTCTTACTCGGTTAAAAGGATATTCATTCTTTTTGTTGTTGATTCATTCATAATCATAACTCATTCATAATGTATTAACCGTATTGAGACTTGTAATTGTCGAATAATCATTTCATTGAGCCATCATTCACTTCACTATTACTTTCATCTCGGTGAGTCATTCTTGACATTGTCGGATTATTATTCATTGATAGTCATTTTGGTCATTCTCGTTCATATGACCTTCTGGGTTCATATTGCGTGTCCGGGTGCGGATGTGTGGAATTTTTAGTCGAGTACAAGATAGTCATGTGTTGGGTTCACCGATACATTGGACTGTGCACACGGTAACGCTTACCTCCCTGAGACTAATTAGGTACAAGGACGGGTGTCTAGTCATTCGTCTTGTACACTTGCACAGAACATTACGGGCATCCTATGATACTCCTCTTTAGCTTAAATTCATAACTAAGGATATTTCATAACTAAAGATATATCATGTTTGTGTATATTCAACCCTTGAGGATTGTTGTTCTGTGCAACTGACCCCTTTCGAGGATATTGTTTTCAGGTCATGGCAAGGCAAAAGCACAGGAAGAGCATGTTGACAGCGAGGAGTCCCATTGATACTAGTAGGGGCCCCCCAGTCATTTCGGTCATTCTTGTTTCTCTTCATGTGTATTTCCGCTGCAAATTCCGTTTGAGATGTTTATTTATTCAGGGTGGTGTATTTTATCTTCATATAAAATATACTAGTATTCTGTATTGTCCTAGTGTATTTTACTTAAGCTCCTCATCGGAGTATTTGGTAATATAATGTGGTTCGGTACTACAATTATATTATTTAATTCATCAGTTTTCATTCGCCTGGTGGGTCCCAGTCGGGGGTCCACGGCACTGTAATATCCGTCTACTTTGGGGTGTTACAAAGTTGGTATCAGAGAGTGGTTTTGAATACTACCTTCCGAGTCATGTCTCATTTGAAATCATCGTCATCGGACTAGTATCATTGGACTTTCGCGTCACTTGTGACCTGTGCAAATGCCGAGCCCCCCAGACCAAGAACTGTAAAACTTCTAACACCATTGTATAATTTATGGCAATAATCAATCATTCATCATTCAGCAGTCAACAATCCTCTTCATCATTCATTTTGATCGGGATGATAATGTCAACTCATTAATCACTCAATTCATTTCACAGTTCAGTTGTTGATCTTAAGGATCATATCATTAATCTTGTTAACTTGTTCAAGATTATCATTTCAAGAATTTCATCAGATAATCATGTCACCTCAGTTAATCACTCATGTAATCACTGTGTTAGAGCGCATATGCTCATTTTCATCATTTCATGACGTAATAATAACGTGATATTCATGCGAGAGATATAATTATCATGTCACTTTCCTACTTCAGTATGGAGAGAGCAGGCGGAGGACACGAGGGACAAGGCTGCGGTGCGGGCCGAAACCTGAGAGCTCGTATGAATACACGTGAGAATGCTAGGAATAATGCTAATTCATCGAGCAGTGACGCTGCCACTCATTCACCTAGATGTAATCATTCACTATCAGGGAGTCGTACCCAGGACACAGTTCAGTCACAAGGTGTTCGGGTTGATCCACTCGCTTTTATGCAGGGCATGATGGCCCAAATGACTCAGATGGCACAACTGATAGAGACGATGCATAACTCAGCTACTCAAAATCAACAGGCTCCTCCGCCGCCACCTCCGAGGCAAGAGAGGAGTGTGAGCAGTATCATTGGTGACATCTCTTGCCAAAGGCCACCTACTTTTGATGGCTCATCTGTGCCGGCAGATATTGTTCATTGGCTCGAGCATTTCGATAAGTTATTTGCTATGGTAGAGTGACCCGAAGGATATAAAGTTTCAGTTGCGGCTTACTATCTGGGTAAGAGCGCTCATTCTTGGTGGTTTTCGTTGAAGCCCACCGACGGATCATGTACTTGGATCAATTCAAGACTCTCATGATGGAGAGGTATTATCCGACCCCACTCAGAGAGGCCAAGCGGTCAGAATTACTCACTCCCGACCCCTCAGCAGACGAGGATGTTCTCGCCATCGCTGAGAAATTTCAGGAACTCCTTCCTTTCGCCTCATCTATCATTCACTCCGAGGCGGATAAGATCAAATATTTCAGCAAGAGTCTGAAACCCCATATGCGGATGTAGTTGCTTAATCATAATTGCACCACTCTGACCAAATTCATCGAGAAAGCTCTTACTTATGAGCTTACTGCTAAGGAGATTGCTAAGCAGCAACCTTCATCTACTAGCAAGAAGTCAACGAATCGTAATTAGTCTGAAGGCGGTTAGGCAACCTTCAAGAAGCCTCGTGCGGGCTCTACTTTCTCTGAGTGTCCTCTTGTGGCCCCCAGACCGGCGGAATCGCAGTCCCGAGCGGCCAGTTCGTCCATCACCTGTTTCAACTATGGGGAACTTGGTCATGTCAGCACCAAGTGTCCGAGGCAGACTATCGCATGCCATAACTGTGGGATTGCTGGGCATAAGGCCCATTTTTGCCGAAGTGACTCCAAACCTACTCCGGCGTCATCTCAGGCCCGGCGCTTAGTCTGTTCATAATCGAGCCACTCGATGCAGTCGTTCGGGGCAGACGGGAGCGAATAAAGGTGGAGCCTATAGTCATCAGACTGGAGCATCCGGTGCTGGGACTAGCAAGCCCCGCATTTATGAGATGAAGAAGACCGATGATCCGGAGGCCCGGATGATCTCAGGTACACTCGATATTTTATCTGAACCTGTGTGTACCCTTTTTGATACTGTTGAATCGCATTCATTCATTTACGAGTCATGGTTGAGTAGACTACGTATGGGGTAGTGCTACTAGTTGTGAGCCCTATGTCATTGGTCTACCTGACGGTAGAAGAATTATCGGAAATCGTGAGATTCAGAATTGTCCGATTCAGCTTCATGGCCGTGTATGGATAGCAAACCTAATCGTGGTAGATTTACCGAGAGACGACGTCATTGTGGGTATTGATTGGATGGATCGTCACAATGCCATCATTAGTGTCCGTAAACATATGGTCACTATCATTTCTGACGATGGGGTCGAATGTGTTTTTCAGGGAGGTAATCCTGACTGTTCTGGTAAGGTCATTAACTTGATGAAAGCAGTGAAATTACTCAGTCAGGGGTGTGTTGGTTATTGGTGCTATATGACCAAAACTGAGAAATCACCAATAATGTTGACGGATATTCCGGTAGTGAGAGAATATGCCGATGTATTTCCAGACGAGTTACCTGGTTTGCCTCCATAGAGAGATGTGGAATTCACGATTGAGTTGGAGCCCGGTACGTCCCCGATATCGAAGGTACCATACCGGATGGCCCCGACCGAAATGCAGGAATTAAATAATCAACTTGAGGAGTTGTTCGAGAAAGGTTATACACGACCAAGTGCGTCCCCGTGGGGAGCACCAGTGTTGTTTGTCAAGAAGAAGGATGGTTCATTTCGCTTGTGTATTAACTATCGGGAGTTGAACAGGGTGACGATCAAGAATAAGTATCCTCTACCCCGTATTGATGATCTCTTAGATCAACTTCAGAGAGCTTCAGTATTTTCCAAGATCGACTTGAGATCTGGATATCGTCAGTTACGAATTTGAGAGTCGGATATTGCAAGGACAGCGTTTCGTACACGCTATGCTCATTATGAGTTCGTGGTAATGCCGTTTGGGTTAACTTATGCACCTGCGGTATTCATGGAGTTAATGAATCGGGTTTTCATCGACTTTTTGGATCAGTTTGTGGTTGTCTTCATTGATGACATTTTGATTTATTCTCGTGACCGAGAGGAGCACGAGGTTCACCTTCATCAGGTTCTCGACGTGTTGAGACGAGAGCAACTTTATGGAAAGTTTTCCAAATGTGAGTTCTGTATGTCCAAAGTGACGTTTCTTGGGCATGTAATTTCATCAGAAGGTGTACATGTTGATCCTCAGAAGATGGAGGCTATCCGAGATTGGTTACCTCCGAAGAATGTTAAGGAAATCCGAAGCTTTCTCAGATTAGCCGGTTATGATCGGCGGTTTGTGGAAGGATTTTCTAAAATGGCTCAACCAATGACGAACCTTTTGCAGAAGGATAAGAAATACGCGTGGTCCGATGCGTGTCAGCGGAGTTTTGAGGAACTCAAGAGCCGGTTAATTTCAGCACCTGTCCTTTCCTTGCCACAAGGGACGGAGGGATTCGTGGTTTATAGTGACGCATCCGGACACAGTCTCAGATGTATATTAATGCAAAATGGGAAGGTTATTGCCTATGCTTCACGACAATTAAGACCTTACGAGGTTAATTATCTGACCCACGACCTGGAGATAGCGGTCGTAGTTTTCGCGTTGAAGATTTGGCGTCATTACCTTTATGGCGTCACCTGTCAGATATTCACCGATCATAAGAGTTTGAAGTATATATTTACTCAGACGGAGTTAAATATGCGACAGAGGCAGTGGTTGGAACTAATCAAAGATTATAATATCGAGATCCTGTACCACCCAGGTAAGGCAAACGTGGTTGCCGATGCCTTGAGTCGTAAGTCCGTTCTGTAGCAAATGCTTGTTCGTTTGACAGTTCAGAAGGAGCTTCAATAGGAAATTATTAGGCCCGATATTGAGGTCTGGCTTCAGCGAGTGCAAGGGCAACTTTGCATGTTAGAGATTTCATCGCTAATTGAGGAGGCAATCAGAGCGAATCAGGGTTCAGACCCATCATTGTTGCGCATCCGTGAGGATGTGGCTCAGGGGAAAGCCCCTGGATTTGTGGTCCAAGAGGATGGACTATTGCGATTCAAGAATCGGTTATGCGTACCGGGGAATGACGAGTTGAAAAACTCGATTTTGAGAGAAGCTCATGCTACCCCTTACTCCATTCATCCGGGGTCTAGCAAGATGTACAAAGACTTGAAACAAAATTACTTATGGAGTAATATCAAGCGAGAAGTCGTGGAATTTGTTTCGAGATATTTGACCTGTCAGCAAGTTAAGATAGAACATCAGCAACCGGCAGGTATGCTGAAACCGCTCCCTATTCCAGAGTGGAAGTGGGAAGATATTTCTATGGAATTCATCACGAGTTTTCCGAAGAGTCGTCGTGGCATGAATATAATATGGGTGATTGTGGACCGCTTAACTAAATCGGCTCATTTCCTTGAGATTAAGGATACGTGGTGTAATATCCGGATTTATTACTATGTATTTTACCTGTATTCGAACCCTGTATTATTCGCAATTGTGATCTTGATGATTGGAGTATGATATTTCTTACATTGGTATCTTTGTACATAAGTATATCAACATGCAAAATTTCTCATGCAAACTCATAATAGCGCACGCTAAGAATGTAGCTTAACGCGCGCTAATAGGCTACTACAAGCGCACGCTACGTATGTAGGAGTTGCGTGCGCTAGGCACTCAATTATTGAGCTGGGCGGCTAGCACATGCGCCAGCCGGGACATGGGTCCGGGTCAGATTCCCGCGGACGAACCTGGACAGTTTTGAAGTCAACTCTTATTAGCGCGCGCTAAGGAATGCTTAGTAGTGTGCGCTAATCTGCTTTTGTACAGAAAGTTTATATATGGGCCAGCACTCCATTTTGTTCTCATTTCCTTCGTTCACCTTTCGTCTTTGAGAGACCAGAGCGCATATGATCTTCCTTAGACACACTATAACACATCCACTTGACCATTAGACATTGGATACTTCTTGTTATTGATCATTGAAGAGGAGTAGCACCTTGGAGTGACGTATATCCAACCAGAGTCAGATTCTACCTTTGGAGTTCAGTGATTTCGTCATATTAAGGTATGTTGATTCTATCTCCAACTCTAGATTCGTGTTATGGAGAATGAGATGATCATGCTAGCAAAATATTGAGTTTCTTGGGTGAATTATCCAAACCACATCATGTTTGGAATATTGAGATGATTATGCCTTAAGTACCTTGATTATGAACATCATGATTCGAATCTTATTATAATGAACAAGTAGAGGAAGCTTCTATCATTAGGTAATCCGAATCTAGTAGGTGTTTTCATAGCAATCATGGACTTGACTTTAACATCATTATTGTTAGACGAATTTAAAGGATTGATCATGGAATGATTTATCTTGTAAAGATGGAATGTTAATCAAACTACAGAATGATAGTTTTTGATTGATATAAAGGTGTTGATATCGACCGTTTAGCCTTACTAATTATCGCATGAAGAATTGTAATCGTAATGGAATATGGTTTCATAATAGTATACATATTCTTGAGTCCGAAGTCGTTGTTATCCGTAAGATCATTCATAACCGTATGAACAAGATATTCATGGAGGTAACATGAATTAACACTGAAGATTTCATTTGGTTTGATCATGTCGAGATCAGTCTACTGCCCAGTAGTAAACTGCCATGCACAGTTAGCGCACGCTAAGCTATGTAGATTAACGTGCGCTATCGATCATGAGTTAACGTACGCTACGTTTGGTACGTAACGTACGTTAGGCCATCAGACGATTTATCGGTGATCGCTGAAGTCTTGTCCCATGCATAGTTAGCGTATGCTAGGCTTTGTTGTTTGCGTGCGCTATCGAGCATACTTAACGCACGCTACACAGAGTACTTAGCGTGCGCTAAGAAGTTCAGGCAGATTACATTTTATGAGATTTTGGCCGTAAATCAAATTGTTAGACATTCGTACGACGTGAGATAAATTCTATATTATTTCTTTTGTTAAGGTTCGAGCTTGTTACGTGATTGATTGAGGGGCGGCGACCTTCGACTGTTCGTTTTCGTGGAAGTATTGTTCTTGTCTTCGAAACGAGGCAAGTACCTTATTTGTTTTATGTATTGATGTTATACATACTGTCGTGCATGTATGTCGTTGTTGTATGTCCACCTCGTGTTGGGCCGACGGGATCATCGGGGGATCTATGCTAGCATGCGCTGGATCATTGGATGTGTTTTTCCACCACGGGTTGGTCTGACGGGATCATCGTGGGTTCTAGGCAGTGAACGCTGGATCTTCAGAATTACCATGTGTATGTTGTGATATCATGTTGTGATTATCAGTTATGTATGTCATTTATAAGTTTCTCGTAAGAGAAAACTTGTTGGTATTTTGTCGTTTACGTTATTATTCATCGTGAGATATGAATAATATGTTGTGGTACTTGTACTAGCAACGTTGTGCTAACCCCTTCGGGGGTGAACATTTTGTTTATGTTCAGGATCCAGGAGAGAGGGAAAACAACTACTGGAGCTGCATGACGACGAGGGTGCAGAGTGATGTTCCGGCCGGGTTTATTTGTCTGTTGTTTATTGGTTATTTCAATAAGTGCTCGAGTACAAAGTCGTTTATGATGAATTTGAATTTGGCGATGTATTAATAAGTTTATGTTGAACATTTGTATTTTTCAGTATTTGGTCAGAACTGTTGTATCTTAATTCCGTTATTTCCATTCGTTAGTACCTCTTAATGTCTGTTCAATTCTTCAGCCTTATAAATCCTTATGTAAAGGATTTATGGCGCTGTAGTATTCCTGAATATATCGGGGGTGTTACAGAATATGGTATCGGAGCTAAGATTATGGATATCTTGGCCATTGGGTTAAAATAGGGTTCATTGATGTCTTTTGAGGTAACCGACCGCGAATAACATCACTGTACTGCCTACGTCTTCGTGCGGGCGGTGGTTGTAAGTTCCTAAACTCTATCTCATCTTTTACATGTTATATTCCTTTGTACTTGAGCATTTGAATGGTATTGTTTCCAGTATATTGAGTATTTATGCTTACTGTAGGTTGAGAGGCGGACGTGGACGTGGTCGCGGATGCGGACGAAGAAATGCAGAAAGGGAAGCGTCGCCTTCTAATCAGGCCAGTCATAGCTCAGGAGAGCCGCAATGATCTATCAATAACGAACCGGAACCTGCTGTACTAGAGATCCTTTTTCAAGTGGTGAACCAGATGACTCAGTTCGCCCAAGTCTTGGACCAAATTCAAGTGGCGGTGGGACTACAGCAGGGAGAGAGACAGCAAGGGATCCAAGACATGGGAAATCGAGGTGACCGGTGGCTGCAAGAGGTGGCGAAGATGCAACCACCCAAATTCGACGGTATTTCTGAGACTCTCACCTGGGACCATTGGTTGAAGGAACTGGAGAAAATCTTTGCCGGAATTAACTGCCCAGACGACCGGAGAGCCTCTATCGCTCAATACTTTCTGATAGGGGAAGCGTCCGAATGGTGGGAAGCCATCCGGCCTGTAGACCATGATGCTGATTGGACAGAGTTTAAATTAATGATGGAGACTCAGTACTGCCCTCGTCCTGTGAGGGAAGCCAAGGTTCGGGAGTTTTTCTCCGCTCAAACTTCAGATGTGCCAGTATCTCAGGCAATTAAGACGTTTAACCAGCAGCTGGCATTTGTTCGACATCTGGTCAGAACAGATGCAGAAATGATGATCCATTTTGATATGAGGATGAAACCAGAAATCTAGAGGTACATGTCCAGTTTTGAATGTGCCACACTCCGTCAATACCAGGATAAGGCGTTGGCGTATGAGATCAAGGAAGCAGCTATGGAGAAATTTACGAAATCCAAGAAGCAGAAAGTCTCTGGTCCTTTTACAGAGCACAAGAACAGCGGGGCCCGCAAGGCCCAATCATCCTTTCACTCTTTCAAGAAACCTCCGCACCCAGTTAGTGTAACACCCCCAGATCAAACCGGGAATATTACACGCCGCAGACCCTCTCCGTGAGGATCCACCAGGCTAGACATCAAAACAACACATTACATTACATACCGACGAATCAAAATAACGGACCAACAAACCCATTTGGTCTTTCGTCACTGACTTACAAGTCAAAATACATAAACTCATCCAGACTCATACCCACGCAAGGGTAAAATACTTGCAACAACGAACAATAAGACAGCGGAAAAGACAATACAATGGACTCCGACTAACTGAACCCAAAACTGGCCTTCGTGTGATTAGTATCATTCGTCTTTCATCATCCCTCGTACCGATCCTGTGTCTTGCTCCCGAAAACCTGCATGTACCTGGACACAATACAGATATCCACCCCCCGATTACTCGGGAGTTAGCAAAACTCCACTGTTTCGCTAGTGCAAGTATAAAGTGCAAATACGAGCCATACACAACACATTCCGAGAATACAACGAAAGACTTCCCGAGGTATATTTAGTTAAAAATAGTTCAAGTCTTGAAAGTAGAAACGAAGTAAGTAAGCACTTTGAAAACACTTCCAAATCTCGGGAGTTTTGAAAACATTTGAAATTGAAAAGTTCTTAATTCCTCGAAAGTCATTTAGGGTCACAGCCCCAAAGTTTTTTTTCCAAAATATAAATCCGTTAACAAAATACGGGGTCCACGGACCAACCATTTCGATCACAAAACACAGGGCCAACGACCCGATCATCCACTGCAATTCACTAACAAGGACACATTACACATAACACATTATTCTTATGCCATTCTAGCCAAGCACCAAGACTCGATATATAATGTCTCTCGACCCCTGAGCTGCCTGTTCCGCTGTACTGCGACAACAACGTAGCTGTAGCGCAGGACAAGGAGCCGAGGTTTCACAACAGCACCAAACATATTGAGAGAAAGTATCATCTCGTAAGAGAATTTGTTCGCAAGGGATACATTGTTCTGCACAGAGTAGACTCGGCCGACAACGTCGCCGATCTACTGACCAAGCCACTTTCTCAGACTAGCTTGGAGCGTCATCTGGAGAACATGGGTATTAGATACCATAGTGTGTGGCATTGAGTGCAAGTGGGAGATTGTTAGGAGTATGCCCTCGAATGCCACTCAGAGGTTGTTGAGTGAGGGCATTATACTTGTAATTATGTAAACCATTTATATAAGGCAAATGAATGTTTCTTTATTTACTGGTAGTTACTGGCATTCCTAACTCGTAAATAAACATATAGAAACTAGTCCGTGTATTTGAGAGCAAAACGTTCCACTCCTTATTGGATAAGGGGGTCGGCACTGGAAAGGTTATAGCTCAAATACTTAATCGTTCGCAAGTCGATGAAACTTGACTGGGCGTTAAGTTTATGTGAAGACTTGTATGACGTGTTCTTTAACATGGAGAGTGTCTGTGGAACACTAATGGTTAGTGGGAGCACACGTTATAGGCATGCTAATTGGATTAGTATACTCGATCCGACTCACCCTCAATTCGTCACATGGATTTCACTCCGAGACAGTCAATGACGGAATCGAAAGGTTGTGATAGGTATTCGTGAACCTTCGACTTGAGGATTTAGTAGGGATGTGCTTGTGACGTCAAGATTTTCATTAGAGTAGTTCGACCCTGTAAACCGGAAGGCGGGGGTCAACCTCGACGTGCATCTTGACGGGCAAGTAGCAGGTCCTACTGAATACCAAGATAGAATTCTTTCTCCCGTTAGTGAGCGGGTTATATGTCCTCTGCGGTTATTGGAAGATGAGATCATAAGTCTTTGGCCAAAGCATTGGAGCTAGTTGTATTAGATACACGACAGCTCGATGATCTCGATTTGCATTAACGCATGCATAGCGTCAAGTACAGATAGGGTTTGACTGACCATGACCCTATAACTTGATCGGGACATTTGAAAGAAGGGTTTATACGTATACTGGTATTCACGACAGAATGGTTCTTGAATGATCCCAATCATTCGTTCTCAGTTGGGGTACAGTGTAGGCCGCCAGGCTGGCTAGGTGGTGCTACTACTCTTTGGTTCCTCCCATTGCTGACTGAGACAGACCTACCGAGTCGCGCAATAGGATTTACGACGGAATGAATCAAGCTTATTCTCTCTTTATGAATATTAGATATTGGATATCTAAATTTGGGACATTGGATGTTTAAATCGACTTATCAGATAAATTGATTTACGGCTTAATGAATTAAATATATCAGTGGATGATTAATTTAATTCATGAATATAATTATTTCTTGGAGAAATTAATTATGTTATTTTGTATTTGATATGTTCAATTAATTGGATTAATTAATCGATATAAATACATCGAATCGGAATCGGAGTTTATCTGTTTGGACTCACGGGAGTCCGAAACAAATCGAACTCGTCCGTTTTTCATCTTGGCCGCCCCCCATTATTTCCACCTACTTCCCTTTTATCTTTGTTTCCATTTCTTAATGGAAGACAAGGACTTTAGTGGGGATCACTCATGTGGCATGAGTTGTTCAACATATGGGTGGAATTATAATAAGAAGGGAAGACTTCTATCTCAAAGTATTCCTAATTCATTTCATACGTATTATTGGAGTGAGTTCAAGAGAGAGAAAAGTTCTTTCTCAAAGTCTTCTTCTTCATCTCATTTCTTGAGAGTTTTTCTTAGAGAAAAATCAAGAATTCAAAGAGAGATTGTGAGTTATACAGTTAGAGTGTTATAATTTCATATTGGAAGCTTCATCACTTAGCTCTAGCCGTATCCTCGGAGGATAGCAAGGTGATCGTTGTTCCGGTCGTTTCTCCGGCGCGTGGCAAGTAGAGACGCGGTACTTTCGGCGTTGGATCATCCAAGGGCTTGGAGCTAATTGGATTCGTAGAGATCAATCAAGAGCTTGGGGAATAGCTCAAGAGAAGGTTATCCATCTAATCAACGGACTACAAGGGTGAGTTTCTATATATCTTGTGAATTCGTTTTTGATATTCGTATATTCGTAGCTCGATCGATCCTCGTAGGGATTCGGATCCAATTAATTTTCGTTTTACCGCTTCCGCTGGGCCTTCGTTTTAAGGCACCGAATCCCAACGTAGTGGTATCGGATCATAGGTCTTGCGATTGTATATACGATATTTGGCATTTGGAATGCTCGATTAGATGGTGAATGATTTGGAATCATTTTTGTCATAATCGTGGTACATGTTTTACGTTCCTTGTAGTTATATTTTTCGTAAGTTTATGTCTAAATATAAATCTTACATTTCTGGGAAATATGATTTATATTGAAGATATGAAAGTCGGAAAATATTGATATTGGATATCCGGTCGAAAATCTAGCCCCGAATCGTCGTCGGACAATTTTTGGACAAAAAGGGTAATCTGGCCGAGAGTGACTCGACCGTGTCCTGGGTGACACGGTCGTGTCCGGCAGTGTGGCCAAGTCACTGCCAGGCAGACCCGACCGTGTCCTGGGTGACTCAGTCGTGTCCTGGCCGGCATCTTCCGAGCGTGACTCGGCCATGCCAGGCGTGACTGCCGGTAGGCTGCCGAGAGTGACTCGGTCATACTGGCCAGTTTTCACCCCGGCTCAATTTTTATGTGTATTCTTATAAATTAATCTCCCGCATATTAAATTGGATTTAATATGATTAAAATGATTTATGGTATTTCATTTTATAAGGGAAATTTGATTAATTGGAATATTTATGGTCGACCGAATTATTTTTGAACGTTATCATATTACCGATTGTGTGAATCGATTGGATCGGTTCGTATTGTTGATTGGATCAATGTATCTCTACGCTTTCCATTTATATAGTATTTATTGGATGAATGCTTTTTTGAATGGGGATGTGGTTCGTGGACTTAGTTTTGAATCGTTCGTTTTATTCGATTGGGTTGTAAAGGCCGTTTTGAGCCTATTTATTTTACTAGAAATGTTTGTATCTAGGATGCAATTTTCAATGTAAAATTTATATGTAATGACGAAGACTGGAGGAAGATCCATTTTGAGAATACAAAGATTCAAGACAAAGACTTGTAATTAGATTACGGAGTTTTTGTTTTCTAGGAACGGTCCATGAACCACATGTTGGTAGCAACTAGGTTGTGAATGGTTTTTTTCATATTGTATGAATACCACAAACGCGCTAATATGATTAATGTGCAAAGTGTAACGTTAATCGCGAAAATTCTCCCACAATAAATAATTAAGTTTATAAGTTTTCAAGGTTTTCCTTCCCTCCATCGAGTTTTCGGGAAATTGAAATCCAAACCGGATGTGTTATGCTTCCGAGTTATCGGGGTAGTCGTTCGGGGAGGACGGATAAATTACCGGGAGCGCATTGGATGCCTTCGGTTGGAGCAAATTTTATCCCTAGAGACCTGATAGGTTGCCGGATAAGATTCAATTGTGAAACTGATTTGCGTCGATGGTATAAACTTGTTCACGAACCATAGAAATCGTATAGGTTGAGGGGAGTGAACAAGGGGAAAAAGAAGATCGAATCATCCATTAGATGGGTTGGTGTTGGACACCACTTTATGAAAATTAATAGACTAGAAACCTGTTTGGTTGCCCTCTATTAAGATTTATAAAGAACTCGATCACCACTATGAAGTAGAGCGACGATACTTCCGGATATCACATGGGAGTGTGTTATTCCGATAAAAATAGTGGGAGCTGGGTAACAAGAATAGAAAAGACCTTAAATTCTATACTCAGAACATAATTTAATGAGTCACTAATTAATCTGTTATACTTAATGCAGACAAATTTCAATATGACAATGAATCCACTCGCAATTCTACTCGAAAAGAACACCTTAATGGGACCTAACTTTGTGGATTGGCTCCGCAATCTAATGATTGTCCTCAGTATAGAGGCACTGGGATACGTCTTGGAGACGGACATTCCGGCGCCTCCTATGCGGACTCGAGCCAATCAGGAAGAGATTGAAAACCACGAAAAGTGGGTTAAGGATGACGTGAAAGTCCGTGCTTATATGATGGCTTCCATGTCTAATGAGCTTCAAATAGCTCATGAGAAAATGACTTCTGCTAGGCAGATTCTATCTCACTTAACCGAGCTTTATGGTGAGCACAGCAGAACTGCTAGATATGAGATATCCAAGCAACTGTTCGGTGCAAGGATGAAGGAAGGTGAGAAGGTTGGGGAACACGTCCTCAAAATGATATCCATGATCGATAGATTAGAGGCTCTTGAATTTAAAATGGATACTTCTCTCCAAACCGACCTTATCCTACAGTCTCTCCCTGATTCCTTCTCACAGTTTGTTATGAACTTCAACTGCAATGAGATTGCATGTAATTTAGCTGGGCTAATGAACAAACTTGTGACCGCTCAGTCTAAAATGAAGACTCCGCGCATGAAGGAGTATGCTCTTGTGATTTCTTCTCGACCTCGGAGGTCTAAGAACAAGAAGAAAAAGACCAAGAAGCAAACTGGTCCACAAGTTAAGGACCTTAAGGGTAAGGGCAAGGCCCCGATGGTTCCGAAGAACAAGAAGAAGAAGGATGCTTGTCTCAAGTGTGGTGAGCTGGGCCACTAGGCTAGAGACTATCCGATTCTTCATGGCACTTCAGGTACAGAACTTTTAGTTTTGGAAACAAATTGTTCTGCTACTGTATTTTCTACTTCCTGGATACTTGATTCTGGTGCTAGTTCTCATATTTGTACCGTGAATCAGGATCTGGAACAAAGTAGGAAGCTTGGAGCTGGAGAAGTTATGATCACAGTCGGAAGCGGGCATAGTGTCGAGGCGACCGACATAGGATCACTTCTTTTGGGTTTAGAATCCGGCTTTGTTTTGACTTTAGAAGATGTACTTGTTTTGCCCAAGGGGCACAAAAACATTGTATCCATTCTGGTCATGGACCGAAAGGGCTTTTCATTTTTCATTGGTGATGGTTCCTGCAAAATTTATTTTAGAAATAAACTAGTAGGTACTGCTACATTGTTGAATGGATTGTATCATCTAAATCTCAGCAACAAAGTAGTTATGAATACTATGACTAGAAAACGTGGTAGGGATGAAACCAATCAAGTTTTGAAATGGCCTCTTAGACTTGGTCATGTTGGTCAGACCAAGGTTTACAAGATGGAAAAAGATGGACTTATGGGTCCATTGGGATCGGATCCCTTTCCTACTTGTGAATCTTGCCTTAAAGGCAAAATGACTCAGTCCCCCTTCACAGGGACTTTTGAAAGAGCCACTGATAAACTGGGATTAATCCATACTGACGTTTGTGGTGCTTTGGAAGTAGCACGTGACGGATATCAATATTTCAATATGTTTACAGATGATCATACTAGGTATGGTTATGTATACCTAATGAAACATAAATCCGAAGCTTTTGAGAAATTCCAGGAATTCAAGGCCCTAGTCGAGAAACAAACTGGTAATCATATCAAAGCACTTCGGTCGGACCGAGGTGGCGAGTATATGAGTACGGAGTTTGACGAGTTCCTTAAGGAACATGGAATAGTTTCACAACTAACACCTCCAGGTACCCACCCCTCAGTTAAATGGTGTGTCAGAAAGAAGGAACCGGACCCTGTTGAACATGGTCCGTTCCATGCTGTGATATACTGACTTGCCGATTTACCTGTGGGGGTATGCACTCCTGACTGCCGCGTATATCTTGAACATATGTACTTCCAAATCCGTTCCTAAAACTCCGCATGAGATGTGGGAAGGAAGGAAACCAAGTCTTAATCATATTAGGATTTGGGGATGTCCCGCTTATGTCAAGAAGACTAAGGTGGAAAAGTTGGAAGCTAGGTCTGCGAAGGGACGTTTCATTGGATTCCCGTCTGGGACGATGGGATATCTATTCTACATGCCCGAATATCGAAGGATCATTGTTGCTTTACAAGCACACTTCCTGGAAGATGAGTTCATTCAGGAAGGCGGAGCAGGTAGAAGTATTTCTTTAGAAGAATACAATGAAACTCCTCGAGAGACACCTGTGCAAGAAACTGGAACCGAACTTTCTGAAACACAAGTACAACCACCTCGTAGGTCTAGTAGGGTGTCTCATTTACCTGAGAGGTATGGGCTTGTGCACTTGGAGGAGCTGGGTCTCCATGAGGTTCCAAGTGATAGCCAAGAGACCGACCCAACAACCTATGACCAAGCGATGGTGGATGTAGACTCCGCGAAATGGCGTGAAGCTATGGAAGCTAAGATAGACTCGATGCATGTCAATCAGGTCTGGACTCGATTAGACCGCCCCAAGGGCATAGTGCCTATTGGGAACAAGTGGATCTACAAGAGAAAGACTGATGGTGATGGCAAGGTTGACGCCTATAAGGCCAGGCTAGTGGCAAAGGGTTATACCCAGAAGGAAGGGATCGATTACCACGATACCTTCTCGCCCGTAGCCATGATCAAGTCTATTCGCATGATGCTTGCTATATGTCACGGACCGCAGACTTGCCCCTATGTCACGCTGGTTGTGCATAACGTATCGGAGGATCGTGCTTCAGTGGTTGTCCCTTCAGTGTTGTAGCAAGAAACCCCTGGAGTTCAGGTATGCCGACCCGGTTCAATTCGGGGAGCTTACCGCTAGTCTTGGACTTAACCTAGAAGGGGGATTCGACCATCCCTACACAAACTGGTCGGGCCAACTGGTCGGGAACTGGAGCCGTTCTCCTGATGAGCCCATGGCAGGGCGAAACCAGTGACATTGTGCCGATTCCCTAAGGCTTACCCCTGTGCTCCACGCACATATGATCGTATGGGGGTGCCGCACGGGCTTGTCAACTCCCATCCCGTGACAAGTGGTATCAGAGCCGTGCTCGTCCCCTCTCACGATGGCCCTTCCGCATCGCTCTCCATGCACCCCAATGCCGCACCACGCGGGTCCCCACCCTTTGGCGCGCAAGGGTTTGGCTGTGACGAACAGGGGGGAGATCACACATCCCATCCCAAGCGTTCGCACCTCACTATGGTGTCTGCATGCGGGTCCTCTACCCTTCGAGGACGGGTTTGCTGGGAGCTGGGTCTGAGATGTTGTGGATGAGGCGGTCCTTTGTGCTTTCGCGGCGGGATAGGCACCTTTTCGGGGCGTACTCAGAATGCACGAGGACGTGCATGATTATGGCGGTGGGAGGATGTCACGGACCGCAGACTTGCCCCTATGTCACGCTGGTTGTGCATAACGTATCGGAGGATCGTGCTTCAGTGGTTGTCCCTTCAGTGTTGTAGCAAGAAACCCCTGGAGTTCAGGTATGCCGACCCGGTTCAATTCGGGGAGCTTACCGCTAGTCTTGGACTTAACCTAGAAGGGGGATTCGACCATCCCTACACAAACTGGTCGGGCCAACTGGTCGGGAACTGGAGCCGTTCTCCTGATGAGCCCATGGCAGGGCGAAACCAGTGACATTGTGCCGATTCCCTAAGGCTTACCCCTGTGCTCCACGCACATATGATCGTATGGGGGTGCCGCACGGGCTTGTCAACTCCCATCCCGTGACATATAGCTGCCTACCACGATTATGAGATATGGCAAATGGACGTAAAGACGGCTTTCCTTAATGGATTCCTCGAGGAGGAAATCTATATGGAGCAGCCTAAAGGCTTTGTGTCTGAAGTCGATATTCAGAAAGTGTGCAAGCTTCAGCGTTCAATTTATGGACTGAAGCAAGCGTCGCGTAGTTGGAACCTTCGTTTTGACGAGGCAATCAAAGAGTTTGATTTCGTGCAAAATGAAGAGGAACCTTGTGTATACAAGAGGGTTAGTGGGAGCAAGATCGCATTCTTAGTACTATATGTAGATGACATTCTACTAATGGGAAATGATGTGGGAATGCTTAGTTTTGTGAAAGCTTGGCTTTCGAGTAATTTCTCCATGAAAGACTTGGGAGAAGCAACCTATATTCTTGGTATTCGGCTCTACCGGGATAGAGCGAAGAGAACAATAGGCCTTTCCCAAGCCCTCTATATAGATAAGATCTTAAAGCGATTTAAGATGGATGATTCTAAAAGAGGGTTCCTACCGATGCAACATGGAATAACGCAAGGAAATGGGTAATATACCATATGCTTCGGCCGTGGGTAGCCTTATGTATGCTATGTTGTGTACAAGACCTGACATCGCGCATGCTATGAGTAGGTTTCAGGCAAACCCAGGTAGAGAACATTGGACTGCTGTAAAGAACGTTCTCAAGTACTTGAAAAGAACTAGAGATATGGTTCTTATGTATGGCCGTGGAGAATTGGATGTGGTGGGATTCACTGATTCGGACTTCCAAGGACTGAAGGATGACTCGATGTCCACTTCTGGCTACATATTTACTCTTAATGGAGGAGCAGTATCTTGGCGTAGTGCCAATCAAAGCGCGACTGCTGATTCCACCTGTCAGGCTGAGTATCAAGCAGCCTCGGAGGCTTCCAAGGAAGGGTTCTGGATTAAGAAGTTTCTGGGAGAACTTCAAATGATACCATGTCTTTGCTGTTTTACTTTGTACTGCGACAACGACGGAGCTGTAGCGCAGGCCAAGGAGCCGAGGTTTCACAACAGCACCAAACATATTGAGAGAAAGTATCATCTCGTAAGAGAATTTGTTCGCAAGGGATACATTGTGCTACACAGAGTAGACTCGGCCGACAACGTCGCCGATTCACTGACCAAGCCACTTTCTCAGACTAGCTTGGAGCGTCATCTGGAGAACATGGGTATTAGATACCATAGTGTGTGGCATTGAGTGCAAGTGGGAGATTGTTAGGAGTATGCCCTCGAATGCCACTCAGAGGTTGTTGAGTGAGGGCATTATACTTGTAATTATGTAAACCATTTATATAAGGCAAATGAATGTTTCTTTATTTACTGGTAGTTACTGGCATTCCTAACTCGTAAATAAACATATAGAAACTAGTCCGTGTATTTGAGAGCAAAACGTTCCACTCCTTATTGGATAAGGGGTCGGCCGAAAGGTTATAGCTCAAATACTTAATCGTCGCAAGTCGATGAAACTTTACTGGGCGTTAAGTTTATGTGAAGACTTATATGACGTGTTCTTTGACATGGAGAGTGCCAGTCGAAAACTAATGGTTAGTGGGATCACACCTTATAGGCATGCTAATTGGATTAGTATAATCTAACCTACTCACCTCAATTCGTCACATGGATTTCTCTCCGGATACCAATGACGGAATCGAAAGGTTGTGATAGGTATTCGTTAACCTTCGTCTTGAGGATTTAGTAGGGATGTGCTTGTGACGTCAAGATTTTCATTAGAGTAGTTCGACCATGTAAACCGGAAGGCGGGGGTCAACCTCGACGTGCATCTTGACGGGCAAGTAGCAGTCCATCGAATACCAAGATAGAATTCTTTCTCCCGTTAGTGAGCGGGTTATATGTCCTATGCGGTTATTGCGAGATGAGATCATAAGTCTTTGGCCAAAGCATTGGAGCTAGTTGTATTAGATACACGGACTCGATGATCTCGATTTGCATTAACGCATGCATAGCGTCAAGTACATATAGGGTTTGACTGACCGTGACCCTATAACTTGATCGGGACATTTGAAAGAAGGGTTTATACGTATACTGGTATTCACGACAGAATGGTTCTTGAATGATCCCAATCATTCGTTCTCAGTTGGGGTACAGTGTAGGCCGCCAGGCTGGATAGGTGGTGCTACTACTCTTTGGTTCCTCCCATTGCGGACTGAGACGGACCTACCGAGTCGCGCAATAGGATTGACGACGGAATGAATCAAGCTTATTCTCTCTTTATGAATATTAGATATTGGATATCTAAATTTGGGACATTGGATGTTTAAATCGACTTATCAGATAAATTGATTTACGGCTTAATGAATTAAATATATCACTGGGTGATTAATTTAATTCATGAATATAATTATTTCTTGGAGAAATTAATTATGTTATTTTGTATTTGATATGTTTAATTAATTGGATTAATTAATCGATATAAATACATCGAATCGGAATCGGAGTTTATCTGTTTGGACTCACGGGAGTCCGAAACAAATCGAACTCGTCCGATTTTCATCTTGGCCGCCCCCCATTATTTCCACCTACTTTCCTTTTGTCTTTGTTTCCATTTCTTAATGGAAGACAAGGACTTTAGTGGGGATCACTCATGTGGCATGAGTTGTTCAACATATGGGTGGAATTATAATAAGAAGGGAAGACTTCTATCTCAAAGTATTCCTAATTCATTTCATACGTATTATTGGAGTGAGTTCAAGAGAGAGAAAAGTTCTTTCTCAAAGTCTTTTTCTTCATCAAGAATTCAAAGAGAGATTGTGAGTTATACACTTAGAGTGTTATAATTTCATATTGGAAGCTTCATCACTTAGCTCTAGCCATATCCTCGGAGGATAGCAAGGTGATCGTTGTTCCGGTCGTTTCTCCGGCGCGTGGCAAGTAGAGACGCGGTACTTTCGTCGTTGGATCATCCAAGGGCTTGGAGCGAATTGGATAGAGATCAATCAAGAGCTTGGGGAATAGCTCAAGAGAAGGTTATCCATCTAATCAACGGACTACAAGGGTGAGTTTCTATATCTCTTGTGAATTCGTTTTTAATATTCGTATATTCGTAGCTCGATCGATCCTCGTAGGGATTCGGATCGAATTAATTTTCGTTTTACCGCTTCCGCTGGGCCTTCGTTTTAAGGCACCGAATCCCAACACGGATAATATCACAAGTGATCATCAAAACATCAACATCAATATCACAGAAACCACACTTGGTAACCCGTGGCCGTACCCATTAGTATCGGCCCCCAGAGGCCCCGTCGGACCGTCCCCAGGTGGGAAACCACTTCCGCGGCCGTACCCATTAGTATCGGCCCCCAGAGGTCCCGTCGAACCGTCCCCAGGTGGAAGAACATCAACACATACACCCAAGTCCACTTCCGTGGCCATACCCATTAGTATCGGCCCCCAGAGGCCACATGCCATCCCCATGTGGAAGAACAACAATTCACAGATTACAAAACCACGACTCTCAAAGGTCAAAGACACAAAATATATATAGTCGAGGTACCTTGCTAGAATGGCCAAATTATCCAACACGTACTTACGACCCAAAACTATAACAATTGACAAGGAAGCACAAGATCTCAATAGCACCGAACGACACAACCAATATCACACAAAGTCACATATTCATCCATAAACACGTGACTCCAAGCACATAATTTGACAAAAGAATTACACTTTACATTTACCAACGACATAATCATACGCAATGACATCACAAGAAAGTAAGGTGATTCTATACTCGAAACTAGCACACATATTCAACTAAGCATATTAATTCCCGACACACACGGGTCACCTTTACAAAAAACATGATGGTAAATATACCGATTCTTTTGAAAAATGGTTATTAATATTTATTTAGCACATATCGACTATTAACAACCATAATATCCACAAAACACGTAATGTATGGGCAAGATACTTGCCTCGATAATCGATACCGGACACTCCCACAATCACGGATCAGTCGGGACACCTCGAACACCTACGATTCTCCGGCGAAGACAATGAATACACCCACGATCGAAAAGCTTGAAGAAAACGACGAACGGAAGGGTTCCGACTCGAATTCTTTGCGAGAAATCTGACCCTCAAATAATACCATCAATAAATTAACGAACGAACGAGGAAGAATAATCGTAGAACGCTCGAATCCTCTTTGCGACATTTTATCGAACACCTTCAAGGCGTCGATAAGATAGTCAATAAAACGACGAATCCTCGGCGATTCAATCGAGAAAAAGCAAGGAATTCGACATAATATTGTTTAACAATCATAAATACATCACTATTCTGAGTTAAAACGGATTAAACGGACAAATCGAACAAAATCCCCAAAACTAGATTTTAAGAAAACTTGCCTTCATTCGCTGGATTGAAGGATGTTACGTGATGATCAATTGATGTTATGAACTCCAAAACTTCGTGGATTCATAGTATAACAACATGTCTTCGACTTCCCACAGACTCCAGCCGCGGACAGGAAGGATAGGAAATGAAATGAGTGAAAAACGATCGCTCGGCCATATTTATAGCTCACGGACACGGCGCAAAGAACGCCCGGCAATAGCCGTGTGTCTCGGCCGTGTCTCGGCAGCTGCCATGGCCGACCCGGCACAGACACGACGCTCAGCAGCCGCTGCCAGGGCCGTGTCGCATGTGTCCGGGCACCCCTCCGCATGCATCAAAATTACGTCCGAACCACAACGACGATCCGAACGACCCCGAAACCCGAACCTGAATACGAATCGAAGTTATGGTTACGAAGTACTCGCAAAGACGAATCTAAGAGCTAATAGAACACACGATTCCGACCACCCGAAGGCTCGGAATTCGACAACGGAAGTAATTACCCAAAACTTTGGGAAATTACGAAAATGGCCCAAAACGTCCGAAAATCACGATACGCGATCGAAACACCAAACCAAAGCTCGCAACATGAATAATAACATTAAATGAACTTACTAGAAACTCGAAACAACAGTTTCGGACGAGATTCGCAAGAATCGA
This sequence comes from Orobanche coerulescens, assembly GCA_033398695.1. Classification (NCBI taxonomy): domain Eukaryota; kingdom Viridiplantae; phylum Streptophyta; class Magnoliopsida; order Lamiales; family Orobanchaceae; genus Orobanche; species Orobanche coerulescens. The sequence continues at coordinate 127,564,143 of CM065802.1, read as the reverse complement.
ACTCAAGTGCGGAAAAGTCGCTAAAAAGCTCGGAACTCAACAAAACGATACCGAAACAAACTCGGATGACAAAAAGTGCAGAATTAATCATTCTCGAAATGACGAAATGGTCATGAGCGAGTCGTCAAAATGGACTCCGGCCGAAAAAGAAATTTACCGAAAATCGAAAATTGCGGATATTACATTCTACCCTCCTTAAAAGAAGTTTCGTCCCGAAACTTAAAACAAGTGGGGAGAAGAAATATCCCGCCAGGAAAACTCAACGAGATACGCAAGGAAACGCGTAACTTACGCCCATCGGCGAAACATTACAAGCAACGCAAAGGAATATACGGCGTGAAAACACGCTCCACGACGACCAACACAACGTCGCCGTTAGGGATATAACAAAACCAACAAGTGACAAGCGTCATCAAATGGATAATACAATCAAGTCAATTATCCGAACAATCACAAAACACAACGGACGAAAATCAATACGATTGACCAACCCAACGGTACATCAATCAAAACGCGAGCCAATCGCTGAACAAATACGGAATTCCGCCGCCCAAGGGTTGGAAGATCGAAAACGAGACTAATTTTCCGAACTTGGAAAGGTCACAACAATATATAGATCAATTTGGGACAATATCAGAACTCGCTCGAATGACAAAGGTGAGAAACAACACCAGGTCAGAAGCATCAACGAACACAGTCGAGTCGTTACGGTTAGACGAAACATGGACAACGAGAACGAAGTGCTGGAATAGCAACCTTCCCGACCATATCCTCTTGGTCCACATCCGATCTTCAAGGCCATTAGTATCATGGTCACGACTGTGTCCTCTGCCCATCGGCATACTAAGCGGATTCCCACTCAATACGATTGCACAACTTCGCAAAATATTATACTAAAGTACCAACTCAGCACGACATATCACATAAGGTAACCAATAACAACTCGAAAAGAAAATCCATGAGGTATCCTTTTAAAGGAAATCTTTTGAAAATCCTTGGATTTATATGATATTTAAAATAAACTTTAAAAGTACTTTTGGTACCTCGGGTTGTTTCATCAAAACTTGTAAACAACATATTTTAACCATCTCATTTGAAATCATTTGAAGTCATCATGCCTCTACGTATCATCATCACCGTTAACAACTAACAAGTTAACCATGCAAGATCATCAAATCATTCTTACATACTCTAACATTTCCAAATCTGAGTTTGAACTTTACATCGAGTGAGAATTTTCATCTTTCACTATATTTTTTTTGAAAATAAAAATCGCATTGGTTTTTGAAATAAAATATTTTTATGGTGTGAAAGATTTTTGAAAATCACTCACTCGAATTATTTGAAAATACAACAATACGTTAAAAATCATTTTCGAAAATTCTCCCAACACTTCACAAACATCAACGACGGTAATATTTTACAAAATGTCTACATGTACTTTAAAACAACTCTTTCAAATACCATCGAGGTTTTATTTTAGAATCCAAGGCCGGCTTGCCAATTCCAAATAATTTTCAAAGTATACACGGAGCCGCCGATTAATCGAACCGTCAAAACTTTGTGAAGTTTCCAGGAAAGTGTTTTTGAACACACACAGCAGACATAATTTATCAATTCATCAAACACAATTAAATATCACCTAGCAATACAAAAAGTCTTAACACACATTCACGCACAACAGTTGTTATCACTAGACACCACGTAGAGAATACAACTACAGGTGATTGGCCGCAAAAGTTAGACCTAACGGCTATAATGCGGTTCCATATCCTCTGCCCAGGTTGATTAGCGCGCGTTACAACAAAGATTAACGTGCACTAAACACGCCACGTTAGCGCGCATTAGGCTCGTATTAAGCCTGTGCTAACTGCTCTAATCACCAACACGATTGCAAATATATAAGAGGTAATACTAGACTCGAAGGTTACAAATAAGCAACAACATACGAGTCTAAATGTCATCGATTCACATAATTATAACATCTCACAAGCAACCATCAAAAGAAAATCATCCTACAAAAACGAAAATTTTACTTCTCAATAAGGAGGGCTATCTCAACACATACATACCGATGGACTCAACATTCACGTTACTATTTTAATCATAAAACTGGCACCACTGCTCAACAATGAGAGCATCATCAATACGCATCTTCTGACCAACATTCATGAAACCGAAAAGTTACAAACGAGAGTCACGTCTTGAGTATATTTTGAAGACCTTATTTGAGTTAAAAACTCGAGTTATGAAAACTTATAGTATGAGATGAGAATGAAATATCGGTAGTTTGAAGTCTAAAAATTTTCGACCTTGAGGTCATCATACAAAAATCAAAAAATTTCCTCCCTTGGAGAACATTTTAAAAATTTACGTGGCTCCCCGGAAGCCTTCGAAACTAAAAATTCCAAGGTTGTTGCTCTTGCAAGAAAAACAGTTCATACAAGGATACATTTGGCCATATCATTCTTCATTCTAGCACAAAACGGGAATTAACAAATATATGTCACTTACTCACGATGCACCTTCAAATACTACTACATAACACAGAATCATACAGGCTCGTATAGCTCGTGGCACAACATGTAGTAGGGAGACTTACATCCATAGATCGCACGAAGATGATGGCTGCACCTTGATACTAATCACGACCGACATCCCAGACGACGCGTCGCGACACGACTCAGTCAGACAAAATCTGACAATACAAGACTCAACAACACATAACTCGACCCGACAGCCTAGGTTTCCTCAACCTAAGCTCTGATACCATAAATGTAACACCCCCAGATCAAACCGGGAATATTACACGCCGCAGACCCTCTCCGTGGGGATCCACCAGGCTAGACATCAAAACAACACATTACATGGGGTGTTACACGCCGCAGACCCTCTCCGTGAGGATCCACTAGGCTAGACATCAAAACAACACATTACATTACATACCGACGAATCAAAATAACAGACCAACAGACCGATTTGGTCTTTCGTCACTGACTTACAAGTCAAAATACATAAACTCATCCAGACTCATACCCACGCAAGGGTAAAATACTTGCAACAACGAACAATAAGACAGCGGAAAAGACAATACAATGGACTCCGACTAACTGAACCCAAAATTGGCCTTCGTGTGATTAGTATCATTCGTCTTTCATCATCCCTCGTACCGATCCTATGTATTGCTCCCGAAAACATGTATGTACCTGGACACAATACAGATATCCACCCCCCGATTACTCGGGGGTTAGCAAAACTCCACTGTTTCGCTAGTGCAAGTATAAAGTGCAAATACGAGCCATACACAACACATTCCGAGAATACAACGAAAGACTTCCCGAGGTATATTTAGTTAAAAATAGTTCAAGTCTTGAAAGTAGAAACGAAGTAAGTAAGTACTTTGAAAACACTTCCAAATCTCGGGAGTTTTGAAAACATTTGAAATTGAAAAGTTCTTAATTCCTCGAAAGTCATTTAGGGTCACAGCCCCAAAGTTCTTTTTCCAAAATGTTGTTACCCAAAGTATTATCCGTAGATAGTATTGCTGGAATGATCGAGTAACCAACAAGTGCGGGAGCACGTCCGTGAGAAATTAAATGACACAAGATTTGTCGGGGTTGTTAATCCCGGGCTTGAATGGTCTCGCGAGATTTTATTAATAAGTATACTATTGAGTACAAATATTAATGTTAGAATCTATCACAAAGAGTGTAAAGATTTCTAGTTTTCTAAGCTGTGGAGCGTATAGAATGCCGGAAGAATCAGATATGGAGTTCTGTGAATTCTTGCTTTGGATGTTCTGTGTATGAGAATGTCTTTTTCTTTCTCTCTCTTGTTTGCTGTATTTTAGAAGCCCTTATTCTGTGTTATGGACCTCCTATTTATAGCAGACAAAGTTCCTGGGGGGGCCCCTGCGATCGCAGGCGATCGTCGTTATTTATATTATAATAAGACGGCCGATCGTCCCGTCGCGTGGGGCTTTTCTCTTAAAGTCCGCGGTTGTTACTGACAGCCGGTTGTACGGTCTGACGGGTAACTTGCATGCGTCCTGAGCCGCTGTCACCCACCTTTTCGGCGGCACTGTTGGTAGGTGAGGTAGGTGACAGACTGTGATCACATGTCTTGTCTATCAGCACCTTTTGCAGGTCTGCGGCCCTGTTGGTAGGTGAGGTAGGTGAAAGGCTGTGGGCACCGATCTTGTCTGTCAGCACCTTTTGAGATCTGCACGTGGTTCCCAGTCCGAGATTTCGGCTTTGATGACTTTTTACGGATGTCGGATTAATACGTGATACGAGATGATCGCCAATCAACAAAAGACGATCGCCAATCAATAAAAGACGATCGCCATATACCTCATTGGCGATCGCCGTGGGTGCCGACTTCTGGGTGTTTGCCCAGAGTATATCTCTTATGGTAGACTCCCCGACTGCTATGACGATCGCCTTCGAGGCGTGTTTAAATGCCGCACAACAATTGCCCCCCAGCTCGGCTCGATGTTAAAAACACGGGGTGAGGTGGCATTGTTTGGCGATCGCCATTGTTTTAGATGACCGGGCGATCTGATTTCAAATTTGGACGATCTCCTTTTGCGCCGGGGGCGGCAGGAAAAGAAAGCGGGCTCTCGAAACAATGTAAGGACACGCGTCGCGTTTCTATTGAGGGAGCCCGACGGTTCGTCAGACTTTGTCGTTTGGTGTGCCCTCGAAAAACGCGTACGCGGGATTCGAGGGCCGCATTTATTGCGTTCCCCAACTGTCGGTTGTATCCCAGCCCTCGGACTTTCGCCTATTTGCATAGAGACCCCCGCCTCCATCTATAAAAGGGGCTAGGGCTACTCCATTTTCATTTTTCATGCGTCCTTGTCTTCCTGCTGAAGCTCTGCAGAAATTTCCGAAGCTTGTTGTGCCGACCGTCTTCCTTTCTTTAGGTAAGAAACCCAATTTTTTTTTCTCCCTTAATTTTTGAGAATATGTCGGGAGGATCTAAGGTCTTCGAGGCCGGAAGCACTTCTGCCGCCGCGGCTTTGCCGGACCGGGAGGGAATTCCTGTGGGGATCCCCGTGGAAACGGCCGTAGAGGCTATCCGTGCGGGGATTTCACCCGCAGAGCTTGAGGAGCTTTTCAACGAGGCCGTAGTGGCGGGATCTGCGGCGGCGGAGGAGCGAGATGCGTCGCCGGTGGAGGAAGAAGAACTGATGCGTTTGTCTTGGGAAAAAGATAGCGTCTTCGGCCCCGTCTATACGGCTTTCGCTAAACTTATAGAGGGGATTGCTGGGCCCTGTCCGGAGTTTGATTTCGAGGCTTACTCCGCCGCTCATCCCTACGAACACGTGAAGCGGAAAGAGTTTCGGGCTGCTGACCCGTCTCAATGGACTCTTGGTCAGATTCGGAGTTCGGCGACCTGGAAGGACATGACCCGCTGGAGGGTCAAATATCATATCCCCTCTGATGTGTCATTGCACGTGCCCTCCGAGAACGAACGTGCCGACCATCCTCCCGAGGGTATGGTCTCCATCAACGAAATGACCACGGCCGCGGATCGCGTTTCCTTGCCGCTTCGCCTCGTATCCGCTGATCGCTCGGAATTTGGCGCCTTCGCTGACGCCGAACGCCCGTCGCAGATTATCAAAGACATTGACATTGTTTGGCGGTCACAGGCTGTTTCGCTTGCCTTCTGCGCTGGAGATGAATTATCTTTTTAAGCTGACTGTGCAGAAGGGATCGATCGGTGGTTACCATATCCAAGGTCGCCTGGGTAGGGTGGTCATTGGGGTGCCGAACAAGGCTTGAGGCGACCCGACAAAGTGGTGCTGGGTTGGTGGTGCATGGAGGTCGGCATCTAGCGAATCGCTGGAGGAGGAGTTGGATATCCCCACCAATTTTCGGAAGAGGAATCCAAGTAAGGGTTTCCACTCTCCCTTTATTTGGATACTCCTTGGACTGATCTAATTTATTTCCCTTTTTGCAGGATCCCTTGTTCCATCGATCGACGATCTCCCCTTTGATTTCTCGATCGTCTGGGAGCGGATTCGCGCATTGCCGGATTCCTATAAAGACGTTCAATCAGTCAGCCACGAATCCCATCGGTTGGGAGCTCGATTGTTTCGCTTCCCTCGCCACTTGAAGGCCCCTGGTATGACTTTTCATCTACTCTCTTCTGCGTGGCGATCGTCTCCAAGAGGTCGCCATGTCTAAGTAAGTGTCTAACTTGTTTGAATTTCTTCTTTGGCATAGATTCATTTTCCCCGTTATGCCGAGCCACCGCAGGAGATCGCCATGTTTAATCCCGGTTTTATCGGTCGCCTTCATCTGGGAAAGAAAACGGGTCGCGTTGCCGCGACGTCGTCTCGCCCTGCCCCTGTGGTGAGGCCCGCTGCGGTGCCGGTCGCCGAACCGGAATCTCAAGGTGAGGAACAACTTCAGCGCAACCGCAAGAGGCGGAGGCCGGAGGGATCCCTTCTGTCGGCTGAGGCGGATTTAGCTATTTTGGAGCCGCCGATCGCCGCTCCCCCTGTTTCTTCCGTTCCGATGGCGGAGGGGTCTGGTCCCAGGCCATCGGCATCTAGCTCCAGGACACCTGCCGGCTTCTTGAAAAGGACGGCGATCGCTGAAGCCGAGACTTCTCGGGGAAAGCCCTCTTTCGGCCGTGATCCAGAGCTGGTCAACAGGTGAGATTGGTTTGAACTTTCCGAGTTAGGCATTCTGAGTCAGGTATAGGCTAACTCATTGGTTTCTTTGGTTTGTGCTGCAGGGTTCGTCTCGCCGATACGGACGTCTCTCCCATGGTGCTGGACTTTTTGTCGAGCAAGGCTCCGCAAACATCTCTCGACGTCCCAACTTACATCCAGCAGGCTATCTCCTCTCTGCCCAAGGCATGGACGACCGATCTTGATGCGATCGCTCGTCGTCGATCTGGAGATGCCATGCAGGCGACCCTTGCCCTGTCTCTCCAGACGGCAACGATGGCCGTCCAAGCCGCTAAGGATTTTGAGGGGCGACCCTCCACTGTTCGTCTCCATAGCGACCTCGAGGCCGCCCGGAACAAAAATATTGAGGCTGCCAACCGGATCCAGTCTATGGAGAAGGAGTATGAGGAGACGGACAAGAGGGTTAAACAAGATGTTGACCGATTGAAACAGGAGTTGAGCCGCTCTAAGGAGGCTGCCAACCGGTCCCATGATAAGGAGAAGGAGACCCGCCAGAAGTACGCGGCTTCGCAGGAGGAGGAGGCCGGGCTGAAGGCGATGGTGGATCGGCTCAGCGGTGAGCTGGATGCGGCGAAGAAGGAGCTGGAGACGGCCAAGGGTGAGAATGCCGCCAAGGTGGTCGAGCTGGCGGAGGCCGAGAAGACGGCCGTGGAGTTGAATGGGCAACTGAAGGCGATCGAGACCGATCCCTACCAAAATGTGGCGCTCGCCGGCGAGTTCGCCTATTACTTGGCCTATGCTGATGCTGTTCGATCCGCAAAAAAGGCAGGGATCGAGATCGGTCCCTTGATGGAGAGCTTCAAATCCTACGCCCTCGCGAATCCTCTGCACCCGGAGTTCTCCTTGCCGATCCTTGACTTAGTCGACTTTGGGATCGACTTGAGTTGGTATACGGGTAAACTCATTCATCCCGAGGCCGAAGCCGATCCGCAACCTGAGGGCGATGGTCAGCCGGCGGGGCCTTGAGAGATATTTAGTTTTCCTCTGTAACTTTGTACTTTTTGTTTTCCTTTTGTAATGCCTTCGGGCCCCGTAATGTACGAAACTTGCGTTATGAATAAAATGTTCTTCTTTTCATACGATCGCCTTTGAATGTTTGCGTGCAATTTTTACAAGTGCGTGTATGATTGCTTTCGACGTTTTGTTCATCCGATCGATTGTCTGAGTGTTGAAAGCATTGATATGTTTTGAATCGGAATTCTTACTTGTAATTTTTGTCGGACGACTCCGATCGTCCTGCGCGTGTTTGAGCGAATGTGTTTGAGTGAGGCCGATCGTGCGTGGTTCCTTTTGTTCGATCGTATTTGGGATTATTTCGACCCATCTCTGCCCCCTTGTTTTTGTTTACTTATTGTAAGTAAGGAAACAAAAACTAGGTTGTCCGGCGGGCTATCTTCAGTTTTGTCGGTTCTGAAGAATTATGTACGGTTGGGGTGTTCGATGGACCGACCTCCCTTATCGTGTCTTTGTGTGCGAGGGATGTTGTGTATCCCGCGACTCACTTTTTCTGAGGGTCCTCCGTTAGGCTACGCCTGCCTTGTGTTAAAACGAAAGGTGGGCGATCTTGGTCTGGAGGAGTCCTTGCGCGGGGCGTCGTCGGTTTATTCGACTCCACGCCCGCGGCTTGTCAGCTCTGCTTCCACCTCGGCCCGCCATGAAGATGGCGACCCTAGACGGTGTACGTTGAGACGGGGGTAGTGGCACGTCGCATTGTCCGGGTTCACCATGTTAGATGATGAACCATTGAGGGAGGGCGATCGTGTCCACTGATAAGTTTTGGAGGGTCCTTCGGCTACGCCGGCCTCGTATTTAAAAAAAGGGCGGGCGATCTAAGCCCAAAGGAACCTTGCATGGGCGAAGCTGTCGGTTACATCGACCTCCAGGGCCATGGCTGTATTGTTTTCTACCTCGGATTGTCATTCTTGAACGACGATCCTCGACGGTATGTAATATGCTAGTGGGGCGATCCCCAGAATAGATGGGACAGAGAACAAAAATATTTCATTATATTCCTTGTACATTTGGCAGTTGAAAATGAATACAAAGTTATCATTGATAGTATTTCTTCAGATGTACGGCGTTCCAGGGATATCGGTCCGGAGTACCGTCAGGGTGTTCCAGCTCGTAGGCTCCTTTAGTTAGCCATTTCGATATTCTGAAGGGGCCTTCCCAACTTGGTCCAAAGACACCCGTGTGGGTTTGGATCTTCTTGAGGACGAGATCGCCCACTTGAAACCGCCTTTCCTTGACCTTCGAATTGAAGAACTTTTCGGATCTCCTTTTGTGGATAGTGTTCTTCATTTCCGAGGTCAGTCGTCGTTCTTCGAGCATGTCGAGGTCGATCCGCCGGGACACATCATTATCGATCGTCATCTCTTGCTCGGTTCGATGGCTGAGGACGGCGATCTCCGAGGGAATCACTGTTTCTGTTCCAAAGGCGAGGGCGAATGGGGTTTCGCCCGTTGAATTGCGGGTCGTTGTTCGGTAAGACCACAAAATGTCTGGGAGCTCGCTCGCCCATCGTCCTAGCCTGGATTCGAGTCGCGCTTTAATTGTGTGTTTGAGGATCTTGTTCACTGCCTCTACCGCCTGCTCGTCCGAGGGTGATAGGGAGCCGAGAACAACCTTTTGATTCCCACTTCTCTGCAATTGCATGACTTCTAAGTCGTCGAACTGCTTTCCATTGTCGGAGATGATGGCCTGGGGTAGACCGAACCGGCATATGATGTTTCTCCAGATAAACTTGATCACTTGCTCTTGGCCGATCTTGTTTAGCGGTTCGGTCTCTGCCCATTTGGTGAAATAGTCGACCCCTACGATGGCGAACTTACAGCCTCCTGGAGCCGTCGGTAAGGGACCTATAAGGTCGATGCCCCATTGCGCGAATGGCCATGGGCTGTACATTGAGGTGAGCTGATCGGGGGAGAGTTTAATACTTGGTCCCATTATTTGACACCTATGACACGACCTGGCATAAGCGATCGCATCCTTCTAAAGTGATGGCCAGAAAAAACCTTGCCTGGTTGTCTTATGGATGAGAGCTCGTCCGCCAGCGTGGTTTCCACAGATTCCGTCGTGGATCTCGGCTAAAACGAGTTGTCCTTCCTCCGGTGTAATACACTTGAGGAGGGGAAGGCTGAAAGCTCGCTTGTAAAGCCGATCGTCCAATAGGGTGTATCTGGTCGCTCGGAGCTGGAGTTGGCGAGCTTTGATACGGTCGTCAGGGACCGTCCCGTCCTTCAAGTATTTGATGAACGGAGTCATCCAGCTTTCTTCGGCAATGGCAACTGTGGCCACCAGGTTTCTTTCGATTGCCGGCCTTGCTGACTTTGTAATTTGGATATTAAGGAAATCGGCTGCCCCATCTGACGATGCTAGCTTGGATAGGGCATTGGCCTGGGAGTTGTGCTCTCTCGGAACTTGTTCGATTTGTACTTCTTCAAATTTCGTGCACATCTCGGCGACCAGCTCTTGGTATTTGATCATCTGTTCGCCGCGTGCCTCATATTCTCCTTTGACTTGGTTCACGACCAAGAGGGAGTCCATGAAGATATGGAGGCGATGAACGTCTAGGGCGAGAGCCAGGTCGGGCCCGCCTACCAAGGCTTCGTATTCGGCTTCATTGTTGGTCGCACGAAACCCGAAACGCACGGCATTTGTGAAACTTTGTCCGTTGGGGCTAATGAGGACAATCCCTGTCCCTGATCGCGAGTTGGTCGCCGAACCATCAACGTACACCTTCCAGGCAGGGCGACCGATCTGGGTCGGACTGTGAGGGAATATTAACTCCACCACGAAGTCCGCCAGAGCTTGGCCCTTTATCGCCGTGCGAGGAGCGTATGTGATGCCGTATTGGGCGATCTCTAGTGACCATTTAAGGAGTCGTCCGTTGGTGTCCGGTCGTTGTAGAACTTGCCTTAGAGGGAGAGTTGTCAAAACCTCCACTTGATGGTCGAAAAAGTAGGCTCTTAGCTTACGGACACTCATGACTAGAGCGTATGCGATCTTCTCCAAAGGTGTATAGCGTGTTTCAGCGTCGTGGAGCGCTTGACTAACATAGTAGATCGGCAAATGGACTAGTCCCTCCGCTCGCACCAAGACCGCACTCAGCGCGACCTCCGAGGCCGCTAGGTAAAGGAATAATATCTCACCGGGAATCGGCTTTTCCAGGATCTGGGAGTTGGATAAATATTCCTTTATTTTGGCGAACGCTATCTGACTCTCCTTCGTCCATGCGAACTTCTTGTTCTTGAGGTCGTGAAGAAAGGCTTGCTTTTATCGCCGAGCCGAGATATGAAGCGGTTGAGGGCGGCCAGACAACTTGTGAGGCGTTGTACCTGCTTGATGTTCCGAGGTTCCTGCATGTCAAGGATCGCCTGTATCTGGGTGGGATTCGCCTCGATCCCCCTCTGGCTGACAATGTGCCCCAGGAATTTCCCGGAGCCCACCCCAAAGTTGCATTTCTTGGGGTTCAGCTTCATGTTGAATTTTTCGAGGATGGCGAATGTCTCGGCGAGATCATTGAGGTGATCTTCCTTCTTGAGGCTTTTGACCACGATGTCGTCGATGTAGACCTCCATGGTCTTGCCGATCTGATTAGCGAACATCCTGTTGACCAGTCGCTGGTAGGTTGCCCCCGCATTCTTCAAGCCGAACGGCATTCGGACCCAAAAGTATATGTCTTTTTCCGTGTGGAAAGATATGTGTTTTATGTCTTTCTCCGCCATTGGGATTTGATGATATCCGGCGAAGGCATCCATAAACGACATCATTTCGCAGCCTGCAGTACTATGGACCAAGTGATCAATATGAGGCATCGGAAAATGATCATTTGGACAAGCCGCGTTGAGGTCGGTGAAGTCGATGCATAACCTCCAGGAACCAGTTGGCTTCTTGACGAGTACCGCGTTGGCGACCCATTGTGGGTCGTCTGTAGCTACCTCGATTAACTTGTTGTCGAGTAACTTTTTGACCTCTATGTCGAGCGCCGCGTATTTTTCGGGGCCGAATTTCCTACGTTTTTGGTGAACAGGCTTCATCGCCGGGTCGATCTTTAGATAGTGGCAAGCGTGCTCGGGACTTATGCCAACGATATCTTGATGCGACCAGGCGAAGACTCCGATGTTCTTACGTAGAAAATTGACCAGATGTCCTTTCAGTGCGCGGTCGATGCTTGCGCCGATCTGTACTTCCTGTTCTGGACGAGCCGGATCTACCGCTATACTCTCCAACTCTTCGATGGGGACGGTCGCTTATTGCTTGGAACGATTTCCGGACTCGATCCTTGGATCGACGTCGAGACTCGGCTCGAAACCGATCCATGGCTCGATGTCGTCCATTAACTGACCCGAGATGGCGTCCTCTGAGTTGGGTTGGTACGATGTGTTTGGTTCGTCGATCTACATGGGTCGATCGTCGATCGTTTCAACGTTACACATATCGGGGGAAGTATTGAAAACAGTAACGACATAGGAGTAATTCAAACATCTTTTTGCCATTAGCTGATCCCCCTTTACAGTACCGACCGTCCCATCGGCAGTGGGGAATTTGATACAATAAAAGAAAGACGAAGTGACCGCCTCAAAGGTTTCTAAGAATGGACGACCTAGGAACCCATTATAGATGCTGGGTCTATCTATGATTACAAAATTTAGGTTCCTAGTAATCCTAACCTTGGGATCGTAAAAGCATATCAGCTCGACGGAGAGCTTGATCCTCCCGTAGGCTCGACAAAGGTCGCCGCCGAATCCTTGGAGCACGGTGTCGAATGGCTTGATGAATTTGGTTAAGTTTCCGAGCTGGTCCAGAGCTGTTTTGAATATGATATTGCAGAAGCTCCCGTTGTCAACCAGCACGCGGTCGACCGCCTTCCCAAGGATACAAGCAGAGATCACCAATGCATCCTCTTTGGGGCATTGTACCCCCTCCATGTCTTTGTTGGAGAAGGTGATGAGCGCGTCTCTAGCGATGGTCGGCTCTGGAGGCACCACAATATGGACCCCGGCGAATGCCCTTAGTTCGGCCTTCCGCTTCCCGTTTGACGCGGTGGAAACCGGGGAAAGGCCCCCGAGGTTCCCACCTCCTGCTTGAAGCATATTAATCCGACCGCCAGGGTTGATTGGAGGAATCGATTCATCTAAATGCTCTGGCTCGTGTTCGATCCTGGCGACCGGATTGGGAGCGTCCTTTCGTTTTGTCAGCGCTCGCACCCTCCGGTCCTCTCTGTTCGAGGTTCTGGCTTGGTGACCAAGTTGTCTAATTTGCCTTCTTCGAACAGTCGCCAGAGTTGCCTGAGGAGGTCGCGGGATTGGCTGGTGTTGTGGCCGGGACTTTTTTGGCAGGCACAGAATTTGCTACGGTCTAGATGACCGTGGTCCCTTATTGGCTTTGGTTTGGAAAGCCACTCCCGCCCCTTAATTGCGTTGAAGATGTGGGCTGCAGATAAGTTGAGGTTGTGGAGGAGGTGAACCTCTACATCACCGAAGGCTTTGAATTCGCCAGGCGGCTTTGCGACCGCCTTTCTGCGCTTGGCGACCGCCTTCTTCTGGACATGGGATGGCGTCTTCCCCTCTCCGGTGGGTTCCTCATCTAAACGGAGGGAGAGCATCCTCTGCCTGGCCAGGAAATCGGCGGCTCTGACGCGGAAGACCGAGTAGGTCGGGGGGATATCCTTCGTGAGATGCCTGAACATGGGTGAGTGGCCGTAGAATCCCCCCATGACTGAATAGAGGGCGAGCTCGTCGCTAATGGGCTCTCCGGTGAGGACTATCTCGTCCACCCGGTCGATGTAATCTTCATCTGGCTCGGAAGTGTGTTTCTTCAAGTGTGTGTCCGGAGAACAATGAGTGTTCTTCGAGACGGTCGGAATAAAAGTGAAGTTTCGCCCTCCTTCTAGCGCCAATTGTTGTTACCCAAAATATTATTCGGAGATAGTATTGCTGGAATGATCGAGTAACCAACAAGTGCGGGAGCACGTCCGTGAGAAATTAAATGACACAAGATTTGCCGGGGTTGTTAATCCCGGGCTTGAATGCTCTCGCGAGATTTTATTAATAAGTATACTGTTGAGTACAAATATTAATGTTAGAATCTATCACAAAGAGTGTAAAGATTTCTAGTTTTCTAAGCTGTGGAGCGTATAGAATGCCGGAAGAATCAGATATGGAGTTCTGTGAATTCTTGCTATGGATGTTCTGTGTAAGAGAATGTCTTTCTCTTTCTCTCTCTTGTCTGCTGTATTTTCGAAGCCCTTATTCTATGTTATGGACCTCCTATTTATAGCAGACAAAGTTCCTGGGGGGGGGGCCTGCGATCGCAGGCGATCGTCGTTATTTATATTATAATAAGACGGCCGATCATCCCGTCGCGTGGGGCTTTTCCCTTAAAGTCCGCGGTTGTTACTGACAGCCGGCTGTACGGTCTGACGGGGAACTTGCTGTTAGGAATATGCCCTCGAATGCCACTCAGGGGATGAGAGAGTAGGGGCATTGTACTTGTAATTATGGAATAAAAAATAAAAATGCAATTCGATTCATTCACTGTTTATTGTATTTCAATTGCATTCTTGACTTGGTAAACATTGAAGTGAAGTCCATGTAAATAAACTGAACATTCCATTCTCGTTATGGGATAAGAGAAAATGCACTGGAAGTGTTTAAAGTTTATTTACGAAAATCGTTCGCAAGTCAATAAACTTAAATGGGCATTAAGTTTTAATAAGACTTGTATAACTGATGCTAGGACGTGTGCATGTCTTGATAGCATAGTTATAAAGTATATTGGTGGGACCAGTATACTCGAACATGACTCATACTCGATTCAGTCACACGGTATTCACTCTCGAAGAGTCGATGACGAATCAAAAGGTTGTGATAGTGTATGTGGACCTTTGACTTGAGGATTCAGTAGAAGATGTGCCTGTCACGTTTAGTTTGTCATTAGAGTAGTTAGACTCATTTGCTTAATTGCTGAGTCGACCTCGAAGTGCAGACTATACGGGCAGGTAAATCTTCTTGTATGCCAAGAAAGGATTTTATCTCCTGTTAGTGAGCAGGCGTATGTCCTATACGGTTAATGGCAAATAAGATCATGAGTCTTTGGCCAAAGCATTCTGATATAGTCGTATTAGATACACTATTAATCAGTCGGTCTTGATTTGCATTAACACATGTATATAGTCTAGTCAATAGTAGGGTTTAACTTTACCGTGACCCGAAGACTTGACCGGGACATCTGATAAAGGGTCTATACGTATATAGTATTCACGACATGATGGTTCTGGAATGATCCCTTCATTCGCTCTCGCCGGGATTTACAAAGCGGCCCGCTAGTCGGGCTAAGTGCCGCCGCACTCATTGGTTCCTCCCAATGCCTACCGAGACGGACCTACGGAGTCGCGCATCAGGAGCGTTGACGGATAAATGTGAATTTATTATCTCTCTATAAATATTAGATATTGGATATCTAATTATGATTTATTAGATAAATCAAAATAGCGGTCTTATGAATTAAAATTAAGTTACCGGGTGATTAATTTAATTCATAAATTATATTTTTTAGAGAAATATATTTGTATTTGATATTATTAATTAATTAGATTTATTAATTAATATAAATACATTGGTGATTAAACGGAGTGTATTTAACGGAGTCGTTTGACGAACGTCCGGTACACGAGCCGAGTGACTCGGATCGTTTTCTAGGAAATTTCCACCATGGGCCGCCCTCCCTCTCCCCACATCACATGGAATCATTTCCATGCATGTGTATGTGTTAGTTGTATTTTTGTTATTATGTGTTGACATTTTATCTCAATTATATGATTTGTATTATATGTTTGAGATAATATAAAAACAACATAATATAACAACTACAACACACACATACTAACCTGCAAAACAGCCCTGGACGTGAGTTTAAGTGAGGAGAGAGAGAAAAATTTTCCTTCTTCATTTTGTTAATCTTTGAGGTGAAAAGAAGTAAGAAAAATTAAGAGAGAAAAAATTCCTACAACACTTCCTAGCCATGTTCTTCATAGAATGGAGTGTTATAGATTTTTCCGGGCAACTTCCGACGCGTGTGAAGTAGAGGCTTCGAATTTTCGGTGCTTGGAACGAAGGGATTTCGTGTTCGGGACGGGATCGTGATCATCGTGATCAAAGGCTTCAAGGGTATGAATCTTTATCTTTGTATATATTTTTTTCGTATATACGTTACTTGATCGATCCTGTGTGGGATTCGTATTTTTTTCCGCTGCGTATTTCATTTTATTTTCGGAATCCCAACAGTGGTATCGGAGAGAGGTCACTGTTTCCGTATATACGATTATTTGTGCATTTTGAATGCTTTTGGATGATGATTATGATTTAGAATCATGTTTGGAATAATTGTAGATTTTAAATTATTCGTTGTAGCATCACGTTTTTTGAAACGGGCCGAAAAACAAAGAAATGGGGTCACGGCAGCAGGTGCGTAATCGCTGGGTTACTGCCTAGGCTTCCGAGCATGCTCGCCATGATCGCCATGTCTCGCCCACGCCGCCGAGAATGATCGCTGGCCGAAAGCTGGCTCGGCCAGCTTTCGGGTTTTTGGCCCGATTTTGAATCGGCCGCTGGGCCGGGCCTAAAACCGGATTATCCGGACTGCTTTAAGTTTATATTTTGTTGTAATTATTTCCCAAAATTTAAATTGGATTTTAATTTGACTAAATTAATATTTGGAATATTTTTTTAGTTAAGGGAAATAAATTAAACGAAAATATGGCCGGATTACTTCGAATGAATTTAAATGACGATTATTAGTATTAATTGGATTAATACCATTAAAATTGAATAGATTAATTTTATATTGATTGGATTAATATATTAATTGATTATTTAATTTTAATGCCACCTTATATTAATCGATTAATATAGTAGAAATTGAATAGATTAATTTATGGATTAATTAGATTAATTTATATTAAGATTAATTGTTTAATTTCGTTGCCATTACATGTTGTATGGAATCCTTATGTGATGGTGATATAGCTCGTGGACTTAGTTTTTTGATTTGTTCGATTCGATTGGGTTGTAAAGGCCGTTTTGAGCCTATTTATATTTACTAGAAAAACTTGTATAGGATGCAATTTTTCAATGATGTAATTATTATTTTGGGTATGACGAAGACTCAAGACAACCGAGCGATAAGACGAAGAATCAAGACTGTTTTTTATTATTGGGTCATTCGCAGCCAAGATTTAGGAATTAGGTCCATGAGCTATATGTTGGTAGTAACTAGGTTCTTGTTTTGCTTTTCATTTTGAATGATTGACAAACCAACAAACGCGTATAATTGAATTAATGTGCAAAGTGTAACATTAATCGCGAAATTCTCCCGACTACAAATGTAATAAGTTTGAAAAAGGTTACGAGGTTTCCTACCCTCCATCAAACTCGTAGAAAATTGATACCCATTTGGTGTGCTATGCTTCCGAGTTATCGGGGTAGTACATTTGGTAGAGGTTGAAAAATTCTTGAGTGCATTAGATGCCTTCGGTTGGTGATAAATTTCGCCCCTAGAAACCTGATAGGTTGCCGGGTGAGATTCAATAGTCAAACTGATAGACGTTGATGGTCAACAACTTAGATAGTCTGGATTGCCAAGAAACCTGATAGGTTGAGGGCTTGAAGACTAGGGGTAAAAGAAGATCAAATCATCCGTTAGACGGGTTGGTGTTAGACACCACTTTATAGAAATTAATTGGCAAGAAACCTGATAGGTTGCGTCTGTTAAAATTTGTAAAGAACTTGATCACCACTAAGAAGTCGATCTAACCATGATTTCCGGATTATAACATGGGAGTGTATAATTCCGATAAAATTAGTGGGAGCCGAGACAAGAATTATACAAGCCCTTAAGTTCTATACTCGGTCATAATTAAACAAGTCACTAATTTAATCTTGTCTAAATCTTTGCAGAAAACGAAATTGAATCTCTCTAAAATGGCTAAAAACCCACTTCCAATACTACTTGAAAATAATCTCCTAACTGGCCCTAACTTTGTTGACTAGTTGCGGAATCTGATGATTGTATTCAGTATGGAGTCTCTGGGATACGTCTCGGAGGCGGACATTCCAGCGACTCCAATCCGGACTAGGGGTAATCAGGAAGACATTGACGTCCATGAAAAATGGGTCAAGGATGATGTGCTAGTCCGTGATTTTATGATGGGCTCAATGACTAATGAGCTGCAGAGAGCGCACGAGAAAATGACTTCTGCTAGGCAGATTCTCGCACACTTGACCGAACTTTATGGAGAGCACAGTAGGACTGCTAGATATAAAATATCAAAGCAGTTGTTCAGTGCTAGGATGAAAGAAGGGGAGAAAGTGGGAGACCACGTCCTCAAGATGATCTCTATGATTGAGAGGCTCGAGGTGCTCAAATTTAATATGGATTTATCCCTTCAAATTGATCTCATCCTTCAATCTCTACCTGACCCTTTCACGCAGTTTGTAATGAATTTCAACTGTAATGAAATTACATGCACATTAGCTGGGCTAATGAATAAACTAGTGACGGCGCAGTCTAACATGTAGACTAAACCGAGAGAGGCTGCTCTTGTGATTTCTTCTGGGCCTAAGAGGTCCAAGAACAAGAAGAAAAAGACCTACGAGCAGTACAAACCCAAGAAAGGGGTGCAAAAAGGAAAGGGCAAGGCCCGAAAGGTTCAAAAGGTAGGCGGTCCAAAACCTACGGACAAATGCCTTGAATGCGGTGAGTTGGGCCACTGGCGAAGGACTTGTCCCAAGATTAATGGCGCATCAGGTACGGAACTTTTTGTTTTTGAAACTAATTGTTCCGCTCGTATATTCTCGCTTCATGGATTCGGATTCAGTGCCACTTCTCACATTTGTACTATGAATCGTGATCTGGAACGGTAGAAAACTTGAAGTCGGGAAATAATGATCACCGTTGGAAGCAGACAAAGTGTCGAGGCAACCGATATCGATCAATCCTTCCGGGTTTAGAATCGGTTTTATTTTGACATTAGATGAAGTACTTGTTTTGCCCAAGGGGCATAAAAACATCAGATCCATTACGTCTTGGACCGGAAAGGATTTTGTTTCTTCATTGGCAATGGCGCTTGTAAAATTTATTTTCAAATAAATTGGTTGGAACAACTACATTGTTGAATGGTTTATATCATCCGAACATGCAAAATAAAACAAAGATTGAACACTATAACTAGGAAACGTGGTAGGCAAGATACTAATCAAGCTCTTAAATGGCACCTTAGACTTGGTCATGTTGGTCGACCAAGGTTCAGAAAATGGAAAAGATGGACTTTTAAGTCCATTGGGTGTAGAACCCTATCCAACTTGTGAATCTTGCCTTAGAGGCAAAATGACTAAGTTCCCCTTCACAGGGACTTTTGAAAGGGCTGCCGATAAACTTGGATTGGTGCATACCGATGTTTGTGGTGCTTTAGAAGTAGCCCGAGATGGATATCAATATTTCATAACGTTCATAGATGATCATACTAGGTATGGGATTGTGTACTTAATGAAACATAAATCTGAAGCCTTTGCTAAATTCAAAGAATTTAAGGCCCTAGTTGAAAAACAAACTGGATGTCATATCAAAGCACTTTGGTTGGACTGAGGTGGCGAATATATGAGCACTGAGTTTGATGAGTTCCTTAAGGAACATGGAATAGTTTCACAATTCACGCCTCCAGGAACCCCACAGTTAAATGGTGTTTCAGAAAGGAGAAATCGGACTTTGTTGGACATGGTTCACTCCATGTTAAATTACACTGATTTACATATTTACCTGTGGGGGTATGCCTTACTAACCGCTGCCTATATCCTAAATAGATGTCCTTACAAATCTGTTCCTATCACTCCGCATGAGATGTGGAAGGGTAAGAAACCAAGCCTTAATCACATAAGGATTTGGGGATGTCCAGCCTATGTCAAAAAGGCTAAGGTGGACAAACTGGAAGCGAGGTCCATAAAAGGACGTTTCATAGGATACCCAGAGGACTCGATGGGTTATCTATTCTACATGCCAGAAGACCATAGGGTCGTTGTGGCATTACAAGCGCACTTCCTTGAGGATGAATTCATTCAGGAAGGTGGCTCGGGTAGAAATATCTCTTTGGAAGAGCATAATGAAACTCCTAAGGAGACATCTGATCAGGGATCAAGAACCGAACCTATTGTAACACAACCTCCACTTCTAAGGTCTGATAGGGTATCTCACTTACCTGAGAGGTATGGCTATACACATGTCGAGGAACTGGGTCTCCACGACACACCTGATAGCAGTGAAAACGACCCTGTCACCTATGACCAAGCGATAGTGGATATAGACTCTGATAAATGGCAAGAAGCAATGGAAGCTGAGATAGACTCGATGCATACCAATCAGGTCTGGACTCTAGTAGATCTTCCAACTGGCATGAGGACTATTGGAAATAAATGGATCTATAAGAAAAAGACTGATGGGGATGGCAAGGTTGATGCCTATAAGGCCAGGCTTGTGGCAAAGGGTTATACCCAAAGGGAAGGAATCGATTATCATGATACCTTCTCGCCCGTAGCTATGATAAAGTCGATTCGCATGATGCTTGCCATTGCTGCCTATTATGATTATGAAATATGGCAAATGGATGTCAAAACGACTTTTCTAAATGGATTCCTGGAGGAGGAAATCTATATGGAACAGCCTAAAGGTTTTGTGTCCAAAGCTAATATTCAAAAAGTGTGTAAGCTGCAACGAGCCATTTATGGTCTGAAGCAAGCTTCTGAGTTGGAACCTTCGATTTGTGGGCGATTAAGGACTTTGACTTCGAACGAAATGAGGAGGAACCGTGTGTTTACAAAAAGATCAGTGGGAGCAACATTGCGTTCTTAGTACTATATGTAGATGATATTCTACTTATAGGAAATAACATAGCAATGCTCAGCACTGTGAAAGCTTGGCTTTCTAAAACGTTCTCCATGAAAGACTTGGAAGAAGCTTCCTATATTCAAGATGAATTTCATCGAGGGCTCACCACAACACCAAGCATATAGAGAGAAAGTACCACATCGTTCGAGAGATGGTGGAAAAAGGATATGTTTCATTGGAAAGAGTAGACTCAGAAGACAATGTCTCTGACCCGCTGACTAAGCCATTATCTCAGGCCGTCTTGGAAAGACATCTGAAGAACATGGGTATTGGATATCATGATGTGTGGAATTGAGTGCAAGTGGGAGATTGTTAGGAATATGCCCTCGAATGACACTTAGGGGATGAGAGAGTAGGGGCATTGTACTTGTAATTATGGAATAAATAATAAAAAGTCAATTCGATTCATTCACTGTTTATTGTATTTCAATTGCATTCTTGACTTGCTAAACATTGAAGTGAAGTCCATGTAAATAAACTGAACATTCCATTCTCGTTATGGGATAAGAGAAAATGCACTGGAAGTGTTTAAAGTTTATTTACGAAAATCGTTCGCAAGTCAATAAACTTAAATGGGCATTAAGTTTTAATAAGACTTGTATAACTGATGCTAGGACGTGTGCATGTCTTGATAGCATAGTTATAAAGTATATTGGTGGGACCAGTATACTCGAACACGACTCATACTCGATTCACCACATGGTATTCACTCTCGAAGAGTCGATGACGAATCAAAAGGTTGTGATAGTGTATGTGGACCTTTGACTTGAGGATTCAAGAGAAGATGTGCTGTGACGTTTAGTTTGTCATTAGAGTAGTTAGACTCATTTGCTTAATTCTTGAGTCGACCTCGAAGTGCGGACTATACGGGTGTAGCGATCTTTCTTGTATGCCAAGAAAGGATTTTATCTCTCGTTAGTGAGCAGCGTATGTCCTATACGGTTAATGGCAAATAAGATCATGAGTCTTTGGCCAAAGCATTCGATATAGTCGTATTAGATACACTATTAATCAGTCGGTCTTGATTTGCATTAACACATGTATAGAGTCTAGTCAATAGTAGGGTTTGACTTTACCATGACCCAAGACTTGACCGGGACATCCGATAAAGGGTCTATACGTATATAGTATTCACGACATAATGGTTCGGAATGATCCCTTCATTCGTTCTCGGCCGGGATTTACTGATGCGGCCCGCTAGTGGCTAAGTCGCCGCACTCATTGGTTCCTCCCAATGCCTACCGAGACGGACCTACTGAGTCGCGCATCGTGAGCGTTGACGGATAAATGTGAATTTATTATCTCTCTATAAATATTAGATATTGGATATCTAATTATGATTTATTAGATAAATCAAAATAGCGGTCTTATGAATTAAAATTAAGTTACCGGGTGATTAATTTAATTCATAAATTATATTTTTTAGAGAAATATATTTGTACTTGATATTATTAATTAATTAGATTAATTAATTAATATAAATACATTGGTGATTAAACGGAGTGTATTTAACGGAGTCGTTTGACGAACGTCCGGTACACGAGCCGAGTGACTCGGATCGTTTTCTAGAAAATTTCCACCATGGGCCGCCCTCCCTCTCCCCACATCACATGGAATCATTTCCATGCATGTGTATGTGTTAGTTGTATTTTTGTTATTATGTGTTGACATTTTATCTCAATTATATGATTTGTATTATATGTTTGAGATAATATAAAAACAACATAATATAACAACCACAACACACACATACTAACCTGCAAAACAGCCCTGGACGTGAGTTTAAGTGAGGAGAGAGAAAAATTTTCCTTCTTCATTTTGTTCATCTTTGAGGTGAAAAGAAGTAAGAAAAATTAAGAGAGAAAAAATTCCTACAACACTTCCTAGCCGTGTTCTTCATAGAATGGAGTGTTATAGATTTTTCCGGGCAACTTCCGACGCGTGTGAAGTAGAGGCTTCGAATTTTCGGTGCTTGGAACGAAGGGATTTCGTGTTCGGGACGGGATCGTGATCATCGTCTACACTTTACGAAGATTTATTTCAAAGGCTTCAAGGGTATGAATCTTTATCTTTGTATATATTTTTTTCGTATATACGTTACTTGATCGATCCTGTTTGGGATTCGTATTTTTTTCCGCTGCGTATTTCATTTTATTTTCGGAATCCCAACAGTGGTATCGGAGAGAGGTCACTGTTTCCGTATATACGATTATTTGTGCATTTTGAATGCTTTTGGATGATGATTATGATTTAGAATCATGTTTGGAATAATTGTATATTTTAAATTATTCGTTGTAGCATCACGTTTTTTGAAACGGGCCGAAAAACAAAGAAACGGCAGGTGCCGCGTAATGGCGAAGCACTCGGGTTGCGTGCCTAGGCTTCCGAGCATGCTCGGCCATGATCGCCATGTCTCGCCACACGGCCGAGAATGATCGGCGATCTGCCGAGCGGTGGCTCGGCTAGGCGACCCTCGGGTTTTTGGCACGATTTTGAATCGGGCAGCGGTCGGGCCTAAAACCGGATTATCCGGGACTCCGTTTTAAGTTTATATTTTGTTGTAATTATTTCCCAAAATTTAAATTGGATTTTAATTTGACTAAATTAATATTTGGAATATTTTTTTAGTTAAGGGAAATAAATTAAACGAAAATATGGCCGGATTACTTCGAATGAATTTAAATGACGATTATTAGTATTAATTGGATTAATACCATTAAAATTGAATAGATTAATTTTATATTGATTGGATTAATATATTAATTGATTATTTAATTTTAATGCCACCTTATATTAATTGGATTAATATAGTAGAAATTGAATAGATTAATTTATGGATTAATTAGATTAATTTATATTAAGATTAATTGTTTAATTTCGTTGCCATTACATGTTGTATGGAATCCTTATGTGATGGTGATATAGCTCGTGGACTTAGTTTTTGATTTGTTCGATTCGATTAGGTTGTAAAGGCCGTTTTGAGCCTATTTATATTTACTAGAAAAACTTGTATAGGATGCAATTTTTCAATGATGTAATTATTATTTTGGGTATGACGAAGACTGAAGACAACCGAGCGATAAGACGAAGAATCGAAGACTGTTTTTTTTTATTATTGGGTCATTCGCTTGGCCCAGTACTTAGGAATTAGGTCCATGAGCTATATGTTGGTAGTAACTAGGTTACTGTTTCGCTTTTCATTTTGAATGATTGACAAACCAACAAACGCGCGTATAATTGAATTAATGTGCAAAGTGTAACATTAATCGCGAAATTCTCCCGACTACAAACAGACTAAGTTTGAAAAAGGTTACGAGGTTTCCTACCCTCCATCAAACTCGTAGAAAATTGATACCCGAGCTGGTGTGCTATGCTTCTGAGTTATCGGGGTAGTACATTTGGTAGAGGTTGAAAAATTCTTGAGTGCATTAGATGCCTTCGGTTGGTGATAAATTTCGCCCCTAGAAACCTGATAGGTTGCCGGGTGAGATTCAATAGTCAAACTGATAGACGTTGATGGTCAACAACTTAGATAGTCTGGATTGCCAAGAAACCTGATAGGTTGAGGGCTTGAAGACTAGGGGTAAAAGAAGATCAAATCATCCGTTAGACGGGTTGGTGTTAGACACCACTTTTACAGAAATTAATTGGCAAGAAACCTGATAGGTTGCGTCTGTTAAAATTTGTAAAGAACTTGATCACCACTAAGAAGTCGATCTAACCATGATTTCCGGATTATAACATGGGAGTGTATAATTCCGATAAAATTAGTGGGAGCCGAGACAAGAATTATACAAGCCCTTAAGTTCTATACTCGGTCATAATTAAACAAGTCACTAATTTAATCTTGTCTAAATCTTTGCAGAAAACGAAATTGAATCTCTCTAAAATGGCTAAAAACCCACTGGCAATACTACTTGAAAATAATCTCCTAACTGGCCCTAACTTTGTTGACTAGTTGCGGAATCTGATGATTGTATTCAGTATGGAGTCTCTGGGATACGTCTTGGAGGCGGACATTCCAGCGACTCCAATCCGGACTAGGGGTAATGAGGAAGACATTGACGTCCATGAAAAATGGGTCAAGGATGATGTGCTAGTCCGTGATTTTATGATGGGCTCAATGACTAATGAGCTGCAGAGAGCGCACGAGAAAATGACTTCTGCTAGGCAGATTCTCGCACACTTGACCGAACTTTATGGAGAGCACGTGGGATCGCTAGATATGAAATATCAAAGCGGTTGTTCAAGCTAGGATGAAAGAAGGGGAGAAAGTGGGAGACCACGTCCTCAAGATGATCTCTATGATTGAGAGGCTCGAGGTGCTCAACTTTAATATGGATTTATCCCTTCAAATTGATCTCATCCTTCAATCTCTACCTGACTCTTTCACGCAGTTTGTAATGAATTTCAACTGTAATGAAATTACATGCACATTAGCTGGGCTAATGAATAAACTAGTGACGGCGCAATCTAACATGAAGACTAAACCGAGAGAGGCTGCTCTTGTGATTTCTTCTGGGCCTAAGAGGTCCAAGAACAAGAAGAAAAAGACCTACGAGCAGTACAAACCCAAGAAAGGGGTGCTTAAGGAAAGGGCAAGGCCCGAAAGGTTCAAAAGGTAGGCGGTCCAAAACCTACGGACAAATGCCTTGAATGCGGTGAGTTGGGCCACTGGCGAAGGACTTGTCCCAAGATTAATGGCGCATCAGGTACGGAACTTTTTGTTTTTGAAACTAATTGTTCCGCTACTGTATATTCTGCTTCATGGATTCTGGATTCAGGTGCCACTTCTCACATTTGTACTATGAATTAGGATCTGGAACAAGTAGAAAACTTGAAGTCGGGAAATAATGATCACCATTGAAGCAGACAAAGTGTCGAGGCAACCGATATCGATCAATCCTTCCGGGTTTAGAATCTGGTTTTATTTTGACATTAGATGAAGTACTTGTTTTGCCCAAGGGCATAAAAACATCAGATCCATTACGATCTTGGACCGGAAAGGATTTTGTTTCTTCATTGGCAATGGATTGTAAAATTTATTTTCAAAATAAATTGGTTGGAACAGCTACATTGTTGAATGGTTTATATCATCTGAACATGCAAAATAAAACAACAGTGAACACTATAACTAGGAAACGTGGTAGGCAAGATACTAATCAAGCTCTTAAATGGCACCTTAGACTTGGTCATGTTGGTCAGACCAAGGTTCAGAAAATGGAAAAAGATGGACTTTTAAGTCCATTGGGTGTAGAACCCTATCCAACTTGTGAATCTTGCCTTAGAGGCAAAATGACTAAGTTCCCCTTCACAGGGACTTTTGAAAGGGCTGCCGATAAACTTGGATTGGTGCATACCGATGTTTGTGGTGCTTTAGAAGTAGCCCGAGACGGATATCAATATTTCATAACGTTCATAGATGATCATACTAGGTATGGGATTGTGTACTTAATGAAACATAAATCTGAAGCCTTTGCTAAATTCAAAGAATTTAAGGCCCTAGTTGAAAAACAAACTGGATGTCATATCAAAGCACTTCGGTCGGACCGAGGTGGCGAATATATGAGCACTGAGTTTGATGAGTTCCTTAAGGAACATGGAATAGTTTCACAATTCACGCCTCCAGGACCCCACAGTTAAATGGTGTTTGAAAGGAGAAATCGGACTTTGTTGGACATGGTTCGCTCCATGTTAAATTACACCGATTTACCTATTTACCCGTGGGGGTATGCCTTACTAACCGCCTATATCCTAAATAGATGTCCTTCCAAATCTGTTCCTATCACTCCGCATGAGATGTGGAAGGGTAAGAAACCAAGCCTTAATCACATAAGGATTTGGGGATGTCCACTATGTCAAAAAGGCTAAGGTGGACAACCGAAGCGAGGTCCATAAAAGGACGTTTCATAGGATACCCAGAGGACTCGATGGGTTATCTATTCTACATGCCAAGACCATAGGTCGTTGTGGCATTACAAGCGCACTTCCTTGAGGATGAATTCATTCAGAAGGTGGCTCGGGTAGAAATACCTCTTTGGAAGAGCATAATGAAACTCCTAAGGAGACATCGATCGGGGATCAAGAACCGAACCTATTGTAACACAACCTCCACTTCGAAGGTCTGATAGGGTATCTCACTTACTCGAGAGGTATGGCTATACACATGTCGAGGAACCGGGTCTCCACGACACACCCGATAGCAATGAAAACGACCACTGTCACCTATGACCAAGCGATAGTGGATGTAGACTCGATAAATGGCAAGAAGCAATGGAAGCCGAGATAGACTCGATGCATACCAATCAGTCCTGGACTCTAGTAGATCTTCCAACCGGCATGAGGACTATTGGAAATAAATGGATCTATAAGAAAAGACGGATGGGGATGGCAAGGTTGATGCCTATAAGGCCAGGCTTGTGGCAAAGGGTTATACCCAAAGGGAAGGAATCGATTATCATGATACCTTCTCGCCCGTAGCTATGATAAAGTCGATTCGCATGATGCTTGCCATTGCTGCCTATTATGATTATGAAATATGGCAAATGGATGTCAAAACGACTTTTCTAAATGGATTCCTGGAGGAGGAAATCTATATGGAACAGCCTAAAGGTTTTGTGTCCAAAGCTAATATTCAAAAAGTGTGTAAGCTGCAACGAGCCATTTATGGTCTGAAGCAAGCTTCTCGGAGTTGGAACCTTCGATTTGACGAAGCAGTTAAGGACTTTGACTTCGAACGAAATGAGGAGGAACCGTGTGTTTACAAAAAGATCAGTGGGAGCAACATTGCGTTCTTAGTACTATATGTAGATGATATTCTACTTATAGGAAATAACATAGCAATGCTCAGCACTGTGAAAGCTTGGCTTTCTAAAACGTTCTCCATGAAAGACTTGGGAGAAGCTTCCTATATTCAAGATGAATTTCATCGAGGGCTCACCACAACACCAAGCATATAGAGAGAAAGTACCACATCGTTCGAGAGATGGTGGAAAAAGGATATGTTTCATTGGAAAGAGTAGACTCAGAAGACAATGTCTCTGACCCGCTGACTAAGCCATTATCTCAGGCTGTCTTGGAAAGACATCTGAAGAACATGGGTATTGGATATCATGATGTGTGGAATTGAGTGAAAGTGGGAGATTGTTAGGAATATGCCCTCGAATGACACTTAGGGGATGAGAGAGTAGGGGCATTGTACTTGTAATTATGGAATAAATAATAAAAAGGCAATTCGATTCATTCACTGTTTATTGTATTTCAATTGCATTCTTGACTTGCTAAACATTGAAGTGAAGTCCATGTAAATAAACTGAACATTCCATTCTCGTTATGGGATAAGAGAAAATACACTGGAAGTGTTTAAAGTTTATTTACGAAAATCGTTCGCAAATCAATAAACTTAAATGGGCATTAAGTTTTAATAAGACTTGTATAACTGATGCTAGGACGTGTGCATGTCTTGATAGCATAGTTATAAAGTATATTGGTGGGACCAGTATACTCGAACACGACTCATACTCGATTCAGTCACATGGTATTCACTCTCGAAGAGTCGATGACGAATCAAAAGGTTGTGATAGTGTATGTGGACCTTTGACTTGAGGATTCAGTAGAAGATGTGCCTGTGACGTTTAGTTTGTCATTAGAGTAGTTAGACTCATTTGCTTAATTGCTGAGTCGACCTCGAAGTGCGGATTATACGGGCAGGTAGTAGTCTTTACTGTATGCCAAGAAAGGATTTTATCTCCTGTTAGTGAGCAGGCGTATGTCCTATACGGTTAATGGCAAATAAGATCATGAGTCTTTGGCCAAAGCATTCTGATATAGTCGTATTAGATACACTATTAATCAGTCGGTCTTGATTTGCATTAACACATGTATAGAGTCTAGTCAATAGTAGGGTTTGACTTTACCATGACCCGAAGACTTGACCGGGACATCTGATAAAGGGTCTATACGTATATAGTATTCACGACATAATGGTTCCGGAATGATCCCTTCATTCGTTCTCGATTGGGGTTTACTGATGCGGCCGCTAGCGGGCTAAGTCCGCCCGCACTCATTGGTTCCTCCCAATGCCGGCTGAGACGGACCTACGGAGTCGCGCATCAGGAGCGTTGACGGATAAATGTGAATTTATTATCTCTCTATAAATATTAGATATTCGATATCTAATTATGATTTATTAGATAAATCAAAATAGCGGTCTTGTGAATTAAAATTAAGTTACCGGGTGATTAATTTAATTCATAAATTATATTTCTTAGAGAAATATATTTGTATTTGATATTATTAATTAATTAGATTAATTAATTAATATAAATACATTGGTGATTAAACGGAGTGTATTTAACGGACGTCCGGTACACGAGCCGAGTGACTCGGCTCGTTTTCTAGGAAATTTCCACCATGGGCCGCCCTCCCTCTCCCCACATCACATGGAATCATTTCCATGCATGTGTATGTGTTAGTTGTATTTTTGTTATTATGTGTTGACATTTTATCTCAATTATATGATTTGTATTATATGTTTGAGATAATATAAAAACAACATAATATAACAACTACAACACACACATACTAACCTGCAAAACAGCCCTGGACGTGAGTTTAAGTGAGGAGAGAGAGAAAAATTTTCCTTCTTCATTTTGTTCATCTTTGAGGTGAAAAGAAGTAAGAAAAATTAAGAGAGAAAAAATTCCTACAACACTTCCTAGCCGTGTTCTTCATAGAACGGAGTGTTATAGATTTTTCCGGGCAACTTCCGACGCGTGTGAAGTAGAGGCTTCGAATTTTCGGTGCTTGGAACGAAGGGATTTCGTGTTCGGGACGGGATCGTGATCATCGTCTACACTTTACGAAGATTTATTTCAAAGGCTTCAAGGGTACGAATCTTTATCTTTGTATATATTTTTTTCGTATATACGTTACTTGATCGATCCTGTTTGGGATTCGTATTTTTTTCCGCTGCGTATTTCGTTTTATTTTCGGAATCCCAACACTTGCATGCGTCCTGAGCCGCTGTCACCCACCTTTTCGGCGGCACTGTTGGTAGGTGAGGTAGGTGACAGACTGTGATCACAGG
The DNA here is from genome assembly GCA_033398695.1 of Orobanche coerulescens. Lineage (NCBI taxonomy): Eukaryota > Viridiplantae > Streptophyta > Magnoliopsida > Lamiales > Orobanchaceae > Orobanche > Orobanche coerulescens. The sequence continues at coordinate 127,534,411 of CM065802.1, read as the reverse complement.
TCTTGTCTGTCAGCACCTTTTGCAGGTCTGCGGCCCTGTTGGTAGCTGTGGGCACCGATCTTGTCTGTCAGCACCTTTTGAGATCTGCACGTGGGTCCCAGCCCGAGATTTCGGCTTTGATGACTTTTGACGGATGTTGGATTAATACGTGGCACGAGATGATCGCCAATGAACAAAAGACGATCGCCAATCAATAAAAGACGATCGCCGTATACCTCATTGGCGATCGCCGTGGGTGCCGACTTCTGGATGTTTGCCCAGAGTATATCTCTTATGGTAGACTCCCCGACTGCTATGCCGATCGCCTTCGAGGCGTGTTTAAATGCCGCACAACACAAAATATAAATCCGTTAACAAAATACGGGGTCCACGGCCCAACCATTTCGATCACAAAACACAGGGCCAACGACCCGATCATCCACTGCAATTCACTAACAAGGACACATTACACATAACACATTACTCTTATGCCATTCTAGCCAAGCACCAAGACTCGATATATAATGTCTCTCGACCCCGAGCGCAAAGCATTGTGATACTCCGGACAATATCACAATTGATCATCAAAACATCAACATCAATATCACAGAAACCACACTTGGTAACCCGTGGCCGTACCCATTAGTATCGGCCCCCATAGGCCCCGTCGGACCGTCCCCAGGTGGGAAACCACTTCCGCGGCCGTACCCATTAGTATCGGCCCCCAGAGGTCCCGTCGAACCGTCCCCAGGTGGAAGAACATCAACACACGCACCCAAGTCCACTTCCATGGCCGTACCCATTAGTATCGGTCCCCAGAGGCCACATGCCATCCCCAGGTGGAAGAACAACAATTCACAGATTACAAAACCACGACTCTCAAAGGTCAAACACACAAAATATATATAGTCGAGGTACCTTGCTAGAATGGCCAAATTATCCAACACGTACTTACGACCCAAAACTATAACAATTCACAAGGAAGCACAAGATCTCAACAGCACCGAACGACACAACCAATATCACACAAACTCACATATTCATCCATAAACACGTGACTCCAAGCACATAATTTGACAAAAGAATTACACTTTACATTTACCAACGACATAATCATACGCAATGACATCACAAGAAAGTAAGGTGATTCTATACTCGACACTGGCACACATATTCAACTAAGCATATTAATTCCCGACACACACGGGTCACCTTTACAAAAACCATGATGGTAAATATACCGATTCTTTTGAAAAATGGTTATTAATATTTATTTAGCACATATCGACTATTAACAACCATAATATCCACAAAACACGTAATTTATGGGCAAGATACTTGCCTCGATAATCGATACCGGACACTCCCACAATCACGGATCAGTCGGGACACCTCGAACACCTACGATTCTCCGGCGAAGACAATGAATACACCCACGATCGAAAAGCTTGAAGAAAACGACGAACGGAAGGGTTCCGACTCGAATTATTTGCGAGAAATCTGACCCTAACATCATACCATCAATAAATTAACGAACGAACGAGGAAGAATAATCGTAGAACGCTCGAATCCTCTTTGCGACATTTTATCGAACACCTTCAAGGCGTCGATAAGATACTCAATAAAACGACGAATCCTCGGCGATTAAACCGAGGAACATCAAGGAATTCGACATAATATTGTTTAACAATCATAAATACATCACTATTCTGAGATAAAACGGATTAAACGGACAAATCGAACAAAATCCCCAAAACTAGATTTTAAGAAAACTTGCCTTGATTCGCTGGATTGAAGGATGTTACGTGATGATCAATTGATGTTATGAACTCCAAAACTTCGTGGATTCATAGTATAACAACATGTCTTCAACTTCCCAAAGACTCCAGCCGCGGACAGGAAGGATAGGAAATGAAATGAGTGAAAAAAAATCGCTCGGCCATATTTATAGGCTGCCGGACACGGCGACAAGCAGCCAGACAGCGCCGTGTGTCTCGGCCGTGTCTCGGCAGTGCGATCATGGCCGACCCGGCGCAGACACGGCGCTCAGCAGCGCCGTTTTGAGGCCGTGTCGCATGTGTCCGGCCCTTCTCGAGCAGGCCAAAATTACGTCCGAACCACAACGACGATCCGAACGACCGAAACCCGAACACGAATACGAATCGGGTTACGAAGTACTCGCAAAGACGAATCTAAGAGCTAATAGAACACACGATTCCGACCACCCGAAGGCTCAGAATTCGACAACAGAAGTAATTACCCAAAACTTTGGGAAATTACGAAAATGGCCCAAAACGTCCGAAAATCACGATACGCGATCGAAACACCAAACCAAAGCTCGCAACATGAATAATAACATTAAATGAACTTACGAGAAACTCGAAACAACAGTTTCGGACGAGATTCGCAAGAATCGAACTCAAGTGCGGAAAAGTCGCTAAAAAGCTCGGAACTCAACAAAACGATACCGAAACGAACTCGGATGACAAAAAGTGCAGAATTAATCATTCTCGAAATGACGAAACGGTCATGAGCGAGTCGTCAAAACGGACTCCGGCCGAAATTTTTTTTACCGAAAATCGAAAATTGCGGATATTACAGTTAGGAGCGGAAAGAACTTCGGAGCAACATCAACCATGACTGATGTTACCAGGAAATGCTTTAACTGTGCCCATACGGGGCACTATCGATGGAATTGCCCCCTAACTGCCATGACTTGTTTTGATTGTGGTCGAGAGGGACATCGTGCGGTGTTCTGTGAAGAGGCTGCAAAGTCTTTTAGAGCCCGTACACCACAGCCAGTCCAGAAGGAAGCCAGTATCCAACAGACACAGCAAAGTGTTCAGATGCCTCAGAATTTTGGCTGCGGGTGATGCAGAGGACAGTGGGACCGAAAGGGTACATCGAGTGCCGGATATGTTCCCCCACGTCTGTACGAGATGAGGAGAACAGACGATCAGGATCTTTGCCGCATCAGTGCTTGTCGAGATCCTTTCCGGCCGGTTTGGCGTTTTATTCGATACAGGAGCTATGCATTCTTTCATATCCTTGTCATGTGTAAATCGTTTGAATATTTCTGGTTTTCATACTTGTGAACCTTATGTTGTTGGTTTAGCGAGTGGAGAGAGGATTGTCGGGAACATAGAAACCAGAAATTTCCCTGTATTATTTAGAGGCAGAGAATGGCTCTCAAATTTGATTGTGATAGAAATGCAAGGAGACGACCTGATACTCGGAGACGATTTGCTTAATCGATATGGAGCAATTGTAAACTACCGAATGAGGAATATCTCGCTGATCGCTGATGATGGTTCCAAAATACTGTTTGAGGGATGGAAACCGGGAAGCTCAGGAATGTTGATCAAAGCGATGAAAGCTGTCAAACTGTTGAAACAGGACTGCACCGGATACTGGTGCTATGAAATGAAGAAAGAAGACGAAATTGTGGAACTTTTATCCATTCCTGTTGTAAACGAATTTCCAGATGTATTTCCTGACGAGTTACCTGGACTACCTCCACGAAGGGATGTAAAATTTACCATTGAGCTGGAACCCGGAGCTACACCAATTTCTAAGGCGCCGTATCGTATGGCACCTACTGACATGTACGAACTGAAGAAGCAGCTGGAGGAGTTACTGGACAAAGGCTATATTCAGCCAAGCGTTTCACCATGGGGAGCGTCGGTTCTTTTTTTCCGAAAGAAGGATGGATCGCTTCGACTGTGTATCGACTATCGAGAGCTGAATAAAATGTCGATTAAGAATAAGTATCCGTTACCACGGATTGATGATCTGTTTGACCAGTTGCAAGGAGCAATAGTATTTTCTAAAATCGATCTGAGATCAGGATATCATCAGTTGAGGATTAAGGAATCTGATGTTTCGAAATCAGCGTTCAGAACTCTTTACGGACACTATGAGTTTGTAGTGATGCCGTTTGGTCTCACTAATGCACCTGCTGTATTCATGCAATTGATGAACCGGGTGTTCATCGAATATTTGGATAAATTTTTGGTCGTGTTCATTGATGACATTCTAGTATATTCTAAGAAGCGAGCAACTGTACGCCAAACTCTCTAAGTGTGAATTCTGGCTAAAGGAAGTAATGTTCCTCGGTCATGTGGTATCAGCTGAAGGAGTCCGAGTAGATCCTCAGAAGATTGAAGCGGTTTTGGATTGGAAGCCTCCAAAGAACGTGAAAGAAGTCCGAAGTTTCTTAGGACTTGCTGGGTATTATCGTCGGTTCATGGAAGGGTTTTCCAAAATTTCCCGCCCACTTACTCGACTCCTGCAGAAAACTCAAAAGTTTGAGTGGAATGAGTTGTGTCAGATTAGCTTTGATTAATTGAAGAAGATATTTACAACGGCGCCGATTCTATCACTTCCACAGGGAACTGGAGGATTTATAGTTTACAGTGATGCTTCGAACCAAGGGATCGGATGCATATTGATGCAGAATGATAAGGTGATCGCTTATGCGTCGCGACAGCTGAAACCTTATGAAGTGAATCACCCAACACATGATTTGGAGCTAGCAGCAGTAGTTTTTGCCTTAAAGATCTGGAGGCATTATCTGTACGGGACTCACTGTCAGATCTTTACGAATCACAACAGTCTCGAGTACATCTTCAGTCAGAAAGAGTTGAATATGCGGCAAAGAAGATGGTTAGAACTGATTAAGGACTATGACTTGGAGATTTTATATCATCCAGGCAAAGCGAATGTAGTGGCCGACGCACTCAGCCGCAAGCCTATTTCTATTCAGATGCTGGAGATGCTGACCTCCCAACTTAGCCTTCAACAAGAAATGATTCGAGAAGGAATTGAAGTGTGGTTACAAAGAGTCCAAGGACAACTGTGCCTGATGAAAATAACTGCATCATTAACCAAAGAAATCAAATATAGACAGTCAGATGATCCTCTGATGTTTCGGTTACATGATGAAGTGATCAAAGGAAAGGCCCCCGGATTCATAATTCATGACGATGGAGTTTTGAGATTTCAGAACCGACTTTGCGTTCCCGATGGCGGTGTTCTGAAATAGACAATTATGAAGGAAGCTCACAGTTCGCCCTATTCTATCCACCCGGGAACCAGTAAGATGTATAAGGACTTGAAGCAGAATTTCTGGTGGGGCAACATGACGAAAGATATAGGGACTATGTTTCGAAATGCTTGACTTGTCAGCAGGTTCAGATCGAACATCAACAGCCTGCCGGAATGTTGAAGCCGCTCCCAATTCCTGAATGGAAGTGGGAGGACATATCGATGGACTTTATCACTAGTATGCCGAGAACCAAAACAGGAATGAACATGATTTGGGTGATAGTTGATCGTTTAACCAAATCAGCTCATTTTCTAGGCATTAAGTACACTTGGGTACCAGAGAGGTTGGCATGAGTATTTATTTCGGAGATAGTTCGATTGCATGGTACGACGAAGACCATTGTTTCTGATCGAGACGACCGTTTTGTGTCTCACTTTTGGAAAGCAGTTCATAAGGCCTTGGGAACCGAATTGAACTTCAACACAGCTTATCACCCACAGACTGATGGACAATCCGAGAGGACTATTCAAACGGTGGAAGATATGCTGAGGGCCTGTGCCTTAGATTGTCAACTGATTGGGAAATTCATCTACCGTTGATTGAATTCACCTACAACAATAGTTGGCATGCTTCCATTAAGAAGGCACCATTTGAGGCATTATACGGGAGAAGATGTAGATCGTCCCTATGTTGGGACGATTCATCAGACTTAATCGGGACACAACCAGAGTTGATCATACAGACTCGAGAGAAGATAGCCTTGATTCGTGAAAGGCTGTTGACCGCAGAGTCGCCAGAAATCTTACGCAGACGTACGCCATCGCCCTTTGGAGTTCAGTATGGGAGAACACGTACTTTTAAAGGTTTCTCCTACACGGGGAATCTTTCCTTTCGGAAGGAAAGGAAAGCTGAGTCCGAGATATGTCGGACCATTTGAGATTCTTGAGAGAGTTGGGGAGTTGGCATACAGATTGGCATTGCCGCCGTCATTGTGCCATGTTCATAACGTGTTCCACGTATCCCAATTACGGAGGTATATACGAGATCCTAGCCATGTTATTGATTTCGGCGAGATCGAAGTCGCTCAAGATGGGACGTTTGAAGAAAGACCGGTCAAGATACTCGAGAGTCGAGTTAAGCAGTTGAGGAACAAACCCATCGTTTTGGTCAAAGTTCAATGGTCACATCACGGAGTGGAAGAAGCCACATGGGAAACGGAAGATGGCATGAAGTCCAGATATCCCGAGTTATTTTTGTCTTGAGTTTCGGGACGAAACTCCTTTTTAGTAGGAGAGTATGTAATATCCGGATTTATTACTATGTATTTTACCTGTATTTGAACTCTGTATTATTCGGAATTGTGATCTTGATGATTGGAGTATGATATTTCTTACATTGGTATCTTTGTACATAAGTATATCAACATGCAAAATTTCTCATGCAAACTCGTAATAGCGCACGCTAAGAATGTAGCTTAACGCGCGCTATCAGGCTACTACTAGCGCACGCTACGTATGTAGGAGTTGCGTGCACTAGGCACTCAATTATTGAGCTGGGCGGCTAGCACATGCGCTAGCCGGGACATGGGTCTGGGTAAGATTCCCGCGGACGAACCTGAACAGTTTTGAAGTCAACTCTTATTAGCGCGCGCTAAGGAATTCTTAGTAGCGTGCGCTAATCTGCTTTTGTACAGAAAGTTTATATATGGGCCAACACTCCATTTTGTTCTCATTTCCTTCGTTCACCTTTCGTCTTTGAGAGACCAGAGGGCATATCATCTTCCTTAGACACACTATAACACATCCACTTGACCATTGGACATTGGATACTTCTTGTTATTGATCATTGAAGAGGAGTAGCACCTTGGAGTGACGTATATCCAACCGGAGTCAGATTCTACCTTTGGAGTTCAGTGATTTCGTCATATTAAGGTATGTTGATTCTATCTCCAACTCTAGATTCGTGTTATGGAGAATGAGATGATCATGCTAGCAAAATATTGAGTTTCTTGGGTGAATTATCCAAACCACATCATGTTTGGAATATTGATATGATTATGCCTTAAGTACCTTGATTATGAACATCATGATTCGAATCTTATTACAATGAACAAGTAGAGGAAGCTTCTATCATTAGGTAATCCGAATCTAGTAGGTGTTTTCATAGCAATCATGGACTTGACTTTAACATCATTATTGTTAGACGAATTTAAAGGATTGATCATGGAAGGATTTATCTTGTAAAGATGGAATGTTAATCAAACTACAGAATGATGGTTTTTGATTGATATAAAGGTGTTGATATCGACCGTTTAGCCTTACGAATTATCGCATGAAGAATTGTAAGCGTAATGGAATATGGTTTCATAATAGCATACATATTCTTGAGTCCGAAGTCGTTGTTACCCGTAAGATCATTCATAACCGTATGAACATGATATTCATGGAGGTAACATGAATTAACACTGAAGATTTCATTTGGTTTGATCATGTCGAGCTCAATCTACTGCCCAGTAGTAAACTGCCATGCACAGTTAGCGTACGCTAAGCTACGTAGATTAACGTGCGCTATCGAGCATGAGTTAACATACGATACGTTTGGTATGTAACGTACGTTAGGCCATCAGTCGAGTCAGTCAGCTGATCAGTGAAGTACTGACCATGCATAGTTAGCGTACGCTATGCTTTGTTGTTTGCGTACGCTATCGAGCAGACTTACCGCACGCTACACAGAGTACTTAGCGTGCGCTAAGAAGTTCAGGCAGATTACATTTTATGAGCTTTTGGCCGTTAATCGAATTGTTAGACATTCGTATGACGTGAGATAAATTCTATATTATTTCTTTTGTTAAGGTTCGAGCTTGTTACTTGATTGATTGAGGGGGGGCGACCTTCGAGTGTTCGTTTTCGTGGAAGTGTTGTTCTTGTCTTCGAATCGAGGCAAGTACCTTATTTGTTTTATGTATTGATGTTATACATATTTTCGTACATGTATGTCGTTCTTGTATGTCCACCTCGTGTTGGTCCGACGGGATGATCGGGAGATCTATGCTAGCGTGCGCTGGATCATCGGACGGGTTTTTCCACCACGGGTTGGTCTAACGGGATCATCGTGGGTTCTAGGCAGTGAACGCTGGATCGTCGGAATTACCATGTGTATGTTGTGATATCATGTTGTGATTATCAGTTATGTATGTCATTGATGAGTTTCTCGTAAGAGAAGACTTGTTGGTATTTTGTCGTTTACGTTATTATTCTTCGTGAGATATGAATAATATATTGTGCTACTTGTACTAGCATCGTTGTGCTAACCCCTTCGGGGGTGAACATTTTGTTTATGTTCAGGATCCAGGAGAGCGGGAAAACAACCACTGGAGCTGCATGACGACGAGGGTGCGGAGTGACGTTCCGGCCGGGTTTATTTTTTTGTTGTTTATTGGTTATTTCATTAAGTACTCGAGTACAAAGTCGTTTATGATGAATTTGAATTTTCCGATGTATTAATAAGTTTCTGTTGAACATTTGTATTTTTCAGTATTTGGTCAGAACTGTTGTATCTTAATTCTGTTATTTCCATTCGTTAGTACCTCTTAATGTATGTTCAATTCTTCAGCCTTGTAAATCCTTATGTAAAGTATTTACGGCGCTGTAATATTCCTGAATATAACGGGGGTGTTACACATGGGGTCCCGAGAGACTTGCCCAATTGTTCATCAAAGAGATAGTGAGACTACACGGTACTCCTAAAAGTATCGTTTTCGATCGTGACGAACGGTTCGTGTCTCATTTTTGGAAATCAGTTCATCGTGCTATGGGAACTTAGCTTAATCTCAGTACCGCTTTTCATCCTCAGTCCGACGGACTCAGAGAGGACTATTCAGACAATGGAGGACATGTTTAGGGCATGCATCCTCGATTGGAAAGACGATTGGGAAGCCCAACTACCGTTGATTGAGTTCACGTACAATAATACTTGGCATACTTCGATTAAGATGGCACCTTACGAGGCCTTGTACGGTCGTTGTTGTCGATCTCCTTTGTGTTGGGACGACTTATCAGAATCAATCGGCACCGAGCTCGATATGCTTATGGCCGCCCGTGAGAAGGTAGCATTGATCAGGAGTCGTTTGTTGACAGCTCAGAGTCGAAAGAAATCATATGCAGATAATCGTCGTCGACCACTAGAGTTCGAGACAGGTGACCACGTGTTGGTCAAGGTATCCCCGAGTTGAGGTATTTTCCGTTTCGAAAAACGGGGGAAGTTGAGTCCGAGATTCATTGGATCGTTTGAGATTTTGGATCGAGTAGGCGAGTTACCTTATCGATTGGCTTTACCTCCGGCGTTGAGCCGAATTCATAATGTGTTTCACATCTCTCAATTGCGGAAGTATGTTTCCAACCCGAGCCACATACTTCAGTTCAACGAAATTGAGATCGCGGATGATCATTCATATGAGGAGCGTCCTATACGAGTTTTGGAGCAGCAAATAAAACAATTGAGGAATAAGATGATTCCTTTGGTCAAGATTCAGTGGTCTAGACACGGAGTCGAAGAGGCTACTTGGGAAACCGAGGATAGTATGCGGGAGAATTATCCCGAGTTGTTTGACCCTTAGTTTCGAGGACGAAACTCTTTTTAAGGGGTGGAGTATGTAATAGCCGTTTGTAATTCATTCATTATCATTCAGCAATTATCAGTCAGTAATTGTCACTCAGTAATTTTCACTCATTAATAATCACTCATCATTCATGATTCATTCATTTGTGTTCATTGTTGGCATGTTGTAACCGTGTATCAGTTACCGATCGTCATTTCATCTTCGTTTGAGTGTCGAGACGAGAGTATTATCATTATCATCATGATTGGTAGTCTTGTGCTGGAAGTATCATCTTTGGCATGTGTCGGAATTGTTTACTTTCACATACGTATGGTGTGTCGGATCATTCATCAATCGTAGTGAGAAATCGGAGTTTTCGGATTTTCATCTTGTCCAGCAACGAGTTACGGCCATAACTAGTCATACATTACGGCCGTAACATGCATTCGTTGGTTCAAGGTGATTTTGGAGGAAGGTGAGTTACGGCCGTAAGGATTGTCGGATACGGCCGTAACAAGCGTTCATTGATTTCAGGCCAGTTCGGACGAATGGGACTTACGGCCGTAAGGGTTTCGGCATACGGACGTAAGATGAGGCGAGACACAGCCGTAAGGTGGGCAGGCTACGGCCATAAGGGGTGTTCGTAATTTTCAGGATTTGGCGGACGAGAAGGACTTACGGCCGTAAGGGTTGCGGCATACGGCCGTAAGATGAGGCAGATACGGCCGTAAGGCTTAGCCAGATATGGCCGTACATTGCAGGCAGGGTGCCTGGTCAGTTTCGACGAAGGGGTCGTATGCCCGTAAGTTTAGCCGGGTACGGCCGTATCAGTCGAGTTACGCCCGTATGGTGTGCGGGTACGGTCGTATGGATGTCGGCAGGTGTTTTGGACAAGGGAGAGTTACGCCGGTAAGACAGGTGCGGGTACGGCTGTATGGCTGTCGGCAATTTCTGGACGAAGCCGAGTTACGGCCATACGAGATGACTGGTTACGGCCGTAAGGCCGTTGACCTGGGATGTTACGGCCGTAAGTAGGCCGAGTTACGACCCTAACTTCCGGCAGTTTATAAGGGCTTCGACGGGACTTTTTACTCATTTTCTCATTCTTCAACTTATATCCGAGAGAGAGAGAGAGCTTAAGGGAGGGATTTTTCCATCATCTATCACTTGGGTGTTCAGTTTTCTTCATCTCCATTCGATTGTGAAGCTCAAATAGTCGATCTAACGCGTGTTCATCGGATCAAAGTGCTTGGATCTTCAAAGGTAATATTCTTCAACATCTTGGATTTCGATTTTGTGTTGAGATATGATGTTTTGGACGTTATAATCATGTTTTATGAAGAGATGTACGCATGATTATGGATGTGTATGATTATTCATTGGATTATTGAAGGGTTATTCAAGAACACTTTGAATATTGAATTGGAATTGGGGGTTTTCGATTAATTGTTGTTGTAATCACGAATTTGGACATTTATATTGGATTAGTGATAGTATTGAAGATGTTTTGTTGGTTTAGAATACTTCTGGGGATTTTGATATTGGTATAGTTAAGGTTTGGTTGTAAACAATCGAAGATTGGCCACAACGTGTTTGATATAATGCCCCAATGAGTTTGGTCTAGACGTATCGACGTATTGAGTTTATTATATTCGTGTTTGATTCATATGTTGAATGGATTGTTGATGATTGCATTATTCAAGGTTGTTCGAGCGACCGACATCTCATTTAGGACGTTTGTTCGTGGAAGGACATTGTTCACCGGTGTTGTATAAGTTAATTCTTACTCGGTTAAAAGGATATTCATTCCTTTTGTTGTTGATTCATTCATAATCATAACTCATTCATAATGTATTAACCGTATTGAGACTTGTAATTATCGAATAATCATTTCATTCACGAGGAATGACGGTTCCAATCATTTCATTGAGCGATCATTCACTTCACTATTACTTTCATCTCGGTGAGTCATTCTTGACTTTGTCGGATTATTATTCATTGATATTCATTTTGGTCATTCTCGTTCATATGACCTTCTAGGTTCATATTGCGTGGCCGGGTGCGAATGTGTGGAAGTTTTAGTCGAGCACACGATAGTCATGTATTGGGTTCACCGATATATTGGACTGTGCACACGGTAATGCTTACCTCCGTGAGACTAATTAGGTACAAGGACGGGTGTGTCCGGTCATTCATCTTGTACACTTGCACAGAACATTACGGGCGTACTATGATACTCCTCTTCAGCTTAAATTCATAACTAAGGATATTTCATAACTAAATATATATCATGATTGTGTATATTCAACCCTTGAGGATTGTTGTTCTGTGTAACTGACCCCGTTGGGGGATATTGTTTTCAGGTCATGGCAAGGCAAAAGCACAGGAAGAGCACGTTGACGGCGAGGAGTCCCAGTGATACTAGTAGGGGGGCCTAATCCTTTCGGTCATTCTTGTTTCTCTTCATGTGTATTTCCGGTGCAAATTCTGTTTGAGATGTTTATTTATTCAGGGTGGTGTATTTTATTTTTATATAAAGTATACCAGTATTCTGTATTATCCTGGTGTATTGTACTTAAGATCCTCATCGGAGTATTTGGTAATATAATGTGGTTCGGTACTACAATTATATTATTTAATTCATCAGTTTTCATTCGCCTGGTGGGTCCCAGTCGGGGGTCCACGACACTGTAATATCCGCCTAGTTTGTGGTGTTACAACTATTGGGATTCAGTGGTAAAAATCAAGTAACGCACTTGTAAAATAAACCGGTCTAACCGAATAAAAGCCGAACGCCTAAGAGGACCAATCAAGCATCAAACGAATGTATAAAAATTGACGAAGATAAGAATTAAAGAATTCATACCCTCGTAGTCCTTAGATAATTAGTTCTTGATTCCAAGTACGGATACGAATCCAATCAAACACGCTTATCGTGTCTCTACGTATCACGCATTGAAAAATGACCAAAACTATTTCTATCAACTTATACTCGAAGTATACGGCTAGAAGTTGATAGATATATTTATTGTTGTAAATACCCTAAGTATTTTATAAGATTATTTTCCTCTCAAATACACTTAAAACTCTAAGTGTAAGAACAACAAATTTTTCTCTCCTCTTTTCTCTCCTCATTCACGGCCAAGACACACTTCAAAAGTATCAAGTGAATTATGATGATGATTCTGATATGTTATATAAAACATTCTTCACACATCAAGACAATTCAAACTTTAATTATCCACCAAGTGTATAATTAAAGTCCCACTTAATAAATAAATCATGAAGATAAAAATGATAATTCACCAAGTGAATTATGAAGTGGGGGAGGCATGATGAGACACCTTGTTATTGGTTCGTTTCTGTCCGTGAAACGAATCCTTGTGTATCTAGTCCAATAGATAAACCTTGATTCATTTTAATATCAATATAAGTAATTAATCCAATTAATTAATAATAAATTCTCGAAGAAATATTTTGAATAAAACTAATTGTCCAGTAATTTCTTTAATTCACGAGACCAATTTAGTTTATCCAATAAATGAAATTAGACATCTAATGTCCAATATTAACCAAGAGAGAATAAGCAAAATAGAATATGTCCTCAATTACTGTGCCGCGACTCTGTAGGTTCTTCTCAGTCGACATTGGGAGAATCCAATGAGTGTTAGTACCACCTAGTCAGTCTCGTGGACTACACCGTAACCTAACTGAGAACGAATGATAGGATCATTGCAAAACCATTATGTTGTGAATACCGTATACATATAAACTCTTCAATCATATGTCCACCGAGCTCTATGTATTTGTTAATGCAAATTAATATCACCAAGCTCTCATGTATCAAATACAACTAGAATCAAGTGATTTAGCCAAATACTTATGATCTCATTTACCATTAACCGCATACGAGATTTACCTGCTCATTTACAGGAGAATCAATATTATCTTGCTATTCAGTAGAGAGTGCTACTTGCCCACTAAGTAACATTTCGAGGTTGATCACCAACTGGTGATGATCAAATTATTCTAATGACTAACTTAATGTCATAAGCACATATTCTACTGAAACCTAACGTCAAAGGTTCACATAAACCTATCACAACCGTTCGATTCCGTCACGACAATCCCAGAGTGAAATCCATGTGACTGAATCGAGGTGAGTCAAGTTCGAGTATACTAATCCCATTATCATACTTATAACGTGTGCTCCCACTAGCTCTTAGTGATGACAGACACTCTACATCTCAAAGTACAAGTTATACAAGTCTTGTCTAAACATACTACCCAGTTAAGTTATATCGACTTTTAACCAATTAAGCATTCAAGCCCTAAACACTTTCAGTACCTATCTCCTTATCTCCATAAGGAGTAGAATGTATGCTCTCAAATGCAAGGACTATTATTCAATATACCAAATCAAAATGCTCGTGATAAACAATAAATATAGAAACAATTCATACCTTATGTAATTTAATATTCATAATCACAATACAATGATGTCACTCTCTCAATAAGAATGAAAGAGCTCTCGTGTAGCATTGTCATGACACCTATAATACAATAATACAAATACAATCAAATTGCAAATTCATTATTTTAAACATAGATCAAACTCTAAATTTCCCCTCAATAGGGAAGTATTTCGTTTTTTCAACATTAATATACCGCAAATCAGCAAAATAGTGCATGTCAATGTTACGATGGTTAAAAAAAAAATGACAGCCAACTTGTTCACCATATTCTTCCTTCTTTTTCGGCTTTAAAGTGAACCTGCATAATTTCAATTAGTTAACTATATCAAAACCCAAGCCAATTGCTGCAAACAAAAAAGTAATCAAGAAGAATACTGGTCTAAAAACTAGGGATTTTCTTGGAATAGGTAGATATTGTACTAACTGTATACAGGTAAATATTAGGATTGTAGCGAATAAGTATATAAAATATAAATTTAAAATTATTTAAGTACAAAAATAACCTTTAGTTGAGAAAAGAAATAAATAAATAGAAAATTTCTCTTCTTTTATTTTTACAATGTAAATTACACAAAAAAAATCATCTGAATTATAAAATAATTTTCAAAAATTATAATAAAATTTGTATGAATTCTAAAATTCACAAATAAATATAAGAAACTACAAAATAAATACAATCAAGTATAATAATATTTGAGGAAATACAAACAAATTCTAAAAAATACAAATAAATGCTAAAAATATAAAAAATAAATTCTAAAATAACAATTACTTAAAAATTACAAAATATCATAAAAATAGATCAATATTAATAATATAAATTAAACAAAACTGTAAAATAAAAATATTGTAGAAATAAATCTATAAAATACAAGTAAATAAGAATATCCTGACATTATAAATAGGTTTATCAAATTATAAAGAAGATGAAAATGTTTATTATCGATTTTAATAAATTTGTAATAATATAAATAAATCCTATAAAATAAATAATATAAATAAATATAGAAAAAGTACAAATAATGCAAAAAAAATGTAAAAATTCTAAAAAATTAACGATTATTCTACATTTCATAAGAAAATCCTAAATAAATGATAATATTAATATAAATTAACAAAAAATTAATATAAATTCTTTAAAATATATTATTTTAATAGATCTTGAAACATACAAATAAAGTGAAGAATAAATTCGAAAACTAAAATTATGAAAAATATAATTAAAAAATATTGAAAAATATAATTGTACCATTCAAAATAAAATATTTTATCAGTAAATCCAAAAATACAGTGTGGATCGTGCATCCTATATTATTTGACCATCATGGGTAAAATTAAGTTAAATGAAGGTAAACTATTCCAAACATTAAGCACATACTCAAGTTTGAAATATATATTATATTTAAAAGCACAACCGACCTTGATTACAAGTAAATTCTAAAATTACATATATTCTTGTGTTATTTATTTTTCTCTATTATTGTTCTTTGGGAGGGTTGTTGGGGATCTTTGAGACCGTTTTCCCCAACAAGTGGTATCAGAGCCAAGTTCGGGGGAGGTCTCGATCTGAGAGGTCCGTATTATGCTCTGTGGTTGCAGCTTTGTCTGATCTTCCACATCAGAAACGAATTTCTATTGGTCGTATTTGGGTGTCTTAGTATTGTTGTGCGGCGACTAATATGTCTGGACGGTGATCGGCGTACGATCGAGCGACCGAGTTCACGATCAAATAAGCTACGACAAACTTGCCCATCGAAGGTAACAGTCCATCTTCGAGTATCTAGCGATCGACCTCCCAGAGCAATCGTCTCTTGGTACCTAGCGACCGACTCTGGTGCCCGACCAAAGACGATCGTTCTATGCCACATATAAGGCCGCCAAGTCTACGAAGACTGGATCACGGAGCAAGGACCCATGTGCAGATCCGCGAATGGCGCCACAGAACATGGATCGTTGACTCCATCCCATCAGCAGCTGTCAGTGACAAGGACGGCCTCACCTACCGACAGACCCGCCGAAAGGTCCTAGGTGGGGCCTCCAAAGACAGCGACATAGACGGGTGTTGGCTTTTCACTGGTTCGCACATCCGGCTGCCAGCAGCTGCTGCGGACTTTAAGGAGACCAACCCATGTGATAAAGACGATCGCCCGCTTATTATAATTCCTTTAAGAGGTTCACAAGTTCAGAAACTACTTCCACACGAGAGTCCAGCTAATTCACTCAGTGAGAGACCGTCGATTTCTCACAGTCAGCACAACACTCCATCGTTGTTACAAGAACTCACAGAGTGTCAACTCTGGTTCTTCCGAAAATCTTCAGCACTTAGGAGCTAAGATAACTAGGGTCTTTACACTCATTGTAATTGTACTCTAACATTAATATTTGTACTCTCAAGTAATCGTATTAATAATATCTCACGAGAGTATTCAAGCCCGGGACTAACAACCCTGGCAAATCTTGTGTTATTTACTTCCCCACAGACATGCTCTCACGTTTTGTTTGTTACTCGTCCATTCTAGCATATCATCTCCAGATAATATTTTGGATAACAACAATTAGCGCTAGAATAAGGGGATCTTAACCTTCATTTTCATTCCGACCGTCTCGAAGAACACTCACTGTTCTCCGGGACATATACTAGAAGAAACACTCACTGTTCTTCAAAGAAAAACCTTCAGAATCATGACGTCTGCCACCACATAGAAGAGAGCCACTCTCCGATCCGCCGGACGGCTTATTCCAGCTCAATCCGAGCCCCAACCTACGACAGCGGGCAGCCGCGGCGACACGAGACTCTCGATCCCACCCCTGAGGGACGGCCCCAGCCTGTCGCTCGACCAGTTCCAAACTGCGGAACAGATCGAGGAGGCTATGGCCATCATAAGGGAGCGACAGAGAGCATGTGCAGCGCCCGCTATAATCCCCTCGGCCATCCGCCACGTGGGCAAACGGAAGCTCAAGGGGTTACTGGTCGAGGGATCGTCAGAAAGCACCGATTCACGAGAAAAGGCTCTCGAGAGGTGGGATGGTTCCATCTTCAGCCGACTAGGAAGCGACACATCATGGCGACAGGGGCATTCTGGCCCCAACCATGAGACGACGGAATCCGAGTCCGTCACGAGGAGTTCGGCATACCCAACTCCCAACCAAATACAGGTCAGCCGTTTGGCCCCCATCCGCCGAAGAGTCGAGCCATGCGGCAAGGACATCATCGACAGCGGAGCCAGGGGGTCAGTACTTAATCGCCTCGGCTCCCGCTCCGAGCGCCTAGCCACGAGCAGCCAGGCTGCGGCAATGGCCGCTATGCATTGCTATCTCAATGAGATGAAAGCGCTCATGGAAACTGGGGCAAGCGCCAGTAGAAAGATCATCGGACCGACTGAGCCACTCGCGGTCCACATCGATCTTACCCTCGTGCAACCAAGGATCTATTCTCCCCAAACACCTTTGTATGAAGGGAGATCGGACCCCGAGACGCACTTGAGCAAGTTCCGGATCTACATGACCGGGTGTGGGGCATCAGATACGACATTGGACGATCTCGCCCATAGGTGGTACGTCTCACTACCACCGTGATCGGTCAATTCCCTTCAGAAACTGGCGAGCGACTTCACATCATTCTTCGCTGCCAAGGTCGCCAGACCAGAAGGCCCCCACCGCATGATGAAAATCAGGCAGGGGGAAGATGAGACCGGCACATATTACATCGACCGGGTGGACGAAATAGACCTCACCGGAGAGCCCATCAGCGACGAGCTCGCTCTCTACTCGGTCCTGGGGGGATTTTATGGTCATTCACCCATGTTTAGGCACCTCACAAAGGACATCCCCCCGACCTACACAATGGGCTGCCGATTTTCTGGCCAGGCAAATGCTGCTCACCCTCCGCCTAGGCGAGGGGACGCCATCTCCCGTCCGAAAGACGACGATCGTCAAAACCAACAAGGAGGTCTCCAAGACACCCAGTGATTTCAAGGCTTTCGATGATGTGGAATCCCATCTCCTCCACAAGTTCAACCGACCTCCGACCCACATTTTTTATGCCATCAAGGGGCGCGAACCGCTAAACAAGCCAAAGGCGATAAGGCACTACGGTCATCTGAACCACAATAAATATTGTGCTTACCACAAGAGTCCCGGTCACAGCACCAACCAATGCCGCAACCTCCTCAGACAACTCTGGATATTGTTCGAGGAGGGCAAGATGGACAGTTTATTGGCTTAGCCGGAGCCCCATCAATCTCCCGATATGGTCGCCAGAGTCGAACGCGACAGGCTGGAAAGCTCACATGAGTCGACCCCTCGATCAACCTCGGTGGCCGGATCTATATGCTTCAATCAAGAGGTGGTAACTTCGGAAGTCTTTCCCCGATTCCCACCACGTCAAACCAAAGTCTACTGCCTGAGCAACATTTCAAAAAAGAGGATGACTTGCTCGCCCTCTAAAGTTCGTCATTTAACATGATGAACCTAGGCAGCGATCGCCTCCCCTAGCACAATGTATACCGTCGAGGATCGCCAACTAACATGACGGCACGAGGTAGAAAAGTGCCGCCATGGTCGCGAGGGTCGATGAAACCGACGATCCGTCCATGCAAGGTTCCTTTGGGCATCGATCGCTCACCCTTCGTTTAAATACGAGGCAGGCGTAGCCGAAGTACCCTCCAAAACAAATCAGAGGATGACTCGCTCACCCTCTAAAGTTCGACATCAACATGAAGAACCTAGACAAGCGATCGCCTCCTCTTACACAACGTATACCGTCGAGGATCGCCATCTGACGTGACGGTCCGAGGTAGAAGAGTGTCGACATGGCTGTGGAGGACGATGGAACCATTCTCTGTGCCTGTGCAAGGTCACTTTGGGCAGCGATCACTTGCTCTTCGTTTAAATACGAGGCGGGCGTATCCAAAGGCCCCTCTAAAATAGATATGTGGATACGTTCGCCCGCCCTCAAAGGTCCATCACCTAACAGGGTGGATCCGGACAATGCGACGCGTCCCTACCCCCATCACAACATATACCATCGAGGATCGCCATCTAACATGACGGTCCGAGGTAGAAAAGTGCTAACAAGCTGCGGTCGTGGAGTCGATTAATCCGACGACACCCCATACAAGGACTCATCCAGACCAAGACCGCATGCCCTTCGTTTAAATACGAGGCGGGCGCAGCCTACGGAGGACCCTCATAATTAAGTGATTCGCAAGAAGTTGGCCATCAGACGGAATGTCGCTCGCGCACAAGACATGGTCGTGGAGGTCGGTTCCATCGAAATCTGTGATCGTGCATGGTTCCTCTAGGCCGGGATGGTCGGCCTTCCACGAGGAATCTGAAAAATTGAAGACCGCTCACTCAACAATTTATTTTCGTCCCCTTACTTTCAATAAGTAAACAAAAAGAAGGGGGAAGTGCGGAGCTATGTATACCACGATCGTCTCTACTCAATTACATGTACGGCGATCGCCATTGTTCGGATGTATGTGCAGTGATCGACTTCGTTGTAAAAGTTATCAATATGAGTTTATCAATTCACTTGGAGCTGTATACACAACGATCATTCCTCACACACTTGTATAAAGTCAAGCAAAGACTCAGAAAGACAATCATACAAGCAAGAAATCATAAAAGCGAACATTTATTTCATCACTTGGAATAAAAATACAAACACGGTCGCCCGAAGGCTAAAGTACAACGAAAGCTACAAAAATTACAAGCGAAAAACAAAAAGGACGTAAAACCTCAGGCTGCCCCTGCCTGGCCTTCACCCTCGGCTGCTGGATCGGCCCGCGCTCCCCCACCGGCTTCCGGAACTGCCTCCCCGTCCTCCGGGACATCTAGATGAACGAGATATCCAGGAATCGGGTACCAGCTCAGGTCTACGCCGAGATCCGAGAGGTCCAGGATCGGCACGGAGAAGGCGGGATGCAGATGATGCTCCAACGCATAGGCCTTGAAGTTTTCAGCCAGAGGGCCGACCTCCAGCCCTCCCTTCTTAGCGGCGCGAAGTGAGTCAGCGAACGCCATGTAGTAGGCAAACTCGCTGATGAACTCCACATTGAGAAAAGGATCGGCCTCGATCGCCTCCAACTTTTCTTTCAGATCCACAACCACTTGATGAGCACACTGGAGCTCGAACTCCTTGGCAGCCGTTTCTCCCCTCGACGACACCAGATCGCTAGTCAGCCGGGCGACGGTCACCTTCAACTGATCGGCTTCCTTCTGAGCAACCGTGTACGACCAGTGGGCCTCTGTCTTCTGATCCCGAATCCAGTCGACCGTCGCCCAGGCCCGCTCAGAATCCTGTCTCACCAGCTCAAGATCTTGATTTGCCCGTTTAGCCGCTTCCAAAGAATCCTACTCCATAGCTACGATCCCGTCGGCAAACTCGGAGTTCTTTTTCCGAGCAGCCTCGAGGTCTGCCTAAAGACGGGAAGTAGAAGGGCGCCCTTCGAACTCCTACACAGCTTGGGCAGCCATCGTCGCCGCCTGGAGGGATAGAACAAAGGCTGCCTGCATCGTGTCCGCGGATCCTTGGCGGGCGATCGCATCCGAATCAGTCGTCCAGGCCTTCGGCAGAGCGGAGTCAGCCTGGGCCACGTATTGCGGGATGTCACAGGCCTCGCGAGGAGATCTGCTCGTGAGAAAATCCAGTACCAGCGGCGACCGAGTCGGGTTGGTGCAGCGTATCCTGCATCAAGAACAGAAGAGTTAGCACATCTCCTACGCAAGTGACAAAACTCGGCAAAATAACTGAAGATTACCTCTCAGCCTTCTCGGGGTCGCGGCCAAAGACTGGTTTCCCGCGAGGGGTCTCGTCCTCGGCAATCACCATGGCCTGCAGTAAAGCCGACGAAGGCGTAGGCTCATCCACCAAGGGGACCGCGGTGAGCGGGGGCGCGGCGATCGAAGGCTCACCAGTTGGGGCAGAGACTGGGGGCTCCCCCGACCTCTGTCGCTTGCGGTTCATCCGGAGTCCCTCCTCCCGAACCTCCTCATTCGTAGCGATAGGCTCCATGTGAGGCCTCACCTCCGGGATAAGAGGTAGTGCCACCGGGGGAACTAGACTCGACTTCTTCTGGCGCATGCGACTCAATTCCCTAGGGTTCGACATGGCAATCTCTGGGGGAGGCTCCAGGAAGCGAGGGAAACGGACCTCTGCAAAAAGAAACGATCAAACAATGGTTAGACACCTTCCTCAAACAGGACGATCGCCAAGCAAAAGGAGATCGTGGAAATTCATACCTGGGACCAAAAGGTGGCGTGGAAAATGAAATAACCGAGTAGACAACCAACAGCTCTCTTTGTTAATCCGGCGAGCATCTATATCGTCATCCGGAAGACTGCGTATCCGCTCCCAGATGAATAAAAAGTCAAAAGGTAGCTCGTCAGCCGCCGGAATATGGAAGCCTACAAAAGGAAGACCAAATTAGATCAGTTCAGAATATATCCGAACGAAGGGAGAGTTAGAACCCTTACTCGGATTCCTCTCCCGAAAGCCGGTGGGAATGTCCAGCTCGCCAGTGGGATTGTCGCTCGTGGATGCTTTCCATGCACCGCCGACCCATCACTATTTCGTCGGATCGCCCCGCACCTTGTTTGGGACCCCAAGGATCACCCGACCAGAGCGGCCTTGGATGTGGTAGCCACCGACGGACCCTTTATGAACCTTCAGTTTGAATAGGTGATTCATCTCCAACGGCGAGGGAAGGCGGTACAGTCGATGACCGCCGAACAAAGTGAGGGCGCAGACAATCTGGAGATAGGCGTTCGCCGTTAGCTGAAGCGGTGCCACATTCCAGGCGACCAGCAAATTGAAGACGGCAAACGACAGTGGGAACCGCAGCCCGGCCTCCATTATCGCCTCATTCACGGTGACCATTCCCTTCGGAGGTTGGTCGGCTCGATCGTTCTCGGCAGGCGCAAAAAGGTCCATATCAGAAGGGACATGGTACCTCGCCCTCCAGATGGCCAAGTCCTTCCTGGTCGCCGAACTTCTGATCTGACCAAGGGACCACGGGGAGCGCTGCGCAGCCCGGAACAGTGATCGCTTCGCGGATTGGTAGGGATAGGCGATCGAGTACTCCTGGTAGTCGAACTTGGGACGAGGACCGACCAGTCTCTCCATAATTTATGCGAAGGTTGAATAGGCTTGGCCGAAGGCGCTATGTTGCTCCCAGTACGCCCTCACCGCCAACTCCTTCTACACCAGCAAGCATTTTTGCTCAGCCGCCGCCTCCCTGGCAGCATCGGCCTCGTTGAGTAGTTTCTCAACTTCCGCGGGATTAATACCGGTGTGGATAGCTTTGGCAGTTGTCTCCATATGGAATTCCGCGGAGGATCCTTCCCGGGCAGTCGAAGTCCCAGCGGCGGAGGTGTTGCCCGTTTCAGACGTTGTAGGTACTCCAGACATTCTCAAAAAGAAAAGGGAAAAAGAGGATTGTTTCTTACCGAAGGATTAAGTCGATCAACCATCGGCAGACAAAGGCTTCAGAAAATCTTTCGGCTATCTTCCTCTCCGATGAAATTGCGTAAGGGGTATTAAACTGTAACCTAGACCCTTTTTATAGGAGAAGGCGGGGCCTTCCGCGCAAATAAGGAGAATCTCGAGGGCTGAAGTGCAACCGTCGGATAAAATCACAATCAATGCCTCCCTTGAGACCCGCGTACACGTTGTTTCAAGGACACGCTAGATGAGGAGTCTTAACTAACCATCGAACTCCTCCAATCGCATCGCGACACGTACCCCAGCGGAGGTTCGAGCCTGCTATCATTTCCCGCTCGTTTCAGCGACCGACCAGGTCGTCCAAATTCAAAACCAGTCCGCTCGAAAAATGATCGTCTAAACTCATAAAAGGTTGCTCGTCTAAAATCCAAGCGATCGCCAGTGGAGCCACCTCACCCACATCTTCGACATGAGAGCAAGCTGGGGGGCAATTGTTGTGCGGCGATTAATATGCCTGGACGGCGATCGGCATACGGCCGAGCGACCGAGTTCACGATCAAATAAGCTACAACAAACTTGCCCATCGAAGGTAACAGTCCATCTTCGAGTATCTAGCGATCGACCGCCCAGAGCAATCGTCTCTTGGTACCTAGCGACCGACTCTGGTGCCCGACCAAAGACGACTGTTTTATGCCACATATAAGGCCATCGTCCGTCAAGTCTACGAAGACTGGACCACGGAGAAAGGACCCATGTGCAGATCCGTTGCGCCACAGAACATGGATCGTTGACTCCAACCCATCAGCAGCTGTCAGTGATAAGGACGGCCTTACCTACCGACAGACCCGCCGAAAGGTCCTAGGTGGTGCCTCCCAAGACAGCGACATATATACGTGTTGGCTTCTCACTGGTTCGCACATCCGGCTGCCAGCAGCTGCTGCAGACGTTAAGGAGACTAACACATGTGCTAAAGACGATCGCCCGCTTATTATAATACAGCAGAGGCGATCGCCCAACGACTCCCAGCCCTATAAATAGAGAGCCTCCAGCAACTAGAGAGAGGTTCAGATTTGAAGAGTTTAGAAATTCCTTTAAGAGGTTCACAAGTTCAGAAACTACTTCCACACGAGAGTACAGCTAATTCACTCAGGGAGAGACTGTCGATTTCTCACAGTCAGCATAACACTCCATCGTTGTTAGAAGAACTCACAGAGCGTCAACTCTGGTTCTTCCGGCAATCTTCAGCATTCAAGAGCTATGATAACTAGGGTCTTTACACTCATTGTAATTGTAATCTAACATTAATATTTGTACTCTCAAGTATTCGTATTAATAATATCTCTCGAGAGCATTCAAGCCCGGGACTAACAACCCCGGCAAATCTTGTGTTATTTACTTCCCCACGGACGTGCTCTGGCATTTTGTTTGTTAATCGTCCATTCTAGCATATCATCTCCGGATAATATTTTGGGTAACAAATGGTATTTCAGGTTAAGATACATGTACGATGTCAAAGTTCAGTCCAATGAGGTTCGATGTAGAAAAGTTTGATGGAAGGATCAATTTTGGCTTGTTGCAAGTTCAAGTCAAGGATGTGTTTTTTCAATCAGGGTTACACAAGGCGTTAAAGGGGAAACCTGCCCCTGTTTCCAGCGGTGATAAAAGCGGGACCAGTCAAAACGATGATGAAGAATGGAAAGATTTAGATCTTAGAGCGGCTAGTGCCATTCGTTTATGTCTTGCAAAGAATGTGCTAGCTAATGTGCATGGGTTATCAACGGCAAAGGAGCTTTGGGAGAAGCTTGAACATTTGTACCAAGACAAGGGCATCTCAAATCGGTTGTATCTCAAGGAGCAATTTCATACATTACGTATGGATGGAGGTACGAAAATTTCAGATCATCTAAGTGTTCTTAATAATATTGTTTCGGAACTGGAGGCCATTGGAGTGAAGGTTGAAGATGAAGATAAAGTGTTAAGGCTTATATTATCTTTGCCATCTTCTTATGAACATATGAAGCCTATTCTGATATACGGGAAAGAGACCCTGAAGTATGAAGATGTTACTAGCAAACTCCTGTCCGAGGAGAAAATACTAGAAGGTAGCAGCAATACTTCATTAGAAGGTGCAATTTTGATATGTAGGAACGAGAAGAATAAAAACCCTTTGAGGAATCCGACGTGCTGGTAGTGTGGGAAATCTGGACATGTTAAAAGAAATTGTCGAGGTGGAGCGGATTTGGCAAAATGCTCCAATTCTGCTAACAATGTCTCTGTCGTCACTGACAGTGAAGAATTCTTTTGAGAAGTTGGCATCCCCATGGTATGCCCGTTACCATGGAAAGGGATGCGTCCCTTTGATTAGCAGGTTCACGAATTTACACATGGGCATTGGGTTGGCATTGATGCAAGATGTGTGGTGAAGATTGATGTCGAGGGCTGATGAACTTCCGGTGCCCAACAGTGAAGTTGTACCATAAACATTTCAGCAAGTTTTTCCACATGTGCCGAGGGAAATTCTTAGAATGGTTGATTCTAAGTGGTTAAAATTCTTATCTAAGTGTTTTACTCATATGGTGGAGTAGGTTGTTCTCTGTTTTGAGAATGGTGATTCTTTGGTTTAAGAATCATGATTGTCGGTGAAGATAGTGGCTTGTGGGTGAAGACGGTGAAGTTTTATTTTATTTTAGCAAGGTGGAGATTGTTGGGATTTTGTTGTAAAATAAATGAGGGTTTTATCCCGCATTGAGAACAGAAAGAGTGGGAGGCTTCCTACTCCAATAAAAGAAGCCATCCCACATTGGAAACCAGAAAAAAGTTGGAGGCTTCCTAATCCTATATAAGGAGGCCTTGGGTCTTTATTCCAAGTGCACCAAAATCAAATGCACTACTTCTCTTTGTATTTGATTATTCTTAAATTCCTTTCTTGTATTCTCTAGTAAAGAGTTGGGAGAAAGGTGTGAGTTAGTCAAAAAGTTGTTGTAGTAGTGCGGAAGTTGGTTTGGGTCGAGAGAGAGAGAATTTGTTTGATTGTAAAAATTTATCGCATAGTAGTATTTTCTCCAGTGGGGGCCGTGGTTTTTTCTCCGGTTTTGGAGTTTCCACGTATATTCTTGTGTTATTTATTTTTATCTATTATTGTTCTTTGGGATGATTGTTGGGGTTCTTTGAGGCCGTTTTTCCCAACAAAAAATAATTAAAATTTCAGGTAAATATAAACCAGCCCATCGTAAACCTTGAAAAAATATAATTTTCTGAAATACTTAACCAAAACATAGTTAAATAGGCTTACAAAGGCGTAGTAAGGAAACATACAATTAATCACATTAATGATGTACTCTTTTAGCAATATTATGAAGCTGTGTTATTAAAATCGGTAAAATTGGATGAGTACTCAGGCGAGTACTCGGAAATCGGTCCTAAACCGAGCCGATTTGAGGCTGCTCGGTTCAGAAATTGGTTTTGACCAAACTTGGGTCAAACTCGGTCAAAATCGGACTACTCGGGAGAGCACTCGGATTTTGTTGTTTTTCATTAAAAACTATTTATTTTTTTATTCAACCAAATTAAGTGATCTATTTTTCGTTACAAAGTTATATATCAATATGACTACATATCAGTTTCCATTAATCAAAAAACTACGATAAAATGATATATTCTACTAAAATTATTCGAATAACTTTATAATTGGATACATACTCAGATATAGAGATAATTTATAATTGCAAATATTCTCAAAATCATTTAATATTTTCATTTGTTATTACTTTAAATTATTAGGTTTTATCTATTTATAAATAAAACTGAATTAAATTGATAATGCTTAAATAAATAAATTTAGGTTAGTGTTTTTATTATATATAAGAAATTAAAAGTATTCTTTCATCCCGATTAGTTCTCCGACTACTCATTGCGAGTACTCTTCGATTATTCGAGTACTCATTTTTTAATAACTAAATCGAGTATGACCGAATACCGATTTTTACAACATTGAAGTGACTAAGTAACCCAAAGAAAATACAACCCAAAAAATAAGACTCCAACAGAAGACAAAATGAGAAAACAAACTCCAATAGTGTATGAACTACTCATCATAAAAAATTTCATAGTTGCTAAACTAACTTTTCCAAACTATGCTCAACTTCTGTTAGTTTAACACCATCAAGCGAAACAAAAATCGTTAAAACCATCAATTTCCATCATATTTAGTAGCATGTAGATTTACGTCTTCTTTATAATTACATCTTGTCGAAGTAGCTTGTAAATGGTGGAAAGAGAAGACATAAAATAAAGCAAGCATGTGTAATCGAACTCCATGAGCACCAATACTACACTTGTCCCCACTTATGTCCACTCTGGAAATAGAATAATGTATGTAATCCAAGTCAGGCTGTCTCTCGGCTGTCTGTCTGTAGGAAGAGGAACCTCAGCAGGCTTCTGGACTGTATTCTTTCATGGGAATTTCATATCCTGTAACTCAGGAACGAGAACCAGTCATCTTATATCCTATAGCTCCTTGACGTGGCCTGGGTCCGGCCAGTCTCCCGATTGCAGCAGCTACACTTTCATCTAGCAGTGCTTCCATTTCCCTTTCTTTCTCTAACCTCAGTCTTCTCTCAGCTTCACGAGCCTCTTCCACCTTTTTGGTATTATCAAGTTCCGTGACTTTACCATGAATACCCCGAAGAATATCCTTAGATTCAGCCTGATTGTTCTGAATTTCTTTCACCACGAGGCTTGCGACCGCTATAGCAAGGTCGTCAATCTTTTGATCATTGGCATTAAGTTTAGACCCAGTGTACTCGAGGTAGGCGACTGTTTTAGCTTCAGAAACTCGCAATTTCTCTTGCTCCTACTTGAGTATCTTTACATGGTACTGTTGGAGCTGGTGCTAGCATTGTACATTGCATTAGGCTGTAGGTCACAAGTCGTAAGAAATAAGTCTAGAGGGGGGAATAAACTTATTGAAACTCTTCCCTCAAAGTAGGAATTAAGGAGTTTCTGAGTTGATGGTACAGATGACTTAGAGTCGTCTGTAGACAATATAAGTGCGGAAGTCAGCTGATGACGAATACAGAATATAAATAATGAAACACTAAGTATGAACGTAGCAGTTAAGTGTGATGCTAAAACAATAAAGTACGCAGGTAATTTATAGTGGCCTCAGAGGTGGGGTAATTCTCTACTAATCCACTTTCTCCAAACCAGTTGGACATGAATCCACTATAATTTTCAACCAGTGATAAATATTACAGTGATTCTACAAATTAGCTACAACAACTTCCAAACAGTGGAAATCCTTTCGTTGCAACTCCTTTCTGACTCCCTAGCACCACTCGATCTCCAAATCCTTGGATGCCTACCAGTCGTGCAACTTCAACCAGTGAAGTACCCCATACTCAGGTTTTAAGACAAGAGTGTTTTGTCTTTTCCAACTAAGAGCTTTCTTCATATGTGTAATATGAATGTTGCTCTTCACGATGCTATAGATTTCTTGATCGCTTGATTGCTTTAATTGCTTGAGAGTATAGTTCGCATCGTACTTTTTCCGTTTCAAATCTTCAGATATTTATAGCTTGTCAATCCTTAGAGCTTTTCTTCATAGCCATTGCAAATCTGTAACAAATCCCACCGTTGGAGAAGTGGACTTCTTTGTTTTTCTTTTTGAACGTTGCAAGGCTGGATTCCCTTATTTTAATCCATTTCCGACCGTTGTGAAGACTTTCACGTGATGGAGCCGAATCTTTTGATTTTAATATGTTTAAAGTCTTTAGAGGTGGGTCTTGATGAATAATTTAATTCATATCCTTCCGGGAATCTCTCCAATCTGTCCCTTATCGCCCTCATGTGACTTTCCATAATTATTGACTTTTCAACGCATGCTGACATGGACAGGTTTACTTGGCTGATTACTCAGACATGACTTATCTGATCTCTTTAAGTCAATCTGTCTGATGTGCAGTTAAAATTTTCTGTCGTCGGACTTCTCTAACGATGACTTCTCTGATGTCCTGACGAGACTTCTCTGATCAGACGACTTGTCTGAAGCCTTCTTACCTGATGCACTTGACTGATCTGATGGTCAAAGTTTAGATGACTTGAGCTCCGTCTGATCACTTGACTGTAGTCTGGTCAAACTTCTCTAATAAAAATTTGTTGACAAGAACTTCCCTGATTTTCACTTGACTGTGACTCGACTTTCTGCAGTGTTTGGTCAAACTTCTCTGATGTTGCTTGTCTGACCGAAACTTCTCTGATATAATTATATGTACTTTGTACTTAGCATATTTTAAGCCTAGCTTAAATAGCCTATAAAAGATACTCAGTTTGGTTCTTCGTTACATTTTGCCAAGTATCTAACTTAACATAATTTGGCCTATGGAAGATACTCATTTGGTTCTTCCTTACATTTGCCAAGTAGTAAGCATACATTTGAATAAACAAGTACAATGATGACATCATCAAAATCTAACAAGTATTCCTAACAAATTCCCCCTATTTTGATGATGGCAAAACTTAATCAATTAGTCAAATGAATAACATGTCTGCACATGATCAAGTGCAAGACACAAACTAAAATCAGTCTTGTTTTGAGACAACTAGATGTTGTCGTTCAAATGACTGTGTATATTAATTTTCTGTATTGTTTACAAGTACATAGCTTTCACTGATCAAAACAAATACATAAAAATTATAAGTACTTAAAAACAAAAAATTACATGAAAAAGTACAAGTACAATAAATCATATCCTATCTTCCTCTGCCTCTGCGAACAGTTTGCTTGGGAGGCCTATATAATTTGGCTCAAATAGGCCTCTTACAGACAGGTTCAAGTCCGTACTTCCTTTTTGTGATCTGGGAGGCAAAGTTCTGCTCGTTTGTGGTTGAGAAATTATTCTTCTCGCACAATGCTCTAATTTCTTCTTGCAGCTCTAGCTCATCCAATTCTCCATCCAATCTGGTAGGAGCTTCTTCTGCTCTGAATTCCGGGATCATGGGATAAGCATCCCAGTTGATTGCATATTTAAGTGCGAGCTTCCAAAGAGTAGTCCATCTGGTATCCATATAGTTTATGAAAATTTATTGAGGGGATCTTTCCTTGTCCTGGAGTATCTTTTAGAGATAATACTTCTCTGTGAAGTCCTTTTTGGAATCCTCCCAAACAATCATAAACTCTGCAGGTATAAATTCTTCAACATGCCAAAGTTATTTGCCCTCCCATTCAAATCTGCTCTCATCTCCTTGCCTTGTTCTTTTCTTCTTCAGGTCAGGCTGGTCTTCAATATGCTCAGGATCAGCTACTTCCTTTCTTTTTAGGCTTGATGGTCCGGCTTCAAGTAAGGGAATATCTTGCCTCTTTTTAGATCTGAGCTCCTGTCTAACTGCCTCAGCCTGTTTCTGATCTGTTACTTCCCTTGCTTTCCCTGCTTACTTCCTTCCCCCTTTTTGCCAGCATCAACTAGCATAGTCAATTGCTGCTCAACTCTTACCATCCATTCTGTCATGTTAAGAGGCATCCTGGAGTGTGTGGGAGGATGAGGTACACCTCTCTATAGTAAGGTGTCTAGCTTGGAGTTTAGGGTGTGCACAATCTGCAGGTCAGGTTTGATTTCTGTGGCAAGCAACTCCCCAACAGTTTCTTTGACAATTTTGCGGATCACGTCAACCATCACTGGTGAGATGGGTGTTGCCTGAGGAGAGTTCTCACCTGAGCTTTCTGCGCCTGCAGTTAGGTGTGCAGTTGACCTACCTGTCTGCAGACTCCTCTCTGCAGGTGGCTGATCATATAGGGTCTGGTCTGTTCTCCCCGATCTGTCTTCTTCTTCATCTGAGTTGGGGTTTTGGGCAGGTGCCCCAGCCTCATCTGCTCTGCCTTCATCCTTGTCTTCTTTTTGTCCTGCCTCCTTTTCTTCTTCTTCCTTTTCTCCCTCTCCATCCTTCTTTTCCTCATCATCATCATTATCTTTTTCTTTTTCATCATCTTTTTCTTACTTCTCAACTTCTTCTCCTTCATCATCTTCTTTTTCCTCCCCCAATTTTGAGTTGGTTATAATCGTGTTTGATATGTATATTGAGATTTTGTTGGTAATTGTCATTCAAGGTTGTTCGAGCGATCGACATCCCTTTTTGGACGTTGTTCGAGGAAGGACATTCTTCACCGGTTGAGTAAGTTAATTCTTACTCGGTTAAAAGGATATTCATTCCTTTCGTTATTGTTCATTCATAATCATAATTCATTCATAATATATTAACCATATTGAGAGTTGTAATTGCCAATTAATCACTTCATTCACGAGGAATGACGGTTCCAATCATTTCATTGAGCTATCATTCTTCCTCTTTTTCATCTTCTTCCTCCTCTCTCACTTCCTCTCCTTTTTCTTCAACTATAATTTTTTCTACCTTTTCAACTTCTCTCTTTTCAGACTCTTCTCCTTTTACTACTTCTTCAATCCTTATGCTCTTCTCTCCACTCCCACTCCCATCACTAGGAATAATGCCAGCCAGGACACTTTCCATTGCACGAAAAACATATTTGTCCATATTTGTTTTGAAATTGGACAGAAACCAATTTGGTTTGAGCATTAAGAGAATGTCAGTCTCATGACAGAAATTCATGAGAAGCTGCTCTGTAGCCTCGGGAAGATCCCAGCTACTGTTTTCTATAAGGATTTGTAATTGAGAGAATGGAAGTGATTTAAAGAATTTTCATTCATCATAGACATTAATGAAAGACACTTGAAGGGCTTGTTGTTTTACCTCTTAGAGCTGTTCCACAGTTAGCCCTAAAAGATTGGTGTCAAGTAAGTTTAGAGAATATCCTGCCTTAGGAATATTGATCACAAGATCAGCTTCCTTTTCCTCAGTCTTGTCTGTCAGGGTGAGTAGAGGAATCACTTCAGCAGCACGATTTGATTGGACAGGGATAGGGACAGGTGAAGGGATGATCTGCATCTTATCTGTAGGGGGAGGTTCAGGTGCAGAAAGGTCATCTGGCTGCTCTTCCTCCTCAAAAATTAGACTCTTGGGACTTTTGGGGGAGGGTTCAGGTGAAGATTGGATTAAAGATGGCTCTCCCGGGACTGGTCCTCTTCTCTTGAAATGTAGAGCTAATGGAGTGTTGTCTGAGTCTGAATCAGACTGATCTGCAGGTAAGTCGCGGGCTGCAGCTTGGTCTCTATCAGACTCGTTTGAGATAGAGGGATATCTGTAGCGTGTAGGCTTAATAGGCATTTCCTCCAGAATTTTGGCTGCTTTCCTTACACTGCCCAATCTTCTCAAGATTTCTTGGTCTAGGTGACCAAGTCGTTTTTTGATGTGGAAGGGATCTGCATTTCCCTTCGCCAAGCCCAAGTGCTCCAAAATCCAACTGACCTATGTGCCGAAGGCTAATTTGGTCTTGAATCTCTTCTCATCAGCTAGCCATTGAACTTTATTCCCTTCACGAACTAATTGTCTGTAGATGTAGTCTACCCAGTCAATTTGCTCAGACTGAATCAGGGCTCCCATAACTGTAAATTTGGCTGATGACAGATGATCGTAGCTGCCAGCCATACCCATCACTATCTTGTTGGTAATATCCAACGCATAGCGATATTCCTTCCGTAGCTCACTCCTCTTCGCAGTTAAATTTAATTTTGCCGGCTGGTCAACAGCCTTGATCTTCAGCCAGAGGTCGGCTGCGTTCTGCTTCAATGCCTATACGGCCAAGCCTAGGGATTTCATCCTGAACGCCTTTACGACTGTTTCCGGAGTGATTGTTACTGCTTCTCCGATAATCGAGCTCTTGATGCCCGATTCTAGCACTCCAGCCTCCTTGACAAACGCGATAACGACCTCCTTGAAGATAGATTTAGGGCTGATGCTCAGGAGTGGGTCGATCCCATTCATCTTCATGGAACTGATAATGTCATACACTTCGTTGTCCTGATTTAATTTGAGCAGCCCCTCGAAATCGACCACCAAACTAAAAATAATCTGGTCCTTCACAGCCTTCAAATTCACTCCGTCGAAGTACAATTCCATTTCCGCACAAGAAATTTGTTTTTGAGTGTATTGAAAATTCAAAGAGGATTTCTGCTTTTGAAAACTTAGGGTTTGAGTGATTTGAAGAAGTTAAAGTTGTGAAATGATTTTTCCATCTTTATATAGAAAAATGAAGATACGTTTGGAATTTAATATTCATTTATTTAATCGGTGGTCCACCTTTTCAGTTATTTACAATTTAAATTAAATTTATTGGTGGTCCAGCTTTTGAAAATTTAAAAAAAATGACGGTTGGATTTAATTGGTCATTGTGGAGGTCGAGTGAACGTGTAGTTGCCACGTGTATATAAATAATAATATAATATTTCAAGAGTCGGTCAGGGATAGAGAACTTAGCTGGTTGACCGTTTGACTTGTTTGACTGATCTGCATCAGGTGAGTTGTATCGCCTGTAGTCTCGATCAGCTAGGTTTCTTCATCTGGCCTTCGTCTTCTTGTCTGATGTGCTCAGCTAGCTTTCTCGTCTGTACTAGATTCCCAATCTAGTAATCCAAGTTCCCTGCCCAACTCCAAAAACTTTTCTTCTGGTAAAGGTTTGGTGAATATGTCTGCAATCTGGTATTCTGTGCTGACTCTTTATTCTCTGACTCTCTTGTTAAGCACGTGGTCTCTTATGAAATGATGTTTAACATCAATGTGCTTCGTCCTTGAGTGCAATAGTGGATTGTTGGTTATAGCGATCGCACTGTTGTAATCACACCATATTGGGACTTCATTTGCAATTATGTTGTACTCCCTTAGCTATTGTCTGATCTATAAAATTTGGGCATAACAGCTACCTGCAGCTAGGTATTCTAACTCTGTTGTTGATATAGAGTTAGATACCTGCTTCTTGCTAAACCAGGATATCAGTCTAGTTCCTAGGAATTGGCACGTTCCACTGGTGCTCTTCCTATTAATTTTGCATCCAGCGAAGTCTGCATCTGAGTATTTAGTTCAAAGTTATCATCCTTAGAGTACCATAGTCCAACATTGACTGTAGACTTAAGGTATTTGATTATCCTCTCATCTGCATCCTGGTGAGACTGCTTTGGCTTGTATTGAAATCTAGCACATACTCCTACGGGATATGATATGTATGGTTTGCATGCAGTCAGATGGAGTGATCCAATAAGTCCTCTGTAGTGGGTTGGATCCACTAATATGCCTCCTTCATCTGCATCTAGATGTGTGCTTGTGCTCATAGGGATTCTTGCTGGATTGGCTGATTCGATTCCAAATTTCTTGATTAAATCTCTGGTATATTTGGCTTGATTGATGAAAATTCCATTTTCCATCTGTTGAACTTGCAAACCTAGAAAGAAATTCAGTTTGCCCATCATACTCATCTCAAACTCTCCTTGCATGAGATTTGAGAATTTCTCACACAGCTCCGGGTTGGTTTAGCCAAATATGATATCATACACATATATTTGAACTAATTATAGGTGGTCTTCTTCCTCCAGTCTAAATAAGGTCTTGTCCACACATTTCCTTTGCTGAAACCATTCTTCTCAAGAAACACAGATAATGTTTCATACCATGCTCTTGGTGCCTGCTTAAGTCCATATAGAGCTTTTAGAAGCTTGTAGACTTTGTCTCCTTTGACAAATCCAGGGGGTTGCTCCACATAGACTTCTTCTTCTATAATTCCATTTAGGAAGGCACTCTTCACATCCATTTGGTAGCCTTCAAAATCCTTGAATGCTGCATGTGCAAGGAATAGTCTGATGGCTTCTAATCTTGCAACAGGTGAGTAGGTTTGATCAAAATCTATTCCTTCACATTGTGCATAGCCTTTAGCAACAAATCTGGCTTTATTCCTAACAACAGCTCCATCTTCATCGCATTTGTTCTTGTACACCCATTTGGTGCCAATAACCTTCTTGTGATCTGGTCTATCTATTAGTTCCCAAACATTGTTCCT
The DNA here is from genome assembly GCA_033398695.1 of Orobanche coerulescens. Classification (NCBI taxonomy): domain Eukaryota; kingdom Viridiplantae; phylum Streptophyta; class Magnoliopsida; order Lamiales; family Orobanchaceae; genus Orobanche; species Orobanche coerulescens. The sequence continues at coordinate 127,499,914 of CM065802.1, read as the reverse complement.
TTCCATCTGGTTGAGCTCTTCTTGCATTACATTGTTCCAAGAGTAATCTTCCAAGGCTTGTTATGTAGTCTTGGGTTCTATTTGAGACATAAAGCATGAAAACATTGCCATTCCTGCTGGTAGAGTGGACTGTCTGGTCTTGATTCCATCAGTTAGGTTTCTAACTATTTGCTGAATGGTGTGATCTCTAAGCCATTTGGGGATTTCTTCTTTGTCTTCAGGATTTGTTCCCCCTGTATAGTTTATTTGGTGGTCTTCTTCTCTTTCTACTTTATCTTGGTTCTGATCTCCTTGGTCTGCAACTGGGTCAGCCACGGTCTTGTCATCTGCAGGTAGGGGTCCTGTATGATCTGCAGATTCGTCTTTATCATCTACAGATGGGTCTTTATCAGCAGCAACTGGATCAGGTAGGTGTTGAGGTCCTATCTGATCTGCAGTTGGGTCTTCAGGCTGGTCTGCAGGTGAGTCCACCATTCCTTTATCATGGATGATGACTTCTTCTAGGGTTGCAAATTTGAGTTTATTCTCAATTAATTCCACCTGTTTCCTGTACTCAGCAGTAGATTCATCAAATACCATATGAGGTGTTTCCTCCACAACTAAGTTTCTTTTGTTAAAATCTCCATATGCCTTGCTTCTTTGTGAATATCCCATAAAGAGACCATCAGTTTTAGCATCAAAGGCATTTAGTTGGGTTTTACCATTGTCATAGATGAAACACATACAACGAAAAATATGGAAATAAGCAACTGTAGGTGTTCTGCCATTCCAAACCTCATAGGGAGTTTTGCCATGTCTCCCTACTATCATACTCCTGTTTTGAGTGTGACATGCTGTGTTGACAGCTTCAGCCCAGAACATCTTCGGTAGGTCTGCTTCTGCAATCATGGACCTGGCTACTTCCTTTAAGGTTATGTTTCTTCTTTCGGCAACACCATTCTGTTGCGGAGTCTTGGCTGCACAGAGCTCGTGCTGGATGCCATTCTGATAACTGTACTCAGTGATTGCTCTGTTGAGAAATTCTCCTCCTCTATGTGATCCGATCTTGATGATTGAGAGAGATTTCTCATTCTGGATCCTTCTCAGCAGCCCAGGCAACTTTGTTAAGGTTTCACTCTTCTTATATAGAAAGACAATCCACGTGTACCTTGAGTAGTCATCTACTACTACTACTATAGCATGATTTCTGCCACTTAGGGTCCTTGGCTTGATAGGACCAAATAGATCCATGTGAAGTATATCCAAGATCCTTGTTGTCAGAGTGGTAGGTTGGACTGGCTTGAATGATGCTCTGGCCTGCTTCCCTTTCTGACATGCATCACAGAGAGCTTCCTTTCTGAAAACTTCTTCTGAAAGTCCTCTGACCAGCCTCTGAGAGCTAATCTTGTTGATGGCTTTGAAGTTTAGGTGACATAGTCTCTTGTGCCACAGCCATCCATTTTCTGCTATTGTCTTGGATAGAAAGCAGGTCTTGGGAGTTCCTGTTTTCCAGTCTATCATATAGACATCTCTCCTTCTAAATCCTTGTAGCTTCACTTCTCCAGATAGGATATCTGTCACCATACATTTCCAAATGGTGAAGACTACTAGATTTTCCTCATCACAAAATTGGCTTATGCTCAAAAGGTTGTATTTGAGCCCTTTGACATAGTGAACTTTTGATATATTGATGTTTCCTCTGTGCAGCTCTAAAAAGTCTTTAGTCTGACCTCTAGAGCAATCTCCAAAGGTTACGTCTGGACCTCTTTATTTGATATAATTTGACAGCACATTCTTGTTCCCGGTCATGTGCCTTGAGCATACAGAATCTACAAATCATTCTTCACCTCCAATATATGAATTTGTGGAGATGTGGTAGTAGTCCTTCCACCTTCTCTGCAATCAAATAAGCAGAGATTTAGGTACCCAAATCTGTGTGGGTCCTCAGGGCTTAGTTGGTTTCCTGGAGAACTGATTTCTCCTGGGATTGTGAAAGTTGTTGTTATTGCCCCTAAATGGTGTGTGTTTTCTGGGCCTGTATCCTCTGTTAGGATTGTGTATTGGACATGCCACATAAAATTGTTGTGGGCCATTTCTAAATCTTGGCTGAGACCATTTATAAAATCTTTGGGGTCTCCACATCTGTTCATTTCGAAAACTTGGATAACCTTGAGGTTTCCATTTCCCCCTCCCATTTTGAAATCTGCCCTTGGGGAGTCTTTGATAATAATGGGCATGTTGTCTGGGCTGATGCTTCTGCCTTGGCCATTGCCTAGTCTCATATCTATGTGGCTGCCTTGTATACCTTGGCTGCAGCCTAGACATGTGACTTGGATGCTGCCTATTTTGAAACACTGATTTGTAATTAGGCTCAGGAGACGGGACAAGTGTTTCTCCCTTGATGAAAGTAGTTTTAGAACTAGAGGGAGTGTTAGGGTCATATCCAAGGCCTGATCTGGAATATAATGGCCTTTTGTTCATACACAATTCGTCCAAAGTTAGAGACGCCTTCAGGGAGGTTATTTCCTTCGCCTGAGTTTTACTTAGCTGAGTCAGTTTAGTAAACTCGGTTTTGACATGAGCAACTGCAACTGATTTTTCACTATTCAAAATAGTTAATCCTTATATCTCAGCTGTAGTGATATCAGCCTGGTTTTTAAAGTTGTCTGCAGCCTGTTTTTCATGATCAGATTTGGTTTTATTCAACTCTAGGCTGAGTTTTTCGAAATCGTTTTTGAGTTTCCTATTCTCATCATGCAGCTGAGTCTTCTCGGCTGATACAGATAGGTGTGCAGATTTTAATTTCTCAAAATCTTTGAGAAGATGATTTACATATTCGTGCAAGTCCATATCTTATGACATGTCTGAACTATTATTTGAATTAGAGGTTTTCGATGTTACCTCTTCATCAGCTGGGTTGGCCATTAGACAGTCATATTCCTCATCGTCATCAGAGAAGAATCCGCTGCTTGATTCCACTTTCTCTTGGTCTTCTCCAATGAGGGCTTTCCTTCGATCTTATTTTCTGCTCACCTCCTTCTTGCTCTCGTCCTTCTTAAGATCAGGACAGTCGATTTGAATGTGTCTTGTCTTATGACAGTTATAGCATTCCACCTTCCAGCTTCCAGCTTTTTGATTTCTCCTTGGATTCTCCATATAATTCTTCTTATATTTGGAGTAATTCTTTCAGAAATTGCTGAATCTTTACATTATAAATGCCATTTCTTCCTCGAAATCGAGTGGATTTGGAGGTTTGACATCAGACAGGTTCTTGGCGGCGGACTCGGCTGCAAATGCTATTCCCTTCTCTGCAAGCTTGTTTGATGATGAACTTGGGAGATCGAATTCACAAGCCTTCAGGTCAGAGAATAGTTCTTGAATCTTTATTTTATTGAGGTCATTGGATTCCCTCATGGCTACCCCCTTCATGCTCCATTCGGGGCTAAGTGTTCTTAACACCTTCAAGGCCATCTCCCTGTTTCCATAAGTTTTTCCAAGGGAGTTTATTTCGTTGATGATCTCTTTGAACCTTGTGTCCACCTGGTCTATTGATTCTCCGGTCTTCATCTTGAAGTTGTCAAACTTCTGGGTAGCGATTGACAACTTGTTTTCTTTTATCAGCTCTGTACCTTCACACATCACAGCAAGGGTATCCCAAATTTCTTTGGCATTTTGGCAATTCTTGATCTTGACCATGGTTGACTTGTCAAGAGTTTGATATAGCACATCTCTGGCCCGGTTTTCAAGGATGGCTAGCTTCCTTTCTTCAATGGTCAGCTCCGTCCTCTTCTTGGGGATCTTTTCTGGCTTCCCGGCTGCAATCTCCTCAGGGAAGATGAAAGGACCATCTTCAATAATGCACCACATGTCGTCATGGATAGAAGATAAGTGTGCCTGTATCCTTATCTTCCAAAGATCATACTTGTCAACTGAAAACATGGGTAGTCTAGAGTGCATGTGTTCCATTCTAAATGAGAGATAAAACTATATGCAAGATATATGGATCTGGTTCTGTAAATAAATGAACCAACCTCTCTGATACCACTTGTAGGTCACAAGTCGTCAGAAATAAGTCTAGAGGGGGGGTGAATATACTTATTGAAACTCTTTCCTCAAAGTAGGAATTAGGGAGTTTCTCAGCTGATGGTACAGATTACTTAGAGTCGTCTGTAGACAATATAAGTGCGGAAGTCAGCTGATGACGAATACAGAATATAAACAATGAAACACTAAGTTTGAATGTAGCAGTTAAGTATGATGCTAAAACAATAAAGTACGCACGCAATTTATAGTGGTCTCAGAGGTGGGGTAATCCTCTACTAATCCACTTTCTTTAAACCATTTGGAGATGAATCCATTATAATTTTCAACCAGTGATAGATATTACAGTGATTCTACAACTTAGCTACAAGAACTTCCAACCAGTAGAAATCCTGTCGTTGCAACTCTTTTATGACTGCCTGGCACCACTCGATCTCCAAATCCTTGGATGCCTGTCAGTCGTACAACTTCAACTAGTGAAGTAACCCGTACTCAGGTTTTAAGACAAGAGTGTTTTGTCTTCTCCAACTAAGAGCTTTCTTCGTATGTGTAATGTGAATGCTGCTCTTCACGATGCTATAGATTTCTTGATCGCTTGATTCCTTTAATTGCTTGAGAGTATAGATCGCATCGTACTTTTGCTCTTTCAAATCTTCAGATATTTATAGCTTGTCAATCCTTAGAGCCTTTCTTCATAGCCGTTGCAAATCTGTAACAAATCCGTCCGTTGGAGAAGTAGACTTCTTTTTTTTTTGAATGTTGCAAGGCTGAATTCCCTTATTTTAATCCATTTCCAACCGTTGTGAAGACTTTCACGTGATGGCGCTAAATCTTTTGATTTTAATATGTTTAAAGTCTTTAGAGGTGGGTCTTGATGAATTATTAAATTCATATTCTTCCGGGAATCTCTCCAATCTGTTCCTTATCGCCCGCATGTGACTTTCTGTAATTATTGACTTTTCAACGCATGCTGATGTGGATAGGTTTACTTGGCTGATTACTCAGACATGACTTATCTGATATCTTTAAGTCAATCTGTCTGATGTGCAGTTAAACTTTTCTGTCGTCGGACTTCTCTGACGATGACTTCTCTGATGTCCTGATGAGACTTCTCTGATCAAACGACTTATCTCAAGTCTTCTGGCCTGATGCACTTGACTAATCTGATGGTCAAACTTCAGATGACTTGAGCTCCGTCTGATCACTTGACTGCAGTCTGGTCAAACTTCTCTGATAAAAATTTGTTGACGAGAACTTCTCTAATTTTTACTTTACCATGACTCAGTTTTCTGCAGTGTTTTGGTCAAACTTCTCTGATGTTGCTTGTCTGACCGAAACTTCTCTGATGTACTTATCTGTACTTTGTACTTAGCTGATTTTAAGCCTAACTTAAATGGCCTATAGAAGATACTCATTTGGTTCTTCTTTACATTTTGCCAGGTATATAACTTAACATAATTTTGCCTATGGAAGATACTCATTTGGTTCTTCCTTACATTTGTCAAGTAATAAGCATACATTTGAATAAACAAGTACAATAATGATATCATCAAACTCTAACAAGTATTCATAACATAGGCAATAGCATCAATGCCTCTTCAACGTTCTGCACCGCTCTTCTTAGAAGTGTGACTTCATCCTGGGCAGTATCTCGCATCCAGATGGGTTCCCTCCCGACATCATACAGTGCTTTAACAACATTATATAGGAAGACGGTTTGGCCACCGATGCATTGCAGTTGCTTGATTCTTGCTTCAGTCTGAGGGGAGTGAGGATGAGCAATTGGAGAGTCGGAATGTTGTCCTACTTGTTCGATAACTATGTTGTGTGTAGGTTTCTTTGGTTTGTCATCAGGTAGGAAATCCCATCTAGTTCAGAAGATGAACATGTTGGGATAGGAGGGACTACCTGTATGGCGGCTGGAACCTCTGTTGATTCAGCCTAATTGACTGTTTGGGAGAAGAAGGGACTGAATCCTCCTGCCTCGGTTCAGCATCTGTAGCTTATTGAACAGGAGGGACTGATTCCTCCTGTAGCTCTCAGCTTTCGCCTGTTCCTTAGGAGGGACTGAATCCTCCTGTCATATGGCGCATGTCGCATCCTCCTCGGTCGGAAGGACTGATTCCTCCTTGGCGGAGGATGATGTAATATCTTCAGTTATAAGAGGGATTGATTCCTTCTGTAAGTTGTCAACTTGGATAGCTCGTTCTTCGGGATGGGGGACTTAGTCTTTTCAGATACTTGCGTGGATGTCCCTTGGCCCTGGGCGGCCTATAGGTTGGCAAACTTCTTTTCTCGGGCCTCTTCACAGCTCATCCGCATTCCAGTCTTTAGGGCCTTGTCATAGCTGTCTCTGTCTAGATCAGAGTGGTGACTTGATCTCTGAGTACCATTTTGGGACGGTTTTGTTCCCTTTAGTCTAGCCTTCTCCTTTTACACATAATATTTGGTGCTTAGTTCATGGCAAAGGGGATCATTCCATCTGGCCAGGACTTCGACGTTCTAGATGTCGGTAACCTCCATCACAAGCATCTGCTAGTCCTTCTATTCTTTCCAATTGTACAGGGTGTCATAGGGGGCGACCCTGTAGTTCTTGTTGGAAATAAAACGCAGTAGAAGCGAAGTTTGAATCGGTTTGATAATGCATTTTACGCGTAAACGATCACAAAATCTATTTAGGCATCCAAGTTAATTAATTACTAGTATTAATAAGCAATTTAAGTATTATTTATTACTTATTAAATAATATTAGTGGTGAAATTTAATATTCTAATCTAGATCAAGAGATCATTGGATATTACCTTTTGAAGCGTAGTGGTTATTCTTTTGACCTCTTCCTCAAAATCTTCTAGAGTATATCCCCACCTTAATCCGGACATTGTGTGGGCCACGAGCTACTGGATCTTGCTTGACTTGAAGATGAACCGGCCGTAATATATGTTTCAAGAAACTTGCGATTTTCTCTCTATTTTTCTGTATATGTTGGTATTTTAGAAAAATTATTGTGTTATTTAAATTGTAGAACAAAGACACAAATCAAGATCTATAATTAAACACAAGTGAAAAATCGATTTCTTGCTCTCCAAATATGTAATCGAACGACCCCCCCTTAGTGTCCTATTTATAGGCTTTGGGCTACTCTAGGGATCATAAGGAGGTTTAGAGTTAGGACTCCCATTATCAATTCAATCCACTGAAGAATTAATATTGCACTTCCAACTCAAATCCCAATTTAAAAATTGGGATCCTTATTGAAATGTATTATTTCCTGTGTTTAAGATATTGAATATCCATTAACAAATTTAAGATACTAACATATTTAATTAATTAATTGCTTATCCAAGAGTAGTACCACTCAAACCTTATTGTTAAATCGGAATTAAATCCACCTGCAGGGTTTAATGTATTAATCATTATCGAGCTCCTTAAGGAGACATCATCAACCCACACGAGTCGGGACACGATTTCTAGTTATAATATTAATTGTCATATAAATAATACTATTGCCCAACTTATGAAGCATATTGAGTCAATCATTGCGGCTCTCACCCATGGTAAACCAAATCCATAATTATTAGAAATAATAATTATCCGAGATTTGCGTTCTTCTTATAGTCAATGTAATATCCGCATTTTTCTTTCCCTTGTATTTTTCTTTTTCGGCGTATTTCCCGATAGTAGTGACCCTTGTGTATCTTTCAGTGTATCTTTCCTATTATCTATGGATTTTATTCCCATTATTGTCTTGCGGAACCGCCGTTTCGGGGTTGCCGTGGATCCATTCTACGTTATGATGCCTGTTGAGATGTTCCGTTTGATGTTTCGTTCACATTCCGGTGTTTTTGGACCGTTCATATTTCGTACCTAGCGCACGCTACTCTTTCTGCATAGCGCACGCTAGGGTTCCCTTAGTAGCGCACGCTACGTTTGTTCCGTAGCGCGCGCTAGCGTAGCCCCGGGAGTGGCAAAGGTCTGCTTTTCCAGCCTCTTCTACGGACTAGCGTATTAGCGCACGCTACATATGCTAGCGCACGCTAATGTCGAGAGGCTAGCGCACGCCGATGGTGCCGTAGGCGTGCGCTAGCGTGAGTGTCGATCGGGATGTTTACTACTGAACCCGGTCAGGTGCCAGTTAGCGCACGCTACGCTTGTATGGTAGCGCACGCTAACGGATCAGTTAGCGCACGCTACGCTTGTATGGTAGCGCACGCTAACGACGTGGGTTCTAGGCGGTTGCCACTGGACTCGGTGATGTCCGGGTAGCGCACGCTATTGGTCGATAGCGCGCGCTACCGAGAGGTTATTAGCGCACGCTACGTTTCAAGTAGCGCACGCTAACGCCAAAAGTCCGCTACCGGATCGACACTAACTAGTTTGGCTCGTAATTTTTCTCGTTAGCGCACGCTAACCTTAAGGATTAGCGCACGCTAACACTCCTCGGCTATATAAACCAAATGAGTTGACCGAGATAGTCACAAATTCTCATTTCTCTCCTTCTTCCGCGGCCGAGTGACTCCAGAGAGGCGATTTGAGGCGATTTTCTTCTTCCAATCACTTGAGAGATTCTTTTGCTTGAATTCTTGGTGTAGATTAACATCATCCACTTGTGTTTCTCATCCTAAATCCAAGGTAATCTCTTAGAACCCTACTTTTGGATAATTTGGGGTTTTGGGATTTTCTTCCAATCCGCTTCGCTTTTGTCGATGGATTCATGATGAATATGATTAATCTTGTTGGTATTCTTAGTTTCCCTACGGATTCATGGTATATTTCGTGATTTTTACGGAATCGAGAGGGTTTGGTTGTGGTCCGCCCTCGTTGTTGTTTATATACGAATATACATGAATCGTAGGCGGGTTTTCGGGTGTATTCCAATTCCGTATTCGTTTAGAAATGGTTGTGATTGTATTCTTCGAATCGTTAGGTTCGGTTTCATTGGTTCCTAGCGCTCGTCGGTGACTTTCCTTTCGTTCTTCGCGTCGTCATTAATTCAAGGCAAGTATTTTTGGAAACCTTTATGCTTAACATGAAATGGTAATGTATATTGTGTGTGCTTGACTCACCCTGGGAGGGTCCGACGGGGCCTCGGGGGAATCTATGACTTCACTCTGGATTCATGAGTTTTTTTCGCTAGCCAGCTCGGGAGGGTCCTTAGAGGCCTCGGGTGGGATTCGTGGCTTCGTCCCGGTCCTAGGTGATGCCTGTGCGTGATTTGTTTTATGAAATGGCCAGCTCGGGAGGGTCCATAGAGGCCTCGGGTGGGATTCGTGGCTTCGTCCCGGTCCTAGGCAAATTGTTTGACTGTTTGTTTCCGGAAAAGACATGTCTGGTTTTGACTTTTGAAAATGATATTGGTGCATGTACAATGAAATGTGTAAGCGATTGGTTTGCCTTGACTACTTGTACTAGCGTAATTGCTAACCCCTTTGGGGACCCGTTTTGGGGAAATTCTTGTTATGGATTTCAGGTCATAATTATCCGGACGAGCGAGCACCGGGACAGTACGAGGATGTTGGCCAAGGCCGTTGACATGTGCATTTGGGTCGTCTTATTTCCTTTGTCTAATTCGATATGGTTGTTTCCTATATTTCTAAACTTCTAGATTGTACTCGCGAGTACTTAGGCTTTTCCTTTCTGGTTGTGTTTGGACTTCGTTGGAGTTACCATATTTGTCGGTTGATGTTTATTATGCCGGTTGTACCGGGCGTGTTGTTTTATGTTCTTGTTGTTAATAATATTGTCTCCTTGCTAACCGAGACGGTTAGTCGAGAGGTGTTCTCTTGTGTTAGCCTGGTGGATTCCATGTAGGGGTCCACGGCGCTGTAATACACCTCCAATATCTTGGGGGTGTTACAGTCAGTACAGAAGACACTATCTCACGGTGATCCAGTTCAACTATGCAATACACTAATGCATGCTAAGAGTCAAGACCAACTAATCTCAAGCATACACTACAACCTTTCATATAATTTGTCTAATAATTATATAGGTTGTGAACTATTATATTATTTTATAGGGCACCAATAATGTCATTGTCAATGTGACAACAACACACAATAATATCTACATTATCAAATAAATAGACAATAAATTTGCATAACCATAACATGAATTAATATGCAAAATATGTGATAAAACATAATTAATGTTCTCATAGGTAGTTTCAGGGAAATAAGGTAATACAACTATAAAGTATGCTTTGCAGTATACAACTCTAAAAATCTTCCATTTATACTCAAAGCATGCTTTTAAGTATACTATTCTATTATATAGTCTATCACATCTCGCACTTATACTGAAAGCAATGCTGCCATATACAGTAATCACATTCCCTCCACATTCCCTTCAAAAACTTTTGAGGGTAATCCTTTTGTGAAATGATCAACAAGAGTATCTTCCAAGGATGTGTCCTGCTTCTCCTAAATTCTTCATATCGAAATGCTCAGACAGCTATACCCGTATGTCTGACAGCTCCTTCATGTTGTTTCCAATTAGAAGGATATCATCTACGTACAGTATAAGAAACACCAGCACATTTCCATCGCATTTATTATACACACAACTCTGATTTAAACATTGGACTAGTCCAACTGACTAGACAAACTCATCAAATCGAGTGTTCCAAGATCTACATACTTTCTTAAGTCCATAAATGGATCTCTTAAGCATGCACAATAAGTGCTCTTCTCCTTCAACAATGAATCCCTCTGGTTGGCGCATATAGATCTCCTTGTCTAGGCTGCAATTCAAGAATGCAGTCCATTTGCCAAATCTCCAGATCTAAATGCGCAACTATAGCTAAAAGAATCTAAATTGACTTAAGAATGGCTACCAGCAAAAAGGTCTCATCGCAATTGACTCCCTCTCTCTGAGTATAACCTTTCGCTGCAAGCCTTGATTTGAAGGTTTCGACCTTGCCGTCAACTCATTTCTTACGCTTGTAGACCCATTTACTCCCAATAGCTTGTACTCACCAAGTAGTTCCACTAGCTCCCACACTTGATTGAAATCCAAAGATCTAATTTATGATTCCATTGCTACTTTCTAAGAGTCAGCATCTTTTTATTGGATTGCCTCCTTGTAAGTCCAGGGATCTGATTCATCTTCGCCTGGGATTGAGTCCGAAGACTTTCCCACGCCTTTCAATCACTTTGGTTGATGAATAACCTCCCACCACGACGAGGCAAATCTTGGGTTTGTGTGAAAATCTAAAAATATATGGTGCAGTGTTAGTTGGTGCTTACACGATTGATATAGATAGAGTCTCTCCCCTAAACTCTTCCAGAATTATTTTGCTCATAGTTTTGGGACTAATCACATAATCCTCTTCCAGGAATTGGGTATTGGTGCTAGCAATGACCTTCTGATCTTAGGGACTTAATACAAGCCACCTCTCATTCCCTTAGGGTATCCTACAAACACTCGTACCTCTATATGAGATGTAAAATTATCTGCGTCCTTCTTCAGTACATGTGTTGGAGGACCCCAAATCCGAACATGTCCTAGACTGGTCCTTTACAACACTATTCTGCGGGTGCTTTTGGAACTGATTTTGAAGGCACCACATTTAGTATGTACGCCTATGTTTCCAACGCGTACCCCCATAATAAAACAGTTAAATCTGAGTAACTCATCATTGGTCTAGCCATTTATGAAAGAGTTATGTTCCTTCTCACAGCCACACCATTTTATTGTTGAGTTCCCGACGTAGTGAGCTGGGATGAAATCCTCAGTTGCCAAGAAATCCAAAAACTCTCCACTAAGGTACTCACCACCACGATCAGATCAGAGTGACTTTATACGCTTACCATAACGCTTCTTTGTTTCAGCCTTGAAATCTCTGAACTTGTCAAAGGCTTCAGACCTACGTTGCATCCTATAGATATATCCATATCTCGAATAATCATCTATAAACATGATGAACTATTAAAAACTACCCCTAGCCTAGATGTTTATTGAACCGCATACATCAGTATGAACCAATTCTAACATATTTTGAGCACGGCTTGCCATGGTTTTAAGCATCCTTTTTGTCATTTTACCTTCCAGAGATATTCACATATTGTAAATGACTCAAATTGAAGTTCATCTAATGGGCCATCATCTCCCAATATATGAATCCTTTTAAGGTTTATGTTGGCCACAGTATACTATTGTACAACTTAAAGGGGGGTTGAATAAGCTGTAATCTTTTTTGAAGATTAAGTTTGCATAGTGGAAGTCTTAGACAAAGTTGCTGTAAGTACAACAACTAGACAATCTCCTGCAGCTTGCTGTTTATGGGGTTTTCAGAACAAGTATACTAAAATCATAGGTAGTAGGAAAAAAATAAGGACTAAACATAGTAACACACAATTTAATAGGGTTCAAGGTAATCCCCTATACATCGACATGTCCTCCACACAAGAGTAAGTAGTTTATTAAATTCAAGGCATACACAACTATATGATTTTAACTAAACCCGCCGATATATCGTTCACACAGATTGATATACCTGAATGTAGCTTGATCTGTTCACACAGATTCGCATTAGGTTTCTTCGACTTTATTCTTCTCACACAGATGGAAGATCCATCCTTGAACTCTATTCTTCCCAAACAAGTCGGAAAAGCTTGACTTAGTCCACACAAGGATAAGGGTCTCTACATTAGGTTCTTGAAGTAACATAGATAGAACATCAACTGTAGGATTTGTAAGCTTCACTAAGTTGTGTTGTTCTTTGTTGAGGACTTAGATATTTCTTCGCTCAAGATATACGATGTATGCTTGAAGAAATATATTGCTCTTAGATGATAAGCTAGGTGTTCAAAAAAACTCTTCTGTATCACCGTTCACAATATCCTCTTGCTTGGGCTATTTATAACCTTGAAAATAGATTCATTATAAATGTAGTCGTTAGTCGGTTGGTGTGATTTATACAGCTCTAATTGCCAGCTTCAGAATATTTGAATTAAAGATGTTCCGCATTTAATGCTTCTAGCATTCTCTTTGATCCACATTAAATGCTCTTTTGTCTGTAGTCTCTTCGTCTACATTAAATGATGTCATGTCAGCACTAAATGCTACTTTAAAACCGTGAATACTTTATGAATAAAGAAAAATTATTTCACACATGGTTTAAAGTTCAGTATATGTCCTGTTGGATTTGTGTTTTACTTTTCCTAAGTAAAATACCTACAGCGTTGTTTGTTGTAGCCAACGTTTCTTCTTGTGTACTCTGGAGCTTAACTATAGGATTTGTTTTCTTTGGGCACTATATGAAGTTGTGATGTATGAAATGTAACGCCCCCAAAATTTACCGGAATGTTACAGTGCCGTGAATTCCGTGTGGGACCCACAAGGCAATTTTTTTAAGAGTTTAAAAGTTCTCCATAAAATAATTTGCGTGAAAGTGGCTCCATGATAGTTTAAATACGAAACGAACTACTTTTTAAAAAAACAAGTCCGCATACACGGTTATTATATAAACGTGGAATGTTTTCAGAATTTAGTTTAAAGAAAATAACAAGGCTTCTCCCCAACACTGCTCAAGCCTGACTGGAACCTTCGGGAAAATCCTGCACATATTCAACAAATTTGCCTGACACGACGAATCGTGTCAGCTAACCTAGGTTAGATAATACGAACAAAATTCATTGATAGAATCAGATAAATACGCAATTATTATTCGGTATGGAAATATATCACAGAATACTCAACATTATCTATTCTATCAGCACATAAACTCTCAAGGTCGCAACCAAGGGTCACAAAAGCATCTACACAGGAATACTCCGGACGTGGGTACCGTTTAGGTTTTATCCCGCAGCACGGTTCCATACAGTATATCAACATATAAACTCCCAAGGTCATAATCAAGGGTCACAGAAGTATCTACTCTGGAATACTCCAGACAAGATAAGTAAAGCGAATACAATTTCCACAGGTAGTGACACACATTAAATTTTGGAATTCAATGTAACATAGTCCGAGCAAGATTTCACTTGCCTTAATTCCGACGAGGTAATTCCCTTCTTGCAACAATAGATTGAATAGCCACTATTAATCGAGAGCTCAACCTAATTACATTTTCGCGATCAATACCTCGTAAAGATGATGAATAACAATGATTCCCCCCTTCCTGATTGAGTTCTTATCCTACTTCAATTCCTAGCGTTGGGACCATGATTCTACGATTGATAATAAGGCGAACTACTACAATTCTCAATTCCTGTATTATCAATTTATCACAACATTATAATCAAAATGCTCCTTAGAATATCTATCCAAGATGACTACACTACAACCAAAATTATCCATTAGCTAACTACTAGTTCAAATTTTCCAACTTCAGGGTAGAATGGTCGAGTACAATTCTAGTGTAATCCTCGTTTATGATTGTTCAACTAATTCGGTATTTTGATAACTAATTCACCTTAACAATTTTAACGAGTTCAACAAACGATAATCGAATCAACTCAACACAATCTATTACATAACTAATGCAATAGCATTGGAAAAATAGGTTTACTACTAAGGTTACAATCGAATATACAATTTTCACAATGATATATATGTATTGCTAGTTCGACATAGGCTTTCATTTAACGATTAAGATTAATGCTAGTTTTCGACGGTTTGATAATTGTCAAGATTCTAAACTACCCCAAACACCCAAAATCTAATACAACATAACTATCAAAACTGAAGTGGATTCAAAGGTTTGATAAACTCACCTTATTTGATGAGGGACGAGGAAGAACAACAAAGGACGATAAAGAACAGGAGGACAACACCTTTAAAGCCTTCACCGAAGCTTGATCAATCCGCTATACTAGGATAACACTCAGCTAGGGAGGCTAAAATCCGATTAGGGAGGCTGGAGGATGATATTTGAGAGAGAAGAGATGTTTTTGAATCCCAAAAAATGAAAGGGAAGATGTCATTTTATAACACTAGGATGGCTTTACGTATGTAAGCCCTGTTACGTATGTTATTTTGAAATGGTTAACGTATGTAAGGTAACCTCAGAACCTACTACCTGAAATAACATTGACCATTACGTACGTAATGGTGTAGTAGCGTACGTAAAATTCCCCATGTAACGTACGTAATGTTGGCTTATTAACGTACGTTAACACAAGTTGACTTGCCTATCACTATCGCGCCGAAAGTTATCACCACGCGGGATCAAGATTCTCGTCCGAAGACTGAAGACTACATTACGTACATAAGGCCTAAGCCTTAACGTACGTAATCCGATAATGCTTAGCGCACGCAATGTTATGCGAATAACGTAAGTAAGGCTTGTTTAATTCACGAAGTTATTATCACATTTAATCCTTATAATGCGACTTCCCTTTAGACTTGTCCAGCGATTTATCGGGGAACAAGATGTTGGCCACCGTCATATTCGCAGTGATGCTCAATGACATCAAGGTATATCACCGACATATCATCAACATCATACAATTACATCACAAAAACAAATAATTGCGGACAAGATTTTATACGTGACAATACGGTCTAAACATACATATAAAAGTACAAGCATCACGATGGAGCACATTATTAATCATTAAAAATGAGGTACAAAATATTAAACAACATGGAATACTCGTGGTTTTACATACGACCCTCCATAAAAATAGTTTCGTCCCAAAACTAAGAAAATAACTCAGGATGACTCTCCCTCATGCTTGACTCGGTCTCCCAAGTTGCTTCTTCAATGCCATGATGCGACCACTGGACTTTTACAAGAGGTATGGCCTTATTTCTTAGTGTCTTTATGCGTCGATCCAAAATCGCGATTGACACTTCTCTAAAGGTAGCATCATTATAAATATCTACTTCTTCAAAGTTGATCTCATAGCTTAGTTCATACACATACTTTCTAAGTTGGGAGACGTGGAAGACATTATGCACTCCGTCTAACGATGGCGGCAACACTAGTCGATAAGCGAGTCTACCAACTCGGTTCAATATTTCGAACGGACCGATAAATCTTGGTCTCAATTTGCCTTTCTGGCCGAAACGTCGAATGTCCCGCATTGGCGATACTTTGACCCAAACATGGTCTCCAACTAGAAATTCCAATGGTCGTTGGCGATCCGTAGCATATGACTTCTGGCGGCTCTGTGCTGCTAACATGTCTTTTCGAACAATGGAAATTTTCTTAATAGATTCCTAGATCAGATCTAACTCGGTAGAGACGACATCGGAAGCATCATCCCAACATAGGGGAGACTTGCATCTCCTACCATACAAGGCTTCGAAGGGTGCCATGCCTATGCTTGCATGCTAGCTGTTGTTATATGAAAACTCCACTAAATAGAGATGTTTAACCCAGTCTTTGCCTAATCAAGTACATACGCTCTCAATATATCCTCCAGGGTCTGTATCGTATGTTCTGTCTGTCCGTCTATTTGAGGGTGATAGGCTGTGCTGAAATGTAGTTGAGTACCAATAGCCTTGTGGACAGCTTTCCAGAAGCGGGACACATACCTGGTGTCTCTATCCAATATGATCGCTGAGGGAACGCCATGTAGTCTCACGACTTCCTGGATAAAGATGGTGGCCAACTGCTCTGTTCCGGTAGTCTCATGGATTTGAATGAAATGTGCCGACTTCGTCAGTCGGTCAACAATGACCCATATCGTGTCCTTTTCTCCCGTTGTCACTGGTAACTTGGTGACAAAATCCATTGTTATGCTATCCCATTTCCATTCCGGAATGGGTAATGGCTGCATGATTCCGGTCGATCTATGGTGTTCGATCTTCACTTGTTGAAACGTCATACATCAAGCAAAAAATCTTGCCACTTCTTGTTTCATGTCTTTCCACCAAAAGCTCTTCCGCAGATCTTTATACAGTTTGCTCGCCCCTGGATGCACAGAATATGGAGTAGAATGATCTTCCTTCAGTTTAGTTTGCTTTAGCTCGTCATTTGGCGGAATACAGATACAACAACAACAATATCAGAGCCTTAGTCCCAAAATGCTTTGGGGTCGGCTAACATGAATCAATCTCTGAAAATGTCAAGTCGTCTCCAATAAAACAGTCCTATGAAAAAGCAAAAGTGATGGGTGAAAAGTTTAGT
The DNA here is from genome assembly GCA_033398695.1 of Orobanche coerulescens. Taxonomy (NCBI): domain Eukaryota; kingdom Viridiplantae; phylum Streptophyta; class Magnoliopsida; order Lamiales; family Orobanchaceae; genus Orobanche; species Orobanche coerulescens. The sequence goes on along the minus strand of CM065802.1, from coordinate 127,482,816 downwards.
ACGTAAAAAAAAAGTAATAATAAATATGCAAAAATAAGTAAATAATAAAAAGTAATTAACAACATCTAAGTCTTAGTCCCAAAATGATTTGGGGTCGGCTAACATGAATCAAACTTTGAAACCGTCAATGATCGTTACATACATAACATAAAAGGAAAGAAAGAGGGAAGAGAAAAAGCAAAAAAAAAAAAAAAAAAAAAAAAAATGAAAAATCCTGAAAAATAAATTAAAAGGTAACATGAAATAAAAGAAAATAGGAATAAATAAAAAAAAGAATCAGATTCCATCATCCATCCGTATTCTTTCCCACCACATTTGCCTCTCCATCGCCATACTTTCTCCAATTCCAAGAAACCGCATATCATTTTCAATCATCTTTATCCAAGTTTTCTTGGGTCTTTCTCTACCTTTCACAATATTACTTGTTCCCCAACTTTCTAGCCTCCTCACTAGGGCATCAACATGTCTTCTTCTCACATGACCAAAGCATCGTAATTGATTTTCCATCATCTTGTCTTCTATAGACGCAACTCTTACCTTCTCTCTAATTACCTAATTTCCGAGCCGATTCTTTTTTGTATGACCACACATCCATCGTAGCATACGTATCTCCGCCACATTCATCTTTTGAACGTGATACTGTTTTACAGCCCAACACTCGGTGCCATATAACAGTACAGGCGTAATTGTCGTGCGGTAAAATTTACCATTTAATCTATGAGACATGTCAGGATCACATAAAACCCCTGTGGCACTCTTCCACTTCAACCACCCTGCCTTTATTCTGTGAGACACATTGCCATCTAGCTCTCCATCCTTTTGGATAATATATCCAAGATACCGAAAGAGAGTGGATCCATGAACAACTTTCCCATCAAATGTGAGCATCCCCGTTTCTCTATCACTGTGCTAAACCTACACTCCATATATTCAGTCTTACTTCTGCTCAGCCTAAAGCCTCGAGCTTCCAAAGTATCCCTCCAAAGTTCCAATTTATTTTGCACTACAACCTTCGTTTCATCAATCAACACAATATCATCTGCGAACATCATACACCACGGAACGTCATTTTGAATTTCTCTTGCTAATTCGTCCATGGCTATGGCAAAGAGAAAAGGACTAAGAGCAGATCCTTGATGCACCCTGTTGTTACCCAAAATATTATCCGGAGCTGATACTGCTGGAATGGAAGAGTAACAAACAAAATATGAGAGCACGTCCGAGGGAAAGTAAATAACACACGATTTGCCGGGTTTGTTAGGCCCGGGCTTGAATGCTCTCGCGAGATATTATTAATACGAATACATTGGAGTACAAATATTAATGTAAGAGTACAACTATAATGCGTGTAAAAGACCCTAGTTATCTAGCTCTTGAGTGCTGGTGAATGCCGGATGAACCAGAGTTTGAAGCTCTGTGAGTTCTTGTTCTCGTTCCTGCCGACCATCTTTGGGTTAAGAGGTTTCGAGAGTGAGAGATAGAAAGATGTCCGAAGTTTATAGCGTAGCCAAGAGAGAGAAGCCAATAGTGAAGCAGCGAAAAAGCAGACCCTTTTCCATGTGCAGGATGCTTTGTATTTATAGGAGGAGCTGGGATGTGTTTTTCTGACGGGCGATCGCCTTTCCTGTATTTTAATAATGGGGCGATCGCCTTTAGCACATGGGCTGATTGCCTTAAAGTCCACTGCTACTGCTGGCAGCCAGCTGTTCGAACCAATGAGAGGACACCACGTGTCTCTTGTTACTGTGTCGGCAGGTCCCACCTTGGACCTTACGGCAGGTCTGTAGGTAGGTGAGAAGATGGTGACAGGATGGGGTCAAAGGGCCTTATCCTGCGGCACCTTTTCCGGATATGCACGTGGGTTTCCATCCCGAGTTTCGGCCTTCACAGACTTGGCGGATGTTGACTTCACCTGGCATGAGACGGTCGTCCCTGATAGGGCACTCGGGTCGATCGCCAGGTGTCAAGATACGATCGCCTTAGATGTCGATCGCTCGGCACTTGGATTTGATCTCGGATCTCCATTCTGTAGGTGTGCCGTGGTTCATCTGACTCCGGTTCGGTCGCCCGGTCTTTGTGCCGATCGCCTGTTGAGGCGTACAAATCTCGACATAACAATTGCCCTCCAGCTTGCTCCGATGTTGTAGACATGGGGTTAGGTGGTTCCATCGGCGATCGTTTTAAGATAATGACGGGCGTCCCAATCGCTTGGCGAGCTGTCTTCGGTCTTGTTCTTGTAAATTTTCAGTTTTGCAGATCCCTCGTGGAGAGCCGATTGTTTCGACTTTAAGGAACCGTGCACGGTCTCGGAGTTTAATGGACCGACCTCCATGACCGTGTCTTGTGCGCGAGGGACATTCCACCTGTAGGTTTGTCTCGCGACTCACTTTATTGTGAGGGTCATCCGTTAGGCTCCGCCCGCCTCGTATTTAAACGAAGGGCGATCGGTCTTGGTCTGGAGGAGTCCTTGCACGGGGCATCATCGGATTAATTGACTCCACGTCCGTGGCTTGTTAGCACTTTTCTACCTCGGATCGTCATGTTAGATGGAAATCCTCGACGCTATAGGTTATGACGTGGGTAGGTACGCGTCGCATAGTCCGGGTCCACCATGTTAGATGACGAACCCTTGAGGGCTGGCGAGCGTGTCCACAGATTTGTTTGGATGGTCCTTCGGCTACGCCCACCTCGTATTTAAATGAAAGGCGAGCGATCGCAGCCTAAAGGAACCTTGCATGAATGAAGCTGTCAATTCCATCGACCTCCAGGGCCATGGCTGCACTTTTCTACCTTGGATCGTCTTGTTAGATGGCGATCCTCGACGGTATACGTTGTGCTGAGGGAGGCGATCTCGTGCCTAGGTCCATCATGTCAGATGATGAACTTTAGATGGTGAGCGAGTCCTCCATTTTTTAGAGATGTTGCTTTGGGCAGTGGCCTTTCGTTTGACATAGTGGAAACTGGGGAAAGACCTCCGAAGTTTCCACCTCTTGATTGAAGCATAAAGGTCTGGCTGCCAGGGTTGATCGGGACGATCAACTCGTATGAATCCTCTGGCTCGCCGTATTTGATTCTGGCGATCATATTGGGAGACTGGTGATCGTCGTTCTGATCGCAGCACTTGCTCCTTTCTGCCCGGGGCTCTGGCTAAGTTACTAGACTGTCTAGCTTGCCCTCCTCGAACAATCTCTAGAGTTGCCTGAGGAAGTTGCGGCATTGATCGGTGTTGTGGCCGGGACTCTTATGGTAAGTACAAAATTTGTTGCGGTCCAGATGACTGTGGTCCCTTACCGCCTTCGGCTTGCTTAGCCGCCCGCGCCCCTGGATGGCGTAGAAAATATGAGTCGTAGATAGATTGAGGTTGCGGTAGAGATGGGCTCACACATCCTCGAAGTTCCTGAAATCACCGGGTGGTTTGGCGGACGCCTTGTTGGACTTGGAGCCGCCTCTGCCCCCTCGTCTTGGCGAAGGGCGAGCAACCTCCGCCTGGATAAAAAGTCTATGGCCTTAGCGCGGAAGATCGCATAGGTTGGGGGGATATCCTTCATAAGGTGTCTGAACATGGGCGAAAGACCATTGAATCCCCCTAGGACCGAGTAGAGGGCAATCTCGTCGCTTACGGGCTCGCCGTTGAGGATTATCTCATCCGCCCGGTTGATGTAGTCTTCGTCGGGATCGACTTACCCCTGTCTGATTTTCATCATGCGGTGGGGTCCTTCTGGTCGAGCGACCTTGGCGGTGAAGTACGATGTGAAGTCGCTTACCAGTTGTTCAAAGGAACAGATGGATCGCGGTGGCAATGAGATGTACCACCTATAGGCCAGGTCGCCCAGTGTTAACGGGAATATTGGGCACCTGGTCGCGTCTGAAGCCCCGCATCCGGTCATGTATATCCAGAACTTGCTTAGGTGAGTCTCGGGGTCCAATCTCCCCTCGTACAAAGGTGTTTGAGGAGGAGTGATCCTTGGCTGCACGGGGGCGAGTTCGATCTGGACCAAGAGCGGCTCGCTCGGCCCAGCGATCTTCCCCTTGGCGCCTGCCCTAGTTTCTAGGAGCGCCTTCATGCCATCGAGCTGGCGTTGCATTGCGGCCATCGCCGTAGCTTGGTCGTTTGTGGTTTGGCTCTCGGAGCGAGATCCGAGGAGATCGTATAACGATTTCCTAGCTCTGCGGTAGGTGATGAGGTCATCGCCGTCGATCTTGGTTCTTTGGCTAGGGGGAGCCAAGTGGCCAACCTGCCTTTTGGAAGTTGGGTACGCTGAACTTCTGGTGACGGATTCGGGCTCCGTCGTCTCATGGCTGGGGCCCGAATGCCCCGGCCGCCATGATGGGTCGCTTCCTAGGCGGCTGAAAACAGAACCACCCCGCCTCGCTAGTGCTTCTCCTCGTGAATCAGGGATTCCTGATGATTGCTCGACAAGTAATCCCTTGAGCTTATGTTTGCCCGCGCGACGGATGGCTGATGGGGTAATCGCGGGCGCGTCGAATGTTCTCTGTCACTCCCGTAGGATGGCCATGGCCTCCTTGATCTGTTCCGCTGTTTGGAACTGATCGAGCGAGAGGCTAGGGCCGTCCCTCGGGGGAGGGATCGAGAGTCTCGCGCCGCCGCGGCTACCTTCCGTCGTAGGTTGGGACTCAGACTGAGCCATAATAAGGCATCCGGCAGATCGGCGAGTGGCTTTTTTCGATGTGGTGGTAGACGTCATGAATCTGAGGGTTTTTCTCTGAAGAACAGTGAGTGTTTCTTCAGGTATATGCTCCGGAGAACAGTGAGTGTTCTTTGAGTCGGTAGGAATGAAAGTGAATGTTAAGATACCCTTCCTCTAGCGCCAATTGTTGTTACCCAAAATATTATCCAGAGATGATGTTGCTGGAATGGAAGCGTAACAAACAAAATGCGAGAGCACGTCCGAGGGAAAGTAAATAACATAAGATTTGTCGGCTTTGTTAGGCCCGAGCTTGAATGCTCTCGCGAGATATTATTAATACGAATACGTTGGAGCACAAATATTAATGTAAGAGTACAATTACAATGTGCAAAAGACCCTAGTTATCTAGCTCTTGAGTGCTGGTGAATGCCGGAAGAACCAGAGTTTGAAGCTCTGTGAGTTCTTGTTCTCATTTCTGCCGACCGTCTTTGGGTTAAGAGGTTTCGAGAGTGAGAAATAGAAAGATGTCCGAAGTTTATAGCGTAGCCAAGAGAGAGAAGCCAACAGCGAAGCAGCGAGAAAGCAGACCCTTTTCTAAGTGCAGGATGCCTTCTATTTATAGGAGGAGCTGGGATGTCTTTTTCTGACGGGCGATCGCCTTTCCTGTATTTTAATAAGGGGGCGATCGCCTTTAGCACATGGGCTGATTGCCTTAAAGTCTGCGGCTGCTGCTGGCAGCCAGCTGTGCGAACCAATAAGACGACACCACGCGTCTCTTGTTGCTATCTCGGGAGGTCCCACCTTGGACCTTTCGGCTGGTCTGTCGGTAGGTGAGAAGATGGTGACAGGCTGGGGTCAAAGGGCCTTATCCTGCGGCACCTTTTCCGGATCTGCACGTGGGTCTCCATCTTGAGTTTCAGCCTTCACAGACTTGGCGGATGTTGACTTCACGTGGCATGAGACGGTCGTCCCTGATCGGGCACTCGAGTCGATTGCCAGGTGTCAAAAGACGATCGCCTTAGATGTTGATCGTTCAGCACTTGGATTTGATCTGAGATCTCCATTCTGTAGGTGTGCCGTGGTTCATCTGACTCCGGTTCGGTCGCTCGGTCTTTGTGCCGATCGCCTGTTGAGGCGTATAAATCTCGACACAACACACCCCAATCGTAATAGGTAATTCTTCTGTCCTCCCAACATTAGTACGTACACTTGTACTAGCTCCCGCATACATGTCCTTTATAATGTCAATATATTTCCGCGATACACCCTTCTTTGCTAAGGCCCACCAAAATACTTCCCTTGGTATTTATGCCTTCTCTAAATCAATAAAAACCATATGTAGATCTTTCTTTTTATCTCGATAATGTTCCATCAACTGCCGGATAAGATAAATTACTTCCATGGTCGATCTTCCAGGCATAAATACAAACTCATTTTCTGTTATCTTCATACATTTCCTGATCCTTTGTTCAATCACTCGTTCCCACAACTTCATGGTATGACTCATTAGTTTAATTCCACAATAATTAGTATAATCTTGAACATCATATTTGTTCTTATACAAAGGGACGAGAATAATTGTCCTCCATACTGATGGCATCTTATTGCTTCTCCAAATCTTATTGAAAAGCATAGTTACCCATTTGATCCCTCTCTCCCCCAGACACCTCCAAACTACAATAGGTATACCATCTGGTCCTTCTGCTTTCTTTAACCCCATCTTACTCAATGCCATTATCACTTCACCCATTTGAATACTCCTCTTAAACTTTCGGTTAACCACACTTTAGGGGATGCTTAAATTACCAATATCTTGTTCTTGATGGCCATTGAATAGGGTATCAAAGTATGACCTACATCTCTATTTTATCTCTTTATCTTGAACTAAAACTTTTTGGTTCGAATCTTCACACATTTAACTTTTCCAATATCTCGCATCTTCTTATCTCTCATTCGAGCAAGTTTATATATATCTTTTCCCCCTTCTTTTGTATCTAATCTTGCATATAATTCATGATTGACCTTTGACCGGGCATTTTGCAGTGCCTTTTTAGCTTCTATTCGAGCTTTCTTGTACTTCTCATAATTCTCATTGCTCGAGCATGTACCCAGTACCTTATAACATTCATGTTTGGTCTTTATCGCTTGCTTAACTTCATCATTCCACCAAGATGTGTCCTTACTTGGTCTGTTTCCTTTATATTCTCCTAGACTTCTTTTGCAACTTCCTTTATGTTATGCTCCAACAAGTTCCATATCGAATCTATATCCATCTCCGTGCAATCAGACCAAATACCACTATCAGCAATCTTACTCACAAAAGTATGTCGACTCTCCCCTTGGAGCTTCCACCACTTAATTCGAGGGTCAACTTGTGGTCTTCTCTTTCTTAATTTCCTCTTACCTCGAAAGTCAAGCACCACTTCCCTAAGCTGCATTGCAGCACTCTCACCGGCTATTACCATTTAATTAGTAAAACTTTTCCTCCAAACATTCCTTACTAAAAAGAAATCAATCTGACTTGCATTACCTCCATTTTTATATGTCACCAAATGAGAGTCCATTTTCTCGAACCAAGTGTTCATAATAACCAAGTCATAAGCTAATGCGAAATCCAATATACCATTTCCTGCTTCATTCCTATCCCCAAAACCAAAGCCACCATGAATGCTCTCAAAGTCATCTCTGCTAATACCGACATTCCCATTGAGGTCACCACCAATGATCAATTTCTCACTCATAGTAATTCGTTCGACAACCTCTTCTAAATCTTCCCAGAATTCTTGTTTGATCGATGTATCGAATCCTACTTGTGGTGTAAAAGAACTTATGATATTTAGAAACTCATCCTCTATCACAAGATTAATACTCATTATTCTATCGCTCTTTATTGACACTTCCACCACATCATCAATGATTTCTTTATCAATGATGATACCCACTCCATTTCTACTTCTATCCTTTCCAGAGTACCAAAGCTTGTAACCCCAAGGAGCTAACACTCTTGCCTTTTCGCCAACCCACTTAGTCTCTTGTAGACACATTATGTGAATCATCCTCCTTTTCATAACCTCCCCCACTTCTGCTGATATCCCCGTCAAAGAGCCAACGTTATAAGTTCCAAACGGCACGTTACTACCCTTATTAACCGCATGAACTAACTTCTCTGTCTATCCCCGTCCATGCTGCAAGGATACTTGCACATTTGACACCACACCCATACTTCGAGGTGGCGCGCCGCTTTCGGGCGACGACCTAGCAACCCTTACATATATTCCACTACACCAGGGCCTATGAAGTGTAGCGCATCCTTGCTCATTTGACACCACCCTAAGATGTAAAGGTGGCACGCCGCTTCTGGGCGAAAACCTAGCAACCATCGCATACTTTTCACTGCACCCAGGCCTATGAAATGCAGCGCGTCGCTTCTGAGGAGACGCCCCAACGATTTCAAAATTAGATTCATGTTCATAAAATGTGACGAGCTTTATGCTGGCTGCCACTAACATACCGCAACCCTCCTCTTTTATCCGGGCTTGGGACCGGCAATGAATATCAAGAAGACACCTACAGATCTTGTTCATAAATCTCACCAAGACCCCTTGGATCCTGTAGTCTAAAATAATCCCCCCTCAGCTTGTGCACCGATCGCACGTAGTTCGAGGTCTTCCATCTGTGCTAGGTGTATCTCTTCCAGCAAGGATGAATGAATATTAATTGAGCACAATTACCCCTGGCGGTGTTGTATCCATACTATAATGTCATTTCTCCTGAGGTCCTGCTGCAATTCTGGTTGTACCGTTAAATCGGATAGTCTTATCTCTTACATAGTCTTCTGACTAAGTGCATCAGCTATGACGTTGGCCTTCCCAGGGTGATATAAAATCTCTATGTCGTAATCCTTGATTAGCTCCAGCCACGCCTCTGCCTCATGTTTAACTCCCTTTGGGTGAAGATATATTTCAAACTCTTGTGCACTACGCCACAAATGGCCTTCAACAACATCTATTTCGATGTTACAAGCAAAAGTGTTAGCATAGATGCCTTAAAATTGATCTACGCTAACACTTGTTTTTATTGTTACAGTTGATAGTAACCGGTGTTGCCATAGTATCTAGGGTAACACCAAATTAGCTGTTACCGTTGATCTTTAAAAAAAGCGTTACAAGGGAAGAAAAAAATAGGCGGAAAATAAGGAAAAAACTGTAAAAATTGTAACAACCCGATTTTTCTATAGTATTTTATGAATATATTTTTATAATAAGGAAAGCCTGTAAAAATTTAAAGTCGTTACACTAGTAGAATCAACATCAAAGACTTCGGTACGTCTCACTTTTGTAATGTATATTAGTAAAGTAAAAACAAACACTACTGCAAAAACAGTTGACACTTTATCAAAAGTGTTAGTAACTTCAGACATTTGACTCATTTTTTGTTTTTAACATAATTGTGTCATAAGATACTGACACTTAAGTATCAGTAATTTGAGTATCGGAATTTACAGACACTTGAATATCAATAATAAAAAAATTACAATAACCTATAATAATGGATTGATTAATTTTTTGCATTTAATTTTATTCGAATATTAATTAGCTATCTATACCCTAATTCTTCACTGTTCGTGAGTTCTGGTTTCTTCTCATTCTTCCCGCAGCCTTGCCCCTTTCTCGAATCCTTTCTTCCTCATCGTACACCTAGTAACCACCATTTATTTTCCTTCATGTTATTGGAGAAACCTGCTTCGGAGAATCTCTAGCCGTGCTTCAACACTACCGCGAAGGTCTGCCGTGTTATTAACACTACCGCCGCACCAAGGACTTCTGTTTGAGCAGCCATGGTGAGAAAAAAATTGATTCTCAAATTAGGGTTTTACACAGACCTCGGCGTTTTCTCCGTCAAACCTCGTCCTAGATCCCTAACGTTCTCTCAGCTCAGCATCCATGGGGTATGCATGTACATCTTGTTCTGTGTTATTATTGTTATTTGTTGTGAAATCTATTTGTTATTTCATAATCTATCTAATGAATTTCCTGGGATAGAGGGGCGGGGGTGGGAACTTAATGCCTCTTATGTTTAGAAAGTTATGGATAAAGTTCCTATTGTTGGATAGTAATAAAAAATGGCAAACATTATCTGTGATTGTCTTTGGGGTGGTTGGGGGGGGGGAGGGGGGGTTTGGATCTGTTATTCTCTGGAGTAGGTAGTGCACCAATAACACTGCTTTCAATTGGTTCACTTGTTATTAGTAATTGTATTGTCCAAATGCACGCTCTAAACGCCTTCTACTGCTCAAAGAGTGGAATTAGTTGAAGGAGCTTTTACATGCTAAAGTGTCTGCTATATCCGCTATTTGTTGATATAGTAATTTACTCTACATACCTGACGCCACGAGAGACGCTGGGCTGTGAATTCAGAATGATTTACGGGATGTCATTGCGTTTTGTGTAAAACAACCCTATTTTCTTGTTAAATACTTTTCAGTTAGTTCCATATCTAATGACTAATGAGGTACATATGTCAATGGTAGTTACAAGCTCAGATTACTTTTATCTTTACCAAGACATTGTTGCTCAGGTTTAAGCATCGAGGCTCTTTTGTGTTATTCATTGTCCACATGTATTGTGTTAAGTCATGGTGTTTTTTTGTATTTTCGAGGGATCTTTCAACCATTTATGCTTGTCAATATGATATTCTAAGAAAAATGGTGTTTGTGGGATACTAGCTAAGCTGTACATGCTCTATTTTTGTTCTGTCATATAAAGGCAGGTTGATCGTACTTTATGGTCCTTTCCATATGCTGCTAAGTATCTTACTCCAAAATTACGATCCTTATTTGATTTGGCTTTTTATGGTTCAAAATCTGAGTTTTTTCTGGGGTGCTTATTTACACATTCACTCTTTAAAGTAATTAAATGGTCGGCAGTTTATGGTGTTGCTCATTAGCTTAAGTAGTTGGGCAAATTTTTGGGGAGAAGAAAAATAGAATTAAAAAGAAGTCTTCTGTCAGATCATTTATGAAGTAAATGAGAGCAGCAACTCCGAGGTAGACGAGTATTGTTCATTTGATGTTTTGTTCATCCCCCCTCCTTATGTGCAAAGCACTATCTTTATAAATGCATGCCTACCTTTTTGATTTTTTCGTAAATTCCAGGTTAACGAAAAACCACCAGACTATATCTTGTTCATTTTGGCTTGTCTGCCCTTGTGTTAACTCTCCCTTACACCGTTCACTTTGATGATCAGTTTACAATGGAGTTGGCTGGCACTACAGATAGACACATGCCCAAAAGCTACTCAATGAACATGTCCACCGATTTTATTCCTATGTCTGTCTTTGCCGAGTCATCTCAAGGTTGGTGCAACTGTTTGTTACACAATTATCGCATTAACAAACTATTTATTATTTATTGGCTATCCGACGTTTCATTCATGAGGGCCAGGGACAATACATTTACAACACATTCTACCTTTTACTGTTTATCAATGAACCTTAGCCTTGAAATTCCTCTGTTATCATCTTGATAAAACTGTTATTGTTAGTTAACTAGTATGCGAATATTCCAGTTTCATATGAATTCATGGACTTTTGCAAGTGATCGAAGTGCTCAGATAAAATGGTACTGCAAATCCAACGATTGATGAAAACGTTTTCCATTTGGGAATTAGTATTTAGTAAACATTGAAATTCTTATGGAGTGCTTTTTGTCACTGGGGGAACTGAGGTCTAAATGATATCTAAACCATCTTGCCTTCATGAATCCAAAAACGAGATGACCTTTTAAACAAAATGAAGGGGTGCTATTCCATGAAACTTTTCTTTCCACTTTTACCAGTTACTATTCGTGTCGTTACTAAAAGTTATTTTCTCATGGTTCTGTTCCATTCTCTCTTTATTGAGACAGTTATGGGTCAGTGATTGTTCAAATAGATTACTATGCATATATATTGTCTAAGCATATTTATGCGAATATGGAAACTGGTGATTACTAACAGGCACTTTTCATGGAAAATATTTTGAAACATATAAGAACGAGCTTCATGAATTACCTTGTCATATGTTCCTTCTGGTTTTGAATGGTACTATGCATATATTATTGTTATTGTTTGTATTTTATGTTTTTGTTAATTATTTGAGGGAAATACTTGATACTTTTATTTATAGGTTGATGTTAAGAAAGCTCTTGAAACGGAAGGTGTTGAGGCTGCTAATAAATTAATTCATGATGGAAAAGAACACCGACCATCTTATCTAATTGGGAGACTTATTCAGAAAAAGGAACCAAAATCGAAGTCTTCAGCATCACCATCCGTTTAAGTTGCTGATCAGTACGTGGCGGACCTAACGGCTAAGATCAGGGCTCAACTTCAACAAGAGATGGATGAAAAACTTGACCACAAAGTTCGAGAAATGATGAAAATGTTGGTCGAGAAGAATCCACATTTTAACTTAAAGATTGATGACTCTCAAAAATTAGTCGAGGAGTCCTATGGCGGTTACAATGTCACTCTTTGACTGATCTCATCATTTTATATTATGCTAGCTAAGTGACTCAAGTAGTTTTGTTATATTTATGGATTGTGATCGTAACATGTTCTTAGCTATTATGGATTGAATATTAGCAGTCATGTATTTTGGATGTTGTCATGGTTGACATTGTTTTAATGGTATCGACTGTTTTATGGTAATATTTATTTTCCAATATAACATTTTGCTTTTTAGCATGAAAAATGTTGGTAAAAACCTGGAAAAATGTAGCCATAGACTATAATTTATAATTCTTTCTGTTGGCAAAATATAAAAATTGTGTTGGCAAAGATTAAAAGTGTGTTGGCAAAAGTTATAACTGTTCATATATAAGTGTAGCCATAGTGTTAAAGTTGTTGGTAAATATGTCAAAGTGTTTCACAATTTAATGTTACATTAGACCTCATGAGTGTTGGCATAGGTCTACGGCTACACAAATCTTTGTGTCACCAAATATATAAAAGTGTGGCCTTAAGTCTACGGCAACACAAAATCTAGTGTAGCCACAGACAATAAAAGTGTTGGCATAGGGGTCAATTGCTACACTTTTTTAACATGTTACCAAAAACAGGAAAAGTGTTACCTTAGAACCCTATGGTTGCGGCCGTTTTTGCAACACTTTAGAATTTGGTCAAAGTGTAGCCATAGCTTGTTTTTCTACCTTCAGCAACACTTTTTGGACTTTTGAACACAGTTTTTCCGGTGTTGCTGAAACCCATATATGGTGTAGTGGTGGTTCGTAAAAATCTTACAGGTAACCTCGTAAATGTAGTGCCTCCATATCTTAAGAGCGTGGACCAGTGCATCCAGTTCCAAGTCATGCGTTGGGTATTTCATCTTGTACGGCTTAAGTTGTCGAGTGGCGTATGCAATAACTCTGTCATTTTTCATGAATACACATCCTAGTCCATGCTTAAATGCATCTGCGTATATTATGAATCCTTTTGTGCCCTGTGGTAGTACTAACATTGGAGTGGTAGTCAGTCTCCTCCTTAGATCGTCGAAGTTCTCCTGACAATCCGTTGTCCAGACAAACTTGGTACTCTTCTTTAGTACGTTCGTCAACGGCCGAGCGATACGAGAAAAAGCCTCGACGAACTGTCGATAATAACCTGCCAATCCCAGAAAACTCCTTACTTCTTTGACATTCTTAGGTAGTTCCCAACTGTTCGCTATATTTTTAACCAATCCGCAAGTGTACGGAAAATATGTAGAAAGCGGCGAGCAAGGTCGTATTCCACAGAGACTAAATATTTTTATTGTGTTGAGTATTAGATTGTAGTATTCTCGACTTATCTAGACGATCGAAAGGTAAAATGGACGATTAATGAAATAACATACAATAATCACAATAAATTAAAACGATTGAAAATATCCGAATGGAAGCGAATTGCAAGAGTTTAGAATGGTAGATTCCATAGCTAGGTTTCCGTTGATTACTAAATTTAGTCGGGATTGGTTTCAAAAGTTCTAAGTGTGTTTCCAAAATGATAATCACAAAAATATTCTAAAGTCCCTCTCGAGATGCATTAGAACGTAGATTAAACACTTACAACAACGTCTCCGTTTACTATAAATTATCTAACTCCAAAATGTTCATAAGATTTAGATATCATCATAGTTCATCACCGATTTCTCAATCCCGTAATTTACTACGTCAAATACTCGAAACCTATTAATGCCCTCTTCTCTCGAATTATGAGCAATTAAGTTTAACATGTAAAAACATTGATCAAGTGTCTAAACATGAATCAAACCAAGTATTTGATAAAGAAATCACACTAGGTAAATATAATTATCAATCCCTCAAAATCATAGTAAATCAACGTACTCCCATGCCCGGAATCTAAAGAGTTTAGTCGGACATGGAATTGAAAGGAAGATAGATTATCATCATGTTCATGCTAATAAAAACAACAAAATGAAGAAAAGATAGGAAGAAGATAAAACTCGTGTTGTGTCTTGATCGATCCCGGTTGAAACCTTCAAATGTTCTTGAAGTGTTCTTCAAGAATTTCTTCAAAACCTCCTCTTTTTGGTATCAAAGTCACTTGATTTCTTGTTATTTTCTCTCTCTAATCTCCCTTATCTTCAGCATATCATCTATCCTACCCCATATATCCCTTTTATAAGGATAAAACATCCACTTTTTCCACAAAAATCTCTCAAAAATGTCAAAAGGAGATATTTCCACCGAAAAGTGACACGGCCCGTGTCAAATGACACGGCCCGTGTCATAGTATGCTCAAAAGCCCAAAAACCTGCTGGACAGGGGACTCGACCGTGTCAAATGACACGGCCGAGCAAATGACACGGCCCGTGTCATACTCGTCTGGATAAGCACGACAAGCCCTGGAAGTGAGACCCGACCGTGTCAATATGGCACGGCCGGGATAATGACACGGCCGGGCTCGTGTCGGCTCGTTTTGACTCCGATCTCTCGTTTCCGCATTGCTTGATATGTATTGGGGTTGGAGACTTCGTTCTTGCTTGATTTATGTCCATGAAGTACCTATAAAATCAATAAAACGTACCCAAGCGTGATCGAGTCCAATAAGCATAATACGAGTATAAACGACACAGTTCTACACATTTTAGGATCTTAAAACCCAGAAAATCGATGTAAATATATGTGTAAAAATGAGTGTTATCAAAATCCCCCAAACTTGAACGTTGATCGTCCCGAGCAATGCACTTTAAAATAACCACTCTTAAGGGAACTCGTCCCTCAACATACCTCAAAGGATCATTTTGAAAATTTATCAATACGCCTCAAGAAATAAATAAGTCGAGTTCTATAAAGTATTCAAATCTCTGGGTGCTTCCTTAACATCATAGCTAATACTTGAATAATACGAACCTCGCCGGTCAAGTGTATTCCCTCACTCTCAAAGTGTATAAAGGGATAAGTAACGCTCAAAACTCATTCAATGAAATAAGAATCCCCATAGGCTTGCCAATCGTTTACATCTCTACCACTAGTTGTGCATGCAAATTTGGTGAATCAAAAAGGAATTTAATGGTTGTATTGTAGGCTTTTTGGTCGGGGTAGGATACATATGGCTTAAAGTGACTTGACTTGAGCAAATTAGAACATTATCTCCTCAATCACTTCGCTCAATTAGAAGCTCAATAATCCCTTAGGATTTTGTTTCTTCCAACCCCTTGATTTGAATATCATGGCACTAAGTAGTTTTGAAAGTGAAAATCACAACCTTATTCCTCCTTATTGCTTCATACATCTCGTTTCTTTTGTGTCCACCATTTTTTTTTTTTTTATTTTTTTTTTTGTGTGTGGTGGACAACATCATCATTAAATCACACCAATCTTCTTTCAAATTTATTTTGATAAATCATTGCATTTCGAACCAACAGTCTTCCCCGTCGCCTCCACATATCTTTTCATTCTTTTGCCAATTTGTTCTAAGTAGCTCAAGTATAGGGACAAAAGTTTATAATGGAACGGAAAGCTCATAATGTGGTTAACAAGAAATAGGCTTTAAGCTCAATCGGGCTAACTAGGGAAATAAAATTTTCGGGTTGGCCACAAGGTTTGAAAGGTTGTCAAATAAAAATTGCCTTAAATCATTTTCACTAATTTGCAAGCACACTTGTAGTTTCGAATAAGATACTGTGGCAAGTTCTAGAGTCTTAAAACATGAATGGAACACTCGACAATGAAACTTGCATATTTAATGATGCACGAAGGCTCAAAAGCTCACAAGTTAGATTTGTTCATATTTCCAAGAGATTAGGCTATTTATTCAATTTCACACCCTTTTGATTATTGTACAATTTTTCCTCTTCAAATTATCCTCGATTTGTATATCAAAATAACAAAATAAATCCCGAGGCATCCAAGACAAGAGTTCATTCTTTCGAGTTTCATCAAAGTTCATCATCATCAAAACACACCAAGTTCGAAATAAAACACACCAAGATGAAACACACCAAAGTAAACAATTCAAACAAAAACATAAAACAAAATCCAAACACACCAAAGTAAACAATTCAAACCAAAACATCAAACAAAATCCAAACACACCAAAAAAAAATCAAACAAACAATGTAGGTATTTCTTGACCCAATATCTCCCCCCAAACTTGAATTAAAGATTATGCACACAAAAGGGGGTATAGTATTTAAACAACGAAAAACCTTGGGTCAAGATATACTTACAACCGGTCCTAATGACTTGGCGGAGGATAATGCCCTTGTTGGACATGCCAATCTTCCATTCGTTGTAAAATTGCTTGCATCCCGGCTAGTGTTTCACGGGTCTCCTCTCGGAAATCCTAGAATTCTTCACGAGATACGGCACTTCTTGATTCGGCTTGTATCGACGACTCGGGCCGATCTCTCCTTCTTTCTTCTTCCTCCCCCGATTCTCTTTCTTCTTCCGGACCTCTTTCATACTCGAATTCCTCCTCCATTCTCTCCTCTCTCTTCTTCTCTCATCCTCTCGTTTTCATCCTCAAACTCCGTACGCCTAGGACGGACATTACGGCCAACATATCTTTCACTCGGGGAAATTAATCCAGCTGCCTCCCGGGCCAATTTGTGCGCTTCCGTGGACATTTGTAAATTTCCTATGTCCCGAATACTAGAAATAGTTGTCAGAGTTGTATTCGGGAGTAGGAAGTGATCACCGTCATTCTGGAGAAAAATAACTCGGGAGTCGTAGTCCAGGATATTCATCAACTTCATGACTTGGATTGATAGAAGCATATTTCCCGGGAGGGGAGTTCGGTGTTGTAGAGGTACGTCAAGATGAAGTGCGATAGGGGTAATTAAACCCCCTATCCAAATTTCCCCTCTCGGTTTAATAGCAACGTCCTCGAAATGGTCCATAATAATAGCTCCGGTTGCGGGATTTGTTCCGTCGAGTATATGAGCTAGGACATAAAGTTCTCGCTGAGTTATCGGCCCCGTCTCTTTCCACCCAAAGATAGCGCTTGCGATGACTTTGTGTAAATAGCGGAGAATAGGATTACGAAGAGATGATCCTTTCGCCGATTTGGGAATGTAGGGACGTGCACCGCTCCCCGGGTACTCAATCATTGTCCTCCAGTAAGTCTCACACTCAAACCGATTGATTCGGTATTCTCCGTGTCTTCGAGCGTCATATATAGTATCCAATTCGCCCGGACCCAATTTTTCATTTTTGTTGTTGAGCCGAAATTCCAAGGCGGTTGGCTCATGCGTAATCGGGTCTCTCTTAACGGAGAGTGTGCTAAGAAATTCCAGTGTGAGACATCGGTAAGTGGGCCAATGTTGAGTCATTAGCGTCGTCCAAATTGATACGCCCAAGTAGCCGCATAACATCTTCTTTTATCCCCATCGCAGCCATACACTCATCATCCGCCATCGCGTGGGAGCATTTTTTCTGTCCCAATGTCTCACATCGTGCTAAGCGAATCGGAGGAATCTCAATCCAAAACTACTCTGGCCTCTCGACAGCCCCTTGATTAGGTATTCTCTCGGTTGTTCGATTTCTGCGGGCCTTCCTCTTCCTCGTTGAGTTGCGCCGTCCTGGGCATTGCCTCGTCCTCGTTGAGCATTTCCTCGTCCCTCCGGCCATTTCCTACAAGAGAATTATCAATTATCACTTATTCACACAAGCTCCGAATCACTATTTTTCGATAATACACGTACCCCCACAATATGTGTTTTCTTCAAAATATCCCAACCACAAATTTCAACCCCAAATGTAAGTAAAATCCCAAACATGTAATGACATCAATCATATATATCCATCATGTATGATAATCCCCAACAAAAATTTCAACTCCTTTAATTCATGATAAATTTCTCAAAATCTCAAAAATATAATCCATTCAAGAACCCTAAGTTGCTCAATAAATCATGTTCCACACAATTTGAATGCAAAGAATAATTAAACCTTCCAAAATCGTGAATTATACCTTGAAGTTGGAGTGAAAAAAAAAAACTCAGAAAAATCGCGACCCAACCCGGATGTATTCGTCCGATTCTCACCCTTGAAGCTTTAGGATTGTGGGATAATGATGAGCACTTTGTTTTTTTTGTGAGATTTGACACAATTTTTGCCTGATTTTGCCGGATTTGATGATAGTCGGGACTAGGGTTTATGATTTGGGGAGGAGGAAAGTTTTGGGGAAGAAGATGAATGGTTCGGCCGTACAACACCTTTTTATACCCCCCGATCGACACGGCCCGTGTCAAATGACACGGCCCGTGTCATCCCTGCTTCGTTTGTAAGCTTTTGCCGCTGTCCAACTGACCCGGCCGTGTCAAATGACACGGCCCGTGCCGTACTATGCCAGAAAGTGAAAATTGACCTGTTTGCACGACCCGACCATGTCATTTGACACGGCCCGTGCCATACCTTCTTGGATTTTTCAAATCGGCTGGCTAATGGACCCGACCGTGTCATTCGACACGGCCCGTGCCGTACTATGCCAGAAAGTGAAAATTTCGACTGGTTGCACGACCCGACCGTGTCATTTGACACGGCCCGTGCCATGCTGTCCTGGAAAACGCAGTTTTAGTCCTCGGTGTGTTTTTCCTGCGATTTGAACACCAAAATTTGAACCGGTTAGTTATACAACAAAATGCGAAAAAAAAATTTAAAACATGCAAATAAAATTTATTGGGTTGCCTCCCAACTAGCGCTAAGTTTAACGTCTTCAGCCGGACGTTTTCATCTGAAAGTCTTTTATGGCTCGATTAAAGTTATTGCGGATACGGCTACCTTTTGATAGGGATGATAGTAATGTTTGACTCGTTGACCGTTAACTTTAAATAGCTCTCCGTCTCTGCTCATGAGCTCGACTATTCCAGGTGGAAGTACTTTCTTAATCACGAATGGACCCGACCATCTTGATTTCAATTTTCCGGGGAACAATTTCAGTCTTGAATTATAGAGAAGTACTTGTTGTCCCGGCATAAATTCACGTTTAATGATCATCTTATCATGCCATCTTTTAGACCTTTCTTTGTAAATTCGAGAATTTTCGTAGCATTCATCCCTAATTCTTCCAATTCATTTAACTCTAGCAATCTTTTCTTTTCGCGGCCTCAAAATCTAAGTTTATTCTTTTCACCGCCCACATCGCTCTATGCTCCAATTCCAAAGGTAGGTGACATGATTTCCCAAAAATGAGTTGATAGGGCGATGTTCCCAAAGGAGTTTTATAGGCCGTACGATAAGCCCAAAGTGCATCATCGAGCTTGGATGACCAATCTTTCCGAGATGTATTCACCGTCTTTTCCAAGATTAGCTTGATCTCTTTGTTGGCCGCTCGCTTGTCCATTTGCTTGTGGATGATAGGCCAATGATTTTTGATCGGACCCCATATTTCAAGAAGTTTATCCATGATTTTGTTGACAAAATGCGATCCTGGCCACCGATTAATGCTCTTGGAGTTCCGAATCGGCAAAAGATGTTCTTCTTTAAAAATTTCATTACTACTTGAGCATCATTTGTTGGAGAACAAATTGCCTCGACCCATCGAGATACGTACTCGACCGCTAGGAGAATGTACTTATTTCCGAATGATGATGAGAATGGACCCATGAAGTCGATACCCCAAACGTCAAATAGTTCAACCTCAATTACGTTGGTTAGGGGCATCTCGTGATGTCTTTAAATATTTCCTACTCGTTGGCATCTATCGCATTGTTGAATAAAGAGATAGCAATCTTTGTATAGCGTAGGCCAATAAAATCCGCTTTGCAACACTTTTGCAGCTGTCCGTGTTGCTCCGAAATGTCCTCCGGTTGGGGATGAATGACATTGTTGAAGAATTTCATCCCATTCCTCTTGTGGTACACATCTCCTCACGATCATGTCGGCACATCTCTTAAAAAGTAATGGATCATCCCACATATAGAACTTAATATCATGTAGGAATTTCTTCTTTTGGTAATGAGATAAATCCGGGGGTAGCACACCTGCGACCAAAAAATTAACAATGTCAAGAAACCACGGAAATTTAGCTTCTACCATAAAGAGCCACTCGTCCGAAATTCTTCTTTAATCCCTTCGATCTCCGGTTCCTCCTCCTTTTTGTACTCGAGGCGAGATAGGTGGTCGGCTACCACGTTTTCACATCCTTTCTGTCTCGGACTTCCACGTCAAATTCTTGTAAAAGAAGAATCTATCGAATTAGGCGAGGTTTAGAGTCTTTCTTCTCAAACAAGTATTTAATAGCCGCGTGATCCGTGTGTACTATCGTCTTTGTCCCAATTAAGTATGATCGAACTTATCAAAAGCAAATACTACGGCAAGCATTTCCTTCTCCGTTGTTGTGTAATTTTGTTGGGCTCCCAATGTTTTGCTTGCATAATAAATAGCCCGAAAGAGTTTTTCACGACGTTGTCCCAACACAGCACCGACCGCATAATCACTTGCATCACACATGATCTCAAAAGGTTGAGACCAATCTGGTACCACGAGGATAGGAGCACTCACTAATGCCTTCTTTAGAGTCTCAAATGCCTGCAAACATTCGTTAGAAAGAATGAAAGAGGTGTCTTTTTCTAGCAATTTACTCAAAGGTTTAGTGGTTTTTGAAAAGTCTTTTATGAATCTCCTATAAAAACCCGCGTGTCCAAGGAAGCTCCTAATTGCTTTTTCATTCTTGGGTGGGGGAAGTTTCTCAATGGCGACAATTTTCGCCCTATCAACCTCCAAACCGGCGGCGGACACTCGATGGCCTAGGACAATTCCTTCATGCACCATAAAGTGGCATTTCTCCCAATTCAACACGAGATTAGTGTCTTCACATCGCTGCAAAACTAAAGTAAGATTATGCAAGAAATGATCAAATGAATTTCCAAACACCGAAAAATCATCCATGAAAACTTCCATTATATTTTCGATCAAACCGTGAAATATATCCATCATACAACGTTGAAATGTGGCTGGAGCATTACATAAACCAAACGGCATTCGACGATAAGCATAAATTCCATAAGGACATGTAAAGGCCGTTTTTTCTTGATCTTCCGGTGTTATATAGATTTGATTATATCCGAATATCCATCAAGAAAACGAAAAATTCGTGCCCCGCCAATCTATCAAGCATTTGATCAATGAAGGGAAGAGGAAAATGATCTTTGCGAGTAGCCGCATTTAAAGCCCTATAGTCTATACATACTCGCCATCCCGTAACTACTCTCATAGCAATTAATTCATCTTTTCGTCTTTGGTTACGGTCATCCCTCCCTTTTTGACACCACTTGAGTAGGACTTACCCACTCACTATCTAAATGGATATATCATCCGGCATCTAAAAGTTTTAATACTTCCTTTTTCACCACTTCTTTCATTATGGGATTAAGTCTCCGTTGATTTTGCACTTTAGGTTTAAAATTTTCTTCTAGCAAAATCCTATGCATGCATATGGAGGGACTAATCCCTTCAAATCTGAGATAGACCACCCTATAGCCGACTTATGTGCTCTCAATACACGTAGCAATTTATCTAGTTGAGTGGATGAAAGTGAAGAGGATACAATTACCGGATTGATTTGTTATCCTCCGTAAATGCATACTTGAGGTGTTCCGGAGGGTTTTAAGGTCCAAGCTTGGTTGAGATGAATTGATTGAGATGAAACGGACCCCAAATTTTTGTCCATGTCGTTGGACACGTTTGATTCGTCCGTCACCTTGATTTCGCAACTACTTCATGCTCCCTTTCGTCTAAATCATCGAACGCATTGCTTTGCGTTTTTTTCCCGTAGAGAATTCAATTCAAACGTAATCAAACAAGTCGAATCGTCAAACTCCAAAGTTGAATCACTAGAAAAACATGAATTCGTAAGAGCGAACTCTAACGGATCCGACGATAATGAGTGTAGGATTTTTTCTTTCCATACGAGCTTATATGGTCAATAACATTGCAATATTCCGTATTATCATGAAATTTCATAGCTTTGAAAATAGAAAATAGAACATGCTCGTCGTTAACACGTAGTGTTAATTCTCCCCTTTCAACATCAATAAGAGCCTTTCCCGTTGCTAGAAATGGACGTCCAAGCATAAGTGGTAAATCTCCGTCTTCTTCCATATCAAGGACAACAAAATCTACTGAAAAATAAACTTGTCGACTTTTACAAGCAGATCTTCATCAATCACCTTGGGTTGTTTTATGGATCGATCCGCCAATTGGAGCATAACCGTTGTGGTTTTCATTTCTCCGCCACCTAATTTCTGAAAATAGATAACGGCATGAGGTTAATCGAGGCACCTAAATCACACAAAGCTTTATCGAATGAGACGTTTCCAATAGTGCATGGAACGGTAAAGCTTCCGGGATCCTTAAGCTTTTGAGGCAATTTGCGTTGGATAATAGCACTACATTCTTCGGTTAGTTTAACCGTCTCATGATCTTCCATCTTTCTTTTCTTGACATCACATCCTTCAAGAACTTTGCGTAGTTAGGCATTTGTTCCAAAGCTTCTGTAAAAGGAATATTGATATTAATTTTCTTGAAGATGTCTAAAAATTTTGCGAATTGTGCATCTAACTTTTTCTTTTTGAAACGTTGAGGGAAAGGTAGAGGAACGTTAAGAGTAGAGTTAGGAGATATTTTAAGCTTCTCACCCCCTTAGTTGTATCATGCTTCCCTTCTTCCTTTTCAATTGTGAATTGATCCTCCTTGACTTCCTCACTTGGCATCTTTGGCCCTTCATAATTCGTTCCACTTCTTAAGGTGATCGCAGCACGACTCTTTGGGATTCACTTCGGTATTGCTTGGAAATTGTCCCGTTGATGTTGACTCCCGACCACTTTAGCTAATTGTCCAATTTGAGTTTCGAGATTTTTCATTTGAGCTCCCATGGTGGTAGCTAGTTGAGTGACATGGCCTTCGATTTTGTCTAATTTCTCCTCGTCTCGACTAAATCGACTTTTCGTCTCCATCATGAAGGTAGCTAGAATATTCTCGAGATTCGACGTCGGTTTTGATTCTTCAATTATCTCCCCATTTGATACCTTGAATCCGGCCGGTTGCAAAGCATTCTTTGGATTGGCATAGCTAAAATTTTCATGATTTCGATTTGAGGGATGGTAGAAGCCGGTGGTGGATTATTTCGGTAATTGTTGTAACTCCGATTATTAATGTAGTGTGCCTCTTCCAATGGATCGGATGGTAGTGAACTTGAACTTCCTTGAGAAACTCCTTGAATCACCTCCTTTGTTAGAGCCCCAATTGAGTAGTTAGCATCGTCATTTGTGCGGTTAATGCCTTTATGGGATCCGAATCGGATATCTCACCACCCTTCTAATATTTGATCTTTCCGTTGGCCATTGATAGCTATTCATAGCCATTTCTTCGATCAATCCATACGCTTCTTCAGCACTTCTTGCTAGCAATGCCCCTCATGGAAGCATCAATAAAATTCCTTGTTTCCCCATAAGACCATTGTAGAAGAAACACATTTGTTGGTCTTCGGGAAACCATGTCGAGGCATCGCCTTAGTAGATCTTTGAAACGTTCCCAAGCTTCATATAATGGTTCGAATCCAATTGATGAAATTGAGTAATCTCACCCTTTAGCTTCATCGTCTTGTTTGGTGGGAAAAATTTGAACAAAAATTTTTCGCTCAATTCTTCCCATGTCTTTATACTTCCGGGAGCTAAAGTTCCAAGCCAATTTCTTGCTTTCTCCCTCAAAGAGAATGGAAACAATCGTAAGCGTATAGCATCATCCGAGACTCCGTTCATTTTGATAGTATCACATATTTGCATGAAATGAGTGAGATGCGCATGTGGATCTTCGACAGCAAATCCTCCAAATTGATTTTGTTGAACCATTGAAATTAAGGCCGGCTTCAACTCAAAATTATTAGCGTTGATGGGGACATGAGTGATTCCTCCAAAGTTGCGGTCGAGTTTCGGTCGGAATCCATCCCGAATTGATTGCACCCTATTTAGTGGAATTTCCATCCTTCTGCCCTCGTTGTCTTGGATTACCGCATTCTCGTTTGCGTTGCCCCTTTCTACGTTGTCTCCTGCTCTCTCCATGTCTTCAAAAAGATCCCTTCTTAGTTTCCTTGAGGTAGCACTTGTTCTTCGGGCAAATGCTTCTACTTCCGGGATGAAAGTTTCTAACGGCACTCGAGATGAACGAGTGTTCATGCACTCCCTGAGTAGAAATTGTATGAGTTAAGTAACAAATAAGAAAATGTCTAAAGTAAGACTAAAAACACTAATCGTAATATCAACACAAAAATTATTTTAGTCACCTGCAACGGCGCCAAAAACTTGTTCGCTATATTTTTAACCAATCCGCAAGTGTACGGAAAATATGTAGAAAGCGGCGAGCAAGGTCGTATTCCACAGAGACTAAATATTTTTATTGTTTTGAGTATTAGATTGTAGTATTCTCGACTTATCTAGACGATCGAAAGGTAAAATGGACGATTAATGAAATAACATACAATAATCACAATAAATTAAAACGATTGAAAATATCCGAATGGAAGCGAATTGCAAGAGTTTAGAACGGTAGATTCCAAGGCTAGGTTTCCGTTGATTACTAAATTTAGTCGGGATTGGTTTCAAAAGTTCTAAGTGTGTTTCCAAAATGATAATCACAAAAATATTCTAAAGTCCCTCTCGAGATGCATTAGAACGTAGATTAAACACTTACAACAACGTCTCCGTTTACTATAAATTATCTAACTCCAAAATGTTCATAAGATTTAGATATCATCATAGTTCATCACCGATTTCTCAATCCCGTAATTTACTACGTCAAATACTCGAAACCTATTAATGCCCTCTTCTCTCGAATTATGAGCAATTAAGTTTAACATGTAAAAACATTGATCAAGTGTCTAAACATGAATCAAACCAAGTATTTGATAAAGAAATCACACTAGGTAAATATAATTATCAATCCCTCAAAATCATAGTAAATCAACGTACTCGCATGACCTGAATCTAAAGAGTTTAGCCGGACATGGAATTGAAAGGAAGATAGATTATCATCATGTTCATGCTAATAAAAACAACAAAATGAAGAAAAGATAGGAAGAAGATAAAACTCGTGTTGTGTCTTGATCGATCCCGGTTGAAACCTTCAAATGTTCTTGAAGTGTTCTTCAAGAATTTCTTCAAAACCTCCTCTTTTTGGTATCAAAGTCACTTGATTTCTTGTTATTTTCTCTCTCTAATCTCCCTTATCTTCAAAGATATCATCTATCCTACCCCATATATCCCTTTTATAAGGATAAAACATCCACTTTTTCCACAAAAATCTCTCAAAAATGTCAAAAGGAGATATTTCCACCGAAAAGTGACACGGCCCGTGTCAAATGACACGGCCCGTGTCATAGTATGCTCAAAAGCCCAAAAACCTGCTGGACAGGGGACTCGACCGTGTCAAATGACACGGCCGAGCAAATGACACGGACGTGTCGAATGACACGGCCCGTGTCATACTCGTCTGGATAAGCACGACAAGCCCTGGAAGTGAGACCCGACCGTGTCAATATGGCACGGCCGGGATAATGACACGGCCCGTGTCGATTGACACGGCCGGGCTCGTGTCGGCTCGTTTTGACACCGTTTTGACTCCGATCTCTCGTTTCCGCATTGCTTGGTATGTATTGGGGTTGGAGACTTCGTTCTTGCTTGATTTATGTCCATGAAGTACCTATAAAATCAATAAAACGTACCCAAGCGTGATCGAGTCCAATAAGCATAATACGAGTATAAACGACACAGTTCTACACATTTTAGGATCTTAAAACCCAGAAAATCGATGTAAATATATGTGTAAAAATGAGTGTTATCACCAACTCATCACTGTCTCGATCTTTTGAGGAAATACCTTCACGCCTTCTGCTGATATAACATGTCCCAGAAAGGTTACCTCCGGTATCCAGAACTCGCATTTAGAAAGTTTTGCATAAAGTTGGTGTTGCCTCAAAAAACTTAATGCCTACCTCAAGTGTTCCTCATGCTCCTCTTGGCTCCGAGAATATATTAAAATGTCATCAATAAAAACCACCACACACTTGTCGAGAAAATCTGTCAGAATCTTGTTCATCAATTCCATTAAAATGGCTGGGGCATTAGTTAAGCCGAACGACACCACCATTTACTCATAGTATCCATATATTTATCGAAATGCAGTCTTGGGTATATCCTCCTCCCGAATCCTTAATTGGTGATATCCGGACCGTAAATCGATTTTTGAGAACACAATCGCCCCCTGTAATTGATCCAGTACATCTTCGATCCTTGGAAGTGGATAACGGTTCTTGATAGTGACTTTGTTTAGCTCTCTGTAATTGATACACAGGCGTAGGGAGTTGTCCTTTTTCTTCACAAAAAGGACTGGCGCCCCCCACGACGAAGTACTCGGACAGATCAGTCCCTTCTTTAATAATTCTCCGAGTTGTAACTTTAATTCCTTCATCTCAGCTGTTTCCATCCTGTATAGTGCTTTGGAGATAGGCGTCATTCCCGGCTCAACTTAAATCGAGAGATCAACCTCCCGTTGTGGCGGCAACCCTGGTAATTCATCGGGAAAAACATCTGGAAATTTGCTCACTGTGGCAATGTTATCAACTGATAGCTGTCATGTGTCCTACCAAAGAGCATAACACCAATAATGTTTCTCGAGTGTCCCAAGATACTCCCATAGTAAGGAGGCTGATAGACCCTTTAGTACTGAAGTGTTCTCGACCCCTGATTATTTGAGTGGCACCGTCACAAGTCATAATGGAAACAGTTAGGTTATAGGTATCTAATATCGTCCTGTGCATGGTCATCCAGTCCATAGCCAAAATGATATCCTCATTTTGAAGTGGAAAAACCATAAGATTCGCTTTCCATCCCCGATCATCAAAGCGGATCGGACAGTTCCGAATTTCCAAATTACCTCCAACTCTGCTACCCTTGGGTAGCTTAATAGTAAAATATTCACAAGGTACAGAAGGAAGGTTCAAACGATTAACACATTCCACATATATAAACGAGTGTGTCGCTCCAGTATCAAATAGTACATGAACAGGCTGGGAATTAACAAGTAGTATACCTGAGACAGCAAGTGCGGTTTGGTCATCAGTAGCCCTTAATTCAAACATGCAAGATGGTAGTGTCCCTGAGGAGGGTGCAGTGCCTCCCCCGCTCCCACGTCCTCTTCCGGCACCGTATGGTGGGGGTTGAGTTTGGTAAAGTGGGTCTCGATAGTCGGAAATGACGGGTGCCCTTGATGTCTGTACTGAACCTTGCTGACTCTGAGAAGCTAGATTTGGTGTAGAGTTGACCCGTGAACAGTAGCGAGATATGTGCCCGCTTATTCCGCATGAAAAACACTTCATAACCACCTTACGACACTGACTCATGGTATGTCTAGCTATGCCACAATTGAAACAGCTCCGGCAGAGGGACCGATCGGATGTACCCTTATGTTGGTACGAAACCGCTGATTTAGAGGAGAACCTAGTTCCCGAGTTTATTCTACTGGTGCTCCCAGACTGATTAGACGTCTTCTGCTTCTTCTGGTTATGCCTGGTGTCAGAACTAACAACAAGGCTGTCATACGCCGTGACTACTTCCTCATATTCCCTCAGAGTAGTGCAGTGAAATCCAGCTGCGTAACGTTGAGCATCTTCTGGCAACCGTTGCGCAAGGTGATAGATTCCCTAATCTTCAGATGGAACCATTTGCAAAACATAGCTTAGTTCGGTCCTATAGGCTCGAATGATTTCTGGAACCGGCAAGTTCTGTGGTCCAACACTGAAGAAACTCCATGCACGAGCAGTTTGAGCTGACCTGGGGCAGTACTCATCTCTCAACAGTTTGGAAAACTAGATCCACCCGACTACCCTGTCCTCCGGCTTATAGGTCCTCCACCATCGGGCTGCAGTGTCGTGGAGGTGGTTGATTCCCAGCGGTACCTTTTGATTCCCTGGGAAACCGATTACCTCGAAAGCAGTCTCCATTTCGGAGATCCAGTCGTCTACATGTTTATCTCCCGAACCGTAGAATAATGGTGGTCTAGCCTTCAGCATCTCTCCCAGCCATCGGTCCTTCCCGGCATTTTCTTCCACGTTAATGACTGGTACCCGCTCTCATTGGTTAACCTGAGCAATTCCCATTGCAATGGAATGGGCGAGAGTCTGATATAAGCCGGATCCATTCCCCCGTTGTTCTGGTTTTCTGCCTCCTGTTCATTCTGATTAATGGATGGTGGCTGGTTTCCGACGGGAATGGTTTCAGCGGTGTTCCTGTCTTCCTGCTGGTTCACAGTGGAGCCCTGAGCATCGTTCACGATTCTCGTAGCTCCACGACGTGCCATTGTGTTAATTGTTCGATCTAGAGGGTCAGTTTAGTACAATTATTCTTTGAGTTCTATTGAATTCAAACATCATACCTGAATCTCAGGAAACATACGTGTTTCTCACCTTGACATTCCTCGAGGAGTTACGGTCGCTTGGAGTGTTGGACTTTGAAAACCTTTAAACATTTTCAAAATGTTTTGATAAAACTTTCCACGTGGGTGTTCGTCTCCGATACCATTTTTTGTAACGCTACCAAAATTTACCGGAACGTTACAGTGCCGTGAATCCCATGTGGGACCCACAAGGCAATTTTTTTTAAGAGTTTAAAAATTCTCCATAAAATAGTTTGCGTGAAAGTGGCTCCATGACAGTTTAAATACGAAACGAAATACTTTTTAAAAAAAACAAGTCCGCATACACGCTTATTACATAAACGTGGAATGTTTTCAGAATTTAGTTTAAAGAAAATAACAAGGCTTCTCCCCAACACTGCTCAAGCCTGACCGGAACTTTCGGGAACATCCTAAACATATTCAACAAATTTCCCTGACACAACGAATCGTGCCAGCCAACCTAGGTCAGATAATACGAACAAAATTCATTGATAGAATCAGATAAATCCGCAATTATTATTCGGTATGGCAGTATATCACAGAATACTCAACATTATCTCTTCTATCATCACATAAGCACCCAAGGTCGCAACCAAGGGTCACAGAAGCATCTACACAGGAATACTCCAGACGTGGGTACCATTCAGGTCTTATCCCGCAACACAGTGACGTATGGTATATCAACATATAAACTCCCAAGATCGCAACCAAGGGTCACGGAATTATCTACTCAGGAATACTCCGGACAAGATAAGTAAAACGAACAAAATTTCCACAGGTAGTGACATACATTAAATTTTGGAATTTAATATAACATAGTCCGAGCAAGATTTCACTTGCCTTAATTCTGGCGAGGTAATTCCCTTCTTAACAATAGATCGAACGACCACTATTAATTGAGAGCTCAACCTAATTACATTTTCGCGATCAATACCTCGTAAAGATGAAGAATACCAATGATTCCCCCCTTCCTGATTGAGTTCTTATCCTACTTCAATTCCTAATGTTGGGACCACGATTCTACGATTGATAATAAGGCGAACTACTACAATTCTCAATTCCTGGATTATCAATTTATCTCAACATTTTAATCACAATGCTCCTTACAATATGTATCCAAGACGACTACACTACAACCAAATTATCCATTAGCTAACTACTAGTTCAAATTTTCCAACTTCAGGGTGGAATGGTCGAGCACAATTCTAGCGTAATCCTCGTTTACGATTGTTCAACGAATTCGGTATTTTGATAACTAATTCACCTTAACAATTTTAACGAGTTCAACAAACGATAATTGAATCAACTCAACACAATCTATTACATAACTAACACAATAGCATTGGCAAAATAGGTTTACTCCTAAGGTTACAATCCAATATACAATTTTCACAATGATATATATGAATTGCTAGTCCGAGATAGGCTCTCGTTTAACGACTAAAATTAATGCTAGTTTTCAACATTTTGATAATTGTCAAGAGTTCTAAACTACCCCAAACACCCGAAATCTAGTACAACATAACAATCAACACTGAAATGGATAGGTTTGATAAACTCACCTTACTTGACGAGGGACGAGGAAGAACAACAAAGGACGATGAAGAACGGGAGGACAACACCGTCAAAGCCTTCTCCGAAGCTTGATCAATCTGCTCTACTAGGATAACACTAGGCTAGGGTGGCTAAAATCTGATTAGGGAGGCTGCAGGATGATATTTGAGATAGAGGAGATGTTTTGGGATACGAAGAAATGAAAGGGAAGATGTCATTTTATAACACTAGGATGGCTTTACGTACGTTAGGCCTTACGGTTTACATACATAAGCCCTATTACGTACGTTATTTTGAAATGGTTAAAGTACGTAAGGTAATCTCATAACCTACTGCCCGAAATAAAACTGACCATTACATAAGTAATGGTGTAGTAGCGTATGTAAAATTCCCCATGTAACATACGTAATGTTGGCTTATTAATGTACATTAACACCAGTTGACTTGCATGTCGCTATCGCGCCGAAAGTTATCCTGACCACACGAGATCAAGATTCTCGTCCGAAGACTGAAGACTGTGTTACGTACGTAAGGCCTAACACCTAACGTACGTAATGCGATAATGCTTAGCGTACGCAATGTTCTGTGAATAACATACGTAAGGCTTTTTTAATTCACTAAGTAATTATCACATTTAATCCTTATAATGCGACTTCCCTTTAGACTCGTCCAACAATTTCTCGGGGAACAAGACGTTGTCCACCGTCATATTCGCACCGATAATTGCTCAACGACATCAAGATATGTCACCGACATATCATCAACATCATACAATTACATCACAAAAACAAATAAGTGCGGACAAGCTTTTATACGTGAAAATACGGTCTAAACATACGTATAAAAGTAGAAGCATCCCGATGGAGCATATTATTAATCATTAAAAACGAGGTACACAATATTAAACAGCATGGAATACTCGGGGTATTACATGGAAAGGCTGTAGGGTACATTTATTCAAACACTTGGGCTATTATTTTCCTAATAACTTCCCCCCTTTTGATAATGCCACAATCCTTTAGAAACACGATGCTGTCTATAAATCTTCTGTCGAATGATCTGATCTTCGAGACTTAGACTAAATGTTGAACTTCTCGCAGGCAAGTTCTAAAACTTTAAATCCTACAAGACTACGTATATTACAACTTGAATTATGACTGGCTCGTAGATGCAATCTTATAGCAAGTAATCTTACTCCATACAACTTAATCTATGAACTGTTCGCAGACAAGTTCTTACAGATTGAGACTTAGCAAAATTTATACTTGGCAAATATTTCAATATGAATCGTAATCAAAGCAGTAAGTGAAGATCACGAGCTGTAATATTTTGAGGTAAAATAAGATATGATCTAGATTATAGTGCTGTTTAGAAATTGAAATACTACATAGGAGTGCATACAAAAATAAACAAAAATACAGTTGTCAGAAGTTATCCTCTATAATGCTGATGCTTAGACTTCTGTGAGGGATCATGCTTGGTTTTTTTCCACCAGTTCACTAAGGAAGCTCTGCTTCAGTCCCTCTAAATGTTTCTTACTTCCTGAGAGACATCGAAGGCGAGAATCCAATCTTCTGGGTTAGTTATCCGATCACCCTTCAAATGTTTAAACTTTAGTGTAATTTGTAAAGGGAGCTTTTCTTCTAGCCTTGAGAACTCCTTCGCAGCAGCATCCAGTGTCTTGAAATGGTTGAACATGACAGATTCCGTGATGATAGTTTTTGGGATAAAACAATCCCTGTATCGAAGGTTTTGATAAATTGAAGTTTTGATAAAGTGCCAACCCAGCATACAGCAAGCTGCTGTATCGAAAGTCGATCAAAGTTGCTAATCCTATATCGAAGACTTCTCATAATGCCATCATACAACAATAGAGTCTAAAAGCGCCAAGTAGGAAACTGTCTCTTCATACAACAACATTCCATACAACGACTACTCCAATATAGCCTACAACATAAATGGATACAGCATTCAAGATGTAAAGTATTGAGATCTTCAATACCTATCGAAACAGGACTGAAGACCGTTTTAAAAGGAATCTATGTTATTCGCTAAAGTCAAGTCTCGTTTGAAAAGAAGTATTTAAATACTGAAAGGATAAAGTATTTAAATACTAAAATCGATAGAGATCTTCAAACAACACAAAATTCGGATCTTGGTCTATACAAGTCAACCTTCCAGTTGTAACGGACTTTTGCTCAACGGATCTTTCTCAACGGATCTATTCAAAGGCTATATATATCCCCGCAGTTTGAAGATCAGATACACTAACAACAAGTTACCAAGAAGTTCTTACACGAATATATCTGAGTAAACATATTTCTTCAAGCATACTGCATATTCTGAGAGAAGAAATATACAAGTGCTCAACCTTGAACAACACATCATCAGCTCAAGCTCAAGAAAGTCAAGTTGTTGTTCAACAAACGTTCTTTCATTGAACAAATCCATCAGCCCTGTGTGGACTGAGAAAGCATTGCTTTTACTGAACTGTGTGTGACGGATCTGCATTGAAGAGACAAAGCTTCGGAACTGTGTGTGAAGAAGTTAGTCAAGTGAAAGCTTTAACCAATCTGTGTGAATGGTTGAAAGCTAAGATCTTTGTATCAATCTCTGTGGATGATACATTGATAGATTTGATTATAAATATGTAGTTGTGTACGTAGTATTTATAATAAACATTTTCACTCCTGTGTGGAGGACCAGTGGACGTAGAGGGGTTTACCTCGAACCACTTTAATTACTGTGTCAATTACCTTCTGCATTTACTGTTTTAATAACTGTGATTATTTTAAGTATACACTGCATACCGAGTTGTTGTATTTACAACAACTTACTTTTACAAGACTTCCGCTACGCACTCTAACTTGAAAAATGCACAGCTCGTTGCATAAACACTTTCCAAGTTGTAATCTGTTACTTAGTGGCCAACAAGTGGTATCGGAGCGGTTGATTCTAAAAAGAATCAGTCGTATTTTTGAACGAATCAGATCCAAAAATCACTTATTTTATCAAACAGACTTTTTCTTTCCTATATTCTCATATGGATACATCAATGATCAATAAAGTCCCTATGTTTTCTATTAATGAGTTTGACGACTGGAGAATCAAGATGGAGGGTCATCTTGCAGCAATGCACGAAGAGATGGTTTTTGTTATACAGGATGGCCCCATAAAGATCATGAAGGTAAATCCGGCCCCAATGATTAAAGGCCAAGCTCATGCCGAGATGCTCGAGAAAGAGCGCGAACAATGGACTTCTGATGACACAAAGCGCGCCAACCTCGACAATATTGCGAAGAATGTGCTATTTTTCACTCTTGACAAAGGCACGTTCTCTAAGGTAAAGAGCTGTAAAATAGCCAAGGATATCTCAGATAAACTCAAGTTAATTTGTGAGGGAACTGAGCTCTCAAAAGAAAACAAAAGTTCAAAATTGACTCAGCAATTTGAATCTTTTGAAATAAAACCAACTGAAACACTTGAGGAACTTGACCTCAGATTCACTGGCATTGTTGGTGAACTTGAAGCATTAGGCAAAATTTACACAAAAAAGAGAAGAACCTAAAAATTTTCAGATCTCTCCCTGCCCGATGGGACATTAAGACCACAGCTATACGTGTGTCGTGCAATCTTAATAAAATATCTACTTTTGATCTCTTTTATGATCTCAAAGCATTTGAGTATGATATAGACAGGAGAGAGAAAGCCGGAGAATCTCCCGCAAGGACTACGGCATTAGCCGCTGTATCCAACCGAAGACACAGCATGCCCATCTCATCAAAGTCCATTCACAAGAATGCTGACAGCGACGACGACATCCTGTCACAAGATGAAATGGCGCTCCTCATGCATAAGTTCAAGAAGTTCATCAAGAAGTCGGGAAAGACTCCATACAGGCCCAAGCCTGTTCACAAGGTAAGTACCGAAACTTCCTATGGTGATGCTAACCTGTGTTATAATTATAAGAAACCAGGACATTATGCAAATAAGTGTCCCCATCCCAAAGTTAAAAGGTTGCCGGAAGCCGAGCAACAAGAAAACGATGAAAGAATATGTGCTTGGAAATACAAGATCAAGGCCCTGATTGGTGAATCAGAAGCCTCCCCCGCACCATCAAAGTCTGAAGAATGTCTTCAGGGAGTTACTGACAGTGACTCATCTGATGATGAATTCGAAGATAAAGCCTATATGTGTGTTATGGCCAAAGACATTCCGGAAGATGAAGGTAGCGATGATGAGGTAAGCTCAACCTCAGCTATTCCTACTAATGCATGTCATACTTTTGAAAACATGATGAATGAGTTTAAGAACATTCAAAAGGCCCATGGTACATTGAAAAATGAAAATATGCTGCTCCAACTTTCTAACATAGAGCTGAAAGAAGAATACGACTTGCTAAAAGTAAATTTCGAAAATATGTCTATTGATTGTGAAAACAGCAAAGTTGATCATGAAAAACTCAAGGAGAGCAATCATCAACTTGCTCATGAACTAAGTGAAGCTAAATCTCATAGTGAAAGCAAGATAAATGATTTTGTTCTGCTTCAAGCCAAAGTAAAAACTCTTGAAAAACGAGAAGGAGAACATTCTGAAATCATTCGAGAAATCATCTAAAAGAATGAAAGAAATTATAAGCACTGGGCAACATGCTCATGATAAAAGTGGCTTAGGATACAGCTCAATTTCCAATAAAGGGAAAACTAGTATTGTGTTCGTCAGGGGTGTGGAACCCATTCTTGTATCGGAAAAAATTCCGAGTCCTGTGAAGGAACCCGTTGCACCGCAAATAGCAAAAGTTGCCATTCCGCCACCTCAGTCAAATTCCAGACAGCAGAATCCTCAGTTATTCATACATGTAAGGCGTACCCAACAGTATGCTCCCTGAGCATATCAACAGCCGTTCAGAAAGAAGGTTGTATCCAAATATGAAATGCCCGCACGGCACCCTAGGTATTAGATACAGGAGCCTCGTTATCCCTCGCGAAAGCAAGTTTTCGCACAGTATCACAATAGCTTTGGGAATCCAACTGGAGACCCAGAAGGCAAGTTGTAAGGCCAAAGAAAATGGCTCCACCTCCAAGACGGCATTCGTACTGGATTAATAATAATAACCCTGAATTTTACATGCATAATAATTATCATGGTTATAGCGACTACGTACGTGCCCCACGTAGATACCGCAAAAACGTACCTAACGTAACCTACAGTAAACCAATTGCTGTCAGGAAATTCTGGGTACCTAAAGGCACGAACATCCATGGACCCAACAATCAAAGGGGACCTAAATCTACTTAATTTATTTGCATACAGGACATCTTATAGAAGGACATTTGGTACTTCGACAGTGGATGTTCTCGGCATATGACAGGAGATAAAAGCAAACTGTCAGATTACGTAGAAGGTTGCGGTCCAAAAGTGCGTTTCGCTGATAAATCTAAAGGAATAACAAGAGGGAAGGGAACCCTGCTTGTAGGAAAATTCAAAGTCACCGATGTAGCTTATGTTGATGGCTTATAGTACAATCTACTTAGTATTAGCCAGTTCTGTGACAAACAGTTCTCGGTGAAGTTCTATATAGATCACTGTAGAGTCAAGAACATCCTGACCAAAGAAATTGTGCTCACAGGAAGCATATCAGGTAATATGTATATTGCTAATTGGATTCGTACGAGCTCCACAATTCCGTATTTTGTGGCCAAATGCACTACAGATCAAAGCTGGCTATGGCACAAGAGGATGTCTCATGTCAACTTCAAGACTATCAATAAGCTTTCCAGACAAGGAATGGTTAGAGGATTGCCAATGTGTCATTCCAAAAAGACAGCGTTTGTGGACCCTGTCATAAAGGCAAGCAAATCAAAACCATCCTGAAGAGCAAATCCTACCTTTCCACACACAGAGTTTTTGAAATGCTACACATGGATCTATATGGTCCTGTAGACCCGGTAAGTTTGGTAGGTAAGAAATATTATCTCGTTATTGTTGATGACTTTTCCAGTTACGCTTGGACAATCTTTCTAAGTAAGAATAAGGAAACAACATCAAAGCTGCCCGAGCACCTGAGAAAGCTTCAAAATGAGAAAGGGTTGAGTATCGTGGCCATTCGTTCCGACAGAGGTACAGAATTCACTTACTGCTTTGTAGAGCAATATTGTTCGGCAAATGGGATACAGCACGAATACTCAACTGCTCGTACACCTCAACAAAATGTTGTTGCTCAGCGAAAGAACAAGACATTGAAGGAAGAAACCAGGACCATTATTGCCGCTAGCAAGTTGCCACAGCGTTTCTGGGGCGATGCCACCAATACAGCGTGCTATACACAAAACCAATATATCATCAACAATCACCACAACAAAACAGCATACGAGGTATGGAACAACAAAACTCCATTAGTTTCGTACTTTCACATATTCAGATGCAGGTGTTATGTCTTGAACAACGGGAAAGATCAACTTAGAACCTTCGATGAGAAATCGGATGAAGGGATATTTGTAGGATATTCCTCTGTTAGAAAAGCTTACAGGATCTTTAATAAAAGGAAGCTAACAATTGAGGAATCAGTACATGTAGTATTCGACGAACCTCACCATGATCCTACAGGAGTAGAAGATCTCACTCAGAACATCCAACATCTTTCCATTATAGATCCACCAACATCTATAGAGCCTGTCGTTGACCTAGAAATCAACCCCGCAGCTATAAGAACTGAAGTAGATGAAGCCGATGCTGTTCAAGCTGAAGCCGAAACTACAGCAACTCAAGATACAGTACGGGACCCCGAATTAGAACCCGACAGAAGATGGTTGAGATATCACCCAAAGGAGTTGATCATAGGAAATACTGATGCTGTAGTATCTACCCGTAGGAGAATACAGAGTACACAAGGAAATGTACTATGTGCGCAAGAAGAACCTGAATCTGAGATATCTCCATTTCCTGAATGGAAATCTCAATCTGAACTTAGAAGACTTAACATGTGCACTATTGTTGTATTCTTAGCCTAATCCGAACCTGTTTCTACCAAAGAAGCTCTAGACAACTCTCATTGGATTACATATATGGAAGAAGAGCTTAACGGTTTCGAAAGGAATAACATATGGTATCTAGTACCCAAACCTACGCATCAATCCATGATTGGAACCAAATGGGTATTTAGAAACAAGGATAGAAATGGACTCATTAACAGAAACAAATCCCGACTAGTTGCCCAAGGCTACATACAGGAAGAAGGCATAGACTAGGATGAAACATTTGGCCCTGTAGCCAGACTAGAATCCATTAGGATATTTCTAGCCTTTTCCGCCCATAAGAGCTTCATTGTATATCAAATGGACGTCAAGAGTGCATTCCTGAATGGAGACCTTACCGAAGAAGTATATGTTGAACAACCACCAGGGTTTGTCAATCCAGAAGGCGGAGACCTCATATACAGGCTAAGGAAAGGACTATATGGACCCTAGAGGATGGTATGAGACTCTGTCCCAGTATCTAACCGATAATGGATTCGAGAAAGGTGCTATGGACACGACCTTATTTAAAATACAGGAAGGTGATGACATCCTAATGGTTCAAATATATGTAGATGATATAATATTTGGTTCAACTAACCTTGTTTTGTGTCAAAGGTTCTCTAATCTCATGCAAAGTAAAGCAGGTAAAGCATTTGCCTATAGAGATATTCATCAACCAAGAAAAATACAGCAAGGAGCTTTTCAAAAAGTTTGGAATGAATACTTCCAAATCATCGTCAACCCCCATGAGCACTTCCGTGCTAATTAGTGCTTATAAAGCTGGAAAGCCGGTTGATCAATCACTCTACAGGAAGCTTATTGGCTCACTCCTGTACCTAACGGCTAGCAGGCCCGATATCCAGTTTGTTGTAGGAGTGTGTGCGCGATATCAAGTACGCAATATCAAGTAGCACCTAAAGAATCACACTTCGCAATTGCCAAACGAATCCTGAAATACGTCAAAGGAACAGTCAATGTAGGACTATGGTATCCTAAAGAAGGCGGATTCGATTTAGTTGGCTACAGCGACTTGGATCTCGGAGGTTGCAAGCTAGATAGGAAGAATACAAGCGGAAATTGTCATTTTCTTGGACCTAGACTTGTGTCTTGGTTTACCAAGAAACAATTGGCAAACTCGCTTTCAACAGCTGAATCAGAATACTATGCTGCTGGTAGTTGTTGTATGCAGATCCTTTGGATGCAACAACAGCTGTTAGACTATGGAATTGAAGCCAAAGAAATGCCTATAATGGGTGATAGCATGAGTGCAATTGCAATAACGCACAACCCTGTATTGCACTCGCGTTCTAAGCACATCAACATGAAGCATCACTTCATCAGGAATCATGTTGAGAACAAGGATGTTCGACTGGAAAAAGTTCATACATGTATCCAGTTAGCCGACATCTTTACCAAACCTCTCAACACAGCAATATTCTGCATGCTTCGACAAGAATTGGGATTGCTACAGCCTGACTCCCTGTAAGTTTTTAATGCTTTTACTCAGCAAATGAGGGGGAATGTTTTAAGACCCAAGAATACAGTATCCACCGTTAATTATATGTACACTCATACTATCAGAACAGCACTGTAGGAACAAAGAGACATGAATTATCCTACAGCTGACGGGTGCAATAATTAAGGGGGAATACAGTATGACCCATGAATACAGCAGTAATCCGAAAGTTGTTGTATGGAATTGAAACCCGTATGTACCTTTTAAGGGGGAACGTTGTATTTTCGCGGATACAGCATATACGATGGGAAATCAATTAATATGTTATTACTTTTACAACGATTTTTAGTCCACGTGCCCTGTTTTGATTAAAACGTCTCTTGCATTAAATGCTTTTACACGACATCTAGACATTAGTATTTCAAAAGACGCAATGTTTCAAATTATTTTACTAATTCACACTACCAATTTGGGCAATAAGGGAAATTGATACGTTAGATGTGGGACCCGCTCTCATTTTAAAATTAGATGGATAAGCTGTACCCGTTACACTCAGTCCATCCTGATCGTTCATTTTAAACAACGGTTCCCATCCCTTCAATCTGACCATTCATTATCTGAAAACCCTTAACCGCCGCCCACTATAAAAGGACTGTTAATGCCTCTTCAGACTCTTTACGCTTTCTACATATTGAACGAGTATTTGAGCATACAGCCTACAAGTTTTATTGCTTTTACTGCAATTTTCTTTGAATCTTCCTCACTTTTCTTCAAGAAACAACAATAGCATCTTCACAGACTTCCTCTCTCTCTCTCTCTCTCTCTCTCTCAAGAAGACCTCAAACATCATTGACAGACGAATCTTTGCTAGATCTGTAGTGGTTTAACGTGTTCGTTCTGAAGGAGACGACGTCGAATCAATGGAGTTTGTCATCTCAATGATTCGTCAACAAGGCCTCTCTCACCTTGGGAGTCACACCGCTGAGCATTTCGATGCTCAATTGGTTGAGGAATTTTACCTCAACGCTGTTGTCCGTTTCTTCTCTCTTACTTAGGGAGGAAACGTCGCCGGCATCACTGCTGTCAGTCATGGAGTGGAGATCCGTGTTGACTAAGAACTGCTTCAGAATCTTTATAGACTACCTGCTGATGGCCTTACCATGGAAGAACTCGATACGTTTGGGTCCCAAGAAATCCTAACCAGATACTATTGCTTATTCACCGGTTCAACATCGGTTGAAACGGTTCATACTTCATGCCACAAGAAACATTTTTGTCTTCCTTTTGTTTACTTACACGATTTTTGTTGTCGTATAATTGAAAACCGAACAGGTGTATTCAAGATGTGCACCAATTTGAGGTTCCGGATGATGGTCGCCATCACGACCTGTGAAAAGGTCAATTAGTGCCAGATTATTCTCAAGAGACTGCAGGAAGAAGTATCCAAACCTGCCTCTCAAAAGAAGTCCTTTAGTTTATTTCTCAATCATATTCTGACAAAATGCGGTGTTCCGCAAGCCAAAGAAGTGGAGAAAATAATCTCTCGGATATACTTTGTAAGCATCAGGCCCTTCGTTTTGAACAAAGGACCCCTTATTGTGAATAGACCTTTTGTCTGAACTTTGCCCCTTTCTGATGTTCCAAGGTACATGTCTTCGAAGTCAAGGAGCGAGGAGACCTCGAAGAAAAGGAAGAGATATCACAGAAAAACTCCCGTTGCTGCTGAGAAGTAGAAAAGGGAGCTAAGGAGGCTCACAAAAGTTAAAGTTACAAAAATCTCTGAGGATGCTCCTTCAACGGCCCAAACCCACTGTATCGAGCCCCCAGGGCGCAACCCTTGCAGAAGAGATGCCTGCTAATGTCGCCACAGTAGATCCCGAGCCTTTGGCGGCTACGACAGATATACAAACATCTACTAACTTAAAATACTATGGCGAGTCGGCTGCCACTTTGGATCTAATATCCACATATCCTATATGGGATTCCACACCCGTGAAGGATCCATCTCCCCTCAAGGTACCAACCCCAGTTCGGGATCCAGCTCCAACACAGGAATCCATGCCTGTCGAGGTTTGCATACAGCGGACCCATGCACTGTACGCAGCCCCTCCCCAGACACCATAATTAACAAAACATTGCTTTCTGTGCAAATCGAGCAGACATATGATCGCTTTGTCCAGTGGAAAGCCTACAGGCTCGCTCCGTATGACACTTTGTACAATTGGAGCGAATGTTGCGAAGAAGAAAGGTTTGTGTTGGAAGTGACGGACTCTTTAGATATTGAAGCCCTGATCCAATGGGATAGCCTTTACTGTAAGGAGTTGATATCAAGACACCTCATGTACAACGCCGAAACCCACATGAAAGGAAACGCCAAATCCACTGAATCAGCTCCCCACAGTCCTAAATCTGATCATGACTCGGACGAAGATGACGACGCCTTCCAGGCAGGTCTGAGAATGAGTCGTGAGGAAACTCAACAACAACCGGATCAAGGGACCTCAAGCCAACATAATATTTCCAACAACGAGGGTCTAGTCCCTCCTATCGCAGAGGAACAACCAACCACTCAACAGGCACCCGAGCCTATCGCCACCGACGACCAGACCCGCACCATCCCGCACGAGGAATCAGTCCCTCTGCTGGAGCAGGCGGACACTGAGAGACAGCAGGAGGATTCAAGCCCTCCTATATCTATGTCTACAGAACCCATTCCAGAACAGGAGGATACAGCCACCCTTATTGCCGAGCCCACATTGGATGCTCCCGCACCTTCAACTATAGTGGAATTCGACAACGGTATCACACCTGAGGATATCCAACTCGAGTCACGCACCCATGTGAACTTGAGACAGCTGAACGGAGCTAAAGATTTTGCCCAGCCCGACTCTCCCTGAACCATTGAGAAAAAAGAGCAACTGCATGCTCTTGGCCAACAAACCGTTTTCCTGCAGGACGCCGTTAATGCCCTGCATGCTATTGAAAAGGAGATTGATTGGTTACATCAGTATGCCGTTGAAGAAATGACCGATATGAGGCACGAAGTCTCAAAAGTGGAAGAAGCCTTCCGCATCTTGCCTACCGTCTTCAAACAGGCCCTTAGCCAATTGCAACAGCGTCAGGAGCAGATCATGATGGAAGAACATTCAAAGCTTCGTGTTTCTGAGTCCAAGACAGCATCCGCTCTTGTTGAATCAGGTTCCCAGCTTCTATCCGACGACAAAAAGATTCAAGATATGTCGCAGGTGCTCAACTCCCTAGTTAATAAAATGACAAGTTTTGAGACCAAACAGAATTCTGCTATGAAAATCCTGGAATTCTTGGATAAAAAGGTCTCTTATCTTGATGGAGCCAAAAAGGGGGAAGAGGCTAGGGAAGCTGTAAGGAGAACAAGGCTCGAGCAAGAGAAGGAGATGGAAGCTGCATTTGGAGACAGCATTACTGCTGAAATTTCTCAATTAGTATCTCCGTCTCACAACGTCAGGATACAGGGAGATCGTCCAGAATTTCATGAACCAAATTTTCCATGGGAAAACCTCATACAAAAGACGCAAGCAGTAAACCTCCCAGCCAACCGACAGCCAACTGCCGACGAGATAAAGAATTGGAGGAAGAATGAACTGTTAGGATACTTCGTAGTTCTTATCAGGGATTCCACCATATTTAATAGTTGTAAGACTGTGCAGGAAGCCGCCACGGAATTCAAAAGGAGGTTGGACGAAGGAACTCTCCCGCTTTAGCAGAAGATGAAGTCCAAGCATAGGCAAGGAGACTTGGTTACCCACCTAAAAGATTGGATCCTGGTGTTCGATAAATCCTATGAAGGTCAAGCTATCTACCTAAATCGAAACAGGGACGCTAATCAAAATTGGTGGAAGGGTACCAAGAATGACCCTAGAAGGCCTTGGAGGCATTCTGATTCTAAGAGCTATATTCCTTCCTGTATTCCTATATTCTTATTTATTTTTTTAGATAGCAAAAACATTATAATCCTTGTTCAATATCAATAAAATATTTTTCTCTTGAAAGATTACAACTCGTAATCTACTGTATTCTTGTATGATTACGATATTCAATCCATTTGCTGAATTAATACAAGTATAAAAACTTGTTAAATATTAAGCTTTAAGAACCTGTCTGTGAACAGTTCATAGATTCAGTTGTATACATCTAGATTACACTGTAAGATTGTGCCTGCGCGCCAATCAAAGATTTAAGATGTAATACTCTTGTTAAAATTGAACTAGCCTGCGAGGAGTTTATAGTGTTAGGCAAATTGCTGAAGGCCAGAACATTCGACAGAAGACCAAGAAGTCTGCCCTCCTGTAAGATGCTTCATTAGGTGTCAAGGTTTTGGCATCATCAAGGATTTTTGGAAAACATCAACAGAATATAAGGAGACTTGGTAAATTATCAAAAAGGAGGAAATTATTGGGATAAAACAATCCCTGTATCGAAGGTTATGATAAAGTGAAGTTTTGATAAAGTGCCAACCCAGCATACAGCAAGCTGCTGTATCGAAGACTTCTCATAATGCCATCATACAGAAGCAGAGTATAAAAGCGCCAAGTATGGAAGCTATCTCTTCATACAGCAACATTCCATACAACGACTACTCCAATATAGCCTACAGCATAAATGGATATAAAATTCAAGCTGTAAAGTATTGAGATCTTCAATACCTACCAAAACAGGACTGAAGACCGTTTGGAAAGGAATCTTTGTTATTCTCTAAAGTCATGTCCCGTTTGAAAAAAAGTATTTAAATACTGAAAGGATAAAGTATTTAAATACTAAAACCAATAGAGTTCTTCAAACAACGCAAAATATGGATCTTGGTCTATACAAGTCAACCATCCAGCTGTAACGGACTTTTGCTCAACGGATCTTTCTCAACGGATCTATTCAAAGGCTATATATATCACCACAGATTGAAGATCAGATACACCAACAACAAGTTACCAAGAAGTTCTTACACGAATATATCTGAGCAAACATATTTCTTCAAGCATACTGCATATTCTGAGAGAAAAAATATACAAGTGCTCAACCTTGAACATCACATCATCATCTCAAGGTCAAGTAAGTCAAGCTGTTGTTCAACAAACGTTCTTTCATTCAACAAATCCATCAGCCCTATGTGGACTGAGAAAGCCTTGTTTTTCCTAATCTCTGTGTGACGGATCTGCATTGAAGAGACAAAGCTTCAGAACTGTGTGTGAAGAAGTTAGTCAAGTGAAAGCTTTAACCAATCTGTGTGAACGGTTGAAAGCTATGATCTTTGTATCAATCTGTGTGAACGATACATTGATAGGTTTGATTAAAAATACATAGTTGTGTACGTAGTATTTATAATAAATATTTTCACTCCTGTGTGGAGGACCAGTGGACGTAGAGGGGTTTACCTCGAACCACTTTAATTACTGTGTCAATTACCTTCTGCATTTACTATTTTAATAACTGTTATTATTTTAAGTATACGCTGCATACCGAGTTGCTGTATTTACAGCAACTTACTTTTACAAGACTTCCGCTACGCACTCTAACTTGAAAAACGGACAGCTTATTTCTTAAATACTTTCCAAGCAGTATTCTGTATACTTAGTGGCCAACAATAGTACAAAATTATCTCAACATTTCATTATTCTTCCATGCCTTCAACTCTTCTGCTGATGGCTGCCTGTCTGTAGGGAGTAAGATCTCAGCGGACTTCTGCACTATCTTTTTTTCAAGGAAAATTGGGATCCTCGAATTCGTGACGAGAACCAGTTACCCTAAATCCTCTTACTCCTTGACCTAGCCCAGATCCGACCAGTGTTCCGATAGCTGTAGCAACACTCTCATCTAATATTGATTCCATTTCCCTTTTCTTTTTCCATCCTCCATATCCTTCCAGTCTCATAGGCCTCTTCCCCCTTTTTGGTATTATTAAGATCTGTGACTTTACCATGAATATCCCGAAGAATA
This sequence comes from Orobanche coerulescens, assembly GCA_033398695.1. Taxonomy (NCBI): domain Eukaryota; kingdom Viridiplantae; phylum Streptophyta; class Magnoliopsida; order Lamiales; family Orobanchaceae; genus Orobanche; species Orobanche coerulescens. Next base: position 127,438,247 of record CM065802.1, on the reverse strand, counting down.
TCCATTAATAAAGCCTACTTGTCTTTAATGACTTTCACTGATTCCACCAGACTGGTGACCACTGCAGTTAGGTCTTCAATTTTTTATCATGGGCAGTAAGTCTGGATTCAGTGTACTTTAGGGAGGCGATCATTTTGGATTCCACAACTCTCAGTTTTTCCTGCTCCTCCTTAAGTATTATCTCTTGATGTTGTTTAAGTTGGTTCAGTGTCTGCCGTAAGGCGTTCGGCATGAGGCAGAATGCTTCTTCAACATCCTACACAGCTCTTTAAAGTTTGGGGAGTTCATTGTGGGTATTTTCTGGCTCCAGTCGAGTTCCTTGGGGTCATCATACAGCACTTTGACAGCATCCTGTAACAAGATGGTTTGGCGACTGATTTGCTGCAGTTGCTCTATTGTTGCTTCGGTGCAAGGAAAGTGGGGATGAGAAAGTTTTGAATCATAGGGATCTCTCAACTGCTTGATGAAGACATTATGGTTTGGCTTTTTAGGACTGTCGTTAGCTATGAAGTCCTAATCTATTTCAGTTGGTGAATCTGTAGGGATAGGAGTTGATACTAGCTTGGTTGTTGGAACCTTTGTTGGTTCAGCCGGTGTTACTGTCTGGGCGACAAAAGGGACTGGTTCCTCCTACCTCGTTGCGGTGTTTGTAGCCTATTGGGCAGGAGGGGCTGATTCCTCCTATTGGCCCTTAGCTTCCACCTGTTTCTAAAAGGGACTGAATCCTTTAGTCGGGCAGTGCGGGATGCATCTTCCTCAGTCGGAGGAACTGATTTCTCCTTAGCGGTAGATGATGGTTTCTTAGGCTACTGGTCTGGTGCAGCAATTTTAGTAGTCACATGAGGGACTGATTCCTCCTGTACCTTGACAGCCTGGCCTGTTTTATCTTGAGTGTGGGAGACTTGGGTTGATCAGATGATGTCCTTTGGCCCTCGACAGCCTTGGACTTCGCAAAATCTTTCTCGCAAGCCTCTCCACGGCTCATCCTCAGACCTGTATATAGGGCGTCATCATCCCCATCTGAGTCGGGATCTGAGTGATAGCTTGAGCTCCAAGTCACATCTCCGGACTGTTTCTTCCTTTTCAGTCGGGCCTTTTCCTTTTTTACATATTATGTCGTGATCACCTCATGGCAAATAATTATTCCTCCTACCAGGCCTTCTAGTAATATAAAGTGTCGTATGGGGCGACCTTGTACTCCTTCTATACATTGAAGTGTTAATGCCTCATTGATTTGGACCTGGAGAACTATCTTATTTATAATGTCAGTGGGGGAGGGACTCCAAACACTAGAGGGTTCCAATGTCTAGTTGGGATCCTCTACATATATGGGATCCGATTGACGAGAAGGATCCATGACAGGGTGGAGTGCCCTATTGGGACAGGGACTCCTTACAGGGGTAGAGTCCCTGTTAGGAATAGTGGCTCTCGGCTCGGAAGGGGCAGTCGATTAACCGATTCCTTCTAATTTACCAAACAACTAGTGATCAATTACAGCCGTAACTGGCTTAAGATCAGTTGAGTGTTTCTTTCATAGGAGTTGCGTCATGTGGGTTTTCTACTGCGGCAGAGGGTGCAGTAGGCAGAACTGCCTCAGTTACTGTTGTAGTCACCTGTGGTGCTGTAGGAAAAGCTTCCGACTTTAAAGACTTCATTGTCCTATGCTTTTCCTCTTCTTTTAGATAGTTGTAGGAGTGCCGCTGTCGAAAATAGATCTTTTCTTACTGACGTGTCTGTTCTTGCTATCATCATCTTTGGACTTTGAGGAGTGATCGGTAACGCCTCTTGGATCACTCAACATTAGCAATTAGAAGGGGTTGGGCTTGTTGGCAATAAGAGTTTCTTTGTTGAATAGGGTGGGTTTCGAACCACCTAGGAATTTTCCAGCTTGAATCTTCTTAGCAGCAGGAGATTGCTATATGCAATAGCAAGTTAACAAATAGTTCAGCATCAGGCCAGAGGACTTCCTTCCTGAATCTGGATTAGAAGTCTCCTCCTGTAGGCACTTCATAATCACTTGGCACCAGTTAACTTTCTCCCCGGATATGATGGTGGCCATCATATAAAACCGCAGATTTGTGCATATCTCAAAGACTTTGGTGCGGTTTTTCACGACCCTGCAACAGAATTGATGATGATAAAAGTAGGGAAGGGTGAAGTTCTTCTTGTGGCACGACGGATGGATTTCTAACGACATGGGTTTGCTGGTGAAGAGATTCGAGTAAGCTTCCAATAAACCATTAGAGCCAAAAGTTTCCAGCTCCTATAGAGTCAGACCATCAGATGGCAACTTGTATAGTTTCTCAAGGAGCTCCCTATTGATGGAGATCACCTTTTCCTGCACAGTGCTCATAATGTATAGTTGAATTTAGCATCCAAATAGAATTCCTCCACGATCTATTCATCATAGTTTTCTGGTTGGAGACTACCTAGTCTATACAGACGTGATTGCTTGACACAGAAAATGACAAGGTTCATCCCGATCATGTCCTCGTCCTCCGAGATGATATGCTCTTGAAGAACAGAAAGAGCGAAGATAGTCCATAAATATTTGTGTCCTTCTTCTTCAGAAAAAGTGGTGAAGTTTGTGAAAAAGACATTTTGCAGTGGATGGAGAAGAGTAAACGAAATGGCAGAAAGATTTTAAAGCATATAAGTTGTATGTTGTAGGCTCGTTTAATATGCAAAAAGCATAAAGAGTCTATAGATCAGCATACTGGCTCTTTTATAGTGAGCAGGAAAGCTATATTATATTGAATAGTCAGATATAAGGGGTGGGAACCATTTTTGAATAGAAGTAAAGAATGAATTCATATGTAAATGGTACATCTAATCCATTAGTTTTCCAAATTAATGCCCGGTCCCACCTATGACACATATCAGCTTCTACAATTACACGTCTAGGCGGTGTCAATTTTAAAATTGTGGGATTCAAGGTTTCAAAGTCCATATGTCATTTCAGTAATGAAAGATAAATCATTTTAAATTCAGACAATGCATGTGGGCTAAAATTGTTTTGAAAAATGTTAAGTGTATGAAATTTGATACGCTTAAAATGTTAAATGAAACCCTACAGTGTTTGTGTTGTATCCGTGAAAGTACAATGTCTCCCATTATAAGATACATTCAGGATTCAATTCTTACAGCAATTGATGATTAATATTGTACTGCCGTGTCCTATTGTGTTACCCCTTAATTGATGCACACTTCATCTGCAGAAAAGTAATTGTACCTTATTCTTCCTACAGTAAGGATATAACTTGTAGTTCTGAGTGTATGATTAATTAAAGTGGACACTGTATACATGGGTTTTACAGCATTCCCCCTCAGTTGGTGACTGAAATTAAAAACTTATAGATAGTTTTGGTCGGGCTATAGCATTCCAAATTCCTGGCGGAGCACACAAAACCTTGTTGTGATATAAGGCTTTGTAAAGATGTCGGTTAACTGAATGTCTGTATGAATTTCCTAGATCTGGACATTTTTATTCTCCACATGATTCCAAATGAAGTGATGCTTCGTATCAATTTGCTTGGTCCTCGAGGGAAATACATAATTGTGCGTGATTGCAATTGCACTTGTGCTGTCGCACATGATTGGAGTTTATCTTGCCTCAATGCCACAGTCCTGTAGCTGTTGTTGCATCCAAAGTATCTGCATGCAGCAGCTTCCAGCAGCATAATATTCTGACTCAGCTATAGAAACCGTGTTTGCCAATTGTTTCTTACTGAACCATGAAACAAGTCTAGGTCCAAGGAAGCGACAACTCCCGCTCGTACTCTTTCTATCCAACTTATAGCCTCCAAGATACAAGTCGTTGTATCCCACCAAATCAAATATTCCTTCCTTAGGATACCAAAATCCTATATTGATTATTTCTTTAACGTACGTAAGAATTCAGTTGGCCATGGTGAAGTGCGACTCTTTAGGTGCTACCTGACACCGAGTACACACTCCTACAACAAATTGGATATCGGGCCTACTGGGCATTAGGTACATGAGTGAGCCTATAAGCTTCCTGTAGAGTGATTGGTCCACTAGCATTCCAGCTTCGTCAACACTTATTCGTGTGGAAGTGCTCATGGGGGTGGATGAGGACTTTGAAGTGTTCTTCCAAACTTGTTGAGCAGCTCCTTGATCTATTTCTCATGCTTGATGAATATACCAGTAGGAAGTTGTTTAACATGTAACCCTAAGTAATAGCTAAGTTCTACTATCATACTCATTTCAAATTTAATTTACATGAGACGAGAAAACTTTTGACACAGATCAAGGTTAGTTTAACCAGAAATAATATCATCCACATAGATTTGCACCATAAGAAGATCATCACATTCCTTGATTTTGAAGATGGTTTTATTAATGACACCTTTCTCAAATCCATTATTGATGAGGTACAGTGATGGGGTTTCATACCATGCCCTATGTGCTTGCTTACGCCCATACATCACTTTTCTTAGCCTGTATAAAAGATCTCTGCCTCTTGTGTTGGAAAACCCTCGAGGTTGTTCAACATATACTTCTTCGGTTAGGTCCCCATTAATAAATGCGCTCTTCACATTCATTTGATATACGATACAGTTCTCATGAGCTGCAAAATCAAGACATATCCTAATAGCTTCTAGTACGGTTATAGGGGCAAATGTTTCGTCATAGTCTATTCCTTCTTCATGTCTGTAGCCTTGGGCAACTAATCTAGACTTGTTCTACAAAGCCATTTTCGTCCTTTTTATTTCAAAATACCAAACATTATTTCTTTCGAAACCGTTGAGATCTTCTTCCATCGAAGTGATCTAGTGAGAATCATTAAGAGCCTCATTGGACGAAACAGGTTCATATTGTTCTAAGAATATAGCTAGAGTGCACATGGCAAGTCTCCTAAATTCAGCTTGGGATTTTCATAGAGGGAAAGAAGATTGCTTAGAACAGGATTTTATAACCTCTTGTGCATAGAGTACAGGTCCTTGTGGACTATGTATTCTGCTTCTGGTGGACACACTAGCATCAATATCACCAATTATTACCTCTTGAGGGTGATCTCTTAACCACCTCCGGTCGGGTTCCAGTTCAGCATCCTTTATCGTGTCCTGTTGAGCCGTAGTCTCAACTTCAGCTTTTACAGCATCAGCTGACTACTTCTTCTGTTCTTACAGCAGTGGGATTGATTTTTAGATTTACAACAGGTTCTTCCTAACTCTGTGGGATTCCCTCAAGAGATAACATCTAGATGAATTGGGTTAGGTTTTCTATTTCTGTTGGATCGCAATGGGGTTCATCGAAGACTACATGGACTGACTCCTCTATTGTCATCTTCCTTCTATTGAATATCCTAAATACCTTGATGACAGAGTAGTATCCAATGAATATACCTTCATATGAGTTTTCATCGAGTTGATCCTTCCCATTGTTGAGAACATAACACCTGCATCCAAAAATATGAAAATACGCAACCATTGAAGTTTTATTATTTCATACCTCGTATGCGGTTCTCTTGTGGTGCTTGTTTATGAATACAATAGTTTCTATATAGCACGCTGTATTTGTTTCTTCTCCCCAAAAACACTGTGGCAACTTGCTTGCAGCTGGCATAGTTCTTGTTGCTTCCTTCAGCGTCCTGTTCTTTCGCTCGGGAACACCATTTTATTGGGGAGTGTGGGCTGCTAAGTATTCATGATGTATGCCATTGTCCACACAGTACTGCTCTATGAAGCAGTTTGTAATTTCTGTGCCTCTGTCGGAACAAATGGGTATAAAACTCAGTCCTTTCTCATTTTGAAGCTTTTTAAAGCCCTTTCTCAAGAAGATGGTCCAAGAGTACCTGAAAAAATCATCAAAAATGACAATACAATATTTTTTACCTCCTAGGCTGACAAGGTCTACAAGGAAATAAATATCCATATGTAGCACGTCCAAGATCCTGTGGATTTAATGATAATATTTGCTCTTTATAGACGTCTTGACTTGTTTGCATTTCTAACAGGGTCCGCAAACACAGTTCTTATGAAATAAAATATTGGGCAAGCCTCTGACCATTCCATATCGAGCTAATTTGTTGATGGTCTTAAAGTTGATGTGAGGCATTCTTTTATGCCATAGCCAGCTTTGATCTGCAGTGCCTTTGGCAACAAGACAAGTAAATACAACACTAATGGGTTTCCAGTCAGCAATATACACGTTACCTGACCGGCTCCTTGTAAGGACAATTTATTTTGTGTTTATGTCCTACACCCTACAGTGATCTATAGAACTTAACCAATAATTGTTTATCATAGAACTTGCTACCGCTAAGAAGATTGTATTGTAGTCCTTCTACGTAGGCTACGTCGGAACCTTGATTTTTCCTACAAGCATGATTCCTTTCCCTCTTGTTCTTCCTTTTGATTTGTTACCGAATTGCACCTTTGAACCACGACCTTCTACATAATCTGTTAGCTTGGTGATATATTGTAATACCCGTACTTTTTATTGACTTTTTGACCTTGCCGTTCTTCCTATTTTGTCGCTCTGTAAACCCTTGGTGATGTTGTCGATGTTTATCTAGAGTTCCGTGCCTTGTTTGGATCTTGATCATGCTGTTTAAACATTTCGGAAGCGTTCTGGGTCAGGGAGATAGCGCACGCTAGGCCTATGCTAACGCACGCTAATTTTGCTTGAGTAGCGCACACTAGCTTTGAGCCTTAGCGCGCGCTAACGGACCAGACAAGGCAAAGGCAGTAGCTAATTCCATACTCTGGACTAGTAGTTGGCACACACCAGGAGTTCGCTAACGCACGCTATTCATGGTTAGTAGCGCACGCTAACATCGTCCGTAGCGCATGCTAACGAGCTGAGTCGGCAGAGGTAGTGAGGTTTTTAGACTTTCTGGACTAGCAGGTAATGCATGCTAAGCAGCGGCTAGCGCACGTTATATGTGTTGCGTAGTGCGCACTAGTGCTCAGTGTTAACGCACGCTAGCGGACTGAGACAGTGAACTGGGACTTTTGTAGGACACTAGTTGGCGCACGCTAAGGATGTTAAGTAATGCGCGCTAACGTCTGTGGACAATATCCACTTGACTACCGGGTGACCCCATTAACGCATGCAAATATTGAGACATAGCGTGCGCTAGACTGGGACAGTATATAAGGGGACAGTCAACCCCTGTATTTGTCATTTCATATCATTTCCACTTTTTTTGATTGGGAGAGCTCAGGAGAGGCGATTTTGGGCGATTTGAGGTGGTCTTGCTTCAGATATCATCATCTTGGGTTGGATAACAAGGATTCTACAACATCTAATACATTTCTATCCTCCAAATCAAGGTAAATTCCTTAGAACCCTAGTTTTTGGGTAATTTGGGTATTTTCTTAGATTCGTCTGATTTATCCGTTTTGGAGCTTGAGAACCTTGATATTATGATGTATCTACCCCGTATCCATATTTCCCCTATGATTTTATGGATTGTTTTGTACCGTGTTCGGACGTGAGAGAGTTTGGGTGATTTTCCAACCTCAAGATGTTTACACATGTAGTTTTGTGAATCGTAGGCGGGTTTCGGGAGTTTCTTCGTGTGTTATGAGTATGGATTATTGATTATTATATTCCTTGCGAATCGTTTAGGTGCCGGAAGTGCGTTCTCGGACCTACCGAACTTATACTCTTTTCAGTTCGAATTCTCAATGTCTCAAAGGCAATTATATGTTGTACGTTCTCGACTTTGAAAGTAAGATATATGAATGGCATGATTATTTATATCCACTCTGGGACGGGCCGACGAGTCCTCTGAGGGTTTCGTAGCCTCTGATGTGATTCCACGGATAATATGAGTTAACCACTCTGGGACGGACCGACGGGTCCTTTGAGGGTCCCGTAGCGTCTGGTGCGGTTCCACGGTTGATCATGTATGCATTGATGAGATGCTATGAGATTTAGTTATTTCGGAATACTAGTCTTGAAATGTTGAATTGACGGTTATTTTTACTTTATTGTCGAGGAGTATTGTGTTTCATATTCGATATACTTGCACTAGCTATTTCAGGTTCCATAACCCCTTTATGGGGGAAATACTTTTTATGTATTTCAGGTTCCAGGAGAGAGGACAGACATGTATCGTGTCGGCATAAAGATGATGGGCAAGTGAGATATTATGTCTTGTCTCCGGTTATATTTTTATGTTCCTCCATTCAGTGTTGTTGTACTGGAATGGTTTTTGAATACTCGGGTATTGTTTTTCAGTCTTCTTGATGTTCCGGCATATGTTGCCGAGGTATTGATTTGTGTTGTGATGTATTTGGTTACATTGGATATGGTTTGTGTAGTGCGGCGATTTATACGCCTCGGTGGTGATCAGCCTAAGGGTCGAGCGACCAAGCCAGCATCAAATAATCCAAGGCAGACTTTCCAAGCTAAGTGTCCAGACCAAGACCAGGTACCGAGCGATCGAGGTCCAGGGCGATCGCCTCTTGGCACCTAGCAATCGACTCTAGTGCCCGACCAATGACGACCGTCCTATGCCACGTGTAAGGCCATCATCCGTCATATCTATGAAGACCGAATCTTGGAAGGAAGACACACGTGCAGATCCGCGAATGGCGCCGCGGATTAAGGATCTTTGACTCCAGCCCATCAACAGCTGTCAACGACAAGGACTGCCTCACCTACCGATAGACCCTCCGAAAGGTCCTAGGTGGGACCTCCGAAGACAGCGACAGAGGACGCGTGTTGTCTTCTCATTGGTTCACACATCCGGCTGCCAGCAGCTGCTGCGAACTTCAAGGAGAGCAACCCATGTGCTAAATATGATCGCCCGCTTACTATAATACAGTAGAGGCGATCGCCCAACGACTTCCACTCTTATAAATAGGAAACCTCTAGCAACTAGAAAAAGGGTCACGAATAGTGATTTTCATACGAGAGTTCATAAACCATCAGTCTTCCAAGAGTTAGATCAAAACACAGAAATCTACACAGCATTTCACCTTTGTTGCAAGAACTCACAGAGCATCAACTCTGGTTCTTCCGGCAATCATCAGCACTCAAGATCTAGATAACTAGGGTCATTACACTCATTATAATTGTACTCTAACATTAATATTTGTACTCCCTAGTATTCGTATTAATAATATCTTGCGAGAGCATTCATGCCCGGGACTAACAACCCCGACAAATCTTGTGTTATTTACTCTCCCTCGGACGTGCTCTCGCATTTGTTATTACTCATCCATTCCAGCAATCGCTTCCGGATAATATTTTGAGTAAAAACAATTGGCGCTAGAAGGAGGGCTTGAACCTACGACCTTCACAAGACATGAATGTCGCTCGCGCACAAGACATGGTCGCGGAGGTTGGTTCCATCGAACTCCACGACTGTGCATGGTCCCTCTAGGCCGGGATGGTCGGCCTTTCTCGAGGGATCTGCAAAATTGAAGACCGCTCACTAAACGATTTATTTTTGTCCCCTTACTTTCACTAAGTAAACAAAAACAAGGGGGAAGAGCGGAGCTATATATATCACGATCGTCTTTACTCGGAAATACACGTACGACGATCGGTATTGTTCAGATATATGTGCAATGATCAACTTTGTTCTGAAGTTACCAGTATAAGTTTATCAATTCACTCGGAGCTGTACGCACGACGATCGTTCCTCAAACACTTCTATAAAATTATGCAATCAAGAAATTAGAGAAGCAAACATTTATTCATCACATGGAATACAAAAACAAACACGGTCGCCCGAAGGTAAAAGTACAACGATAGCAACAAAAATTACAAGTAAAAAGCAGAAAAGCTCAGGGATCGGCGCTCATTCCATCGCCATCAGCAGGCTCTGAATCCCCATCCTCCGAGGCACCCGGATGAACAAGGTTGTCCGGCAACGGGTACCAGATCAAGTGGATTCCGAGATCTGCAGAAAGGTCGAGGATCAGCACGGTAAAGTCAGGCTGCAGTGGATGCTCCAGCGCATAGGCTTTGAAGTTTTCAGCCAAAGGGCCGACCTCGAGCCCTCCCTTCATAGGGGCGCGGATCGCGTCATCATAAGCCATATAGTAGGAGAATTCGCTGACATACTCCACGTTAACAAAGGGATCGGCCTCAGTCGCCTTCAGCTTTTCCTTCAGCTCCACAACCGTTTGGCTCACGCCCTCGAGCTTGGCAGTTTTGGCGGCCACCTCTTCCTTCGAGGACGCCAGCTCACTGGTCAGTCGGGCGACGGTCACCTTCAGCTGGTCGGCCTCCTTCTGCGCGGCCGCGTGCGACCTACGTGCTTCCGTCATCTGGTCCCGCATCCAGTCAGTCGCCGCCCGTGTCCATTCAACATCCTGCCTCGCCTGCTTAGCTGCCTCCACGGAGCACTTCTCCATGGCCGCGAGCCGGTCGGCAAACTCAATGTTTTGTTTCCTTGCGGCTTTGAGGTCCGCATGGAGACGAGCGGTGGATGGCTGCCCCTCATAGTCCCGCACGGCTTGAGCATCCATCGTCGCCATCTGGAGGGCCAGCGCGAAAGTAGCCTGCATCGCATCAGCTGATCGCCGGCACGAGATCGCGTCCAGATCGGTCGTCTAGGCCTTCGGCAGGGAAGTGGTAGCCCGAGCAACGTAAGAGGGGATATCGCTGACCTCGCGAGGAGCTTTTCTCGCCAGGAAGTCCAACGCCATAGGCAAGCAGTTAGGGTCGGAGTGGCGGATCCTGCACAAATGGCAAAATAGTTTAAGTGTGTTTCGTACACAAGTTTCATAATTCGGCAAAGTGACCAGGCTTACCTCTCGACCTTATCTGGGTCATGGCCGAAGAACGGCCTGCCACGCGAAGTCTCGGCCTCAGCAGTCTCCATGGACTGAAGGAAAGCCGAAGATGGCATGGACCCCTCCACCAGAGGAACCACAGAAGGCGGAGGCACGGAGATTGGCGGCTCGTCGGCAGTGGCAGGGACCTAGGGCTCCACAACCCTCTGTTTCTTGCGGCTGAGCCGAAGTTGCTCCTCCTCCCAAGGCTTCAGATCTTCGACGATAGGCTCCTTGAGGTCTTGCCTCTGGGGTCGGTCGCGGCGGAGCAGCAGGAGCTCGGCTCACCTTTTCCCTTGGCAAAGACGGTTCATGACCCCCGGATTAAACATGGCAATCGCAGCAGGGGGCTCTGGAAAATAAGGGAAGCAAATTTCTGCAAAAGAAAACAATCGACAATGTTAGTAATCTTCCTCAATCAAGACGATCGGCATTTCAAAGAAGATCGCGAAAGTTCATACCTGGAACTTTTAGATGGCGGGGGTAGCGAAATAGCCGAGCAGCCAACCAGCAGGCTTCATTGTTAATTTGGCATGCGTCTATATGGTCGTCAGGAAGACTCCGTATCCTCTCCCAGATGATCGCGAAGTCAAAAGCGAGGTCGCCCGCCGCCGAAACAATGACACCTGCAAAAAGAAGGCCAAAATCAGATCAGTTCAGAATGTATCCGAACAAAGGGAGAGTCTAAATCCTTACTCGGACTCCTCTCCCGAAAGCCGGTGGGAATATCCAACTCATCGGTCTGGTTGTCGCTCGCTGCCCACTTCCAAGCACCACCGACCCAGAACCACTTCAACGGATCACCCCTTACTTTATTCGGGACTCCAAGAATCACCCGACCTGAGCGACCTTGGATATGGTAGCCGCCGACGGAACCTTTTTGAACCGTCAGTTTGAAAAGATGGTTCATCTCCAACGGCGAGGGAAGACGATACAACATATGGCTACCAAACAAAGTGAAGGTGAACATAATTTGCAGCCAGGCGTTCGGCATCAATTGAAGCGGTGCCACGTTCCAGGCGGTCAGCAGATAGGAGACAGCAAACGGCAACGGGAATCGCAGTCCAGCCTCCATTATCGCCTCATTGACGGCAACCATGCCCTTGGAAGGTTGATTGGCTCGCTCGTTCTCGGCAGGCACGTGGAGGCAGACATCATAAGGAACATGGAACCTCGCCCTCCAACGGTCTAGATCCTTCCTTGTTGTCGAGCTCCCGATATGGCCAAGGGTCCATGGAGAGCGGCGAGTATCCCGGAACAAAGTCCGCCTTACAGGTTCATAAGTATGGGCGATCGAGTATTCAGTGAAGTTAAATTTGGATAGTGGGCCGGCCAATCTCTCCATGAGATCGGCAAAATCTGTGAAAGCTTTGCCGAGTGCGCTTTTCTGCTCCCCGTGTGCCGTCGCATCCATCTCCTCCCATTTTAGTGAACGAATCCGCTAGGCCTCCGCCACCTTGGCTGCGTCAGCCTCATTAAAAAGTTCTTCGACCTCCGCAGGCTCAATCCCGACGCGGATGGCCTCGATGGTGGTGTCCACATGAAATTCTGCAGAAGGTTCATCCCGGGCTGTCAGAGCCCCGGCAGCGGAAGTGGGGTCTTCCGAGCAGAAATCGGCTATGCCTTATTCTCTAGCAGAAATGCATAAGGTTTTTCACCTTGTAACCCCAGTCCTTTTTATAGGCAGGAGTGGGGTCTTCCGAGCAAATAAGCGGAGTCCCGAGAATCGAAGTGCAACCGTCAGATACGCCATATTTAAGGCTGCCCTCGAATTCCACATGCGCGTCGTTTCGAGGGCACGCCAAAGGACAGCCTGACAAAACTGTCGGACTCCCCCAATAGGAGCCCAACACGTGCCCCGGTGACGTCTTCACAACCGCTGTCATTTCCCGCTCATTTCAGCGATCGACCAGGTCGTCCAAATTCAAAATCAGTCCGTTCGAGAGACGATCGTCTGTTCTATAAAAGGCTGAGTCGCTCGTCTAAGCCAAGCGATTGCCAGTAGAACCACCTCACCCTACGTCTTCAACATCGGAGCGAGCTGGGGGGCAATTGTTGTGCGGCGATTTATGATAAGTGTCATTTTTGTACACTTATCCATGGTTTGTATCGATAAAATTTACCCATAATTGAGCTAGTCTACTCGTTTTTTGCTTTTAATTTATTAGTTTTAATAATTTTATTTTTATTGGATGATGATCGGATTAAATAACTGAATTACTCAAGAAACAACATGTTTAATAAATATTCTCTTTATTGAATTTTGATATATTCATGTTGTAGGGCTTTCCGAGACGAATTCGGCAGTCTTTCCGGATTCAAAATCAGAGTTATATATCAAAAGTTATCATCCGAAGAAGATCTGGGGCAAAACGCAAAGTCCGAGGAATTCTGGGCTTAAAACGTAACTAGAAAAGCTTCAAATGAGCAAATTTACGAAGCCACGTTACGGCCGTAACATTCAGGAGTTACGGCCGTAAGTCACCTCATTTACGGCCGTAACTCCTGAATGTTACGGCCGTAACTCTTGACAGATTGCTATGATTTGTCTAATTTTTTATACTTTTTGTGTATTATTGAGGGGATGGCTGGCATTGATCCGATATAATGTAATAATGCTGTAGTTTTGGAGCTATTAGATGACTTTAGGTGTATAAATAGACCCCTTAGATCCTTCATCATTTACCATTCATCATATAATTTTCCATTTTCTTGTAAACTTTTCTTTTTGTGTGTAGAACACACTTGTGTTCTTGAGTGATCTTTGTAAGTGTGGTGTAGTATATGTTGTTCAGAGAGTTTATTGCTTCTATCTCCTTTATCTACTAAGGGAGTTAGGATCAATTCTTTCTCTTGATTCAACTAAAAATGACCACCAAAGCTTGTAATATGTGTAATAAACCCTTTATGGGCTAAGTTTCTTAAGTTGGGATTATAAACAAGGTTAGTCATGTTATTTATGTTTGTATAAAGATATATTATGAATTACTTATTATTGTGTGTGATTTTCATTGTTTTAACAATCTTTATTTATTTGGCCAATTAATGAAGATATTTATGATCTTCATATGTTTCTAAAGAAAATATGTTTGATTAGATCAAATGATCTTCACTCTAAGTTGTTCTAGGGGATAGAAATATACCCCTAGTCCTTAGATGATTCATTGAGTTATTTTCACAAATCCTAATGCTATGTATTGAAGCCAATCAACATAGAAATATAGTGGATTGATTCAATATGTAAGGGGCGTTTTATAGTTCGAAAGAGAAACCGTCTTTTTAAGGAAAATCGAATCTACACAACATAATAAGTAAATTCATCTTATGATCTACAATACATCTTTTATAACTAATGACGAACTAAGTTTGTAATCCCAACTATTTCATTTTATCGATAATCAATCTATTATTATTGCTATCTTTTTATTTCCTTATAATATTAGAACTATTATTGCAATTTCTTTGCAATTATTAAACCAAACTTTTTAATTGTGTGTTTCACTCATCTTAAGTATCTATAAAAATAGACTAATAGTGTATAATTCAAATTATAACATAACTTCCTTGTGGGATCGATAAACCGGACTCAAAAAGTCCACTTTACTACTTGATACGATATCGTGCACTTGCGATAGTTATACAAAAAGCGTGTCAATTTACACGCCTCGACGGCCATCGACATAAGGGCTGAGCGACCGAGCCAGCATCAAATAATCCAAGGCAGACTTGCCAAGCGAGGAGTCCTGACCAAGATCATGTATCGAGTGATCGACGTCTAGGGCGATCGCCTCTTGGCACCTTGCGATCGACTCTGGTGCCCGACCAAGGACGACCGTCCTTTGCCACGTGTAAGGCCATCGTCCGTCATTATCTACAAAGACCGGACCTCGGAGTGAAGAACCACGTGCATATCCGCGAATGGCGCCACAAAATAAGGATCTTTGATGCCAGCCCATCAACAGTTGTCCACGACAAGGACAGTCCCACCTACCGATAGGCCCGCTGAAAAGTCCTAGGTGGGACCTCCTGAGACAGCGACACCAGACGCGTGTTGTCTTCTCATTGGTTCGTACATCCGGCTGCCAGCAGCTGCTGCGGACATTAAGAAGACCAACTCATGTGCTAAATACGATCGCCCGCTTATTATAATACAGTAGAGGCAATCGCCCAGCTACCTCCAGTTCTATAAATAGGGAACCTCCAGCAACTGGAAGAGGGTTCAGTTGAGAAGTTCACGCAACACTGCTGTTTCTTACAGAAGTTCACAAACTCAACTAAAAATGCAGCACTCCATCGTTGTTACAAGAACTCACAAAACATCATCTCTGGTTCTTCCGGCAATCATCAGCACTCAAGAGCTTGATAACTAAGGTCTTTACACTCATTATAATTGGACTCTAACATTAATATTTGTACTCCCAAGTATTCGTATTAATAATATCTCGCTAGAGAATTCAAGCCTGGGACTAACAACCCCGGCAAATCTTGTGTTATTTACTTTCCCATGGACGTGCTCTCGCATTTTATTTGTTACTCACCCGTTCCAGCAATCCCTTCCGGATAATATTTTGGGTAACAACAATCCGTCCATGCAAGGTTCCTTTGGGCAGCGATCACTCGCCCTTCGTTTAAATACGAGGCGGGCGTAGCCGAAGGACCCTCCAAAACAAATCAGAGGATGACTCGCTCGCCCTCTAAAGTTCGTCATCAACAGGAAGGACTTAGGCAAGCGATCGCTTCCCCTTACATAACGTATACCATCAAGGATCGCCATCTGACATGATGGTCCGAGGTAGAAGAGTGCCGACATGGTTGTGGAGGACGATGGAACCATCTATGTTACCATGCAAGGTTCCTTTGGGCAGCGATCGCTCGCCCTTCGTTTAAATACGAGGCGGGCGTAGCCAAAGGGCCCTCCAAAATAGATCTGTGGACACGTTCGCCCTCCCTCAATGTCCCATCATCTAACATGGTGGACCCGGATAATGCGATGCATCCCTTCCCCCTTCACAACGTATACCATCGAGGATCGCCATCTAACATGACGGTCCAAGGTAGAAAAGTGCTAACAAGCCGCGGTCGTGGAGTCGATTAATCTAATGACGCCCCGTGCAAGGACTCCTTCAGACCAAGACCGCTCGCCCTTCGTTTAAATACGAGGCGGGCGCAACCTACGGAGGACCCTCACAATTAAGTGAGTCGCGAGAAGTTGGCCATCAGAAGAAATGCCGCTCGCGCACAAGACATGGTCGTTGAGGTCGGTTCCATCGAACTCCGCGCTTGTGCATGGTTCTAGGCCGGGATGGTCGGCTTTCCTCGAGGAATCTGCAAAATTGAAGACCGCTCACTAAACGATTTATTTTCGTCCCGTTACTTTTACTAAGTAAACAAAAATAAGGGGGAAGGGCGGAGCTATGTATACCACGATCATATTTAGTCAAGTACACGTACGATGATCGACATCGTTCACATATATGTGCAATGATCGACTTTGTTCTAAAGTTACCAGTATGAGTTTATCAATTCACTTGGAGCTGTACACACGACGATCATTCCTCAAACACTGGTATAAAGTCATGCAAAAGACTCAGAAAGACAATCATACAAGCAAGAAATCAGATAAGCAAATATTTATTTCATCACTTGGAATACAAATACAGACGCGGTCGCCCGAAGGCAAAAATACAACGAAAGCTACAAAAAATTACAAGTAAAAAGCAGAAAAACTCAAGGATCGGCGCCCATTCCATCTCCAGCTGCAGGCTCTGAACCCCCATCCTCCGAGGCACCCGGATGAACAAGGTTGTCCGGCAGCGTGTACCAGCTCTAGTTGATTCTGAGATCCGCGGAAAGGTCTAGGATCGGCACGGTGAAGTTAGGCTGCAGAGGATGCTCCAGCGCATAGGCTTTGAAATTTTCAGCCAAAGGGCCGACCTCGAGCCCTCCCTTCTTAGCGGCGCGAATCGCGTCAGCATAAGCCATATATTAAGTGAATTCGCTGACGTACTCCACATTAATGAAGGGATCGCCCTCAGTCGCCTTCATCTTTTCCTTCAACTCCACAACCGTTTGGCTCACGCCCTCGAGCTCGGCAGTTTTGGCGGCCACATCTTCCTTCGAGGATGCCAGCTCGCTAGTCAGTCGGGCGACGGTCACCTTCAGCTGGTCGTCCTACTTCTGCGCGGCCGCGTGCGACCTGTGGGCTTCTGTCATTTGGTCCCGCATCCGGTCAGTCGCCGCCCGCGCCCGGTCAACATCCTGCCTCGCCTGCTTAGCCGCCTCCACTAAGCTCTTCTCCATGGTCGCGAAATTGTCGGCAAATTCAATATTCTGCTTCCGTGCGGTTTCGAGATCTCCATGGAGATGGGCGGTGGACGGTCGCCCCTCATAGTCCTGCACGGCCTGGGCAGCCATCGTCGCCGTTTGGAGGGCCAGTGCAAAAGTAGCCTGCATCGCATCAGCAGATCGTCGGTGCGCGATCATATCCAGATCAGTCGTCCAGGCCTTTGGGAGGGAAGCGGTAGCCCGAGCAACATGGGAAGGGATATCGCTGACCTCGCGAGGAGCTTTGCTCAACAGGAAGTCCAACACCATCGGCGAGCAATTCAGGTCGGAATGGCGGATCCTGCACAAATGGAAAGAGAGTTAAGTGTGTTTCCTACATAAGTTTCATAACTCAGCAAAGTGACCAGGCTCACCTCTCGACCTTCTCTGGGTCATGGCCGAAGAAAGGCCTGCCATGCGAAGTCTCGGCCTCAGCAATCGCCATGGACTGAAAGAAAGCCGAAGATTGCGTGGACCCCTCCACCAGAGGAACCGCGGAAAGTGGAGGCACGGAGATCGGCGGCTCGTCAGCAGTGGCAGGGACCGAGGGCTCCACAACCCTCCATTTCATGCGGTTGAGCCGAAGTTGCTCCTCCTCTCGAGGCTCCCGCTCTTCGACGACAGGCTCCTGGAGGGTCTTGCCTCCGGGGTCACTCGCGGCGGAGCAGCAGGAGCTTGGCTCACCTTTTTCCCTTGGGGAAGACGGTTCATGACCCCCGGATTAGACATGGCAATCACAGCAGGGGGCTCTGGGAAACAGCGGAAGCGAATTTCTGCAAAAGAAAACAAACGACAAAGTTAGTAAACTTCCTCAGTCAAGACGATCGACTTGTCAAAGAAGATCGCGAAAGTTCAAAGAAGATGGCGAGGTTAGCGAAATAGCCGAGAAGCCAACCAACAGGCTTTGTTGTTGATTCGGCGTGCGTCTATACGGTCGTTAGGAAGACTCCGTATCTTCTCCCAGATGATCGCGAAATCAAAAGCGAGGTCTCCGGCCGCTGGAACAGTGACACCAGCAAAAAGAAGGCCAAAATCAGATCAGTTCAGAAAATGTCCGAACAAAGGGAGAGTCTAAATCCTTACTCGGACTCCTCTACCGAAAGCCAGTAGGAATATCCAATTCGTCGGTCGGGTTGTCACTCGCTGCCGACATCCACGCGCCGCCGACCCAGAACCACTTCGACGGATCACCCCTCACTTAGTTCGGGACCCCTAGAATCACCCGGACAGAGCGACCTTGGATGTGGTAGCTGCCGACAAAGCCTTTTTGAACCGCAAACTTGAAGAGATGGTTCATCTCCAATGGCGAAGGAATACGATACAACTGATGGCCGCAAAACAGAGTGAGGGTGCAGACGATCCGCAGCCAGGCATTCGGCGTCAATTGAAGTGGCGCCACGCCCAAAGCACACAGATAGAGACAAATAACGGCAATGGAATCGCAGTCCAGCCTCCATTATCGCCTCATTGATGGCGACCATGCCCTCGGGAGGTTGATCGGCTCGCTCGTTCTCGGCAGGCTCGTGGAGGCTGACATTAGAAGGAACATGGAACCTCGCCCTCCAACGGTCCAGATCCTTCCAGGTCGCCGAGCTCCCGATCTGGCCAAGGGTCCACGGAGAGGGGCGAGCAGCCCGGAACAACGTCCGTCTTACGGGTTCATAAGGATGGGCGATCGAGTATGCCCTGAAGTTAAATTTGGGTAGTGGACCGGCCAATCTCTCCATGAGTTCGGAAAATTCTGTGAAGGCTTTGCCGAACAGGCTGTTCCGCTCCTAGTGCGCCGTCGCATCCGTCTCCTCCTGTTTTAGTGAACGGATCCATTCGGCCTCCGCCGTCTTGGCCGCATCAGCCTCATTAAACAGTTCTTCGATCTCCGCGGGCTCAATCCCGACGCAGATGGCATCGACGGCGGTGTCTACATGGAATTTCGCAGAAGGTTCATCCTTGGCGGTCAAAGCCCCGGCGGCGGAGGTACTATCTGCCTCATGCGCATCTGGTCTTCCTCCGGACATATTCAAAGAGAAAGGAGGGAGAAGGAGTTTTTTGTTCTTACCTAAAGACTGAGTCGATCAGCGATCGTCACACGAAGCTTCGCGATAAATCGGCTATGTCTTCTTCTCAGGCAGAAATGTATAAGGTATTTACCACTATAACTCCAGTCCTTTTTATAGGCAAGAAGCGGGGGCTTCTGGGTAAATAAACGAAGTCCAGAGGATCGAAGTGCAAAAGATAGGTCCGCATTTAATGCTGCCCTTGAATCCCGCATGCGCGTTGTTTCGAGGGCACGCCAAAGGACAGCATGACAAAACCGGCGGACTCCCCCAATAGGAACACGACACATGTCCCGGTGACATCTTCACAACCGCTGTAATTCCCGCTCATTTCAGCGATCGATCAGGTCATCCGAATTCAAAATCAGTCCGTTTGAGAGATGATCGTCTGTTCCATAAAATGCTGAGTCGCTCATCTAAGTCAAGCGATCGCCAGTACAACCACCTCACCCCACGTCTTCAACATCAGAGCGAGTTGGGGGCAATTGTTGTGCGGCGATTTATACATCTCGACAGCGATTAGCCTAAGGGTCAAGCGACCAAGCCAGCATCAAATAATACAAGGCAGACTTGCCAAGCTAAGAGTCCTGACCAAGATCAGGTACCGAGCGATCAAGGTCCAGGGCGATCGCCTCTTGTCACCTAGCGATCGACTCTGGTGCCCGACCAAGGACGACCGTCCTATGCCACGTGTAAGGTCATCATCCATCATATCTACGAAGATCGGATCTCGGAGCGAAGACCCACGTGCAGATCCGCGATGGCGCCGCGGATTAAGGATCTTTGACTCCAGCCCATCAACAGCTGTCAACGACAAGGACTACCTCACCTACCGAGAGACCCACCGAAAGGTCGTAGGTGGGACCTCCCAAGACAGCGACAGAGGACGCATGTTGTCTACTCATTGGTTCGCACATCCGGCTGCCAGCAGCTGCTGCGTACTTCAAGGAGACCAACCCATGTGCTAACACTACTAGAAAAAGGGCTATCCTTGACCCACTTTTTATGACCCATGCTAGAAGATGACGCGCAAAGAGCAAAGTCACAAAAGAAGAGTCATTTCGAGTAAATTTTCTATTGGGGATGACTCGTTTTCAGAAGCGTCATAACATATGGGTCATAATAAGTTAAAATTTAGCCTGCTAGATGACGCTCGTTTTGCTTTGTCCTAAATAGGGGTCATCTATGTTTTTTTTGGCATAAACAATATGTTTTTTTGACAATCTGCTTAATCAAAATCTATTGTTTTTTTTTTTGGCCAAAACACTGCCGCCGCTGTAAAACTCCCCAAACTCTCCAAAGACTGTCGCCGCTGTCAATCACCTCTCAAAACACTCCCGCCCTAATTTCCCATCTCAAAACCTTCGCTCGACATCAAAACCTCTCAAAACTCTCAAAACACTCCCGCCATAATTTGCCCTAATTTTGAAAGGTATGCCCTAATTTGTTTGTTTGAGAGTTTTATGTTTTCTGTTTGAATGCAGTTGTAGAGTTTTATTTAGGTTATAAAATCAATTTATTGATTTTTAATGTAGCACACCAGGATTTTGGTAATGGATAAATCTTGGATTTTGTCCGATAGATTATCAATCGCATACGAGGAAGGTGTGAATGCCTTTTTAGAGTTTGCACAATGCAATAACCCAAATTCCGACGCCATTCCGTGTCCTTGTGTAAATTGTATCAATTTGTGTCACACTTCCATCTCCAACGTGCATTATCACCTGTTTAAACACGGTTTTGATGAGAATTATAGTGTTTGGTCCTTCCACGGAGAAAATTCATCTAAGGATGAAGCTCAATGCCCTAATGAGTCTAGACCTCCCGAGTTCGATTACACAAAGGAGATGCTACATGAGGCCTTCACATATGCATAGAATGAACCTAGTTTATTGAAATCACTTCTCGAAGAATGCGACAAGCCACTATATGAAGGGTCTAAGTATAATGCACTAAATGGATTGCTGAAATTCCTACATTTAAAAGGTCAATTTGGCTGGTCTGATACAAGCTTTGATGCTTTATTGGGCGAGCTAAATGATGTTTTGCCTTCAAATAATACAATCCCTAAGTCGATATACGAGTCCAAGAAGTTGCTAAAAGGAATAAGCATAGAATACATTAAGTATCATTCTTGTGAGAATGATTGTGTCTTGTTCTGGGATGAGCACAAGGATGCTTCTCAATGTCCAACTTGTGGCACTTCTCGGTGGAAGAAGAATAGCAAGACGGTGCCGAGAAAAGTTGTTTGGTATTCGCCCATTCCTAGATTTAGAAGAATGTTCTCGTCACCAGAAACCGCACATGACCTAACTTGGCACGCGCGAGGTCGGGTCAGTGATGGCAAGCTAAGACATCCTTGTGATTCCCCATCTTGGAAGCTTGTTGACGACAAGTGGAAAGAATTTGGGAAGGAAGATAGGAATCTGAGATTAACCTTGTCCGCGGATGGTATAAACCCTCATAAGTCATTAAGTGCAAAGTATAGTTGTTGGCCGGTTAGCCTAGCAACATACAATTTGCCTTCTTATTTATGTATGTCAAGAAAGTTCATGATGTTGACTCTACTGATATCAGGTCCAAGGCAACCTGGTAATAGTATTGATGTCTACTTGGCACCACTAATAGCAGATCTGAAACAGTTGTGGGAACCTGGCGTTAAGACGTATGATGCTTATAAGAAACAGTTCTTCAATCTAAAAGCAGTCTTACTTTGGACTATAAATGACTTTCCCGCGTATGGTGACCTGTCGGGGTGTGTTACCAAAGGTTATAACGCGTGTCCAGTATGCTCAGAGGATACCTACTCACGGTGGTTGCCAAAATCCAAAAAAGTATGCTTCCTCGGGCATAGAAGATTCCTCCCACATACACATCCTTTTCGCAAAAGAAAAAAAGATTTCAATAATGAACAAGAGAGCGGTGTGATGAAAAAACCAAGATCGGGTGAAGAAGTTTACGACTATCTGGAAGGGTTTACGACTAAATGGGGGAAGAAGAAAAGGGCAAAGAAGGAAGTTATCTGGAGGGCATTGAAGAAGAAAAAATCAAAGAAGAAAATGCCACGTCAGCAGAGAAGGCCAAAAAAGAAAAAGAAACTATCGATGTGAGATCGAAAGTTTGGCGTAAAAAATCAATATTTTTTGAACTAGAGTACTAGAAGTATTTTCTTGTTCGTCATAAGTTAGATGTTATGCATATAGAAAAGAATGTATGAGAGAGTGTTTATGGGACGTTACTGAATTTGCCAGGCAAGACGAAGGACAGTTTAAAGTCACAGCAAGATCTCGAGGAGTTAGGGATTAAGCCTTAGTTAATAAGTCAAGCAAAAGGGAAGGGTCATTATCTGCCGCCTGCCATATACACATTAAATAGCGCGGAGAAACGCATGTTTTATGACATGCTGTCTAACATAAAAGTGCCTGATGGGTATTCCTCCAATTTCAAGAATCTTGTGTCCGATGATAATTCGAAGATGAATGGATTGAAGTCCAACGACTGTCACGTACTAATGCAATAGATTCTTCCTTTTGCAATAAAGGGGGTGTTAGACGTGAAAGTTAGGAAGACTATTATAAGCTTGTGTCACTTCTTCAACGAGTTGTGTAGTAAAGTAGTTGATGTTAGGAAGCTAGGCAAGCTGCAAAGTGACATCGTAGTAACTTTGTGTTTACTAGAGAAGTATTTTCCGCCTTCGTTTTTCGATGTCATGATTCACTTGATGGTGCATTTAGTCAGAGAGGTGAGGTTATGTGGCCCAGTCCACTTTAGGTGGATGTATCCGTTTGAGAGGTACATGAAAACACTAAAAGGTTATGTACGAAATCATTATCGACCCAAGGGCTGCATGGCAGAATGTTATGTGGCGGAGGAAGCATTAGAATTCTGTTCCGATTACTTGGAAAACATGAAATCAATTGGCAATCCTCATGATCGTGCTGATGAAAGAAACCGCACTGGTAAACCTTTATCGCAGGCTACCATCTGTGTTGTGGATTCTAAGTTACTTTATCAAGCTCATCTTTATGTATTAGGAAACACCGCCGATGTTGAACCATACATAAAGCAGCATATGTTAGAACGGAAGGATCTTAACCCGCGTCGAAATAATACATGGTTGCAGAGCCAACATAGTCGGACGTTTATTGACTGGTTTAAGAATGAGGTTGAAAAGCGTTTGGCTAACGGGGAAAATACCAGTGATAGTGTTCATTGGTTGGCAAAAGGCCCTGATTTTGCTGTTAGTAAATATACCGGGTTTGTCGTAAATGAGTATCAATTCCATACAAAAGAGCGTGATGAATCTTAAACGACTCAAGGTAGTGGAGTATCTATAGTTGAAAATACTATGCAGATTGCTAGTGCAAAAGACTCCAATCCGGTGTACGGCGCTGTTACCTACTTCGGTCGTATATTGGAAATATGGGATCTTGATTATCGTACATTTACGGTTCCTGTTTTCATGTGTCAGTGGGTAGATAGTCGTGGAGTAAAAAAAGATGATTTAGGATTCACGGTGGTTAACTTTGATAGGCTTGGTCAACGGTCTGAACCCTTCATATTACCTAGTCAAGCAAGACAAGTTTTCTATGTTCAGGACCAACAAGATAGGAACCTGTCTGTTGTTGGCTTCACATCACATAGGATGCATAAGTATGGAGATAATAATGGTGAAACTGATGATGTGTTTGAATTTGATGTTACACAAGATATGAACATGTCTTTAGTAGACCTAGACGATGATTTTAAGTGTACGCGCTCGGATGACGAGGGCATATTCATTTTAGATCATTAGTTTTTGGTATGAAATAACTGTTTATTTTAGTAACTGTTTATTTGTTAAAGTCTGTCAAGCATTATTTATTATTTAAAGTTTTTGGTATGAAAATAACTGTTTATTTTGTTTATTTTAAACAGGTTACTTTTTGGTAATAAAAGATGGCCTCGAGTTTTGATTCGGACCGCGAAGAAGATGCGGTTCCCGGTTCGAATTTAGATGCCGAATTAGATTCCAAATTGCATAGAGGCCCGACAATAAAAGCGAAGGCGAATAAAAAAACAGTTATTACTTATAATAAAATAGGTGTGCCAACTGGGCCGGGAGCAAGAAAACTGTCTACTTTTGAGGGATTGGTGGCAAGATCTATGGTTCTCATAACCTATGATTCTTTGTTGAACGTATATAATGAAACAAAGGAAGCTTGTTGGCAATATGTTAAGGTAAGTATTTTATTATTTTATTCTAACTATGTTTTAGTTTTAGTATTTTATTCTAACTATGTTTTGATTCATTTTTTACGTTTCAGACACATTTTGCACTTGACCCAAAGAGTCGGAAGAAAGTTCTCCAATCAATCGGTATAAAGTGGAAAAACTTCAAACATTATCTTTATAAGAAGTTCATTAAGCCACTAAAAGATGATAAGTCTAAGGAAGCCAAGAAGCAATTATATACTCCTCCTGAAAAGTATCCGTACGTGAAAAAAGAAGACTGGAAACTTTTAGTATCACAAAGAACTAAGACTTCGTTTGAGGTATTTGTTTAAGTTTCCAAAAATAGTTATTTATCACGAAAACAGTTACTAACATGTTAATTGTATATACTTATGCAGGAAATAAGTCAGAAGGCTTCAGCTATCTGTTCACGTAATAAGTACAACCATCGCTTGAGCCGGAAGGGATATGCCGGACTCATTTCTGAGATAGTATGGAATTTATTGCTTATGTTAACTTTTTTATTGCTTATGTTGATGCTTTTTAACTTTTTCTTTTAACTTTTTTAGATGGAAGAAACCGGCAAAGAGGAAGAGGAGATTGAAAGGGTAGAATGTTGGAAAAAAGCAAGAGAAAAGAAAGAAGGAGGTTTCGACCCAGCAGTCCAAAAAGTTGTCGATAAAATTGTAAGTATTCATATTTAACAGTTTTATTTTGGTATGTTTTAGTTAGTTTTGTTAACTTTCAGTTAGATTTCTCAGTTAGCTGCTTAGTCTCGTTAGCCAACAGAAGTTTGTTAGTTTTCTCAGTTAGCTGCTTAGTTAGTGTTAGTTAAAGTTTGACTTTTGATGTTAAGTTATTTGATGTTCAGTTAGTTAAAGTTTGTCAACGGTCTGAACCCTTCAGTTAAGTTATTTGCTGTTCAGTTTCAGTTAGTCAACAGATGTTAAGTTATATGTTTGTTTACTCAGGAGATGCTAAAGAAGGACAAGGATTATTCAGAGGATACAATGGGATCACTAGATTTGCTTACACAGGGCCTGGGTACTGAAGAACAACGTGGGCGTGTACGTGGGATGGGTCGATATATAACACCGCACCAGTATTTTTTAATACCCAGGAATGTCAAGCAATACCTGAAACAACATGATAAGATGATGAATAAACGGCTAAAAGCTGTTGAAGATGAGTTAGAAATAAGAAGATGTGCAAGTACCAATGCTTTGGAGGGTGCAAGTAATTGTCAAATGTGGAGCGATGAAGACGAAGAACCAAATGTACCAAGTGAACCAAATGTAAGTCTTCATTTGTCATAAATTCATTGCGATTCTTGTCTGTTTTAATAATTGTGTACAATTGTAGGATAAATCATGCTATCTTGCAGTCGACGATCCTTCAAATATAGTCGCCAAAGGAACCATAGTGAATCATACTGTCTCGGGTATTTAAAGTTAAATTACTTATTTAATATTTATATATATTCTTACTTATTTAATATTTATTTGTTCATATATTAGATGTGAACATTAAAGTTACGGTGGACACATCTGTTCAAGCAGAAGCTTTGATACCGAATCCAATTCCCGAGGAGTTCGTTGAGACTGTTAAAGATGCCATTGGGTACATACTAAGCTGGCCGAGTCACCTAGTCATTCCATGCTCTGGTTTGGTAAGACTTTTTTATAAAACAGTTTAATCATTAAAACAAAATGGTTTGGTAAGACTTTTTTATATTTTTGCAGAACAAGATAGTGGCCAAAAAGGACTAACTGTTTTAAGTAGTTTAAGTAGTAATTAACTATTTCTAAAATGTTGTTTTATTTGACTAGATTGGTGGTGATAGCAATGAGTACACGGATGCGGATTTCGACGATATTTGAGAAGAATGGGTAATTTATGTGTCGAATTTCATTTTTAGGTAGAAATCGTACATTTTAGTAACTGCATTTAATTAATTATCGGTATATATTTTGACATGAATTGTTATGTAATGAATTGGTAACTCATGGTTTTGATATATATGAAATGCGTTAATTTTGTACAATTATCAGGTTTATTGTCAGGTTTATTGTCAGGTTTATGTATATAATCAGGTTTTAAAAAACAGAACAAAAAAATTGATTTTAAGGTAATGACACGCAAAAACATATGTCAGAAAAGTGGGTCATAAAAGTTATGACGTGCTTCTACGAAGGCTGAAAAGGAGAGTCATAAAATGTGGGTCATAAGTGCGCGTCATAGAGGGATGACGCACATATGCGAGTCATGAAGCTTTATGACTGGTCCACCCTTGACGGGCATTTGCGTGTCATCCGACCTCTTCTTGACGCCAAATGCGGGTCAAGGATAGCCCTTTTTCTAGTAGTATAAAGATGATCGCCCGCTTATTATAATACAGTAGAGGTGATCGCCCAGCAACTTCCACTCCTATAAATAGGAAACCTCCAGCAACTAGAAAAAGGTTCACGAACAGTGGTTTTCATACGAGAGTTCATAAACCATCAGTCTTCCAAGAGTTGGATCAGAAACACAGAAATCTACACAGCATTTCACCTTTGTTACAAGAACTCACAGAGCATCAACTCTGGTTCTTCCGGCAATCATCAGAACTCAAGAGCTAGATAACTAGGGTCTTTACACTCATTGTAATTGTACTCTAACATTAATATTTGTACTCCCTAGTATTCGTATTAATAATATCTCGGGAGAGCATTCAAGCCCGGGACTAACAACCCCGGCAAATCTTATGTTATTTACTTTCCCTCGGACGTGCTCTCGCATTTGTTTGTTACTCATCTATTCCCGCAATCCCTTCTGGATAATATTTTGGGTAACAACAGTTTGAATGCCATTTGTATTGTCCTTCATTTCATTGTATTTTAGACCTTCTCGGTCAAGTTTTATAGTTCCCCGTATGAATAGCCTTGTGGGTCCTACGGCGGAGCTCACAGCGCTGTGATATACCCTGAATAACTTGGGGGTGTTACAGAATATGGTATCGGAGCTTAGGTTTATGGATTCCTAGGCTGTCGGTCTTTTGGGTCGATTGAGTCATCGTTCGCCTGCAGTATCACCACTTTGCCGTCATCACAGTGCGACTGGTACTTGTAAGTCCTCTTACTCTTCTTGTATTTTCTTAATCGTTTCGCTTTTAGTTTGGTATTCATGGGAATCGGTCACTTCGAGAATGTGCGATTTGGATTATACTTACGCATGTGTTTGCCCTTCAGAATGTTGGATGACAGGAGACAGATTCGTGGCCGTGGTCACGGACGTGAACTCTTTCTTGAGATTTTGTCAAATTGCTAATTGTAATATTGATGTGTATCGATATTGGGTCGAGACTTTGTTTGGCAGTCGCATGCTAGTATCACTGGAGGTCATTGACTTCACCTACCTATAAGTATACTGTTTTGGTTATTTGCTTGTGGCGATGATTGATTGCTTTTCCAATGAGTTTGGAATTATGGGTCGATCTGTTGTTGTGGCAGGATTGCAAGTTTCGAGGACGAAACTTATTTTAAGGGTGGTAGTATGTAATACACGGATTTTCAGTATAAATTTTCCGCATTATTTTATTTGAGATATACCGGAAATTAATTATGTTATAATGTATTTAATATGATTAATTAATTGGATTAATTAATAGATATAAATATATCGGAACGGAATCAGAGTTTATCTGTTTGGACTCTCGGGAGTCCGAAACGAACCGAACTCGTCGGATTCCTTCTAGACGCCGGCCCCACTTTTGATCTCTTACCTTTAGTCTTTGTCCTGCTTTGGTGGGTGAAGACTTATCACCTTAGAGATTTGATATCTCTTATAATAAGGTATATTTGATTTTGTGGGATTTGGAACAAGAATATAATGAAGACTATTCCTCATCCCAACAACACCATCAGCCGTGAGTATTAGTGAGAGAGAGAGAGAGAGAGAAAGTTTTACACTTAGAGTGTAATAATAAAAGGCTTCATCACTTGATTCTAGCCATAACCTTAGAGGTTAATCGAGTGTTGTCATTCCGATCGTTTTTCCAGCGCGTGGCAAGTAGAGACGCGGTGCTTTCGGCGTTGGATCGTTTAAGAACTTAGAGCGGATTGGATTCATAGAGATCAAGCAAAGATTGGGGAATAGCTCAAGAGAAGGTTGCCATTTAATCAACGGACTTCAAGGGTTAGTTTCTTACAACTCTTGTTTTTTGTTTATATATTCGTATATACGTAGCTCGATCGATTTTCGTAGGATTCAGATCGAATTAATTTTCGTTTTACCGCTTCCGCTGGGACTTCGTTTTAGGCACCGAATCCCAACAGTGGTATCGGAGCGTAGGTCTTGCGAGCGTATATACGATATTGGTATTTGGAATGCTCGATTAGATGGTGAATGATTTGGAATCATTTTAGTCATAATCGTGGTATATGTTTTTCGTTCGTTATAGTTGTAGTAAGTTTATGTCTAAATATAAATCTTCTATTTCTTGTAAATATGATTTATATTGATGATATGAATGTTGGAAAATATAGATATTGGATATCCGGTCGAAAAACTAGCCCCGAATTGCCATTGGACGGTCCGGGAGAGGTCCGGAAGCAGGGGGCCGCGGCCCAGGTCTCGGGGGCTGCGACCCAGGTCTCGGGGGCCGCGGCCCAGGGCTATTGTTGTAACACCCCCGATATATTCGGGAATATTACAGCGCCGTAAATCCTTTACATAAGAATTTACAAGGCTGAATAAATGAAATGACAATAACAGATACCAACTTATGAAATCACTGAAATAAAATACAACCGTATGGTTCCATACCGAGAATACAAATATCCAATGAAGAGTTATTAATACATCAATAAAATCCAAACATCATAAACTGACGACGTACTCGAGTACTTATTGAAATCACTAACAAACAACAGACAATAAAACCCGGCCGGAACATCACTCTGCACTTTAGCTAATTAGCGCACGCTACAATACATAATTAGCGCACGCTAATAAGCATTGACTCCAAATCTGTCCAGGTTCGTCCGCGGGAATCTTATCCGGACCCATGTGCCGGCTGGCGCATGTGCTAGCCGCCCATCTCAATAATTCAGTGTCTAGCGCACGCAACTCCTACATACATAGCATGCGCTAGTAGTAGCCGATAGCGCGCGTTAAGCTACATTCTTAGCGTGCGCTATCACGAGTTTGCATGAGAGAATTTGCATGTTGCTATACTTATGTACAAAGATGCCATTGCAAGAAATGTGATACTCCAATAATCAAGACTACAAATCCGAATAATACAGGGTTCGAATACAGATGAAATACACAGTAATAAATCCGGATATTACATACTCTCCTACTAAAAAGGAGTTTCGTCCCGAAACTCAAGCGAAAATAACTCGGGATATCTGGACTTCATGCCATCTTCCGTTTCCCATGTGGCTTCTTCCACTCCATGACGTGACCATTGAACTTTGACCAAAACGATTGGTTTGTTCCTCAACTGCTTAACTCGACTCTAGAGTATCTTGACCGGTCTTTCTTCAAATGTCCCATCATGAGCAACTTCGATCTCGCCGAAATCAATGACATGACTAGGATCTGGTATATATTTCCGTAACTGGGATACGTGGAACACGTTATGAACATGGCACAATGACGGTGGCAATGCCAATCTGTATACCAACTCTCCAACTCTCTCAAGGATCTCGAACGGTCCGATATATCTCGGACTCAGCTTTCCCCTTCTTCCAAAACGGAAGATTCCCCGAGTAGGAGAAACCTTTAAAAGTACGTGGTCTCCAGTATTGAACTCCAATGGGCGACGACGTACCTCTTCATAAGATTTCTGGCGACTCTGGGCGGTCAACAGCCTTTCACGAATCAAGGCTATCTTCTCTCGAGTCTGTATGATCAACTCTGGTTCTGTCCCGATCAAGTCTGATGAATCGTCCCAACATAGGGGTGATCTACATCTCCTCCCGTATAATGTCTCAAACGGTGCCATCATAATGGAAGCATGCCAACTATTGTTGTTGGTAAATTCCATCAACGGTAGATGAACTTCCCAATCAGTTGACCAATCTAAGGCACAAGCCCTCAGCATATCTTCCACCGTTTGAATAGTCCTCTCGGATTGTCCATCACCACGGTGATAAGTCAGGCCAAGTTCAATTCGGTTCCCAAGGCCTTATGAACTGCTTTCCAAAAGTGAGACACAAAACGGTCGTCTCGATCAGAAACAATGGTCTTCGGTGTACCATGCAATCGAACTATCTCCGAAATAAATACTCGTGCCAACCTCTCTGGTCCCCACGTGTCCTTAATGCCTAGAAAGTGAGCTGATTTGGTTAAACGATCAACTATCACCCAAATCAAGTTCATTCCTGTCTTGGTTCTCGGCATACTAGTGATAAAGTCCATCGATATGTCCTCCCACTTCCATTCAGGAATCGGGAGCGGCTTCAACATTCCGGCAGGCCGTTGATGCTCAATCTTAACCTGCTGACAAGTCAAGCATTTCGAAACATAGTCCGCTACATCTTTCTTCATGTTGCCCCACCAGAAATTCTGCTTCAAGTCCTTATACATCTTACTGGTGCCCGGGTGGATAGAATAGGGCGAATTGTGAGCTTCCTTCATAATTTTCTATTTCAGAACATCGATATAGGGAACGCAGAGTCGGTTCTGAAATCTCAAAACTCCATCATCATGAATTACGAATCTGGGGGCCTTCCCCTTGATCACTTCATCACGTAACCGAATCATCAGAGGATCATCTGCCTGTCTAGATTTGATTTCTTCGGTTAATGATGAAGTTATTTCCATCACGCACAGTTGTCCTTGGACTCTTTGTAACCACACTTCAATTCCTTCTCGAATCATCTCTCGTTGAAGGCTAAGTTGGGAGGTCAGTGTCTCCAGCATCAGAATAGAAACAGGCTTGCGGCTGAGTGCATCGGCCACTACATTCGCTTTGCCTGGATGATACAAAATCTCCAAGTTATAGTCCTTAATCCGTTCTAACCATCTTCTTTGCCGCATGTTCAACTCTTTCTGACTGAAGATGTATTTGAGACTCTTGCGATCCGTAAAGATCTGACAGTGAGTCCCGTACAGATAATGCCTCCAGATCTTCAAAGCAAAAATTACTGCTGCCAGCTCTAAATCATGTGTTGGGTAATTTATTTCATAAGGTTTCAGCTGTCGTGAAGCATAAGCGATGACCTTATCATTCTGCATCAATACGCATCCGAGTCCCTGGTTCGAAGCATCACTGTAAACTATGAATCCTCCACTCCCCTGTGGAAGTGATAAAAGTGGTGCTGTTGTCAATCTCTTCTTCAATTCATCAAAACTAGTCTGACACGACTCGTTCCACTCAAACTTTTGAGTTTTCTGCAGGAGTCGAGTAAGTGGGCAGGAGATTTTGGAAAACCCTTCCACGAACCGACGATAATACCCAGCAAGTCCTAAGAAACTTCGGACTTCTTTCATGTTCTTTGGAGGCTTCCAATCCAAAACCGCTTCGATCTTCTGAGGATCTACTCGGACTCCTTCAGCTGATACCACATGACCGAGGAACATTACTTCTTTTAGCCAGAATTCACACTTAGAGAGTTTGGCGTACATTCGTTCGTTTCTCAAAAGTTTTAACACAATCCGCAAATGCTGCGCATGTACTTCTGGGCTCTTAGAATACACCAGAATGTCATCAATGAACACGACCATAAATTTATCCAAATATTCGATGAACACTCGGTTCATCAACTGCATGAATACAGCAGGTGCATTAGTGAGACCAAACGGAATCACTACAAACTCATAGTGTCCGTAGCGGGTTCTGAATGCTGACTTTGGAACATCAGATTCCTTAATCCTCAGCTGATAGTATCCTGATCTCAGATCGATTTTAGAAAATACTGTTGCTCCTTGCAACTGGTAAAATAAATCATCAATCCGTGGCAACGGATATTTATTCTTAATAGTCATCTTGTTCAGTTCTCGATAATCGATACACAGTCGAAGCGATCCATCCTTCTTTCGAACAAAAAGAACTGGCGCTCCCCAGGGCGAAACGCTTGGCTGGATATAGCCTTTGTCCATTAACTCCTCCAGCTGCTTTTTCAGTTCATACATCTCATTAGGTGCCATACGATACGGCGCCTTAGAAATTGGTGCAGCTCCGGGTTCCAGCTCAATGGTGAATTCTACAACCCGTCGTGGAGGTAGTCCAGGTAACTCGTCAGGAAATACATCTGGAAATTCATTAACAACGGGAATGGATGAAAGTTCCACAATTTCGTCTTCTCTCTTCATTGCATAACACCCGTATCCGGTACAGCCCTGTTTCAACAATTTGACAACTTTCATTGCTTTGATCAACTTTCCTGAACTTCCTGGTTTCCATCCCTCAAACAGTACTTCGGAGCCATCGTCAGCGATCAGTAAAATATTCCTCCTTTCGTAGTTTACAATAGCTCCATATCGATTAAGCCAATCGTCTCCGAGTATCAGGTCGTCTCCTTGCATTTCTATCACAATTAGATTTGAGAGCCACTCCCTACCCCCAAATGATACAGGGAAATCTCTAGTCTATAAGTTCCCAACAATCGTCTCTCCACTCGGTAAACCAACAACATAAGGTTCACAAGTATGAAAACCAGAAATATTCAAACGATTCACACAAGACAAGGATACAAAAGAATGCGTAGCTCCTGTATCGAATAAAACGCTAACTGGCTGGGAAAGGATCTGGACAGTACCTGATGCGACAGCAGCATCCTAATCATCTGTCCTCCTCATCTCGTACATACGTGGGGGAAAAGATCCGGCACTCGATGTCCCCTTTCGGTTCCATTGTCCTCTGCCTCGTCCGCGGCCAAAATTTTGAGGCATCTGAACACTTTACTGCGTCTGTTGGATACTAGCTTCCTTCTGAACGGGCTGCGATGAACGGGTTCCATTGTACTTGGTGGCATCCTTGCAAAAAGTCGCACGGTGCCCTTCCTGTCCACAATCAAAACATGTAACTGGAGTGTGCAAACAATCACACCAAAGGTGGCCTGGGCGACCACAGTTAAAGCACTTCCTAGTTGTATCCGTCGTAGCTGACATTGTTCCGAAATTCTTTCCGCTCTTAGATAGGTGCGGAGGTTTCTTGAAAGAATGAAAAGAAGACTGGTCCTTGCGGGGGCCACTGCTCTTGTTCTCTGTAAAAGTACCAGAGACTTTCTGTTTCTTCGACTCTATAAACTTCTCTATTGCTGCTTCTTTAATTTCGTACGCCAACGCCTTATCTTGGTATTGACGGAGGGTGGTACATTAAAAACCGGACATATACCTCTGGATTTATGGTTTCATCCTCATTTCAAAGTGAATCATCATCTCTGCATCTGTTCTGACCAAATGTCGAACAAATGCTAACTGCTGGTTAAACGTCTTAATTATCTAGGATACAGGTTCGTCTGATGGCTGAACGGAGAAAAACTCTCGAATCTTGGCTTCCCTCATAGGACGAGGGCAATACTGAGCTTCCATCATCATTTTAAATTCCGTCCAATCGGCATCATGATCTGCAGGTCGGATAGCTTCCCACCACTCGGATGCTTCCCCTATCAGAAAGTACTGGGCAATAGGAGCTCTCCTGTCGTCTGGGCAATTAATTCCAGCAAAAATTTTCTCCAATTCCTTCAACCAATGATCCCAAGTGGGAGTCTCGAAAAAGCCGTCAAATTTGGGTGGTTCCATTTTCGCTACCTCTTGCAACCACCGGTCACCTCGATTTCCCATTTCTGGGATCCTTTGCTGTCCATCTCCCTGCTGAAATCCCACCGCCACCTGCATTCGGTCCACGACCTGAGCGAACTGAGTCATCTGGTTCACTACTTGATGAAGGATTTCTGGTACAGCAGGTTCCGGTTCGTTATTGATGGATCGTTGCGGCTCGCCTGAGCTATGACTGGCCTGATTAGAAGGCGATGCCTCCCTTTCAGCATTCCTTCGTCCGCATCCACGACCCCGACCACGTCCACGTCCGCCTCTCAACATACTGTAAGCACAAATACTCAATATACAGGAAACAACATCGTTCTAATGTTCAAGTATAAAGAGGTACAACATGTAAAGAACGAGATAGAGTTTAGGAACTTACAACCACCGTTCACATGAAGACGTAGGCAGTGCAGTGATGTCATTCACGGCCGGTTACCTCAAAAGACGTAAATGACCCCTATTTTAACCCAATGGCCAAGATATCCATAATCTTAGCTCTGATACCATATTCTGTAACACCCCCGATATATTCGGGAATATTACAGCGCCGTAAATCCTTTACATAAGAATTTACAAGGCTGAATAAATGAAATGACAATAACAGATACCAACTTATGAAATCACTGAAATAAAATACAACCGTCCGGTTCCATACCGAGAATACAAATATCCAATGAAGAGTTATTAATACATCAATAAAATCAAAACATCATAAACTGACGACGTACTCGAGTACTTATTGAAATCACCAACAAACAACACCCGGCCGGAACATCACTCTGCACTTTAGCTAATTAGCGCACGCTACAATACATAATTAGCTCACGCTAATAAACGTTGACTCCAAATCTGTCCAGGTTCGTCCGCGGGAATCTTATCCAGACCCATGTGCCGGCTGGTGCATGTGCTAGCCGCCCAGCTCAATAATTCAGTGTCTAGCGCACGCAACTCCTACATATGTAGCATGCGCTAGTAGTAGCCGATAGCGCGCGTTAAGCTACATTCTTAGCGTGCGCTATCACGAGTTTGCATGAAAAAATTTGCATGTTGTTATACTTATGTACAAAGATGCCATTGCAAGAAATGTGATACTCCAATAATCAAGACTACAAATCCGAATAATACAGGGTTCGAATACAGATGAAATACATAGTAATAAATCCGGATATTACAATTGCAGCCCGCCTGGGAAGGCACTAGACTGGGGGCCGCGGCCCATGCTCATGGGGCCGCGGCCCATGCTCATGGGGCCGCGGCCCAGGGATGCTGGGCAGCCCTTCTTGCTGCCTGGCTCATTTCGGGCGCAGTCCATCCCCTTTTCGGACCCGTTTCGGGCTTGTTTTCTTCGTGTATTCCTAAAAATAATTTTCCACATTTTAAATTGGATTTAATATGATTAAAATGATTTATGGTATTTCATTTTATAAGGTAAAATTGATTAATTGGAATACTTGTGATCGACGGAATTATTTTGAATGTTTTCATATTACCGATTGTGTGAATCGATTGGATCGGTTCGTATTGTTGATTAGATCAATGTATCTCTATGCTTTCCATTTACTTAGTTTTTATTGGATGAATTCTTTTGGATGGGGATGTGGTTCGTGGACTTAGTTTTGAATCGTTCGTTTTCTTCGATTGGGTTGTAAAGGCCGTTTTGAGCCAATTTATTTTACTAGAAATATTTGTATCTAGGATGCAATTTTCAATGTAAATTTTATATGTAATAACAAAGACCGGAGGAAGATCCATTTCGAGAAGACGAAGATTCAAGACGAAGACTTGTAATTAGATTACGGAGTTTTTATTTTCTAGGAACGGTCCATAAACCACATGTTGGTAGCAACTAGGTTGTGAATGGTTGTTTCATATTGTATGAATGCCACAAACGCGCAATAATGATTAATGTGAAAAGTGTAACGTTAATCGCGAAAATTCTCCCACAACAAATTATTAAGTTTATAAGGTTTCAAGGTTTTCCTTCCCTCCATCGAGTTTTCGGGAAATTGAAATCCAAACCGGATGTGCTATGCTTCCGAGTTATCGGGGTAGTCAGTCGGGGAGGAAGGATAAATTACCGGGAGCGCATTGGATGCCTTCGGTTGGAGCAAATTTTATCCCTAGAAACCTGATAGGTTTCCGGATAAAATTCAATTGTGAAACTGATTTGCGTCGATGGTATAAACTTAACTTGTTCACGAACCATAGAAACCGTATAGGTTGAGCGGAGTGAACAAGGGGAAAAAGAAGATCGAATCATCCATTACATGGGTTGGTGTTGGACACCACTTTATGAAAATTAATAAACTAGAAACCTGTTCGGTTGCCCTCTATTAAGATTTATAAAGAACTCGATCACCACTATGAAGTAGTGCGACGATACTTCCGGATTTCACATGGGAGTGTCTTGTTCCGATAAAAATAGTGGGAGCTGGGTAACAAGAATAGAAAAGACCTTAATTCTATACTCAGAACATAATTAAACGAGTTACTAATTAATCTGTCATACTTAATGCAGACTCAAATCTCAATATGACAATGAATCCACTCGCAATTCTACTCGAAAAGAACACCTTAATGGGACCTAACTTTGTGGATTGGCTCCGCAATCTGATGATTGTCCTCAGTATAGAGGCATTGGGATATGTCTTGGAGACGGACATTCCGGCACCTCCTGTGCGGACCCGACCCAATCAGGAAGAGATTGAAAACCACAAAAAGTGGGTTAAGGATGACGTGAAAGTCAGTGCTTATATGATGGCTTCCATGTCTAATGAGCTTCAGAGAGCTCATGAGAAAATGACTTCTGCTAGGCAGATTCTATCTCACTTAACCGAGCTTTATGGTGAGCACAGCAGAACTGCTTGATATGAGATATCTAAGCAACTGTTTGGTGCAAGGGTGAAGGAAGGTGAGAAGTTTGGGGAATACATCCTCAAAATGATATCCATGATTGAGATATTGGAGGCTCTTGATTTTAAAATGGATACTTCTCTCCAAACCGACCTTATCCTACAGTCTCTCCCTGATTCCTTCTCACAGTTTGTTATGAATTTCAACTGCAATGAGATTGCATGTAATTTAGCTGGGCTAATGAACAAACTTGTGACCGCTCAGTCTCAGATGAAGACTCCACGGATGAAGGAGTCTGCTCTTGTGATTTCTTCTGGACCTCGGAGGTCTAATAATAAGAAGAAAAAGACCAAGAAGCAAACTAGACCACAAGTTAAGGACCTTAAAGGAGAGGGCAAGGCCCCGATGGTTCCAAAAGGCAAGAAGAAGAAAGATGCTTGTCTCAAGTGCGGTGCGCTGGGCCACTGGGCTAGAGACTGTCCGATTATTCATGGCACTTCAGGTACATAACTTTTAGTTTTGGAAACAAATTGTTCTGCTATTGTATTTTCTACTTCGTGGATACTGGATTCTGGTGCTAGTTCTCATATTTGTACCGTGAATCAGGATCTGGAACAAAGTAGGAAGCTTGGAGCTGGAGAAGTGATGATCACAGTCGGAAGCGGGCATAGTGTCGAGGCGACCGACATAGGATCACTTCTTTTGGGTTTAGAATCCGGCTTTGTTTTCACTTTAGAAGATGTACTTGTTTTGCCCAAGGGGCACAAAAACATTGTATCCATTCCGGTCATGGACTGACAAGGCTTTTCATTTTTCATTAGTGATGGTTCCTGCAAAATTTATTTTAGAAATAAACTAATGGGTACTGCTACATTGTTGAATAGTTTGTATCATCTAAATCTCAGCAACAAAGTAGTTGTGAATTCTATGACTTGAAAACGTCGTAGGGATGAAACCAATCAAGTTTTGAAATGGCATCTTAGACTTCTTCGTGTTGGTCAGACCAAGTTTACAAGATAGAAAAGGATGGACTTATGGGTCCATTGGGATCGGATCCCTTTCCTACTTGTGAATCTTGCCTTAAAGGCAAAATAACTAAGTCCCCCTTCAGAGGGACTTTTGAAAGAGCCGCTGATAATCTGTTGATTAATCCATACCGATGTATGTGGTGCTTTGGAAGCATCACATGACAGATATCAATATTTCATTACGTTTACGGATGATCATACTAGGTATTGTTATGTATACTTAATGAAACATAAATCCTAGGCCTTTGAGAAATTCCAGGAATTCAAGGCCCTAGTCGAGAAACAAACTGGTAATCATATCAAAGCACTTCGGTCGGACCGAGGTGGCGAGTATATGAGTACGGAGTTTGACGAGTTCCTTAAAGAACATGGAATAGTTTCACAACTAACACCTCCAGGTACTCCTCAGTTAAATGGTGTGTGAGAAAGAAGGAACCGGACCTTGTTGAACATGGTTCGTTCCATGCTGGGCTATACTGACTTACCAATTTACTTGTGGGGGTATGCACTTCTGACTGCCACTTACATCTTGAACATATGTCCTTCCAAACCCGTTCTTAAAACTCCACATGAGATGTGGGAGGGCAAGAAACCAAGTCTTAATCATATTAGGATTTGGGGATTTCCCGCCTATGTCAAGAAGACTAAGGTGGAGAAATTGGAAGCTAGGTCCGCGAAGGGACGTTTCATTGGATTCCCATCTGGGACGATGGGAAATCTATTCTACATGCCTGAAGATCGAAAGATCGTTGTTGCTTTACAAGCACACTTCCTGGAAGATGAGTTCATTCAGGAAGGCAGAGCAGGTACAAGTATTTCTTTAGAAGAATATAATGAAACTCCTCGTGAGACACCTGTGCAAGAAACTGGAACCAAACCTTCTGAAACACAAGTACAACCACCTCGTAGGTCTAGTAGGGTGTCTCATTTACCTAAGAGGTATGGGCTTGTGCACTTGGAGGAACTAGGTCTCCATGAGGTTCTAAGTGATAGCCAAGAGACTGACCCAACAACCTATGACCAAGCGATGGTGGATGTAGACTCCGTGAAATGGCATGAAGCTATGGAAGCTGAGATAGACTCGATGCATGTCAATCAGGTCTGGACTCTAGAAGACCGACCCAAGGGCATAGTGCCTATTGGGAACTAGTGGATCTACAAGAGAAAGACTGATGGTGATGGCAAGGTTGACGCCTATAAGGCCAGGCTTGTGGCAAACGGTTATACCCAGAAAGAAGGGATCGATTACCACGATACCTTCTCGCCTGTAGACATGATCAAGTATATTCACATGATGCTTGCTATAGCTGCCTACCACGATTATGAGATCTGGCAAATGGACGTAAAGACGGCTTTCCTTAATGGATTCCTCGAGGAGGAAATATATATGGAGCAGCCTAAAGGCTTTGTGTCCAAAGTCGATATTCAGAAAGTGTGCAAGCCTCAGCATTCCATTTGTGGACTGAAGCAAGTGTCGCGTAGTTGGAACCTTCGTTTTGACGAGGCGGTCTAAGAGTTTGACTTCGTGCAAAATGAAGAGGAACCTTGTGTATACAAGAGGGTTAGTGGGAGCAAGATCGCATTCTTAGTACTATATGTGGATGACATTCTACTAATAGGAAATGATGTGGGAATGCTCAGTTCTGTGAAATCTTGGCTTCCGAGTAATTTCTCCATGAAAGACTTGGGAGAAGCAACCTATATTCTTGGTATTCGGCTCTACCGGGATAGAGCGAAGAGAACAATAGGTCTTTCCCAAGCCCTCTATATAGATAAAATCTTAAAGCGATTTAAGATGGATGATTCTAAAAGAGGGTTCCTACCGATGCGACATGTAATAAAACTCTCCTTGAAGATGTGTCCTCAAAGTGAGGAACAACGAAAGGAAATAAGTAATATACCATATGCTTCGGCCGTGGGTAGCCTTATGTATTTTATGTTGTGTACAAGACCTGACATCGCGCATGCTGTAAGCGTGGTGAGTAGGTTTCAGGCAAACCCAAGTAGGGAACATTGTACTGTCGTAAAGAATGTTCTCAAGTACTTGAGAAGGACTAGAGATATGGTTCTGATGTATGGCGGTGGAGAATTGGATGTGGTGGGATTCACTAATCCGGACTTCCAAGGACTGAAGGATGACTTGATGTCTACTTCTAGCTACATATTTACTCTTAATAGAGGAGCAGTATCTTGGCGTAGCGCCAAGCAAAGCGTGACTGCTGATTCCACCTGTCAGGCTGAGTATCAAGCAGCCTCGGAGGCTTCCAAGGAAGGGCTCTGGATTAAGAAGTTTCTGGGAGAACTTCAAGTGATACCATGTGCTGAGCTGCCTGTTCCGCTGTACTGCGACAACGACGGAGCTGTAGCGCAGGCCCAGGAGCCGAGGTTTCACAACAGCACCAAACATATTGAGAGGAAGTATCATCTCGTAAGAGAATTTGTTCGCAAAGGATATATTGTGCTGCACAAAGTAGACTCGGCCGACAACGTCGCTGATCCACTGACCAAGCCACTTTCTCAGACTAGCTTAGAGCGTCATCTGGAGAACATGGGTATTAGATACCATAGTGTGTGGCATTGAGTGCAAGTGGGAGATTGTTAGGAGTATGCCCTCGAATGCCACTCAGAAGATGTTGAGTGAGGGCATTATACTTGTAATTATGTAAATCATTAATATAAGGCAATGGATGTTTCTTTATTTACTGGCAGTTACTGGCATTCCTAACTCGTATATATATATATATATATATATATATATATATATATATATATATATAAACTAGTCCGTGTATTTGAGAGCAAAACGTTCCACTCCTTATTGGATAAGGGGGTCGGCACTGGAAAGATTTATAGCTCAAAATACTTAATCGTTCGCAAATCGATGAAACTTGACTGGGCATTAATTTTATATGAAGACTTGTATGACGTGTTCTTTGACATGGAGAGTTCATGTCGAACACTAATGGTTAGTGGGAGCACACGTTATAGGTATGCTAATTGGATTAGTATACTCGAACCGACTCACCCTCGATTCGTCACACGGATTTCACTCTGGGATAGTCAATGACGGAATCGAAAGGTTGTGATAGGTATTCGTGAACATAACGGGCAATTAGCAGGTCCTACTGAATACCAAGATAGAATTCTTTCTCCCGTTATGTGCTTGTGACGTTAAGATTTTCATTAGAGTAGTTCGACCCTATAAACCAGGAGGTGGGGGTAAACCTCGACGTGCATCTTAACGGGCGAGTAGCAGGTCCTACTTAATACCAAGATAGAATTCTTTCTCCCGTTAGTGAGCGGGTTATATGTCCTATGTGGTTATTGGTAGATGAGATCATAAGTCTTTGGCCAAAGCATTGGAGCTAATTGTATTGGATACACGAGAGCTCGATGATCTCGATTTGCATTAACGCAAGCATGGCATCAAGTATAGATAGGGATTGACTGACAGTCACCCTATAACTTAATCGGGACATTTGAAAGAAGGGTTTATACGTTTACTGGTATTCATGACAGAATGGTTCTTGAATGATCCCATCATTCGTTCTCAGTTGGGGTACAGTGTAGGCCGCCAGGCTGGCTAGGTGGTGCTACTAGTCTTTGGTTCCTCCCATTGCTGAATGAGACGGACCTACCGAGTCGCGCAATAGGATTGACGACGGAATGTATCAAGCTTATTATCTCATTATGAATATTAGATATTGGATATCTAATTTGGGACATTGGATGTCTAAATTGATTTATTGGACAAATTAATTTACGGCCTAATTAATTAAATAAATTACCGGGTGATTAATTTAATTCATGAATATAATTATTTCTTGGAGAAATTAATTATGTTATTATGTATTTAATATGATTAATTAATTGGATTAATTAATCGATATAAATACATCGAAACGGAATCGGAGTTTATCTGTTTGGACTCTTGGGAGTCCGAAACGAACCGAACTCGTCGGATTCCTTCTAGAGGCCGGCCCCACTTTTGATCTCTTACCTTTAGTCTTTGTCTTGATTTGGTGGGTGAAGACTTATCACCTTAGAGATTTGATATCTCTTATAATAAGGTATAGTTGATTTTGTGGGATTTGGAACAAGAATATAATGAAGACTATTCCTCACTTCTCCAACAACACCACCAGCCGTGAGTATTAGTGAGAGAGAGATAAAAAGTTTTCTCAATTGTCTTCATCTTGTTCTTCATCTTGTTCTTGAGTTTTCTTGGAGAAAATTCAAGATACATTGAGAGATATATATTATACACTTAGAGTGCAATAATAAAAGGCTTCATCACTTGATTCTAGCCGTAACCTTAGAGGTTAATCGAGTGTTGTCATTCTGGTCATTTTTACAGTGCGTGGCAAGTAGAGATGTGGTGCTTTCGGAGTTAGATCATTCAAAAGCTTGGAGCGGATTGGATTCGTAGAGATCAAGCAAAGCTTGGGGAATAGCTCAAGAGAAGGTTACCATTTAATCAACGGACTTCAAGGGTTAGTTTCTAACAACTCTTGTTTTTCATTTATATATTCGTATATACGTAGCTCGATCGATCCTCGTAGGGATTCGGAACGAATTAATTTTCGGTTTACTGCTTCCGCTGGGCCTTCGTTTTAGGCACCGAATCCCAACAAATGTATGGGAACTACATACGTAAGTTGATGTACGAAGCAAGACAGTAGCCTTTGGGCTGTGATAGCGCACGCTACCAAAGTCAGTTATCGCACTGTAGCACATGCTAAATATAAGGTTTAGCGCACGCTAGAAATTTGTTTTATAAAAGGGGACAGACGGTACTGAGAGGCATTTCATCCATTCTCCTTCCTTCAGTCGATAGAGAGAGCCTTGGGAGGGACTTGAAGTTCCTAAACACTCTGAGATGATGATCTTTAACAAGATTAAGATGGAGAGCATGGATTAAGGCCTTGTTCTTGTAGTTATTCATGATTCTTGGAATGAAGTTCAATTGTTCTTCTTCCTGGTTCATCCATACAAGGTAATTCTCGTATCCCTTTGATTGTGTTCGTTTTTAAAGGATTATTACTTGTGAGGGAGCATGTTGGATTATAATGTGACGAGGTTATATGATATTTTATTGGAATTGTGATAAGAGAATTCGGATGTTAATCATGGTTCTTGCGGTGAATTGTGTTGTTCATCTTTTTGAGATAAGTTGGTTAATCCTTCTCCTCATTTCGGATGTTGATGTTGTTATTGATACCTTCTTCGTATGAAGATAGTTATGATGGTTTTGTTGCGATTTTTGAGGTTATATGAATTGCATGATGAAGAAAGTGACAACATGATGATATATACGTCGGATTATGTCGTTTTGAACGTGATTTCGGATTAATCCATATTCTTGAGGGACTCTTGAATTATACGAGATGATGAATATTTATAAGAAGTGTTGGTGTTTTGGATATGAATATGGAATATTCATATCTAGGGCTAAATTATGTGTTTTGAAATAATATTCGTATAGGAATACGAATTTGATTACAAGTTTGATAAGACTATTATTCATCTCTGAATTTGGAAACCCATACGTATGGAACAAAAAATCCAGAGGGCCCCCCAAAATCAAGAAAACGAAAAAATTTAAGTGGGGCCTCAAACCAAACCCTCAATCTATAAAATAACTCCTGACTAAGACTAATAACTAATATATATAAATCTTGAAACTTTATCGATACAAATAATTGTCAGATTGCTATAAAATATTTTTAACGTTGAGTTTGTGGTTTGGTTGTACTGATATTGATTGTTATTGAACTTGTTGATTATTAATCCTTCTTTTTACAATAAGTTGTGATGTTTGATCGTGGATTATGACTGTTGTGTTGCGGTTGAGGTTGAAGAGTTCGTAGATTACTTTGGTCGGGGCTGAGGATCTCGTAGACGAAAGCAACTGAATTGGAAACAGTTTCATTGTATTAGTATCGAGGCAAGTTTATACTTGTCCAGTTTACAATTTTAATGAATGATTTCACTTATATCTCATTTATAAATGTAATTTGTCGGGATGATGGTTTGTATATTGTGCTCTAGTTTGAATTAAATCATAATGTATATGATATAATTGTGCTTGATTGAAGGCGGAGACATGAGTTATCCTTGGCCTATGATATGTAATGTCGGATATCAAGGATAGTTTATCGTATCGACATTGATTTCGGTATGGTGGTTTATTGGTACTCAATTAACTGTATTTCATCTGAGGTTCTTTGAATCATCTGAATATTATTTCAGGGATGTCTGTTCGTGGAGAGGATATTATCTTCGGCTTTGAGGTAATTTCAGTATTGTTCAGTATTGGGGATATTTATTCTGGTGAATTGTTGTATATGTTGTATGTTGATCCTTCGTATGACGGGATTCATATTGATTGTTTCGTTGAGAGATGTTGATCCCAGGATTGTTGTTTTGGATATTGATTAGTCGTGTCGACTTGTCATTATTCACTTTAGTGATTCTTTTGATCATTATTGGATATGCGATTCTTTGAGTCTCGTTGTCATGTTGCATCGTGA
Source organism: Orobanche coerulescens (assembly GCA_033398695.1). Classification (NCBI taxonomy): domain Eukaryota; kingdom Viridiplantae; phylum Streptophyta; class Magnoliopsida; order Lamiales; family Orobanchaceae; genus Orobanche; species Orobanche coerulescens. The sequence continues at coordinate 127,393,719 of CM065802.1, read as the reverse complement.
CATATCTGGAGTCATATCTGCGTGCCTATTGGTTATTGTGTAGCATTGTTAGTCGGTCACACGATGGTCATGCGTGGATTTTCCCGCATTGGACCGTACATACGAGACGTTACTTCGTAAGGCTAATTAGGTACATGTCCCACGTATAGCCTGGATTCCGTATACGGGGTGGAAATGTGCATGGACACATTTCTGGATCGGGCATACTGTGACGTCCATTTTTGAGCCATATGGATTGGTCGTTCATCCTCCATTTATGGTTCGGTATGTTCGACGGTTTGCGACTGCTTGTTCATACGCCCGTAGAGTATGTTCGACAGTCGGGGTTATTTCTTTGAGATCCATTATTGTCGATTGTTTGGAGTTCACCTTGTTGATGGTACTCTCGATCGTTGTTGATTCTTTGTTGATCGTGTTGGAGTTTATCATGTCGATGATATTCTCGGTTGATTTATTGGTTGATCATTGTTATTGATCGTATGAACATTCAGACTGTATGTGGATGTTTCGAGACTTGTTGGCATTGTTTCGTGTGTTATTGGTTTTTGTCCATATTGAGTTTTATCGGTGCAATCCGACGGACAAGATTTGGCACAGATAGTTCATTCTACACTTATGAGTTATGATGATGTTTTGAGAATCCTTGGTATTGTTGGAACGTAGTACTGATGGTTGTAGTTGAATTCATTTTGTATTTTGAGAATACCCTTCAGCATGTCAAACCGTATGTCGATACTCATCGTCTACCTTTGGAATTCGATTTTGGAGACCACGTTCTACTCCAGGGTTGTATATTTAGCTTATCGCTTGTCGTTGCCTCCAGCGTTGGGTCTTGTCCATAGCGTTTTTCATGTTTCTCAGTTGAGAAAGTGTGTGCCGGATCCAAGTCATGTTGTTGACTATAGTGGGTTTGACGTAACCGAGGATGTTACCTTTCCGGAGAGACCAGTGAAGATTCTTGAACGTCGTGAGGAGCAACTTTAGCACAAAACCAACCAGTTGGTTAAAGTGCAATGGTCGAGACATGGAGTCGAGGAAGTGACTTGGGAGACGTAAAAGCAGATGTGATCGGATTACCCCGAGCTTTATATTTCTTAAGTTTCGGGACGAAACTTTTTTTAAGAGGGGGAGAATGTAATACCCGTACTTCTTATTGACTGCTTGACCTTGCCGTTCTTCCTATTTTGTCGCTTTGTAAACCCTTGGTGATGTTGTCGACGTTTATCTAGAGTGTCGTGCCTTGTTTGGATCTTGATCGTGTTGTTTAGACCTTTCGGAAGTGTTCTGGGTCAGGGAGATAGCGCACGCTAGGCCTATGCTAACGCACGCTAATTTTGCTTGAGTAGCGCACGCTAACTTTGAGCCTTAGCGCGCACTAACGGACCATACAGGGTGAATGCCGTAGCTAATTCCACTCTCTGGACTAGCAGTTGGCGCACGCTAGGAGTTCGCTAGCGCACGCTATTCGTGGTCAATAGCGCCCGCTAACATCGTCCGTAGCGCACGCTAACGAGCTGACCCGGAAGAGGCAGTGAGGTTTTCAGACTTTCTGGACTAGCAGGTAACGCACGCTAAGCAGCAGCTAGTGCACGTTATATGTGTTGCGTTGCGCGCGTTAGTGCTCAGTGTTAACGCATGCTAGCGGACTGAGATAGTGAACTGGGACTTTGGCAGGACACCAGTTGGCGCACGCTTAGGATGTTGAGTATCACGCGCTAACATCTGTGGACAGTTGCCACTTGACTACCGGGTGACCCCGTTAGCGCACGCTAATATTGAGACATAGCGTGCGCTAGACTGAGACAGTATATAAGGGGACAGTCAACCCCTGCACTTTTCATTTCACATCATTTCCACTTTTTCCGATCGGGAGAGTTCGGGATAGGCGATTTGGGGCGATTTGAGGTGGTCCTTCTTCAGATATCATCATCTTGGGTTGGATAACAAGAATTATACAACATCTAATACATTTCTATCCTCCAAATCAAGGTAAATTCCTTAGAATCCTAGTTTTTGGGAATTTGGGGGATTTTCTTAGATTCGTCCGATTTATCCATTTTGGAGCTTGAGAACCTTGATATTATGATGTATCTATCCCGTATCCATATCCCCTACAATTTTGTGGATTGTTTTGTACCGTGTTCGGACGTGAGAGAGTTTGGGTGATTTTCCAACCTCTAGATGTTTACACATGTAGTTTCGTGAATCGTAAGCGGGTTTCAGGAGTTTCTTCGTTTGTTATGAGCTTGGATTATTGATTATCATATTCCTTGCGAATCGTTTAGGTGCCGGAAGTGCGTTCTCGGACCTACCAAACTTATACTCTTTTCCGTTCGAATTCTCGATGTCTCAAAGGTAAGTATATGTTTATGATTGTATGTTCTCGACTTTGAAAGTAAGATATATGAATGGCATGATTATTTATATCCACTCTGGGACGGCCCGACGGGTCCTCTGTGGGTTTTGTAGCCTCTGGTGCGATTCCACGGATAATATGAGTTAACCACTGTGGGACGGACCGACGGGTCCTCTGAGGGTTCCGTAGCCTCTGGTGCGGTTCCACGGTTGATCATGTATGTATTGATGAGATGCTATGAGATTTAGTTATTCCGGAATACTAGTCTTGAAATGTTGAATTGACGGTTATTTTTACTTTATTGTCGAGGAGTATTGTGTTTCATATTTGATATACTTGCACTAGCTATTCGACGGCTAACTGCTTTATGGGGGAAATACTTGTTATGTATTTCAGATTCCAGGAGAGCGGAAAGACATGTATCGGGTCGGCATAAAGATGATGGGCAAGTGAGATACTGTGTCTTATCTCCGGTTATATTTTTATGTTCCTCCAATCAGTATTGTTGTACTGGAATGGTTTTTGAATACTCGAGTATTGTTTTTCAGTTTCCTTGATGTTTCGGCATGTGTTGCGGAGGTATTGATTTGTCTTGTGATGTATTTGGTTACATTAGATATGGTTTGAATGCCATTTGTATTGTCCTTCATTTCATTATATTTTAGACCTTCTCGGTCAGGTTTTATAGTTCCGCATATGAATAGCCTTGTGGGTCCCACGGCGGGGCTCACGGCACTGTAATATACCCTAAATAACTTGGGGGTGTTACATATATCATTTCATGTGGCGAGAACATCCACTGTCGAAATACCAGATGTCTTTCTCCTTGATATCTTGAAATAAAAAAATTAAGCAGATTTAGGTCCCCTTTGATTTTTGGGTTCTTGGTTATTAGTGCCTTTAGGTACCCATATTTTCCTGGCAGCAATCGGTTTGGTGTAGGTTGTATTTGGTCTAGTTATGTGAGATTTACGTAGGGCAGACACATAATCGCTGTAGGCATTGTTATTATGCATGTAAAAAAAATTAGAATTTTAGCTCTAGTAGGGTTATTATCTAGGAGGAGGAATCATATTTCTTGGCCTTTTAGCCTACCTTCTGCGTTTCCAGTTGGATTCCCAGACCTGTTGTTGGTAGCACTGCGCGGCAGCTTACTTATGAGACAGATACTCGGTTTCATTTACCCAGTATCTAGGAGCATTATACTGTTGGTAGTACTGAGGTGCATGCTGATGATGGTACTTGGCTACAACCTTCCTTCTAGTCTACTGCTGATGTTGTTGGTATGCTCGAGGAACATACTATTGATATTCAATATTGCGTCTTACAGGCCTGTGGGACTCTGTTTTCCGCTGCTTATGATATGAGCTTGGTGGTGGAATGGCAGCCTTTGGTTTATGAAAAGGGGCAGTTGTAGCCTTTCCTTTGTTTACAGGAGCAACTTTGGAGCTTCTTCGGTTTCAGGAATGGGTTCCACTCCTTCAAAAAAGAGGACCTAATACAACCAAGAGCAAACCCATTGCTGTCAGGTAAATATGGGTACCTAAAGGAACTAATAACCAAGGACCCAAACACCTAAGGGAACCTAAATATACTTAATCTTTTGATTACAGGATATCAAGGAGAGTAATATCTGGTATTTCGATAATGGATGCTCTCGCCACATGAGAGGAGATATCACCAAGCCGACAGATTATGTAGAAGGTCATGGTCTAAAGTTGCGATTTGGTGACAAATCAAAAGGAAGAACAAGAGGGAAAGGAACCCTACATGTAGAAAAATTCAAGGTCACCGATGTAGCCTACGTAGAAGGACTACAATACAATCTACTTAGCATTAGCCAGTTCTGTGTCAAACAGTTCTAGGTCAAATTCTAGGAAGATCAATGTAGGGTGAAAGATATAATGACCAAACAAATTATCCTTACACGAAGCCGGTCAGGTAACATGTATATTGCTGACGGAAACCCACAAGCACTGTAATTCCATGTTTTGTCGCCAAAGGCACAGCAGATCAAAGTTGGTTATGGCACAAAATGATGTCTATGTCAAGACCATCAACAAGTTAGCTCGACAGGGAATAGTCAGAGGCTTGCCCAATGTTTCATTTCATAAGAACATTGTTTGTGGACCTTGTCAGAAAGGTAAGCAAGTTAAGACTTCTCTGAAGATCAAATCATATCTCTTAACCAAGAGGGTCCCGGATTTTCTACATATGGATCTTTACGATCATGTAGACCCTGTTAGCCTGGAAGGTATGAAATATTGTCTTGTCATTGTTGATGATTTTTCTAGGTACTCTTGGACCAACTTCCTGAATAAGAAGAAAGATACAACCATAAGCTGCCAGAACACCTGAGAATTCTTCAAAATGAGAAAGGACTGAGTATTGTATCCATTCGTTCCTAAAGAGGCATGAATTCACAAATCACTTTATAGAGCAGTACAGTGCAGGCAATGGCATACAATATGAATACTCAGCAGCCCGCACTCCTCAATAAAATGGTGTTTTCGAGCGAAAGAATAGGACACTGAAGGAAGCAACAAGAACCATGTTAGTTATAAGCAAGTTTCCACAGCGGTTCTTGGGAGAAGCAATAAATACAGCATGTTATACACAAAATTATTGTATCATCAACAAGCATCTTAACACAACCGCATACGAGGTATGGAATAATAAAATAATGGTTGCATATTTTCATATGTTTGGATGCAGGTGTTATGTTCTTAACAATGGGAAAGATCAACTCAAGACCTTCGATGAAAAATCAGATGAAGATATCTTCGTTGGGTACTCCTCTGTCAGCAAGGCATTTAGTATATTCAACAAAAGAAAGCTGACAATAGAGGAGTCCGTTCATGTAGTCCTTGATGAACCTCATTGCAACCCTACAGGACTAGAAGACCTAACCCAAGCCATCCAGACGCTATCTATTGAGAAAATCCCACAGACTTAAGATGAACCTGTTGTAAATCTAGATATTAATCCGGCTGTTATAAGAACTAATGAAGTAGTCAAAGTTAATGCTCTAGAAGCTGAAGCTGAAACTACAGCACATCAAGACATGACAAGATATACTGAACTAGAACCCGATATGAGGTGGTTAGTTGATCACCCTCAGGAGCTAATAATTGGTAATATTGGTGCTGGTGTATCTACCAGAAGAAAAATACAAAGTACACAAGGAACTGTAGTCTGTGCACAAGAAGATACAGAATCCAGTTCTGAAAAGTCTCAATCCCCTGTATGGAAATCCCAAGCTGAACTTAGGAGACTTTCCACGTGCACTCTAGATATATTCCTAGCACAATCTGAACCTGTTTCGACCAATGAGGCTCTTAATTATTCTCACTGGATCACGTCTCTGGAATAAGAACTTAATGATTTCGAAAAAGATAATGTTTGGTACCCGTCCCTAGACCAACCCACCAAGATGTCATAGGAACCAAATGGGTATACCAAAACAAAAAGGATGAAAATCACCTTGTCATAAGGAACACATCTAGATTTGTTGCCGAAGGCTATAGACATGAAAAAGGAATAGACTATGATGAAAATATTTCCCCTGTAGCCAGACTAGAAGCCATTAGGATATTCCTATTTTTGCAACTCATAAGAATTTTTTCGTATATCAAATGGACATAAAGAGCGCATTTCTTAATAGAGACCTAGCCGAAGAAGTGTACATTAAACAACCTCCAAGGTTTGCCAACATAGAAGGAGAAGATCTTGTGTACATGCTAAGGAGTCCATTGTATGGGCTTAAACAAGCAACCAGGGCATGGTATGAAACCTTGTCACTATATCTTATTAATAATGGATTTGAGAAAGGTGAAGTTGACAACCCTCTTCAAAATCTAAGAAGATGGTGATCTTCTCATGTTGCAAATATATAGAGATGATTATTTTTTGTTTAACTAACCTTGATCTACAAACTGGAAGCGGTTTTTCATTAGTGCGTTATGTGTCAAAAGTTCTCTCATCTCATGCAATGTATATTTGAAATGAGTATGATGGGAGAACTTAGCTATTTCTTAGGGTTGCAGGTTAAACAACTTCCTGTAGGTGTCTTCAATCCACCCAGAGAAATAGAGCAAGGAGATGTTCAACAATTTTGGAATGAATACTTCTAAGTTTTCATACACCCCCATGAGCACTTCCACACAGATAAGTATTGATGAAGCTGGAAAGCCAGTTGATCAATCACTCTACAGGAAACTCATAGGCTCACTCATGTATCTAACAGCCAGCAGGCCCGATATCCAATTTGATGTAAGAGTGTGTGCTCAATATCAGGTATCACCTAAAGAGTCACTTCACCACAGGCAAACAAATTCTTCAGTACGTTAGAGGAACAACAAATGTAGGATTACGGTATCCTAAGGAAGGAGGATTCGATTTGGTGGGCCAGTGACTCGAATCTCGGAGGCTGTAAGTTGGATAGGAATAGTACGAGTGAGACTTGTCACTTTCTTGAACAAAACTTGTGTCATGGTTTAGTAAGAAATAATTGGCCAACTCGCTTAGTCAGAATATTATGTCTTTGGAAGTTCTTTGTATGCGAGATCATGTGGATGCGGCAGCGATTCTGAGGACTATGGCATTCGAGCGAGAAAATCGATCATGTGCGATGATACAAGTGCAATCGCAATCAATGGGATTGTAAGGGCTATTTTGAGCCAATCTTTTTTAGTAAATTTGTATAGGATGCAGATTTTATAAATGTAATACATTAGCTAATACTAAGAGCCGAGGACAAGCCGCCATGAAGTCGAAGATTCAAGACTTGTAATTTGATTAGTGGTAATTTTCTTTTTATCAAGTCAATGATGACCGGTACTTAGGAACGGTCTATGAAATACATGTTAGCTGATTTAGGTTGTGTATGTTTTTTATATTGTATGACAAACAAACAAACTGATAAACCGCGATTATAAAAGGAGTACCATGAAAAGTGTCACATATAATCGCGTAATTCTGCCACTTACAAATACTAAGTTAAAAGGTTACGAGGTGTCGTATCCTCCATCAAAATCATGGAAAATTGAAACTTAAACCAAAGTATTATTCTTCAGAGTATGTGAGGGTAATATTTTTGGGGAAGGTTGAAAAATTTATAGAGTGTATTAGATAACTTTGGTTAGTGAAGTCAAACCCCCTAGAATTCGTATGCATTTCCACATGAGATTCAATTGTCAGATTGATAAGAGTTGACGGTTTAAATTTAGATAGTTCAACAAGCCATAGAAACCTTATGGGTTGAGGGCAAGTGAACTAGGGATTAACAAAGATCGAGTCATCCACTAGATGGGTTGGTGCTATGAACCACTTTATAAAGAATAATAGAATTGAAACTATATGGATTGTCCTCTATTAAACTCTGTAAATAAATCGATCACTACTATAAAGTCAACCATGACTTTTGGATTCCACAGAGGAGTGTGTAATGCCGATAAAAATAGTGGTAGCTGAGTTTTGAATAAAGAAAGTCCTTGAATTCTGTACTCGGATCATAGTTAAACAATCACTAATGAATTTCAAATTATTCTCTATAGTTAACAAATAAACAAATCTCTCAAAAATGACAACGAACCCACTCACAATTCTACTAGAAAAGAACACTTTTACTGGACCCAATTTTATGGACTGGCTCCGCAATCTGAGGATGGTCCTTAGTATGGAGATGCTGGGATACGACTTGGAGGCAGACACCCACCAGATCCTGTACGGGCCAGGTCTAGTGAGGAAGACGTTGAAGCCCATGAGAAATGGGTCAAAGATGATGTCATGGTTTGAGGTTTCATGATGGGCTCAATGAACAACGAGCTTCAAAGGGCCCATGAAAACATGCCCTCTGCAAGGGCGATAATGGCCCATCTTACTGAGCTCTATGGGGAGCACAGTTGAACTACTCGGTATGAGATCTCGAAGTAGTTGCTTGGTGTTCGGATTAAGGAAGGGGATAAAGTTGAGGATCATGTCCTCAAAATAATATCTATGATCGAAATATTGGAGGCTCTTAATTTTAGAATGTTTGCTTCTCCCTAAATCGACCTTATCCTGCAATCGCTTCCTAACTCCTTCTCTTAGTTTGTAATGAACTTCAACTGCAATGATAGCTTGCAACTTAGCTGGTCTAATGAATAAAGTTACGGCACAGTCTTAAATGAAGACTATGCTAAAGAAAACTACACTTGTTATTTCTTATGGGCTTCGGAGGTCCAAAAACAATAAAAAGAAGGGCAAGAAGCAGTTCAAGCCCAAAGGGGGATATAGAAAGACAACGGCAAGGCCCCAATATTTCCAAAGAGTAAGGTGGCCAAGAAAACAGATGCTTGCCTCAACTGCGGTGAGATAGGCCACTGGAGGAGGCACTCCTCAAAAAAATAGTGTTGCCGAGCGAAAGAATATGATGCTAATGGAAGGAACAAGAACTATGCTAGCTGCAAGCAAGTTGCCACAACGTTTTTGTGGAGAAGCAACAAATACAGCATACTGCACACAAAACCATTTATCACTAACATGCATCACAAAAAAACCTCATACGAGGTATGGAATAATAAAGCTCCAATAGTTGCATATTTTCACATTTTTGGATGCTTATGTTCTTAACAATGGGACGGATCAACTCAAGACCTCGATGAGAAATCAAATGAAGGTATATTCATTGGATACTCCTATGTCAGCAAGGCATTTAAGATATTCAACAAAAGGAAACTGACAATAGAGGGGTCAGTCCATGTGGCCTTTGATGAACCCCAACCCTATAGGAATAGAAAACCTAACCCAAGCCATCCAGACATTATCTCTTGATGGAATCCCACAAACATAGGAAGAACTTGTTGCAAATCTAAAAATCAATCCCGCTGCTGTAAGAACATAATAAGTACTCGAAGTGGATGTTCTATAAGCTGAGGTTGATCCTACAGCTCAACAGGTCATATCAAGGGATGTTGTACTAGAACCCAACAGAAGTTGGTTAAGAGATCACCCTCAGGAGTTGATAATTGGTGATATTAATACTGGTATATCCACCAGAAAAAGAATGCAGAGTACACAAGGAACTGTACTCTGTGCACAAGAGGATACGGAATCCTGTTTTGGACAGTCTTTATTCCCTATTTGGAAATCCCAATCTGAACTTAGGAGACTTGACATGTACACTCTAGCTATATTCATAGCACAATTTGAACTTGTTTCGACCAATGAGGCTCTTAATAATTCACACTCGATCACTTCTATAGAAGAGCTCAATAGTTTTGAAAGGAATAATGTTTGGTACCTAGTCCCGAACCTAATCCATCAAGTTGTCATAGAAAACCCAATGGGTATTTTGAAACAAAAAGGATGAAAATGGCCTTATCATAAGGAACAAGTCCATATTAGTTGCCCGAGGCTACAGACAGGAAGAATGCATAGACTATGATGAAACATTTGCCCCTGTACCGAGACTAGAAGCCATTAGGATATTCCTAGCTTTTGCAGCTCACAAGAATTTTATCGTACATCAAATGGATGCAAAGAATGTATTTCTAAATGGACACCTAGGCCAAGAAGTATATGTTGAACAACCTCCAGGTTTCACCAACACAGAAGGAGGAGATCTTGTGTATAGGCTTAGGAAAGTGTTGTATGGGCTTAGGCAAGTACCCAAGGCATGGTATGAAATATTGTCATTGTATCTTATTAACAATGGATTAGGTGCAGTTTACAAAACACTCTTCAAAATCCAAGATGGTGATGATCTTCTCATGGTGCAAATATATATAGATGATATTATTTTTGGTTCAACTAACCTTGATATGTATCAAAAGCTCTCTCATCTCATGCAAAGTAAATTTGAAATGAGTTTGATGGGAGAACTTAGCTATTTCTTAAGGTTGCAGGTTAAACAACTTCCTACAGGTGTATTCATCAACCAGGAGAAATACAGCAAGGAGCTGCTCAACAAGTTTGGAATGAATACTTTTAAGTCCTCGTCTACCCCCATGAGCACTTCCACATAAACAAGTGCTTACGAAGTTGGAAAGCAGTTGATCAATCACTCTAGAGGAATCTCAGAGGATCACTCCTATACCTAACAGCCAGCAAGCCCGATATCTAATTTGCTGTAGGAGTGTGTGGTCTATCTCAAGTAATTAACACCTAATTAATCACACTTCATCACAGTCAAATGAATTCTTAAGTATGTTTAAGGAACAATCAATGTATGATTGTGGTATCCTAAGGAGGATTCGATTTAGTGGGCTACAGTGACTCGGATCTCGGAGTTTGCAAGTTTAATAGGAAGAGTACGAGGCGGACTTGTCACTTTCTTAGACAAAAGCTTGTGTTATGGTTCAGTAAGAAACAATTAGCCAACTCGCTTTCTACAGCCGACTTACAATATTATGCTGCTGGAAGTTGTTGTATGCGGATCCTGTGGTTGCAGCAACAATCGCAAGATTATGGCATTCAGGCAAGAGAAATTCCAATCATGTGCGAAAGCACGAGTGCAATCACAATCATGCACAATCCTATATTGCACTCGAGGACCAAGCACATTGGCATGAAGCATCACTTCATTAGGAATCATGTGGAGAATAAAGATGTTGGGATCGAGAAAATTTATATTGATGTTTAGTTAATGACATCTTTACAAAGCCTCTAAGCACCATAAGGTTCTGTATCCTCCGCCAAGAATTGCTAATGCTACAGCTCGACTAAAACTCCCTGTAAGTTTTATTTTCACTCATCAATTGAGAGGAAATGCTGTAAGACCCACGAATACAGTGTCTAATTTAATTAGTTGCATGCTCAGAACGATGAGTTATATCCTTAATGTAGGAAGAAGAATGTATATTTACCTTTTTACGGATGGGGTTTGCATTAATTAATAAGGAACACATTAGGACCCAAGAATACAGCATTAATCATCAATTGTTGTAAGAATTGAATCCTGTATGTACCTTTTAAGGGAGAACATTGTACTTTCAAGGATATAGTACAAATGCTGTAGGATTTAAGTTTATATTTTAAATGTATCTAATTTCATACACTTTTTTCAAAATAGTTTTTACTCCACGTGAATCATCTGAATTTCAAAAGATTTATCTTTAAATACAAAAACGACATTTGGATTTTAATACCTTAAATCCCGCAATTTTAAAATTGAAACCACCTAAACATGCAATAGTGGAAGCTAAAATGAGTTGGAGGTGGTGTTGTTACCCAAAATATTATCCGGAGATGATATGCTGGAATGGACGAGTAACAAACAAAGTGCGAGAGCACGTCCGTGGAAATAAATAACACAAGATTTGTCGGGGTTGTTAGTCCCGGGCTTGAATGCTCTAGCGAGATGTTATTAATATGATTACTAGTGAGTACAGATATTAATGTTAGAGTACAATTACAATGAGTGTAAAGACTCTAGTTATCTTAGCTATCGAGTGCTGAAGATTGTCGGTTGAACCAGAGTTGAAGCTCTGTGAGTTCTTGTTACAAAGATGGAGAGTTCTCAGTATTGTTTGCTTTTAGCATTATGTGTTCACGTTGTAAACTGTCCTAATGTTCTCACCCTCTCCTTGCTAATCCTGGAGGCCTTCTCTTTTATAGGGGAAAAGGTTGTTGGGATGTCCCTGTCCGCCGTGGGAGATCGCCGTTTCCTACATTTAAATAAGGCGGGCGATCGTCCCAGCACGTGGGACTATTTCCTTAAAGTCCGCCGCGAACCAATGAGGAGGCGACAGGTGCCTCTTCTCACTGTCTTGGGCGGTCCCACCTTAGGACCTTTCGGCGGGTCTGATTGTTGGTGAGGCCGTCCTTATCACTGACAGCTGCTGATGGGCTGGAGTAGGGCCTGTTCTTGCAGCGCCTTTTGCGGATCTACACTTGGGTCTTCACCCGAGATTCAGTCTTCGCATACTTTGACGGGTGTCGGATTCACATGTGGCATGGGACGATCGTCTCCAGTCGGACATTAGAGGCGATCGCCATATGCCAATAGACGATCGCCTTGGACGTCGACTTCTAGGAACTTGCCCAACATCTTTCTTATTTAGCTGGCTCCTTATCATTATGTCGATCGCCATCGAGGCGTATAAATCGCCGCACAACAATTGCCCCAAAGCTCGCTCCGATGTTGAAGACATGGGGCGAGGTGGCACTGCTGGCGATCGCTTGTTTTAGACGAGTGACTCAGCTACTTATGAAGCAGACGATCGTCCCCTGGACGAACTGGTTTTGAATTCGGACGATCTCCTTGGATGCTGGAAAGAGCGGGAAGTGGAGGCGGGCTTTAGAAACGTCACAAGGACACGCGTCGCGCTCCTGTTGGGGGAGTCCGATGGTTTTTGTCAGACTTGTCGTATGGCGTGCCCTCGAAATGACGCGCACGCGGGTTTCGTGGGCTGCATTAAATGCGGCTCCCCCGACGGTTGCACTTCAGCCCCCGAGATTCCGCCTATTTGCACAGAAGTCCCTCCTCTCTCCTATAAAAGGGCTAGGGCTACTGCAGTTTAGATATTTATGCGCTCGTGCCTTTAGATGAAGACTTAGCCGAAATTTCCCGAAGCCCTGTGCGCCGATCGAAGTTCTCTCTACTTAAGAACAAAAAATTTCTGTCCCCCCTTTTCTCTTCGAACATGTCTGGAGGAGGATCCACTGTGTATGAGGCGGGTAGCACTTTCACCGCCGCGACTTCACCTGCCCGAGATGAAACCTCCGCGGAATTTCAAGCAGAGACAGCGTCGAGGCCATTCGTGCGGGGATTGCACCCGCGGAGGTTGAAGAGCTTTTCAACGAGGCTGACGCAACGAGGTCAGCGGCGGCGGAGCGGAATGGCTCGTCGGTAGACGAGGATGAGGCGGTGAGACTGTATTGGGAGCAGAACAGCGTGTTTGGCCGGGCCTTTTTGGAATTTGCTGAGCTCATTAAGAGGCTGGCCGGACCACGTCCTCAGTTTGATTTCCGCGCATACTCGGTCGCCCACCCCTATGAGCCCGTGAAGTGGACGTCATTTCAGGCCGCGGACCGCTCCCCGTGGACCCTCGGTCAGATCCGGAGCTCGGCGACTAAGGAGGACTTGAGTCGTTGGAGGGCGGAGTTCCATGTCCCCTCGGATGTCTCGCTGTATGTGCCCGCCGAGAACGAGCGCGCCGACCAACCTCCCGAGGGTATGGTCGCCGTTAATGAATTGATCATGGGGGCCGGATTGCGGTTCCCATTGCCGTTCGCCATGTCATACCTGTTGACCGCCTGGAATGTGGCGCCGCTTCAACTGACGCCGAACGCCTGGTTGCAGATCGTCAGTACTTTGACTCTTTTCGGCGGTCACCGGCTATTCCGTCTACCTTCTGCGCTGGAAATGAACTACCTCTTCAAGCTAATGGCACAGAAGGGTTCAGTTGGCGGCTACCACATTCAGGGTCGTATGGGCAGGGTGGTCCTCGGGGTGCCGAATAAGGTCCGGGGCGACCTGACAAAATGGTGTTGGGTCGGCGGAGCGTGGAGGTCATCGGCGAGCGATAAACCAGAGGATGAGTTGGATATCCCCACCGACTTTCGGGAGAGGAATCCGAGTAAGAGTTTTAACTCTCCCTTTGTTCGGATAGACCTTGAACTGATCAAATTTGGTTTTCTTTTTGCAGGCTCCCTTGTTCCAGCGTCCGACGACCTTCCATTTGACTTTTTGATCGTCTAGGAGTAAATCCGCGGTCTACCGGACAACTACATCGACGCTCGCACGTTCAACAATTAAGCTCATTGGTTGGGCGCTCGGTTGTTTCGCTTCCCCAGCCACTTGAAGGTCCCAGGTATAAATGTTTACAATCTCCTTTCTGCTCGATGATCGTCTTTGAACGAAAGAGATGTCTAACCTGGTTGAATGTCTTCTTTGACAGAGATCTACTTCCCCCACTACTCCGAGCCGCCGAGGGAGATTACTATGTCAAACCCCGGCCTTATAAATCATCTCCGCCAAGGGAAGAAGGCGGGTCGTGCCCCTGCAACGACGACCCATCCTATGCCCGAGGAGAGACCTCTCATAGCGCCGGTCGTCGAGCCGGAAGCTCGGGAGGAGGAGGAGCTTCAGCGCAACCGTAAGAGGCGGAGGCTGGAGGAGCCCTTGCCGACTATTGCTGCTGAGGCGTCCGTTGTGGTGCCGGCGGTCACCGCGCCTCCTATTTCTGTTGTTCCAATGGCGGAGGGGCCTACGCCCTCAGCGGCCTTCCTCAGGCCATGGTGACCGCTGACGCCTAGACTCCACGGGGCAAGCCTTACTTCGGCTGCGACCCCGAGAAGGACGAAAGGTAAAATTGGTTGATCTTGCTGAGTTAAGTCACTTGTGTAGGGTGCATGTTAACTCCTTTGTTCTTTGTGCAGGGTCCGCCTTGCCGATCCGAACACCTCGCCGATGGTGTTGGACTTCCTGGCGAGCAGGTCTCCCCGTGAGCCCAACGATGTCCCTTACTATGTTTCCAGGGCTATCTCCTCCCTACCGAAGGCTTGGACGACCGACCTGGATGCGATCGCGCGCCGGCGGTCTGTAGATGCCATGCAGGCGACTCTTGCCCTGACCCTCCAAGCGGCGACGTTGGCCGCTCAAGCCGTAAAGGATTATGAGGGGTGACCCTCTACTGCTCGCCTCCATTCAGACCTCGAGGCTGCTCGGAACCAGAATGCCGAGTTTGCCGACAGGATCGTGGCCATGGATAAGGAGTATGCTGAGACGGCCAAGCGAGCTAAACAGGATCTCGACCGGATGAGGAAGGAGCTCGACCGGTCCCGGACGGCGACCGATTGGATGCGCGATCAGATGACGGAGGCCCGTCGGTTGCATGCGGCCTCGCAGGAGGATGTGACCGGGCTGAAGGCGGTGGTGGACCGGCTAAATGGCGAGTTGGAGTCGTCGAAGGGGGAGTTGGCTGCCAAGGTTGTCGAGCTCAAAGATGCAGGCAAAATAGTCGCGGGGCTGAAGGAGAAGTTGAAGGTGACCGAGACTGATCTCGTTCCCTTCCTCAACGTGGATTATGTCGGCGAGTTTGCTTATTACATGGCTTACGCCGACGCCATCCGCGCTGCCAAGAAGCGAGGGCTCGAGGTCGGCCTTCTGATCGATAACTTCAAAGCCTACGTGCTTGAGAATCCCTTGCAGCCGGACTTCTTTCTGCCGATCCTTGACCTCACCGACCTTGGGATCGACCTGAACTGGTATCCATCGCCGGACAAACTTGTTCATCCGGAAGCCTGTGAGGAAGCGCACGCCGATCCAGCTACTGGTGACGAAGGCCAGGCGGGGGTAGACTGATTGAGACCGCTATCATTTTGTTTTTTCCTTGTAATTTTTCAGTTTCATTGTGTTTTGCCTTCGGTTGTATGTACAAATGACTTGAATGAAATAAAGTACCAATTTGCATCTGATTCCTTGTTTGTACGATCGTCAGTCTGAATGTTTCGCATATGACTTTACACAAGTGTTTGCGTAATTGCATCTGATTCCTTGCTTGTACGATCGCCTGTCTGAATGTTTCGCATTTCGACTTTACATAATTGTTTGAGGAGTGGCCGTTGTATGAATAGCTCCGAATGTATTGGTATACTTAAAATTCTTACTTGTCAATTTCCGAACAAAACCGATCGTCATGTGTGTTTGAACAAAGCCGATCGTCATGTCCATTCCTTCTTCTAGCGCCAATTGTTGTTACCCAAAATATTATCCGGAGATGATATGCTGTAATGGACGAGTAACAAACAAAGTGCGAGAGAACGTCCGTGGAAATAAATAACACAAGATTTGCCGTGGTTGTTAGTCCCGGGCTTGAATGCTCTCGCGAGATGTTATTAATATGAATACTAGTGAGTACAGATATTAATGTTAGAGTACAATTACAATGAGTGTAAAGACTCTAGTTATCTTAGCTATCGAGTGCTGAAGATTGCCGGGAGAACCAGAGTTGAAGCTCTGTGAGTTCTTGTTACAAAGATGGAGAGTTCTCTGTATTGTTTGCTTTTAGCGTTATATGTTCACGTTGTAAACTGCCCTAACGTTCTCACCCTCTCCTTGCCAATCCTGGAGGCCTTCTCTTTTATAGGGGAGAAGTTTGTTGGGATGTCCCTGTCCGCCACGGGCGATCGCCGTTTCCTGCATTTAAATAAGGCGGGCGATCATCCCAGCATGTGGGACTGTTTCCTTAAAGTCCATCGCTGCTGCTGCAGCCAAATGCGCGAACCAATGAGGAGGCAACAGGTGTCTCTTCTCGCTGTCTTAGGCAGTCCCACCTTAGGACCTTTCGGTGGGTCTGTCGGTTGGTGAGGCCGTCCTTATCACTGACAGCTGCTGATGGGCTGGAGTAGGGCCTGTTCTTGCGGCGCCTTTTGCAGATCTGCACGTGGGTCTTCACCCGAGATTCGGTCTTCGCAGACTTTGACGGGTGTCGGATTCACACGTGGCATGGGACGATCGTCTCCGGTCGGACATTAGAGGCAATCGCCAGATGGCAATAGATGATAGCCTTGGACGTCGACTGCTAGGCGCTTGCCCAGCATCTGTCTTCTTTAGCTGGCTCCTGATCATTATGCCGATCGCCATCGAGGCGTATAAATCACCACACAACAATTGCCCCCAGCTCGCTCTGATGTTGAAGACGGGGGGCGAGGTGGCACTGCTGGCGATCGCTTGTTTTAGATGAGTGACTCAGCTACTTATGAAGCGGACGATCGTCCCCTGGACGAACTGGTTTTGAATTCGGACGATCTCCTTGGACGCTGGAAAGAGTGGGAAGTGGAGACGGGCTTTTGAAACGTCACAGGGACACGCATCATGCTCCCATTGAAGGAGTCCGACGATTTTTGTCAGACTTGTCGTCTGGCGTGCCCTCGAAACGACGCGTACGCGGGTTTCGTGGGCTGCATTAAATGCGGCTCCCCCGACGGTTGCAGTTCAGCCCCCGAGATTCCGCCTATTTGCACAGAAGTCCCTGCTCTCGCCTATAAAAGGGCTAGGGCTACTGGAGTTTTGATGTTTATGCGCTCTTGCCTTTAGACGAAGACTTAGCCAAAATTTCCCGAATCCCTATGCACCGATCGACGTTCTCTCTAGGCAAGAACAAAAAATTTCTCTCCCCCCTTTTCTCTTCGAACGTGTCTAGAGTAGGATCCACTGAGTATGAGGCGGGTAGCACTTCCGCCGCCGCGACTTCGCCTGCCCGAGATGAAACCTCCATGGAATTTCACGCGGAGACGGCCGTCGAGGCCATTCGCGCGGGGATTGCACCCATGGAAGTTGAAGAGCTTTTCAACGAGGCTAACGCAGCGAGGTCGGTGGAGGCGGAGCGGAAGGGCTCGTCGGTAGACGAGGATGAGGCGGTGAGACTGTATTGGGAGCAAAACAGCGTGTTCGGGCGGGCCTTTTGGGAATTTGCTGAGCTCATGGAGAGGCTGGCCGGACCACGTCCTTAGTTTGATTTCCGCGCATACTCGGTCGCCCACCCCTATGAGCCCGTGAAGCGGACGTCATTTCGGGCCGCGGACCGCTCTCTATGGACCCTCGGTCAGATCCGGAGCTCGGAGACTAAGAAGGACTTGAGTAGTTGGAGGGCGGAGTTCCATGTCCCCTCTGATGTCGCTGTATGTGCCCGCCGAGAACGAGCGCGCCGACCAACCTCCCGAGGGTATGGTTTCCGTTAATGAATTGATCATGGGCGCCGGATTGCGGTTCCTATTGCCGTTTGCCGTGTCATACCTGTTGACCGCTTGGAATGTGGCGCCGCTCCAACTGATGCCGAACACCTGGTTGCAGATCGTCAGTACTTTGACTCTTTTTGGTGGTCACCGGCTGTTCCATCTACCTTCTGCACTGGAAATGAACTAGCTCTTCAAGGTGACGGCGTAGAAGGGTTCAGTTGGCGGCTACCACATTCAGGATCGCATGGGCAGGGTGGTCCTCGGGGTGCCGAAAAGGTCCGGCGTGACCTGACAAAATGGTGTTGGGTCGGCAGAGCGTGGAGGTCGACGGCGAGTGATAAACCATAGGATGAGTTGGATATCCCCACCGGCTTTCGGGAGAGGAATCTGAGTAAGGGTTTTAACTCTCCCTTTGTTCGGATACACCTTGAACTGATCTAATTTGGTTTTCTTTTTGCAGGCTCCCTTGTTCCAGCGGCCGGCGTCCTTCCATTTGACTCTTTGATCATCTGGGAGCGAATCCGAGGTCTACCGGACAACTACATCGACGCTCGCATGATCAACAACTAAGCTCATTAGTTAGGCACTCGGTTATTTCGCTTCCCCCGCCACTTGAAGGTCCCAGGTATAAATGATTACGATCTCCTTTATGCTCGACGATCGTCTTTGATTGAAAGAGATGTCTAACCTGGTTGAATGTCTTCTTTGACAGAGATCTACTTCCCCCGCTATTCCGAGCCACCGAGAGAGATTACTATGTCGAACCCCGTCCTTATGAATCGTCTCCGCCAAGGGAAGAAGGCGGGCCGCGCCCCTGCAACGACGACCTGTCCTATCCCCGAGGCGAGATCTCTCATAGCGCCAGTCGTCGAGCTGGAAGCTCGGGAGGAGGAGGAGCTTCAGCGCAACCGCAAGAGGCAGAGGCCGGAGGAGCCCTTGCCGATTGTTGCTGCTGAGGCGTCCGTTGTGGTGCCGCCAGTCGCCGCGCCTCCTATTTCTGCTCTTCCGGTGGCGGAGGGGCCTACGCCCTCAGCGGCCTTCCTACAGGCCATGGCGACCGCTGATGCCCAGACCCCACGAGGCAAGCCTTACTTCGGCCGCGACCCCGAGAAGGTCGAAAGGTTAGATTGGTTGATCTTGCTGAGTTAAGTCACTTGTGTAGGGTGCATGTTAACTCCTTTGTTCTTTGTTGTAGAGTCCGCCTTGCCGACCAGAACACCTCGCCGATGGTGTTGGACTTCCTGGCGAGCAGCGCTCCCCGCAAGCCCAGCGATGTCCCTTACTATGTTTCCAGGGCTATCTCCTCCCTACCGAAGGCTTGGACGACCGACCTGGATGCGATCGCGCGCCAGCGGTCTGGAGATGCCATGCAGGCGACTCTTGCCCTGACCCTCCAAGCGGTGACAATGGCCGCTCGAGCCGTAAAGGATTATGAGGGGTGACTCTCTACTGCTTGCCTCCATTCAGACCTCGAGGCTGCTCGGAACCAAAACGCCGAGTTTGCCAACAGGATCGTGGCCATGGAGGAGTATGCTGAGACGGCCAAGCGAGCTAAACAGGATCTCGACCGGATGAGGCAGGAGCTCGACCAGTCCCGGGCGGCGACCGATCGGATGCGCGATCAGATGACGGAGGCCCGTCGATTGCATGCGGCCTCGCAGGACGAGGTGAGCGGGCTGAAGGTGGTGGTGGACCGGCTAAATGGCGAGTTGGAGTCGTCGAAGGGGGAGCTGGCAATATTATCTGGAGATGAAATGCTGGAATGGATGAGTAACAAACAAAGTGCGAGAGCACGTCCATGGAAATAAATAACACAAGATTTGCCGTGGTTGTTAGTCCCGGGCTTGAATGCTCTCGTGAGATGTTATTAATATGAATACAAATGAGTACAGATATTAATGTTAGAGTACAATTATAATGAGTGCAAAGAGTCTAGTTATCTTAGCTATCGAGTGCTGAAGATTGCCGGGAGAACCAGAGTTGAAGCTCTATGAGTTCTTGTTACAAAGATGGAGAGTTCTTTGTATTGTTTGCTTTTAGCATTATGTGTTCACGTTGTAAACTGTCCTAACGTTCTCAGCCTCTCCTTGCCAATCATAGAGGCCTTCTTTTTTATAGGGGAAAAGGTTTCTGGGATGTCCCTGTACGCCGCGGGCGATTGCCGTTTCCTGCATTTAAATAAGGCGGGCGATCATCCGAGCACGTGGGACTGTTTCCTTAAAGTCCGCCGCTACTAGTGTAGCCAGATGCGCGAACCAATGAGGAGGCGACAGGTGCCTCTTCTCGCTATCTTGGGCAGTCCCACCTTAGGACCTTTCGGCGGGTCTGTCGGTTGGTGAGGCCGTCCATATCACTGACAGCTGCTGATGGGCTGGAGTAGGGCCTATTCTTGCGGCATCTTTTGCGGATCTGCATGTGGGTCTTCACCCGAGATTCGGTCTTCGCAGACTTTGACGGGTGTCGGATTCACACGTGGCATGGGACGATCATCTCCAGTCGGACATTAGAGGCGATCGCCAGATGCCAATAGACGATCGCCTTGGACGTCGACTACTAGGCGCTTGCCCAACATTTGTCTTCTTTAGCTAGCTCCTGATCATTATGCCGATCGCCATCAAGGCGTATAAATCGCCGCACAATAGGTGGGATCGGGCATTAATTTTGAAAATTGGTGGATTAGATGTACCAGTTACATTTGTATTCATCATGTATGATTATTCAAAGACGGTTCCCATCCCTTAAATCTGGCCATTCACTGTAACCTAGCCTTCCTGCACACTATAAAAGGGCCAGTATGATGATCCATAGGCTCTTTACGGTTTCTGCATATTTAACGATCCTACAGCATACAACTTATATATTTTACAATATCTCTATCTACTCTCTTCACAATCTTAATTTCTTTATCAGAAGAAGAAGAACTCGTTATGTTCTTCAAGAGCGCATAATCTCTAAGGACGAAGATATGAATGGGATGAATCTTGTTATTTCCCGTGTCAAGCAAACCGGTCTATATAAACTAGGTAGCCTTCACCCAGAAAACTAAGATGAACAGATCGTGGGGGATTCTATTTGGATGCTGACTTCATCTATACAGCCGAAAAGAAGGGCTCTGTCCTTATTGCGATTGTGAGCACTGTGCAGGAGAAGGAGATCTCTATCAATAGGGAACTCCTTGAGAAACTATACAAGTGCCCTCTCATCGACCGACTTTGGAGGAGCTAGAAATCTTTGGCTCTGAAGATTTACTAGAAGACTACTGGAATCTTTTCACTGGCAACTCCCTGCCATCTCAAGTCCATCCGTCATGCCACAACATGAACTTCACACTACCTTACTATTATCTTCATGATTTTTGTTGCAGCGTTGTGGAGAGCACTGGAGCCTTCGAAATGTGCACCAATCTGAGGTTTCGTATGATGGTCACCATGTCCAGAGAAAAAGTTAATTGGTGCCAAGTGATCATGAAACGTCCTTATGAGGAGGATTACAAGCTAGATTCTGCAAAGAAATCTTTTAGCCCAATTCTAAACTACATTCTGACTTGTTGTGGCATACAGAAGTCACATGTTGCCAAGAAGATCCATGCTGGAAAGTTCTAGGTGGTTCCAAGCCCATCATATTCAACAAAGCGACTCTTATTTCCAATAGGACCAGCCCCTTCTCTCTACCAACATCGATTGATCCACGAGATGTTACTGACCACTCCTCGAAGACCAAGGCTGATGAGAGCGAGAAGAAGATTGTCAGCAAAAAGGGATACGTTCCCTACAGTAGCTCTCCTACAGTTGTCGAGAAGAAGAAGAAGAACAAGCTGAATACAAAGAAGTCTTCCAAGTCGGAAGATGTTCATACAGCACCCCAATTGACTACAATGGTCACTGAGGCATTTCCGTCTACTGCACCCTCCGCTGCAGTAGCTGACCCACAAGACGCAACTCCTATGCAAGAAACATTGGTTGCTCCCACAGTAGTTCCAAGCATGTTACGGCTATGACGGATGACCAGCTATTTGCTAAGTTGGAAGGTATTGGTGAATCGGCTACCCCTTCTGAGCCAACATCCACCACTCCTAACACGGCCTTTACCCCTGTAAGGAGTCCCTCTTCCAACAGGGAATACCACACTATCAGAAATCCCTCTCCTCAACAGGCTCTCGAGGATCCCAACCGGATATTTGAATACTCTAGTGTTTAGAGTCCCTCCCCTGCTGACATCATTAATCAGACAGTTCTCCAAGACAAGATCGATGAAACCTTCGAACGCTTCAAAATGGAAAGTATACAGGGTCGCCCCATACGACTCCCTGTATAACTGGGAGGATTGGAAGTAGAAAGGGTTGTTTGTCCTGGAGGTCACGGACACCCAAAACATTGAGGTCCTGATCAGATAAGATGATCCCTTTTGCCATGAATTGATCATATTATATTATGTGGCAACAGAAAAGGACCGATTGAAAGGGAAGACTCAGTCGTACGACAAGACTCGGAGTTCCAGCCATCATTCAGATACCGACTCAGATGAGGATGACAATGCCCTTCAAACAGGTCTGAGGATGAGATATGATGATGATCGCAAGCAGGAGGTTGCTAAGTCTAAGGCCGCTGAGGGCCAGGGTACATCATATAGTCAAGCTGCACCAGACAAGCAACTTGAGAAACCATCTTCTCCCACTAAGGAGGAATTAGTCCCTCCGACTGAGGAAGATGAATCATGCGCAGTCCAACAGAATGATCCAGTCCCTTTTAAGGAACAGGCGGAAGCTGAGAGCCAACGGGAGGAATCAGCCCCTCTTGTATAATAAGCTACAGACACCAAAACGAGGCAGGAGGAATCAGTCCCTTCTGTCTCCTAGACAGCAATACCGGCTGAACCAAACAAGGTTCCAGCACCCGAATGGTATAGACTCTAATATTTACAGGTTCACCATTCGAATTAGATGAGGAATTCCAAGCTGACGCCAGTCCCAAAAACCCAAACCATAATGTCATCATCAAACTACTAGGAGAGCCCTCCGACTCCAAAATTGATCAACCCCATTCTCTCCACACTGAAGCTAGAATAGAGCAACATCAACAAATCAGTAGCCAAATCATCTTCTTACAGGATGCTGTCAAAGCTCTATATGTGTCGGCAAGGAACTCAATTGGATGCGATAAACTACTCAAGTTGAACTCCCAAGATTCTAAGAGTTGTGCCGGATGTTAAAGAATCATTATGCCTCATGTTGAATGCCTTATGGCAGGCATTAAACCAGCTTAAACAACATCGTGAGAGGATCCTAAAGCATGAGCAAGAGAAATTGATAGTTTCAGAAGCCAAGACGGTCGCCTTCCTCAAGTACACTGGATCCAGACTCACTGCTCATGATCAGAAAATTGACGACCTAACAGTAGTGGTCTCCAGTATGGTAGACTCGGTTAAAGATCTTAAAGAAAAGCAGGCTGAATCAATGGATATTCTTTAGGATATTCATGGTAAAGTCACTGAACTTTATAATACCAAAAAGAGGGAAGAGGCCCACGAGGCTGGAAGGAGATGGAGGGTGGAGAAAGAAAAAGAGATGGAAAGCCTACTAGATGACACTATTGCTATAGCCATCGGAAGATTGGTCGAATCCAGGACAGGTCGACGAGCTAGATGATACAGGATAACTGGATCTCTTCCTGAGTCCCAGGGTCTCAAATTTCTATGGAAAAATACAGTGCAGAAGCTCGTTGAGATCATACACCCTATAGACAAGCAGCCATCAGTTGAAGAGTTGAAGGCATGGAAGAATAATGAACTGCTTAGATACTTTTGTACTCTCATGAGGGAATCTGCCATGTACAACCACTTCAAAACTATGAAGGATGAAGCAAATGAGTTATCAAGGCTCTTGTCAGAAGGAAAGCTTCCCTTGTAAAATAAACTGAAGTCTAAACATCTCAAGGGTGACAAGTTAACTCATCCAAAAGACTGGATTCTCACCTGCGATGTCTCCCAGAAAGTAAGAATCATCTATAGGGACCGAGGCATAGACTCTTTAGTTAACTGGTGGAAAGGAACCAAGCAACACCCCTCTCGGAAGTGTTGGAAGCATCAGCATTACATGGGATAACTTGTGATAGTTGTATTTACTTTGCTTTCTGTATGCTCTCTGATCTAATATTTCAATTCTAAACAGAACTGTAATCCAAATTATCAATGAACAATCTCAATTTACCTCAAAATTTTACAGCTCATGATCTTTAATTACTGTTTTGATTACAATCCATATTGAAATATTTACCAAGTATAAAACCTTGCTAAGTCTCAAGTGACAAGAACTTGTCTGCGAATAATTTATAGATTAAGTTGTATTTATTTAAGATTACTTACTGAAAGATTGCACACACGAGACAATCATAGTTTAAGTTGTAATACACTTAGTCTCGTAGGATTTAAAATTTTGGAACTTGCCTGCAAGTAGTTTAAACTTTAGTCTAAGTCTTGAAGATCAGATCATTCGATAGAAGACTTGAAGATAGCCTCGTATTTTCTAAGGGGTTTTGGTATTATCAAAAAGAGGGAAATTGTTGGGAAAAATATAATACCCTGTGTTTCGATAAATGCACCCTACAACATGTCCCTACAGCGCAAAATCATCCATCATCTTCAAGAAGAAAAATCCACAACTAAGCCCTTAGAATACAACAAAAGGAATCGTTGGCTACAGCAAACAATGTTGTAGGTGATTTACTTAAAAAAAATAAAACACAAAACCAACAGGACTTAGAAGGAACCTTAAACCGTTTTGAAATAAACTTTCTTTATTCATAAAGTATTCACGATTTCAAAGTAGCATTTAATGCTAATAGGACAACATTTAATGCGGCCAAAGAGACTATACACATAAAAGCATTTAATGCGGATCAAAGAGAATGTCCAAAGTATTAAATTCAAAACACCTTTAATTCAAACATTATGAAGCCGCGAATTAGAGTTGTCTAAATGTCACCAACCGACCAACGGATACATTTATAACAGATCTATTTTCAAGATTATAAATAGCACAAGCAAGAGGACATTGCTAAGAAATGAATTACTAAAAAACTGACATTTGCTAGACTAAACATCGAGATTATCATATAAAGAGCAATATATTTCTTCAAGCATATAGTGTATATCTTGAGTGAAGAAATATCCAAGTCCTGAACAAATAACAACATATCTACAAGAATATAGCAACTTAGTTTCAAACATCAGCTATGCAAACTTAAACTTCGAAAAAGAATACAGCTTATTCAACCCCCCCCCCCCCCCACCCCCCTCTAAGCTGTATAATTGTATACTGTGGCCAATAGATGACAAGACAATATTTCTTACCTCTCAGACTGGCAGGGTCTACAGGGTCATAAAGATCCATATGAAGTAAGTCCATAACCCTATAGGTTGAGAGATATGATTTGATCTTCTGAGATGTATTGACTTGCTTGCCTTTCTGACACTATCCGCAGACGCTGTTATTATGAAATAAAACATCGGTCAACCCTCTGACCATTCCCTGTCGGGCTGATTTATTGATGGTGTTGAAGTTTATGTGAGACATTCTTTTATGCTATAGCCAGCTTTGATCTGCAGTGCCTTTGGCAACAAAACAAGGAATTACAACACTAATAGGTTACTAATCAATAATGTACATGTTACCTGACCGTCTTCCTGTGAGAACAATCTGTTTGGTCTTTCTGTGCTTCACCCTACAATGATTTTCATAGAATTTGACCAAGAACTGTTTGTCACAAAACTGTCTAACACTAAGAAGATTGTACGGTAATCCTTCTACATGTGCTACGTCAGTGACTTTGAATTTTCGAACAAGCAGGGTTCTATTCCCTCTTGTACTTTCTTTAGATTTGTCACAAAATCGCACCTTTAGACCTAGAACTTCTACAAAATTTGTTAGCTTGGTGATATCTCCTGTGTGGCGGGAACATCCGTTGTCGAAGTACCAGATGTCCTTCTCCATGATATCCTTTAGACCTGACAAACGGGCGGGCTCGGCCCAATCGGGCCCGGCAAAAAACGGGAGGGCTTTTTTTGGGCTGGGCCAAAAAGGCCCGTTTTTTTCTGGGCCTAAAATGTAAAATTTCTGGGCCCCTCGGCCTTATGTTTTTTTTTAAAAGAAAAATAAGAAATATAATATTCTGAATAAATGTACAAAAAATTTTGAATCATTAATCATTATATTATTCACTATATTATCATAATCAAAAAAATAAATATACAAATATTTTTATTTTATAATTACATTATTTACTACACTACAACAATCAAAAAATAAATATACACATATTTTTATTTGATCATTATATCATTTATTATTACTAATATTTTAAAAAAATCATAAAATAATAGTATATATTGATGTGATATACTACAAAGTAATCACAAAGTCATGTAAAGAAATAAAATTACATCAATAATTAACATATAGATATAATATAATCTAATAAAATACAAAAGAAAAAAATTTAAATATTATAATTAGTCATAACTAAAAAAAACTGGGCCGAACGGGCAGCCCACGGGCCGGGCCTGATCGGGCGGGCAAAAACTGGGCCGAGCCAAAAAGGCCCATTTTTTTGGGGCCACAAATGTGGAGCCCAATGCCCGCCCAAAAACGGGCGGGCTGGCTCGGCCCGCGGCCCGGGACTATTTTGCCGGGTCTAATATCCTCTAATAAAAAATTAAGTAGATTTAGGTCCTCATTGATCTTTGGGTCCTTGGTTATTAGTGCTTTTAGGTACCCAAATTTGGCTGACAGCAATGGATATGTTGTAGGTTGTATTAGGTCCTCTTTTGCGAGAGGGCAGACACGTAATCGTTGTAAGCATGGTTATTTTGCATGTAAAATTGAGAACTTTGGTTCTAGTAAGGTTGTTGTTCGGGAGAAAAAATTGTGTTTCTCTGTCTTGCGGATTTCCTTTAGGGTTTCCAGTTGGATTCTCAGATCTGTTGTTAGTAGAGATGCCCGAAATCTTGCTTACGAGAAAGATACATGGGTTCCTGTACCGAGTATTGAGGAGCACCGTACTGTTGATAATACTAAGGCGCATGCTGTGGGTGGTACTTGGGTACAACCTTTCTTCTTCTCTGCTGTTGAATGTTGTTCGTATGCTTGGGGAGCATACGGTTGATGTTGATCATTGCATCTTACAAGCTTATGAGGCTATGTTATCTGCTGCTTGCGATAAGAGCTTGGTGGTGGAATGGCAGCCTTGGATTTTTGAGAAGGTACAGCTATAGCCTTTTCTTTATCTACAGGTACAGCCTTTGGAATTTCCTTAGTCTTAGGGGCAGGTTCCACCCATTTGACAAATACCATAGTGGTTTTTCCATTGTTGGGGAACGATTTGTATCCTAAGCTATGTTTGTCATGTACATGTTGTCTAGTGCTCAGGATGTCTTCCATCCCCCTAGATGATTCCTCAAGTGACTTGAGGATGGTCTTGAGTTCTCCTTATCTCTTCTCGAGAAGCTGCATCTTGGCTCCTAGTAAAGCATAATCATTTGTCTTACATTGATTATGAGATTTTACCTCATCTACTTCAGTTGTAAGTTGATGATTGTCTTCCATGAGATTTTCATGAATGACCTATTAGAAATATGCCCTCGAATGTCACTCAGAGGATGAGAGAGTGAGAGCATGTTATTGTAATTAGAAATGTTAAATTAACGAAGGCACTTATTATTTCTATATTACTGTATATCACCGGGCATTGTGATTTGGTATATAAATAATAGTCCTTGCATTTGAGAGCAAATATCCCATTCCTTATGTATATAAGGAGATAGGCACTGCAAGTGTTTAGGGCTTAAATGCTTAGCTGATTCGCAAGTCGATAAGACTTAACCAGGCAGTAAGTTTAGACAAGACTTGTATAATGTGTACCTTAACATGTAGATCTTCGCTAAGGGTTAGTGGGAGCATACGTTATAGGTATGCTAATGGGATGTATACTCGAATTCGGCTCACCTCGATTGGATCACATGGACTTCACTCTGGGATTGTCAATGACTGAATCACAAGGTTGTGATAGGTATATATAGACCTTTGATTTGAGGTTTTAGAAGGAGATGTGCTTGTGATATTAAAGTTAGTCACTAGAGTAGTTCGGTCCAATCATCAGTTGGTGGGGCCAACCTCGAAATGCAACTTAGAGCGCAAGTAGGAGTCTCTGTTGAATATCAAGATATGATTCTTTTTCCTGTAAGTGAACAAGTAAATGTTTTATCCGATTAATGGAAAATGAGATCATAAGTCTTTGGCCAAAGTATTTAGAGCTAGTTCTATTTAATATACGAGAGCTTGGTGATTTGGGTTTGCATTAACAAATGCATAGAGTCAAGTTACAGTAGGGTTTGACTTCACCGTGACCTTAATACTTGGCCGGGACATACGATTGAAGGGTTTATATGCATAAGGTCTCCACGACATAATGGTTTTGGAATGATCCTATTATACGTTATCAGTTAGGTTACGGTGTAGGCCATGAGACTGGCTAGGTGGTACTAACACTCATTGGATCCTCCCAATGCTGATTGAGAGGAACCTACACAGTCGCGGCATAAGAATTGACGATAGATTATATTTAGCTTATTCTCTCTTGGTTAATATTGGACATTAGATGTCTAATTTAATTTATTGGATAGCTTAAGTCGGTATCGTGAATTAAATAATTTACTGGGTAAATAAATTTTATTCGAAATATTTCTTGGAGATGTTATTTTTAACACAGTTAATTAATTGGATTAATTAATTATATTAATATTGAAACTGACCAAGGTTTATCTATAGGACTAGTTACACAAGGGTTCGTTTCACGGACCGAAATGAACCAACTCCTTTATTCTCACATATGCCCCATGGTGTGAAGTTGACAATTTCGTCGTTGTAAAGACATTATTATGGTGTGGGATTATTTATATACTTCTGGTGTGGGATTATTTATATATATTGTAATAACATGGCTATGTGTGTGGTGTTTGTGTATAAAACAAAATTTCATTCACCACTTTGAAGTGGTGAACTCACGGCCAAGAGCAAGAGTGGGAGGGAGAGTGTTTTTTTTTTTTTTTTTTTAGTTTTAAACTTGAATTTTAAGTGTAATTTTGAGAGAAATATATTATCTATAAATTACTTAGAGTATTTATAGAATAAATATAAGCTAATTCTATCAACTTCTAGCCGTATACTTAGAGTATATGTTGATAGAAATATTTTCAGGTCATCTTCTGAAGCGTGATACGTAGAGGCACAATGTTTTCGGTGCTCGAAAATTTCCCAAAAGTCATTCGATTGGATTCGTGTCCGTACTTGGAATCAAGAAGAAATTGTCAAAAGACCACGAGGGTATGAATTATTTAATTCTTATCTTCGTTTATTTTATATATTCGTTTATACGATGCTTGATGGATCCTCGGGACTAGATTATTTTTCTGCTGTGTAACTTGATTTTAATTACCGAATCCCAACATCGGTATCAGAGCGTAGGTCGATATGATTGTATATTCGATATTTACATTTGGAATGCTCGGTTGTATGTTTTTATGATTTAAAATCATAATTTTTGTAATTGTTAATGTTTAATTGTTAATCAAAAAATTTATTTTTTATGATTTTATGTTATAATATAAATCTATTTTTCTTTTGAAAAACTGATTTATATGTGTATTATAAAAATTATAAAAATATTATTTTTAGATTCGGGATGAAAAGACGAGCCAGAAAAATGGCCGCAGGCGGAGTTGAGGTCTTAGGATGGTCACGGCTGTTGCTGAAGACACCTGCTGCACTCGTACGGTGCCAAGAGGAATTAGTCCTCTCGGCCAAGGTCCGGCTGTGAAACCGGGCAGCGGGCTGGGCCTGGGCATTTTGTTTATCGACTCCATTATTTATCTCATGATCGATAAATTAATTTCCCGCAAATTAAATTGATTTAATTTGACTAAAATATAAATATGGTATTTTTACTTTCAAGGAAATTGATTTAAAAAATATTTATTTTCATCTGAAACAACTTGAAATTTACGGTTGCGTGAATTGATTAGATTAATTCTTATGGATGGATTAATTTTATATTGATTGATCAATATTTAGATTAATTGTATTTGCCATTAATTTTAATGTAAATATTGCATTATTATTTGAATGGTGATGTACTTCATAGACTTAGTTTATTGAATCTTTATTCGATGGGGTTGTAATGGCCATTTTGAGCCAATTTATAATGGCCGTTTTGAGCCAATTTATAATGGCCGTTTTGAGCCAATTTATTTTAGTAAACTTGTATTGGATGCAAGCATTTGCAAAAGTTGGCTTGGTTATGAAGACTGCTTCTCCAAAGATTGAGCTTTGAATTCCCCTGTCTTTAACTTGGGCTTCCTTGTAGAAACAAACAACAGCCTCCTTGAACGGTTCTGATGGGTTAATATCCAGGAAGTGATAGATGCCATTCTTCTTCATATACACAAGATCAAGTCTGTCATCAATAGATAGTTTTTTGCCTCCAGTAGTCCGAGTAAATCGACTACGATGCTGAAAATGATTTGTTCTTTCCCTATTCTTAGGTTGATGTTCTTGAAGTAGGTAGTTGTGTCCATCTCTGGAATTTATGAAGATCTTTAGTGCAGTGAAATTCTTGATTTTGCTTTTCTGGAAAAATTAGGGTTCTTGCTTTGAAAGACTTTGAAGATGATAAGTTTTGATGAAGTAATTTCAATCATCTTAAATAGTTACTCTGGTAGTTGGTTTTAAAAAATAATAATTAATTGCAAGAACTGCGATTCGTGTGTCATGATCGGACAACGTGATGTAGACGTGGAGTTATTGGGGATGTGCGTTTTAATCCACATGTGATACAAATATTCAAAAGAAATTAGAAACTTAGTTGTTTGACTGTTTGACTTCTGATACAGCTGTAATTTTGATTCCTTGATTCAGATGTATAATCTTAGTTGTGATTATGATCAGCTAACTTTCTGCATCATGGCTGTGGTTTTGATCAGCTAACGTTTCTCGTCTGTGCTTCTGATTAGCTGACCTTTCCCGTTTGTGCTCTTGATCAGCTAACTTTTCTCGTATGTACTTCTGATCAGCTAACTTTTCTCGTATGTAGGTCTGATCAGTTAACTTTTTTTGTACCACGACCGAGTTTTTCTTCAGCTCACGTATTTTGTTCAACTAACTTTCCTGGCCAGCTAACTTTTCCGACCATGGCTGAGTTATCTTCAGCTCATTTTTTTCTGATTAGCTAACTTTCTCCACCTTCAGATTTTCAGCTAGACACTTGATTTCTTGCTGCTAGTGCATATGTTTCATCAAAATCTATCTCTTCACACTGAGCATAACCTTTTGCTACCAGCTTTGCTTTTATTCCTAACAAGAGTTCCATCTTTTGAGATGACAATATTTTCGCTATGCAGCTTTCCATATTTTTGGTTTGTCCACATGAGCTCTCCCCAATTGTCACATTTGGGCCTATTTGTTTAGTTTATACTGACACTCTTTTTGCTCCTAAACATGTGCTTGAACCACCCTAATTTTACAAGCCATTCTTCAATCCTTGCTGATGACTCTGTGGTTGCAATTTCTTCTGCAATCAGACAAGAAGAGATTTGGGTACCCAGATTTGAGTGGGTCTTTTAGAATTAGTGAATTTCCTGGAGAATTTGTTTCTCCTGGTATTTTGAAAATAATGTTGGTTACTCTTATAAGGTGCATAGTATCTAGGTCTATATCCCTAATTTGGACTGTAGATAGGATATGACGATAATGGTTTCGATGTGTGCCATTCCAAAATCTTGGCTGAGACCAGTTATTAAAGTTTTGTGGTCTCCACACCTGCTAATTTTGAAAATTTGGATTACCTTGAGGTTTTCATTTACTTCTCCCATTGATCTATTTTGTGGGAGTCTTTGGTAATAAGCAGAATAATATTTTGACTGCTGATGCTGTTTTGGCCATTTTATAGTCTTTTGTCTAGGTTGTTTCCTAGAAAATATTGGTTTTTGCCTAAAATGTTGACTGTACTGCTTCCTATATTTAAAAGGTTTGTTCATAGGAACAGCAGTCTGAACAAGTGTTTCTCCCTTAATGAAAGTGGTTTTTGAACTTGAGGTAGTATTGGGGTCATATCCCAGGCCTGATTTTAAATAGAGTGGCCTCTGATTTATACACAATCCATCTAAGGTTATAGAACCTTTTAGAGATGTTATTTCCTTAGTTTGTGTGTTGCTCAACTGTTTTAGTTTTGAAAACTCAGTTTTAATATTAGCGAGTGCAGCTAATTTTTCACTATTTAAAATAGTCAGCCTGTTAATCTCAACTATGGTAATTTCAGATGAGTTTTTTAAATTATTCTCAGAAAGTTTTTAAAACTAAGCTCTGTTGTTTTCAAGTTTGGCTGACTCTTGGCTGAGTTTGTACAAGTTATTTTTCAACTACCTTTTCTCATTTTTCAGCTGTGTATTCTCAGATGTCATAGTTAGGTGTGCATCTTTCGAAGTTTCAAAATATTTTAGCAGCTAATTTAGAGATTTGTATAAATCAATGTCTTCAGACATATCTAAGTTGTTACACTCTGAAGTTTGAGGTTTAGATGTTACCTCTTCATCAGCTAGGTTGGCCATCAGGCAGTTGTAGTTGTCATCATCACCAGACAGGAATCCACTACTTGATTCCACATTCTCTTTGATCAGCTTTGTTCCTTCACGCATTACTGCTAATGTATCCCATGTTTCTTTGGCATTTTTGTAATGTTTAATCTTTATCATGATGGCTTCGTCAAGGGTTTGATATAAAGTATGTCAGGCTCGATTGTTAAGGTTGGCCAGCTTCCTTTCTTCTGTGATCATCTATTTTCTTCTCTTGAGAATCTGCTTTGGTTTCCCAATTGCAATTTCTTCATCTGAATTGTCCTTCAGGAAGGTGAAGGGTCCATCTTTTATTATACACCACATATCGTCATGTATGGATGATAGATGTGCCTGCATTCTTGTCTTCCATAAATCATATTCATCAAGAGAGATAATAGGTAATCTAGAGTGCATATGTTGCATGTGTTTCATTTTAATGAGAGATTTAAATGTATATACTCAAAGTATATGGATCTGGTTCAGTGAAATTGAACCAACCTCTCTGATATCACTTGTAGGTCACAAGACGTCAGATATAAGTCTGTGGGTGTGAATAGACTTATAAAATCTTTTGCTAAATAAATGTTTTGATAAACACGGCAGATATAAAATGTAGCTAAGGTTACTCGGCTGAGATTTGTGCAGTTAACTTTTATCAGCTGTAAAATTGTTTTACGAAAGGACGACTGACTTTGAATGGAACAGTTACTAGGAATGCAGCAGTTAAGTATGATGATAAAGACAGAAAATCACACAACACTTTATAGTGGTTTCAGATGTGGGGTAATCTTCTACTAGTCCAATTCCCTCCAAACCAGTTGGAGATAAATTCACTATAATTTTCAACAAGTGAAAATCGTATTACAATGAATTTAGTTACAACAGCTTCCAACTAGTGGAGACCCGTGGCCGTTGTAACTTCTTCCCTTGGTTTCCTAACACCTCTTGATCGAAAACCCGTGGATACCTCAACAACTCGCAAGCTGCATATCACCTTCCAATCAAGAACTCGCGGATGTCTTACAACCTATTACTTTCAAGAACCTCCTTCAAGAAAGTACCCACAGTCAAGCTTAAAGACAAAAGTGTTTGTCTTCTCCAACTTAAGAGCTTCTCTGTATTTGGTTGATGATCTAGCTCTTCACAATGCTATAGATGTATATCGCTTATGTTTTCTATGATTGCTTTGTAAGTGTAGTTCGCATCGTACTTCTGCACAGTGTTCTTCAGATATTTATAGTACGATCTTTGAGCTCTTCATAGCTGTTGCATCTTGGAACAAATGCGTCCGTTGGAGAGTGGACTTGATTGTTTAGATTTTCATCTCTTTGCACGGGTTTGTCTCTTTCTTCAAATTCGACTGTTTGAAGATGTAGATCGCTATGCCCGTCTTTCTTTGACTAATATATTTGGAAAGTCTTCAGGGCGCAAACCTCGACGAATATTCTATTCCTTAATTTCCGGGAATCAATCACTTTGTCTCCTTGGATTTTACGTCTGCATGTGATTTGACGTCATTGTTAACTTTTCAACGTTTGCTGACGTGGACTTAGTTGATGTCTAAAACTTGGCTGATATTCGGTCTTGATAAACCTCAGCTAATATTTCCTTTTGGTCAAACCTGACTGATGTGTTGGTCAAACCCAGTTAATGTTCTGCCTAGACAAAGGCTGGCTGATATTTGGATGAAGGTTAGTTGATATTTGCCTTGGTCAAACTCAACTGATATTTTACTTTGACCAAACTCGCTGATATCTATCTGGTCAACCTTAGCTGATATTCTCCTTTGACCAAACCCGACTGATATTTTAGCTGTTTTGTGCTTAGCCAAAAATTATCTTCAGATATATTCAGTTGTACTTCTGACTTGGTCAAACCCCACTGTTATTTTCGTTTGACCGAAACCCGGCTGATATTTATCGGTCAACCTTAGCTGAGATTTTGCCTTGACAAAAACCCAGATGATATTTTTAACTGGTCAAACTCTGCTGATATTTGCTTGTTCTATACTTAGCTAAATTTCTACCTGATCAACATGATCAATACATAGCCTAATTTAAAGGCTTATAGAAGATACTCATTTGGTTCTTCTTTACGATGCCAAGTACATATTTGAAATAATCTTTGAATACAGGAATGACATCATCAAACTTTTGAAATTATATTCCTAACATGTGTATGCTGTTGTCATAAGTCACAATTGATAATTTTGTGTTTTGGACAAACATTATGGTGATATTATGATTTTTGATTAATAGTCTCCAGAACTAGTTGTCTGGTAGCATACAATATATGATATGCTTATTAATAGATTTCAATTTGTTGATGCTAAATGGTATTGTCTCTATTGTCATAGTTGTGGCTTTTTGCTAAATGCTTACTAGGGCTTTTTTTGATTAATTTGGTACTTGCAATTGTCATGGTCTGTTTCTAAAACTCGCTTTAATTTGATTCTTTAACTAATGATAATAGACTATTTATGTGGAGTTTATATTGGTTATTGTGTGTTTGTATGTGGTAAGTGAGCAGTGAATCACTGACTCAGAAGTAGTCACTTAGGATATTTTTCTATTTTTGTTAGTTCATATTATTCTAGGCCTTGTTGACATTTGACTGATTAAGTTGGCCTGAATAAACACCTCAACTAGGCATATGTTTATTAGTAGAGACATACTTAAATCTTTATGTTAATATCATTATATTTCATGATGAACGATGAGGAAAAAAATATGGACAGAACTTCCCAATTTCAGTAAAGGATATATTACTGGAGTAAAGGTTCTTATTCAAAATGCTTTTTCTAGATTCGCGGTAGGGGATGAAATCACATGCCCTTGCAAAAAGTGTCATAATCGCAAGTGGCATCATCAGGATCTGATCTACGACCATCTGATTTGGAATGGTCCATATGAATTGTACGTGAAATGGATTCTTGAGGTTTCCCATCCAGATTCCAAAAGGAGCGATAAAGATATGGATTGTGAAGCGGGAATGCATTTTGGAGATAATCTCGATGAGATGTTTCATCGTACTTGCGGAAATATGCAGAACGATGAAGGTGGATCTTCTGATGGAGCAAATGGAGCAGATTTCGATGCCAAAAAATGTATCGCCATGTTGAAGAGGGAAAGCAGCCATTATATCCTGGGAGTACGAAATTTTCGCGATTAAGTTTCACCATTAGGCTTTATTCTTCAAAACGTCTACATGGAATTATCGAGGCTGCGTTTAGTGATTTTTTAGAGTTGATAGCTTTTCCACAGTTCCACATACCTTTATCTTTCAATGCTCCCAAAATAGCATTAAAGATTTAGGCCTCGATTACCAAAAATTACATGCATGTCTAAATGACTGTATGCTATATGGGCTGGAAAAAGAAAAGGAAAATATCTGCAAAACATGGTGTTTCGAGGTGGGCTATAGTGGAAAAGAAAGCGGCTGGTGATGATCATCCGAAGAAGATAATTCATAAAGTAGCAGAAAAAGTGATGCGTTATTTTCCACTAAAACCAAGGCTGCAAAGGATGTTCATGTCCAAGGAGTACGCAGAACTTATGATATGGCATGCAGTGGGACGAAAAAATGATGACAAACTTCGATATCCAGCTGATGGCGAGGTTTGCAAGACTATGGATGCCAAATATCCTCATTTTTCATCTGAAAATAGAAATATCAGGTTAGGAGTAGTGACCGATGGATTCAGTCCTTCTCGTACAATGAACGCACTGCATAGCACGTGGCCAATCGTATTGCTAATCTATAACCTTCCACCTTGGTTATGCATGAAGCCAGAAAATTTGATACTTTCAACCCTTATCCTCGGTCCGGAGTTTCCTAAGAATAACATTGATATACACATGCAGCCTCTTATTGCAGAATTAAAAGAATTATGGGATCTTGGAATACAAACTTATGATGTATTCTGGTGAAAATTTCATGTTACGTACAAGCGTGTTATGGACGATTAGCGACCTTACGGGCTATGCAATGTTATCCAGTTGGAGCACAAAGAGTTATTTAGGTTGTCCCGTATGCCATTACGAGACTTCTTCAACGTACTTGAAACATAATAAGAAAATGTGTTACATGACTCATAAGAATTTTTTATATCCGAAACACAAGTAGAGTTTCATAAGAAAAGGTTGAATGGTGAAATTGAAATGGGAACATCTACGGGAGTTTTATCCGGGATAGACATTGAAGAATTGTTGGTTGGTTATGAAAATAATTTTGGGAAGAAAAAGGAAAAGAAGCATAAAAATGAATCCCCTTTTAAAAAGAAGTCAATATTTTTTAATTTACCAGAGAGGTCCTTCATCCAGTTCTATCAACTGATGGGAAATACCTCGAGATCATGGCTGCCATATTTGACATGACGAATAAGGAGAAATAAATATTTTGCTCGGTGTTAGAGAATGCTAAACTGCCTTATGGTTGTGTAGCTAATATCAACCGGTATATCAACAAGATAGAGAGGAAAATCAGAGGGTATAGGAGCCACGATGCTCATTTTGTTCTCCACTACTTGTTGTAGTTTGCTATGAAGAAAGCTCTAAAACCTGAAGTTGCATTACCTTTGATATGATTAGGTGCATTTTTAAGAGTTCTTTGCATTACCTATTTGTAATATTCGGCTGTAATTTTTCATTTTTATACTGTTGTACTATATGTATTATCCGAGTACCACTGCATTTTAATTGATTTATACAATGTTTATTATATCGTTATATTTGGAAATAAAATTATTATGGGTTTGACGTACGTATTATTTGACTGTTGGAAGTTGCATGATAAGTGGTATTTTAGATAAGTACCTTAGACTTAGTGTATGTTACTGTCAGCGACCAGCGTACGATATCTTGACGATGTTATGTACGTTAGGCCTCTTCGATTACGTGCGTAATCGAGCGTATCCGATAGCATCTCAACTTTCAGCGTGCGGGGCGTGCATGAACATGATTCTTGGCTCGATTGAGACAGCCAAGTCAACAGGCATTATGTATGCAATGATGATGCGATAGCGTACGTAAGGATGGTGAGCTTACGTATATCATTTTGACAACGTACGTAAGGGTGTGTGTGTTTTGAGGCAGTAGCTTCTCGGGGATCATTACGTACGTAACGCTAATGTGTTAGCGTACATAAATGGGGTTAATGTAGTGTTAGCGTATGTAAAGGGGGTTAACATACGTTAACAATTGCTGGTAGCGTACGTTATGACAAATAAAGGTTATAAAGACACGTCATCTCTTTCATTCTTGCTCGAACCAAACTTGAATATCCTCTCTAGAAATCATTCTTCTGCCTGCCTAAGTCAGTATTACCCCCATCCAACTTGTCTTGGAGCTTCATATATTGGATTGGAGCCTAGAGGATTTAAGATTGGAGAGTGTTCTTGAAGTCTTTGGGGTTTGTTCTTTATTTTCAAAGTAATTATTACTTCATATGCTATTACGTTTATCAAGTATAATATGATGATTATTAAAATTATGAGCAATTAGTGAAGAGCATGATGATGTTATTGTTAATTACTTCTTGAATTGTTGAAATGTTGAAAGATAACATAATTTTTGTTGATTATTATGAAAATATGATAAAGAACATGATGATTAGAACTTATAGTTATGTTCTTAAGGCTTAGAGATTCTTAGATTATTATAGTCATATTTTAGAAGGTTTAGCTAATTCAATTGAAGATAATAATGAGTTATGAGATAACAATTATAATTTTAATATTTTAATTTAAGTTAAACTTGATGAATTGATGAATTACGATTGTCTAGAACATCATTTCAAAGGTTGATAGTGTTTTTAAGAATGTTATGCTGATATAAGATAATATTAACATATTAGGATGATTAATTGATGTTGTTCTTGATGAGTCCTTAATCAATGGAATAACATGGGTATTAAGAAAAATTATGAGTTTAATAATTCGATCATAGAGATGATCCGGGGGTGTTGATGTTCATGAATTAGGACTTTAATGTCTATTAGGATAGTTCGAACTATTCGGCTTGAATTATGGTTGTCGTTTTCGATGCATTCAATATCGATATTGTGTGAACGTGTTATTGAATGAATTGCATTTCATTCAAGGTTGCTTGCTCTAGTGAGTAGTATTTGTTGGAGGACCGTCATTCGTTCGTTCATTCGAAGAAGGACTATTTTCATCTCCAGAATTGAGGTAAGTTATCTTGCTTGGTTATAATGATAATTGATTCTTGTGAATGTTATACATTTCATGTATATGTAATGCTTTATGAATCTATGATTCATAATGAGGCATTTTTGTTGATC
Organism: Orobanche coerulescens; assembly: GCA_033398695.1. Taxonomy (NCBI): domain Eukaryota; kingdom Viridiplantae; phylum Streptophyta; class Magnoliopsida; order Lamiales; family Orobanchaceae; genus Orobanche; species Orobanche coerulescens. Next base: position 127,354,742 of record CM065802.1, on the reverse strand, counting down.
ATGTCAATAGTTTTGTTGTGGGATTATATATCAAGTTTTACTACCTCTGATATTGTTGGTTTCGTTGATCATTATTATCACTTCGTTGAGTTCTATGATCCTTGTTGGATGAGTGATTAATTGAGTTTTGTTGTCATGTCGCATTGTGACATCTGGAGTTATATTTGCGTGCCGATTAGTAATGTGTAGAATTTTTATTCGAGAACATATGGTCATTTGTGGATGTTCCCACACTGGACTGTGCACACTAGATGCTTACTTCGTGAGACTAATTAGGTATATTGTCCCACATATATCTTGGATTCTGTATACAAGGTGGACATGTGCACGGACACATTTCCGGATCTGGCGTACTGTGATGTCCATCTTGAGCCATGTCGATTGGTCATTCATACACCATGTATGATTGGATATGTTTGACAGTTTTGCGACTGGTTGTTCATACGCCCGAGGGTTATGTTCAACAGTCGGGTTTGTTCCTTTAAAATCTATCATATGTGATCTGTATAATATCTTGAGAATTTATTATCATGTATATCTGACCCTGTATTGAGCGAAATACCTGTTGTTGTATTTTAGGTCAAGGGAAGGCCAAGGTGCATGAAGAGCATTGTGAAGACGAATGGTTTGGAGGATACTAGTTTGGGGGCCCTTAGTCTTCTTTTTCTAGTTATAAATAAACCATGTATTTATATTTTTGCTTGGTAACATTTCATTTCATTTCTATTAATTGAAGTATACTCCATCTTCATATGGTTTATATTTGTAATTATATCCTGCGTGTCGTGGAATTTATGAGTCACATAGTGTATAAACTCCTCGTTGGAGTTGTGGTTAATACTTTGTGGTTCGGCACCACAATTATATTATGGTTGATTTATGTATTTGTGTCGCCTGGGGGGTCCAACTGTGGGGTCCATGGCACTGTAATAGCCGCCATTTTTTGGATGTTACAATATTCCAATATGCTTTCTTCGATATAATGGTGCACTTGCTAGTTCACTTATGCAAGGAAATTGAATATGGTGGACCCGCACATGTTCGTTGTATATTTCCTATTGAGAGTTATCTTTGTAAACTGAAATCATATGTTCGCAACAAAAGTAAACCTGAGGTGTCCATTGCTGAAGGTTATCTTGTAGAAGAATGCTTGATATTCTATTCAAGATTCGTAAGTGGTGATGGAGCAGGAAGAATGAAATTTGAAAATTATCCACAAAATATGAAATATCCGATTGCCACAAGAAGAAACAAAGATGAAAAATCTATTCATCTTAAAGATTCTCAATGGACGGCATGTCACCGGTACATTCTATTCAATTGTGGTAACTAGGAAATAGAGAGTTTACTTGAGTATGTTTTCAAGTTTTATTTTTACTTTAGTAAGTATTGATGAATTAGGAACTTTGTTTCTTGATTTTAAGTAGGTCTTTATTTTAGGGAAAAACGAGCTTTAATTGTTGGTCATGCATTATCAAAAGGATATAAAAGAAAGAGAGCACGCATAGTGAAGAATTTTGGAAGTGGTTGAAGGGAGAGGTTGGGAAAAAAGAGGACCAAAAGAAGTTCAACTGCCTGCAATGGGCCCTCTTCCAACAGTTAAGAGGTTTACTGGATACGTTATCAATGGATACCGATTTTATACAAGGTTCAGAGATACCAAATGTACAACATAAGACAATGGTGTATTTTTAACTACCTTGACTACTAGCTTTGCAAGTTCGAAAGATCAAAATCTATTGGTTGGTGAAGTTAATTACTATGGCTCAATTGACGAAATACTAGAACTAGATTATTGGGGAGAATTTAGTGTGGTTTTATTTAAGTGTTGTTGGTACCAAGAATAGAAAGATTTATATGGGCTGACTCGTGTCAATTTTAATCGATTGTGCCAGAAATTTGATCCTTATGTTATGGCTTCACAAGTACAACTGGTGTTTTATATAAAAGATCCAATTGATAAGATGTACCACAATGTTATCAAGAAATTTCCGAGAGACTGGTGCGAAATCGAAAGCGTCGAGGCAAACGAAGATATGAATGAATTGTTTTTTAATGATATTCAGCCTGCTTATGGAATGGGAAATCAAGATATTGATATTTTTTGGCGCGGAGATAATGTCCCAATCAGATGAATCCGCATTCCACCTTGCAAAGTAAAAAAAAAAAAATGCCTCTTAACTTTTATGTATCAAATTTAATTAAGTGACTACTGTCTAATGTTGTTTCTGCATTGATTAAATTTTAGTGAAGTGGCTGCTTTTAATTATATTGCTTCCTAGTTATGTGGCTACTTTTATATTTATCGCTTCTATTGTATATTTTTAGTGTTTTCTCTCTGTACTTGCATCTATTTTCATAATGCTACCTATATCTTGCTTATTGCTCAATGAGTTGATTTCTTATTTAAGTGACTGTTTTATTTTATAATGCACTTTGTTAGGTGCATCTTTTTAGTGTTTTATTTTAAATTTTGCTAGCATGTTAACTTCAAATTGTATATCAAGCCTGATAATATAATGCTTCAATAGCATACAAGTACGGAACTTCTGGTCCTCTTATATCTTTGTTATTTTCTTGAGATCTATATGAGTCGGTATCCACTTCAAGTGGTAAGACAACCTTTAGGTAGCTAAATGGATAAAAACTTTCCATCATATATACTCGATCTACAAGTCGAGACAATACTAATACTTAGTTTTATCTAAGTTTTCTATTTTGAACTTGTATTTAGACACGAGTTCAAATAATTCACATATATCCTCTTCAGGAGGAATTCACTTAGTCGGTTGATCCACCAGACTATTTCAAAATGTATAAATATTTATAACTCAAAATAGTACATGTTGCGAATTTCACGTTCCTATTACTTTAGGAACCTCAAGTCCGTCAGGGACTTTCATATAGATATTCGCGTCCAATGACCCATAGAAAAATGTGATGATGACATCACTAATTGAATATCTATATTCATAATAATTGTCATATGTATATTAAATGACGAAATTTAGTGCCAACGGGAGAATATGTTTTGGGTATGCGCTTAAACCCTTGATATGCTAATCTCGCTTATCTTTCACCACTTTATTTTATTTTGCGAGTTAAACTTTGTCTCAATTGCTTATATTTTATTTAGTGCTTCAGGCACTCCACTAGCAATTATTGAGACACAAAGTGTTGTCGACAACTATCATTCTTATAAACAATTCTCCCATATTCACAAAGTCAATGACAACTTCAACAAAATCAAATATTCAACATTTCCCATAACATTTGATTTGGTCGTCCCATAATCCAATACTGTAATTATTTAGTGTACGTGCAAATTAAGGTATTGAGATTCTCATCTTCGGGATGACCCTCTTCAGGAGGTTTTTGAAGTGATGTTACAGTTTAATCTATTTGTATTCCGCGAATTTTATCTTTAATACCAATAAAGAATATGTCTCTCACGCTTCAGGCGTCGAGGAGTATCAACAAATATATTTCGTTCACATTCGACTTTAATTCTTTATGGTACATATACAACTGGTATATGAGATTTTATCACTCCTTTGGCAATCAATAACTTGTTGAACTTCGAGTTCACAGTGTGTAAATTTAAATATCCAACTCAACGAGAATTTTATGACTTTCTCTTATTTATATTTTATATCTCCCCCTAATGTCGGAGATAGTTGGAATTAGATTATAAAATCAATCATCTTCAGGAGGTGCACTAATAACAGAGGGCGTGACCCAAATATTATGCCTTTGATATGGATACTTGAATTTGAAATTCATCGCAACATGATCATTGGATAAAATATTATATCGCTTATAATTAATTCGATACTCATTGAATAAAGCTCCTTTCAGACCGACAGTAAGAATATTGCCATATGAAATTATACCAATCCTTCGGGATTGTCTTTCCATTCCTCTAGTAGAAATTGAACAAATCAATATGACATAAAGTTATGTATTTTTCATTTGAAATAAATACATGCAACTTCAAATGTAAATTGCTCTCGAGGAGCATGTATTTTCTTCAAAATATTAATTATGCTAAACTCGAGCAATAATTTAAATAAAAAACAATCATATATTACCGAAAATATGAAGTACTCATCAAGAGTATGTGATATTTTTCAAAAGTATCAATTATGCTACCTTGGGAGCAATAATTTATAAGCATATAACACCCAAAATATAAATTACTCCAAAGAGTATGTAAATATTAATTAAAAGTATTAATTGTGCTACGTCATGAGCAACAATTTATATCAATGTGGTGATAATAAAAGCAATTCAATAACACAAGGCCATATAGAAAATATTCAAAATAATGCCTTTTTTTGTTTAATATTCTTTAGGAATATTAACTTTAATTGACGTATTTATCATAAATACTATCATAAAAATATGACTATATATCTTTGTTTTATCAAAAACATCAACAATTTCTGTTTAATAATCTTCTGGATTATTAAAATTACAAATTCATGTTTCTTCAGGAAACCATGAAAATATATTAATGTAATGTATTAAAAGAATCATTACAAATAATTTTATATCAATGATACAAGTATCATCATCAATATAATATATAATAACTATCGTTATTACTCTTCTTCCAGAAGAAAGTGCAATAATTATTATGCAATTAATCCAACATCTATAAAATGTTGATGAAAATTGGTCAACTCAAAATAATACAATTTTAAGTGTATAAATGTACTTCATGATATTTATTAGTAGTTTGTGATATTTATCATACAGTATGTGTGAATTTGTATTAATATATCTTCAGGATATATATCATAAATAAACATATAGTTAAATAATATATAAAAATAATATAAATAGACTTTAACACCAAACACGTAAATTTAAACATGTAAATATTGAAAGTATTGGGATTAATAGACTTCTGGTCTAATAAATGGTGAATATTATTTACATTGATATTTTTTCTAATACCAATTTCTTTTCTTCAGAAATTGTATATGTCATTTGTCTCACTTGTTATCGCGGAATCATACATATTTCAAGCGATAGTTTAGAAATCCATAGATTTATCGATACTTAGAAGATAATAGTGCAAAATCTTCGACCCTGTAGGAAGAAATTTAGTGGTTCTTCATGAACTGTCAATAAATTTAGCACTACCTTTTTTTTTCCCATACGAAAAGTATCATTCTAAAGATGATGAGACAATAAATCATGACCACTATTTAATCCCAAGAACTTGGCATTCTATTCACAAAAAGAAGAAACAAGATAAGCCAAGAATTTGAATGATACAAATATCTTCAGGATATTTGACCCTAATTATATAGCAACGATCAATTCAAATCATACTCCAGGTATGACATCATATCTTATATTGATAAAAACTCACAATATATTATAAGAGATAATAAAATATTAAACTACACAACATATAAGATTATATATTGACATATAATCTTAAGATTATCATTTTCGTGTCCTTATCATTAACCGTTGATATATCTACTCCACGAGATAAAATTTATAAATAATTATCCCCTACAAGGATAAACTCTAAATTTTATCTATTTCGGGAGATAAAATTTGAGCCATGTAATATTGAAGTTTTTAATTTAATATTGTTCACTTCCGGGAACAACTTGATAGGAATATTCGACCACTTACTAATCTTGCTATCATTGGAGCACAGTCGGATTATGATTGTGGAGTATATCATATCTTGTACAATCTCGATAGAGGATATTCTCAAATCATATTAATATTTTTTATTTGAGATATAAGTTATATTTTCCTTCAGGGATAATATCATGCTACATCAAGGGCATAATGATTTAATTATGCTATTATATTTATAAATAACAAATCAATATTCTTCAGGAATATTGTATCATCACATAATTCATGTATAAATAAGAATTATTCATTTAGAATAGTAATATTCTTCAAGAATATTACAATTAATTGTGCTACTTCGGGAGCAATAATTTTAAGATCCATAATTGAAGATACAAAGGGAAAAAAATAGTACGAGAATTAATCAAGGCTCGAAATAACTAAACTAAAATAGTTGCTTCTTCAAGAGCACTTACAATATTCTTAAGGAATATTATTTTGTATTTTTCATTAGGAATTGCACAAATTATTAGATCTCGTGTTCTTCATGAACACATCATATTCAACTAGAATATGACGAGATAACGTTATCATTCTTCAAGGACTACAACAAATCTTTTATCTTAATAATCTTCTGGATTATTAAGTATTGTTGAATCGTGTTTCTTCCGGAAACAAAGAGGAATATGATTTGATAATAAATTTTGAGGTCATCATATATATTATTTATATATGATGCACACAAAAATATAAAATTTAATAACTAAATATAATATATTTTTTCTCAAAATCATCATATGCAAGAAAGTTTTTAAAGGAGTAAATAGAATTAATACCTTTCACCAATGTAAAAAAAAGACTATTTCTGTTCGAACTTTTTTTTATGCATGCAATATGTTTTAGAATCCGATCTCCACCGTTGAATTTATTGATCTACTTGTCAGAAAGATACTGTAAAAATTTCATGATGATCCGACGGTTAACAAAGCGGGAATCGCGATTTTAGCGCGATCTCGCAGTGCAGAAAAACTGCTCGTTTTTTTTTATTTTTTTTTTTTTTTGAATTTTGAAAATTGGAGAGAAAAAAAAATTTCTCGTAAATGATCGTCGATAACGTGTTATAAACTTGAGAGAAAAGAGAGAAATTGGAAGAGAAGAAGAATAATGTGTGTATTGTTATGGTAGCTTTATTTATAGAGTGTCCCAGGGTTTCAGGGGTATAAATGTCATTCGTTAATAAATACATTAATTAGAACAATTCTAATGTTAATTCCTCCATTTTATGTAGGATGGAAGATAAATGGGCACATATCTTAGATTCTATGATAAGGGTAGATTTAGAAGAATGGATATGTCGGTGGACAAGAGATTGTTGTCATGTACGTTAATCTGGATTTGTTTTCTTATACAGTACTGATGGAGCATGTGAGGGATGACCTAGAGTACACTGAAATTGGAGGAATATATTCAAGGAAATGTCAAATGGGTGGGTGGAAATTGGTGATGAAAGAAGCAGATCTATCTGAATTGATGCAAGTAAAAAACAATGGTGATGACGTTGATTTCTATGTCGACAACGTGGTCGAGGATAAAATTGAGCCACTAAAATAAATGTAGCCACATGTCATCGTACGCCCAAGGAAGAATCTGTTTGGAGGTATAAAAAAAATCGCCTCACTTGTACTATTTTGATGAATTTGTGTTGCAGAAGCTATAAATTGATCATTTGCTGAATTTTTTGTGGATTTTAGTGTTAAAGTTAAGCTTTGATTTATACTACCTCCGTTCTCTTATAACTGCAACATCTAGACTTTCACGTTTGCCAATGCACAACTTTGATTATTAATATCTTCAATTCTTTATTTTTAAAAATTATAAAAAGTTGATATTTTGAAAGTATATTTCGAGATGAATCTATGAGGCCATGTAGTATATTTTTTCATATGTATAAATCACAAAAGATGGTCAAAAGAGAGTATGTGAACAATATAATAGTCAACACGTTGCAATAATAAGAGAACGAAGGAAGTATGTATTAGGCGCAATTGGGGTTTTGTTTTGAAATTGCATATTTTTTAGTGTTATTTGAATATTACTTGATTTTACTGCTTTTAGTTTTAAAAAAATAGTGCATTTTAGTTTGAATATTAAGACGTGTTTGATTTCTAGTGCATTTTAGTTTAAATAATTTTTTTTTTCTCTCGGTCTAGATTTTGCTGCTTTTAAATTGTTGATCGTAAAGAATTTAGAACTTAGTTTCTTTCTTGTCGAACTTAATCTTAATCGAACAATTAATCAGTATATTTTCTTTGTTTCTTTCTACTTAATGATCTTAATAATGTCTTTTCATTAAGAACTTTTGGGGTGTCTTACAATTAAGACAAAATCTTCCAATATACCAAAATTACCCTCTTGAATAATAAAAGAATTGAGTATATATAGTATAAATTATCATATAATCTTAATTATAATTGAGTATATATAGTATAAATTTAAAATATATATTAATATTATACATTTAAAATTCATAAAATATAAGCTATTTATTGATAAAAAAATTAATATAACTATATATATATATATATATATTAAAATATAACTTAATATATTTATAAAAATATTGTCGATTATTTAAATATACCGAAAATTATAATATGATTTATGAATATAAATATATTATAATATAAATTAAAATATATATTATTTTATATTATATAAATTGATTTTTTTATATTGACTATTAAAAAATTAATATAACTATATATAATAAAATATAACTTAATATATTTATAAAAATATTATCGATTATTTACATATACATAAAAATTATAATATAATTTATGAATATATATTATAATATAAATTAAAATATATATTATTTTATATTATATAAATTGATTTTTATATTGACTATTAAAAAAATATAACTATATATTAAAATATAACTTAATATATTTATAAAACTATTGTCTAATTATTTAAATATATCTGAAAATTATAATATAATTTATGAATATATATTATAATATAAATTAAAATATATATTATGTTATATTATTTAAATTGATTTTTATATTGACTATTAAAAATTAATATAACTATATATATTAAAATATAACTTAATGTATTTATAAAAATATTGTCCGATTATTTAAATATATCTGAAAATTATAATATGATTTATGAATATATATTATAATATAAATTAAAATATATATTATGTTATATTATTTAAATTGATTTTTTCTATTGACTATTAAAAATTAATATAACTATATATATTAAAATATAACTTAATGTATTTATAAAAATATTGTCCGATTATTTAATTATATCTGAAAATTATAATATGATTTATGAATATATATTATAATATAAATTAAAATATATATATATTATGTTATATTATTTAAATTGATTTTTTTATATTGACTATTAAAAAATTAATATAACTATATATATATATATTAAAATATAACTTAATATTTTTATAAAATATTGTCTGATTATTTAAATATACTTAAAAATTATAATATGATTTATGAATATATATTATAATATAAATTAAAATAAATATTATGTCATATAATTTAAATTGATTATATAAACTAAAATGCTCAATCCGTCCTTTATTAAAAAGTACTTAATTAATATTGAGGGGTAAAATGGTCATTTTTGTCATTCAGATAGTTCATTCAGAAAAGAAAAAAACTAACAAGATATTTTTTCAAATCAGACAGATTAATCCACTCACACAGCTTAATCCATACAGGTATTAATGGAAAAAAAGTAAACAGTCCCTTAGTATGACATGTGAACTTAGTAGAATAATAAAGGAATTGGAAAATAATAAGTTATTGTCCTAATTTCTTTAATTATGTTTATGACTTGTAGTGCTTATCTAAGATAACGACAATGAGGTCAAAATAATTCAAATAGGATCATGTGTCACATTGCACAATCTCATAGTTAGATTTCTGAGGCAAATGACACAAATTTAATCATCAGTCATGTTGACATGATAAAAAATGACTTCTATATTGTATGATGTTTTTTTGTTGCTAATTATATAAAAAAGCTAATGGCAATACTTGATGTCGTTGTACGTTGCAGCTATGGAATGGAATCTAAGAAATATCAATTTGTCACCATTCATCAACTGCAACGGGCAGGAAAAAACGAGAAGCAAACTGAAGTCTTCACTCCTAGAAAGTAGGCACGGTAAAACAATCCACTTACAACAATCCACAAGTGATCAGCTATTCTACTGTGAATCCACTTATCAAAAAGAAAAATGTGATCAACGGTGCTACTCCTAGAAAGAAGTCAACTGAAGTCAGTAGTTCTTGGAAGTTACCAGAGATGAGAAATAAAAATGAAGTTAGTGATGCAACTTTGAATATGAACTCAACAAGTTCCAGGAGGAAATTGGATTTATATAATCCACCACATGAAGCGGAAAATGCGGATGAAAATGAGATTCTGGTTAGAAGACTGCAATCTGATCTTCTAATATGTTCTACATATTTTGCCAATATTTACAATGATGTCTTGTTAAATTACTTGCAGTATGAGGATCTACTACCTCTGCCACCTCCCCCACCGCTTACAGATTACGAAAGGGAGAGAGCTATACATGTCTTGCAGAACAATGTAGTTTATGAAGATCTTGGGTTGCCTAAAATACTTACTGGACTGAGAAATGAATTTAAAAAAAATAAAGGAAAAGAAAAAATGCCAGCTGAGGAAAGTGAAGATTATGTTCCAGAACATGAGGAACATAGTAAAGATGATACTTCAAAATTTCCAATAAAGGTGTGTTATAGCTGAAGATTTAATTTTATGTTGGTAATTATAGATTAGCTTTCTTATTTTTTATTTTGTTATTTTTGTGTGTGTACTTTAGAGAACCAAAAAGGTTAAGATTACAGAGCCTCAGGCTGGAACAGCAACCCGTTCACGAGCCAATGTTGGATCTGCAACTGATAAGAATGCAACTCCGAAGGCATGGGAAAATTCAGTTCTTATAGAATCTGTTGCACCACCATTTAGCATTGAGTTACCACACAATGAAGGAATAGGAACAATGGCTGCTTATTTGGCTATGGGAGATCGCCAAAAGAAGAAACTTGTAAATGTCAGTGCAAGGAAGAAGGATGTTGTACGAGATGTCTAGACAAATATTGAAAACGAAGAAGTTGAAGTGGAAGAATTTGAAGAAGGTATTATATTGCTAATTGAGTTCTGATTTTAATAGTTTACTTTCTCATTTATGTTATGTCTAGCCTTCTCATTAGTATTCTATACAAGGTCATATGACAAAAGAGTTGTAATCCAAATGAATCTTCCGGGGCAACCTATTTCAGATGATGACCAAGTAATGGCGGAACTGAGTGCTTTTTTAGGAACACTGAAGACGAGTGTGCCACTTACTTACAAATCTTAGCTTGATGTTCCTGAAAGTTTGGAAGACACTCTGTGGAAAAATATATGAAACTTGTCGCAAAAGTAGCATGACTGTTCTTTTTAATGTCTGATTTGTATTTAAGCAACGGTAATGTGAATATTAGGTTCTGAGGTCAATTCGTGCTTGTTGGAGGGGGTACAAGAGTCTTATTAAAAAGCACATTATACAGCTTATGAAACTGATGAGGGCAGGTTTGAAAATATGCCGAACCAAATTCCACTTGTGGATTTCAATGTACTCTTGATGTACTGGGGATATGAAAAAATTCAGGTATGATTTTAAGTTTAATCACAGAAATTTCCCTTGTTATTCATTCAAATCGGCTAGATAAACATCTTTATTTCATGTTATTATAGTCCAAGGACAAATGCTGAAAGTCGTAGATCGTATACAGACACACACACTACTTGTCTAAAACTTCTTTCCCAAATTCAGCATAAGATGGTATGTATTTTGTTTATTTTTTATGGTTGGCTAGAGGTATGCATTTTATTTTATCTGAAATTCCTCTCCTTCAGGGTGTGGCAAATTGCAATTGCAATTGCTGTTTATAGGCTAGCTAGTTACTTTTTATAGTGGTGACATTACCATTGAAACCTTGGCATGCTTCAACTATGCTGATTGTCTTGTAATATTGAGTGGGATTAAGACGTAGTAGTAGTCTCACTTGTTTAAGCCTTGTCATTGTGGTTTGCAATGTTTCAGCACTTCAGATGCCAAGTATACTTTTATGCTTAGTTTTTTTAATTTGTCGTCAAATTTACTGTTAAGAGGATTGTTGGTTAATATAGTCTCTAATTTCCTTTTTATCCTATTACTGTCTAACTTTTTTAATTTAATTTATATAAGGCCAGAGAATCAGATGGAGAAGTTTTTGTTAAACCTCGCAAGCGAAAAGAAGGAAACGTGTACAAGACTGATACTTCAGTAATGAAGTAAATTATTGTAAAAATATTTTCTCATCAATTACATGTCAAGAAAATGCTTCAACTGATATTTAATGTAACATTTTGAAATTGCTTTATTTTGTAGGAGAATATTGAAAAAGCAATACGTGAATCAGGAAGAGATGGATTTGTTCAAGAACATATTTCTGATGCAAAGTCGCACGGTCCGTCATGGCTTATATGACGGCACACAGAGTCTGCAAATGTTTTAAATAATGATCAAACAAGCACATACATACAGGAGTTGACAACCAATATAAGGGAAAACATAGTTGATGAAGTGGAAGCAAAGGTGAACAAGAAGGTCCAAAATGAAGTAGATGCAAAGGTGAATCAAAAAGTTGAGGAGAACTTGACATGAGTGCCTAAGAAATTAGGCGAAACACACCATGGCATGACAATTGATTTAGGGATCTTTCACTATGAAAAAAATTGGTTTTACCAATGAAAATTTACCGACGGATGCTCTGTCGTTGGTAAATACCTAAAATACCGATGGATTACCGACGACATCAATTAACTAGATCTACTAACGGATTTAGCGACGGCACGTCGGCGGGATGTTGGCGCAAACTTTACCATCAAATTTACCGATGGTATTATAGACGGCAGAGTTACCAAAGGCATTACCAACGACCAGATGCCGTTGGTAAATTCTGAAACAAATTTATCCCACATCGGAAAGCCAACACAATATTCATCAGTTTATAAACCAACACCTCACTTGTAACACCCCGAGATATTGAGAGTATATTACAGCGCCGTGGACTCCTACATGGGACCCACCAGGCTACAACAAGAAAACACTACTCGACTAACCATCTCGGTTAGCGAGGACACACATTTAAACGATACGACATATAAAGATACGCCCGGAGCAACCGGCGAAATAAGCATCATCCGACAATGTAACAATTTAAAGTAATACAATACGGAGTTTGAAATGAAAAGACTAAGTACTCGCGAGTACAATCTATAAGTTTATAACTGTGGGAACAACCATATCGAAATGGACAAAAGAAATAAGAAGACCCAAATGCACATGTCAACGACCCTGGCCAACATCCTCGTACTGTCCCGGTGCTCGCTCGTCCGGATAATCATAACCTGAAATCCATAACAAGAATTTCCCCAAAACGGGTCCCCAAAGGGGTTAGCAATTACGCTAGTACAAGTAATCAAGGCAAACCAATCGCTTACACATTTCATAGTACATGCACCAATATCAATTTCAAAAGCCAAAACCAGACATGTCTTTTCCGGAAACAAACAGTCAAACAATTTGCTTTGGGAACAGGGTAATACCATTGATCCCGCCCGAGGCCTCTAAGGACCTTCCCGAGCTGGCCATATCGTAAAACAAAACACGCACATGCATCGCCTTGGGAACAGGGTAATACCATTGATCCCGCCCGAGGCCTCTAAGGACCCTCCCGAGCTGGCTAGCTAAACAAACTCATGAATCCAGGACTCAACCCTTTGGAGTGCACTTGATACGATATCGTGCACTTGCGATAGTTACACTAACAACGTGTCAGTTATCCCGACATCGCACTAACAAGCTACGAACCTCGGAGTCTCCGCAAGACATACCCGTTGGATAACTCCACAAGTTATCCCGGCATCGGGCTAGCAAGACACGAACCTCGGAGTCCCCACAAGACATACCCGGTGGATAACCCTTCGGTCCCGCCCGACCCATACTAGCAAGTATGAATCCCAGAGATTCAACAATCTTACTCGGTGGCACATCACTTACAACGATCACACAACAATAATCAATTATCAAGCCAAACAACATTAAGCATCACAACCTTCTTTCAAAGGAGTAACAATTAATATCACCACATGTCACATTTTCACCGAACAAGTACACGTATCGACACACCATCCTCGGCAAGTCATCACGATCTATTATATTCACGAAGTATGGTTATAACATCTATCAACATACAACACATACTCACATATTCCAAATACACATTTATCCACGAATCATACGAGTTATCTTTAAGAAAACCCTTTGTATCGAGAATATACCGATCCTTTAGAAAGTTCATTAAGACGTTCAAGTTCCACATATAATCAATTAACAACTATCACGTCAACGGAACACGATGTGTATGGGCAAGATACTTGCCTCGAAACTATGAGCAACCAGACAACGAACGGATGAGGTTGAGCAACCCTCGAACTTCCAAGAATCTGGAAACCCACGAATACTACGAAAATAACACCAACACGAATCAATAATACTAATCGATACCCAAATCAACACTAAGAACAACAAGGATCTAAGGGTTTCTCAAAGAAATCAAGAACTATGTTCCGAGTGACATAAAATCATGAATGAGTTCAAAAATCCGAAGATCATGACCAAGACAACAAGAATTACAAAATCGATTCATCATCTCGGATTAAATCGGAGAACCAAGGAGAAACCCCCCAAATTCAAGAACTAGGCTTCTAAGAACAGAATACCTTGATTTGGGCCAAGAAGATGATTAGATGATGTTATACATACATAAATCCACCTCAAGATGAAGCTGGAAGAAGAAGGTCGCTCAAAATCGCCTCCGGAGCTCACTCCCGCCGGAAATGGATGAAGAAGGGTGACAAATGACGAATTAACACTGATGTCCAATATTTATACTGGACAGTTATTAGAATGCACTAGCACACTGCATTAGCGCGCACTAACGAGGTCAACGCTCCAAAACATACCGCCTATAACACAGTTAGCGTGCGCTAGCCAATAAGCATAGCATGCGCTAACGAGTTACAAACCCAGTCTAATGGCTCCTGGACTGGTCTGCACCTACCAGGTAGCGTGCGCTAGTGAGAACAATTAGCGTGCGCTAGCTACCAACCTTAGCGTGCGCTAACGATATTCCAGTTATAGTCCATTAGCTTCTGGATTGCCTCTGGACTGCTAGTTAGCATGTGCTACATACCCGGTAGCGTGCGTTAACAATGGCACAATAGCACGCGCTACACCACAAGCGGTAGCGTGCGCTACACTGAAATGAGTCAAAACTCATGCAATCAAACACGTGTCAACTCATGACACGACCATACGTGGCACAACAATCCAAAGACATGGGCAACGCCAAACCGATAACCCGCAGAAAAACTCAACAAAACTGGAACGAATATCTCGGGTATTACATTCTACCCCTCTTAAAAAAAGTTTCGACCCCGAAACTTAAAACATAAAACGATCAACGCTAAACAATCTCCGACATCACATGATATCCCTTTCCGACGCCCTGCAACGAATCACATGCAGCACGTGGCTGCTAACATCCATATCGCTACGTCAGAACGATAACAAAACGCAATAGACAAAAATCAGTATGGTTGACCAACCCAAACAGTCCGTCAATCAAAACGTGAGCTAATCGTCGAACAAATACGAAATCCCACCACCCAAGGGTTGGAATGCCGACAACGAATCTAATTTTCCATACATAAGAAAATTACAAAGTTGTCTGAACGCTCCAAAAATCACGATATAAGATCAACAAAAATCAGATAATAAATGATCGAGCCACAACGATCGAGACAATAACGGTCGAGCAATCATATTCGGACCACGGCGAATCAACAAAAATCAAATTACAACACCAAAGCTCACACCTCGACTCGAGACGATAGGTGATTTGGCAAAAACGACAAGATATGCATTTACGAAAGGTTCACAGGAATGGAACCGGATTCGAAAAAAGTCACAACGACAAACAGTTTAATCTGAAGCAGTACCACAACTCGTTCAAACAGTAAAAAGTCAAGGATAGAACAAGTTTAGAAAATATCGTCGAACACTGCCTAAGAATGTGAAGGAGGTTCGTAGCTTCTTGGGTTTGGCTGGCTACTATCGTAGGTTCGTTGAGGGGTTCTCGAAACTGGCTCGTCCGCTTAGACAGTTACTTCAGAAGTCTGAGAAGTTCATCTGGAATGACGAAAGGCAATCGAGTTTTGAGGAGCTGAAGAGGTGTTTGACTTCAACCCCCATTCTAGTGTTGCCGTGTGGCAATGATGGTTTAGTTGTTTATAGTGATGCTTCGGGTCAGGGTCTTGGGTGCGTGTTGATGCATCATGACAAGACTATTGCATATGCGTCGAGGCAGTTGAGGTCGTATGAGCTGAACTACCCTAATCACGACTTGGGATTAGCGGCAGTTGTTTTTGCGCTCAAGATTTGGCATCATTATCTCTTTGGCTCTGCATGTCAGATTTTTACCCATCATAAAATTCTGAAGTACATATTTACTCAGCAGGAGTTGAATATGAACCAGAGGAGGTGGCTGGAATTGATTAAGGATTACGACCTCGAAATCCTTTATCATCCGGGAAAGGCGAACGTCGTGGCATACGCCTTGAGTCGGAAACCGGTTATGTTATGGAGACTTGAGATACTTACGTCTCAATCTGAGCTTCAACGTGATTTGATCGAGTTGAGTGTTGATATTTTATTTCCAGGAGTTCTCGGGCAACTATGTGCTTTGGAAATTTCGTCGTTGCTGATTGATGAAACTAAACTGAAGTAGTTGGAGGATCCAATGATTGCTCAAATCCGAGAGAATGTTCGTAAGGGGAAGTCTCCTGGATTTGTTATCCATGAGGATGGTGTGCTGATATTCGAGAGTCGGCTTTATGTACCAAACGACTTGGAATTGAAACAGAGTATTTTGCATGAGGCCCATGCTACGCCGTACTGAGTTCATCATGGTTCGAGTAAGATGTACACGGACCTAAGGATGAACTTTTGGTGGAATGATATGAAGGAGGAGGTCGCACAATTTGTAGAAAGATGTTTGACTTGTCAGTAGGTCAAGATCGAGCATCAACGACTAGCCGGGTTGTTGCAGTTGCTTCCCGTTCCGAAATGGAAGTGGGAAGATATTTCGATGGACTTCGTCACAAGCTTGCCAAGATCAAAGTCGGGTATGAATATAGAATCGGTGATTGTGGATCGTCTGACCAAGTCGGCACACTTTTTGGGCATCAAGTATACTTGGGGTCCGGAAAAGCTGGCTTATGTATTTATTGCGCAGATTATGAGGCTTCACGATACTCTAAAGTCTATTATTTCGGATCGTGATGGCCGTTGTGTATCGCATTTTTGGCAGGCGGTACATAAGGCATTGGGTACTCGTTTGCATCTGAGTACTTATTTTCATCTTCAGACGGATGGGCAGTTGGAGCGCACTATCCCGACATTTGAGGATCTATTGCGTGCTTGTGCTCTTGATTGGAGCAGTGATTGGGAGGAGCAATTGCCGCTGATTGAGTTCACGTACAACAATAGTTGGCACGTATCGATCAAGATGGCACCGTTTATGGGGGCAATGTCGATCGCCGATTTGTTGGAACGAGGCTTCCGATTTGGTCGGGACTGAACCGAATATCACTTTGGAAACGAGGAGGAAGGTGGAATTGATTCTGGAGAGGATGTTGACTGCTCAGAGTCGACAAAAATCCTATGTTGATGTTCGTCGTCGACCTTTGGAATTCGAGTTGGGAGACCATGTTTTAGTAAAGGTGTTGCCGATGAGGCGAGTTTTCCGCTTCGCGAAGAAGGGAAAGTTGAGTCCAAGATTTATTGTGTAATATCCGCAATTTTGTGGTAATTTTCTTTTTTTCTGGCGGAAGTTCATCTTACCGACTCTGTTGTGACCGTTTCGTCATTTCGAGAATGACTAATTCTGCACTTTTTATCATTTGAGTTCATTTCGGTATCGTTTTGTCGAGTTCCGTGTTCTTAAGCGACTTTTTCGCACTTGAGTTCAATACCTGCAAATCTCGTTCGAAACTGTCGATTCGGGTTTCTTGTAAGTTTATTTAACGTTTTCATGCATGTTGTGAGCTTCGGTTTGATTAACCATTGTCGTATCGTGATTTTTCGGACTTTTGGGATCGTTTTGTAATTTCCCAATTTGTGGGTATTCGTCGTCGTACCCACTTCCGAGAATACTGTTGCTGTTCTTCTGAGTCGTTAGCACACGCTACACTTATTGGTTGGCGCGCGCTATGGTAATGTAATACTCGATATCTTCATCCCGGTTCCATTGCATTTTCTTTGGTAGAACGAACTGTTGTCGTCCACGTCCTTGGAATCGCATGCTTGTATTGTGGTACGTTGAGTTTCGTAGCCTGTTCGTTATTGTTTTGGATCATAGTCGGTGCGTTCGTATGATCGATACGTCGTCGAGAATCGAGCCAGGCAGTCGAAGGGCTGGCCTGGCCGATTACGGCCGTAAGGCGTCGGCACCCCGTGGCCTGGGAGGACTCGGTTACGGCCATAAGGGCTGGCCCGTTATGGCCGTAAGGCTCGTTACAGACGCTAAGCGCCGGCTGGTTACGACTGTAGTGACTCGACAGGTTTCAGTCAGTGTCCACTGGGAGTTCGGTTACGGCCGTAAGGCGATGCCGATTACGGCTGTAAGGACCGACAGTTGCGTACGCAAGGTTTCAGCCATTGCGTGAGCTAGCGGCAGTTGACCGAGTTACGGCCGTAAGGCACTTCCGGTTACGGTCGTAACTCTGCAGGCCATATATAGGCCTGTGCTCGGCTAGACCTCATTTCTCACCCACTTCTTCATCATTTGGCGGCTGGCGATGAGAGGAGATAAGGAGAGGAGTCCTTGGCCGGTTCTGACCAATTCCGAGGTGTTTTGGAAGATTCTTGTTGATTATATCATCATTCAATCCGTGTTCTTCGTCAAATCAAGGTATTTTTCTTGAATCCCTAGAGTTGACTTTTTGGGGAGTTTTGTTCTTGATCTTGTTTCCATCCGATTTTTGATGAACCGATTGTTGTTTAATGATGTTGTTAAGCATATTATATGGATTGTATATCCATATTCCGGGTTGGAATTTCATTTTCATGTTTTGGTCGGTCGATTCGTGTTCTTGGCCGTTTTGGGGGAAACCCTTGAACTTTCGTCGTTTGTTCCTCGAATTCAACGACTTTAGGTCATGCAATGGAATTCATTTTCATTGTTGTTATTGTTGTTCGTAGTTTATTGTCGTGGGTTAGCGTTCAGCGGAGTCGGTGGGTTCATAGTCGGTTCGTGCCATCATACTTCGGTTGATTCTCCCCGTGTTTGTTGATTCGAGGCAAGTACCTTGTTCATACATCTCTCGTTTTGTGGATATAATGATTGGTGAATTGTCTTGGTATGTTTATTAGGTTATTTGAAATGAGCTTTCAAAGATTCGGTTTGCCTCGTTAAAGGCTCTCTTTCAAAACCGTGTGTGTTTTTACGATTGTGGTGTTTCGTAAACGATCATGTGAATCCTGTGAATACGCTTGGTGTTGTTGTTGTGCTTTGATGATATAGATTCATATATTATCTCACTTCGGTGTGTTGTGATTTGATACTCGTGTCGTGCTGTGTGTTTGTTGCCTTTGGGTAAATTTCGGATATCCTTGGCGTGCTATGTTATTTGTGTGAATGTGTGGATATGGTCGAAGGTCTATGGTGACACGTGGCATGTGACCATGTGTTCAGGATGCAACAAGTGATTGATCCAACCGTGAGAGCCTGAGCTAAGACCTGCGGTGACATATGGCGTGTGATCATATGGTCAGGAGACAACAAGTGATTGATCCAACCGTGAGATGCCATGACAAGAGTTCACGCTGGTGTGTTTATGATTTGTGAATGTGTTTTACTCACCTCGGGAGGTTCCGTCGAGGCCGCTAGGGAATCTATGACTTCACTCTGGATTCGCGAGTTTTTTTCGCTAGCCAGCTCGGGAGGGTCCTTAAAGGCCTCGAGTGGGATCAGTGGCTTCGTATCGGTCCTAGGCGATGCCTGTGCGTGATTTGTTTTATGATATGGTTGAGCGACCAAGATCTGCGTCTCTTGGGTGATTATGTTGTGTTAATTTTTATGTCCATTGAGGAGACGTGACGTGGGTTTTGACCCTGTGAATAGTTGTTGGTTTTCTATTTCTGAAAATAAAACCTTTGGGCTATGACCCCTATTGATTTTAGAAAGAGAGGGATTTGAAAATCCTAAATTGTTTTCCATTAAAACTCTCGAGGGCATTTTAAACCGTTTTACAAATTGTCTTCTTGATTTGTGATCTTTCGAATTTGGAAAGCTTTACCCAAACTCATGCTTCGGGAAGTATTTTCATTATGTTTGAATCTTTGAGGATTCCTGGTTATTGTTATTCTTGGAACTTGAATTGTAGGACTTGTGTTTTTGCACTTTGTACTTGCACTAGCAAAATATTGGAATTTTGCTAACCCCCGAGCAATCGGGGGTGGATGTCTGTATTGCATTCAGGTTTTGGGGAGCATAGCACAGGGTCGGCATGAAGGATTATGAAAGATGAACAATACTAAACACAAGAGGACCTGTATGATGTCGTATTGGTTTAGTTGTATTATATTTCAGCTGCAGTACTCTTCCCCATGGTACGGGAGCAATTTGTATTTGACTCCTACGTGGGCATGTATTGAGATTGAGTTGTATGTTTTTAATGCAAGACGAAATCGGTCTACTGAGTCTTTTTAGCCTTAAAGGCGTTGTTGAGATGTTCGATGTTATTACCAGCCTGGTAGATCCTTGAGGAAAGGTTTTACGACGTGTAATATCCCTGAGAGGATTGGGGGTGTTACATATTGGGCCATTTGAGATTCTCGAGAGGGTCGGCGAGTTGGCATATCGATTGGCGTTGCCTCCGGCATTGAGTCAAGTCCATAGCATTTTTCATGTTTCCCAGCTAAGGAAATATGTTTCGGATCCTAGTCATATCATCGACTATGGTGATATCGATATCGCTGAGGATATTACATTCGAGGAGCGTCCCTTGAAGATCTTGGAAAACCGTGAGAAGCGACTGAGGCATAAGACTAGTATATTGGTCATGGTGCAGTGTTCGAGACATGGTGTCGAGGAGACAACTTGGGAAACCGAGGATAGCATGCGTGCTAGGTACCCCGATTTGTTTGTTTCTTAAGTTTCGGGACGAAACTTGTTTTTTAGAGGGGGAGAATGTAATATCCGCATTTTCTTTTTTTCGGTATTTTTCATTTTGGTGTATATTACGTTTTTAGTGACTCACTTGTAACCTTACTGATATTTCGAGAATATTTAATACTGGACTTGTTGTCATCCGAGCTTGTTTCGGACTTGTTTTACCCAATTCCGTGTATAATATCTTTTTCGTTGCTAATTAGTTCGATTCTCATAATGGTTGTGTGGACCCGCTGTTTTGGGGTTTCCACAAATCTATCTTATGTTGTTATGCATGTTATGAGCTCTTGGTTGGTGTTTCGATCGTGTATCGTGTATTTCGGATGTTTTGGGCCATTTCATAATTTCCATAAGTTATGAGGTAATTATGTTCGTCGTTGTTTTTCAAACCTTTGGGTAGTCGGGAACATGTTTTCTTTTAGTGTTTAAGTTCGTCGTCTCAAACTCATCGTAAGCTTGCTTTTGTTTCATGTTTTTATCGTCTCATGACTTCGTCAGACCCTTACTCGACAAACTGCCCGTATGGTACTGGGGTACCTTACGTATGCTATGCGAAGAGCATTACGTACATTAAGGCTTCTAGAGTATTATGTACGTAATAGCTCCTATCATAACATACGTAATAGTCTATGTATGTTTGGGCAGATTCTTGTGCCAATCTATTACGTACGTAAGCTTGGAAGGCTTACGTACGTTACCTAACGCGTCGTTAGTGTCGTGGCTTACGTACGTTATCGGGGCCTGGGTTTAAATACCCATGAGTTGACCGATTTCATCGATTTTTCTTCCTTCTTATTCTCCTCCGTGTTTTTGGTGATTCATAGGCGATTTTGGGCGATTTCGACTGGGCAATCATCTCGCTATCATCTTTCTTGAGTTCTTGGTGTATATTAACAACACCAACACTTGTTCTTCGTCTTCGATCCGAGGAAAAACTCTTAGAACCCTATCTTTGGGTAAATTGGGGGTTTTCAAGTATTTGTGCGATTTGCTTCGTTTTGTTGATTAATTCATGTTGTGTTTGATTAATCCTTGTGTATCCCTTGTTTTCCATACAAGTTCATGGTAAATTTCATGGTATTTGTGAACTCAAGAGGGTTCGGTTGCGACTCGCCCTCGTTGTTGTTTTTGTACGAATTTACATGAATCATAGGTGGGTTTTCGGGTGTATTCCATTTTCGTATTCGTGCAAGATTGGTTGTAATTGTATTCTTCGAATCGTTAGGTTCGAGGTCGTCGGTTCCTAGCGAGCGTAGTTGATTTTCCCGTTCATTGCATCGTCAATATTCTGAAGGCAAGCATTCTCGTGAAACCCTTATGCTTCATATTGAACGGTAATGTATATGTGTGTGAATTGCTCACTCTGGGAGGGTCCGACAGGGCCTCGGAGGAATCTGTGATTTCACTCCTGATTCACGAGCTTGTTGGCTATCCAGTCCGGGAAGGTCTATAGAGGCCTCGGATGGGACCAGTGGTTTAGCCACGATCCTAGGCGATGCATGTGCGTGATTTTGATTTCTAATTGTGGCCAATCCGGGAGGGTCCATAGACGCCTCGGATGGGACCAGTGGTTTAGCCCCGGTCCTAGGCAAGTTTTCAACTGTGGTTATTGACTATTTGTTTTTCGGGAAAAGACAAGTCTTGTTTTGATTTTTGAAATGACTTGATGCATCTACTATGAAATGTGTAAGCGAATGGCTTGCCTTGAATAATTGTACTAGCGTAATTGCTAACCACTTTGGGGACCCGTTTTGGGGAAATTCGTGTTTAGAATTTTAGGTTACGTCCATCCAGTCGAGCGGGCACTGGAGTAATACGAGGATGCTGGCCAGGATTGTTGAAGTGTGCAATTTGGTCTTTTTATTTCAGTTGTCCATTTTAAACGTTGTTTTCAAATTCGTAAACTGATAGACGGTACTCGCGAGTACTTAGGCGTTTTAAACTTGGAAGATGAAATGTATACTGAACTTTATGTGTGATTTTCGATGATGTCTGGTTTACCGATTGTACCGGGTGTTTTATTTTAAATTGCATCTTTTTATGTGTGTTTTTCTCGTTAACCGAGGTGGTTAGACGAGCGGTATAAGTTAGTTAGCCTGGTGGATCCCACGTAGGGGACCAAGGCGCTGTAATATACCTTGAGTATCTTGGGGTGTTACATGTATGGCCTTATCATCTCAAGATGAGGGAATGTATGTCGATGTCTTCATATAGGGATCCATACAGTCTACTCATCTCGAGATGAGGGAAAGTACACCCAAGTCTTTGAATATGGATCCGCACGAATTATTCAGTTTGAAATGAGGGCAAGTAAAAGTAATCTATACGTCCTACTCATCTCGACTTGAAGGAAGGTACGCCGGAGTCTTCAAATAGGGATCCGTATGGCATACTCATCTCGATATGAAGGAAGTTATGCTGAAGTCTTTAAATAGGGACCCTTAAGAACCCATCTCGATATTAGGGCAAGTATGCCCAGGTTTCCATATGGATCCATACGATTTAATGAGCTCGAGTTGAGAGCAAGTATGCCCAACTCTCCAAATAGGGATCTGGGTGGCCTATTCAGCTCAAGTTGAGGGCAAGTATGCCCAAGTCTTCTGATAGGTATCCATATGGCCTAATTATCTTTAGTTGAGGGTAAGTACATCTAAGTCTCTAAATAGCAATCCGAGGTGGGAGACCATGTTTTACTAAAGGTGTCACCGACGAGGGGAGTTTTCCGCTTCGGGAAGAAGGGAAAGTTGAGTTCGAGATTTATTAGGCCTTTTGAGATTCTCGAGAGGGTCGGCGAGTTGGCATATCGCTTGGCGTTGCCTCCGGCATTGAGTCACGTCCATAGCATTTTCCATGTTTCCCAGCTAAGAAAATATGTTCCGGATCCTAATCATATCATCGACTATGGTGAGATCGATATCACTGGGGATATTACCTTCGAGGAGCGTCCGTTGAAGATCTTGGAGCACCGTAAGAAGCGACTGAGGCATAAGACCATTCCGTTGGTCAAGGTGCAGTGGTCGAGACATGGTGTCGAAGAGGCAACTTGGGAAATCGAGGATAGCATGCGTGCTAGGTACCCCGAGTTATTTGTTTCTTAAGTTTCGGGGCGAAACTTGTTTTTATAGGGGGAGAATGTAATATTCGTATTTTTATTTTTCGGTATTTTTTATTTCGGTGTATATTATTTTTAGTGACTCACTTGTAACTGACATCTCGAGAATATTTAATACTGGATTTGTTGTCATCCGAGCTTGTTTCGGACTTGTTTTACCCAATTCCGCGTATAATATCTTTTTCGTTGCTAATTAGTTCGATTCTCGTAATCGTAATCCGGAACCATTATTTCAGGGTTGCCACAGATCCATCTTATGTTGTTATGCATGTTATACTCTTGGTTGGTGTTTAGATCATGTATCGTGTATTTCGGATGTTTTGCGCCGTTTCATAATTTCCCAAAGTTATGGGGTAATTATGTTTGTCATTTTTTGAACCTTCGGGTAGTCAGGAAATTATTTTCTTTTAGTGTTTAAGTTCGTCGTCTCAAACTCTTCGCAAGAGCGCTTTTGTTTCGTGTTTTTATCATCTCGTGACTTCGTCACACCCTTACTCGACAAACTGCCCATATGGTACCGGGGTACCTTACGTACGCTATGTGAAGAGCATTACGTACATTAAGGCTTCTAGAGTATTATGTACATAATAGCTCTTATCATAACATACGTAATAGTCTATGTATGTTTGGGCAGATTCTTGTGCCAATCTATTACGTACGTAAGCTTGGAAGGCTTACGTACGTTAAGCAGCTAACGTACGTTAGCTGTCCAGGGCTTACGTACGTTATCGGGGCCTGGGTTTAAATACCCATGAGTTGACCGGTTTCATCGATTTTCCTTCCTTCTTATTCTCCTCCGTGTTTTGGGTGATTCATAGGCGATTTTGGGCGATTTCGACTGGGCAATCATCTAGCTATCATCTTTCTTGAGTTCTTGGTGTATATTAACAACACCAACGCTTGTTCTTCGTCTCCGATCCGAGGAAAAACTCTTAGAACCCTATCTTTGGGTAAATTGGGGGTTTTCAAGTATTTGTGCGATTTGCTTCGTCTTGTTGATTAATTCATGTTGTGTTTGATTAATCCTTGTGTATCCCTTGTTTTCCATACGAGTTCATGGTAAATTTCATGGTATTTTTGAAATCGAGAGGGTTCGGTTGCGACTCGCCCTCGTTGTTGTTTTTGTACGAATTTACATGAATCGTAGGTGGGTTTTCGGGTGTATTCCATTTTCGTATTCATGTAAGATTGATTGTGATTGTATTCCTCAAATCGTTAGGTTCGTGGTCGTCGGTTCCTAGCGAGCGTAGTTGATTTTCCCGTTCATTTCATCGTCAATATTCTCAAGGCAAGTATTCTCGTGAAACCCTTATGCTTAATATGGAATGGTAATGTATATGTGTGTGAATTGCTCACTCAAGGCAAGTATTCTCTTCAATATTTTCGCTCCTAATTCACGAGCTTGTTGGTTATCCAGTCCTGGAGGGTCCATAGAGGCCTCGAATGGGACCAATGGTTTAGCCCCGGTCCTAGGCGATGCATGTGCGTGATTTTGATTTCTAATTGTGGCCAGTCCGGGAGGGTCTAGAGGCCTCGGATGGGACCAGTGGTTTAGCCCCAGTCATAGGCAAGCTTTCAACCGTTGTTATTGACTGTTTGTTTTCCGGGAAAAGACGTGTCTTGTTTTGAGATTTGAAATAACTTGATGCATGTACTATGAAATGTGTAAGTGAATGGTTTGCCTTGAATACTTGTACTAGCGTAATTGCTAACCTCTTTGGGGACCCATTTTGGGAAATTGGTGTTATGAATTTCAGGTTACGTCCAGCCGGTCGAGCGGGCACTAGAGTAGTACGAGGATGCTGGCTAGGGTTGTTGACGTGTTCAATTCGGTCCTTTTATTTCAAGTCTACTAAGATCGAGCTGATGGAAAGTATGCCCAAGTCTTTGAATAAGGATCCGTACGAGTTACTTAGTTTGACATGAGGGTAAGTATACCATAATCTCCGAATAGGGATATGTACAAATTATTCAGTTCAAGATGAGGAGAAAATAGGAATCCATACGGACTACTCATCTCAATACGGGGGCAGATACGCTAATGTCTTCAAATAGGGACCCATATGGCCTACTCCGCTCGAGATGAAAACAAGTACGCCCAGGTATCCATATGGATCGATTCGGTTTACTAAGCTCAAGTTGAGGGCAAGTACGGTTTACTAAGTCCCCAAATACGAATCCGTACGACCTATTCATATTGAGATAAGGGAAAGTATGCCAGTCTTCAAATAGGGATCCGTACGGCCTATTTATCTCGAGATGAGGGCAAGTATGTCAGTCTTCAAATAAGAAACTGCACTGCCTACTCAGCTCGAGTTGAGGGCAAGTGTGCCCAAGTATTCAAATAGGTTTCCATACGGCTTAATCATATCGAGATGGGGGTAAGTACGCCCAGGACTACATAGGGATCTGTACGGTTTACGGAGCTCGAGTTGAGGGAAATTACGTTCTAGTCTCCAAATAGGGATTTGTATAGCATACTCATCTCAAGATGAGGGAAAGCATGCCCAAGTCTTCATATAGGAATCTGTATAGACTACTCTGCTCAAGTTGAGGGCAAGTACGCCTAAGTCTGTCAATAGGGATCTGTATGGCCTACTCAGTCGAGCTGAGGCAACTTTTCCAAAGTCTTCAAATAGGGATCCAAATGGCAACTCACCGCGATATGAGGGCAAGTACTCCGAAGTCTTCAAATAGGGATCCATACGGCCTACTCATCTCTGGATAAGGGCAAGTACACCCAAGTCTTTGAATATGGATCTGTACGAATTATTCAGTTTGAAATGAGGACAAGTAAAGGGAATCCATACAGCCTACTCATCTCGATATGAAGAAAGGTACGCCGAAGTCCTCAAATAGGGATCCATACGGTATACTCGTCTCCATATGAGGGCACGTATGTAGAATTCTATAAATATGGACCCATAAGAACTCATATCTGATTAAGGCAAGTATGCCCAGGTCTCCATACGGATCCATACAATTTAGTGAGCTCGAATTGAGAGCAAGTATTCCCAACTCTCCAAATAAGCATCCTGGTTGCCTACTCAGCTCAAGTTGAGGGCAAGTATGCCCAAGTCTTCTAATAGGGATCCGTATGGTCTAATTAGCTTTAGTTGAGGGCAAGTACATCCAAGTCTCCAAATAGTGATCCGTACGGTCTACTCATCTCGAGATGAGGGCAAGTACGCCAGTCTTCCTACTCACTCAAGATGAGGGCAAGCACGCCCAAGTCTTCGAATAAGGATCCGTACAGCCTACTAGTCTTAAGATGATGGTAACTACATCCAAGTACTTGAATATATATCCGTACAACCTACTCAGCTTGAGCGGAGGACAGTATACCCACGTCTCCAAATAAGGATTTGTAAGGATTACTTAGCTTGAGTTGAGGGCAAATACGCCCAAGTTTTCAAATAGGTATCCATATAGCCTACTCATCTTGAGATGTGGGTATGTATTCCCACGTCTCCATACAGATCCTTACGTTTTAATGAGCTAGAGTTGAGGGCAAGTATGCCCAAGACCCCAAACAGGGATCCGTATAGCTTTATCATCTCAAGATGAGGGAATGTATGTAGATGTCTTCATATAAGGATCCATACGGCCTACTAAGATCAAGCTGGGAGCAAGTATGCCCAAGTCTTTGAATAAGGATTCGTATGAGTTATTCAGTTTGAGATTAGGGTAAGTATACCATAATCTTCGAATAGGGATACGTACGAATTATTCAGTTCGAGATGAGGAGAAGTAATAGGAATCCATACGGCCTACTCATTTCGATATGAGGGCAGATATGCTAAAGTCTTCAAATAGGGACCCATATGGCCTACTCCCCTCAAGATGAAAGCAAGTACGCCCAAGTCTCCAAATAGGAATTCGTACGACCTATTCATCTCGAGATAAGGGAAAGTATGCCAGTCTTCAAATAGGGATCCGTACAGCCTACTCATCTCCAGATGAGGGCAAGTGTGTCAGTCTTCAAATAGGGAACCGCACGGCCAACTCAGCTCGAGTTGAGGGCAAGTGTGCCCAAGTATTCAAATAGGTTTCCGTACGGCTTACTCATATCGAGGTGAGGGTAAGTACGCCCAGGCCTACATAGGGATCCGTGTGGTTTACTGAGCTCGAGTTGAGGACAAGTACGCCCATGTCTCCAAATAGGGATCTGTATAGCATACTCATCTCAAGATGAGGGCAAGCACGCCCAAGTCTTCATATAGGAATCTGTATGGACTACTCAGCTAAAGTTGAGGGCAAGTACACCTAAGTCTTCCAATAGGGATATGTATGGCCTACTCAGCTCGAGTTGAGGGCAATTATGCCAAAGTCTTCGAATAGGGATCCAAATGGCTACTCACCGTGATATGGGGGCAAGTACGCCCAAGTCTTCAAATATGGATCCATACAGCCTACTCTTCTTGAGATGAGGGAAAGTACACCAAGTCTTCGAATATGTATCCGTACGAATTATTCAATTTGAAATGAGGATAAGTAAAAGGAATCATACGGCCTACTCATCTCGATATGAAGGAAGGTATGCCGCAGTCTTCAAATAGGGATCCGTAAGGTATACTCATCTCGATATGAGGGCAGGTATGCCGAAGTTTTAAAATAGGGACCCATAAGAACTCATCTAGAGATTTAGGCAAGTATGCCCAGGTCTCGGTAGGGATCCATATGATTTACTGAGCTCGAACTGAGACCAAGTATGCCCAACTCTCCAAATAAGCATCCTGGTTGCCTACTCAGATCAAGTTGAGGTCAAGTATGCCCAAGTCTTCTAATAGGGATCCGTATGGCCTAATTAGCTTTAGTTGAGGGCAAGTACATCCAAGTCTCCAAATAGTGATCCGTACGGTCTACTCATATCGAGATGAGGGCAAGTACGCCAGTCTTCCTACTCCTCAAGATGAGGGAAAGCACGCCCAAGTCTTCGAATAAGGATCTGTACAGCCTACTAGTCTTAAGATGATGGTAACTACATCCAAGTACTTGAATATATATCCGTACAACCTACTCAGCTTGAGCTGAGGACAGTACACCCACGTCTCCAAATAAGGATTTGTAAGGATTACTTAGCTTGAGTTGAGGGCAAATACGCCCAAGTTTTCAAATAGGTATCCATATAGTCTACTCATCTTGAGATGTGGGTATGTATGCCCACGTCTCGATACAGATCTTTACGGTTTAATGAGCTAGAGTTGAGGGCAACTATGCCCAAGTCCCCAAATAGGGATCTATATGGCCTTCTCATCACAAGATGAGGGAAAGTACACTGATTTCTTCATACAAGGATCCATACGGTCTACTAATCTCAAGATGAGGGCAAGTATGCCCAAGTCTTTTAATAAGGATCCGTATGAGTTACTCAGTTCGAGATGAGGGCAGGTATACCATAATCTTCAAATAGGGAATGTACGAATTATTCAGTTCGAGATGAGGAGAAGTAATAGGAATCCACACGGCCTGCTCATCTTGATATGAGGGCAGATACGCTAAAGTCTTCAAATAGGGACCCATACGGCCTACTCCCCTCTAGATGAAATCAAGTATGCCCAGGTCTCCATGCAGATCGATAGAGTTTACCAAGCCCGAGTTGAGGGCAAGTACGCCCAAGTCTCCAAATAGGAATTCGTACGACATATCATCTTAATATAAGGGCAAGTATGCCAGTTTTCAAATAGGGATCCTTACGGCCTACTCATCTCTAGATGAGGGTAAGTATGTCAGTCTTAAAATAGGGATCCATACGGCCTACTCATCTCAAGATGTGGGCAAGCACGCCCAAGTCTTTGAATAGGAATCCGCACAACCTACTCAGCTCGAGCTGAGGGCAAGTGTGCCTAAGTATTCAAATAGGTTTCCGTATGCCTTACTCATCTCGAGGTGAAAGTAAGTATGCCCAGGCCTCCATATGGATCTGTATGGAGCTCGAGTTGAGGGCAAGTACGCCCAAGTCTCTAAATAGGGATCTATATAGCATAATCATCTCAAGATGAGGGCAAGCACGCCCAAGTCTTCATATACGAAATTGTATGGACTACTCAGCTCAAGTTGAGAGCAAGTACGCCTAATTCTTTCAATAGGGATCTGTATGGCCTGCTCAGCTCGAGCTGAGGGGAAGTATGCCAAAGTCTTCGAATATGGATCCATACGGCCTACTCCTCTCAAGATGAGGGCAAGCACGCCCAAGTCTTAAAATAGGAATCCATACGGCCTACTCATCTCGATATGAATAAAGGTGCGCCAAAGTCTTCAAATAGGGATCTGTACGGCATACTCGTCTCGAGATGAGGGCAAGTATGCCTATGTCTCCATATGGATCCACACGATTTACTGATCTCGAGTTGAGAGCAAGTATGCTCAACTCTCCAAATAGGGATCCAGGTGGCCTAATCAGCTCAAGTTGAGGGCAAGTATGCCCAAGTCTTCTAATAGGGATCCATATGGCCTAATTAGATTGAGCTGAGGGCAAGTACACCCAAGTCTCCAAATAACGATCCATACGGTCTACGCATATCGAGATGAGAGCAAGTATGCCAGCCTTTCTACTCACTCAAGACGAGTGCAAGCACGCCCAAGTCTTTTAATAAGGATCCGTACAGCCTACTCATATTGAGATGAGTGTAAGTACACACAAGTAATTGAATAGATATCCGGGCAGCTACTCCGCTCGAGCTAAGGGCAAGTATACCGACATCTTCAAATAGGAATTCGTAAGGATTACTTAGCTCAAGGGCAAGTGTTCGCTCAAAATATACTTGTAAATAAAATAGCGACTCGCAAGTATACGAGGCGTTTGTAGTATTGATGAGTTTACGTTGTTTCACTTGAGGATCGTTTTTGTTTGTAAAATTACAATAATTATGAATTCACAAAATAATAATATCTAAACATTCTAAATAATGGGTTTTGATTATGTCTAGTTTGTAGAAATACAAATACAGGAAATAAATTCTAAATAAGAACTTTAAGTACAATAATTTAAATAAGATAAGGTAGTAAGAATAAAAATGACTTTAATGTTGAATTATGCTGTTTTTGACAATATAGATTCTAGGGATTCGAATTATTAAATATATAACTCGAACATTATATCAATTTGTTAAATGTGAGATTTAATAATTATATAAATATTATATCTTCAGGAATAATGATTTGATAACTTTCGTATTCACAAATTATTTTAACAGAAGTTTATATTTAATAATCTAATTACTTCATCCAACTAAATAATACCTTTTAGATTCAGATTTAGTTCCTTGGTCTAAATAGTACCTTTCGGATTAATAATTCATCTTTTTTAATTAAATTTATATTTATAAAAATATTTTCTTCCTGTCTCTATTTTTGCATTTTTGAATTATATCAATTTAAATTAAAGAAGGCACATTAATAAATTTAATATAAGATCGAGTATTTAATTTAAGTCATCCTAACCCTAGAATATAAAATTTAGCTCAAATTCATATTGACAGGTAATTTAAGAGACAAATAAATGTTGACATATTCAGAATAAATACAACATAAATTAAAAGAAATTACTTGATGTAGACAAACTAAATTGAAAGGGAAATGTTGAAACTGATAGAGAGATACTTATCCCAATACGCCAATTGATCCAAGCAGCTTGAATATAATGTACGAACTTAGATTAAAAAATTATAATAATAAATAAAAACATAAAGGCAAATTTTATCTGATACAAATAATATTAACTAAATTTTATTTGCAATATAATTTGAGTTGCAGTATTTATTTATGTGTATTACAGTACAAATATATAAAACATAAATACATAAAATAAATACAAATACTAAAATAGAACAACTAAAATTATATTCTTGTATCATCACTAA
Organism: Orobanche coerulescens; assembly: GCA_033398695.1. NCBI lineage: Eukaryota > Viridiplantae > Streptophyta > Magnoliopsida > Lamiales > Orobanchaceae > Orobanche > Orobanche coerulescens. The sequence goes on along the minus strand of CM065802.1, from coordinate 127,322,751 downwards.
AATATAATGCTACGAATTGTTTCTTTTCTACTCTGCTCTCTCTTTTTTCTACGTTGAGAGGGTAGTGCTATTTATAGTAGTACATGAACCTGCAATTGAAAGATGCTACTCATTATTGCACCACCTTATTCCTTCAATTATTTTACATCGTTCAAAGACAATCGGTATCAACATCAATCAGCAAAGATGGGCAAAGGAAAGGCCATATATGTAACACCCCCAATCCGCTCAGGGATATTACACGCCGTAGACCCTCTCCTCGAGGATCTACCAGGCTGATAACTAAAATCAAACATCTAAACCTCGCCTTTAAGGCTAAAATGACTCAGTAGACCGACTTGGTCTTTCAATAATAACATACAACTCAATTCCAAACACATACCCACGCAGGGGTCAAAATACAATAAACTCCCGTACAACGGGGAAAAGATACTGCAGCGGAAAAGAAAATACAACTAGACCAAAACGACGTCAACAGATCCTCGTGTGATTAGTATCGTTCATCTTTCATCATCCTTCATGCCGACCCTGTGCTATGCTCCAAAACCTGAATGCAAAAATAGACATCCACCCCCCGAATACTCGGGGGTTAGCAAAACTCCACTGTTTTGCTAGTGCAAGTACAAGTGCAAAAATACGAGCCATACAATACAAGTTCCAAGAACAATAATAATCAGGAATCCTCAAAGATCCAAACGTAAAGAAAAGTACTTCCCGAGGCAAGAGTTTGGGTAAACATTTCCAAAACCGAAAGATCGCAAATAAGGGAAACAATTTACAAAACAGTTTAAAATGCCATCGAGAGTTTTAATAGAAAACAATTTAGGATTATAAAATCCTTCTCTTTCCAAAAATCAATAGGGTCACAGCCCAAATGTTTTGTTTTCGCAAATAGGAAACCACCAACAATTTACAGGGTCAGAGCCCAACATCACGTGTCCTCAACGGACGTAAAATCAACGAAACATAATCACACACGCACATCGCCTAGGACCGGGACGCTACCACCGACATCCCACCCGAGGCCTCGAAGGACCCTCCCGAGCTGGCTAGCGAAACAAATCACACACATCTCACGGTTGGATCAATCGCTTGTTGCATCCTGGCCACATGATCACATGCCATGTGCCACCGTAGATTATCTCAGGCTCTCACGGTTGGATCAATCACTTGTTGCATCCTGACCACATGATCACGTGCCATGTGTCACCATAGACCTTCAACCGTATCCACACATTCACACAAATAACATATCACATCAGGGATATTCAAACAATTCGCCCAGAGGCATCAAACACTTAGCAAAACACCACGTCAATCCACAACGCACCGAAATGAAATAATATACGTCCACACACAATACCAAGTGCAACATGAACACCAAGCATATACATAGAATTCACATAGTTATTCACGAACCACACCAATCATAAAACACACACGGTTTTGAAAGAGGCCTTTAACGAGGCTAACCAAATCTTTTGAAAACTCATTTCAAACAAACAAACAAACCAAGACGATCACCAATCATCATATCCACGAAACAAGAAAAGTATGGACAAGGTACTTGCCTCGAATGACCACAACGCGAGAATCGGCCAAGTAGGTTGGCACGAACCGACTACGAACTCGCCGACTCCACCGAACGACAATCCACAACAATGAACTACGAACGAAAACAATAACAACGAAAATGAATTCCAAAGTACGACCCAAAGCCGCTGAATTCAAAGAACAAATGACGAAGGTTCAAGGATTTCCCCCAAAACGGTCAAGAACACGATTCGTCCCGTCAAAACCCGAAAACGGAATTCCAAGTTGAAATATGGATATACAATTCATAGAATATGTTTAACAACATCATTTAACCATAATCGATCCATCGAAAACGGATGAAAAACGAGATCGAGGACAAATCCCCCAAAAAGTCAATTCGAAGGAAAACAAGAAATATACTTCGATTCGACGAAGAACAATGGATTAAATGATGTTAAACACAAGAATACTACCAAGATTAATCATACCCATCATGAATTAATCAAAAACACGGAACGAATCGGACAAAAATGCGAAAACCCCCAAATTCACGAAATTAGGGTTCTAAGGAAGATTACCTTGATTCGCTGGATCAAAGGATGATAACGGATGATTGATTGATGTTATGAACTCAAGAACTTCATGGATTTGTTGTTAAACAACATGGCTTCGTCGCCCATGAATCGCCAGCCGCGGACGGAGAAGGAAGGAAATGAAAAACGAAGGGAAAAGTGGCTGGTCTGTCATATATATATTGGGCCGGAACTAGCGTGCGCTAGCCTTCCCGGACTAGCGTGCGCTATCGGCCAGCATCGGCCGAGCACTATCGGCCATGGCCCGCATGACCCTGCACCACCGACCAATTCTGCCGACCATGACTCGTCCGCCCTGTAATACCCGTACTTTTTGTAAATCTTCTACTCTTGTACTTTGTAATTTTTACGCTCGTATAAGTGTTTGGTAAGCTTATATGGATCTTGGAACTCTTGTCAATTGGATTTACCCCTTTTCTTGTTCGGATCGTCGCTGTTTTCGGATCCTTGATGCGATCCTACTACCTTCGTGTAATGGGTAGCGCACGCTACGCACACAGTGTAGCGCACGCTAATTTAGTGAGGGTAGCGCACGCTATCCATTATCATTAGCGCACGCTACTAATGTATTAGAGGCGACCCAAAGAGCTACCGGATCGAAAAGGGAATTCCTAGCGACGCTAGGTGTGACCGGTAGCGTACGCTAGATTTTGGTGGTAAGCGCACGCTACGTTACAGAGTAACGTACGCTAGAGAGAGCAGAGCCGGGATGAGGTTCGGATGGACACCGACTACTGTGTAACGACGCTATTAGAAATTATTAGCGCACGCTAATTGAAGTCACTAGCGCACGCTATGAGCGTGTTAGCGACGCTAACGAGCCGGCAGAGGCTACCGGATTGCACGGTGAGTCCGATAGCGCGCTATTTTTCATGGCTAGCGCACGCTAGTCCCTATTTAGTATAAATAGGACATTTCCGTTCCCAAATCGTCATTTCTTCCTTCCTTCACCTCCTTGGACGATTTTAGGCGATTCCGGCGATTTGTGAGGAGTTCTTCGAGCCGCAATTATCTAGCAACACCTTTGAGTTTCTAGTTCGGATTTATCAACGTTTAATCCTCTCCACCGCTCCAAATCAAGGTAAACTTCTCACAACCCTAGATATTCGAGATTTGGGGATTTTCCATACGATCTCTTCGATCCACTTGTTGTTATGTTAGAGTATATCGATTACGAGTTATCTACCTTGGATACATGTTTTCCTACGAATTTATTGGTATATTTAGGAGTTCTTGAGTATTTGGGATATTTGACTTGCGATTCACTATCTAAGAGAATTATTTAGGAACACATGTATCGGGTAGTAATTTGAGTGATTCCAACTTATTTTCATACCGATGGAGTTTTGATAATTGAATTACGAACTTGTCTAGGTTCGGAGTTGTCGAATCCTTCAATCTTGGTACCTTGTCGCTCGTACCCTTTTCCTCTCGTTTGTGCAAGTGATTCTTGTGAAAGTTATGTTCTTAAATGTGAAAAGTAATGCATGTGATTGTGAGAGTTGCTTTCGTTCACTCCGAGAGGACCCGGACGGGGGTCGAGGAGGGTTCCGCTTATGTCGGTTCCGTGAACGTTTGGGTTAGCCACTCCGAGATGATCCGACGGGGTCGAGGAGGGATTCGCGCATTGTCGAGTCCACGGTTAATCAAGAGATATCATCATTTCCAAATATGTTTGGATAATTGTATTTTCCGGAAAATCATTATCATGGCTTTGAATTGGCGCATATGCTTTTATGTATAAGACTTGACATTTCACTTGTAATACTTGCCCTAACCCCTCTCGTTTGGGGAAAATTACTTTGTGTTTTTCAGTCCTAAGGAACTTTACGAGCGAGCCGGGACGATACGATGAGGATGGCGAGGCGTGATACTGTGGCTAGTTGTGTTCTACCTTGTTTGGTCGTTGTTCTCTTCGGTCCATTTTATCCTTGTAATAATAAGTGGTACTCGAGTACTTTAGGAAAGTCCTTTTCCACTGTCGTACAACTTCTTGTGTTTCTTCATGTTATTGTTTGTCCGTGGCTGAACTTCCTTGGTTATATCGAGTTTATTGTTTCCCGAGTAGACTTTATTAAATGTAATACGTTGTGAGTGAGATAAGCCTAGTGAATCCCAGGTCGGGATTTACGGCGCTGTGATATTCTCCGAATATCTCGGGGGGTGTTACACGCCCGACTCCCGCTAGCGTGCGCTACGGCCGGAAGCCTGCGCGCGCTAGCCGACCTGTCCAGTAGTCACTGGACTAACAAACTTACCCAGGTAACGCACGCTAGTCGGCCGGCAGCGTGCGCTACCCCTGCCGGTTAGCGTGCGCCACGACCGACAGTAGCGTGCGCTACCTGCCGATCCTGACCGAGTCCAGAACCTCAAAAACCCCACTGTCCGGCCCGATAGCGTGCGTTGGTCGACCAAGCTAGCGTGCGCTACACCTGCCGATTAGCGCGCGCAGCCTTCCGGCAGTAGCGTGCGCTACGCCGGTTTCTGCCGCACCTGTCCGGCCGGTGCCCGCAATCGTCCGGCCAGTCCCGCAACCGTCCGGCCAGTCCCGCAACCGCCAGGGCTCGACGACCCGATTTCCGAAAACGCACGGAACGAACACGACGAAAAGTTCGCGGACGACATCAACGACCCGAAATGGAAACATAATACCATAATTAATCATACGCGACCAAGAAACGGGTCGAGACAACAATTCTAGATACGGATACGTAACTTTCAAGAAATTACAAAATGGCACAAAACGCTATGAAATCAAGATAAGTCATCGAATAACAAAACCGAACATCAAAAAACGTCTAACAAAGTTAATCGGACTTGCGGGAAACTCAAACAGTTAGCTGACGAGATTCGCAAGAATCGAACTCAAGTGCGGAAAAGTCGCTAAAAAGCACAGAACTCAACAAAACAACACCGAAACGAACTCGGATGGCAAAAAGTGTAGAATTAATCATTCTCATAATGACGAAACGGTCATGAGCGAGTCGTCAAAACGGACTTCCACTGAAAAAAAGAAATTACCGGAAATTGAAAATTGCGGATATTACATTCTACCCTCCTTAAAAGAAGTTTCGTCCCGAAACTTAAAACAAGTAGGGGGAAGAAATATTCCGCCAGGAAAAACTCAACGATACACACAAGAATGCGTAACTAATGCCCAACGGCGAAATGTTACAAACAACGCAAAGGAATATACGGCGTGAAAACACGCTCCACGGCGACCAACACAATGCCGCCGTTAGGAATGCAATAAAACCAACAGATGACAAGCGTCATCAAACGGATAATATAGTCAAGTCAATTATCCGAACAATCACAAAACACAACGAACGAAAATCAATAAGATTGACCGACCCAACGGTACATCAATCAAAACGCGAGTCAATCGCTGAACAAATACGGAATTCCACCACCCAAGGGTTGGAAGATCGAAAACGAGACTAATTTCCCGAACTTGAGGGAATTAGGAAGGAGCCTGAACGCTCAACAATCACGAAATGAGAACAAAAACCGAACAAACAAACGATCGAGACAACAAAAATCGAACAATCATGTCCGAAACACGAAGGATAATAAAATTCAAACAACAACTCCCAAGATGATCTGGTGAGAACTACAAGACATGCATTCCCATAAGATCCACAGGAAAGGGAATAGCGATTGAAAAGTCACAACGACAAACGAGTTATTCCGAAACAATACCACACTCGTTCGATCAACAAAAGCAAGGGGCAGGACAAGCTCACAAATGTCAACAAACATAAATGAGTCGACAAAGTAGAATATACAGAAGTTCAAAATCCGATCCACTTCGAATAAAAGAACTAGTAGAACCAAATGATGTCACTTCCGAACAAGGTTCACAAGAATCGAACCGAACTCGGAAAAGTCACAGCGATACCAGATCAACCCAAAACAAGATCACAGTTCATTCGAACGATGAAACTAAAATATAGAACAAGTTCAGAAGGTATCAACGAACACGAGCGAGTCGATAGACCTGAGAAACAGGGAATGCAGAGGCCAAAAATAATACGGGTATTATATTCGACCTCTTCAAAAAGGAGGGTCGTCCCCGAAACTCACAACAATGAAACCAAGGTGACGACACAACAAGCGACCGACAAAATCATCCTTGAAGGCTTCTCAAAGACGATTCGATAAGCTGTCTTTGAAGCGCGAACTCCGAAAGTCTCGGTAGCCAATTCGCAAATCTGAATTCGGTGTCCCTCGAGTCCACACTCGAAATGTGTTACTGACGAGAAGGACAAAATGCACGTACATTCCTCCGACACATCACGGTTGAAATGCCTCGGATCGGCATACCGAAAATACAAATGCTAGGTACAATGGAACATAACATCACAAAACAACAAACCGAAGATGCCAACTCAGCGAAACAAAGAATCATAACACATATATCATACACAACGATTACCATCGTAAAGTAATACACACAAACACTACAACAACGACGGTATCGTTCGGCGACCTCAACGACCCGAACGATAACCAGCACATAATTACAACCATCATAAAACAATCACACATGTACGCAAACGTACAAACTCAAGCTTTAACAACTCACACAGGTGCGATAACACGCAAGCCCCCACGAAATGACAACATCAAAGATCGTCATCCCACCTTCCCCGACCACAAGCAGGAAATGATGGGTTTTAAAAACGAAAACCACCTTATGAAAACAGTTTGGAAACACCAGTTGATCTTGAGTATCATTTTACAAAAAGTTGAACAAAATCATTGTCGAGACTTTGAAAACCATCTTGCGTTTGATAAAACGAGGACACTTTCCTTTTTGTGAAAACTTTCAGAAATATCCGACCCTCGTGTCTAAGTATAAGTGTTTCTAAAACATTGAAAATATCTCAAAACATTTTGGTCCTCGAGATAGAAGGATTTGGAAACATATTGTGGCACCTTGGATGTACCATGAGAAAATAATTCATTTTAAAAGTACGTCTCGAAATTTATTTTCTAAGATACTCAAGGTTTTCAAAGTTAATTCAATGGGCTAGAATGCCCAAAAATTTCAGGCAATTACACGAAACTCTATAGCGCCGTGGATCCCGCATCGAAACCCCACCAAGCTAAAAAAAACCATTTACAAAAACGCCAAGAAGGCCGATGACGGTAATGTTTCAAAAATTTACAAAAGCCATTTTCCACACGTTAAATACCGTCATAAGAATTTCGCTAAAATGATCAAGACCATAACATCAAAACTCGGTTAATGGAATCAATTTTCGAAATAAAAATCAGTCGGTAAAATACCGAAAACCATTACAAAGGAACTCACGCAGCGGATAAAAGAAATAAAGTCAAACATGCACAATCCATCAACACTACTCCTCATATGAACGAAGTATGAGAGTCAAGTAACCACATATCACGAAATCAAAATTCATAAAAGGATTCCGTCACTTAACAAATAATCATAAAAATAGCTCGTGTCACACGAGGCACAACACAAAGAAGGGAGACTTACAGCCACAGGTCGCACGAAGATGATGATCGCCCCACGATACTAATCACGACCAACAAACTCAGACGACGCATCGCGACACGACCCAGTCAGATAAAATCCGACGAGACAAAAACTCAATAGACACCACTGACCCGACAGCCTAGGTTTCCACAACCTAAGCTCTGATACCATTCTGTAACACCCCCAATCCGCTCAGGGATATTACACGCCGTAGACCCTCTCCTCGAGGATCTACCAGCCGATAACTAAAATCAAACATCTAAACCTCGCCTTTAAGGCTAAAATGACTCAAGAGACCGACTTGGTCTTTCAATAATAACATACAACTCAATTCCAAACACATACCCACGCAGGGGTCAAAATACAATAAACTCCCGTACAACGGGGAAAAGATACTGCAGCGGAAAAGAAAATACAACTAGACCAAAACGACGTCAACAGATCCTCGTGTGATTAGTATCGTTCATCTTTCATCATCCTTCGTGCCGACCCTGTGCTATGCTCCAAAACCTGAATGCAAAAATAGACATCCACCCCCCGAATACTCGGGGGTTAGCAAAACTCCACTGTTTTGCTAGTGCAAGTACAAGTGCAAAAATACGAGCCATACAATACAAGTTCCAAGAACAATAATAATCAGGAATCCTCAAAGATCCAAACGTAAAGAAAAGTACTTCCCGAGGCAAGAGTTTGGGTAAACATTTCCAAAACCGAAAGATCGCAAATAAGGGAAACAATTTACAAAACAGTTTAAAATGCCATCGAGAGTTTTAATAGAAAACAATTTAGGATTATAAAATCCTTCTCTTTCCAAAAATCAATAGGGTCACAGCCAAATGTTTTGTTTTCGCAAATAGGAAACCACCAACAATTTACAGGGTCAAAGCCCAACATCACGTGTCCTCAACGGACGTAAAATCAACGAAACATAATCACACACGCGCATCGCCTAGGACCGGGATGCTACCACCGACATCCCACCCGAGGCCTCGAAGGACCCTCCCGAGCTGGCTAGCGAAACAAATCACACACATCTCACGGTTGGATCAATCGCTTGTTGCATCCTGGCCACATGATCACATGCCATGTGCCACCGTAGATTATCTCAGGCTCTCACGGTTGGATCAATCACTTGTTGCATCCTGACCACATGATCACGTGCCATGTGTCACCGTAGACCTTCAACCGTATCCACACATTCACACAAATAACATATCACATCAGGGATATTCAAACAATTCGCCCAGAGGCATCAAACACTTAGCAAAACACCACGTCAATCCACAACGCACCGAAATGAAATAATATACGTCCACACACAATACCAAGTGCAACATGAACACCAAGCATATACATAGAATTCACATAGTTATTCACGAACCACACCAATCATAAAACACACACGGTTTTGAAAGAGGCCTTTAACGAGGCTAACCAAATCTTTTGAAAACTCATTTCAAACAAACAAACAAACCAAGACGATCACCAATCATCATATCCACGAAACAAGAAAAGTATGGACAAGGTACTTGCCTCGAATGACCACAACGCGGAGAATCGGCCGAAGTAGGTTGGCACGAACCGACTACGAACTCGCCGACTCCACCGAACGACAATCCACAACAATGAACTACGAACGAAAACAATAACAACGAAAATGAATTCCAAAGTACGACCCAAAGCCGCTGAATTCAAAGAACAAATGACGAAGGTTCAAGGATTTCCCCCAAAACGGTCAAGAACACGATTCGTCCGTCAAAACCCGAAAACGGAATTCCTATTTGATATTCCGATATACATTCCTTAGAATTTGTTTAACTACATCATTTTACTATAATCGTTCCATCGAAAGCGGATGAAAACGAGATCGAGGACAAATCCCCCAAAAAGTCAATTCGAAGGAAAACAAGAAATATACTTCGATTCGACGAAGAACAATGGATTAAATGATGTTAAACACAAGAATACTACCAAGATTAATCATACCCATCATGAATTAATCAAAAACATAGAACGAATCGGACAAAAATGCGAAAACCCCCAAATTCACGAAATTAGGTTCTAAGGAAGATTACCTTGATTCGCTGGATCAAAGGATGATAACGGATGATTGATTGATGTTATGAACTCAAGAACTTCATGGATTTGTTGTTAAACAACATGGCTTCATCGCCCATGAATCGCCAGCCGCGGACGGAGAAGGAAGGAAATGAAAAACGAAGGGAAAAGTGGCTGGTCTGTCATATATATACTGGGCCGGAACTAGCGTGCGCTAGCCTTCCCAGACTAGCGTGCGCTATCGGCCAGCATCGGCCGAGCACTATCGGCCATGGCCCGCATGACCCTGCACCACCGACCAATTCTGCCGACCATGACTCGTCCGCCCGACTCCCGCTAGCGTGCGCTACGGCCGGAAGCCTGCGCGCGCTAGCCGACTGTCCAAAGTAGTCACCGGACTAACAAACTTACCAGTAACGCACGCTAGTCGGCCGGCGGCGCTACCCTCGCCGATTAGCGTGCGCCACGACCGATAGTAGCGTGCGCTACCCGCCGATCTGACCGAGTCGAACCTCGAAACCCCACCGTCCGCCCGATAAGGGCGTTGGTCGACCAAGCTAGCGTCGCTACACTGCCGATTAGCGCAGCCTTTCCGGCGAGAGCGTGCGCTACGCCGGTTCTGCCGCACTGTCCGGCCGGTGCGCAATCGTCCGGCCAGCCCCGCAACCGGCCCGATCCCCGCAACCGCTGTGGCTTGACGACCCGATTTCCGAAAACGCACGGAACGAACACGGCGAAAAGTTCGCGGATGACATCAACGACCCGAAATGGAAACATAATACCATAATTAATCATACGCGACCAAGAAACGGGTCGAGACAACAATTCCAGATGCGGATACCCGTAACTTTCAAGAAATTACAAAATGGCCCAAAACGCCCGGAAATCACGATACGTGATCGAATAACAAAACCGAAGTTCACAACACGTCTAACAAAGTTAAACGGACTTGCGGGAAACTTCAAATGTTAGCTTGACGAGATTCGCAAGAATCGAACTTAAGTGCGGAAAAGTCGCTAAAAAGCACAGAACTCAACAAAACAACGCCGAAACGAACTCGGATGGCAAAAAGTGTAGAATTAATCATTCTCATAATGACGAAACGGTCATGAGCGAGTCGTCAAAACGGACTTCCACTGAAAAAAAAGAAATTACCGGAAATTGAAAATTGCGGATATTACAATATAATCTGATCCGCTACGTCATCTCTCACATGGAAAAATTTTCACTCGCGCGTGAGATCCACGCGCCAATCTGACAGTTCTGGTCCGGGGCGCGTGACTCACGCACTGTACATGAGACTGGGCCTCGGATGACACGGTGGACGGGCGTGTGGCTGGCGTGCGCCAAGCTGACATGGAGTGACACGTGGCCTCATATTATTGGTTCTTGTGTCACAGGCATGTGTTGGGCGTGTGCCTTGCTGATGTGGCGTGACACGTGGCAGTTTTTTATTGGTTGGTCTGTACACATGTGCAATGACGTGGAGCTCGATTGACATGTGCTGTGATGCCATGCTGACGTCATCTGACGAATCTGGTTCCGCCACTCGTCTTGATATTAGTGGTCTGCGCATTTTAAATTTCCTCCAAAAACTTCGAATGGCCATACCTTCTTCATACGAATTCGGATTCGAATGAACTTTTTTTCAAAATGATCATCTCGACGATACGAATAAAATGAGATCACTTTTGAATATATTCGGAATCTTTAAAAATATCGCCCCTAAAATGACAGATATATCTTCACCCGGTGTGCTTATCTACAGATAAAATTTAATTCCCATTACTATAACAAAAATTACACACAATTACTAAAAATTATACTTAAAGTAAAATAATGCAAACACGTGGAAAATAATATAAATTATCACACAAAATACATAAATGTATATATATTATTCTAATAAATACTAACAAAAGTATACCAATCAATTCCCCCACACTTATTATTTGCACGTATTCGGGCATATATAGTAAGCATAACAAGAAAATTAACTTATTTAAACATTATTAGCTCAATTAAAAATTCGGAATAATCTCCTTCCACTTCAATATAAACAAATATACAAAAGATTTCAATAGGCATTAAGAAATGAATTAAATCAAATTCTAAAATTCATCAAGTTATTCAGAATCATGGTCGATACTTTAAATTAACAAAGCTCACCGGAAAAGTGTATATCTCTCTCATAAGTGTATAAGGGATGTATTTGCACTCAGATCTATTCAATGAAGTAACAACTTCCATAGGCTTGCAAATTATCTACTATCTCTACCACTTGGAGTGTTGCAAATTTATGAAAAAATTTCTCTTCTTTTGATTGCAATGTCTGCTCTTTGGTTGGGGTAGGAAAATATGGATAAAGTGACTTGAATTGAATAATTAGAAATTAAAATATTCTGAATCGATGTTTATCAACAGGTAAGCACTTAAAAGCTAATTAATGAAGCTTTTATCGATCCCCTTATGTTTTGAATCATCCAAGCTCTTTTTCTTGCATTCCAACCAACCAATTTTTTTCATATCATACTTGAGTTGTTATTATCTATTTTACGCGAATGTAAATGATGGGTCACATGAATACACCCGATTACTAAGATAAAAACATTCTTACGCTGCTCCTACGCACACTCATGTTTAAGGTAACTGTTTTAGGCGAATATAAATATGGGGCTCATGAATATATGTGGTTACTAAGTTCCCAAAAACAGCGGAGTAATTGATTTCTCCTTTATTCAACACCACCAACAATATATACCACCCAATTTCACCACACAATATCTTCATCCTTGTCAAAAATAATTTCTAACCGTCCAAGTATGGGCCAAAGGATTATAGAGACGGAAAGCTCAGTATGTGGTTAACAATAAAATAGACAATAAGCTCAATGGGGTTAACGAGCGAATTAAATATCATTTGGTAGATAAGGAAGCTAGAATGGCTTTGGAACAAATTTGCTTTAGATCATATTCACAAATTGCACGTACATGTGGTTTTGATGCAAATACCTATTGCAAGTTCTGGAGTATTACAACATGAAAAGTACACTCAAAAAATAAAAGACTTGCATATATGATAAAGCAGTCAAGGCTCAAAATCTCACAAGTACAAGTTTTGATTTTTATGAATTTGATTATTAAACCATTCAACCGACTAACTGTTGATCATCTTAGAATAATCCGTTAGTAATTCATTGTCAAATTCTATGTCAAAATTAGCATAAACGTTTTCTTTGAACTGTGAAATGAGAGTACATAAATAAAAAATTTTAGCAACACGTTTTTAAGTTTTTGTTTTTCAAGTTATTCTTGTATATAAATGTCCTTAGACTAATTTTAGGATCCATAAATAAGTATTTATAGTTTTTTTACCCCTCCATACTTGTCTTGTGCAATATAATTATCAAGGATAATATAATGAGGTTGAAGAAAACTCCCTGTGAAGATAGTGATGCTTTGAATGCGCAATTTTCTTATTGATACGGAGAAATCTGTAAAATAAATCAGTTGGGCAAGACACACGAAAATAATATATATATATATATATATATAACCTTAGGTATAACACAAACAACCTAGATGCATTTCAAGAGCGTTCTGAGAATCTCCTTATTCTTGTAATATCCGAGGAGTAATATTTTTCGTTTTACTGTTGTGTTGTACTTATTCATTTGGAATTGTACAAACGCTGTCGTATTTGAGTGATACAATGTATATTGTATTCGGATATTTCGGTATCGAAATATTTTTACTTGTCATCGGTATTGTTTTCGTCGTTTGGACGTTGCTTGGGGAGTTCGGATTTTTGGCTAAGTATATTAGCCATAGCGTACGCTATATGTATAGCACTATGTATGCTATAGGCGGAGGGTTACCTACGTTAAACCCTGTTGATTACGTACGTAACATAGGTTATCAGATCAGATCCGACTTTCGGCGTGTAGGGCCATGCATGATCAGGATATTTGGCTTTTCGAGGGAGCTTCGTCAACGCTCATTATGTGCGCTATGCATGGATGCTAACGTACGTAATGTAGTGGTTGTTACGTACGGCATTTGGGCTAACGTACGTAATGCAGGTCCCATTTTGAGGCATTGAGTTCTGGCAGGACATAGCGTACCCTACGCAGGGTTGGTAGCGTACGTATGGAGGACTAACGTACGTTATGCATTGATAACGTACGTTTCGCCTTTCATTTCTTCACGACCCATTTCTAATTTCTCTCCCTAGAAATCATCCCTCTAGATCCCTTAGTGATTTCCAACCTCTTCCAACTTATTTTGGAGCTTCCTAACTTGTATTGGACCTTGGAAGCTTGAATATTGGAGTGTTTCTTGAAGGGTTGGAGGTTGTTCTTCCTTCTTCTAGAGGTATGTTGGTTAATCGTGTGTTAATCTCGAGATTATGATGATGTTGTGGTCGATTAGTTCGTGTATTGATGGGTTGTTTGAGGATAGTATGATTCTTCATGGTTTTTATGAACTTATGATGAAGAACATTATGATATGGCTTGAGTTTGATTGTGTTATTGATGTTTAAGAGTACTTGGAGATTATAATCATGTCTAGGAAGAGTTATGTTAAGAATTTAGATGATTAACATAGCTTTGAGATGATTATTGTTGTTGGTTGTGTTCTTGAGAGATTATAATCATTTTAATATAGGATTATGATGGGTTATGTAGATGATTATCATAATCTTTAAATGGTTAAGTTAATCTTGTTGATTAATCCATAATTCTTGAGGAATTGGTGATTGATATTGGTGGAGATATCATGTTTGTTGTGTTGATGATGTTCTTGAGTTGATAGTGATGATATTGGTGATATTATCATTATAGGATGATTAATTTGATGTTGTTCTTGATAATCTTTGTTGAATTGTTTTTCACAAGTGTTAAGAACATTATGATCATGTTAATTGATCATTGAGGTGAATGGAGGATGTTAGAATTCATAGTTGAAGACTATGATATTCGTTTGTGTGCTTTAATCGATTCGTGATTGAATCGGGGTTGTCTTTTGTGTTGTTTGCAATTGCTAATGTGTTATTGAATGAATTGTATTTCATTCAAAGTTGTTCGAGTGCTTGTGATTATTGGAGGACGTCGTTCGTCGTTCGTTGGAGGATTTCATCGCCTTCAGTTTGAGGCAAGTTTTGTACATGAGCTGGTCAATGAGATTAATATTATCTTGTATGTGTATGAATGTGTTGTATCATTTCGAGACATAATCTCTTCATGATTTTCATTGATATCAGGGAATTGTTTGATACGATACCCTTCGGTAGTTATCCCAAAGGTAATTATGATCGCCTTGTTGTTATTGTTATCCGGTTCGTGGTACCGATGTATCAATTGTTATTGTTGATGTTGATGTTCGATTTAGACATCGATATAAGTGTTGCTCCTGATGTTGGTGTTTTGCTATCGATGTTGTATTCGCTGATTGAAGGCATTAACTTATTTGATTATCATTTTCGTTGTCGGTAACCAATTAAAGGTACTGAGGCATCTGTTGAGTCATTGCTATCGATTGATCGTTCTAATAAAATCGAGGTATTGAATTGGGATTGTCAAAGATAGTTCCCATCCGTTGATTCATTGTTATCGATCGGTCGTTCTAAGACAATCGAGGTATTGAATTGGGACTGTCGAGGATATTTCCCATCCGTTGAGTCATTGTTATCGATTGGCCATTCCGAGGCAATCGAGGTACTTGAATTGGGAACGCAAAAGACAGTGCCCATCCGTGAGTTATTTTTGTCGTGTTGTCCGACTCAAGGCAGCACACTATCATTCTTGTGAATTTGGTAATTTTGTGATCGTTGCCATTTGTGATTAATTGTGTTTTGGAGGCTAGTCTCAGCTAGTGCTCGATGGGTAAGTTTGGGGCTTGAACCTTCGTGGTTGGTTTCCCAACATCTACAGTTCAGCAGGTCACGGTCATGTTGATGATATCATTATGGGTAAGTTTGGGGCTTGAACCTTCGCAGTTGGTTTCCCAATACCTACAGTTCAGTAGGTCACGGTCATGTTGATGATCTCATTATGGGTAAGTTTGGGGCTTGAACCTTCACGGTTGGTTTCCCAACACCTACAGTTCAGTAAGTCACGGTCATATTAATGATCTCATTATGGGTAAGTTTGAGGCTTGAACCTTCGCGGTTGGTTTCCCAACACCTACAGTTCAGTAGGTCACGGTCATGTTGATGATGTCATTATGGGTAAGTTTGGGGCTTGAACCTTCGCGGTTGGTTTCCCAACACCTACAGTTCAGTAGGTCATAGTCATGTTGATGATCTCATTATGGGTAAGGTTGAGGCTTGAACCTTCGCAGTTGGTTTTCGAACACCTACAGTTCAGTAGGTCACGGTCATGTTGATGATCTCATTATGGGTAAGTTTGTGGATTGACTCTGTTGGAATGTTTTACTCCAAATATTCATTATGTAACACCCTCAAGATATTCGAGGTATATTACAGCGCCGTGAATCCCTATATGGGACCCACCAGGCTGAACAGCATCATACTCATCGACTCACATAAACGACAGAACAATACCATGTCATAAAGACGCAAAACAGAATAATCCACCCGGTTCAACCGGTCATATAACATCATCATCCAACACAACATAATAAGCAACAATACAATCCGAACGAACAAGAACCATTAAGTACTCGAGTACAACTATTAGTTCAAAAAAAACACAAAAGATGAAAATGTAAAAGACACTAAAACGTCACTCGTGCACAATCATCACGCACGGCCATCATCCGTGTACTGGTCCAGCGCCCGCTCGTCTCGATGAACCTGACCTGAAATTTATAAAACGAATTTCCCCCAAAACGGGTCCCCAGAGGGGTTAGCAATTACGCTAGTACAAGTAACCAGATGAACAACTTACATCTTACACATATAGTAAATGCATGCAATAAAGAAAACTGTTCGAAAGCACTCATTTCCAGAAATGCCAATATCAAAATCACATTTGTAAAATGCACCACAATTAACCGTCGATCCACGTCTCTGTGTACCCCTACCGAGACCCCGTCGGATCTAACCGTAGTGGTTAAAAGCAAGCTCGTCGATCCACGTCTCTGTGGACCCCTACCGAGACCCCGTCGGATCTAACCCGTAGTGAGCATACACACACACACCATTTCTCATACAATACTACTATGTCAAGATTGTAAGTTCATAAGGATACTTGCCTCAATTAAATAGACGATGACACGAACGAAACGGAGAATCAAGCACGACGGCGAGGAACCGACGAAAATGAACCTAACGATTCGAATAGCACAATCACAACCAATTCTAAACGATTATGGAAATGGAATACACCCGGAAACCCGCCTACGATTCATGTATAATCGAATAAAAATAACAACGAGGGCGGACCACAACCAAACCCTCTCGATTTCGCAAAGCTATGAAAATATACCATGAATCCATAGGAAAACTAATGATATCAACAAGATTAATCATATTCATCATGAATCCACCAACAAAACGGAACGAATCGGAAGAAAATCCCAAAACCCCCAAATTATCCAAAAGTAGGGTTCTAAGAGATTTACCGTGGATTAGGACGAAAGATTCGTGTTGATGTTGATATAATACTCCAAGAACTCAAGAAGGATGATGGATGAGATGATTGGAGGAAGAAATCGCCAAGAAAACGCCTCAGAATCGCCTTCGCCGCGGAGAGAGGAAGAAAAGAGGAATTATGATTATCTCGGTCAACTCCCTGGTTTATATAGCCAGGGAGTGTTAGCGCATGCTAAAACCTCAAGGTTAGCGTGCGCTAACGGGATAAGATTCCAAACCCTACCGTTAGCGTCCCAGTCCAGTAGCCAGGTAATTAGCCGTTAGCGTGCGCTACTCGATACGTAGCGTGCACTAATAACTTCTCGGTAGCGTGCGCTATCGACCAATAGCGTGCGCTACCTGGACATCAGTCGAGTCCAGTGACAAACTGTCCAGAACTCACCTGATCCGTTAGCGTGCGCTACCATACAAGCGTAGCGTGCGCTAACTAGCACCTGATTGAGTTCAGTAGTAAACTGTCCAGTACTGGATAGTCACGCTAGCGCGCGCTACTGAACAACTTAACGTGCGCTAGTCTCCCGACATTAGCGTGCGCTAGACAAGATAGCGTGCGCTAATCTGATAGTCCAGAGGGCTGGGAGCCGAACTGCCACTCCCAGGGCTCACTCGCTAGCGCGCGCTACGAAGTAAACGTAGCGTGCGCTACAAAGAGACTTCTATCGCGCGCTATGCAGAAAAATTAGCGTGCGCTAGGTACAGAACATAAACGGTCCACCACACCAGAATACGAACGAAACATCAAACGGAACACCTAAAAATGCATCATAGCATAGAATAGATCCACGGCAACCCCGAAACGGCGGTTCCGCACATCAATTACGAGAATCAGATCAAAAGATGACGGAAAAGTTACACTGAAGGATACACGAGGGTCACTACAATCGAGAATTACACCGGAAATACAATTACAAGGGAAAGAAAAAATGCGGATATTACATTCTACCCCTCTAAAAATAAGTTTCGTCCCGAAACTTAAGAAACAAACAACTCGGGGTACCTAGCACGCATGCTCTCCTCGGTTTCCCAAGTTGCCTCCTCGACACCGTGTCTCGACCACTGCACCTTGACCAAAGGTATGGTCTTATGCCTCAATCATTTCTCACGATGCTCCAAAATCTTCAAAGGGCGCTCTTCAAAAGTAACATCCTCGGCGACATCAATCTCACCATAATCGATGATGTGACTAGGATCCGGGACATATTTCCTCAACTGGGAAACATGAAAAATACTATGAACATGACTCAAGGCCGGAGGTAACGCCAAACGGTATGCCAACCCACCTACTCGCTCGAGGATCTCAAAGGGGCCGATAAATCTCGGACTCAACTTCCCTTTCTTCCCGAAACGAAAAACTCCCTTCGTCGGCGACACCTTTAGCAAAACGTGGTCTCCCACCTCGAATTCCAAAGGTCGACGACGGACGTCGGCATACGACTTCTGTCGACTCTGGGCAGTCAACATCCGTTCCCGAATTAATTCTATCTTCCGTCTCGTCTCTAAAACGACATCCGGCTCGGTCCCGACCAAATCGGACGCCTCATTCCAACAAATCGGTGATCGACATCGCCGCCCGTAAAGTGCCTCATACGGTGCCATCCGAATCGACGCGTGCCAACTGTTGTTGTACGCGAATTCGATCAATGGCAAATGTTCCTCCCAATCACTACTCCA
The DNA here is from genome assembly GCA_033398695.1 of Orobanche coerulescens. Lineage (NCBI taxonomy): Eukaryota > Viridiplantae > Streptophyta > Magnoliopsida > Lamiales > Orobanchaceae > Orobanche > Orobanche coerulescens. The sequence continues at coordinate 127,303,767 of CM065802.1, read as the reverse complement.
GTCGAGGGCACAAGCACGCAATATATCCTCGAATGTCTGGATAGTGCGTTCCGACTGTCCATCTGACTGGGGATGAAAAGAGGTACTCAAATGTAAACGGGTACCCAACGCCTTATGCACCGCCTGCCAGAAGTGCGATACAAAACGGCCGTCACGATCCGAAACAATAGACTTCGGAGTACCGTGAAGTCTCAAAATCTGCGATAAACACACGAGCTAACTTCTCCGGGCCCCAAGTGTCCTTGATGCCCAGAAAATGTGCCGACTTGGTCAGACGATCAACAATCACCCATACCATATTCATGCCCGACCTCGATCTCGGCAAACTCGTAACGAAATCCATCGATATATCTTCCCATTTCCATTCCGGAACGGGAAGTGACTGCAATAACCAAATGTCGCTGATGCTCGATTTTGACCTGCTGACAAGTCAAACATCTCGCTACAAACTGTGCGACCTCATCCTTCATATCATTCCACCAGAAATTTCTTCTCAGGTCCTTGTACATCTTACTCGAACCAGGATGAACAGAATAAGGTGTAGCATGGGCCTCCCGTAAAATACTCTGCCTCAACTCTGAGTCGTTCGGCACACATAGCCGACTCTGGAATCTCAAAATACCATCCTCGTGAATCACAAACCCAGGAGACTTTCCCTTAAGAACGTTCTCTCGGAGTTGAGTAATCATCGAATCCTCTGATTGCTTCAGCTTAATTTCATCGATCAAAGATGACGAAATCTCTAAAGCACAAAGTTGCCCGACAGCTCCCGGCAACGAGGCCTCAACATCTAACTCGATCAAAGCCCTCCGAAGCTCAGACTGAGATGTAAGGATCTCAAGCGTTCGCAACGCAACTGGTTTCCGACTCAAGGCGTCGGCCACGACGTTCGCCTTACCCGGATGATAAAGGATTTCGAGGTCATAATCCTTAATCAACTCTAACCACCTCCTCTGCCTCATATTCAACTCTCGCTGAGTAAATATGTATTTCAGACTTTTATGATCGGTAAAAATCTGACATGCAGAGCCGAAAAGATAGTGACGCCAAATCTTGAGCGCAAAAACGACTGCCGCTAACTCCAAATCATGAGTAGGGTAGTTCAACTCATACAGCCTCAACTGCCTCGATGCATAAGCAATGGTCTTGCCGTGCTGCATCAATACGCACCCAAGACCCTAACCCGAAGCATCGCTATAAACGGCAAAACACTCGTTGCCACATGGCAACGCCAAAACTGGGGCTGAAGTCAAACGCTTCTTCAGTTCCTCAAAACTCGACTGCCTCTCGTCATTCCAGACGAACTTCTCGGATTTCTGGAGCAACTGCGCAAGTGGCCGAGCCAATTTCGAGAAATCCTCGACGAACCTACGGTAGTAGCCAGCCAAACCCAAGAAACTACGGAGCTCCTTCACACTCTTGGGCGGTGCCCAATCCAACACTGCCTCAATCTTCTGCGGATCCACACGAACCCCCTCGGCTGAAATCACGTGACCTAAAAACATCACTTCCTTCAGCCAGAACTCACATTTCGAGAACTTTTCATAGAGTTGCTCGGTCCTCAAAATGTCTAATACTACCCGCAAATGATGGGCATGATCTTCCTCATTCTTCGAGTAAATAAGAATATCGTCTATGAAGACGACGACACACTTATCTAAATACTCGATAAAAACTTTGTTCATCAATTGCATGAACACCGCTGGCGCATTCGTTAACCCGAAAGGCATAACTACGAACTCATAATGTCCGTATCTCGTCCGAAAAGCTGTTTTCGGCACATCGGATTCTATCACCCGGAGCTGATAGTACCCCGATTTCAAATCAATTTTCGAGAATACCGCAGCTCCCTGCAACTGATCGAACAAGTCATCAATTCTCGGCAAAGGATACTTGTTCTTGATGGTCACCTTGTTTAGTTCGCGATAGTCGATACACAAACGTAGTGATCCATCTTTCTTCCGCACAAACAGGACCGGTGCGCCCCAAGGCGAGGCACTCGGTCGAACATACCCCGACTCAAGAAGCTCACTCAACTGATTCTTCAACTCTGCCATCTCTGAAGGTGCCATGCGATACGGCGCCTTCGAAATCGGAGCCGCGCCCGGCTCTAACTCTATAGCAAACTCAACATCACGATCCGGTGGCAATCCCGGTAACTCGTCAGGAAATACATCCGGAAACTCATTAACGACTGGAATCGACGAAAGCTCGACTCCACCATCCTCCGCCTTCAAGGCATAGCACCAATAACCAGTACACCCCTTTCGCAGGAGACTCATCGCCTTCAAGGCATTAATGACGAATCGATTTCCTCCTTCGCCCCGCGAAGGAGTGCTCGTGCCATCCTCGGCTAACATGGTGATGATCCTCGTGCGGTAGTTCATGATTGCGCCATGCCGCTCGAGCCAATCATCCCCGAGAATCAAATCCTCACCCTCAATATCCACAACAATAAGATTAGAGGGCCAAGTCCTCTCACAAATAAGTACAGAACAGTCTCGAACCTCCTGATCACCAACGATCCTATCACCACTAGGAAGCTTAACGATGAAGGGTTCACAAGGCATCAAACAGTCGAGACTCAAACGGCGCACACAATCCAAAGATATGAGCGAATGCGTAGCACCTAATCGAAAAGCACACCGACAGATGAGAAAGAATATAAACGGTACTGCCGCCACGGTAGCCGTTGGGTCATCGGCTTTCCGCATCTCATAGACACGCGGGTGGGTGAGCCGACACCGGAAGCTCCCCCTTAGAGGGCTGACCACGACCTCTCCCCGACTAGCACTCGGCGGGGATTGAGGAGCAAACGATCTACGATTCACACTTGGTTCCCTAGGCGCTGGAATGGAAGCCCGGGCACCAAGAATTTTCTCCCTCTCGGCCTGACGGCCTTGTGGCCCGGCTGGCCACACTGATTACACGTCAGCAAAGGGCTCAAACAAGTACGACTGATGTGGCCTGTACGACCACAATTGAAACACTTCACATCACGGAAAGGAGCACTGGTAGTTCCACGAGGACCCCCAGCGGAACGAGCTGGACCACCGCCGGCGGGGAAGTTAGCAGATTGGGATCTCTGCTGACCCCCACTCTTGTGGCCCGAAAAGTTCCCAGCGGACTTCTGCTTCTTACTCTCGCGGGCCGCCTCACTCGCCGTCACAGACATATCATAAGCAAGGGCCCTGCTCTGGTAATCTTTCAATGTAGTGCATACGAGCCCCGACATATAGTCCCGAATCGGCAACTTCATCCGTCTGGAGAAATGGAAAATTTTGTCACTCTCCTCGACAACTTGGGTCTTCACATAACCCAACTCCTTGTTAAAATCAGCAATAGCTTGAGCTACGGGGATATCCCGCGGTTGAGCATCATAAAAAGCATGTACCCGAGCCTCGTCCGATCGCCACGGGCAATATTCGATCTCCATCAACTCTTGAAACTCGGCCACGGCAAAGATGGTCTTTGGGCCCAACGGCCTCCCACCAGTCCGTAGCGTCCCCTGTGAGAAAGTATTGAGCAATAGGGACTTTACGGTCCTCGGGACAGTTAGTGGCAACGAAGACCTTAGATATCTCCTTGATCCACCCTTCCCAGCCAATCGGGTCTGAAGCTCCCGAAAACTGAGGAGGATGCATCTTGATAACATCTTGGAGCCAACGATCCGCTCCGCCCCGATTAGCGTGGGCCTGATCCGGGTTCTGAACCGCCTAAGCTATTGCCGCCATTTGGTTCACCATTTGTTGCATAACGGCCGCAATACCAAGATCGGCACGCTCGTGAGAAGAAGGATGGCTATGACGGTCGTCGGTACTGCTGGCTCCCGAAGACTGTGACGTGGCCGCCCCACCGGCTGCCCCACATCCCCGGCCGCGTCCACGACCACGACCGCGACCACGACCTCTTCCAGCATCCATACTGGAGTTAAATAAGTAGCAAAAGCCATACGAGGATCAGTACAAGAAAAGAACAATTACAAGTCGAGAATCAAGGGTACGATACAAGGAATTAATGAACAGAGGAAGGAAAACTTACGGACACTGGTAGTACCGGAATCATGGCAGCGTGACGATGATGTGCAAAACAAAACACCACAAGACCCGATAAACCGACAAGCCTAGGTATCCATAAACCTAGAGCTCTGATACCATTTTCTGTAAGACCCTCTAGATATTCGAGGTATATTACAGCGCCGTGAATCCCTATATGGGACCCACCAGCCGAACAAAGATCATACTCATCGACTCACATAAACGACAGAACAATACCATGTCATAAAGACGCAAAACAGAATAATCCACCCGGTTCAACCGGTCAATATAACATCATCATCCAACACAACATAATAAGCAACAATACAATCCGAACGAACAAGAACCATTAAGTACTCGAGTACAACTATTAGTTCAAAAAAAAAACACAAAAGATGAAAAGGTAAAAGACACTAAAACGTCACTCGTGCACAATCATCACGCACAACCATCATCCGTGTATTGGTCCAGCGCCCGCTCGTCTCGATGAACCTGACCTGAAATTCATAAAACGAATTTCCCCCAAAACGGGTCCCCAGAGGGGTTAGCAATTACGCTAGTACAAGTAACCAGATGAACAACTTACATCTTACACATATAGTAAATTCATGCAATAAAGAAAACCGTTCGAAAGCACTCATTTCCGGAAATGCCAATATCAAAATCACATTTGTAAAATGCACCACAATTAACCGTCGATCCACGTCTCTGTGGACCCCTACCGAGACCCCGTCGGATCTAACCCGTAGTGGTTAAAAGCAAGCTCGTCGATCCACGTCTCTGTGGGCCCCTACCGAGACCCCGTCGGATCTAACCCGTAGTGAGCATACACACACACACCATTTCTCATACAATACTACTATGTCAAGATTGTAAGTTCATAAGGATACTTGCCTCGATTAAATAGACGATGACACGAACGAAACGGAGAATCAAGCACGACCGCGAGGAACCGACGAAAATGAACCTAACGATTCGAATAGCACAATCACAACCACTTCTAAACGATTATGGAAATAGAATACACCCGGAAACCCGCCTACGATTCATGTATAATCGAATAAAAATAACAACGAGGGCGGACCACAACCAAACCCTCTCGATTTCGCAAAGCTATGAAAATATACCATGAATCCGTAGGAAAACTAATGATATCAACAAGATTAATCATATTCATCATGAATCCACCAACAAAACGGAACGAATCGGAAGAAAATCCCAGAACCCCCAAATTATCCAAAAATAGGGTTCTAAGAGATTTACCGTGGATTAGGACGAAAGATTCGTGTTGATGTTGATATAATACTCCAAGAACTCAAGAAGGATGATGGATGAGATGATTGGAGGAAGAAATCGCCAAGAAAACGCCTCGGAATCGCCTTCGCCGCGGAGAGAGGAAGAAAAGAGGAATTATGATTATCTCGGTCAACTCCCTGGTTTATATAGCCAGGGAGTGTTAGCGCACGCTAAAACCTCAAGGTTAGCGTGCGCTAACGGGATAAGATTCCAAACCCTACCGTTAGCGTCCCAGTCCAGTAGCCAGGTAATTAGCCGTTAGCGTGCGCTACTCGATACGTAGCGTGCGCTAATAACTTCTCGGTAGCGTGCGCTATCGACCAATAGCGTGCGCTACCTGGACATCAGTCGAGTCCAGTGACAAACTGTCCAGAACTCACCTGATCCGTTAGCGTGCGCTACCATACAAGCGTAGCGTGCGCTAACTAGCACCTGATCGAGTTCAGTAGTAAACTGTCCAGTACTGGACAGTCACGCTAGCGCGCGCTACTGAACAACTTAACGTGCGCTAGTCTCCCGACATTAGCGTGCGCTAGACAAGATAGCGTGCGCTAATCCGATAGTCCAGAGGGCTGGGAGCTGAACTGCCACTCCCAGGGCTCACTCGCTAGCGCGCGCTACGAAGTAAACGTAGCGTGCGCTACAAAGAGACTTCTAGCGCGCGCTATGCAGAAAAATTAGCGTGCGCTAGGTACAGAACATAAACGGTCCACCACACCAGAATACGAACGAAACATCAAACGGAACACCTCAAAACGCATCATAGCATAGAATAGATCCACGGCAACCCCGAAACGGCGGTTCCGCACATCAATTACGAGAATCAGATCAAAAGATGACGGAAAAGTTACACTGAAGGATACACGAGGGTCACTACAATCGAGAATTACACCGGAAATACAATTACAAGGGAAAGAAAAAATGCGGATATTACACATTAATCGAGTTTTGATTATTAAGTTGTTAAACAAAGAAAACAACAAAGAAGCGAAACAAAACAACGAAGAAGTCGGAGACGCAAAAAGCTGGAATTAACATGCTTAATGCACGCTATATGCATTATATAGCGCACGCTATCGAAGGCGCTTATCGTACGCAATGGGGATTGCCTAACGTACATAATGAAGGATTTCAGAATTCAAACCAGATGAACGTTGGGAAAAGTCCGGGTCAAAGTCAAGGACTCAACGGAGATTTTGACCAATGCATGCAACGATATATGGTTAACGTACGCTACAGCGTATAGTTAACGTACGCTAAACAGAGTAGTTAACGTACGTAATGAAAAGGGATAACGTACGTAAAGGAAGAAATGAAAGCCACTAGACTGAAACTGGAAGCAGATAACGTACGCTACAGGATATCTATAACGTACGTAACGAGCTTAACGTACGCTACGCAAGAAGTCTAGCGCACGCTAAAGAGTCAAATGAAGCTAACGGCTAGTTGGAGGAAAATGGCTATAAATACCAAACCATTTGGTATCAAACCACAAAACAACCTTGAGCAAATCATTCATACTTGAGATATCATTGTAATCATTTAAGTTGTTGTACTTGATCTTATATTGTCAAGAGTTTGAGTGTGATACACGAAAACTCATACACGAGAGGCAAAAGAAAGGATAAGATTCGATTTGGTGTTATTAGGATCAAAGATCCGACATTGCTAGAATTGCAATCTATATCCGAGTGAGGTTTGTCCAGTACCCATAGAAAGCTAGATAGGTTGATTCCTTGTCTGATAGAAAAGGAAAATGGTTTAAATTGGACCGACAAAAAGACAAGTGTGTGAAGGTTTATCTCGGACTTATAGAAGATGAGATTGTAACGGTAATCCCTCGAACGATAGAAGAGAGGAGCAGAGATTGATCTTTAGCCTATATAAAAAGATACAGAGAGAGGACGTAAGCACATTTGGCCGGACCTCTATAAATCTTGTGTCGTTTAATTTCCGCACCTTTAAATATGCTTCCGCACAATAGCGCGTGTACCGAATATCGCACCAACAATTAGTATCGGAGAGGTACTCCTAGAAGTGGCTTAACATCCGAGGAGAAGAAGATCCAAATGGCGTTTCAACTTGCCCGGTCGAAGGTCTTACTCTATATCAACCTCCATTTTTTGATGGATCCAACTTCATGACATGGAAGAAGAATATGTCAATATTCATTCGATCCTGCGACATCGAGCTGTGGAAAGTGATCTATCTTGGTCCAAAAATTCCAATCAAATCCGACGGTATGCTTAAAAGTTTTGAAGAGTATGATGATTCCGATTGGAAAAATGATCAGTATAATTGCAATGCTACGCAATTATTATAATGTGCTTTAAATCCGGAAGAACACAACCGGATATCTTCTTGTGATAGCGCCAAAGAGATTTGGAAGATGTTAGAAATCATACACGAAGGCACGAATCAAGTCAAGGAGACGAAGATCAATATGCTTCTCCATGACTACGACTTATTCATGATGAAGGGTGATGAGTCCATCACCAACATGCTCGACTGATTTTTGGTCATCATCAATGGTCTAGCTTCGTTCGGGAAACCACTATTAAGTAGTGAGAAAGTCAAGAAAATCTTACGATCACTACCTAGAGAATGGGATTGTCAGTGATCATGGAATCTAAAGATCTCAATACGCTCAACTTTAGTGCCCTCGTTGGTTCGCTAATTAATTATGAGATTGTTCTAAAATCACGGAACAATAAGCCGAATCCGAAGGAAAAAACGATAGCTATGAAAGCTAAGATGTCTCGCAAAGAAGAAATCCCGGTGGATGAAAGTGACGAAGAATCGACATATTATGCCAAGAATATTAATAAGTTTCAAAACTTATTAAACCAGAGAAAGAAAGACATCAAAATGGGCAAATCTAAGAAATTCGACAACAATTGTAGAATCTGTGGTAAACCAGGCCACTTCGCACAGAATTACCGAGCATCGATTTCAAAGAAGGAAGACTTAATTGCCATGTGGAATGATGAAGACGAGGACGAAGATTTCATCAATCAAAATAATTTCGCACTCATGGAAAGAAATTCAATGGACAAAAGCGACGTCGAAAGTCAGGTTAGTACAACGTCTCAAGACGAATTATTTGAAGCATTCGAATTATTGCATACAGATTTTCAAAATGCTTTATCCGATATTAAATCCCTTCAATCGAAAAATAAAATTTTGGGAGATGAAATCTCCAAGTTTGAAAAAGGGGAAATTGTGAAGAACGATCATTCTAAATGCCTTGAAAATGAACATATTTTAAAGAATGATCTTTTGAAAGTTCAAGATGAAATTAAAGTTTTGACAAAGAAATTTTCATGCGGTAATGATAAATTTGAATAAATGTTATCGGTTCAAAAATTCACTTTAAACAAACATGCGTTAGGATTCAAACCTCGTATTAAAAATGAGTCCTTAAATTTAAAAATACCCCGTTGTGACAAATGTTTACAAATTGGGCATCATATTTTAAATTGTAAAAGACCACGTCGGACGATTAAAATTAAAAATATTTGGATTCCTAAAGGAACAACTATTCCAAACATCGTCTACATAAATGAAAAACGACCGACTTCCGGTTAGATCCCCAAAATTAATTTTCATCAATTATTATTTTACTCAAGGGGAGTATTATTTTAACGGGAGATTTTAGTCAGGCGGAGTTTACCCCTTTATGCATTTATTATTATTATTGATTTTATTATCGTTATTTACACTTTTGCTGATAACAAAAAAGGGGAGAAAATAAGTGAAGGGGAGAAATGAATGTGAATGGAGAAAAGAAAAGCGTCATAAAAATATATTTGCACGAATCATGAAAGGATAAGAAGAAAGTCGAAAAGGAGAAAAAGAAAAGATGGGAGAAACTAACGAAACGAACAAACCCGAAAACTTTAATTCATAGAATATATATATATATATATTTATATTCCGCAGGCTTTATCCCATTCAAGGTGTTGTTTTGTAATCATCAAAAAGGGGGAGATTGTTGGAGTATTTTATTCCAAACATTCATTAATCGAGTTTTGATGATTAAGTTGTTATACAAAAAAAAACTACAAAGAAGCGAAACAAAACAACCAAGAAGTCGAAGATGCAAAAAGATGGAATTAACATGCTTAACGCATGCTATATGCATTATATAGCGCACGCTATCGAAGGCGCTTAACGTACGTAATGGGGATTGCCTAATGTACGTAATGAAGGATTTCAGAATTCAAACCAGATGAACGTTGGGAAAAATCCGGGTCAAAGCCACGGACTCAACGGACATTTTGACCAATGCATGCAACGGATATATATTTAACATACGCTACACCGTATAGTTAACGTACGCTAAATGGAGCAGTTAACGTACGTAATGAAAAGTGACAACATACATAAAGGAAGAAACGAAAGCCACTGGACTAAAACTGGAACCAGATAACGTACGCTATAGGATATCAATAACGTACATAACGAGCTTAACGTACGCTACGCAAGAAGGCTAGCGCACGCTAAATAGTCAAATGAAGCTAACGGCTAGTTGGAGGAAAATGGCTATAAATACCAAACTATTTGGTATCAAACCACACAACAACCTTGAGCAAATCATTCATACTTGAGATATCATTGTAATCATTCTAGTTGTTGTACTAGAGCTTATATTGTCAAGAGTTTGAGTGTGATACACGAAAACTCATACACAAGAGGTAAAAGAAAGGATAAGATTGGATTCGGTGTTATTAGGATCAAGGATCCGGCATTATTAGAATCGCAATCTATATCCGAGTGAGGTTTGTCTAGTGCCCATAGAAAGCTAGATAGGTTCATTCCTTGTCCGATAGAAAAGGAAAATGGTTTAACTTGGACCGACAAAAATACAAGTGTGTGAAGGTTTATCTCGGACCTATAGAAGACGAGATTGTAACGGTAATCCCTCGACGGATAGAACAGAGGTGCAGAGGTTGATCTTTAGCCTATAGAAAAAGATACGGAGAGAGGATGTAGGCACGTTTGGCCGAACCTCTATAAATCTTGTGTCATTTAATTTTCGCCCCTTTAAATACGCTTCCGCATAATAGCGCGTAAACCGAATATCGCACCAACAGAGCCTTCGCGGTTAGTTTACCAACACCTGCAGTTCAGTAGGTCACGGTCACTGGGTGATCTCATTATGGGTAAGTCTGGGGCTTGAACCTTCGCTGTTGGTTTCCCAGCACCTGCAATTCAGCAGGTCACGGTCATTGGATGATCTCATTGTGATACTGCTTCGTGTTGTGTGGCTTTAGCCCCTCATGTGATACAACTTTGGGTTGTTTGGCTTCAGGCCATTGTGATGATTTGCAGCTTCGGCTGAGTGACTTTCAGGCCATTGTGATGATTTGCAGCTTCGGTTGAGTGCCTTTTAGGCCATGTGTGATGTATTAGTGTTTTCGTTGAAGCCTTCGGGCATTGTGGTTTGTATCTATTTCAGCATTGGTATGGTTTACCTTCGGGTAATTTGTTGATAGTATTCTATATTGATGATTCGCCGTTAGGAACTTGTATTCAAACCTGTTGAGCAAGTATTGATCGTATGACGTAGGCATAGTATTTCATGAGTGCTTTGTTCTTACTTTGTTTGTGAGCATCCCATATTATCTTTGTTGTACCATTAATTTTGCTTTTGGATGCATATCATGTTGTACATGTATTTGATATTCATTATCTGGATGACTGACCCCGTGGGGGCGGAACATGTTCTCATGTTTCAGGTGTTTGCGAGGAGGGGGTTGAGACACAGGGGCATGACGATGGCTAGGGCTGAGCACCGGGTCTGACCCGGCCCGGACCGACCCGGTCCGGAATGGCCCGGATTATAGATGATCAGACTTTATCGACTCGAAGCCCGGACTTATTCAGAACCGGGCCAACCCGGTCCGGACCCAGTAAAACCGCGTCGGTCCGAGCTAGCCTGGTTCTAGCCTGATTTTGTAATTTTTTTTTTTCTTTTGCATATTAAGTGTCCTTTCATTACATATAAAATGCTTTCTTCTTTACATACTCCCATAAAATACAATTATCAATCTTAATATCTTCATTTAGTCATCAAACTCCCAAGTTCAACAATATTTTAGTATAAATAAACTTAATTAGAATAATGTGCAATCATAATCGAGCCATTAATCATCATTATTTCATCACCACCGAGGGTAAATTACAATAAATTTTTTTTTTGTATTTTTATTTTTATCGGGTCATTCCGGGCTAGACCGGATTTTTCGGGTTTTGACTCGGTCTGGCCCGGAACCTAGTTTTAGACCAAATGCAGACCCGGGAACCGAACCTAATTAACAGGTCCGGTCCGGGTCCGGGTAAAAACCGGGTCCGGACCATTTGTGTTCAGCCCTAACGATGGCGACGAGGCAGTCGAGTGATACTAGTCCTGAGTTGTTTTTGTGTTTATGTTGGACATTCAGTTTGGAGTGTTCTCCAGTTCGTCAGTTGTTGTTATTTTGTGTTATCCGAGCAAGGCTCGTGGATGTTGTATTTTTATTTTGGCCATGGAGGCCTATTATTGTCGTTGAAATTCCATATCGGAATATTATGTTGGATATCATAGTAGGGAGTGTGATTTTTCTTTTTGGTCAAATGATGTATTTTAGTCGTGTTCTCCTGGTGAATTTCCAGGTGTGGAGTCCACAGCACTGTAATAACCCAATGGCATTTTGGGGGTGTTACAGAAGATGATATCAAAGAAATGGGTTGTGAGATACCCTGATATGTGAATTATGTGGCTCTACCGACACGGTAGTAGTGGGGCTGTCAGGTTATGACAATCTGGGCAGTCGGGTCTTGTGAGTCGTGATAGTTGGACGACTGTATGAGTCATTCTTTCATCGAGTCGTCGTTAGTGAAGACTAGTATCGCAAGACCTCGAAGCTTCGTATGACCTGTGTAAGGACTCGATTCTCTTTTATGTTCATACATTCATTATGTCATTGATTATACATGTTTTGTTGAAACCTATATGTGATATATGTGGTACGATTGATTCGTGATTATTTGTAGCGTGTAGGCTTTGTATTGGCTATGATTAGCATGATTGATGTGATTGTTTATCTGTTGAGTATGTATACTCGTGTTTGGCTATTGACTTAGCATTCTGGATTGGCCGTTGAGGCGTATTTGAGCTATGATCATGATTGAACGTTATTCTTTAAGTATGGAAAGAGAAATCTGAGGACTTGGCGAAGGGGGTAAAGGCTATAGAACAGGCCGGAACTAGAACCTTATGTTTATGCAGTGCAGATGCCAAGATGGATCAGAGTTCGGCCGGTGGTGTCACCTACGCAATCGATTCTCCTTCGGGACGTCATAGTCGAAAGGTCGATTAGACTGAGAGTGGACACGTCTACCCTTTCTTGCTTATGAGTGGCATGATGGCCCAGATAACTTAGATGACACAGATAGTGGATACCATGAAGGCCTCGATAGTTCGTGGTCCACCACAGCAGGGATTCCATGTGCCGTTTCATGGGCAGGCTGGGGGTGTGAGTCAGATTGTTGGCGATATCTCTCGTCAGAGGCTGCCTACTTTTGAGGGTTCGTTGGAACCAACTAATATTGTTCATTGGCTTGAACATTTTGATAAACTCTTCGACATGGTTCAGCGTCCGGAAAAGAGTAAGGTGGCAGTAGCGGCTTACTACTTGAGTAAGGGCGCTTATTCTTGGTGACTCTCTGTGAAACCCACCGATCGTGATTGTGTTTGGGGCGAGTTCAAGACTCTCATGTTAGAGAGGTATTATCCGACTCCACTTCGTGAAGCCAAGTTGTCAGAGGTTTTAATCCCCGAATCTGTCGAGGACGAGGGTGTTATTGTCATTGCTGAGAAGTTTCATGGACTTCTTTAGTTTGCTTCATCTGTTATCTGTATTGAGGCAGATAAGATAAAGTATTTTAGCAAGAGGCTAAACTCATAGTTGAGGATGCAGTTGTTCAATCACAATTGTAATTCACTTAGTGAATTCATCAAGAAAGCTCTTGGAGCAGAGCTTTTGATCAAGGAGCTTGCTCGAAAGAACCTTTCAGTTTCTTCTAGTGGGAGGACTAGGATGCCGGTTCGTTCAGAAGGACATCGGGCTTCGACGTCCAAGAGGTCATTTTCTAGTCATCTCCGTGATGGGAAAGCATATTCTTATAAGACGACGAGTTCGACCGTTATTTGCTTTAAATATGATACTGTAGGACATCGCAGTATCCGGTGCTCGATGCAGACCATTGCTTGTTTTCTGTGAGGGAAGCAAAGACACCTTCAGGAATACTGCAGGAGTTCTAGTGCCAGTAAATCTCGAGAGATCTCAAGAGTCTTAAGAGATTTTGTCACTACAGTACCTACTTTATCCAAGGGGTCCTATCGGGCTTCGGAAACCAAAGGAAAGGACAACCAAGGAGGAGCAGCTAACTCAAATTTGGGTCTTCCTCGAATCAATGAGATGGAGGAGATCGATGATCTGGAGGATATCGATGTTGCGTACACTTGAGATGTAGCCTTGATTTATGTATTTCTTTCATTGATTTTCGGATTAATGTTTAACTTAATCTGTATTGTGGTATGTGGTTGTGAACCATTTGTTGTCGATCTATCTTATAACGATAGTATTTGAGAATATTGAGATTTGAGATTGTTTGATGTGATTTTCTTTCCTTTTGGTGTTGTACCCGAGATTTTGTGATAATCTGGGTAAATGTTCATTGTGATTTGAGACGTCAAGTCGCGAGGACTTGGGCATGCGATTGATATGGTCCCCATGACTATATATGCGTTGCTATTTTCTTTATGTTGCATGAGTCAGTGATTGCATGGGCATCCGATGCAGATGAGGATGGGGAAGTGTACACCGATGATTGTAGATATGTACAATGGGCGGCTCCCGTGGGGTGTGTACGGCGGTGTTACAAGTCATGCAGTTGGTACGACTTTCTGGCTGGTCTCTCGTGAAGGAGTCATGATTCGACCGATCTCGCACTTGGTTGAGTGTTTTATGACTTGATTTTCGCCTTGTTCAGGCAGAGGAGATGCGGGGATCCGAGGGGTTGGCCCAGTTACTCAGGCAAAGTTGTTCGCATTGAGGAGTATTCCTGGAGATGTTGTTTTCAAATCCCGATGGATAGTTCATATCCCGAGTTGTGTACCCTTAGTTTTGGGGACGGAACTCTTTTAAGGGGGGGTATGTAATATCCAAGGGTAATTTTTTTTGTTTTACTATTGTGTTGTACGTATTCATTTGGAATTATACAAACGCTATTGTATTTGACTGATATAATGTACATTGTATTTGGATATTTTGGTATCGAACTTGTCATCGGTATTGTTTTCGTCGTTTGGACGTTGCTTGGGGAGTTTGGATTTTTGGCTAAGTATATTAGACATAGCGTACGCTATATATATAGCATTATGAACGCTATAGGCAGAGGGTTATGTACGATATACCATGTTGATTACGTATGTAACACAGGGTATCAAATCAGATCCGACTTTCGGCATGTAGGGCCATGCATGATCAGGATATTTGGCTTTTCGAGGCAGCTTCGTCAATGCTCATTACGTGGGCTACGCATGGATGCTAACGTACGTAATGTAGTGGTTGTTACGTATGGATTTTAGGCTAACGTATGTAATGCATGTCCTATTTTGAGGCAGTGAGTTCTGGCAGGACGTAGCGTACCCTACGCAGGGTTGGTAGCGTACGTATGTAGGACTAACGTACGTTATGCATTGATAACGTACGTTTCGCCTTTCATTTCTTCACGACCCATTTCTAATTTCTCTCCCTAGAAATCATCCCTCTAGATCCCTTAGTGATTTCCATCCTCTTCCAACTTATTTTGGAGCTTCCTAACTTGTATTGGACCTTGGAAGCTTGAAGATTGGAGTGTTTCTTGAAGGGTTGGAGGTTGTTCTTCCTTCTTCTAGAGGTATGTTGGTTAATCGTGTGTTAATCTCGAGATTATGATGATGTTGTGGTCGATTAGTTCGTGTATTGATGGGTTGTTTGAGGATAGTATGATTCTTCATGGTTTTTATGAACTTATGATGAAGAACATTATGATATGGCTTGAGTTTGATTGTGTTCTTGATGTTTAAGAATACTTGGAGATAATAATCATGTCTAGGAAGAGTTATGTTAAGCTTTTAGATGATTAACATAGCTTTGAGATGATTAATGTTGTTGGTTGTGTTCTTGAGAGATAATAATCATTTTAATATAGGATTATGATGGGTTATGTAGATGATTATCATAATCTTGAAATGGTTAAGTTAATCTTTTTTATTAATCCAAAATTCTCGAGAAATTGGTGATTGATATTGGTGGAGACATCATGTTTGTTGTGTTGATGATGATCTCGATGTGATAGTGATAATATTGGTGATATTATCATTATAGGGTGATTAATTTGATGTTGTTCTTTATAATCTTTGTTGAATTATTTTTCACAAGTGTTAAGAACATTATGATCATGTTAATTGATCATTGAGGTGATTGAAGGATGTTAGAATTCATAGTTGAAGACTATGATATTCGTTTGTGTGCTTTGATCGATTCGTGATTGAATCGGGTTGTCTTTTGTAATGTTTTCGATTAATATTATGTTATTGAATGAATTGTATTTCATTCAAAGTTCGAGTGCTTATGATTGTTAGAGGACGCCGTTTGTCGTTCATTAGAGGATTTCATCGTCTTCGGTTTGAGGAAAGTTTTATACTTGTACTGGTCAATGAGATTAATGTTATCTTGTATGTGTATGAATGTGTTGTATTATTTCCAGACGTAATCTCTTCATGATTTTCGTTGATATCAGGGGATTGTTTGATACGTTACCCTTCGGTAGTTATGCCAAATGTTATTGTGATCGCCTTGTTGTTATTGTTGTTGTCGGTATCCGGTTCGTGGTACTGATGTATTGATTGTTATTGTTGATATTGATGTTCGATTTATACATCGATATGAGTGTTGCTATTGATGTTGGTGTTTTGCTATCGATGTTGTATTAGCCGATTGAGGGCATTGACTTATTTGATTATCATTTTCTTTGTCAGTTGCCAATTAAAGGTACTAAGGCAACCGTTGAGTCGTTGTTATCTTTTGATCGTTCTAAGACAATCGAGGTATTGAATTGGGATTGTCAAGGATAGTTCCCATCCATTGATTCGTTGTTATCGATTGGTCATTCTAAGACAATTGAGGTATTGAATTGGGACTGTCGAGGATAGTTCCCATCCGTTGAGTCGTTGTTATCGATAGGCCATTCCAAGGCAATTGAGGTATTTGAATTGGGATAGCCTAGGATGGTGCCCATATGTGAGTCATTTTTATCGTGTTGGCCGACTCAAGGCAGCACGCTATCATTCTTGTGAATTCGGTAATTTTGTGATCATTGTCGTTTGTGATTAATTGTGTTTTGGAGGCTAGTCTCGGCTAGTGCTCAATGGGTAAGTTTGGGGCTAGAACCTTCGCGATTGTTTTCCCAACACCTACTGTTCAGTAGGTCACTGTAACACCCCGAGATATTCGGAATAATTACAGCGCCGTAAACCCTTTAAGTAAGGATTTACAAGGCTAATTAAAAGAAATGTGATTACAATCCAACAATACCACAAAATTTCAAGTTACAAAACCGGTTCCAACTAATCCATTGAGTTAATTAATACAACCATATCAAAATGATATTAATAAGACATGCGTACTCGAGTACTGAAAATGAACCAAGAAGACAAATCACCAAAAAAAACAACAAACACCAACCACATCACTGAGCCATTTCATCGTCATGCCGGTACTGTGGCTGCCTCCCCGCTCCTCGACTACCTGAACATCAAAACAAATGTCCACCCCCGAAGGGGTTAGAAAAACGATGCTAGTACAAGTATCATAATACAAATTTCATCAATGCATTATAAAACATACAAAACAGACTTCCATCATCGGAATCCAACGATGTGAATCCTCACAATTCCATCAATACAATACAGGGTAATCCAACGATCCAGCGCCCTCGGTATAGATCCCCATGATGATCCCGTCGGACCAACGCATGGTGAAAAACCCGTCCAACGATCCAGCGCCCTCAGCATAGATCCCCATGATGATCCCGTCGGACCAACGCATGGTAGACATTCGATCCAGCGCCCTTAGCATAGATCCTCATGATCCCCTCGGATCATTTACAACACAAACAATACCATTATGCATACACATATGCAAATCAACACGTTTATCGACGTAAATATCATGACAACTCAAAGAATATAATCTCATGTTCAACAACACGAATAAATCGTACACACGATCAACAATACAATATCAATAAGCGTAAAATACGATACTTGCCTCAAAGATGGCAAGAACAAATCACTCCAACGAATCTCAACACACTCGAAGGCCGTCTCCTTCGATCAACGTAGCAAGCTCGAACCTTAACAAAAGAAATAATATAGAATTTATTTTATGTCGTACGAATGTCTAACAACCCGGTCTACGGCCGAAAGCTCTAAAAAATGCAATCTGCCTGAACTACTTAGCGTAAGCTACGTACTATACGTAACGTGCGCTAAGCCTACCCGTTAGCGTACGTAAACGATGAAGTCTAGCGTACGCTAACTTATGTACCGGCGATCCTCTCGATCGGCCGATCGACTCGCCTGATGACATAACGTACGTTACGTACCAAACGGGGCGTACGTTACTCATTCCCGATAGCGCACGTTAATATATACATCTTAGCGTGCGCTACCTGTGCATGGCAGTTTACTATTGGGCAGAAAACTGATCTAATGGTGATGAAACTCATGAAATCTTCAGTGATAAAACATGTCATCTCCGTGCATACTATGTTCATACGGTTTGTGAAAGATCTTTACGGATTAAACGACTACGAGATTCAATGATATGTATAATCATCAAAACACCATAATTCATCTTGATCTTCAAGAAAATATCTTAAGTTTAATCCATTTCATGTCCCAAAACGTATGATTCCATTTTGTAAAGACTTAAGATCTTGATAATCTCTATATACTGGTCACAATCGGTTTGAAGCTTCATGAATATGCTAGGAGTTCAAACACTAAAAGGTTCAGTGGTTTATACGATGAAGAAGTACCGAAACATCGAAAATATCCTACTAACACATGATGTTCGACTACTTACGAATTTAACTGACTAGATAATCCCATATCATGATCAAAACATCCTTCAGAATACTGCTAATATTGGTGATGAATCACCTACCTCAATTTAGCGAAGAACACGAAGGAACTTGAAAAAATCCAACACCGAGAGCTTGAACACCAACCTCCAATGATCTACAATCTTCAACTCGGGCTAGGATGATGATATGAAGGGTTTAGGATGGATAGAGTGACTCTCTATGTCTCAAAATTCGGGTTTGGAAAGTGATGAAAGCTGAAAAAATGAAAAAGGGTGTTGTCCTATATATAGAAAATGTTATTAGCGCGCGCTAGTCAATATTCATAGCGTGTGCTAACGTCTATACGAAACTTACTGACTTCACTGTACTCAGTATTTAGCGTGCGCTATCCTCATATCATTAGCGTGCGCTACCGCGTTGACTTGGCTTTTCACGAAATCCATCCAGGTTCATCCCGACCTAATCCGACCAAGATCCGCGGCCTGATCTCACCTACCAACACGTCTCAATCATGCTGACTACGTATAGCGCGCGCTAACGTTCATATATAGCGTGCGCTACTAAACCCAAATTAGCGTACGCTACGCCTAGTCGATAGCGTGCGCTACAAGTGCAAAATCATAATATTGAACACAATCATGCAATCATGCGCTCAACAACACCGGATCATGAAATACGGAGAATAATACTCAGATCAGAATACAACAAATACACTATCACAAGGTTCAATTACACATCAGAAATCTCGGGTATTACAGTCACGATCATGTTGATGATCTCATTATGGGTAAGTTTGGGGCTTGAACCTTCGCGGTTGGTTTTCCACCACCTACAGTTCAGTAGGTCACGGTCATGTTGATGATCTCATTATGGGTAAGTTTGGGGCTTGAACCTTCACGGTTGGTTTCCCAAGACCTACAATTCAGTAGGTCACGGTCATGTTGATGATCTCATTATGGGTAAGTTTTGGGCTTGAACCTTCGTGGTTGGGTTCCCAACACCTACAGTTCACTAGGTCACGGTCATGTTGATGATCTCATTATGGGTAAGTTTGGGGCTTGAACCTTCACGGTTGGTTTCCAAACACCTACAGTTCAGTAGGTCATGGTCATGTTGATGATCTCGTTATGGGTAAGTTTGGGGCTTGAACATTAGCGGTTGGTTTCCCAATACCTACAGTTCAGTAAGTCACGGTCATGTTGATGATCTGATTATGGGTAGGTTTGGGGCTTGAACCTTCGCGGTTGGTTTCCCAACACCTACAGTTCAGTAGGTCACGGTCATGTTGATGATCTCATTATGGGTAAGTTTGGGGCTTGAACCTTCGCGGTTGGTTTCCCAACACCTACAATTTAGTAGGTCACGGTCATGTTGATGATCTCATTATGGGTAAGTTTGGGGTTGAACCTTCGCGGTTGGTTTCCCAGCACCTACAGTTCAGTAGGTTACGGTCACTGGGTGATCTCATTATGGGTAAGTCTGGGGCTTGAATCTTCACGGTTGGTTTCCCAGGACCTACAGTTTAGTAGGTCACGGTCATTGGATGATCTCACTGTGATACAGCTTCGTGCTGTGTGGATTTCGGCCCCTCATGTGATACAGCTTCGGGTTGTTTGGCTTTGGGCCATTGTGATGATTTGCAGCTTCGTCTGAGTGGATTTCAGGTCATTGTCATGATCTGCATCTTCGGTTGAGTGGATTTTAGGCCATGTGTGATGTATTGGTGTTTCCGTTAGAGCCTTTGGGCATGTTGTTTGTATCTATTTCAGCTTTGATTTGGTTTACCTTAGGGTAATTTGTTGATTGTGTTCTATATTGATGATTCACCGTTGGGCACTTATATTCTAACTTGTTGAGCAGGTATTGATCGTATGCCGTGGGCATAGTATTTCACGAATGCTCAGTTCTTACCTTGGTTTGTGAGCATCTCGTATTATCTTTGTTATACCGTTTATTTTGTTTTTGGATGCATGTCATGTTGTACATGTATTTGATATTCATTATCTGGATGACTGACCCCGTGGGGGCGGAACATGTTCTCATCTGACAGGTGTTTGCGAGGAGAGAGTTGAGACACAGGGGCATGACGATGGAAACGAGGCATTCAAGCGATAGTAGTCCCGAGTTGTTTTGGTGTTCATGTTGGACAGTCAGTTTGGAGTGTTCTCCAGTTTGTCAGTTGTTGTCATTTTGTGCTATCCGAGCAAGGCTCGTGGATGTTGTATTTTAATTTTGGCCATGTAGGCCCATTATTGTCATTGAAATTACATATTGGAATATTGTGTTGGATATCATAGTAGGGACTATGATTTTCCTTTTTGGTTAGATGATGTATTTCAGTCGTGTTCGCCTGGTGGATTTCCTGGTGTGGAGTCCACGGCACTATAATAACCTAATGGGATTTTGGGGGTGTTACAATTCTTCCAGCAAAACTTCATTTATTTTAGAAAAAGAAAATTACATCAATAAAAATACGTAAATCGTGAATAGATGCACGTCAAGAGATCGAAAAGAATACTCCTTAAGCTGTCATCATTTTCATGATTTTACACCCGCTAAAAAGTAAAAACAACAAGAGGAATGAAGTGGGATATCAAAGGGAAAGGAATACATCAATTTTGCGTTTTTGGATAGTGAAATCTTCCATCCAAACAATATTAGCTAGAGCTAGATCTGGTTCAGGAACAAATGCAATAAGTTTTTTGATCAGCTCTTCTGGTGTTGTTGCAACAACTATGGTTCATTTAGCACGCTCAGTAATAATACCTTTTTCAGAAGAGTAGTCGATGAAAGATAGTAAACCATCAAAGAAACCATTGACATTTAGCAGACCAACTGGTTTTTTATGAATATTTAGTTGGGCTCTGGTAACCACATGAAAAAGTTCTTCAAGAGTGCCAAAACCACCTGGAAGGGTGATAAAGGGGTCGGCATTATTTAGCATGTGAGTTATGCGGTCTTGCATATTCACAGCTCTAAACATATCTCCAATAGTTGCCCCGGTGATTTTACTTTCAACTAGAGGTTTTGGGATGATTCCTATCACTTTTACTCCTTCCATATAGGCAGAAGCATCAGCACGTCTCGTTAATCCTAGACTTCCTCCTCCATAAACTACATGAATGTATTTTTCTCCTAAGGTACGCCCCAAGTTGTGGGCTGCTTCAGTAAAGCAAGCCTCATTCCCATGACTAGCTCCACCAAAAATGCAGATGGAGTTAAATCTTTTTGCGGAAGATGATGATTTTATTTTTAGAATGCTCAGAAATAAAACCTTTTTCAGAAGAGTAGTCGATGAAAGATAGTAAACCATCGAAACCATTGACATTTAGCAGACCGGATGTTTTTTTATGAATATTTTGTTGGGATCAGGTAACCACATGAACAAGTTCTTCAAGAGTGCTAAAACCACCTGGAAGGGTGATAAAGGCGTCAGCATTATTTAACATGTGAGTTATGCAGTCTTGCATATTCACAGCTCTAAACACATCTCCAATGGTTGCCTCGGTGATTTTACTTTCAGCCAGAGGTTTTGGGATGATTCCCATCACTTTTACTCATTCCATATAGGCGACGGAAGACGTCCCATTAATCCTAGACTTTCCTCCTCGGTAAACTACATGAATGCATTTTTCTCCTAAGGTGCGTCCCAAGTTGTGGGTGCTTGATAAAGCAAGCCTCATTCCCATGACTAGCTCCACCAAAAATGCATATGTAGTTAAATCTTTTTGCGGAAGATGATGATTCCATTTTTAGAAAGAAAAATAATTTTAGAGAGAAAAGGAGAGAATTGCAAGTTTGGGAGATGCAGAAAAGAAACAAATGCAGTGTTTATTTAAAGATGCAAAATAAAGTAACAAGATTTATCAAATCTGTGACTGCGTTAATTGCGCTTCAACTTCTCAATAGAATAATGAATGCATTTATTGCGTGTCACTTTATTATTAAGAAAATCTGATAAAAACGACAAAAAGTAAAGATACTCACGCATGTATGTATAGTAGTTGTGATTGTGGCTCACATCTTCCTCTGGTTTTACGTCCAAAAATGGATTAAACACCTTCTATAAGTCAGGGATGCTTCCCATCCAATTTTACAAATTGGCAAACAGGGTCTTTTACCGTCAGATTGCCAAGACGTTGTACATATTCAGATTTGAATTTTTCCACAGACAGAATCTCATGATACACTAGTCCACTAGGATGCGTGTCAAGAGATAATTGAATATCATTCAATTTCTCCTTACTCAGTCCACCCTTTATGACTCAATTTTATCTTGTTGGTTTGTGGAAGGAATTCCAAGAGAACGACATTTTTGATCACAAGTCCATATGGCACATTCATAATAAACATACATTTTCTTAGCTCGTCGTTTCTTGGCATATGAACTTTTACATAGCCTTGGTAAGAATCTAGTGGGTGGTTCAAATGATTCCCCAGCTATTCTTACTTTGGCTTCAATAGTAAAGCGAGTGTCATGTGGGATGTCATACAACATGAATAATCACATTCGTTCGGCTCGAGCTCTGAAAATTCTAAAGATTGCATTTTTGCTGAGAAAAGGAAATTGTTTTTCAATATTTTTAAGGCTTTTTCCATTTTTTTATGTTTTTGGGTTATTAAGAGAAAATTAAAATTCACACACACAAGAGGTAATTTAAAAGAAGCAAAATTCAGTTCTTCCTAAGTAAGTTTCTTTCTGGAAAAGGACATAATAGTATTTTATCTTATCTAGTTGACAATGATGTTCACGTGGCCTGATTGTCTTGTTTCCTTGTCATGCCCTGTAAAAAGAAGCTTACGAAATATTTTATTTAAATTACGTAAAAAGAAAATCACACAACAAAATAAAATAAAGCTTGGGTTGCCTCCCAAGAAGCGCTTGTTTAACGTAGTAATCTTGACGTTAGTATGATTTTGATTTAAAATTTTTCAACGAAAGTTATACTTTCATTACTTGTTCTTGATGTCCCCCTTCATAGTATGGTTTAACATGCTGACCGTTTACCTGAAATGATTCATTCATTCTGGGATTTAACAGCTTTACAACCCCATAAGGATATGTTTCTAGGATTGTGAATGGACCGCTCCAACGAGATCTCAATTTTCCCGGAAATAATCGTAAGCGAGAATTAAATAATAGAGATTACATTCCAGATTTTAGATTTTTATCGATGATGTTTCTATTATGTAGTCGTTTGACGTTTCTTTATATATTTTTGTATTTTCATATGCCTCATTTCGGATCTCATCGAGTTCGGAGAGGTGAAGCTTTCTTTCTTCACCTGCTTTCATTAAGTCAAAATTAACGCTTTTTATTGCCGAGTAGGCTTTATATTCTATTTCGACAGGCAAGTGACATGCTTTACTGTAAACAAGACGGAAAGGACTCATTCCTAATACCGTTTTATAAACAGTACGATAAGCCTATAGTGCGTCATTTAACTTAACAGACCAATTTTCCTTGAAGGTTGTACAATCTTTTTGAGGATTCCTTTAATCTGCTTATATCTCGTTTCCACTTGTCCTGATGTTTGGGGATGGTAAGGAGTAGCTATTTTAATATGGTACTTTTTCATCAGTTTTTCAAAAAGCTTATTACAAAAATGGGATCTCCCATCACTAATGATTGCTCTCGTAAAGCCAAAACAACTTATAATATTTTCTTACACAAATTTTAAAACTGCTTGAGCATCATTAGTTTGTGTTGCAATAGCTTCCACCTATTTTGACACATAGTCAACTGTGATCAGGATGTACTCAAAATTAAATGACTTAGGAAATGGCCCCATGAAGTCGATTCCCCATAAGTCAAAAATTTCGATAACTAAATTATTTGTCAAAGGCATTTCATTTCTTTTTCCAATATTTCCTGTTCATTGACATCAGTCACATGAAATATAAAATTGATGTGCATCTTTGAAAAGTGAAGGCTAATACATCCCTGATTGGTGAATTTTAAAAGCAATTTTACGACCTACAAAATGTCTTCCACAATTATACTCATGACAAAATGTCAAAATATATTTTTTTTGTTCATTTTCGGGAATACAACGTCTGATAATATCATCTTTACCTAATCTAAATAAGAATGGATCATCCTAAAAATAACCCCGACAAGTGAAGAGAAATCTTTTTCTTTCTTGAAAAGATAAGCCAGTTTTTAACGTTCCACATGCAAGTAATTCACAATATCAGCATCCCAAATAGTTGTATTAATTTGAAAGAGTTGTCCATGAGGAAGTGATTCAAGTATAGTATCGTACTTTTGCAAAGCAAGAGTGTCATAGTTAATTATGAGTCGTGACAAATGGTCATCGATCATATTTTCGCTCCCTTTTCTATCCTTGATTTCTACGCCAAATTCTTGCAACATTAAAATCCATCTAATTAGTCTTGGTTTATCTTGTGGCTTTTTTAGTAAATATTTTAATGTTGCATGATCACTCTGCACTATTACTTTTGACCCTACGATATAAGATCGGAATTTGCCGAGGACAAAAACTATAGATATGAACTTTTTGACCGAGAACTGCTCCCACCGCATAGTTTGAAGCATCACACATTAGTTCAAATGGTAAGGTCCTGTCTAGTGAAATAACTACAGGAGCTGAAATTAACTTTTCTTTCAGGGTATTAAAAGTTGTTAAACATTTTTCATCAAAGATAAAAGGGTCCTTAGAGAGTAATTTACACAAAATTTGGCTTATTTTTGAAAAATCTTTTATAAATCTTCTGTAAAAACCAGCATGCCCAAGAAAACTTCTAATACCTTTATATTGGTTGGAGGAGGTAATTTTCATCAATTTTAGCTTTATCAACCTTAATTTCTTCAATAGAAACTATATGTCCTAAGGCAATTTCACTAACCGCCATGAAATGACTTTTCTCCCATCTTAAGGTTAAATTACTTTCTATACATCTTTGTAGGACTTTATGTAATACCCGTAATTTCGATTTCCGGTAATTTCTTTTTTTCGGCGAAAGTCCATTTTGACGGCTCTCTCATGACCGTTTCGTCATTTTGAGAATGATTAATTCTGCACTTTTTGTCATCCGAGTTCGTTTCGGTGTCGTTTTGTTGAATTCCGTGTTCTTAAGCGGCTTTTCCGTACCTGAGTTCGATTCTTGCGAATCTCGTCCGAAACTGTTGTTTCGGGATTCTCGTAAGTCCATTTAATGTTATTATTCATGTTGCGAGCTTCGGCTTGGTGTTTCGATCGTATATCATGTATTTCGGACGTTTTGGGCCATTTTCGTAATTTCCCAATGTTTGGGGTAATTACCTTCCGTTGTCGAATTTCGAGCCTTCGGGTGGTCGGAATCGTGTGTTCTATTAGTGCTCGAATTCATCTTTGCGAGTACTTCGTAACCGTATCTTCGATTCGTATTCAGGTTCGGGTTTCGGGGTCGTTCGGGCCGTCGGAGTTGGCCTCGGTCGAGTCATGGCCGGGCAGTCTGGGCCCTGGGCCGGCACTGGCCGAGTTACGGCCGTTAGTGCTCGGCAGTTACGTACGTAAGGCCCTGGAAGGTAACGTACGTAACGGGCCGGCAGATTTGGGGCAGTGACTCGGTTACGTACGTTAAATTTCAGAAGTCGTGTTGGACCATCCTTTGCATGCATATCCCGTGACAGCTCCTCGGCTCGACCAGTACCTGAAATGCATAAGACGCCTTTCTCCCATTTAAGGGGTTAACATTCGAATAGCTAGTGCAAGTACACAATTACACTCCATTATACACATACACGATTTGACACAAGCAATCCAATTGAGAAAAACATTTGAAATCAATATTCCGGAATATCACATTTACACCAAAACAGTATATCCTCATGTATTCCACATCACAACTATCCACGCTTGGTAACCCGCGGCCGTACACATTAGTATCGACCCCCAGAGGCCCCGTCGGACCGTCCCCGGCTGAGAAACCACTTCCGCGGCCGTACCCATTAGTATCGTCCCCCAGAGGTCCCGTCGAACCATCCCCGGGTGGAAGAACATCAACACACGCACCCAAGTCCACTTCCGTGGCCGTACCCATTAGTATCGGGCCCCAGAGGCCACATATGCCATCCTCGGGTGGAAGAACAACAACCACATCCATTTAATATCACAATTTACATCATTCGCATCAAAACTGTACACACATAATGAAATTTAATACATGTACTTGCCTTGGATCTTAGTCACCGTTTGAAGCCACTTACTAGCTTCTTCCTCAGAAGAAGCTAGTAAGTGGCTTCAAACGGTGACTAAGATCCAAGGCACTTACTAGTCAACGTTAAATTTCTTCTAGAGGTATGTTGGTTAATCGTGTGTTAATCTCGAGATTATGATGATGTTGTGGTCGATTAGTTCGTGTATTGATGGGTTGTTTGAGGATAGTATGATTCTTCATGGTTTTTATGAACTTATGATGAAGAACATTATGATATGGCTTGAGTTTGATTGTGTTCTTGATGTTTAAGAATACTTGGAGATAATAATCATGTCTAGGAAGAGTTATGTTAAGCTTTTAGATGATTAACATAGCTTTGAGATGATTAATGTTGTTGGTTGTGTTCTTGAGAGATAATAATCATTTTAATATAGGATTATGATGGGTTATGTAGATGATTATCATAATCTTGAAATGGTTAAGTTAATCTTTTTTATTAATCCAAAATTCTCGAGAAATTGGTGATTGATATTGGTGGAGACATCATGTTTGTTGTGTTGATGATGATCTCGATGTGATAGTGATAATATTGGTGATATTATCATTATAGGGTGATTAATTTGATGTTGTTCTTTATAATCTTTGTTGAATTATTTTTCACAAGTGTTAAGAACATTATGATCATGTTAATTGATCATTGAGGTGATTGAAGGATGTTAGAATTCATAGTTGAAGACTATGATATTCGTTTGTGTGCTTTGATCGATTCGTGATTGAATCGGGTTGTCTTTTGTAATGTTTTCGATTAATATTATGTTATTGAATGAATTGTATTTCATTCAAAGTTCGAGTGCTTATGATTGTTAGAGGACGCCGTTTGTCGTTCATTAGAGGATTTCATCGTCTTCGGTTTGAGGAAAGTTTTATACTTGTACTGGTCAATGAGATTAATGTTATCTTGTATGTGTATGAATGTGTTGTATTATTTCCAGACGTAATCTCTTCATGATTTTCGTTGATATCAGGGGATTGTTTGATACGTTACCCTTCGGTAGTTATGCC
Organism: Orobanche coerulescens; assembly: GCA_033398695.1. Classification (NCBI taxonomy): domain Eukaryota; kingdom Viridiplantae; phylum Streptophyta; class Magnoliopsida; order Lamiales; family Orobanchaceae; genus Orobanche; species Orobanche coerulescens. Next base: position 127,276,027 of record CM065802.1, on the reverse strand, counting down.
AAATGTTATTGTGATCGCCTTGTTGTTATTGTTGTTGTCGGTATCCGGTTCGTGGTACTGATGTATTGATTGTTATTGTTGATATTGATGTTCGATTTATACATCGATATGAGTGTTGCTATTGATGTTGGTGTTCTGCTATCGATGTTGTATTAGCCGATTGAGGGCATTGACTTATTTGATTATCATTTTCTTTGTCAGTTGCCAATTAAAGGTACTAAGGCAACCATTGAGTCGTTGTTATCTTTTGATCGTTCTAAGACAATCGAGGTATTGAATTGGGATTGTCAAGGATAGTTCCCATCCATTGATTCGTTGTTATCGATTGGTCATTCTAAGACAATTGAGGTATTGAATTGGGACTGTCGAGGATAGTTCCCATCCGTTGAGTCGTTGTTATCGATAGGCCATTCCAAGGCAATCGAGGTATTTGAATTGGGATAGCCTAGGATGGTGCCCATATGTGAGTCATTTTTATCGTGTTGGCCGACTCAAGACAGCACGCTATCATTCTTGTGAATTCGGTAATTTTGTGATCATTGCCGTTTGTGATTAATTGTGTTTTGGAGGCTAGTCTCGGCTAGTGCTCAATGGGTAAGTTTGGGGCTAGAACCTTCGCGATTGTTTTCCCAACACCTCTTTGTTCGATGAGTCCTTTGTAACACCCCGAGATATTCGGAATAATTACAGCGCCGTAAACCCTTTAAGTAAGGATTTACAAGGCTAATTAAAAGAAATGTGATTACAATCCAACAATACCACAAAATTTCAAGTTACAAAACCGGTTCCAACTAATCCATTGAGTTAATTAATACAACCATATCAAAATGATATTAATAAGACATGCGTACTCGAGTACTGAAAATGAACCAAGAAGACAAATCACCAAAAAAAACAACAAACACCAACCACATCACTGAGCCATTTCATCGTCATGCCGGTACTGTGGCTGCCTCCCCGCTCCTCGACTACCTGAACATCAAAACAAATGTCCACCCCCGAAGGGGTTAGAAAAACGATGCTAGTATAAGTATCATAATACAAATTTCATCAATGCATTATAAAACATACAAAACAGACTTCCATCATCGGAATCCAACGATGTGAATCCTCACAATTCCATCAATACAATACAGGGTAATCCAACGATCCAGCGCCCTCGGTATAGATCCCCATGATGATCCCGTCGGACCAACGCATGGTGAAAAACCCGTCCAACGATCCAGCGCCCTCAGCATAGATCCCCATGATGATCCCGTCGGACCAACGCATGGTGGACATTCGATCCAGCGCCCTTAGCATAGATCCTCATGATCCCCTCGGATCATTTACAACACAAACAATACCATTATGCATACACATATGCAAATCAACACGTTTATCGACGTAAATATCATGACAACTCAAAGAATATAATCTCATGTTCAACAACACGAATAAATCGTACACACGATCAACAATACAATATCAATAAGCGTAAAATACGATACTTGCCTCAAAGATGGCAAGAACAAATCACTCCAATGAATCTCAACACACTCGAAGGCCGTCTCCTTCGATCAACGTAGCAAGCTCGAACCTTAACAAAAGAAATAATATAGAATTTATTTTATGTCGTACGAATGTCTAACAACCCGGTCTACGGCCGAAAGCTCTAAAAAATGCAATCTGCCTGAACTACTTAGCGTAAGCTACGTACTATACGTAACGTGCGCTAAGCCTACCCGTTAGCGTACGTAAACGATGAAGTCTAGCGTACGCTAACTTATGTACCGGCAGTCCTCTCTGATCAGCCGACTGACTCGCCTGATGACATAACGTACGTTACGTACCAAACGGGGCGTACGTTACTCATTCCCGATAGCGCACGTTAATATATACATCTTAGCGTGCGCTACCTGTGCATGGCAGTTTACTATTGGGCAGAAAACTGATCTAATGGTGATGAAACTCATGAAATCTTTAGTGATAAAACATGTCATCTCCGTGCATACTATGTTCATACGGTTTGTGAAAGATCTTTACGGATTAAACGACTACGAGATTCAATGATATGTATAATCATCAAAACACCATAATTCATCTTGATCTTCAAGAAAATATCTTAAGTTTAATCCATTTCATGTCCCAAAACGTATGATTCCATTTTGTAAAGACTTAAGATCTTGATAATCTCTATATACTGGTCACAATCGGTTTGAAGCTTCATGAATATGCTAGGAGTTCAAACACTAAAAGGTTCAGTGGTTTATACGATGAAGAAGTACCGAAACATCGAAAATATCCTACTAACACATGATGTTCGACTACTTACGAATTTAACTGACTAGATAATCCCATATCATGATCAAAACATCCTTCAGAATACTGCTAATATTGGTGAAGAATCACCTACCTCAATTTAGCGAAGAACACGAAGGAACTTGAAAAAATCCAACACCGAGAGCTTGAACACCAACCTCCAATGATCTACAATCTTCAACTCGGGCTAGGATGATGATTTGAAGGGTTTAGGATGGATAGAGTGACTCTCTATGTCTCAAAATTCGGGTTTGGAAAGTGATGAAAGCTGAAAAAATGAAAAAGGGTGTTGTCCTATATATAGAAAATGTTATTAGCGCGCGCTAGTCAATATTAATAGCGTGCGCTAACGTCTATATGAAACTTACTGACTTCACTGTACTCAGTATTTAGCGTGCGCTATCCTCATATCATTAGCGTGCGCTACCGCGTTGACTTGGCTTTTCACGAAATCCATCCAGGTTCATCCCGACCTAATCCGACCAAGATCCGCGGCCTGATCTCACCTACCAACACGTCTCAATCATGCTGACTACGTATAGTGCGCGCTAACGTTCATATATAGCGTGCGCTACTAAACCCAAATTAGCGTACGCTACGCCTAGTCGATAGCGTGCGCTACAAGTGCAAAATCATAATATTGAACACAATCATGCAATCATGCGCTCAACAACACCGGATCATAAAATACGGAGAATTACTCAGATCAGAATACAACAAATACACTATCACAAGGTTCAATTACACATCAGAAATCTCGGGTATTACAGTCACGATCATGTTGATGATCTCATTATGGATAAGTTTGGGGCTTGAACCTTCGCGGTTGGTTTTCCACCACCTACAGTTCAGTAGGTCACGGTCATGTTGATGATCTCATTATGGGTAAGTTTGGGGCTTGAACCTTCACGGTTGGTTTCCCAAGACCTACAATTCAGTAGGTCACGCTCATGTTGATGATCTAATTATGGGTAAGTTTTGGGCTTGAACCTTCGTGGTTGGGTTCCCAACACCTACAGTTCACTAGGTCACGGTCATGCTGATGATCTCATTATGGGTAAGTTTGGGGCTTGAACCTTCACGGTTGGTTTCCAAACACCTACAGTTCAGTAGGTCATGGTCATGTTGATGATCTCGTTATGGGTAAGTTTGGGGCTTGAACATTAGCGGTTGGTTTCCCAATACCTACAGTTCAGTAAGTCACGGTCATGTTGATGATCTGATTATGGGTAGGTTTGGGGCTTGAACCTTCGCGGTTGGTTTCCCAACACCTACAGTTCAGTAGGTCACGGTCATGTTGATGATCTCATTATGGGTAAGTTTGGGGCTTGAACCTTCGCGGTTGGTTTCCCAACACCTACAATTTAGTAGGTCACGGTCATGTTGATGATCTCATTATGGGTAAGTTTGGGGTTGAACCTTCGCGGTTGGTTTCCCAGCACCTACAGTTCAGTAGGTTACGGTCACTGGGTGATCTCATTATGGGTAAGTCTGGGGCTTGAATCTTCACGGTTGGTTTCCCAGGACCTACAGTTTAGTAGGTCACGGTCATTGGATGATCTCACTGTGATACAGCTTCGTGCTGTGTGGATTTCGGCCCCTCATGTGATACAGCTTCGGGTTGTTTGGCTTCGGGCCATTGTGATGATTTGCAGCTTCGTCTGAGTGGATTTCAGGTCATTGTCATGATCTGCATCTTCGGTTGAGTGGATTTTAGGCCATGTGTGATGTATTGGTGTTTCCGTTAGAGCCTTTGGGCATGTTGTTTGTATCTATTTCAGCTTTGATTTGGTTTACCTTAGGGTAATTTGTTGATTGTGTTCTATATTGATGATTCACCGTTGGGCACTTATATTCTAACTTGTTGAGCAGGTATTGATCGTATGCCGTGGGCATAGTATTTCACGAATGCTCAGTTCTTACCTTGGTTTGTGAGCATCTCATATTATCTTTGTTATACCGTTTATTTTGTTTTTGGATGCATGTCATATTGTACATGTATTTGATATTCATTATCTGGATGACTGACCCCGTGGGGGCGGAACATGTTCTCATCTGTCAGGTGTTTGCGAGGAGAGAGTTGAGACACAGGGGCATGACGATGGAAACGAGGCATTCAAGCGATAGTAGTCCCGAGTTGTTTTGGTGTTCATGTTGGACAGTCAGTTTGGAGTGTTCTCCAGTTTGTCAGTTGTTGTCATTTTGTGCTATCCGAGCAAGGCTCGTGGATGTTGTATTTTAATTTTGGCCATGTAGGCCCATTATTGTCATTGAAATTACATATTGGAATATTGTGTTGGATATCATAGTAGGGACTATGATTTTCCTTTTTGGTTAGATGATGTATTTCAGTCGTGTTCTTTGGTGGATTTCCTGGTGTGGAGTCCACGGCACTATAATAACCTAATGGGATTTTGGGGGTGTTACAATTCTTCCAGCAAAACTTCATTTATTTTAGAAAAAGAAAATTACATCAATAAAAATACGTAAATCGTGAATAGATGCACGTCAAGAGATCGAAAAGAATACTCCTTAAGCTGTCATCATTTTCATGATTTTACACCCGCTAAAAAGTAAAAACAACAAGAGGAATGAAGTGGGATATCAAAGGGAAAGGAATACATCAATTATGCGTTTTTGGATAGTGAAATCTTCCATCCAAACAATATTAGCTAGAGCTAGATCTGGTTCTAGAACAAATGCAATAAGTTTTTTGATCAGCTCTTCTGGTGTTGTTGCAACAACTATGGTTCATTTAGCACGCTCAGTAATAATACCTTTTTCAGAAGAGTAGTCGATGAAAGATAGTAAACCATCAAAGAAACCATTGACATTTAGCAGACCGACTGGTTTTTTATGAATATTTAGTTGGGCTCTGGTAACCACATGAAAAAGTTCTTCAAGAGTGCCAAAACCACCTGGAAGGGTGATAAAGGGGTCGGCATTATTTAGCATGTGAGTTATGCGGTCTTGCATATTCACAGCTCTAAACATATCTCCAATAGTTGCCCCGGTGATTTTACTTTCAACTAGAGGTTTTGGGATGATTCCTATCACTTTTACTCCTTCCATATAGGCAGAAGCATCAGCACGTCTCGTTAATCCTAGACTTCCTCCTCCATAAACTACATGAATGTATTTTTCTCCTAAGGTACGCCCCAAGTTGTGGGCTGCTTCAGTAAAGCAAGCCTCATTCCCATGACTAGCTCCACCAAAAATGCAGATGGAGTTAAATCTTTTTGCGGAAGATGATGATTTTATTTTTAGAATGCTCAGAAATAAAACCTTTTTCAGAAGAGTAGTCGATGAAAGATAGTAAACCATCGAAACCATTGACATTTAGCAGACCGTATGTTTTTTTATGAATATTTTGTTGGGATCAGGTAACCACATGAACAAGTTCTTCAAGAGTGCTAAAACCACCTGGAAGGGTGATAAAGGCGTCAGCATTATTTAACATGTGAGTTATGCAGTCTTGCATATTCACAGCTCTAAACACATCTCCAATGGTTGCCTCGGTGATTTTACTTTCAGCCAGAGGTTTTGGGATGATTCCCATCACTTTTACTCATTCCATATAGGCAGAAGCAGCAGCACGTCCCATTAATCCTAGACTTTCCTCCTCGGTAAACTACATGAATGCATTTTTCTCCTAAGGTGCGTCCCAAGTTGTGGGCTGCTTCAGTAAAGCAAGCCTCATTCCCATGACTAGCTCCACCAAAAATGCATATGTAGTTAAATCTTTTTGCGGAAGATGATGATTCCATTTTTAGAAAGAAAAATAATTTTAGAGAGAAAAGGAGAGAATTGCAAGTTTGGGAGATGCAGAAAAGAAACAAATGCAGTGTTTATTTAAAGATGCAAAATAAAGTAACAAGATTTATCAAATCTGTGACTGCGTTAATTGCGCTTCAACTTCTCAATAGAATAATGAATGCATTTATTGCGTGTCACTTTATTATTAAGAAAATCTGATAAAAACGACAAAAAGTAAAGATACTCACGCATGTATGTATAGTAGTTGTGATTGTGGCTCACATCTTCCTCTGGTTTTACGTCCAAAAATGGATTAAACACCTTCTATAAGTCAGGGATGCTTCCCATCCAATTTTACAAATTGGCAAACAGGGTCTTTTACCGTCAGATTGCCAAGACGTTGTACATATTCAGATTTGAATTTTTCCACAGACAGAGAATCTCATGATACACTAGTCCACTAGGATGCGTGTCAAGAGATAATTGAATATCATTCAATTTCTCCTTACTCAGTCCACCCTTTATGACTCAATTTTATCTTGTTGGTTTGTGGAAGGAATTCCAAGAGAACGACATTTTTGATCACAAGTCCATATGGCACATTCATAATAAACATACATTTTCTTAGCTCGTCGTTTCTTGGCATATGAACTTTTACATAGCCTTGGTAAGAATCTAGTGGGTGGTTCAAATGATTCCCCAGCTATTCTTACTTTGGCTTCAATAGTAAAGCGAGTGTCATGTGGGATGTCATACAACATGAATAATCACATTCGTTCGGCTCGAGCTCTGAAAATTCTAAAGATTGCATTTTTGCTGAGAAAAGGAAATTGTTTTTCAATATTTTTAAGGCTTTTTCCATTTTTTTATGTTTTTGGGTTATTAAGAGAAAATTAAAATTCACACACACAAGAGGTAATTTAAAAGAAGCAAAATTCAGTTCTTCCTAAGTAAGTTTCTTTCTGGAAAAGGACATAATAGTATTTTATCTTATCTAGTTGACAATGATGTTCACGTGGCCTGATTGTCTTGTTTCCTTGTCATGCCCTGTAAAAAGAAGCTTACGAAATATTTTATTTAAATTACGTAAAAAGAAAATCACACAACAAAATAAAATAAAGCTTGGGTTGCCTCCCAAGAAGCGCTTGTTTAACGTAGTAATCTTGACGTTAGTATGATTTTGATTTAAAATTTTTCAACGAAAGTTATACTTTCATTACTTGTTCTTGATGTCCCCCTTCATAGTATGGTTTAACATGCTGACCGTTTACCTGAAATGATTCATTCATTCTGGGATTTAACAGCTTTACAACCCCATAAGGATATGTTTCTAGGATTGTGAATGGACCGCTCCAACGAGATCTCAATTTTCCCGGAAATAATCGTAAGCGAGAATTAAATAATAGAGATTACATTCCAGATTTTAGATTTTTATCGATGATGTTTCTATTATGTAGTCGTTTGACGTTTCTTTATATATTTTTGTATTTTCATATGCCTCATTTCGGATCTCATCGAGTTCGGAGAGGTGAAGCTTTCTTTCTTCACCTGCTTTCATTAAGTCAAAATTAACGCTTTTTATTGCCGAGTAGGCTTTATATTCTATTTCGACAGGCAAGTGACATGCTTTACTGTAAACAAGACGGAAAGGACTCATTCCTAATACCGTTTTATAAACAGTACGATAAGCCTATAGTGCGTCATTTAACTTAACAGACCAATTTTCCTTGAAGGTTGTACAATCTTTTTGAGGATTCCTTTAATCTGCTTATATCTCGTTTCCACTTGTCCTGATGTTTGGGGATGGTAAGGAGTAGCTATTTTAATATGGTACTTTTTCATCAGTTTTTCAAAAAGCTTATTACAAAAATGGGATCTCCCATCACTAATGATTGCTCTCGTAAAGCCAAAACAACTTATAATATTTTCTTACACAAATTTTAAAACTGCTTGAGCATCATTAGTTTGTGTTGCAATAGCTTCCACCTATTTTGACACATAGTCAACTGTGATCAGGATGTACTCAAAATTAAATGACTTAGGAAATGGCCCCATGAAGTCGATTCCCCATAAGTCAAAAATTTCGATAACTAAATTATTTGTCAAAGGCATTTCATTTCTTTTTCCAATATTTCCTGTTCATTGACATCAGTCACATGAAATATAAAATTGATGTGCATCTTTGAAAAGTGAAGGCTAATACATCCCTGATTGGTGAATTTTAAAAGCAATTTTACGACCTACAAAATGTCTTCCACAATTATACTCATGACAAAATGTCAAAATATATTTTTTTTGTTCATTTTCGGGAATACAACGTCTGATAATATCATCTTTACCTAATCTAAATAAGAATGGATCATCCCAAAAATAACCCCGACAAGTGAAGAGAAATCTTTTTCTTTCTTGAAAAGATAAGCCAGTTTTTAACGTTCCACATGCAAGTAATTCACAATATCAGCATCCCAAATAGTTGTATTAATTTGAAAGAGTTGTCCATGAGGAAGTGATTCAAGTATAGTATCGTACTTTTGCAAAGCAAGAGTGTCATAGTTAATTATGAGTCGTGACAAATGGTCATCGATCATATTTTCGCTCCCTTTTCTATCCTTGATTTCTACGCCAAATTCTTGCAACATTAAAATCCATCTAATTAGTCTTGGTTTATCTTGTGGCTTTTTTAGTAAATATTTTAATGTTGCATGATCACTCTGCACTATTACTTTTGACCCTACGATATAAGATCGGAATTTGCCGAGGACAAAAACTATAGATATGAACTTTTTGACCGAGAACTGCTCCCACCGCATAGTTTGAAGCATCACACATTAGTTCAAATGGTAAGGTCCTGTCTAGTGAAATAACTACAGGAGCTGAAATTAACTTTTCTTTCAGGGTATTAAAAGTTGTTAAACATTTTTCATCAAAGATAAAAGGGTCCTTAGAGAGTAATTTACACAAAATTTGGCTTATTTTTGAAAAATCTTTTATAAATCTTCTGTAAAAACCAGCATGCCCAAGAAAACTTCTAATACCTTTATATTGGTTGGAGGAGGTAATTTTTCATTTACATCAATTTTAGCTTTATCAACCTTAATTTCTTCAATAGAAACTATATGTCCTAAGGCAATTTCACTAACCACCATGAAATGACTTTTCTCCCATCTTAAGGTTAAATTACTTTCTATACATCTTTGTAGGACTTTATGTAATACCCGTAATTTCGATTTCCGGTAATTTCTTTTTTTCGGCGAAAGTCCATTTTGACGGCTCTCTCATGACCGTTTCGTCATTTTGAGAATGATTAATTCTGCACTTTTTGTCATCCGAGTTCGTTTCGGTGTCGTTTTGTTGAATTCCGTGTTCTTAAGCGGCTTTTCCGTACCTGAGTTCGATTCTTGCGAATCTCGTCCGAAACTGTTGTTTCGGGATTCTCGTAAGTCCATTTAATGTTATTATTCATGTTGCGAGCTTCGGCTTGGTGTTTCGATCGTATATCATGTATTTCGGACGTTTTGGGCCATTTTCGTAATTTCCCAATGTTTGGGGTAATTACCTTCCGTTGTCGAATTTCGAGCCTTCGGGTGGTCGGAATCGTGTGTTCTATTAGTGCTCGAATTCGTCTTTGCGAGTACTTCGTAACCGTAACTTCGATTCGTATTCAGGTTCGGGTTTCGGGGTCGTTCGGGCCGTCGGAGTTGGCCTCGGTCGAGTCATGGCCGGGCAGTCTGGGCCCCGGGCCGGCACTGGCCGAGTTACGGCCGTTAGTGCTCGGCAGTTACGTACGTAAGGCCCTGGAAGGTAACGTACGTAACGGGCCGGCAGATTTGGGGCAGTGACTCGGTTACGTACGTAAGCCATTGGCCGGTTACGTACGTAACCCTGCCTGCAGTCAACCTATTTAAGGCCCTACAGTCGGGTTTTTCACCATTTTTCTCGTTCTTTTCCTTCTCTTCCGCGGCTGGGGGTGTGGTAAACATGGAGCCATGTTGTTGAACAACAAATCCACGAAGTTCCAGAGTCTATATCATTAATCAATCGTCCTATAACATCCTTTGATCGAGCGAATGAGGTCAGATTTTCTAGAAATCTAGTTTTGGGGAATTTGGGTATTTTGGTTGATTTCGTCCCTTTAATCCGATTTAACTTAGGATTGTGATGGATTGATGATTATTTAGATGTATTATATCATTTCCATTGTTATTCCATGGTTGGATCATATCGATTCGTTATTTTGGTCGAGTTCTTGATTGACGCCTTGAAGGTGTCCGATAAAATGTCTTAGAGGGGTTTTCGGACGTTCTACGATTATTCTTCCTCGTATTATCGTTGATTTATTGATTATATGATGTTAGGGTCGAGTTTCTTGCGAAGAAACCGCTTCGAACCCTTCCGTTCGTCGTCGTCTTCCGTTTCGATAGCATCGGGCGTTCCGAAGCTTCCCGGTTGATCCGTGTCCGTTCGTGGTTCTGTGCTCGTGGTATCGAGGCAATTATCTTGCCCATACGTTTCATGTTTCATTGGTATAATTTTTGATAAATGATTTTATGCGAAATCCAATGTTTAATGAACGTAAAAAGGGATCGGTATGTTCTCGATAAATGTTGTCATTCAACGATAATTCGTATACTTCGTGAATATGTGTTCTCGGAATATGTGTGTTGGTTTCGTATGTTGAAAGATAATATGATCACTTCTAGTTAGTTTAATAGACCGTAATCCTTTGCCGGGGATTACGAATTGTTATTATGTACTTGTTCGGTAAGAACGTAATGTGTGTGATATTAGTTGTTACTCCTTGAAAGGAGGTTGTTATGCTTAATGTTGTTTGGCTTGATACGTGATTATTGTTGTGTTCTTGATGTGTGTGATGTGCCTCCAGGTAGGATTGTTGAATCTCCAGGATCCATACTTGTTAGTATAGGTCGGGCGTGACCGTAGGGTTATCCAATTCGGGTATGTGTTGCGGGGACTCCGAGGTTTGTGGCTTGTTAGCTCGATGCCGAGATAACTGGTGGGGTTATCATCGGGTATGTCGTTAGCCCGATGCCGGGATAACTTATGGTTGTGATTTGGTTATGAATGTGTTTGATAATTTGGGTCGTGGACCCTGTGGTTTATGATTCGGGTTGTGGACCCTGTGATTTATGATTTGGGTCGTGGACCCTATGTTTCGTGATTTGGGTCTTGGACCCCGTATTTTGTGAATTGGATTGTGAACCCGTGTTTTATTATCGGAATTGTATTTTGGGAAAGATGATTTTTGGGCCGCGTCCCCAAGCGTTTTCGAAAGACTTGAGAATTCTTTAATCCCAAATGTTTTTACAAACTCCCGAGATCGTAAAATATTTTGTAAGATGTATATTGGGTTTATTCCCACCTTTCTCATTTTGAACAGTTTGATCAAGTGATTTACCTCGGGAAGTATGTTTATGAATTCTAAGTCCTTGGAGTATGATATATATGGCTTGTCTTCGTATTTTATACTTGCACTAGCAAAACAGTGGAGTTTTGCTAACCCCCGAGTACTCGGGGGGTGGATGTCTGTTTTTGCATTCAGGTTTGGGGAGCTTATCACAGGGTCGGCACGAAGGATGATGAAATATGATCGATACTAATCACATGAGGAACCTTACGTTATTGTATTGGTTCAGTTGTATTTTTATTTCCGCTACAGTATATATTTTCCCCGTTGTACGGGATTTGTTGTATTTTGACCCCTGTGTGGGCATAAATTGTAATTGAGTTGTATGTTCTTATTGAAAGACCAAGTCGGTCTACTGAGTTATTGTAGCCTTAAAGGTATCGTCGAGTTGTTCGTTTGTTGTTACCAGCCTGGTAGATCCTTGAGGAAAGGTTCTACGGCGTGTAATATCCCTGAGCGGATTGGGGGTGTTACATAAATGGTATCGGAGCTTTAGGTTGTGGAAACCTAGGCTGTCGGGTCAAGTCGTGTTTTTTGAGTCTTGTTTCGTCGGATTTTATCTGACTGAGTCGTGTCGCAACGCGTCGTCTGAGTTGGTTGGTCGTGATTAGTATTGTGGGACGATCATCATCTTTGTACGACTTGTGGATGTAAGTCTCCCTTCTTTGTGTTTGTGCCTCGTCTGATGCGAGTTACAGGTATGATTATGAGTTAATTGACGGAATCCTCTTATGGATTTTGATTTCGTGATATGTAGTTATTTGACTCTCATATTTCGTTCATATGAGGAGTAGTGTCGCTGGATTGTGCATGTTGGACTGTATTTCTTTTATCCGCTGCGTGAGTTCTTTTGTAATGGCTTTCGGTATTTTACCGACTAAGTTTTATTTCGAAAATCGATTCCTTTAACCGAGTTTTTGGCCTTGATTGTCTTGACGGTAGTTGGTGTTTTCAAATGATTTTGTGAGTTTTCGAAAATACTACCATCATCGGCCTTTTTGGGCGTTTTTGTAAATGGTTTTTAGCCTGGTGGGTTCCAGCGCGGGGCCCACGGTGTGTAATACTCCCGTAAGGTTTTTGGGGTGTTACACTTTAGACAATTTATTATGTCAATCAGAAAATGATGATCCAAAAACTGAAAAATCATCCATAAATACCTCAATAAAAAATTCTACCATGTCGGAAAAAATAGAAAGCATGCACCTTTGGAAAGTTCCAGGTGCATTGCAAAGCCCGAAAGGCATTCTCCTAAAAGCAAATGTTCCAAATGGGCAAGTGAAGGTTGTTTTTGATTGATCCCATGGTGCAGTTTCTACTTGATAGTATCCTGATAAACCATCAAGAAAGAAATATAATTTATGACTAGAAAGTTTATCTAACATTTGATCAGTAAATGGTGGGGGAAATGATCTTTCTGGTTGTTGCATTAAGTTTGCGATAGTCAATAGATATTCGCCAACCTGTAGTAACTCTGGTGGGGATAATTTCTCCTTTGTCATTTTCAACTACAGTAATTACACTCTTTTTTGGTACAACGTGTACTGGGCTCACCCATTCGCTATCTGCAATAGGATAGATTATATCCTCGGCGATAAGTTTCAAAATTTCTTTCTTTACCACGTCCATCATGTTAGGATTCGGACGTCTTTGTGCTTCTCTGGTTGGTTTTACTTCTTCTTCTAGGATAATTTTATGCATACACGTTGAAGGACTAATTCCTTTTATATCACCTGATCCCCATCCAAAGGCATTTTTAAATTATTTCAGAAATTTGATTAACTCATCTTCTTCGTCTTTCGAAAGTTCAGCATAGATGGTGACAGGATTCTTGTCTTCGTCTTCTAGAAACACATATTTTAGATGTTTAGAATGTTATTTTAATTCTAAAAATTTTTGGGGTTCAGTTTTTTCTAAGTTGGGTTCAAATTTTTGTAAGTTTCCTTCAGTAAGTGCAAATAACTCCACTCCCCCTCTATTCCGAGATCGTCTTTCATACCGTCAAGATAATTCTCATTAATTTCTGATTCTTCTCTAAAAATATCCTAGACGAAAAGATCAATAACATCGATAAATGAGCAATTTTCAGAAAAAGAGGTGGTAGGGATGGGATTAATATCTTTTATAGAAAAAATAACCTTTTCACCTAAAACTGTCATAGTAACTCTTCCATTTCTCACATCTATTAATGTGTTTGTGGTAGCCATAAATGGTCTTCCTAATAAAATTGTGTGTTCATTGTTATTATTAATAGATACTTCACCTACTTCGAGTACAACAAAATCAACAGGTACTATTAAACCATCTACTTTCACTAGAATATCTTCGATGACACCATTAAGATATCGGATAGATCTATCTGTGAGTTGTAAGCACATTCTAGTTGGTTTTAGGTATCCATGTTCTAGTTGTTTAAAAATTGAATATGGCATTAAATTTATTCCGGCTCCGAGATCAAGTAATCCAAAAGTTTCTTTACCATTTCCTAAAGTAATTGTTTCTATAAAACTTGCTGGATCATCTTCTTTATGAGGAAGGTGAGTTTGAAAGATTTTACTTGCTATTTCTGAGAAAATCGCCTTTTCATTTTCTAAATAGTTTCATTTTTTATATGATAACTCTTTAAAGAATTTTATAAAGGCAGGAACATTTTGTATAACATCAATTAGAGGTAAATTGACATTTTCTTTTGAAAGCATTTTGTAAAGAGCCTGGAATTGCTTATCTTGTTTTTCATTTCTTAATCTGCTGGGGAAGGGAATAGGTTATTTATAAGGATTTGAAGATTTATGAAAAGAGTTCCTTGTCTTTGGATCGTATTCTTCTTTATCCTCTAACGCCAGTTTTTCCTTATCATCCAGCATCTTTGGAGGTTCTATCTTGTTATCGACTTCTCTTCCGCTTCTGGGTATTGTGATGGCTTGAGCTTGTTCTGCTGGCTACGAAGTTTCCCTTTTTTGATTTTTCTGGCTAAATCTCCCACTTGGGTTGCCAATTGTCCAATCGTAGTGTCTAATCGTTTTACTGTTATATCTAATTTAGTTGAGTTCGATTCTATCATTTCAAAACGTTGTAATGTAGATTGTATGAAATTGTGTAAAGTTTCTTCAAGAGATGATTGATGTGGTAAGTTTGAAGGTTGATTCATTTGATAAGTTAGTGGATTTATTGGGTACATAATTTGGTTTAGTGGTTGATTTGAAGGGTAATTTGGCTTTGATAAAAACTGAGAATTTGGCTTTGGTGGAGGAACGTTAGTATTATCCCATCCAAAGTTTGGATTATTTTTCCATCCAGGAGAATAAGTGTTTGAATAAAAATCATTTCGGGGAGGTTGGCGAGGTTGGTAGTTTTGAATAACATTTGTCTGCTCATCAGGTTGTGCTAATTCAAGAACTGCATTACACATATTAGCTCCATGACCGTACACTCCACACACGCCACAAGTTTCAGCAGATCGTTTGGGTGGAGAATTACTTCTAAGAAGTTGAATTTCCTTGGTCAATTCTTCTAATCTTTGTGAAAATTCGCTATTGAGGATAATTTCATTGTCTTGAGTCTTTTTAACTTGTGCACTTTTCTGTTGTGAATTATTCCCTATCGTTTAAAATAAATCATACACTTTTTGTACAGTTAGTGTACCAACATCTCCACCTGCAGCATTGTCTATCATGTATTGGAAAGTTTATCCAATCCATCATAGAAAAACTGGTTTAACAGTTCAGGTGAATAATGGTGATGAGGGCATTCTGTAAGAATACCTTTGAATCTTTTCCAAGCTTCATAGAAAGGTTCTCTGTCTATTTGATTAAATGATGCGACTTTAGTTCGAAAATCATTAGTTTTATGATTAGAATAATATTTTCCCATAAATTTATTATATACGGCCTCCCAGGTTGATAATGAGTTAGGTGTCAATGACATTAACCAAGTTTTAGCTCGGTCTTTTAGAATATAGGAGAAACACCGCATTCTCAATCGATCCTCATTTAGATTTTGTAAGGGAAAAGTTTGAATTACGGAATAAACTTCCCGAATGAAGTTCAAAGGATCTTCATTTGACATTCCGTAAAATGAGGGCAATTGATTAAAATGAAGATGTTTTAATTCATAGTTTCTAGCAGCTCCCCCTAATACAATACAAGATGTAGATGTACCTATAACAGGCCGTGCAAAATCACGCATATAAGTTACTCTTGTGGTGGTTCGTTCGCCATATCAAGTTCTTCAGGTATTACTTCGAGAGGTATTTTTTATATTCTTCTATTTTTTGTTCCTCTCTCGATTCCCGTTGAATTTGATTAATATTTTAATATATGATTAGAGATCTTCTTTAAGAGATCTACGCCCTTGCATTCAAAGAAAATAACAGAAGTACGAGAAAAAACAAAAAAATAATGAACATAGAAAATCTCACAAAAATAGTAATTTTAACACCGATCCCTGGCAACGGCGCCAAAAACTTGTTTGCTCAAAATGTACTTGTAAATAAAATAGCGACTCGCAAGTATACGAGGCGTTTGTAGTATTGATGAGTTTACCAAGGTCGTTTCACTTGAGTATCATTTTTGTTTGTTAAAATTACAATAGTTATGAATTCATAAAATAATAATATCTAAACCTTCTAAATAATGGGTTTTGATTATGTCTAGTTTGTAGAAATACAAATACAGAAAATAAATTCTAAATAAGAACTTTAAGTACAATAAGTTAAAATAAGATAAGGTAGTAAGAATAAAAATGACTTTAATATAGAATTATGTTGTTTTTGATAATAAAGATTCTAGGGATTCGGATTATTAAATAAATAACTCGAGCATTGTATCAATTTGTTAAATGTGAGATTTAATAATTAGATAAATATTATATCTTCAAGAAAAATAATTTGATGACTTTCGTATTCAACATAAGTTTATATTTAAATAATCTAATTACTTCATCCAACTAAATAATACCTTTGAGATTCATATTTAGTTCCTTGGGCTAAATAGTACCTTTCAGATTAATAATTAAACTTTTTTAATTAAATTTATATTTACAAAAATATTTCCTTCCGGTCTCTATTTTTGTATTTGTGAGTTATATCAATTTAAATTAAAGAAGGCACATTAATAAATTTAATATAAGCTCGAGTATTTAATTTAAGTCATCCTAACCCTAGAATATAAAATTTAGCTCAAATTCATATTGATAGGTAAATTTAAGAGACAGATAAATATTGATATATTCAGAATAAAAAAAGCAGAAATTAAAAGAACTTACTTGATGTAGACAAATTAAATTGAAAGGAAAATGCTTAAACTGAGAGACTTATCCCAATACGCCAATTGATCCAAGCAGCTCGAAGTAACGTACGAACTTAAATTACAAAATTATAATAATAAATAAAAACATAAAGGCGAATTTTATCTGATAAAAATAATATTAACTAAACTTTATTTGGAATATAATTCGAGGTGCAGTATTTATTTATGTATTACATTACAAATATATAAAAGATAAATACAGAAAATAAATACAAAAACTAAAATAGAGAAACTAAAATTATATTTTGTATCATCACTAAAATATACTGCTACGAGCTGTTTCTTTCCTACTCTGCGCTCTCTTTTTTCTACGTTGACAGGGTACTGCTATTTATAGCAGTACATGAACCTGCAATAGAAATATGCTTCGCATTATTGCAGCATCTTATCCCTTAAATTATTTTACATCATTCAAAGACAATCAGTATCAACATCAATCAGCAAGGATGGGCAAAGAAAAGGAAAGGCAAGGAAATGCCATACAATCTGATCCGCCACGTCATCTCTGACATGGAAAATTTTTCACTTGTGTGTGAGATCCACGCTCCAATTTGATGGTTCTGGTCCGGCGCGTGTGACTCACGCGCTGTACATGAGACTGGGCCTCGGTTGACACGGTGGACGGGCGTGTGGTTGGCGTGCGCCGAGCTGATGTGGAGTGACACGTGGCCTCGTATTATTGGCTCTTGTGTGACAGGCGTGTGCTGGGCATGTGCCCTGTTGACGTGGCATGACACATGGCAGTTTCTTATTGGATGGTCTGTACACGTGTGCAATGACGTGGAGCTCGGTTGGCATGTGCTGTGATGCCATGCTCACGTCATTTAACGAATCTGGTTCCGCCACTTGTCTTGATATCAGTGGTCTGCGCATTTTAAATTTCCTCCAAAAACATCGAACATCCATAACTTCTTCATACGAACTCGAATTAGAATGAACTTCTCTCAAAATGATCCTCTCTCGACGAGACGAATAAAATGAGACCACTCATGAATGTATTCGGTATCTTTAAAAATATCGCCCCTAAAATGACAGATATGTCTTCACCCGGTGTGCTAATCTGCAGATAAAATTTAATTCCCATTAATATAACAAAAATTATACACAATTACTAAAAATTATACTTGAAGTAAAATAATGCAAACACACAAAAAATAATATAAATTATCACACAAAATACATAAATATATATAATATTCTAATAAAAATACATATGGCCTACTCATCTGGAGATATGTGTATGTATGCCCACGTCTCCATAGAGATCCATATGTTTAATGAGTTAGAGTTGAAGGAAAGTACGCCAAAGTCTTTGAATAGGGATCCAAACGGCTACTTTTCGCGATATGAGGGCAAGTATGCCATACATAGGGATACATACAGCCTACTCATCTCGAGATGAGGGTAAGTACACCCAAGTCTTCGAATATGGATCCATACGAATTATTCAGTTTGAAATGAGGACAAGTAGTAGGAATCCATATGGACTACTCATCTCAATATGAAGGAAGGTGCCCCGAAGTCTTCAAATAGGGATCCATACGGCATACTCATCTTGAGATGAGGGCAAGTATGCCCAGGTCTCCAAACGGATCCATACGGTTTACTGAGCTCGAGTTGAGAGCAAGTATGTCCAACTCTTCAAATAGGGATCCGTGTGGCCTACTAAGCTCAAGTTGAGGGCAAGTATGCCTAAGTCTTCTAATAGGGATCCGTACGGCCTAATTAGCTTGAGTTCAGGGCAAGTACACCCAAGCGTCGTAATAGCGATCCGTACTGTCTACTCATCTCGAGACGAGGGCAAGTATGCCAGTCTTCCTACTCAGTCAAGATGAGGGCAAGCACGCCCATGTCTTTGAATAAGGATCCGTACAGCCTACTCATATTGAGATGAGTGTAAGTACACACAAGTACTTGAATAGATATCCATGAAGCCTACTCCACTCGAGCTAAGGGCAAGTATACCCACGTCTCCAAATAGGGATTCATAATAAGGATTACTTAGCTCGAGCTGAGGGCAAGTACGCCCAAGTTTTCAAATAGATATCCATATGGCCTAATCATCTTGAGATGTGAGTATGTATGCCCACGTCTCCATAGAGATCCATACGGTTTAATGAGCTAGCAATAAGGGCAAGTACGCCCAAGTCCTAAATAGGGATTTGTATGGCCTTCTCATCTCAAGATGAGGGAAAGTACGCCGATGTCTTTATATAGGAATCCATATGGCTTACTAAGCTCGAGATGAGGGTAGGTATGCCCAAGTCTTTGAGTTACTCAATTCGAGATGAATGCAACTATGCCCAAGTATTCAAATAGGGATCCGTATGAATTATTCAATTCGAGATGTGGGAGGATACGATGAAGTCTTAAAATAGGGACCCATATGGCCTACTCCTCTCGAGATGAACGCAAGTACGCCCAGGTCTCTATGTAGATCCATATGGTTTACTAAGCTCGAGTTGAGGGCAAGTATGCCCGAGCCTCCAAATAGGAATCCGTAGGGCCAATTCATCTTGAGATGAGGGAAAGTATGTCAGTCTTCAAATAGGGATCCACACGGCCTACTCATCTCAAGATGAGGGAAAGCACACCCAAGTCTTTAAATGAGAATCCATACGGCCTACTCATCTCGAGATGAGGAAAAGTACACTCAAGTCTTCGAATATGGATCCGTACGAATTATTCAGTTTGAAATGAGGACAAATAATAGGAATCCATAAGGCCTACTCATCTCTATATGAAGGAAGGTACCCCGAATTCCTGAAATAGGTATCCGTACGGCATACTCATCTCGAGATGAGGGCAAGTACGCCTAGGTCTTCATATGGATCCATATGGTTAACTAAGCTTGATTTGAGGAGAAGTACGCCCAAATCTACAAATAGGGATCCGTAAGCCTACTCATCTCAAGATGAGGGAAGTATGACCAAGTCTCCAAATAGGAATCCATACGGTCTACTCAACTCGATATGAGGGCAGGTATGCCAAATTCATTAAATAAGGACCCATAAGAACTCATTCCAAGATGAGGGCAAGTATTCCCAAGTCTCCATACGGATACATACAGTTATTGAGCTCAACTCGAGAGAAAGTATGCCCAACTCTCCAAATATGGATCCGGGTAGCCTACTTAGCTCAACAAGTATGCCTAAGTCTTCTAACAGGGATCCGCATAACCTAATTAGATTGAGTTGAGGGCAAGTACACCCAAGTCTCCAAAGAGCAATCCGTACGGTCTGCTCAAATTCGAGATGAGGGCAAGTATGCCAGTCTTCCTACTCACTCAAGATGAGGGCAAGCATTCCAAAGTGATTGAATAAGGATACGTACGACCTACTCATCATGATATGATGGTAAGTACACCGAAGTACTTGAATTGCTATCCATACAGCCTACTTAGCTCGAGCTGAGGACAAGTATACCCACGTCTCCAAATAGGGATTCGTAAGGATTACTTAGATCGAGCTAGGCAAGTATGAGGGAAAGTATGTCGATGTCTTCATGTAAGGATCTATACGGCCTATTAAGCTCGAGCTGAGCGCAAGTATGAACAAGTCTTTGAATAAGGATCTATATAAGTTAGCTTGAGATGAGGGCAACTACGCCCAAGTATTTAAATAGAGATCCATACAGCCTACTCATCTTGAGATGAGGAAAAGTATACCATAATCTTCGAATAGGGATCTATACGAATTATTCGAGACGAGGAGAAGTAATAGGAATCCATACGGCCTACTCATCTTGATATTAGGGCAGATACCATGAAGTCTTCAAATAGGGATCCATATGGCCTTATGTAATATCCGGGGGTATTTTTTTTCTGTTTCACTATTGAGTTGTACGTATTCATATGGAATTGTACTAGTCTTGTTATTTTGGACTGATACAATGTATATTGTATTAGGATATTTCGGGATCGAAATATTTGTGCTTGTCGTCGGTATTGTTTCGTCGTTTGGATGTTACTTGGAGAGTTTGCATTTTGGCTAAATATACTAGCCATAGCGTATGCTACATGGGTAACATTACGTACGCTATGTGATGGATATTATGTACGTTAAACCTATATGTTTACGTACATAATTAGAGGTAGGTGGAGGGAACCTTACTCGTGGTTAGCTTTCGGATGCTGGGTCCCGGGAATCTTTCGATCAGATCTCACTATTGCAGTCAATGGATCCTTATGTATGTTAGGGTGTGAGCCTTACGTACGTTATCCATGCAACTTGTTAACGCACGCAAATCGTTATCGTTTACGTACGTTAAGGCCTTCATGTTTTAGGTTAGTTAGTTCTGGACTAGCATTACGTACGCTAAGTTGTTGGTGTAGCGTACGCAATGGCCCTTACATACGTTATGTTTGGTGTATAGCGTACGTAATGGGTTTGTCAGGTTATATATCTTGGGTTTGTTTTTCATTTATTCACGAACCATTATCGATTTTATCTTCCCTAGAACCGTCCCTCTGGACTTGTCTTGATATTTAGCCTCTTCCAACATGTTTTTGATCATCATAACTTGATTCGGAGCTTGGAGTTGGAAGCTTGTTGGTGCTCATTTGGTGTTTGGAGAGTTCTTCTTGTTCTTCATTAGTAAGTTCTCTTAATCTCTTGTTCTTTAAGTGATTTTCGAGTATGATGATGTTTTTGTTGATGTTTTTTCTTCGGGTATTGATTGATTGTTGGAGTATATCATGATTCTTGATGAATTTTTATAACTTGTGATGAAAAACATGATGATTTTGTCTTGAGGAGGAGTTGTTATTGGTGTTTTAGAATGTTTGGAGGTTATAATCATGTCTATGAAGGATTATGTTAAGATTGTTATATGATTAACATAGTCTTGATATGATTGTTGTTGTTGTTTGTGTTTTTGGAGGGATTATAACCATTTCAGTAAGGAATTATGATGAATTATGTAATGATTATCATAACCTTACAATGGTTGATTTAATCTTGTGGTTTAATTCGAATTCATGATGAATCGTTGATGGATTATTGTTTAGACATCATGTTTGTTGGGTTGATGATGTTCTTGAGGTGATAGTGATAATATTGATGATATTATCATTGTAGGAGGATCAATTTGATGTTGTTCTTAAGTGATTCTTGTTGAATTGTTTTCACAAGTGTTGAGAACGTTTGATCATATCGATCATTGAGGTGTTGGAGGATGTTAGTCATAGTTGAGAACTATGGTATTCATTTGTGGAGTTTAATCGATTCGTGATCGAATCATTTGTCCTTGGTGTTGTTTTCCATTGATTTTGTGTTATTGAATGAATTATATTTCATTCAAGGTTGTTCGAGTGTTTGTGATCATCGAAAGACGCCGTTTGTCGTTTCGTGGAAGGACGTTGATCGTGGAAGGACTTCCTCGCTGTTGTGCGGCGATTTATTCGCCTCGATGGCGATCGGCGTAATGGCCAAGAGCCAACCATAGAAGACAGATGCTGGACAAATGCCTAGCAGTCGGCACCCAAGGCGATCGTCTATTGTATTTGGCGATCGCCTATGATGTCCGACCATAGACGATCGTCCCGTGCCACGTATGAATCCAACACCCATCAAAGTCTTCGAAGACCGAATCTCGGACATACACCCACGTGCAGATCCGCAAAAGGCGCCACAAGATAAGGATTTTTGACCCCAGCCTATCACCACATTCACACCTACCGACAGGCCCGCCGAAAGGTACAAAGTGGGTCCTCCCCTGACAGCGACTCAGGACGTGTGTGGACTCCTCATTGGCCCGCACATCTGGCTGCCAGCTGCAGCCTCAGACTTTAAGGAAACAGTCCCACGTGATGGGACGATCGCCCACATTATTCTAATATAGAATACGGCAGTCGCCCGCGATCGCCGAGGAGGACCTAGCAACCTCTTCTACTATAATAAGTAGGCCTCCAACAGTGGCCTAGGAGAGAAAAATACATTCTGAAAAACACTGGACTTACTGGACAAACTCATTCACATATACAGAACACCAAAAAGTAAGAACTCACAGAGCTTCATATCTGGTTCTTCCGGCAATCTTCACGCTCTATAGCTAAGATAACTAGAATCTGTACACTCATTGTAATAGTATTCTAACATTAATATTTGTACTCCAAAATATATATTAATAACATCTCGCGAGAGCATTCAAGCCCGGGACTAACAACCCCGACAAATCTTGTGTTATTTACTTTCCCACGGAAGTGTTCTCGCATTTGTTTGTTACTCGGCCATTCCTGCATTATCATCTCCGGATAATATTTTGGGTAACAACAATTGGCGCTAGAGGAAGGGGACCTGATCTTAACCTTCATTTTTATTACGACCGTCTCGAAGAACACTCACTGTTCTGCAGGGCATATACTTGAAGAAACACTCACTGTTCTTCAAATAAAAAGCCTTCAGAAACATGACATCTGCCACGACCTCAAAAAGAGCCACCCTGCGATCTGCTGGACCTCTCATTCCGACCCAGACCGAATTCCAACCAACGGCGGAAGGCGACCGCGGTGACGCTAGACTCTCACTCACGCCCCTGAGGGACGGACCCAGCCTCTCACTCGATCAGTTCCAGACCGCGGAACAGATCGAGGAGGCTATGGCCATCCTCAGGGAGCGACGGAGGGCATGCGACTCGCCCACCATTACTCCATCAGCCATCCGCCGAGCAGGCAAGCGGAAGCTCAAGGGGCTATATGTCGAGAAATCGTCAGAAAGCCCCGAGTCACCGGAGAAGGCTCTCGTAAGGCGGGACGATTCCATCTTCAGTCGCCTAGGGAGTGATCCCTCATGGCGACCGGGCCATTCCGGCCCTAGCCGGGAGACATTGGAGTCCGTATCCGTCACCAGGAGTTCGGCATACCCGACTCCCAGAAGACAGGTCGGCCGACGGGCTCCCACTCGCCCAAGAATTGAGCTCGGTGGCGGAGAGATCGTCACCTACCATGGGGCCAGGGGATCGGTACACGATCGCCTTGGCTCCCGCTCCGAGAGCTAATCAGCGAGCAGTCAGGCTACGGCGATGGCCGCCATGCAGCGCCAGCTCGACGAAATGAAGGCACTCCTAGAAACTGGGGCAGGCGACAAGAGAATGATCGCTGGACGGAGTGAGCCACTCGCGGCCCAGATCGAGCTCGCCCCAGTTCAACCGAAGATCGCTCCCCCTCAAGCACCTCTATATGAGGGGAGATTGGATCCTGAGGCCCATTTGAGCAAGTTCCGGATTTACATGACCGGATGTGGAGCATTGGACGCGACGAAGTGCTGAATGTTCCCATTGACATTGGGCGATCTCGCCCATAGGTGGTACATCTCACTGCCACCTCGCTCGATCAATTGTTTCGAGAAGCTGGCTAACGACTTCACGTTGTACTTCGCCGCCAAAGTTGCCCGGCCAAAAGGCCCCCACCGCATGATGAAAATCAGGCAGGGGAAGAACGAGCCCGATGAAGATTACATCGACCGGGTGGATGAAATAGTCCTCACTGGCTAGCCCATTAGCGACGAACTCGCTCTCTACTCGGTCCTGGGAGGATTCTATAGCCATTCGCCCATGTTTAGGCACCTTACAAAGGACATCCCCCCGACCTACGCGATCTTCCGCGTCAGGGCCACTTATTTTCTAGCCAGGCAGAGGATGCTCACCCTGCGCTTAGGCGAGGGATCCACGGGGGAAAAAAAGCACCTACTTCCATCCCAAGAAAGGCGGTCTCCAAGCCCATAAAGGCGATCATGAAGCCGCCCGGGGAATTCAAAGCTTTCGAGGATGTGGAGGTTCACCTCCTCTGCAACCTCAACCTATCTCCGGCCCACATTTTCAACGCCATCAAGGGGCATGAATAGCTTAGCAAACCAAGGCCGGTGAGGGACCAAGTTCATCTAGACTGCAGCAAATTTTGTGCCTACCAGAAGAGTCCCGGCCACGACACCATCCAGTGCCGCGACCTCCTCAGACAACTCTGGAGACTGTTCGAGGAAGGAAAATTAGATAACTTGGTTACCAAGCCAGAGCCTCGAGCAGAGAGGACCGGAGGACGCGAGCGCCGACAGAACCATGGAATCCCTCCTAATCTAGTCATCAGGATCGAGCAGAACTAACCGGAGTATTATGAGGAATCAATCCCTCCGATCAACCCTGGCGACCGGATCAATATGCTTCAGACGGGAGGTGGAAACCTCGGAGGACCTTCCCCGGTTTCCACCATGTCGAACATAAAGCAGAAGGCCGAACTGAGGGCATTCGCCGGGGTCCATGTCTTGGTACCCCCAGATCCGACCATCTCCAAAGACTCGCTCATCACTTTCTCCAACAATGATAGGGAGGGAGTGCAGTGCCCCAAAAAGGATGCATTGGTGATCTCTGCATGTATCCTTGGGAAAATGGTCGATCGCGTGCTGCTTGACAATGGGGGCTTTTGCAACATCATATTCAAATCTGCTCTTGACCAGATCGGCAACCTGACCAAGTTCATCAAGCCATTTGACACCGTACTCCAAGGGTTCGGCGACAGCACAGTCCAAGCCTACGGAAGGATCAAGCTCTCTGTCGAGCTAACATGTTACTACGATCCCAAGGTTAGGATTACTAGGAGCCTAAATTTTGTAATCATATATAGTCCCAGCATCTATAATGGGTTCCTAGGTCGTTTATTTCTAGAAACCTTCGAGGCGGTCGCCTCTTCCTTCTTTTACTGTATCAAATTTCCCACTGTCGATGGGACGGTCGGAACTGTAAAAGGAGACCAGCTAATGACTAAGAAATGTTTGAATTACTCCTATGTCGTAACTTCTTTCAACACTTCCCACACTATTTATAACATTAAGACGATCGACAATCAACCGATGGAGATCGACAAGCTAAGCACATCGTACCAACCCGATTCAGAGGACGCTATCTCACATCGATTAACGGACGACATCGAGCCAAGGATCGGTTTCGAGCCAAGCCTCGACATCGATCCAAGGATCGAGCCCGAAAATTGCTCCAAACGAGAAGCGACCGTCCCCATTGAAGAGTTGGAAAGTGTAGCGATAGATCCGACTCGTCCGGAGTGGGAAGTACAGATCGGCGCAAGCGTTGGTCTTGAGTTAAAGGAAGATTTGATCAATTTACTATGTAAGAACATTGGAGTCTTTGCCTGGTCGCATCAAGATATGGTCGGCATAAGTCCTGAAAGCACCTGCCACTATCTAAAGATCGACCCGGAAAGGAAGCCTGTTCACCAGAAATGCAGAAAGTTCGGTCCGGAGAAGTACGCAGCGCTCGACATAGAAGTCAAAAAGCTACTCGATAACAAACTAATCGGAGTAGCTACAGACGAGCCACAATGGGTAGCCAATGCGGTACTCGTCAAAAACCCAATCAACTCCTCGAGGTTATGCATCGAATTCACCGATCTCAATGCGGCATGTCCAAAAGATCACTTTCCGATGCCTCATATTGACCACTTTGTCGATAGCACAGCAAGCTGCGAAATGATGTCGTGCATGGATGCCTTCGCCGGATACCATCAGATCCCCATGGCAGAGAAAGACATAAAACACACATCGTTCCACACGGAAAAAGACGTGTACTTTTGGGTCCGAATGCCGTTCGGCCTAAAGAATGCAGGGGCGACCTACCAACGGCTAGTCAATGGGATGTTCGCCAACCAGACCGGCAAGACCATGGAGGTCTACATTGGCGACATCGTGGTCAAAAGCCTAAAAAAGGAAGATCACCTCAATGACCTAGCCGAGACGTTCGCCATCCTCGAAAAGTTCAATATGAAGCTTAACCCCAAGAAATGCAACTTCGGGGTGAGCTCCGGAAAATTCCTGGGGCACATCGTGAGCCAAAGGGGAATCGAGGTGAACCCCACTAAGATCCAGGCGATTCTCGACATGCAGGAGCCCCGGAATGTCAAGCAGGTGAAACGCCTCATGGGTTGTCTAGCTGCCCTCAACCGTTTCATATCTCGGATCGGGGATAAAAGCAAGCCATTCTTCGCGACCATAAAGAACAAGAAGTTCGCATTTGCCAAAATAAAGGAGTACCTATCTAACCCCCAGATCTTGGCGAAGCCGATCCGCGGCGAAAAGTTGTTCCTTTACCTGGCGGCCTCGGAGGTCGCGCTGAGTGCTGTCCACTTGCCAATATACTTCGTTAGCCAAGCGCTCCATGATGCGGAAACGCGATACACTCCTCTGTAGAAGATCGCCTACGCTCTAGTCATGAGTGTTCGCAAGCTAAGAGACTACTTCTTCGAGCATAAAGTGGAGGTTCTGACGACTCTCCCTTTGAGGCAAGTTCTACAACGACCAGACACCAACGGGCGACTCCTCAAGTGGTCACTGGATATCGCCCAATACGGTATCACGTACGCTCCTCGCACGGTGATCAAAGGCCAAGCTCTGGCAGACTTCGTGGTGGAACTAACATTCCCTCCCAGTCCGACCTAGGTCGTCCGTCCTTCTTGGAAGTTGTACGTGGACGGCTCGGAAACCAACTCGCGAGCAGGGGTAGGGATTGTCCTCATCAGCCCCGATGGCCAAAGTTTCACAAATGGTGTGCGTTTTGGGTTTCGTGCGGCCAACAATGAAGCCGAGTACGAAGCGTTGGTAGGCGGGCTCGATCTAGCCCTCGCCCTAGATGTTCGCCGTCTCCACATTTTCATGGACTCCCTCTTGGTTGTGAACCAAGTCAAGGGAGAATATGAGGTGCGCGGAGAACAGATGGTCAAATACCAAGAATTGGTCGCCGAAATGTGCATGAAATTTGAGGAAGTGCTAATCGAACCAGTCCCGAGAGAGCACAACTCCCAAGTCGATGCCTTATCCAAACTAGCGTCGTCATATGGGGCGGCCGACTTCTCTAACATCCAAATCACGAAATCAACAAAACTGGCGATCGATAGAAGCCTGGTTACCACGGTTGCCATTGCCGAGGAGAACTGGATGACTCCGTTCATTAAATACTTGAAGGACAGGACGGTCCCCGACGACCGTATCAAAGCTCGCCAGCTTCAGCTCCGTGCAACCAGATACACCCTACTGGACGTCCGGCTATACAAGCGAGCTTTCAGCCTTCCCCTCCTCAAGTGCATTACGCCGGAGGAAGGCCGGCTCATTTTATCCGAGATCCATGATGGGATCTGTGGAAACCATGATGGCGGGCGAGCTCTCATCCACAAAACGACCAGGCAAGGTTTTTTCTGGCCTACACTACAAAAAGATGCGATCGCCTATGCCAGATCGTGTCACAGGTGTCAAGTGATGGGCCCAAACATCAAGCTCTCCCCCAAGCAGCTCACTTCAATGTACAGCCCGTGGCCATTCGCCCAATGGGGCATCGACCTTATAGGTCCCTTGCTGACGGCGCCAGGGGGCTGTAAGTTTGCCATTGTGGGGGTCGATTATTTCACGAAATGGGATGAGGCCGAGCCGCTCAACAAGATCGGCCAAGAACAAGTAATCAAGTTCATTTGGAAGAACATAATATGTTGATTCGGTCTGCCCCAGGCAATAATCTCCGACAACGGAAAGCAGTTGGATGGCTTAGAAGTCATGCAATTCTGCGAGAAGTGGGGAACCAAAAAGTTGTTCTCGGCACCCTATCACCCTCAGACGAACGGGCAGGTAAAGGCCGTAAACAAAATCCTCAAACACACGATCAAAATGAGACATGAATCCAAACAAGGACGATGGGCGAGCGAGCTCCCAGACGTTTTGTGGTCCTACCGTACAACAACCCGAAACTCAACCGGCGAAACCCCGTTCGCCCTCGCCTTCGGAACAGAACCAGTGATCCCTTCAGAGATTGCCATCCTCATCCATCGAACTGAACAGGAAATGACGATGGACAATGATGTAGTCCGACGAATCGACTTGGACATGCTCGAAGAATGGCGACTGACCTCGGAAATGAAGAACACAATCCACAAAAGGAGATCCGAGAATTTCTTCAACTCTAAGGTCAAGGAAAGATGGTTCCAAGTGGGCGATCTAGTCCTCAAAGAGGTCCAGACTCACACAGGAGTCTTTGGCCCGAATTGGGAAGGCCCCTTCAGGATGTCCAAGTGGATAACTAGGGGAGCCTACGAACTTGAACACCTAGACGGCACTCCGAACCAATATCCCTGGAACGCCGTGCATTTGAAGAAATACTACCAGTGAAAACTTTGCATTCAGTCACCCAATGTACAAGGATTTTAATGAGATTCTTCGATCCCCTATATGTTATTCGCCTCGACAAAAACAAACAAATAAAAATTGGACGACTCGCTCGCCCCACAAGAGGTCGTCATCTAACCTGACAGACCTATGCAAGCGATCACCCCTCCAAGAACAACGTATACCGTCGAGGGTCGCCATCTAACATGGCGATCCGAGATAGAAAAAGTGCAGCCATGGTCTTGGAGGTCGATGGAACCGACAGCTTCATCCATGCAAGGTTCCTTTGGGTTACGATCGCTCGCCGTTCATTTAAATACGAGGCGGGCGTAGCCGAAGGACCCTCCAAACAAATCTGTGGACACGCTCGCGCGTCCTCAAAAGTACATCATCTAACATGATATACTCGGACAAGGCGACGCGTCCCTACCCCGTCACAATGTATACTGTCGAGTGTTGCCATCTAACATGGCGACCCGAGGTAGAAAAGTGCTAACAAGCCGCGGATGTGGAGTCGAATAAACCGATGACGCCCCGTGCAAGGACTCCTCCAGACCAAGACCACTCGCCTTTCGTTTAAACACAAGGCGGGCGCATCCGAACGGAGGACCCTAACAATAAAGTGAGTTGCGAGACAGACCTACAGATGGAATGTCCCTCGCACACAAAGACACGGTTATGGAGGTCGGTCCATTGAACTCCACGACCGTGCGCGGTTCCTAAGAGTCGAAACAGTCGACCTCCCTCAAAGAATCGGCAAAACTAAAGATAGCTCACCAAACATACTCTTTTTGTTCCCTTACTTACACTAAGTAAATAAAAATGAGGGGCAAAGTGGAGCTATTCCTAAATGCGATCGGGAGGAAGGGACGATACACGATTGGCTTCGTTCAAACACACACATGATGATCGGTTTTGTTCAAGAAATTTACAAGTAAGAATTTTTAAGTGTACCAATACATTCGGATCCATTCAACATTCAAACAGTCAATCATACAAACAAGGCATCAGGTGCGATTGTGTGAACACTTGTATAAATTCATATGCGAACATTCAGAAGAGGCTATCGTACACATAAAGAATCAGATGCGAAGAAGAAGTATTTTATTCCATTCGAAAATTTCGTACATACAAGCCCGAAGGCAATACAAGAAGAAAAACTAGAAATTACAAGCGAAGTAAAACGAAACAACTCCAACATCACTCAGGCCACCCCCGAATGGCTTTCGCCTCCAGCAGGCGAATCGGCGCGCGCTTCCTCACCGGCTTCAGGATAAATAAGTTTATCCAGAAATGGATACCATCTTAGATCAATCCCTAAGTCAGTGAGATAGAGGATTGGCAGGGAGAAGTTCGGCTGCAGGGGATGCTCGAGTACGTAGGCCTTGAAGGTTTCCATCATAGGGCCGACCTCGATCCCTACCTTCTTGGCGGCACGGATAGCGTCAGCGTAGGCCATATAGTAGGTGAACTCGCCGACGTATTCCACATTAAGGTAGGGATCGGTCTCGATCGCCTTTAACTGCTCCTTCAACCCCGCAGTCGTCTTGTCAGCATCCGCAAGCTCGGCTACCTTGGCGGCCAGTTCTCCCTTTGCCTTCTCCAGATCGCCGTTGAGATGATCCACTGTCGCCTTCAGCCCAGTCACCTCCTCCTGCGAGTCCGCGTGCATCCGTCGAGCCTCCATCATCTGGTCACGGAACCGATCCTCCACCCCCGGGACCGGTCAAGCTCCTGCTTCATCCGGTCAAGGTCCTGCTTGGCTCGTTTGGCCGTCTCCAGGTACTCCTTCTCCATGGCCACTATCCGATTGGCGAAATCGGCATTCTGGTTCCAAGCAGCCTCAAGATCTTGATGGAGGCGAGCATTAGAGGGTCGCCCCTCATAATCCTTAACGGCTTGGGCGGCCATCATCTCCGCCTGGAGAGTCAGGGCGAGTGTCGCCTGCATGGCATCTCCAGACCGCCGACGAGCAATCGCGTCGAGATCGGTCGTCCAAGCCTTAGGAAGAGAGGTGATGGCCCGGGAGACATAAGAAGGGATGTCGAGGGACTGGCGCGGAGACTTGCTCGCCAGGAAATACAGCACCATCAGCGAGACGTCCGGATCGGCAAGACGGACCCTACAACACAAACAAAAAGAAAAAAAGAAGTTAGTATACGCCCTACACAAATAGCCTAACTCAGAAAGACCAAACCGCTCTTACCTGTCGACCAACTCGGGGTCGCGGACGAAAAAGGGCTTGCCCCGAGGAGTTTCGGCTTGGGCGATCGCCGCGGTCTTCAGGAAGGCAGCTGATGGCCTAGACCCCTCCGCCATCGGAACAGCAGAGATAGGTGGCGCGACTACCGGTGGCTCCAAAATGGATACCTCCGCGTCAGCAGTCGGCAGGGACTCATCCGGCTTCCACCTCTTGCAGTTGCGCTGGAGCTGTTCTTCCTCCCGAGCTTCCGGCTCGACGACCGGCACCGTAGTAGGTCTCACCTCAGCGACAGGATGGGACGTCATTGCTGGGGCACGACCCATCTTCTTTCCCTGGTGAAGATGACCCAAAAGACCGGGGTTCGACATTGAGATCTCTTTCGGGGGCTCGGAATAACGGGGAAAATGAATCTCTGTCAAAGAAGAAATTCAGACAAGTTAGACATCTCTTTCAAACAGACGATCGTCAAGCAGAAATGAGGAAATTAAAACTGATACCTGGAACCTTCAGATGGCGAGGGAAGCGAAACAATCGGGCACCCAACCAATGACGTTCGTAGTTGACTGTGCGAATGTCGATATAGGAGTCCAGCAGGCCGTGAATTCGCTCCCAGACGATCAAGAAGTCGAAAGGGAGATCGCCGATCGCTGGAACAAGAAAGCCTGCAAAAAGGAAACCAAATTAGATCAGTCCAAGGGATATCCGATCAAAGGGAGAGTTAAAACCCTTACTCGGATTCCTCTCCCAAAAACTGGTGGGGATATTCAGCTCTTCCTCTAGATTATCGCACGATGCCGACCTCCACGCTCCGCCGACCTAGCACCATTTTGCCAGGTCGCCCCGAACCTTGTTCGGCACCCCAAGGACCACCCTACCCATGCGATCCTGAATGTGTTAGCCGCCGTGCGATCCCTTCTGCGCAATCAGCTTGAAGATATAGTTCATTTCCAATGCAGAAGGTAGGCAGAACAACCGATGACCGCCAAAAAGTGTCAGGGTGCTAATAATCTGCAGCCAGGCATTCGGCGTCAACTGGAGCGGCGCCACATTCCAGGCGGTCAACAAATATGACACGGCAAACGGCAAGAGGAACCGCAGGCCGGCTTCCAGGATCATTTCATTGACGGCGACCAAACCCTCGGGAGGTTGGTCGGCATGTTCATTCTCTGAGGGCACATACAACAAAACATCATAAGGAATATGGTATTTCGCCCTCCAGCAACTCAAGTCTTTCCTGGTCTCCGAACTCCGAATCTGACCTAGGGTCCACGGGGAGCGGTCCGCGGCCAGAAATGCCGTCCGTTTCACGGGCTCATAGGGGTGGGCGGCAGAATAGGCTCCGAAGTCAAACTAGGGACATGGTCGGGCAATCCTCTCCATGAGCTTGGCAAAATCCAAAAACGCAGGGTCGAACACGCTGTTCTGCTCCCAGTACAGCCTCACCGCTTCATCCTCATCCACCGGCGAGACTCTCTGCCCCGCCGCCGCCGACCTCGCCACGTCAGCTTCATTGAAAAGCTCTTCAATCTCCGCAGGTGCAATCCCCACACGAATGGCCTCGATGTCCGTTTCCATATGAAGTGCCACGGGGGTTTCTTCCCGGTCAGGCGAATCCGCGGCGGCGGAAGAGCTACCAGCCTCGTATGTTTTAGATCCTCCTCCAGACATGTTCATAAGAGTAAAGGAGGAGAGAAAATTTTTGTTCTTACCTAGAAGGAAAGTCGGTCGGCACAAGAATCTTCGAAGAAATTCGGCAAAGTCTCGTCTGAAAAGCAAGGGCGCATAAAGGGTTGAACTGCAGTAGCCCTAGCCCTTTTATAGGCGAGTGTAGGGACCTCTGTGCAAATAGGCGGAATCCCGAGGGCTGAAGTGCAACCGTCGGGAGGGGGACACATTAAATGCAGCCCTCGAAACCCGCGTACGCGTCGTTTCGAGGCCACACCAGACGACAAGTCTGACAAAACCGTCGGACTACCCCAACGATAGCGCGAAGCGTGTCCCTGCAACGTTTCAAGAGCCCGCCTCTATTTCCCACTATTTCTAGTGCATAAGGAGATTGTCCGGTTTCGAAATTAGATTGTCCAGGCAACGATCATCCTTGTCATAAGCAGACGAGCCAATCGTCTAAAACAGGCGATCGCCAATTGTGCCACCTCACACCATGTTTTCAACATCGGAGCGAGCTGGGGGGCAATTGTTGTGCGGCGATTTATATGCCTCGATGGCGATCGGCGTAATGGTCAAGAGCCAACCATAGAAGACAGATGCTGGGCAAACACCTAACAATTGGCACCCAAGGCGATCGTCTATTGGTATCTGGCGATCGCTTATGATGTCTAACCATAGACGATCGTCCCGTGCCACGTATGAATCCAACACCCATCAAAGTCTTCGAAGACCGAATCTCGGACGTAGACCCACGTGCAGATCTGCAAAAGGCACCACAAGATAAGGCTTTTTGACCCCAGCCTATCACCACCTTCAGACCTACCGACAGGCCCACCGAAAGGTACAAAGTGGGTCCTCCCCTGACAGCGACTCAGGACGCGTGCGGACTCCTCATTGGCCCGCACATCTGGCTGCCAGCTGCAGCCTCGGACTTTAAGGAAACAGTCCCACGTGATGGGACGATCGCCCACATTATTCTAACATAGAATACGGCAGTCGCCCGCGATCGCCGGGGAGGACCTAGCAACCTCTTCTACTATAAGTAGTAGGCCTCCAACAGTGGCCTAGGAGAGAAAAATACATTCTGAAAATAGTGGACTTACTGGACAAACTCATTCACATATACAGAACACCAAAAAGCAAGAACTCACAGAGCTTCATATCTGATTCTTCCGGCAATCTTCACGCTCTATAGCTAAGATAACTAGAATCTTTACACTCATTGTAATAGTATTCTAACATTAATATTTGTACTCCAAAGTATTTATATTAATAACATCCCGCGAGAGCATTCAAGCCCGGGACTAACAAACCCGGCAAATCTTGTGTTATTTACTTTCCCACGGAACTGTTCTCGCATTTTTTTGTTACTCGACCATTCCAGCATTATCATCTCCGGATAATATTTTGGGTAACAACACTCGCCTTCGGTTTGAGGTAATTTTTATACTTGTACTAGTTAATGAGATTAATGTTATCATGTATGTGTGTGAAT
Organism: Orobanche coerulescens; assembly: GCA_033398695.1. Taxonomy (NCBI): domain Eukaryota; kingdom Viridiplantae; phylum Streptophyta; class Magnoliopsida; order Lamiales; family Orobanchaceae; genus Orobanche; species Orobanche coerulescens. The sequence continues at coordinate 127,241,727 of CM065802.1, read as the reverse complement.
GTGTTGTATTATTTCGAGACTTGGTCTCTCTATGATTTTGTTGATATCAGGGGATTGTTTGATATGATGCCCTTCGGCAAATTATGCCAAATGTTGTTATTGTCCGATTAAAGCCATTCAGAGCTTTGAGGTACTCGTTGATGATGTTATTGTCGATAGCCGGTTCGCGGTATCGATGTATCAGTTGTTGTTGTTGATATTGATGTCGGTTTAAGACATTGTTGCGATCATTGTTATTGATATTGGTATTTTGCTATTGATGCTGTAATTGGCTGAGTGAAGGCATTAACGTGTTCGATTATCATCCCCGTCGTTGGTAACCATTTAAAGGTACCGGGACATCTGTTCTAATCGTTTCGTTGTTATCGACTGACCGTTCTAAGGCAATCGACGTATTAAATTGGGATTATCGAAGATAATTCGTATCCGTTGTATCATTGCTTATCGATTGATCGTTATAAGGTAATTGACGTATTGAATTGGGACTGTCGAAGACATTTCCCATCCGTTGTATTGTTGTTATCAATTGACCGTTCCAAGGTAATCGATGTATTGAATTGGTACTGTCGAGGACATTTCCATCCGTGGAGTCGTTATCGACTGACCATTCTAAGGTAATCGATATATTGAATTGGGACTGTCGAGGGCATTTCCCATCCGTTGAGTCGTTGTGATCGATTGGCCATTCCAAGGCAGTCGAGGTATTTGAATTGGGACCGCCGAGGACGGTCCCCTCCGTGAGTTATTGTTGTCGTGTATGCCGACTCATGGCAGCACACTATTATTCTTGTGAATTCGGTAATCTTGGGATCGTTGCATTTGTGATTAATTGTATTTTGGATGCTAGTCTTGGCTAGTGCTCTATGGGTAAGTTTGGGGCTTGAACCTTCGTGGTTGGTTTCCCAACACCTACATATCAATAGGTCACGATCACTGGGTGATCTCATTATGGGTAAGTCTGGGGCTTGAACCTTCGCGGTTGGTTTCCCAGCACCTGCGATTCAGCAGGTCACAGTCATTGGATGACCTCATTGTGATACGGCTTCGTTCCATGGCTTTAGACCTCATTGTGATACGGCTTCGTGCCGTGACTTCGGCCCTCATTGTGATATGGCTTTGTGCTGTGGCTTCGGCCCTCATTGTGTTACGGCTTCGTGCCGTAGCTTCGGCCCTCATTGTGATACGGCTTCGTGCCATGGCTTCGGCCCTCATTGTGATATGGCTTCGTGCCGTGGCTTCAGCCCTCAGATGATACAGCTTTGGGCTGTTTTGGCTTCGGGCCATTGTGATGATTGACAGCTTCGGCTGAGTGACTTTCAGGTGATTGTGATATTTTGGCAGCTTCGGCTGAGGGCTTTCAGGCCTTTGTAATGTTTTGGTATTTCCATTGGTGCCTTCGGGTATTGTGATTCGTATTTATTTCAGCTTTGGTATAGGTTACCTTCGGGTAGTTCATTTTTGTGTTCTATATTGATGATTCGCCGTTGGGCACTTGTGTTCTAACCTGTTGAGCAGGTACCGATCGTATGCCGTGGGCATAGTGTTTCACGAATGCTCGATTCTTACCTTGGTTTGTGAGCATCTCGTATGACCATTATTGTACTGTTCATTCTGCCTTTGGATGCATATCATGTTGTACATGTATTTGATATTCATTATCTCGATGACTGACCCCGTGGGGGCGGAACATGTTTACATGTTTTAGGTGCTGGCGAGGAGAGAGTTGAGACACAGGGGCATAAAGATGGCGACGAGGCATTCGAGTGATACTAGTCCGAGATGTTTTGGTGTTCATGTCAGTCAGACAGTTTGGAGTACTCCATTTTTGTTCAGTTGTTGTCATTTTGTATTTTCCGAGCAAGGCTCGTGGATGTTGTTGTATTTTATTTTGGCCATGTAGGCCCACTTTTGTCGTTGAAATTCCATATCGGAATATTATGTCGGATGTCATAGTAGGGACTGTGATCCCCCTTTTGGTCAGTTTGTTGTATTATGGTCGTGTTCGCCTGGTGGATCTCCTGGTGTAGGGTCCATGGCACTGTAATGACCCAATGGGATTTGGGGGTGTTACACCTACTCCTCTCGAGATAAAGGGAAGTATGCCCAGGTCTCCATACGGATCCATATGGTTTACTAAGCTCGAGTTGAGGGCAAGTACGCCCAAGTCTACAAATAGGAATCTGTATGGCCTATTCATCTCGAGATGAGGGCAAGTATGCCAGTCTTCAAATAGGGATCCATACGGATCAAGATAAGGGTAAGCACGCTCAAGTCTTTGAATCGGGATCCACACGGCCTACTCAGCTCGAGCTGAGGGCAAGTCTGCCCATGTACTCAAGTAAGTTTCCGTATGGCCTACTCATTTTGAGGTGACGGTATGTACACCCCAGTCTAAAAATAGGGATCGATATAACATAGTCATCTCAAGATGAGGGCGAGTACGCCCAAGTATTCATTAGGGATCTATATGACCTATGCAGCTCAAGTTGACGGCAAATACGCCTAAGTCTTCCAACAGGGATACATATGGCCTACCCATCTCAAGCTGAGGGAAAGATGCCAAAGTATTCGAATAGGGATCCAAACGGCTACTCATTGTGAGATGAGGGCAAGTACGTCCAAGTCTTCAAATAGGGATCCATACAGCCTACTCATCTCGAGATGAGGGCAATTACACCCAAGTCTTCGAATAGGGATCCGTGTGAATTATTTAGTTTCAAATGAGGACAAGTAATAGGAATACATATGGCGCACTCATCTTGATATGAAGGAAGGTACTTCGATGTCTTTAAATAGGTATCCATATGGCATACTCATCTTGAGGGCAGATATGCCAAATATGAGGGCAGGTATGGTCCAAATATGAGGGCAGGTATGCCAAAGTCTTTAAATAGGGACCCATAAGTACTCATCTCGAGATGAGGGCAAGTATTCTCAAGTCTCCATACGAATCCATACGGTTTACTGAGCTCGAGTGGAGAGCATGTATGCCCAACTCTCCAAATAGGGATCCAGGTGGCCTACGCAGCTCAAGTTGAGGGAAAGTATGCCTAACTCTTCTAATAGGGATCTGTACAGTCTAATTAGCCATACAGTCTAATAGGGATGCCTAACTCTTCCATAAATTTATTGTATAGGGCCTCCCAGTTTGATAATGAGTTAGGCGTCAATGACATTAACCAAGTTTTAGCTCGATGTTTTAGATTATAGGAGAAACATTGCATTCTCAATTGATCCTCATTGAGATATTGTAAAGGAAAAGTTTAAATTATGGAATAAAATTCCCGAATGAAGTTCAAAGGATCTTCATTTGACATTCCGTAAAATGAGGGCAACTGATTACAGTGAAGATATTTTAATTTATAGTTTCTAACAGCTTCCCCTAATACAATACAAGATGTAGATATACCTATAACACGCAGTGCAAAATCACGCGCATATGTTACTCTTGGTGGTGGTTCGTTCGCCATATCAAGTTCTTCAGGTATTACTTCGTGAGGTATTTTTTTATTTTCTTCTATTTTTGGTTCCTCTCTCGGTTCCCGTTGAATTGGATTAATATTTTAATATATGATTGGAGATCTTCTTTAAGAGATCTACGCCCATGCATTCAAAGAAAATAACAGAAGTATGAGAAAAAACCAAAAAAAAATGAACATAGAAAATATCACAAAAATAGTAATTTTAACACTGATCCCCGGCAACGGCGCCAAAAACTTGTTCCCTCAAAATGTACTTGTAAATAAAATAGCGACTCTCAAGTATACGAGGTGTTTATAGTATTGTGTAACACCCCCAAAACCAACAGGGAATATTACAGCGTCGTGGGCCCCACATTGGAACCCACAAGGCTAAAATCATTTTCGCAAACGTTTCAAATACGCCAAAGAGGCGAAGACGATAATGTTTTAAATACTCAAATATTTTCAAAATATAGTTTACAAATACTATCATCAAATACCATTTGGAAGTACAGGGCGAAGACGCCAAAACGGACATTTAGAAAGTATACACGAGCAGGTAAAATACCGAAAGCCATTATAAAATTTCACACGCAGCAAATAGAGACATAATTAAATACATTTGCAGCGGAATAATAAAAACCCGAAAAGAATACACGAATTCCAACAATCATGCCATAGCCAGTATCACCGGAAAGCTCATCACTTCACGACCGCCACTAGCTCGAACTCCGAGTACCTAAAAGATAAAGCCCACGACGGGGTCAGTCATAATACTCAACAATGATAAGATCACATCACATATACAATTACATATCATTGTAATTACAATGTAAGGATATTTACAGTGAAACCTTACCGATCCATCACAATCCATATCAAATCAATCCTTACCATAATCCATATCTCGCGTTCTCAAGTGACGAATAGATTTAAAATAACCATTTGTACTGTATTCAAAACGATACCAAGATTCTCGAAAACATAAATACATCTCAAATACGGAGTAATTTGTCCGTGACCACTCCTGTCCGCTGGGTCGCACAATCGGATCCCAATTCTGATAAAACCATCACACGGTACATCTGTAGATCAACTGTCCCGAGACAATGGCAAGTCCCGGATATCAATACAAAGCATGAATGCTCACAAAATCAATAATGATAAACAACCAATGCATCAAAGCGAGAATATCAATGACATGATAACTCCATACAAGATTGACAAAGGATCACCCACGAATGAGAATGCCATGATGTGGTGACCCCAACAAGATCAATGAATGACTAACAGCCGGGAATACCAACAATACGGTAAGCCCCAACAGGATCAATAAGGATCAACAACCGATAATACCAACGACACAGTAAACTCCAACAAGATCATTAAAGGATCGACAACCGAGAATACCAACGGTACGATAAACTCCAATAAGATCAATAAAGGATCAACAAGCGAGAATACCGACGATACAGTAAAATCTAACAAGATCAATAAAGACCAAAAACCGAGAATAACAACGATATGGTAAACTCCAACAAGATCAATAAGGGATCAACAACCGAGAAAACCGACGACATGGTAAACTCCAACAAGATCAATGAGGGCTTAACAACCGAGAATACCAATGATACGGTAAACTCCAACAAGATCAATAAATGGTCAACAACCGAGAATACCAATGACATGGTGAACTCAAACACTATCAACAAAGGATCATCGAACGAGAATATCAACAACACGGTAAACTCCAACAAGATCAGCAAGGGATCAGCGAACGAGAATACCAACGATACGATAAACTCCAAACGAGATTTATAAAGGTTCAATAACAACGAATTGACCAACGATATGGTAATTCCATATGAGATCGATAAAGGATCGACAGGGACAGATACACGAGAGAATAAAATCATCAACCGTATATAATCACACGTATGGGATCTCAAAGACAACCCGACTATCGAACAAGTCCGATTGTACATGGACTATGAACAAGCAATCAATAAGACTCAAGATGGACGTCACGATACGCCCGATCCGGACATGTGTCTGTGTACAAGCCAGCCGCGGGTATTGATCAGATACACGTCTGGTCTCGTACCTAATCAGTCTCACGAAGTACGTCTCGTGTGCATGGTTCAATATGAGGTCGAAACCAACATATGGTACACGTGCCCGTCCCAAAAATCCTACACATAAACGATCAGAACGTATCTGACTCCAGATATGTCACGACACAACATGACAAAAAATCTCAAAGAAACGCGTATCCAACAAGGATCATAAGACTGCCCAAGTGAGCAACGATAACTCGATCATGAAGGACCGACACGACCACAATGTCGTATTCTGTCAGACAACAGTTCGCAGCATTGTCAACAACGCATATGATATTAACACATAAACCCCAAGGCCGCAGCCAAGGGTCAGAGAAGCATCTCACAGGAATACTCCGGAACATAGGTGCCATTTAGGTCTTATCCCCTAACACAGTTCATGCAATCACAAGGTCACAACCAAGGGTCACGAAAGTATCCACACAGGAATACCCCGGAACATAGGTGCCACTTAGGTCTTATCCCCTAACACATCGGCCCAACAAATCACAGCTCAAAGAAAGAGCACATCATAAAACGTAACAAACAATGATGCATACTCACCACATAAAGTATCAACATACACATGCAATAATGCAACAGGATGATTATCATAATCTAGCAATATTAATTTACCTCAAGCTGGAGACGCTAACCTTTCCACAACCAACATCCCTGAACAAATACACGGGTATCTGAATAATCCAAATGAAGTGCAGTCCATCATTAATACCAAACCACCATCTCGGGTTCAATGATAACTAGCCTTGATATCTAACTTCTCGTACAATAGTCCAAATATAATTCACGTCTCCGTTTCCACTAAACATCTTTAGATTTTATACATTATGATTCATCTCAGTCCAAGCATAATGTGCACACCATCATCCCGACAATTCATATTCCATGATACCATTGCTATATGAATCATAAATGAAATGAAAACGAAACCATTTATTAAACATTATGAACTAGGAAGCATAACTTGCCTCGATACCAATACGATGAAGTTATTACCAATCCCGTCGTCTTCATCTGCAAGATCCGCAGCCCCGACCAAGGCGATCCATGCATTCTCCAATTCCAATCGCAGCACAACGATTAATCATCAACGATCACTTAACGCAACCTAGTGCAATGATCAATTAACAATATGTTCGATAACCATCAACTACCGATATAATCAACCAATCAACTCAACGTTTCAACGACATCTCGATCATACGAAACCAAACCATATCAACTCTTAACAATACGAATACAAGCCGAAATTCGATAATCAATAATTCTAACAATGTCTTTAACATTCTTGGTTCTGACTTCAATCTTAATTTCAGATTAACACGGCTCATCTTTGTAAATTCATAGAAATTCAATTACTAGTTTTCATCACGAATAACCATATACTGAAATTAAGAGTAGTCCTTCCAATTTCCGTAAAATCACGACATATATAACTCAAGAGTTCTTTAAGAACATGAATTAATCCTTAATCATGTTTGTAGCCAACGAAACGACATAATTCGATGGGTTCTATCATCTAAATCATCATTTAATTCATAATCCATGGTATACATCATTTTGTTCTTCCATATAAAATTCATACAACCTCAAGAATACCAACAACACCATAACCATCATTATACGAAGGAGAATGTCAACAACAATATCAAAATCTGAATCAAAGAGAAGAGTTATCCAACATACCTCTTGAAGAAGAATCCCAAAGATCAAACACTTCCAAAATCATCAAGAACTCCAAGCTTCAAGCTTCTAATCAACTTACCAAGGTCTTAACTAAGGTACAAGGGTCGGGATTATGGCCAGGAGTGAGGAGGAATGAAGTTTGGGAGGAAGAGATGTGTTTCCTCTCGTGAGGAAATGAAAGACCCATTTTAAATATATAACCTGCACAGCTTGTTCCGTACGTTAAGACCCAACCTTAACGTATGTAAGCTCTTTAACGTACGCTACATGTCCTGTATAGCGTACGTAATCGGCGTCCAGGGCTCACTGTCTTATTTCACACCTTGTGTTACGTATGTAATACCCTCACCGTTGCGTACGTAATATACAGTTGACTTGCTACAGTAACGTGCCTTCTTAACGTACGTAATGATACATCCTTAACGTACGTAAGGCTCAAAGTTGACTTGCCTGTCCACATCCGCGCCGAAAGCTGCCGACACCGGGCCCACCTGCCGACCACAACTCGATCATATCCGATTCCCTTATTAACGTACGTTGTGTACACAACATAACGTACGTTAAGCTCGCTTAGTTACGTAAGTAAGCTCCATTATGTAGCGTACGTAATGGCTTTCTTACTTAGCCAAAATCCAACTGTTCCTGTCCGTCTCGACATACCGGATACGTAGCACGTACTGAATACATATGCTCGTCCCAATATCAGTCTCATACGATACTTATGATGCACGATACCTCGAATACAACTGTCGACCAAGTACGGCAATTGTACAAATACTCATACAGTATATCCGACATCGAAAAACATATCAAGCATGTAATATCCTAGAATTAAATATAGCCTCGATAGATATACTAGCGCGTCTGTCACAGTTCCCAAAATTATTTATCCATACTGTATCGGTCCCACTTTGTACAGTAAAACTCAGATAAAATAATGTGAAAAATCATAACAAAATTCTAGGATATTACATATCTTCCCACTTAAATAAGTTTCATCCTCGAAACTTAAAATCCTGTCATAATAAATATCTCAATCCCGAAATATCTCAAAATCATGTCACCATGCTCAAATAATCGTCATCAAAACCAAATAACTGAAAGAACATACTTACAGGTCCGTGAAGTCGATGATCTCCCATGATACTAGCATACGACTCCCATACAAAGTCTCGACACATTAACAACACATCGACATCACAAATATGGCAATTTGAAAATATTTCAAAAATTTTTGAATCTCCAAAAATCAGTTTGACTTGAAAGTTGGAAAATTATTTTCAAAAATCACGCTACTACCGCACCGGTAGAGCCACATAACACACATGCCCAGGTTTTACGAAACCCAAGCTCTGATACCATTTTATGTAACAGCCCCAAAACCAACCGGGAATATTATAGTGCCGTGGGCCCCACATTGGAACCCACAAGGCTAAAATCATTTTCGCAAACGTTTCAAATAAGCCAAAGAGGCGAAGACGATAATGTGTTAAATACTAAAATATTTTCAAAATATAGTTTCCAAATACCGTCATCAAATTCCATTTGAAAGCACAAGGCGAAGATGACAACAAGGACATTTAGAAAGTATACACGAGCTGGTAAAATACCGAAAGCCATTATAAAATTTCACACGCAGTGGATAGAGACATAATTAAATACATTTGCAGTGGAATTATAAAAACCAGAAAAGAATACACGAATTCCAACAATCATGCCATAGCCAGTATCACCGGAAAGATCATCCCTTCACCACTGGTACTAGCTCGAACTCCGAGTACCTAAAAGATAAAGCCCACGACGGGGTCAGCCATAATACTCAACAATGATAACAATCACATCACATATACAATTACATATCAATGTAATTACAAGGTAAGGATATTTACAGTGAAACCTTACCGATACATCACAATCCATATCAAATCAATCCTTACCAGAATCCACATCTCGTATTCTCAAGTGACGAATGGATTTAAAATATCCATCTGTACTGTATTCAAAACGATACCAAGATTCTCGAAAACATAAATACATCTCAAATATGGAGTAATTTGTCCATGAACACTCCTGTCCGCTGGGTCGCACAATCGGATCCCAATTCTGATAAAACCGATATCACACTGTACATCTGTACATCAACTGTCCCGAGACAATGGCAAGTCCCGGATATCAATACAAAGCATGAATGCTCACACAATCAACAATGATAAACAATCAATGCATCATAGCGAGAATATCAATGACATGATAACTCCACATTAGATTGACAAAGGATCACCCACGAACGAGAATGCCATGATGTGGTGACCCTAACAAGATCAATGAAGGACTAACAGCGGGAATACCAACAATACGGTAAGCCCCAACAAGATCAATAAGGATCAACAATCGAGAATACCAACAACATGGTAAACTCTAACAAGATCAATAAAGGATCGACAATCAAGAATACCAACGGTATGATAAACTTCAATAAGATCAATAAAGGATCAACAAGCGAGAATACCGACGATACAGTAAACTCTAACAAGATCAATAAGGACCAACAACCAAGAATAACAACGATATGGTAAACTCCAACAAGATCAATAAGGGATCAATAACCGAGAATACCAACGACACGGTAAACTCCAACAAGAGCAATGAGGGATTAACTATCGAGAATACCAATGATACGGTAAACTCCAACAAGATCAAAAAAGGGTCAACAACCAAGAATACCAATGACACGGTGAACTCCAATAGGATCAACAAGGGATCAGCGAAGAAGAATACCAACTACACAGTAATCTCCAACAAGATCAACAAGGGATCAGCAAACGAGAATACCAACGATACGGTAAACTCCAAACGAGATTTATAAAGGCTCAATAACAAACGAATTGACCAACGATATGGTAATTCCATACGAGATTGATAAAGGATCGACAGAGACATATACACGAGAGAATAAAATCATCAATCGTATACAATCACACATATGGGATCTCAAAGACAACCCGACTATCGAACAGGTCCAATTATACATGGACTATGAACGACCAATGAATAAGACTCAAGATGGACGTCACGATACGCCCGATCCGGACATGTGTCCGCGTACAAGCCAGCCACGGGTATTGATCAGATACACGTCTGGTCTCGTACCTAATCAATCTCATGAAGTACGTCTCGTGTGCTCGGTTCAATAGGAGGTCAAAATCAACATATGCTACACGTGCCCACCCCGAAAATCCTACACATGAACGATCAGAATCTATCTGACTCCAGATATGCCATGACACAACATGACAACAAATCTCGAAGAAGCGCGTATCCAACAAGGATCATAATACTTCCCAAGTGAGCAACGATAACTCGATCATGAAGGACCGACACGACCACAATACCGTATTCTGTCAGACAACAGTTCGCAGCATGGTCAACAATGCATATGATATTAACACATAAACCCCAAGGCCGCAGCCAAGGGTCACAGAAGCATCTCACAGGAATACTCTGGAACGTAGGTGCCATTTAGGTCTTATCCCCTAACACAGTTCATGCATTCACGAAATACCCCAAGGTCACAACCAAGGGTCACGAAAGTATCCACACAGGAATACCCCATAACATAGGTGCCACTTAGGTATTATCCCCTAACACATCGGCCTAACAAATCACAGCTGAAAGAAAGAGCACATCACAAAACGTAACAAACAATGATGCATACTCACCACATGAAGTATCAACATACACATGCAATAATGCAACAGGATGATTATCATAATCTAGCAATATTAATTTACCTCAAGCTGGAGACGCTAACCTTTCCACAACCAACATCCCTGAACAAATACACGGTTATCCTAATAATCCAAATGAAGTGCAGTCCATCATTAATACCAAACCACCATCTCGGGTTCAATGATAACTAGCCTTGATATCTAACTTCTCGTACAATAGTCCAAATATAATTCACGTCTCCGTTTCCACTAAACATATTTAAATCTTATACATTATGATTTATCTCAGTCCAAGCATAATGTGCATACAATCATCCCGACAATTCATATTCCATGATACCATTGCTATATGAATCATAAATAAAATAAAAATGAAACCATTTATTAAACATTATGAACTGAGCAAGCATAACTTGCCTCGATACCAATACAAAGAAGTTGTTACCAATCCCGTCGTATTCATCTACAAGCTCCGCAGCCCCGACCAAGGCGATCCATGCATTCTCTAATTCCAATCGCAGCACAACGATTAAACATCAACGATCACTTAACGCAACCTAGTGCAATGATCAATTAACAATATGTTCGATAACCATCAACTACCGATATAATCAACCAATCAACTCAACGTTTCAACGACATCTCGATCATACGAAACCAAATCATATCAACACTTAACAATACAAATACAATCCGAAATTCGATAATAAATAATTCTAACAATGTCTTTAACATTCTTGGTTCCGACTTCAATCTTAATTTCAGATTATCACGACTCATATTTGTAAATTCATAAAGATTCAATTACTGGTTTTCATCACGAATAACCATATACCGAAATTAACAGTAATCCTTCCTATTTCCGTAAAATCACGACATATATAAGTCAAGAGTTCTTTAAGAACATGAATTAATCCATAATCATGTTTGTAGCCAACAAAACGACGTAATTCGATGGGTTCTATCATCTAAACCATCATTTAATTCATAATCCAAGGTATACATCATTTTGTTCTTCCATATAAAATTCATACATCCTCAAGAATACCAACAACACCGTAACCATCATTATACAAAGGAGAACGTCAACAATAATATCAAAATCTGAATCAAAGAGAAGAGTTATCCAACATACCTCTTGAAGAAGAATCCGAAAGATCAAACACTTCTAAAATCATCAAGAACTCCAAGCTTCAAGCTTCTAATCAACTCACCAAGGTCTTAACCAAGGTACAAGGGTCGGGATTATGTCCAGGAGTGAGGAGGAATGACGTTTGGGAGGAAGAGATGTATTTCCTCTCATGGGGAAATGAAAGACCCATTCTAAATATATAACCTACACAGCTTGTTCCGTATGTTAAGATCCAAACTTAACGTATGTAAGCTCTTCAACGTACGCTACATGTCCTGTATAGCGTACGTAATCGGCGTCCAGGGCTCACTGTCTTATTTCGCACCTTGTGTTACGTACGTAATACCCTCACCGTAGCGTACGTAATACACAGTTGACTTGCTACAGTAACGCGCCTTCTTAACGTACGCAATGATACATCCTTAACGTACGTAAGGCTCAAAGTTGACTTGCCTATCCACATCCGCACCGAAAGCTGCCAACACTGGGCCCATCTGCCGACCACAGCTCGAGCCTATCCAATTCCCTTCTTAATGTATGTTGTGTACACAACTTAACGTACGTTAAGCTTGCTTGGTTACGTACGTAAGCTCCATTATGTAGCGTACGTAATGGCTTTCTTACTTAGCCAAAATCCAACTGTTCATGTCCATCTCGACATACCGGATATGTAGCACATACTGAATACATATGCTCGTCCCAATATCATTCTCATACGATACTTCTGATGCACGATACCTCGAATACAACTGTCGACCAAGTACGGCAATTGCACAAATACTCATACAGTATATCCGACATCGAAAAACATATCAAGCATGTAATATCCTAGAATTAAATATAGCCTCGATAGATATACTGGCACGTCTGTCACAGTTCCCAAAACTATTTATCCATATTGTATCGGTCCCACTCTGTACAGTAAAACTCAGATAAAATAATTTGAAAAATCGTAACGAAATTCTAGGATATTACATATCTTCCCACTTAAATAAGTTTCGTCCTTGAAACTTAAAATCCTATCATAATCAATATCTCAAAATCATGTCACCATGCTCAAATAATTGTCATCAAAACCAAATAACTGAAAGAACATACATACTTACAGGTCCGTAAAGTCGATGATCTCCCATGATACTAGCATACGACTCCCATACAAAGTCTTGACACAATAACAACACACCGGCATCGCAAATATGGCAATTTGAAAATATTTCAAAAATTTTGGAATCTCCAAAAATCAGTTTGACTCGAAAGTCGGAAAATTATTTTCAAAAATCACGCTACTACCGCACCGGTAGAGCACATAACACATGCCCGGGTTTTACGAAACTCGTGGTCTGATAACATTTTCTGTAACACCCCCAAAACCAACCGGGAATATTACAGTGCCGTGGGCACCACATTGGAACCCACAAGGCTAAAATCATTTTCGCAAACGTTTCAAATACGTCAAAGAGGTGAAGACGATAATGTTTTAAATACTCAAATATTTTCAAAATATAGTTTCCAAATACCGTCATCAAATACCATTTGAAAGCACAAGGCGAAGAAGCCAAAAAGGACATTTAGAAAGTATACACGAGCTGGTAAAATACCGAAAGCCATTATAAAATTTCACACGCAGCAGATAGAGACATAATTAAATACATTTGCAGCGGAATTATAAAAACCAGAAAAGAATACACGAATTCCAACAATCATTCCATAGCCAGTATCACCGGAAAGCTCATCCCTTCACGACCGCTACTAGCTCGAACTCTGAGTACCTAAAAGATAAAGCCCACGACGGGGTCAGCCATAATACTCAACAATGATAACAATCACATCACATATACAATTACATATCAATGTAATTACAAGGTAAGGATATTTACAGTGAAACCTTACCAATCCATCACAATCCATATCAAATCAATCCTTACCATAATCCACACCTCGCATTCTCAAGTGACGAATGGATTTAAAATAACCATCAGTACTGTATTCAAAACGATACCAAGATTCTCGAAAACATAAATACATCTCAAATACGGAGTAATTTGTCCATGACCACTCCTGTCCTCTGGGTCGCACAATCGGATCCCAATTCTGATAAAACCGATATCACACTATACATCTGTAGATCAACTGTCCCGAGACAATGGCAAGTCCCGGATACCAATACAAAGCATGAATGCTCACACAATCAATAATGATAAATAACCAATGCATCAGAGCGAGAATATCCAATGACATGATAACTCCACACAAGATTGACAAAGGATCACCCACGAACGAGAATGCCATGATATGGTGACCTCAACAAGATCAATGAAGGACTAACAGACAGAAATACCACCAATACGGTAAGCCCCAACAAGATCAATAAGGATCAACAACCGAGAATACCAACGACGTGGTAAACTCCAACAAGAACAATAAAGGATCGACAGCCGAGAAGACCAACAGTACGATAAACTCCAATAAGATCAATAAAGGATCAGCAAGCGAGAATACCGACGATACAGTAAACTCTAACAAGATCAATAAGGACCAACAACCGAGAATAACAACGATATGGTAAACTCCAAAAAGATCAATAAGGGATCAACAACCGAGAATACCGACGACACGGTAAACTCCAACAAGAGCAATGAGGGATTAACAATCGAGAATACCAATGATACGGTAAGGGTCAACAACCGAGAATACCAATGACACGGTGGACTCCAAAAGGATCAACAAGGGATCAGCGAATGAGAATACCAACTACACAGTAATCTCCAACAAGATCAACAAGGGATCAGCGAATGAGAATACCAACGATACGGTAAACTCCAAACGAGATTTATAAAGGCTCAGTAACAAACGAATTGACCAACGATATGGTAATTCCATACGAGATCGATAAAGGATCGACAGAGACATATACACGAGAGAATAAAATCATCAACCGTATACAATCACACATATGGGATCTCAAAGACAACCCGACTATCGAACAGGTCCGATTATACATGGACTATGAACGACCAATCAATAAGACTCAAGATGGATGTCACGATATGCCCGATCCGGACATGTGTCCATGTACAAGCCAACCACGGGTATTGATCAGATACACGTCTGGTCTCGTAACTAATAAGTCTCACGAAGTATGTCTCGTGTGCACGGTTCAATATGAGGTCGAAACCAACATATGCTACACGTGCCCGCCCTGAAAATCCTACACATGAACAATCACAACGTATCTGAATCCAGATATGCCACGACACAACATGACAATAAATCTCGAAGAAACGCATATCCAACAAGGATCATAAGACTTCCCAAGTGAGCAACGATAAATCGATCATGGAGGACCGACATGACCACAATGTCGTATTCTGTCAGACAACAGTTCGCAGCATGCTCAACAATGCATATGATATTAACACATAAACCCCAAGGCCGCATCCAAGGGTCACGGAAGCATCTCACAGGAATACTCCGGAACGTAGTTGCCATTTAGGTCTTATCCCCGAACACAGTTCATGCAATCACGAAATACCCCAAGGTCGCAACCAAGGGTCACGAAAGTATCCACACAGGAATACCCTGGAACATAGGTGCCACTTAGGTCTTATCCCCTAACACATCGGCCCAACAAATCATAGCTCAAAGAAAAGCACATCACAAAACGTAACAAACAATGATGCATACTCACCACATGAAGTATCAACATACACATGCAATAATGCAACAGGATGATTATCATAATCTAGCAATATTAATTTACCTCAAGCTGGAGACGCTAACCTTTCCACAACCAACATCCCTGAACGAATACACGGTTATCCAAATAATCCAAATGAAGTACAATCCATCATTAATACCAAACCACCATCTCGGGTTCAATGATAACTAGCCTTGATATCTAACTTCTCGTACAATAGTCTAAATATAATTCACGTCTCCGTTTCCACTAAACATCTTTAAAATTATATACATTATGATTTATCTCAGTCCAAGCATAATGTGCATACCATCATCCCGACAATTCATATTCCATGATACCATTGCTATATGAATCATAAATGATATGAAAACGAAACCATTTATTAAAGATTATGAACTAAGCAAGCATAACTTGCCTCGATACCAATACGATGAAGTTGTTACCAATCCCATCGTCTTCATCTACAAGCTCCGCAGCCCCGACCAAGGCGATCCATGCATTCTCCAATTCCAATCACAGCACAACGGTTAATCATCAACGATCACTTAACGCAACCTACTGCAATGATCAATTAACAATATGTTAGATAACCATCAATAACCTATATAATCAACCAATCAACTCAACGTTTCAACGACATCTGGATCATACAAAACAAAACCATATCAACTCTTAACAATACGAATACAATCCGAAATTCGATAATCAATAATTCTAACAATGTCTTCATCATTCTTGGTTCTGACTTCAATCTTAATTTCGGATTAACACGGCTCATCTTTGTAAATTCATAGAAATTCAATTACCAGTTTTCATCACGAATAACCATATACCGAAAATAACCGTAATCCTTCCAATTTCCATAAAATCACGACATATATAACTCAAGAGTTCTTTAAGAACATGAATTAATCCATAATCATGTTTGTAGCCAACAAAACAACGTAATTCGATGGGTTCAATCATCAAAACCATCATTTAATTCATAATTCAAGGTATACATCATTTTGTTCTTCCATATAAAATTCATACAACCTCAAGAATCATAACAACAACACCGTAACCATCATTATACGAAGGAGAACGTCAACAACAATATCAAAATATGAATCAAAGAGAAGAGTTATCCAACATACCTCTTGAAGAATCCCAAAGATCAAACACTTCAAAATCATCAAGAACTCCAAGCTTTGAGCTTCTAATCAACTCGCCAATGTCTTAACCAAGGTACAAGGGTCGGGATTATGGCCAGGAGTGAGTATAAATGAAGTTTGGGAGGAAGAGATATGTTTTCTCTCGTGAGGAAATGAAAGACCCATTCTAAATATATATCCTGCACAGCTTGTTACGTACGTTAAGACCCAACCTTAACATATGTAAGCTCTTTAACGTACGCTACATGTCCTGTATAGCGTATGTAATTGGCATCTAGGGCTCACTGTCTTATTTTGCACCTTGTGTTACGTACGTAATACCCTCACCGTAGCGTACGTAATACACAGTTGACTTGCCACAGTAACGCGCCTTCTTAACGTACGTAATGATACATCCTTAACGTACGTAAGGCTCAAAGTTGACTTGCCTGTCCACATCCGCGCCGAAAGCTGCCGACACCGGGCCCACCTGCCGACCACAGCTCGATCCTATCCGATTCCCTTCTTAACGTACGTTGTGTACACAACTTAACGTATGTTAAGCTTGTTTAGTTACGTACGTAAGCTCCATTATGTAGCGTACATAATGGCTTTCTTACTTAGCCAAAATCCAACTGTTCCTGTCCGTCTCGACATACCGGATACGTATACGCACATACTGAATACATATGCCCATCCCAATATCTTTCTCATACGATACTTCTGATGCACGATACCTCGAATACAACTGTCGACCAAGTACAGCAATTGTAAAAATACTCATACAGTATATCCGACATCGAAAAACATATCAAGCATGTAATATCCTAGAATTAAATATAGCCTCGATAGATATACTGGCGCGTTTGTCACAGTTCCCAAAATTATTTATCCATACTGTATCGGTCCCGCCCTGTACAGTAAAACTCAGATAAAATAATGTGAAAAATCGTAACGAAATTCTAGGATATTACATATTGATGAGTTTACCAAGGTCGTTTCACTTGAGGATAGTTTTTATTTGTTAAAATTACAATAATTATGAATTCAAAAAATAATAATATCTAAACATTCTAAATAATGGGTTTTGATTATGTCTAGTTTGTAGAAATACAAATACAGGAAATAAATTCTAAATAAGAACTTTAAGTACAATAATTTAAATAAGATAAGGTAGTAAGAATAAAATGAATTTAATGTAGAATTATGATGTTTTTGATAATAAAGATTCTAGGGATTCGTATAATTAAATAAATAACTCGAGCATTATTTCAATTTGTTAAATATAAGATTTAATAATTAGATAAATATTATATCTTCAGGAAAAATAATTTGATGACTTTCGTATTCACAAATTATTTTAACATAAGTTTTTATTTAAATAACCTAATTACTTCATCCAACTAAATAATACCTTTGAGATTTATATTTAGTTCCTTGGACTAAATAGTACCTTTCGGATTAATAATTAACCTTTTTTAATTAATTTATATTTACAAAAATATTTCCTTCCGGTCTCTATTTTTGCATTTGTGAATAATATCAATTTAAATTAAAGAAGGCACATTAATAAATTTAATATAAGCTCGAGTATTTAATTTAAGTCAACCTAACCCTAGAATATAAAATTTCGCTCAAATTCATATTGACAGGTAAATTTAAGAGACATATAAATATTGACATATTCAGAATAAATACAACAGGAATTAAAAGAAGTTACTTGAAGTAGACAAATTAAATTGAAAGGAAAATGCTGAAACTGATAGAAATAGACTTATCCCAATACGTCAATTGATCCAAGCAGCTTGAATGTAACGTACGAACTTAAACTGCAAAATTATAATAATAAATAAAAATATAAAGGCGAATTTTATCTGATAAAAATAATATTAACTAAACTTTATTTGGAATATAATTTGAGGTGCAGTATTTATTTATGTATATTACAGTACAAATATATAGAACATAAATACATAAAATAAATCGAAAAACTAAAATTATATTCTGTATCATCACTAAAATATAATGCTACGAACTGTTTCTTTCCTCTCTACTCTCTCCTTTTTCTATGTTGAGAGGGTACTGCTATTTATAGCAGTACATGAACCTGCAATTGAAATATGCTGCTCATTATTGTAGCATCTTATCCCTTCAATTATTTTACAACGTTCAAAGACAATCAGTATCAACAGCAATCAGCAAGGATGGGCAAATTAAAGGAAAGGCAAGGAAAGGCCATACAATATGATCTGCCACGTCATCTCTGACATGACAAAATTTTCACTCGCGTGTGAGACCCACGCGCCAATCTGACGGTTCTGGTCCGGCGCGTGTGACTCACGCACTGTACATGAGACTGGGCGTTGGCTGACATGGTGGACTGACGTGTGGCTGGCGCGCTGACGTGGAGTGACATGTGGCCTCGTATTATTGGTTCTTTTGTGATAGGCGTGTGCTGGGCGTGTGCCTTGCTGATGTGGCGTGACACATGACAGTTTCTTATTGGATGGTCTGTACACGTGTGTAATGACATGGAACTCGGTTGGCATGTGTTGTGATGCCATGCTGACATCATCCAACGAATCTGGTTCCACCACTTGTCTTGATATCAGTGGTCTGCGCATGTTATATTTCCTCCAAAAACTTCGAACGACCATAACTTCTTCATACGAACTCGGATTCGAATGAACTTTTTTTTCAAAATGATCGTCTCGCGACGAGACGAATAAAACGAGACCACTCATGAACATATTCGGAATATTCAAAAATATCGCCCCTAAAATGACATATATGTCTTCACCCGGTGTGCTAATCTGCAGATAAAATCTAATTCCCATTAATATAACAAAAATTACACACAATTACTAAAAATTACAATTGAAGTAAATAATGCAAATACACGAAAAATAATATAAATTATCACAAAAAATACATAAATATATATATAGTATTCAATAAAAATACTAACAAAAGTATACCAAACAGCAAGTACGCCCAAGTTTTCAAATAGGTATCCATATGACCTACTCATCTTGAGATGTGGATATGTATGCCCACGTCTTCATAGAGATCCACATGGTTTAATGAGTTAGAGTTGAAGGCAAGTACGCCAAAGTCTTTGAATAGGGATCCAAACAGCTACTCATCGTGGGATGAGGGCAAGTACGCCCATACATAGGGATACATACGACCTACTCATCTCGAGATGAGGGTAAGTACACCTATGTCTTCGAATATGGATCCATAGGAATTATTCAGTTTGAAATGAGGACAAGTAGTAGGAATCCATATGGCCTACTCATCTCAATATGAAGAAGGTGCGCTGAAGTCTTCAAATAGGGATCCGTATGGCATACTCATCTCGAGATGAGGACAAGTATGCCCAGGTCTCTATACGTATCCATATGATTTACTGAGCTCGAGTTGAGAGCAAGTATGCCCAACTCTCCAAATAGGGATCTGCGTGGCTTGTAATATCCGCGATTTTGATTTTCGGTAAATTTATCTTTTTGGGCGGAAGTCCGTCTTAGCAACTCGCTTGTGACAATTTCATCATTATGAGAATGATTAATTCTGCACTTTTTGTCATCCGAGTTTGTTTCGGTGTCGTTTTGATGAGTTTCGTGTTCCTTAGCGGTTTATCCGCACTTGAGTTCGATTCTTGCGAATCTCGTTCAACTGTTGTTTCGAGTTTCTCATAGGTTCATTAACGTTGTTATACGTGTTGGGAGCTTCTATTTGATTATTCGTTATCGTATCGTGATGTTTCGCACATTTGGGCCATTTCGTAATTTCCCAAAGTTTTGGGGTGTTTGCCTTCGTATCGTCCTTTCAACCTTCGAGTTGTCAGAACCATGTATTTGTTTAGTGATTAACTCGTGTTTTGAATGTTATACTATTCGTCGTGTTCGTTCCGTATGTTTTCGGGAATTTGAGTCGTCGAGTCATGGCGGCAGGGCACTGGCCGGCCAGGTGCAGCAGGGACTGGCCAGGTGCGCACGAGCATGGCACATGAGCTGGGCGCACGATCCGGCACTCATGCGGCCATGACTGCACGCGCATGAGCGAGTGATCATACTCGGTGCTCGTGCATCTCGACAGACGCCTGGAAGTGGCACGCACGACCGGCCGCTCGTGCGTGTCTGCTCGTGCGTTGCTGGGCAGTATTAATAAGGTCGGGCAGATTATTTCTTCACTCGTTTTCTCAGCCATTTCATCTCCTCCGCAGCCTATACTTGGAGAACACGAAGACATGATGTTATTCTATCAATCCACGAAGTTCTTGAGTTTCTAACGTCGATTAATCATCCCATAACCTCCTCCGATCGACCGAATCAAGGTTACATTTTCTACAAATCTAGTTTTGGAGAAATTGGGGATTTTATTCGATTTTGTCCGTTTAATCCGAGTTAACCTAGATTAGTGATGGATTATTGATTATTAAGTTGTATTCTACCAATTTGCTTGTTGTTCCATGGTTTGATTGCTAAGGATTCATTGTTATGTTGAGTTCCTAATGGATGCCTTGAAGGTGTCCGGTAGAATGTCATAGAAGGGATTTCGGGCGTTCTACGATTATTCTTCCTCGTACTATCGTTGATTTATTGATGATATGATGTTAGGGTCGAGTTCCTTGCGAAGAGCTCGTGTTGAACCCTTCCGTTCGTCGTCGTCTTCATTTTCTATAACATCGAGTGTTTCGAAGTTTCCCGGGCAAGCAGTGTTCGACGGAGTACTTGCATGCCGATTTCGAGGCAAGTACCTTGTTCATACATTTATTATTTTGTGGATATGATGATCGGTGATCGTCTTGGTGTGTTTGATCGGTTGTTGGAAATAAAGCTTCAAAAGATTCGGTTTAGCCTCGTTAAAGGCTCTCTTTCAAAACGCGTGTGTGTTTTGTGTGAACAGTGTGTTTTGTGAATGGTTAAGTGAACTCTATGAATATGCTTGGTGTTGATGTTGTGCTTTGATCATATATATAAATATATTATCTCATTTCAGTGCGTTGTGATTTGACAATTGTGTCGTGCTAAGTGTTTGAAGTCTCTATGTGGATTATTGTGATATCCTTGGCGTACTGTGTTATGTGTGTGAATGTGTGGACATTGGCGGGGTCTACGGTGACACATGGCTTGTGATCATGTGGTCAGGATGCAACGAGTGATTGATCCAACCATGAGAGCCTAAGAAAAACTATGGTGACACATGGCTTGTGATCATGTGGTAAGGATGCAACAAGTGATTTATCCAACCGTGAGCGCCTAAGAATACCTACGGTGGCACATGGCATGCGATCATTGTAATACCCGTACTTTTTTTGACTATTTGACCTTGCCGTTTCCCTTGTGTTAACGCTCTGTAAATGCTTGGAGATGTTGTTGATATTGTTTTTGAGTTTCGTATCTCGTTTAGTTGTTGATCGTGTCGTTTAGGACCTTGCGGAAATGTTCTGGACCGGAGATATAACGCACGCTAGGCCTAGGCTAACGCACGCTAATTCTGCCTGATTAGCGCACGCTAGCTTTGAGCCGTAGCGCGCGCTAAGAAGATCGATCAGTCGAACCAACATTTCAAATCGCTCTCTGGATAGCGGATTAACGCACGCTAGGGTTGTTAGCGCGCTATTCGTGGTTAGTAGCGCACGCTAACACCCGTCCGTAGCGCACGCCACCGCCGGGTCGGAGAGGCAATGAAGTTACCAGATTTTCTGGACTATCAGGTAGCGTACGCTAGGCTTCGGCTAGCGCACGCTAGAGTTATGGAATAGCGCACGCTAAGTCTTAGCGCTAGCGCACGCTAAGTGTTGAGCAGGGCAGAGACAGTAAGTTCCACATTTTGGACTAGCGCACGCTAGATACAGACGATTAGCGCACGCTAACGGAACCGGCAGAAACCACTGGACTATCCAGTGACTTCGCTAGCGCACGCTAATGAAGGAGGCGTAGCGTGCGCTAGACTGGACAGTTATAAATATGGCAGTTGACTTTATTTTCGTCATTTCTCACCTTCTTCACTCCTTTTCTACGGGAATCACTCGGGAGAGGCGATCTTAGGCGATTGGAAGTGATCTTCCTTCTAACAACAATATATTTGGTTGGAGAACAAGAATTTCTCAACATCTAATTCCTTCGAACGTCCGAATCAAGGTAAAAATCCTTAGAACCCTACCTTTTGGGAATTTTGCGGTTTTTCGTAGATTCGTCCGTTTTACCCGCTTTGAAGCTTGAGAACCTTGAGATTATGATGTATCTATACCGTATGTATAACTTTCCTACGATTTTATGGTTTAGATTGTACCGTTTTCGGACTTGTGAGATTTAGAACGATTTTCCAACCTTTAGTTGATTATCCGTATATCTTTACGAATCGTAGACGGGTTTGGGGAGTTCCTTCGTGTAGTTTGAATATGGATGAGTAATTATCATACTCCTTGCGAATCGTTTAGGTGCCTAAGCGCGTTCTTGGACCTACCGAACTCATACCCTTCCTCCATTCGATTTCTCGATGTCTCAAAGGCAAGTATACATTTATGATTGTGCGTTCTCGACTTTGAAAGTAAGAGGAATTGATGGCATGATATGAACGAACCGTTTTTACGGCATTCATAGATATATTAATGGCATATTATGAACGAACCGTTTTTACGGCATTCATATATGTATTGTTGGCATGTAACGAACGAACCGTTTTGACGGCATTCCTACATGTAACGGCGTATGATATGAACGAACCGTTTTTACGGCATTCACATACGTCATAAGATTTTAGTCATTCCGGAATACTAGTCTTGAATTGATGAATTGACGGATTACATTTACTTTATTGTCGAGGAGTATTGTGTTTCATACTTGATATACTTGCACTAGCTATTCGACGGCTAACCCCTTTATGGGGGAAATACGTTTCATGTATTTCAGGTTCCAGAAGATCGGACAGGCAGGTACCGGGTCGGCATGAAGATGGTGGGCAAGTGTGATACTGTGTTGGTCTTCCAGTTATGTTTTGAGCTTTCCATTCAGTGTTGTTGTACTGGATTGGTTATTGAATACTCGAGTATTGTTTTTCCTCTTTCCTTGAAGTTCCTACTGTGTTTGCCGAAGTATTGACTTGTGATGTAATGTCTGTGAATACATTGGTTATGTTTTTTTTTGAATACCTTTGTATCGTCTTTCTTCTCATTATATGTAGACCTTCTCGGTCAAGTTTTATAGTTCCGTGTGTGTTTAGCCTTGTGTGTCCCACGGCGGGGCTCACGGCGCTGTAATATACCCTGAACAACTTGGGGGTGTTACAGAATATGGTATCAGAGCTTAGGTCTATGGATACCTAGGCTGTCGGTCTTTTGGGTCGAATGAGTCGTCAACTTCCCACAGTATCACTACTGTGCCATCATCACAGTGCGACCGGTACTTGTAAGACCTTTTTACTCTTCTGATGTTTCCTTATTCATTATGCTTCATCTATGGATGTTCTTGAGAATCGATCACCTTAATGACGTGTGTTTGAATTGTGCTTACGTACCTTGTGTGTTCTTCAGTATGTCAGCTGGTAGGGGCCGTGGCCGTGGTCGTGGCCGTGGACGAGGAAGAGGTCGTGGCGCGGCCGTTTCCATCAGTTCAGTTGCGGGATCGACCAACCCCAGTTTGTCGAACTCGGTGCATCCCGACACCGAGAGTCAGCACGACCAATCAGACGGTCAGGGGAACAACGCGGACGTTGGAGTGGCGAATGCACTTCAACAATTGGCTACTCAGATGACTATTCGCCCAAAGCTCATTGAATAACCCGAACCCAAACACGGATGCCTTGCTTCAGAACGTAATCCGTATGCACCCTCCACAGTTTGGCGGTGCCACAGACCCGTTAGGCTGGGAAGACTGGCTAGCGGAATTAGAGAAGATTTTCGAGGCGGTTGATTGCCCCGAGGTGAGGAAAGTACCAATTGCTCAGTATTTCCTTACTAAGGAGGCCGCTACTTGGTGGAAGGTCATCAAGCCACAGGATCGTATTGCCTCGTGGGATGAATTTAAAGAGATCTTGGAGGCCGAGTTTTGCCCTTGGCCGGTACGAGAGAGCCGAATCCGAGCCTTCTTCGAGGCTAAACCACAGGATATTCCCGTTTCACAGGCGATCGTGGAGTACAATCAACAATTGATCCATGTGAAGGATCAAGTACATGTAGCGTGATAAGATCCGTTATTTTGATATGCGGATGAAATTGGACTTACGACGGTACATGGCCGGATTTGCTTGTACCACGCTGAAAGAGTATCAGGACAGAGCCTTAGCCCATGATATGTTGAGCCCCGACAACGATACCGTCGAAGAACCGAAGAAACAGAAAGTCGCGGGAAATTTTTCTGGATCTAAAGGTGGCAACTTTCAGAAGTCTCAGACGACTAACCGTTTCTCCGGACAGTCGTCGCATTCTAATAAAGGGAAGAGGGGTTACCGTTCCACTCCAGGTACCTCAAATCGCACGGTGACTTGCTATAATTGTGGCCGCCCAGGCCACTTGAATTCGGAATGCTACTTTCCACCATTAAAGTGTCACACGTGTGGACAGATGGGGCATAGAGCGGTTTATTGCTCCGAGCCGAACCAGACTTTGGACACTCGGGCTTCTGCCCCAACGCCACTTGATCAAGGTATTAATCAGCGGCAATCTTTTGGTCAACCTCAGCAGAATTTCGACAGGGGCCGGGGTCGGGGCCAGAATGCTGGAGGGGGGAACTCTAGCGTCGGTTCGGTACAACCACGGGTTTATGAGATGCGCCGAGCAGATGAACCCGACGCGGCGGTGGCTTCAGGTACCATTCATATTCTATCTCATCCAGTCCGTGTACTTTTTGATTCGGGTGCTACACATTCTTTTATTTCCTTGGAGTGTGTACGCCGTTTGAATATAACTTGTTTGACTGCTTGCGATCCCTTCATCGTGAAACTGCCAAGCGGGGATAGAATTGTGGGGAACCGGGAGATTAGAGATTTTCCGGTGATTATATCCGGTATGGAATGGTTATCGAACCTGATTGTAGTTGATATGGAAGGCGAGGATGTAATCCTCGGTGAGGATTGGCTTGATAGTCATCAAGCGATTATGAATTACCGTACCAAGGTTATCACCATGATGATCGAAGACGGTGCAGTACTCATTTTTGGGGCGTAAGTCGGAACTACCCAAGTTACTTATCAGTGCCATGAAGGCCGTAAAACTTTTGAATAAAGGTTGTGCGGGCTATTGGTGTTATGCCTTGAAAATGGAAGGAAACGAAGTCGATCTCTCTTCGATTTCGGTTGTTAATGAGTATCCTGATGTTTTTCCGGATGACCTCCCGGGATTACCGCCAGATCGAGAAATAGAGTTTACCGTGGACTTAGAGCCAGATGCGGCTCCGATTTCTAAAGCACCTTACCGGATGGCACCTTCCGAAATGCAAGAATTGAAGAATCAGTTGGGAGAACTTCTGGAAAAAGGGTACATCAGACCGAGCGCTTCGCCTTGGGGCGCGCTGTTCTTTTGTGAGGAAGAAGGATGGTTCACTACGTTTGTGCATTGACTACCGTGAGCTGAACAAAGTAACCATCAAGAACAAGTATCCTTTGCCACGTATAGATGATTTATTTGATCAATTGCAAGGGGCTGCAGTTTTCTTGAAAATTGATTTAAGATCTGGGTATTATCAACTCAGGGTGAGGGAGTCCGACGTTCCGAAGACGGCATTTCGGACGAGATATGGGCATTATGAATTTGTAGTTATGCCTTTTGGGTTGACCAACGCGCCGGCAGTATTCATGCAGTTAATGAATAAGATATTCATCGAGTACCTCGACAGGTGTGTAGTCGTCTTTATTGACGACATCTTAATTTATTCACGAGATAAGGAGGAACATGCCCGACACTTGCGTTTGGTTTTAGACATTTTGAGAACCGAGCACCTCTATGCAAAATTCTCGAAATGTGAGTTTTGGTTGGAGGAAGTCATGTTTCTCGGCCATGTGATTTCGGCCGAAGGGGTTCGTGTAGACCCGCAGAAAATCGAGGCAGTGCTAGGTGGGCACCGCCTAAAAATGTTAAGGAGGTTCGTAGCTTTTGGCCTTGGTGGGTATTACCGTCGGTTTGTCGAGGGTTCTCGAAACTCGCTCGACCGCTACGAAATTACTCGAGAAGACCGAAAAGTTTGTTTGGACGGATGAGAGGCAGAGCTTCGATGAACTAAAGAGACGATTGACTTCAGCGCCGATTCTAACTTTACCACATGGTAGCGAAGGCTTTGCGATTCTGATGACGCTTGGTCAAGGCCTGGGTTGTGTCCTTATGCAGCATGATAAGACAATAGCTTTTGCGTCACGACAATTAAAGCCTTACGAAATGAACTATCCTACTCACGATTTGGAATTAGCCGCAATTGTCTTCGCACTCAAGATTTGGCGACATTATTTGTATGGTTCACCGTGCCGGATTTATACCGATCACAAGAGTCTGAAGTATATTTTCAGTCAGAAGGAGCTGAATATGAGACAGCGGCGTTGGTTAGAGTTGATAAAGGATTATGACTTGGAAATTCTTTACCACCCCGGAAAAGCTAATGTCGTTGCGGATGCATTGAGTCGCAAATCGGCATCTCTTCAAATGCTCGAGGTTCTTACACCTCAGACGAAAATCCGTCAGGACTTAATTGAGCAAGGGATAGAAGTTCGGCTTCAACGAGTACAGGGGCAGCTGTGTACTCTCGAAATTACTTCGTCTTTAGTTGATGACATCAAAGGGAAGCAGTGGAGTGACCCGATGATTTCTCAACTGAAGGAAGATGTAATTAAAGGAAAAGCTCCTGGCTTTATGGTACACGAAGATAGTATTCTGAGATTTCAAGGCAGGCTTTGTGTTCCGAACGATTTAGAGTTGAGACAGAGAATTCTCCGAGAAGCGCATGCTACGCCTTACTCAATCCACCCCGGGACGAGTAAGATGTACAAAGATTTGAAGCGAAATTTTTGGTGGAATAACATGAAGAAGGATGTTACGGAGTTTGTACTACGGTGCTTGACGTGCCAACAAGTCAAGATTGAACATCAACGACCAATGGGTTGTTGAAACCGCTTCCCATTCCCAGTGGAAGTGGGAAGACATTTCTATGGATTTCATCATCGCATGCCGAGAACTCGGGCCAATGAATATGATTTGGGTGGTTGTCGACCGGTTGACCAAGTCTGCACACTTTTTGGGTATTAAGGATACTTGGGGGCCGGATAGACTGGCTCGAACCTTTATTGCTGAGATCGTGAGGTTACACGGTGCCCCCAAAACCATTGTTTCTGATCGAGACGGCCGTTTCGTGTCGCACTTTTGGCAGGCCGTTCATCAGGCTTTGGGTACTGAGTTGAGATTGAGCACTTCTTTTCATCCTCAGTCGGATGGTCAGACAGAGAGGACGATTCAAACGTTGGAAGATATGTTGTGGGCTTGTGCCTTAGACTGGAGTAATGATTGGGAGCTTCACTTGCCGTTGATCGAGTTTGCTTACAATAATAGTTGGCATGCGTCGATCCAAATGGCACCCTTCGAGGCACTTTATGGTAGGCGATGTAGGTCGCCATTGTGTTGGGACGAGGCTTCTGAGCTAGTTGGGACGGAGCCGGATATGTTGGTGGAGACTAAGGAAAAGATTACTATTATCCGGGACCGATTATTGGCTGCCTGCAGTCGTCGAAATCTTATGTCGATACTCGCTGTCGACCCTTGGAGTTCGAAGTGGGGATCATGTCTTGCTCAAGGTGTCGCGACCCGTGGAGTTTTCCGCTTCGGGAAAAAGGGGAAACTTAGTCCGAGGTATATCGGACCTTTCGAGATTTTGGACAGAGTTGGAGATTTAGCTTATCGCTTGGCGTTACCTCCAGCTTTGAGTCACGTCCATAGTGTTTTTCATGTGTCTCAATTGAGAAAGTACGTACCGGATCCGAGCCACATCATCGACTACAGTGAGATTGACGTAGCCGAGGATATTACCTTTCCGGAGAGACCCGTAAAGATCCTTGAGCGTCGCGAGAAACAACTTCGGCATAAGACCATTCCACTGGTTAAAGTGCAATGGTCGAGACATGGAGTCGAGGAGGCAACTTGGGAGACGGAAGAGAAGATGCGGGTGGAATACCCCGAACTGTTTATTTCTTAAGTTTCGGGACGAAACTTCTTTTTAGAGGGGGAGAATGTAATACCCGTACTTTTTTTGACTGTTTGACCTTGCCGTTTCCCTTGTGTTAACGCTCTGTAAATGCTTGGAGATGTTGTTGATATTGTTTTTGAGTTTCGTATCTCGTTTAGTTGTTGATCGTGTCGTTTAGGACCTTGCGGAAATGTTCTGGACCGGAGATATAACGCACGCTAGGCCTAGGCTAACGCACGCTAATTACCTTTGATTAGCGCACGCTAGCT
This sequence comes from Orobanche coerulescens, assembly GCA_033398695.1. Taxonomy (NCBI): domain Eukaryota; kingdom Viridiplantae; phylum Streptophyta; class Magnoliopsida; order Lamiales; family Orobanchaceae; genus Orobanche; species Orobanche coerulescens. The sequence continues at coordinate 127,212,331 of CM065802.1, read as the reverse complement.
TTGAGCCGTAGCGCGCTAAGAAGATCGATCAGTCGAACCAACATTTCAAATCTGCTCTGATCGGGCGGATTAACGCACGCTAGGGGTTGTTAGCGCGCGCTATTCGTGGTTAGTAGCGCACGCTAACACCCGTCCGTAGCGCACGCCACCGGGCTGGTCGCCAGAGGCAATGAAGTTACTGATTTTCGGACTATCAGGTAGCGTACGCTAGGCTTCGGCTAGCGCACGCTAGAGTTATGGAATAGCGCACGCTAAGTCTTAGCGCTAGCGCACGCTAAGTGTTGAGCAGGGCAGAGACAGTAAGTTCCACATTTTGGACTAGCGCACGCTAGAGACAGACGATTAGCGCACGCTAACGGAACCGGCAGAAACCACTGGACTATCCGGTGACTTCGCTAGCGCACGCTAATGAAGGAGGCGTAGCGTGCGCTAGACTGGACAGTTATAAATATGGCAGTTGACTTTATTTTCGTCATTTCTCACCTTCTTCACTCCTTTTCGACGGGAATCACTCGGGAGAGGCGATCTTAGGCGATTGGAAGTGATCTTCCTTCTAACAACAATATATTTGGTTGGAGAACAAGAATTTCTCAACATCTAATTCCTTCGAACGTCCGAATCAAGGTAAAAATCCTTAGAACCCTACCTTTTGAGAATTTTGGGGTTTTTCGTAGATTCGTCCGTTTTACCCGCTTTGAAGCTTGAGAACCTTGAGATTATGATGTATCTATACCGTATGTATAACTTTCCTACGATTTTATGGTTTAGATTGTACCGTTTTCGGACTTGTGAGATTTAGAACCATTTTCCAACCTTTAGTTGATTATCCGTATATCTTTACGAATCGTAGACGGGTTTGGGGAGTTCCTTCGTGTAGTTTGAATATGGATGAGTAATTATCATACTCCTTGCGAATCGTTTAGGTGCCGGAAGCGCGTTCTTGGACCTACCGAACTCATACCCTTCCTCCATTCGATTTCTCGATGTCTCAAAGGCAAGTATACATTTATGATTGTGCGTTCTCGACTTTGAAAGTAAGAGGAATTGATGGCATGATATGAACGAACCGTTTTTACGGCATTCATAGATATATTAATGGCATATTATGAACGAACCGTTTTTACGGCATTCATATATGTATTGTTGGCATGTAACGAACGAACCGTTTTGACGGCATTCCTACATGTAACGGCGTATGATATGAACGAACCGTTTTTACGGCATTCACATACGTCATAAGATTTTAGTCATTCCGGAATACTAGTCTTGAATTGATGAATTGACGGATTACATTTACTTTATTGTCGAGGAGTATTGTGTTTCATACTTGATATACTTGCACTAGCTATTCGACGGCTAACCCCTTTATGGGGGAAATACGTTTCATGTATTTCAGGTTCCAGAAGATCGGACAGGCAGGTACCGGGTCGGCAAGAAGATGGTGGGCAAGTGTGATACTGTGTTGGTCTTCCAGTTATGTTTTGAGCTTTCCATTCAGTGTTGTTGTACTGGATTGGTTATTGAATACTCGAGTATTGTTTTTCCTCTTTCCTTGAAGTTCCGGCCTGTGTTTGCCGAAGTATTGACTTGTGATGTAATGTCTGTGAATACATTGGTTATGTTTTTTTTGAATACCTTTGTATCGTCTTTCTTCTCATTATATGTAGACCTTCTCGGTCAAGTTTTATAGTTCCGTGTGTGTTTAGCCTTGTGTGTCCCACGGCGGGGCTCACGGCGCTGTAATATACCCTGAACAACTTGGGGGTGTTACAATCATGTGGTCAGGAGACAACAAGTGATTGATCCAACTGTGAGATGACGTGGCATGTGATCACGGTGTTATGTATATGATTTTAGACGTGTTTTGCCAGGTCAAGTACCTTGGATGTGTTACCGAGATTTCGTATCTTGGGTGGTTATATTTTATTGATTTTATTTCCGTCGAGGACACGTGATGTTGTTGGGATTCGGTGCCTAAAACGAAGGCCCAGCGGAAGCGGTAAAACAAAAATTAATTCGATCCGAATCCCTACGAGGATCGATCGAGCTACGTATATACGAATATCAAAAACGAAAAGCAAGAGTCGTAAGAAACTAACCCTCGAAGTCCATTGATTAAATGATAACCTTCTGTTGACCTATTCCCCAAGCTTTAGTTTGATCTCTACGAGAGTATTCCGCTTCAAGCCCTTGAACGATCCAACGCCGAATGCACCGCGTCTCTACTTGCCACGTGCCGGAAAAACGAACGAAATGACAACACCTTGCTATCCTCCGAGGATACGGCTAGAGCTAGGTGATGAAGCTTTTATTACTACACTCTAAGTGTATAATATATCTCTCAATAATTTCTCTCAATTTTCTCCAAGAAAAATGAAGAAGTGAATGAAGAAGATGAAGAAGACAATTGAGAAAAATGGTTTCTCTCTCTCTCTCTCTCTCTCTCTCTCTCTCTCTCTCACGTTGGAAGGCTTCCAAAAGTTGAGTGAGTTGAGATTAAAGTCATCCTCCCATTCTTATTCAACTCCCCACCACTTGCAACAACTCATGCATGTGGGAATCTAACCTCACCTCCACAATTATCATTCATTAAAGAATGAAGACATAAGTCCAAAAGGAAGGTGGCTAGAAATGGGGGGGGCATGGAGAAACGGATGAGTTCGGTTCGTTTCGGACTCCAGAAAGTACAAACAGATAAACTCCGATTCCGTTTCGATGTATTTATATCGATTAATTAATCCAATTAATTAAACATATCAAATACAAAGTAATATAATTAATTTCTCCAAGAAATAATTATATATATGAATTAAATTAATCACCCAGTAATTTATTTAATTCATTAGGCCATAAATTAATTTATCCAATAAATCGATTTAGTCATCTAATGTCCCAAATTTAGATATCCAATATCTAATACACATAATGAGAGAATTAGCTTGATTCATTCCGTCGTCAATCCGAATGCGCGACTCGGTAGGTCCGTCTCAGTCAGCAATGGGAGGAATCAAAGAGTAGTAGCACCACCTAGCTAGCCTGGCGGCCTACACTGTACCCCAAATGAGAACGAATGATTGGGATCATTCAAGAAACATTCTGTCGTGAATACCAGTATACGTATAAACCCTTCTTTCAAATGTCCCGATCAAGTTATGGGGTCACGGTCAATCAAACCCCATCCGTACTTGACGCTATGCATGCGTTAATGCGAGATCATCGAGCTCTTGTGTATCTAATACAGCTAGCTCCAATGCTTTGGCCAAAGACTTATGATCTCATCTGCCAATAACCGCATAGGACATATAACCCGTTCACTAACAGGAGAAAGAATTCTATCTTGGTATTCAGTAGGACCTGCTACTTGCCCATCAAGATGCACGTCGAGGTTCACCCCCGCCTTCTGGTTTATAGGGTCGAACTACTCTAATGAAAATCTTGACGTCACAAGCACATCCCTACTAAATCCTCAAGTCGAAGGTTCACGAATACCTATCACAACCTTTTGATTCCATCATTGACTGTCCCAGAGTGAAATCCGTGTGACGAATCGAGGGTGAGTAGGTTCGAGTATACTAATCCAATTAGCATACCTATAACGTGTGCTCCTACTAACCATTAGTGTTCGACAGGCACTCTCCATGTCAAAGAACACGTCATACAAGTCTTTACATAAACTTAACGCCCAGTCAAGTTTCATCGACTTGCGAACGATTAAGTATTTGAGCTATAAACCTTTCCAGTGTCGACCCCCTTATCCAATAAGGAGTGGAACGTTTTGCTCTCAAATACACGGACTAGTTTCTACATGTATATTTACGAGTTAGGAATGCCAGTAACTACCAGTAAATAAAGAAACATCCATTGCCTTATATTGATGATCTACATAATAACAAGTACAATGCCCTCACTCAACATCCTCTGAGTGGCATTCGAGGGCATACTCCTAACAATCTCCCACTTGCACTCAATGCCACACACTATGGTATCTAATACCCATGTTATCCAGATGACGCTCCAAGCTAGTCTGAGAAAGTGGCTTGGTCAGTGGATCGGCGACGTTATCGTCCGAGTCTACTCTGTGTAGCACAATGTATCCCTTGCGAACAAATTCTCTTACGAGATGATACTTCCTCTCAATATGTTTGGTGCTGTTGTGAAACCTCGGCTCCTTGGCCTGCGCTACAGCTCCGTCGTTGTCACAGTACAGCGGAACAGGTAGCTCAGCACATGGTATCACTTGAAGTTCTCCCAAAAACTTCTTAATCCAGAACCCTTCCTTAGAAGCCTCCGAGACTGCTTGATACTCAGCCTGACAGGTGGAATCAGCAGTCACGCTTTGCTTGGCACTATGCCAAGATACTGCTCCTCCATTAAGAGTAAATATATAGCCAGAAGTGGACATCGAGTCATCCTTCAGTCCTTGGAAGTCCGAATCAGTGAATCCCACCACATCCAATTCTCCACTGCCATACATCAGAACCATATCTCTAGTCCTTCTTAAGTACTTGAGAACGTTCTTTACGGCAGTCCAATATTCCCTACCTGGGTTTGCCTGAAACCTACTCACCACGCTTATAGCATGCGCGATGTCAGGTCTTGTACACAACATAGCATACATAAGGCTACCCACGGCCGAAGCATATGGTATATTACTCATTTCCTTTCGTTGTTCCTCACTTTGAGGACAAATCTTCAAGGAGAGTTTTATTCCATGTTGCATCGGTATGAACCCTCTTTTAGAATCATCCATATTAAATCGCTTTAAGATCTTATCTATATAGAGGGCTTGGGAAAGGCCTATTGTTCTCTTCGCTCTATCCCGGTAGAGTCGAATTCCAAGAATATAGGTTGCTTCTCCCAAGTCTTTAATAGAGAAATTACTTGAAAGCCAAGCTTTTACAGAACTGAGCATTCCAACATCATTTCCTATTAGTAGAATATCATCCACATATAGTACTAAGAATGCGATCTTGCTCCCACTAACCCTCTTGTATACACAAGGGTCCTCTTCATTTTGCACGAAGTCAAACTCTTTGACCGCCTCGTCAAAACGAAGGTTCCAACTACGCGACGCTTGCTTCAGTCCATAAATGGAACGCTGAAGCCTGCACACTTTCTGAATATCGACTTCGGACACAAAGCCTTTAGGCTGCTCCATATAGATTTCTTCCTCGAGAAATCCATTAAGGAAAGCCGTCTTTACGTCCATTTGCCATATCTCATAATCATGGTAGGCAGCTGTAGCAAGCATCATGCGAATAGACTTGATCATGGATACGGGCGAGAAGGTATCGTGGTAATCGATCCCTTCCTTCTAGGTATAACCCTTTGCCACAAGCCTGGCCTTATAGGCGTCAACCTTGCCATCACCATCAGTCTTTCTCTTGTAGATCCACTTGTTCCCAATAGGCATTATGCCCTTGGGGCGGTCTACTAGAGTCTAGACCTGATTGACATGCATCGAGTCTATCTCAGCTTCCATAGCCTCACGCCATTTCACGGAGTCTACATCCACCATCGCTTGGTCATAGGTCGTCGGGTCGGTCTCTTGGCTATCACTTAGAACCTCATGGAGACCCAGCTCCTCCAAGTGCACAAGCCCATACCTCTCAGGTAAATGAGACACCCTACTAGGCCTAAGAGGTGGTTGTACTTGTGTTTCAGAAAGTCCGGTTCCAGTTTTTTGCACGGGTGTCTCCCGAGGAGTTTCATTGTATTCTTCTAAAGAAATACTTCTACCTGCTCTGCCTTCCTGAATGAACTCATCTTCCATGAAGTATGCTTGTAAAGCAACAACGATCCTTTGATCTTCGGGCATGTAGAATAGATATCCCATTGTCCCAGACGGGAATCCAATGAAACGTCCCTTCGCAGACCTAGCTTCCAACTTTTCCACCTTAGTCTTCTTAACATAGGCGGGACATCCCCAAATCCTAATGTGATTAAGACTTGGTCTCCTTCCTTCCCACATCTCATGTGGAGTTTTAGGAACGGATTTGGAAGGACATATGTTTAAGATATAGGCGGTAGTCAGGAGTGCATACCCCCACAGGTAAATTGGTAAGTCAGTATAGCCCAGCATGGAACGGACCATGTTCAACAAGGTCCGGTTCCTTCTTTCTGACACACCATTTAACTGAGGAGTGCATGGAGGTGTTAGTTGTGAAACTATTCCATGTTCCTTAAGGAACTCGTCAAATTCCGTACTCATATACTCGCCACCTCGGTCCGACCGAAGTTCTTTGATATGATTACCAGTTTGTTTCTCGACTAGAGCCTTGAATTCCTAAAATTTCTCAAAAGCCTCGGATTTATGTTTCATTAAGTATACATAACCATACCTAGTATAATCATCTGTAAACGTAATGAAATATTGATATCCGTCACGTGCTGCTTCCAAAGCACCACAAACGTCAGTATGGATTAATCCCAGTTTATCAGCGGCTCTTTCAAAAGTCCCTGTGAAGGGAAACTTAGTCATTTTGCCTTTAAGGCAAGATTCACAAGTAGGAAAGGGATCCGATCCCAATGGACCCATAAGTCCATCTTTTTCCATCTTGTAAACCTTGGTCTGACCAACATGACCAAGTCTAAGATGCCATTTCAAAACTTGATTGGTTTCATCCCTACCACGTTTTCTAGTCATAGTATTGACAACTACTTTGTTGCTGAGATTTAGATGATACAATCCATTCAATAATGTAGCAGTACCCACTAGTTTATTTCTAAAATAAATTTTGCAGGAACCATCACCAATGAAAAATGAAAAGCCTTTTCGGTCCATGACCGGAATAGATACAATGTTTTTGTGCCCCTTGGGCATAACAAGTACATCTTCTAAAGTCAAAACAGAGCCGGATTCTAAACCCAAAAGAAGTGATCCTATGTCGGTCGCCTCGACACTATGCCCGCTTCCGACTGTGATCATAACTTCTCCAGCTCCAAGCTTTCTACTTTGTTCCAGATCCTGATTCACGGTACAAATATGAGAACTAGCACCAGAATCCAGTATCCAGGAAGTAGAAAATACAGTAGCAGAACAATTTGTTTCCAAAAACTAAAATTTCTGTACCTAAAGTGCCCTGAAGAATAGGACAGTCTCTAGACCAATGGCCCAGCTCACCGCACTTGAGACAAGCATCCTTCTTCTTCTTGTTCTTTGGAACCATCGGGGCCTTTCCCTTTCCCTTAAGGTCCTTAGCTTGCGGTCCAGTTCGCTTCTTGATCTTTTTCTTCTTATTCTTAGACTTCCGAAGTCCTGAAGAAATCACAAGGGCAGACTCCTTCATTCGCGGAGTCTTCATCTGAGACTGAGCGGTCACATGTTTGTTCATTAGCCCGGCTAAATTACATGTAATCTTATTGCAGTTGAAGTTCATAACAAACTGTGAGAAGGAATCAGGGAGAGACTGTAGGATAAGGTCGGTTTGGAGAGAAGTATCCATTTTAAAATCAAGAGCCTCCAATCTCTCGATCATGAATATCATTTTGAGGACATGTTCCCCAACTTTCTCACCTTCCTTCATCCTTGCACTGAACAGTTGCTTGGATATCTCATATCTAGCAGTTCTGCTGTGCTCACCATAAAGTTCGGTTAAGTGAGATAGAATCTGCCTAGCAGAAGTCATTTTCTCATGAGCTCTCTGAAGCTCATTAGACATAGAAGCCATGATGTAAGCATGGACTTTCACGTCATCCTTAAACCACTTTTCGTGGTTTTCAATCTCTTCCTGATTGGCTCGGGTCCGCACAAGAGGCGCCGGAATGTCTGTCTCCAAGACGTATCCCAGTTCCTCTATACTGAGGACAATCATCAGCTTGCGGAGCCAATCCACAAAGTTAGGTCCCATTAAGGTGTTCTTTTCGAGCAGAATTGCGAGTGGATTCATTGTCATATTGAGATTAGAGTCTGCATTAAGTACGATAGATTAATTAGTGACTCATTTAATTATGTTCTGAGTATAGAATTCAGGTCTTTTCTATTCTTGTTACCCGGCTCCCACTATTTTATCGGAATAACACACTCCCATGTGAAATCCGGAAGTATCGTCGCTCTACTTCATAGTAGTGATCGAGTTCTTTATAAATCTTAATAGAGGGCAACCGAACAGGTTTCTAGTCTATTAATTTTCATAAAGTGGTGTCCAACACCAACCCATCTAATGGATGATTCGATATTCTTTTTCTCCTTGTTCATTCCCCTCAACCTATACGGTTTATATGGTTCGTGAACAAGTTAAGTTTATACCACCGATGCAAATCAGTTTCACAATTGAATCTTATCCGGCAACCTATCAGGTTTCTAGGGATAAAATTTGCTCCAACCGAAGGCATCCAATGTGCTCCCGGTAATTTATCCATCCTCCCCAAATGACTACCCGGATAACTCGGAAGCATAGCACATCCGGTTTGGATTTCAATTTCCCGAAAACTCGATGGAGGGAAGGAAAACCTTGAAACCTTATAAACTTAATTATTTGTTGTGGGAGAATTATCGCGATTAATGTTACACTTTGCACATTAATCATTTAAGCGTGTTTGTGGCATTCATACAACATGAAACAACCATTCACAACCTAGTTGCTACCAACATGTGGTTCATGGACCGTTCCTAGAAAACAAAAACTCCGTAATCTAATTACAAGTCTTCGTCTTGAATCTTCGTCTTCTCGAAATGGATCTTCCTCTGGTCTTCGTCATTACATATAAATTTTACATTGAAAATTTCATCCTAGATACAAATTTTTCTAGTAAAATAAATAGGCTCAAAACGGCCTTTACAACCCAATCGAATAAAACGAACGATTCGAAAACTAAGTCCACGAACCACATCCCCATTCAAAAGCATTCATCCAATAAATACTAAAAAATGGAAAGCGTAGAGATACATTGATCCAATCAACAATACGAACCGATCAAATCGATTCACACAATCGATAATATGATAACGTTCAAAATAATTCGGTCGACCATAAATATTCCAATTAATTAAAATTTCCGTATAAAATGAAATACCATAAATAATTTTAATCATATTAAATCCAATTTAATATGCGGGAGATTAATTTTTAAGAATACACGGGAAAATCGAGCCGGGGCGAAAATGGGTGCTGGCGAGTCACCTCAGCGGCTTCCGTGAGACAGCTGGCATGGCCGAGTCACGCTTGGCAGTGCCGTCAGTGCACGGCCGTGTCTCCCGACACGGTCGGGTCTCACTGGCGATGGCTCTGGGACTGCCGTACACGGCCCGTGTCACCAGACACGGCCGAGTCACTCTGGCAGCTTCCTGCCCTTTGTCCGAAAAGTCGTCCGACGACGATTCGGAGCTAGATTTTCGACCGGATATCCAATATCTATATTTTTAGACTTTCATATCTTCAATATAAATCATATTTCCTAGAAATTTAAGATTTATATTTAGACATAAACTTACGAAAAATACAATTATTACAAACGAAAATATATACCACGATTATGACTAAAATGATTCCAAATCATTCACCATCTAATCGAGCATTCCAAATGCCAATATCGTATATACAATCGCAAGACCTGGCTCCGATACCACTGTTGGGATTCGGTGCCTAAAACGAAGGCCCAGCAGACGCGGTAGAACGAAAATTAATTCGATCCGAATCTCTACGAGGATCGATCGATCTACGTATATACGAATATCAAAAACGAAAAGCAAGAGTCGTAAGAAACTAACCCTCGAAGTCCATTGATTAAATGGTAACCTTCTCTTGAGCTATTCCCCAAGCTTTAGTTTGATCTCTACGAGTCTATTCCGCTTCAAGCCCTTGAACGATCCAACGCCGAAAGCACCGCGTCTCTACTTGCCACGCGCCGGAAAAACGAACGAAATGACAACACCTTGCTATCCTCCGAGGATATGGCTAGAGCTAGGTGATGAAGCTTTTATTACTACACTCTAAGTGTATAATATATCTCTCAATAATTTCTCTCAATTTTCTCAAAGAAAAATGAAGAAGTGAATGAAGAAGATGAAGAAGACAATTGAGAAAAATGGTTTCTCTCTCTCTCTCTCTCTCTCTCTCTCTCTCTCACGTTGGAAGGCTTCCAAAAGTTGAGTGAGCTGAGATCAAAGTCATCCTCCCATTCTTATTCAACTCCCCACCACTTGCAACAACTCATGCATGTGAGAATCTAACCCCACCTCCACAATTATCATTCATTAAAGAATGAAGACATAAGTCCAAAAGGAAGGTGGCTAGAAATGGGGGGGGGGGGCATGGAGAAACGGATGAGTTCGGATCGTTTCGGACTCCCGAAAGTCCAAACAGATAAACTCCGATTCCGTTTCGATGTATTTATATCGATTAATTAATCCAATTAATTAAACATATCAAATACAAAGTAATATAATTAATTTCTCCAAGAAATAATTATATATATGAATTAAATTAATCACCCAGTAATTTATTTAATTCATTAGGCCATAAATTAATTTATCCAATAAATCGATTTAGACATCTAATGTCCCAAATTTAGATATCCAATATCTAATACACATAATGAGAGAATTTGCTTGATTCATTCCGTCGTCAATCCTAATGTGCGACTCGGTAGGTCCGTCTCAGTCAGCAATGGGAGGAACCAAAGAGTAGTAGCACCACCTAGCCAGCCTGGCGACCTACACTGTACCCCAACTGAGAACGAATGATTGGGATCATTCAAGAACCATTCTGTCGTGAATACCAGTATACGTATAAACCCTTCTTTCAAATGTCCCGATCAAGTTATGGGGTCACGGTCAGTCAAACCCCATCCGTACTTAACGCTATGCATGCGTTAATACAAATCGAGATCATCGAGCTCTCGTGTATCTAATACAGCTAGCTCCAATGCTTTGGCCAAAGACTTATGATCTCATCTACCAATAACCGCATAGGACATATAACCCGTTCACTAACAGGAGAAAGAATTCTATCTTGGTATTCAGTAGGACCTGCTACTTGCCTATCAAGATACACGTCGAGGTTGACCCCCGCCTACCGGTTTATAGGGTCGAACTACTCTAATGAAAATCTTGACGTCACAAGCACATCCCTACGAAATCCTCAAGTAGAAGGTTCAAGAATACCTATCACAACCTTTCGATTCCATCATTGACTGCCCCATAGTGAAATCCGTGTGACGAATCGAGGGTGAGTCGGTTCGAGTATACTAATCCAATTAGCATACCTATAACGTGTGCTCCCACTAACCATTAGTGTTCGACAGGCACTCTCCATGTCAAAGAACACGTCATACAAGTCTTCACATAAACATAACGCCCAGTCAAGTTAACGATTAAGTATTTGAGCTATAAATCTTTCCAGTGCCGACCCCCTTATCCAATAAGGAGTGGGACGTTTTGCTCTCAAATACACGTACTTGTTTCTACATGTATATTTACGAGTTAGGAATGCCAGTAACTACCAGTAAATAAAGAAACATCCATTGCCTTATATTGATGATTTACATAATAACAAGTACAATGCCCTCACTCAACATCCTCTGAGTGGCATTTGAAGGCATACTCCTAACAGATGTATGATATGAACCCTGTGAATTGTTGTTGGTTTTATTTGAGAAAGTGAATCTTTGGGGTTGTGACCCCTTTTGGTTTTTGAAAAGAGAAGGATTCGATAATCCTAAATGATTTCCTATTAAAACTTCCGAGGGTATTTTAAGACATTTTACAAACTGTTCTCGTGATTTGGGATCTTTCGAATTTGGAAAGTTTTACTCAAACTCTTGCCTCGGGAAGTAATTTTTTCGTTATGTTTGAATCTTTGAGGATTCCTGGTTATTATTATTCTTGGAATTTGTTTTGTATGACTCGTATTTTGCACTTTGTACTTGCACTAGCAAAATAGTGGAATCTTGCTAACCCCCGAGTAATTTGGGGGTGGATGTACTACATTCAGGTTTTGGAGAGCATAACAAAGGGTTGGCATGAAGGATGATGAAAGATGATCGATACTAATCACATGAGGATCCATATGATGTCGTATTGGTTTAGTTGTACCTTATTTCCGCTGCAGTATTTTCCCTGTTGTACGGGAGTGTGTTGTATTTTGACCCCTGCGTGGGTATGTATTGAGATTGAGTTGTATGTATTAATTGAAAGACCAAATCGGTCTACTGAGTTATTTTAGCCTTAAAGGCGATGTTGAGAAGTTTGATTTTAGTTACAAGTCTGGTAGATCCTTGAGGAACGGGTCTATAGCGTGTAATATCCCTGAGTGGATTGGGGGTGTTACAAGGCCTACTAAGCTCAAGTTGAGGGCAAGTATGCCCAAGTCTTGTAATAGGGATCCGTACGGCCTAATTAGGTTGAGTTCAGGGCAAGTACACCCAAGTCTCCAAATAGCGATCTGTACTGTCTACTCATCTCGAGACAAGGGCAAGTCTGCCAGTCTTCCTACTCACTCAAGATGAGGGCAAGCACGCCCATGTCTTTGAATAAAGATCCGTACAGCCTACTATCTTAAGATGAGTGTAAGTACACCCAAGTACTTGAATAGATATCCGTGCAACCTACTCCGCTCGAGCTGAGGGCAAGTATACCCACGTCTCCAAATAGGGATTCATAATAAGGATTACTTAGCTCGGGCCGAGTGCAAGTACGCCCAAGTTTTCAAATAAATATCCATATGGCCTACTCATCTTGAGATGTGAGTATGTATGCTCACGTCTCCATAGAGATTCATACGGTTTAATGAGCTAGCGATAAGGGCAAGTACGCCCAAATCCCCAAATAGGGATCTGTATGGCCTTCTCATCTCAAGATGAGGGAAAGTACGTCGATGTCTTCATATAGGAATACATATGGCCTACTAAGCTCGAGCTGAGGGCAGGTATGCCCAAGTCTTTGAGTTACTCAATTCGAGATGAGTGCAACTATGCCCAAGTATTCAAATAGGGATCCGTACGAATTATTCAGTTCGAGATGAGGGTGGATACAATGATGTCTTCAAATACGGATCCATATAGCCTACTCCTCTCGAGATGAAGGCAAGTACGCCCAGGTATCCATACGGTTTATTAAGATCGAGTTGAGGGCAGGTACACCCGAGCCTCCAAATAAGAATCCGCAGGGCTATTCATCTCTATATAAGGGCAAGTATGTCAGTCTTCAAATAGGGATCCATACGGCCTACTCATCTCAAGATGAGGGCAAGCACGCCCAAGTCTCCAAATAAGAATCCATACGGCCTACTCATCTCGAGATGAGGGGAAGTACACCCAAGTCTTCGAATAGGGATCCATATGAATTATTCAGTTTGAAATAAGGACAAATAATACGAATCCATAAGGCCTACTCATCTCGATATGAAGGAAGGTACCCCAAATTTTTCAAATAGGGATCCGTACGGCAAACTCATCTCGATATGAGGGCAAGTACGCCAGGTCTTCATATGGATCCATATGGTTTACTAAGCTTGATTTGGGGAGAAGTACGCCCGAGTATACAAATAGGGATCCGTAAGCCTACTCATCTCAAGGTGAAGGAAGTATGCCCAAGTCTCCAAATTGGAATCCATACGGTCTGCTCAACTCGATATGAGGGCAAGTATGCCCAGGTCTCCATACGGATCCATACGGTTATTGAGCTCAACTCGAGAGCAAGTATGCCCAACTCTCAAAATAGGGATCCGGGTGGCCTACTCAGCTCAATAAGTATGCCTAAGTCTTTTAATAGGGATCCATACATCCTAATTAGATTGAATTGAGGGCAAGTACACCCAAGTCTCCAAATAGCGATCCGTATGGTCTGCTCATATCGAGATGAGGGTAAGTATGCCAGTCTTCTTACTCACTCAAGATGAAGGTAAGCACGCCAAAGTCTTTGAATAAGGATACGTACAGCCTACTCATCTTGAGATAAGGGTAAGTACACCCAAGTACTTGAATCGATATCTATACAGCCTACTCAGCTCGAGCTGAGGACAAGTATACCTACGTCTCCAAATAGGGATTTGTAAGGATTACTTAGCTCGAGCTAGGCAAGTATGAGGGAAAGTACGTCGATGTCTTCTTGTAGGGATCTATACGGCCTACTAAGCTTGAGCTGAGTGCATGTATGACCAAGTCTTTGAATAAGGATCCGTATGAGTTATATTGAGGTGAGGGCAACTATGCCCAAGTATTCAAATAGGGATCCATACAGCCTACTCATCACGAGAGGAGGACAGGTATACCATAATCTTCGAATAGGGATCCATACGAATTATTCTAGATTAGGAGAAGTGATAGGAACCCATACGACCTACTTATCTCTATATGAGGGCAGATATGATGAAGTCTTCAAATAGGGATCCATATGGCCTACTCCTCTCGAGATGAAGGAAATTACGCCTAGGTCTACATACGGATCCATACGTTTTACTAAGATCGAGTTGAGGGCAAGTACGCCCAAGTCTACAAATAGGACTCCGTACGTCCTATTCATCTCGAGATGAGGGCAAGTATGCCAGTCTTCAAATAGGGATCCATACGGCTCAAGATAAGGGTAAGCACGCCCAAGTCTTTGAATAGGGATCCACACGGCCTACTCAGCTCGAGCTGAGGGAAAGTCTGCCCATGTACTCAAGTAAGTTTCTGTATGGCCTTCTCATCTTGAGGTGACGGTAAGTACGCCCAAGTCTCCAAATAGGGATCGGTATAGCATAGTCATCTCAAGATGAGGGCGAGTACGCCCTAGTCTTCATTAGGGATCTGTATGACCTACGCAGCTCAAGTTGAGGGCAAATATGCCTAAGTCTTCCAACAGGGATAGGTATGGCCTATCCATCTCGAGTTGAGGGCAAGATGCCAACGTCATCGAACAGGGATCCAAACGGCTACTCATCGCGAGATGAGGGCAAGTACGCCCAAGTCTTCAAATAGGGATCCATACAGCCTACTCATCTCAAGATGAGGGCAAGTAAAGTCTTCGAATAAGGATCTGGGTGAATTATTTTGTTTTAAATTATGACAAGTAATAGGAATACATATGGCGTACTCATCTCGATACGAAGAAAGGTACTTCGATGTATTTAAATAGATATCCATACATCATACTCATCTTGTGGGCAGGTATGCCAAACATGAGGGTAGGTATGGTCCAAATATGAGGGCAGGTATGCCAATGTCTTTAAATAGGGACCCATAAGTACTCATCTCGAGATGAGGGCAAGTATTGTCAGGTCTCCATATGAATCCATACGGTTTACTGAGCTCGAGTGGAGAGCAAGTATGCCCAACTCTCCATATAGGGATCCGGGTGGCCTACGCAGCTCAAGTTGAGGGCAAGTAGGCCTAACTCTTCTAATAGGAATCCATACAGTCCAAATAGCTTGAGTTGAGGGCAAGTACAACCAAGTCTCAAAATAGCAATTCGTACGGTCTACTCATCTCAAGATAAGGGCAGTATGCCAGTCTTCCTACTCACTCAAGATGAGGGAAAGCACGCCCAAGTCATTGAATAAGGATCCGCACAGCCTACTCATCTTGAGATGAGGATAAGTACATTTAAGTACTTGAATAGATATTTGCACAACCTACTCAGCTCGAGCTAGGCAAGTATGAGGGAAAGTACGCCGATTTATTCATATAGGGATCTATACGACCTAGTAAGCTCGAGGTGAGGGCAAGTATGCCCAAGTCTTTGAATAAGGATCCAGATGAGTTACTCGGTTTGAGATGAGGGCAACTACGCCCAAGTATTCAAATAGGGATCCAAGCAGCTTACTCATATCGAGATGAGGACAACTATACCACAATCTTCGAATAGGGATCTGCACGAATTATTCAGTTCGATATGAGGAGAAGTAATAAGAATCCATACGGCCTACTCATCTTGATATGAGGGCGGATACGATGAAGTCTTGAAATAGGGACCCATATGGCCTACTCTTCTAGAAATGAAGGCAAGTACATAGAGGCCTACATAGATCCGTATGGTTTACTAAGCTCGAGTTGAGGGCAAGTATGCCCAAGCCTCCAAATAGGAATCCTTAGGGCTTATTCATCTCGAGATGAGGGCAAGTATGCTAGTCTTCAAATAGGGATCCATACGGGTCAAGATAAGGGCAAGCATGCCTAAGTCTTTGCATAGGGATCCATACGGCCTACTCAGATCGAGCTGAGGAAAGTCTGCCCAAGTATTCAAATAGGTTTCCATACGGCCTACTCATCTCGAGGTGAGGGAAAGTACGCCAAGGCATCCAAAAGAATCCGTACGGTTTACTGATCGCGACTTGACGGTAAGTACACCCAAGTCTCCAAATAGCGATCCGTACGGTCTACTCATGTCGAGATGAGGGCAAGTATTCCAGTCTTCCTACTCACTCAAAATGAGGGCAGGCACGCCCAAGTCATTGAATAAGAATACATACAGCCTACTCATCTTGAGATGAGGGTAAGTACACCCAAGTACTTGAATTGATATCCGCACTATCTACTCAGCTCGATCTAGGCAAGTATGAGGAAAAGTACGCCGATGTATTCATATAGGTATCTATACGGCCTACTAAGCTCGTGGTGAGGGCAAGTATGCCCAAGTCTTTAAATAAGGATCCATATGAGTTACTCGGTTTTAGATGAGGGCAACTACGCCCAAATATTCAAATAGGGATCCAAACAGCTTACTCATCTTGAGATGAGGACAAGTATACCATAATCTTCGAATATGGATCCGTATGAATTATTCAGTTTGAGATGAGGAGAAGTAATAGGAATCCATACGGCCTACTCATCTTGATATGAGGGCGGATACGATGAAGTCTTGAAATAGGGACCCATATGGCCTACTCTTCTAGAAATGAAGGCAAGTACATACAGGCCTACATAGATCCGTATGGTTTACTAAGCTCGAGTTGAGGGCAAGTATGCCCAAGACTCCAAATAGGAATCCCTAGGGCTTATTCATATCTAAATGAGGGCAAGTATACTAGTTTTCAAATAGGGATCCATACGGCTCATA
This sequence comes from Orobanche coerulescens, assembly GCA_033398695.1. Lineage (NCBI taxonomy): Eukaryota > Viridiplantae > Streptophyta > Magnoliopsida > Lamiales > Orobanchaceae > Orobanche > Orobanche coerulescens. Next base: position 127,195,356 of record CM065802.1, on the reverse strand, counting down.
GGGATCCGCACAGCCTACTGAGCTCGAGGTAAGGAAAGTCTGCCCAAGTATTCAAATAGGTTTCCATACAGCCTACTCATCTGTAGGTGAGGGTAACTATGCCAAGGCCTCCAAAAGAATCCGTACGGTTTACTGATCTCGAGTTGACGGTAAGCACACCCAAGTCTCCAAATAGCGTGTACGGTCTACTCATGTCGACATGAGGGCAAGTATGCCAGTCTTTCTACTCACTCAAAATGAGGGCAAGCACGCCCAAGACTTTGAATAAGGATACATACAGCCTACTCATCATGAGATGAGGGTAAGTACACCCAAGTACTTGGATAGATATCCGTATAGCCTACTCAACTCGAGCTAAGGGCAAGTATACCCACGTCTCCAAATAAAAATTTGTAAGGATTACTTAGCTAAATCTAGGCAAGTATGAGCTAAAGTACGCCGATATCCTCATATAGGGATCTATATTACCTACTAAGCTCGAGCTGAGCGCAAGTATGACCAAGACATTGAATAAGGATCCGTATGAGTTACTCAGTTTGAGATGAGGGCAACTATGTCCAAGTATTCAAATAGGGATACATACAGCCTACTCATCTCGAGATGGGGACAAGTATACCATAATATTTGAATATGGATCCGTACGAATTATTCGAGATGAGGAGAAGTAATAGGAATACATACGGCCTACTCATCTCGATATGAGGGCATATACGATGAAGTCTTCAAATAGGGATCCATATGGCATACTCCTCCTGAGATGAAGGCAAGTACACCCAGGACTCCATATGGATACATATGGTTTACTAAGCTCGAGTTGAGGGCAAGTACGCCCAAGTATCCCAATAGGAATCCATACGGCCTATTCATCACGAGATGAGGGCAAGTATGCTGGTCTTAAAATAAGGATCTATACGGCTCAAGATGAGGGCAAGCACGCCCAAGTCTTTGAATAAGGATCTGCACGGACTACTCCGCTCGAGCGGAGGGCAATTTTCCCATGTATACAAATAAGTTTTCGTATGGCCTACTCATCTTGAGGTGATGGTAAGTACGCCTAAGTCTCCAAATAGGGATTTGTATAGCATAGTCATCTCAAGATGAGGGCGAGTACGCCCAAGTCTTCATTCTGTATGACCTACTCAGCTCAAGTTGAGGGAAAATACCCCTAAGTCTTCCAACAGGTATTCCTATGGCCTACTCAGCTCGTGCTGAGGGCAAAACGCCAAAGTCTTCGAATAGGGATCCAAACGGTACTCATCGCGAGATGAGGGCAAGTATGCCCAAGTCTTCAAATAGGGATCCATACAGCCTACTCATCTCGAGTTGAGGGCATGTACGCACAAGTCTTCGAATAGGGATTCATACGAATTATTCAGTTTTAAATGAGGACAAGTAATAGGAATACGTACAGAGTACTCATCTCAATATGAAGAAAAGTACGCTGATATCTTCAAATAGTGATCCATATGGCATACTCATCTTGAGATGAGGGCAAGTATGCCCAGGTGTTCATATAGATCCACACGGTTTACTCAGCTCGAGGTAAGGGAAGTATGCACATGTCTCCAAATAGGGATCCGTATGGCCTACTCATCTCAAGGTGATGGAAGTACGCCCAATTATTCGATTCGGGATGCATTGATGGCCTATTCAGTTTGAGTTGAGGGCAAGTACACTCGAGTCTCCAAATAGGGATCCGTATGGCCTACTTATCTCAAGATGAGGGCGAGTATGCCAGTCTTCAAATAGGGATTTATACGGCCTATTCATCTTAAGATGAGGGCAAGCACGGCCAAATATTTGAATAGGGGTCTGTATGGTCTACTCATCTTGAGATTATGTTACGTACACCCAAGTACTTGAATGGGGATCCGTACGGCCTATTCAGCTCGTGCAGAGGGCAAGTACTCCTAAGTCTTCAAATAAGGATTCGTACGGCCGACTCAGCTCGATCTGAGGGAAAGTATTCCCATCTATCTAAATATGGATTCACTCGGAATACTTAGCTCATGCTGGGGGCAAGTATTCCCAAAGTTTTCAAATAGGTAGACATAAGGCCTACTCAGCTCGAGATGAGGGTAAGTACGCCCAGGTTTCCATAAAGATCCATACGGTTTAATGAGCTGGAGTTGAGGGCATGCACGCCCAAGTCCCAAAAATAGGGACCTCTATGGCTTTTTCATCTCAAAATGAGGGAAAGTACGCCAAAGTCTTCAAATAGGGATCCATATGGCATACTAAGTTCGAGTTGAGGGCAAGTATGCCCAAGTCCTCGAATAAGGATCTCTATGAGTTACTCGGTTCGAGATAAGGGTAACCACGCCCAACTATTAAAATAGGGATCCATATGTCATACCCATTTCCAGATGAGGGCAAGTACACCTGAGCCTACGAACAAGGATCCATATGAATTATTTAGTTCAAGAAGAGGACAAGTATTAGGAATCCATACGGCCTACTCATCTCGATATGAAAGAAGGTACCCGGAATTCTTCATATAAGGATCTGCACGGCATACTCATCTCGACATGAGGTCAACTACGCCCAGGTCTTCATATCGATTCATACAGTTTAGTGAGCTCAAGTTTACTAGAAGTACGCCCAAGTCTACAAATAGGGATTCGTATGGGCTACTACTATCAAGGTGAGGGAAGTATGCCCAAGTCTCCAAATAAGAACCTGTATGGTATACTCATCTCCATATGAGGGCAGGTATGGCAAAGTCTTTAAAAAGGTACACATAAGTACTCATCTCGAGATGAGGGCAAGTATGCTCAGGTCTCCATGCTAATCCATACTGTTTACTAAGCTTGATTCGGGAGCAAGTATGCCCAACTCTCCAAATAGGGATCCAGTTGGCCTACTCAACTTAAGTTGAGGGTTAGTATGCCTAACTTTTCTAATAGGGATCCGTACAGTCTAAATAGCTTGAGTTGACGGCAAGTGCGCCCAAGTCTCCAAATATCAATCCGTATGGTCTACTCATCTCGAGATGAGGGCAAGTATGCCAGTCTTCCTATTCACTCAAGATGAGGGCAAGCACGCCCAAGTCTTTGAATAAGGATCCGTACAGCCTACTCATCTTGAGGATAAGGGTAAGTACGCCCATGTACTTGAATAGATATCCGTACAGCCTACTTATCTCGAGCTAGGCAAGTATGAGGGAAAGTATGCCAATGTCTTCATATAGGGATCTATGCGGCAGAATAAGCTCGAGCTGAGGGCAAGTATGCCCAAGGCTTTGTATAAGGATCCATATGAGTTACTCGGTTTGAGATGAGGGCAACTACATGCATGTATTCAAATAAGGATACATATAGCTTACTCATCTCAAGATGAGGACAAGTTATTAGCCATAGAGTATACAGTAAACAGCTTAGAAAGTAAAAATACAATAAGTTGTGCTATTTTCGAAGTTGATTGCATAGCGGAAGTATGAGGGTGAGTTGTCGTAAATGCCGCAACTGTGTATTCTCTTGTTTGCTTGGTGTGTACAGGGTTTTCACAATGTATAATTATAAATCACAATTTGAATGAAAATAGTAAGGATAAAGTAAATATCACACAGAATTAAGTTACTCAAGATGAACCCCTCTACATCCACTAGTCCTCCATACAGGAATAAAGAGTTCATTAAAATAATTACGTACACAACTACATGACTTTAACTAAACCTTTCTATGTATCGTTCACATAGATTGATACAGGGACTTTACCTTTGGGCCATTCACATGGATTGGCTTGAGCTATTTCGACTCGCTTCTTCTCACACAAATTGAAGCTTCATTTTCACTGCCATTCTTACCACACAAGTCGCAATACGCAAGGAACCTTAGTCCACACAGGGCTTGATTATCCCAACGGTAAGATGTAGAACGATCCCAAATAGTAGCTATATCTTTTATGAGCTCTCGTTATATGATGTGTTTTCTGCGTTGAGGACTTAGATTATTTCTTCATTTGAATACTATTGTATGCTCACGAATTATACTGCTCTTTAATAGCTAAATTGTCAGAGCAATCTATCAAATGTAACCTCGAGAATGAATAACACTTGTGTACAAAGTCCTCTTGCTTAGGGCTATTATTAACCTTGGAAATAGATCTGTTATAAATATATCTGTTGGCTGGTTGGTGAGATGTTGACGTCTCTGATTGTAGGCTGTTGAATGTTTGAATTAAAGTAGGTCGCATTTAATGCTTCATACATTCTTTTTTACTTTGCATTAAATGCTCTTCAGTGCATTTAGACTTGTCTCTCCGGCTGAATTAAATGTTGTCCTATTAGCAGTAAGTGTTGCTTTAACCGTGAATATTTTATGAATAAACAATATTTATCTCAGAATGGTTTAAACCTCCTTTTCTTTAGTCCTATTGGATGTGTTTTACTTTTCCCAAGTAAAACAACTAGTCTGACTGCTGTATCCAATGTACTATCACTTCTGCTGTAAGATGTGAGCTTTGTAGGATGGACTCTATAGAAATATCTTGCTATATGGATGGCATGTATGGAGTTTACTAACATCTTCCACACTTAGCAACATTCCGACTTCTTTAAAGCTTCTTTGTTGTATGTTGGCGATTATCAAACATGAATATTTATCCTAACAATTTTCCCCTTTTTGATAATGCCAAAAATTCTTCTAGATACCTTCTTCTAGATACAGAGAGGTTGTCTTCAAGTCTTTTGTTCGATTGATCTGATCTTCATTACTTAGTCTAGAAATTTGAACTGCTCGTAGGTAAGGTCTAAAATGACAATCCTACATGACTAAGTGTATTAAAACTGATCTTATGATTGGCGTGTAGGCACAATCTTACAAAGTGTAATCTATATTGTATACAACTTAATCTATGAACTGTTTGCAGACAAGTTCTTATAGCTTGAGACTAACAAGTTTGTACTTGTTGAAAAACTGCATAATCAATACAGTAAAAATAGCAAACGTGGATTACGAGCTGTAATCTTTCAAGAAATCAAAATTTTATTAATAAGATGGGATAATTACAAGTTCTTTAAAGATAAAGATACAAAAATACATACTTCATTGGTAAGCATACAGTGGAAAGAAATACAGCGAAAAGGTTAACATGCTAGCTTTTATAGTGAGAGTACTTCCAAGGCCTCCGGTCAGGATCATTTACAGTTACTTTCCACCAGTTGAGTAGGGAGTCATTGCCTCAATCCCTATAAATACTTTTTACTTCAGGGGATTGATCGTAGGCAAGGATCCAGTCTTCGAGATGGGTGAGCCGTTCACCCTTATGGTGCTTGGATTTCATCATCATCTGTAGGGGGAGCCTTCATTTTGCTAATTACTCTTGAGAATTCATTAGAGGAATCCTCCAGAGTCTTGAACCTATTGGAAATGGCAGACTTCCTGATGAGAGTACAGGAGTATCTCATCAGTTCATTATTCTTCCAATTCTTCAGATCATCGGCTGAAGGCTGTCGGTCAGTTGGCAGCAGAATCTCAGAAGGTTTACGCAGATTGTTCTTTCATTGGATGTTGGGATCCTGGAACCCAGGTTAAGAACCAGTTACCCTATATCCCTTTACAGTTTGACTAGGCCTGGGTGCCTCCAGTCATCCAATGGCTGTAGCAACACTCTCTTCCAGCGCTGTTTATATCTCTCTCTTTCTCTAATCTCCATCTTCGGGCAGCCTCTCTGGACTCTTCCCCCTTTTTGGCATCATCAAGATCTGACACCTTGTCGTGAATTTCCTGAAGGAGCTTCATAGATTCGGCCTGTTGTTTATTCAGATCATTGACGCTTTCAACCAGTGTACCGACCACTAAACACAGATCATCACTTTTATGATCGTGCTCAGTCAGCCTGGTGCCGGTATATTGGAGGGCGGCAACTGTTTTAACCTCGAAACTTTGAGATTCACTTCTACTTGCTTTAGGATTCGCTCCTGATGCTGTTTGAGTTGGTTGAGCGCTTGCCATAATGCTGTAGGAATCAGGCGGAATGCGTCTTCCACATTGTTAATTGTAGATTTTAGCTTAGGGAGCTCATCCTATGCAGTATTGCGCATTCAATCGAGTTCTTTACCAACATCGTATGGGGCCTTGACATCATCCTGTAGAAACACTGTTTGTCGACCAACGGCGTGGATTTGCTGGATGCCAGCTTCGGTGCGTGGGGAGCCAGGGTGAGAAATCTTCGAATCCTAAGGTTCTCTAAGTTGGGGAAGAACCATGTGATGACGGGGTCTCCTTGGTCTGTCTTCAGGCATAAAATTGTCATCAGGATCGGATTTGGAGCTAATAGAGATGAGAGATGCAGAGGCATCTGAAGCAGGAGCTTTAGAAGCAGGGGCATAGGAATGAGGTGTTGTAGGTTCAGTCTCGGAGACATAAGGGACTGATTCCTCCTGTCTGGGTTGCACTTCTACAGTCGGAAGTACATGAGGGACAGAATCCTCCTGCTGACCCTCATCTTCTGCTTGATCTGGAAGAGGGACTGAATCCTCTTGGCTGATGGCGCGGGCGGCGTCTTCAATTTCTAGTATAGAATATGCATGGAAGCAGCTTGCTCTTCGGTGCTGACAGGAGGGACTGATTCCTCCTGTTGCTATTCTGGAGCTGCTTCCTGTTGCGAGGGAGGGGACTGTTGTTTGTCAGATGTCCCGTGACACTGCTGGCTTTGAAGTTTGGCCATCTCTCCTTACCTGACCTCTTCACGATTGATTCAAAGACCTGCCTGCAGGGCATTATCATCGTCGTCCGAGTCAGGGTCAGAGTGGTGGCTGGGCGGTGGAGCTTTGTAACCAGATTGTGACTTCCCTTTTAGTGTATCCTTCTATTTTTCCATGTAGTAGTCGGAGATGAGGTCATGGCAAAAGTGATCCTCTCATCAGATCAGGACTTCGACGTTTTGGGTGTCTATGACCTCCAGTGCGAATAATTCCAGGGCGACCATGTAGGCTTTCAAGACCTTGAAGCATTCGAAAGCTTCCTCGATTTAGACCTCAAGGAGACTATTGTTAATAATGTCTGTGGGGGAGGGACTCCGTTTAGTAGTGGGATCTATTGTCCGGATGGGATCCGCAACAGGTATGTGGACCTGTTGTGGAGAGGGATCCCGAACAGGGTTTGGTGGGGAGAGGGACTCCGTATAGGGGTGGGTACTCTATTAGGAGTAGCGGCTTTAGGCCCCGAAGGGGCAGCTAACTCGCCGTAACCTTCCAGCTTGGCAAATAGTTGGTCATCTGTTACAGCCTCCACGAAGCTCAGGATCAGCTGTATTAGCAGCAACTGTTTCTTCCAAAGGGGTTGTGCCCTGTGGGGTTGATACTGCGACAGGAACAGAAGGAACATCTACAGTGACCACTGTAGTCACTATAGGCTCAACCTTAGTAGACTTTTTGGTCTTTTTATCGACATCTTGAGGCGAACGGCTGTCGGGAATGCTTTTCTTTTTCTTCTTCTCCTCGCTCGATATCCTCAAAGTGACGTCCCTCGGGTCACTTAAAATGGGAATGCTTCGAGGACGGGGCCTCTTAGCAAGCAGTGGAGATTTGTTGAACACGGTAAGTTTGATCCCACCAATAAACTTCCCAGTACTAATCTTCTTGGCATCTACAGACTGCTTCACTCCACAACGAGTGAGAATGTAATTCAGAATGAGGCCAAAAAATTTCTTGGCAGATACAAGATTAGGAGCCTCTTCCTGAATTCTTTTCAGCACAATCTGACACCAGTTCACCTTCTCTCCAGACATGATGGCCACCATCATTCTGAAGCGCAAGTTAGTGCACATCTCAAATGTGCCGGCCCGGTTCTCAATAACTCGGCTACAGAAGTCATGCAGATAAACATACGGTAGGGTAAAGTTTCTCTTATGGCAAGATGGGGGGACATTTTTAGCCATTTCATCGCCAGTGAACAACTTCCAATATGTTGTCAGAAGGCTTTCCAACCCGAAGGTCTCTAACTACTCTATCTTTAGGACATCAGACGGCAGCCTGTAGAAATCTTCCAAAGCTCTTTGTTTAGAGAGATCTCAATCCCTTGAATTGTTGCAATGATTTCAGAAATCTCACATACTCTCCTCTGAGATGAGTATTTAAAAGAGGCGTCCAAGTAGAACTCCTCCACAATTTGCTTGTCGTACAAATCAGCATAGTGGGTGGCAAGGCAGTACAGCCCTTACTGTTTCACCCTGGAAACAACCAATTCCATCCCTGCATTGTCTTATCCTTCAAGATTAATTATTTCCATCACTATAGATCTGGTGAAGATACGCCCATCGATGATAGTTTCCTTCTTACGGATCTGGCGAAGATACGCCCATCGATGATAGTTTCGTTCTTCTTCACTGGAAGGGAAGATGTCTGTGAAGTCGACGTTTTGCAGAAGAAAATGTGAAGTAACAGAGAATTACACTGAAAAATGCATAAAATTGCATAAAGTATGTGGACTATTTGCTGAAGACTCGTTTAATTTGCTGAAAGCATAAAGAGTCTAAGGGAGCAAAATACAGTCCTTTTATATGGTGAGATTAGGGTTATACAGTGAATGGCCAGATTTAAGGGATGGAGACCGTCGTTTAAATAACGTACATAATGGACTCAGGGTTGTACATCTTATCCATCAATTTTGAAATGATAACCGGTCCCACTTCTGACAGTTCGGCTTCCCTTATTGCACGAAACGACGGTTTGATATTTAAAATCATGGGATTTGAGGCAATAAAGTCCAGGTGTCTTTAAAACCATTAAAGGATAATACGTTTGAAATATATATAGGGCACGTGGACTTAAAACATTATTTATACAAATAGAATAGTATTATAATCTAAACTGATATCCTACAGTGTATGTGCTGTATCCGCGAAAATACAGGTTTCCTCCCTAAAAGGTACATACATGATTCAATTCTTACAGTAATTATTGGATTAATACTATATTCATGCGTCGTACTGTATTCCTCCTTAATTAGTGGACACGTCAGATGTATGAAGCTTTTATGTCTTCTTTTTCCTATAGTAATATTTGACCTGTTTTCAGTGTCCAGTTAATTAAAGTGGATACTGTATTCTTGGGTTGTACAGCATTCTCCCTCAATTGATGAGTAAAAATGTAAAACACTTACAGGGAGTTAGGCTATAGCATTCCCAATTCTTGGCGAAGCATGCAGAATATGGTTTTGCTGAGAGGTTTTGTAAAGATGTCGATCAATTGAATATCTGTATGAATCTTCTCGATACGGACATCCTTATTCTCAACATGATTCCTGATGAAGTGATGCTTCATATCAATATGCTTAGTTCGCGAGTGAAATACAGGGTTGTGCGTTATTGCAATTGCACTCGTGCTATCGCACATGATTGGCATCTCTCTGGCACTGATTCCATTATCCTGTGGCTGTTGTTGCATCTAGAGAATCAGCATACAGCAACTTCCAACGGCATAATATTCTGACTCAACTGTAGAAAGCGAGTTGTCCAACTTCACGAGTACAATACAGGGTTGTGCGTTATTGCAATTGTACTCTTGCTATCGCACATGATTGGCTGGCACTGATTCCATAATCCTGTAGCTGCTGTTGCATCCAAAGAATCTGCATATAGCAACTTCCAACGGCATAATATTCTAACTCAGCTCTAGAAAGCGAGTTGGCCAATTACTTCTTACTAAACCATGACACAAGTCTAGGTCCAAGAAAGTGACAATTACCTCTTGTACTCTTCCTATCCAACTTACAGCCACCGAGATCCAAGTCATTGTGGCCTACCAAACCGAATCTTCCTTCTTTAGGATACCACAATCTTACATCGATTGTTCCTTTTACGTACTTCAGGATTCATTTGGCTGTGGTGAAGTGTGACTCCTTAGGTGCTACCTGATACCGAGCACAAACTCCTACAACAAACTGGATATCAGGCCTGCTAGCCTTTAGGTACAAGAGTGAGCCTATAAGCTTCCCCTAGAGTGATTGATCAACCGGATTTCCAAATTTATCATCACTAATTTGCGTGGAAGTGCTCATGGGGGTTGACGAGGATTTGGTGTTGTTCATCCCAAACTTGTTGAGCAGCTCCTTGCTATACCTTTCATGGTTGATGAAGATTCCTGTAGGCAGTTGCTTAACGTGGAAACCTAGGAAATAACTAAGTTCTCCCATCATACTCATTTCAAATTTACTTTTCATGAGATGAGAGAACCTTTGAGATAAAGCAAGGTTAGTGGAACCAAATATAATATCATGTACATGTATTTGTACCATTAAAATGTCATCTCCCTCCTGTATCTTAAAGAGAGTCTTGTCCACAGCACCTTTATCAAATCCATGGTTGATTAGGGACAGGGTTTCATACCATGCTATATGTGCCTGCTTAAGTCCATACAGATCTTTCCGTAGCCTGTATACTAGATCTCCGCCTTCAGTTTTGACAAAACCTGGTGGTTGTTCAACATAGACTTCTTCGGCAAGATCTCCATTCAGGAATGCACTCTAATGTCCAATTGATATATTATAAAGTTCTTATGGGTGGCAAATTCTAGGAATATTCTAATGCCTTCTAGTGTAGCTACAGGGGCAAATGTTTCATCGTAGTCTATGCCTTCTTCCTATATGTAGCCTTGTGCGACTAGATGGGATTTGTTCCTGATAATAAGTCCATTCTCATCCTTCTTGTTTCTAAATACCCATTTAGTTCCAATCACAGCTTGATGGTCTGGCCTAGGTACTAGATACCATACATTGTTTCTTTTGAATCCATTCAGGTCTTCTTCCATAGAAGTGATCCACTGTGAATTAATCAGAGCTTCATTGGTCCAAATAGGTTCGGATTAAGATAAGAATACAGCTATGGTGCACATAGATAGTCTCCTAAGTTGAGCTTGAGATTTCCATACAGTAAATGTAGATTTCTCATAATCGTTTTCTTCTTGCGCACATAGTAAAGTTCCTTGTGTACTCTATATTCTTCTATGTGTAGATACACCAGCATCAATATCACCTATAATTAACTCTTGGGGTTGTTCTCTCAGCCATCTCTTGTCAGGTTCTAGTTTGGCATCTCATGTTGTATCTTATGATGTTGCAGTCTCAGCATCAGCTTCGACTGCTTCTGTTCTTACAACTGCAGGGTTGATTTCTAAGTCCACGATAGGTTTTATTGGAGTTTGAGGATCATCAATAGAAATAGTTTAGATGGTATGGGTTATGCCTTTTACTCCTATAGGATCATGATGGGGTTTATCGAACACTACATGAACAGATTCCCTTTATTTTCAACTTCCTTTTGTTAAAGATCCTGAAAGCTTTGCTGAGATACGAATATCCCTTCATCCTACTTTTATTCAAAGGTCTTGAGTTGGTCCTTCCAGTTGTTTAGAACATAACACCTATATCCAAAAATGTGAAAGAATGCAACCAATGGATTTTTATTGTTCCATACCTCATAGGCTATTTTGTTGTGATGCCTGTTGATAATACAGCGGTTTTGTGTGCAGCATGTTGTATTTTTTGCTTCTCCCCAGAACTGCTGCAGCAACTTGCTTGCAGCTATCATGGTTCTTATTGCTTCCTTGAGTGTCCTATTCTTTCGCTCGGTAATACTATTTTGTTGAGGAGTCCAGGCTGCTGAGTATTCGTGACGTATTCCATTGTCCGAACAGTATTGCTCTATAAAGAAATTTGTGAATTCAGTACCTCTGTCGGAACGAATGGACACGATACTCAACCTTTTCTCATTTTGTAGCTTTCTTAGGTGTTATGGAAACTTCGTGATGGTTTCTTTCTTCTTGCTAAGAAAGATTGTCCAAGCATCCCTAGAAAAATCATCAAAAATAACGAGACAATATTACTTACCTCCCAAACTTAGAAGGTCTATAGGGCCATAGAGGTTCGTGTGTAGCAAATCCAGAACCCTGTGGGTGGGCAGGTATGACTTGGTTTTCAGGGTGGTTTTGATTTATTCGCCTTTCGGACAGGGTCTACAGACGTTGTGTTTACGAAATAACACATCGGGCAAACCTCTGACCATTCCCTATCTAGCAAGTTTGTTGATCGTCTTGAATTTGATATGAGACATCCTCTTGTGCCATAGCCAGCTTTGATCTGCAGTGCCTCCAGCAACAAAACACGGAATAGTGGAGCTCGTAGACTTCCAGTCAGCAATATACATATTACCTGATCTACTTCCTGTTAGGACGATTTCTTTGATCTTGATGTCCTTCACTCTCTGGTAATCTATATAGAATTTGACCAAGAACTGCTTGTCACAGAACTGGCTAATACTAAGTAAATTGTGTTGTAGGACTTCAACATAGGCTACGCGAGAGACTTTGAATTTTCCCACAAGTAGGGTTCCCTTCCCTCTGGTTCTTCCTTTGGACTTATCACCGAAGCGCAGCTTTAGACCGGGACCTTCTATATAATCTGACAGCTTGCTTATATATCCTGTCATGTGCTGAGAATATCCGTTGTCAAAATACCAGATGTCCTTTTCTTTGATATCCTATAAATAAAGAATTTAAGTAGTTTAGATCCTCTTTGATTGTTGAGTCCATGTACGTTAGTGTCTTTAGGTACCCAAATTTGCCTGGCATCAATTGGTTTATTGTAGGTTACTTTTGGTCCTGTCTTGCGATGTTTATGTGGGGTAGGCACGTAGTTGCTGTAACCTTGATTATTATGCATGTAATATCTATGGTTATCATTCCAGTACGTTTGCCATCTTGGAGGGTGAACCATTTTCCTTGACCTTACAACTTGTCTTCTGTGTCTCCAGTTGGATTCCAGAAGATCTTGTTGATACTGCGTGGTGGTCTGCTTTCTAGATGGATAGTGGCCCTCATGTATCCAATATCTAGGCGCACTGTATTGTTGATAGTATTGAGGTGCATGCCTTTGATATTTATATACAACCTTTTTTATGAATGCTTGTTGGTGTTGTTGATATGCTCTGGGAGCATACTGATGATCACGTCTTATAGGTCTAGAAGGCTGAGGTTTCCGCTATTTGTGAGATGAATTTAGTGTCGGAATTGCAGCCTTTGCTGTACAAGGAGGGGCAGCTGTGACCTTCACAGGACTTGGGATCTCTTCAGGTACAAGAATGGGTTCCACTCCCCTGACAAACACTGTACTAGTTTTTCCCTTATAGGAGATTGAGTCATATCCTAAGCCATGTTTATCATGGGCATGCTGCCCAGTGCGTAGAATTTCTTCCATTCGTCTAGAAGATTTCTGAAAAGATTTCAGGATGGTGTCTAATTTTCCTCCTTGCTTCTCGAGAGTTTTTCCTTTGGCTTCGAGTAAAGCAAAATCATTTTTCTTGCTCATTATGAGACTTAGCCTCATTTAGATCTTTGGCAAGTTTATGATTGCTTTCCGTGAGTTTCTCAAAGGTGACTTTGTTGTTTTTGCAATCAAGAGACATATTGTCATAGTTTATTTTCAGCAAGTCATTTTCATCTTTTAGCTCTAAGTTTGAAACTTTGAGCTGTATGTTTTCTCGTTTTAATATATCATGGGCTTTTTGAATGTGTTTGAATTCATTCATCATATTTTCAAAAGGTATGCGATGCATTTACAGGAATAGTTGAATTTGAACTTACTTCATCATCGTTGTCCTCATCATCCTGTATATCTCTGGCCATAAAACACATATATGCTTTATCCTCGATCTCATCGTCGGAGGAGTTACTGTCAGTGATTGCCTGAAGGCACTCCTCGGTCTTGTTTGATACGGGCGAGGCTTCTAATTCACCGATCGGGGCCTTGAGCTTGTTTTTCCAGAAATGCCTTCTTTCATCCTTTCCTTGTTGCTCAGCCTCTGGAAACTTTTCCACGTTCGTATGTGGACACTTATTTACATAGTGTCCTAGTTTGCTACAGTTATGGCATTTGTTAAAATCACCAGATGAAGGAGATTCAGGCTTACCTTGTGAAAAGTCTTGGGCCTGTAGGGAGTTTTTCCAGACTGTTTGATGAACTTTTTGAACTTATGTATGAGCAGGGCCATTTCATCTTGAGACATGATGTCATCATCGCTGTCTGCAGTCTTGTGTGCCGATTTAGATGTGCTGGGTACAGAACTGTGTCTCCTGTCAGATACAGCAGCCAGTGTTATAGTCTTGGCAGGTGACTCTTCGGCCTTTTCTCTCCTTAATATTGTACTCAAAAGATTTGAGGTCAGAAAAGGGATCAAAAGTAGAGATATCATTTAGATTACAGGATACACGCATAGCTGTAGTTTTAATATCTCATCGGGCAAGGACTGATCTAGAGATTTTTGAATTTTTGTCCTTTTGGGTATACACTTTACCCAATGCTTCAAGTTCACCAACAATGCCAGTGAATCTCAGGTCAAGCTCCTCAAGCGTTTCGGAAGATTTCATTTCGAAAGATTCGAACTGCTGAGTAAGTTTACAAATTTTGTTTTCTTTCGAGAACTCATTACCCTCGTAAATAAGCTTTAGTTTCTCCCAGGTTTGCTTAGCTGTCTGATAGATCTTGGCCTTGGAGAATGTGCCTTTGTCGAGAGTGACAAATAGTGCATTCTTGGCGATGTTGTCCAGGCTCACTTGTGCTCATCAGTCGTCGACTGATAGCACTCTTTCTCGAGCATCTCAGCATGAGGTTGCCCTTCCATCCTTGGGGCGATGTTGACCTTCAAAATCTTGGTAGGTCCTTCCTGTTGACATAAATAATTTCCTCGTGCATGGCCGCAATATGGGCTTCCATCCTGATTCTCCAGTCATCAAACTCATTAATGGAAAACATAGTAACCTTGTTTATCATAGATGAGTCCATCTTATACATAGGATGATGAAAGTATAAAATAAAGTTTTCAAAAGCTAGTGATTTGTGGATCTGATTCAGTTAAAAATCGATTGATTTTTTTTAGAATCAACCGCTCCGATACCACTTATTGGTGATAGAGTATACAATAAACAACTTAGAACGTAAATACAGTGACTGGGTATTCTCCTTTACATGGTTTTCACAATGTATACTTATAAATCACAACTTGAATGAAAACAGTGAGGACAAAAAGTAAATAACACAAAATTAAGTGGTTCAAGGTAAACCCCTCTATGTCTACTGGTCCTCCACACAGGAGTAAAGAGTTTATTAAAATCACTACGTAGACAACTACGTGACTTTAAATAAACTTGTTTCTGTATTGTTCACACATATTGATACAGGGATTGTAGCTTTGGGTCGTTCATACAAATTAGCTTGAGCTCTTTCGGCTCGCTTCTTATCACATAGATCAAAGCTTCATCTTCAATGATATTCTTACCAAACAGGCTGTAATACGCAAGTAACCTTAGTCCACATAGGGCTAATGATTATCTGATCGGTAAAAGGTAGAACGATTCCAAACAACAGCTATATTTTTTATGAGAGCTTGCTGTATGCTGTGCTGTTTGCGTTGAGGACTTAGTATTTTTTTTTTGCTTGAATACTGCTATATGCTCACGAAATATACTTCTCTTAATAGCTAGATTGTCAGAGCAATCTGCCAGATGTATGCGCGAGAATGAATAACACTTTTGTACAAAGTCCTCTTGCTTGGGGCTATTTATAACCATGGAAATAGATCCGTTAAAAATATAGTCGTTGGCTGGTTGGTGAGATGTTGACATCTCTAATGGAAGCTACTAAATGTTTGAATTAAAACAGGTCACATTTAATGCTTCAGACATTCTTTTCGACTTTGCATTAAATGCTCTTCAGTGCGTTCAGACTTGTCTCTCTCTAGCTGCATTAAATGCTGTCCAATCAGCAATAAATGCTGCTTTAACCATGAATATTTTATGAATAAATAATTTATCTCACAATGATTTAAAGCTCTTTTTCTTCAGTCCTGTTGGATGTGTTTTACTTTTTCTAAGTAAAACACCTAGTGTGACTGCTGAATCTAACGTACTGTCACTTCTGCTGTATGATGTGAACTTTGTAAGATGGACTCTGGAGTTTCCTAACAGCTTCCATACTTAGCAACATTCAAACTTTTTTAAGACTTCTTGCTGTATATTGGCGATTATCAAAACAGGAATATTTATCCTAACACAAGTATACCATAATCTTCGAATAAGTATCCGTACAAATTATTCAGTTCGAGATGAGGAGAAGTAATAGGAATGCATATGCGCTACTCATCTCGATATGAATGCGAATAAGATGAAGTCTTCGAATAGGGACCCATATGGCCTACTCCTCTCGAGATGAAGGCAAGTATGCCGAGGTCTCTATACAGATCCATATGGTTTACTAAGCTCGAGTTTAGGGCAAGTACGCCCAAGCCTCTAAATAGGAATTTTTACGGCCTATTCATCTCGAGATGAGGCAAGTATGCGAGTCTTCAAATAGGGATCCATACGGCTCATGAGGGAAATCACGCCCAAGTCTTTGATCGCACGGCCTACTCAGCTCAAGCTGAGGACAAGTCTGCCCAAGTATTCAAATAGGTTTCCGTACGGCCTACTCATCTCGAGGTGAGGGTAAGTACGCCAAGTCCTCCATATGAATCCATATGGTTTACTGAGCTCGAGTTAACGATAAGTACGCACAAGTCTCCAAATAGGGATATGTATACCATAGTCATCTCAAGATGAGGGCGAGTATGCCCAATTCTTCATATAGGGATCTGTATGACCTACTTAGCTCCAGTTGACGGCAAATACCCCTAAGTCTTCCAACAGGGATCCGTATGGCCTACTCAGCTCGAGCTGAGGGCAAGATGCCAAAGTCTTCGGATAGGGGTCCAAACGGCTACTCATCGCGAGGTGAGGGCAAGTACACCCAAGTCTTCAAATAGGGATCCATACGGCATACTCATCTCGAGATGAGGGCAAGTACATCCAAGTCTTCGACTAAGTATCCATACGAATTCTTCAGTTTTAAATGAGGACAAGTAATAGGAATATGTATGGCGTACTCATCTCGTATGAAGGAAGGTACGTTAATGTCTTCAAATAGGAATCCATACGGAATACTCATCTTGAGATAAGGGCAAGTACACCCAGGTCTTCATATGGATCCACACGGTTTACTGAGCTCGAGTTAAGGGAAGTATGTCCATGTCTCCAAATAGGATCCTTATGGCCTACGCATCTCAAGGTGAGGGAAGTAAGCCCAAGTCTTCGATTCAGAATTCATTGATGGCCTATTCAGCTTGAGTTGCGGGCAAGTGCACTCGAGTCTCCAAATAGGGATCCGTACGGCCTACTTTTCTCGAGATGAGGGAAAGTATGTCAGTCTTCAAATAGGGATCCATATGGCCTACTCATCTTAAGATGGGGGCAAGCACACCTAAATTTTTGAATAGGGGTCTGCACGACCTACTCATCTTGATATGAAGTTTCGTACACCCAAGCACTTGAATGGGCATCTGTACGGCCTATTCAGCTCGTGCAGAGACATAGTATGTCTAAGTCTTCAAATATAGATCCGTATGGCCTTAGCTTGATTTGAGGGCAAGTATTCCCATGTATCTAAATCTGGATTATTACGGAATACTTAGCTCGAGCTGAGGGAAAGTATTCCCAAGTTTTCAAATAGGTATCCAATAGCCTACTCAACTCGAAATGAGGGTAAGTATGCCCAGGTCCCCAAAATAGGATCTGTATGGCCTTCTCATTTAAAGATGAGGGAAAGTATGCCGAAGTCTTCAAATAGGGATCCATACGGCCTACTAAGATCGAGCTGAGGGCAAGTATGCCCAAGTATTCAAATAAGGTCTGTATGAGTTACTCAGTTCGAGATAAGGGTAACCACGCCCAAGTATTCAAATTGGGATCCATACAGCCTACCCATATGTCGAGATGAGGGAAAGTACAGCCGAGTCTTCGAATAAGGATCTGTATGAATTATTCAGTTTGAGAAGAGGACAAGTAATAGGAATCCATATGACTTAATCATATCGATATGAGGGCAGATACGCCGAAGTATTCAAATAGGGACGCATACGGCCTACTCATCTCGAGATGAAGGCAGGTACCCCCAAGTGTCCATACGGATCCATACGGTTTACTGAGCTCGAATTGAGGGAAAGTATGTCGATGTCTCTAAATAGGAATCCGTATAGCCTGCTCAGCTCAAGCTGAGGGCAAGTATGCCCAAGCCTTCAAATAGGGATCCATACGGACTACTGAGCTCGAGCTGAGGCAAG
The DNA here is from genome assembly GCA_033398695.1 of Orobanche coerulescens. Lineage (NCBI taxonomy): Eukaryota > Viridiplantae > Streptophyta > Magnoliopsida > Lamiales > Orobanchaceae > Orobanche > Orobanche coerulescens. The sequence goes on along the minus strand of CM065802.1, from coordinate 127,177,212 downwards.
TATACCGAAGTCTTCAAGTAAGGATCCGTATGAGTTACTCAGTTCAAGATAAGGGCAACTATGACCAAGTATTCAAATAGGGATCCATATGGCCTACCCATCTCGATATGAGGGCAAGTACTCCGATGTCTTAGAATAGGGATCCGTATGAATTATTCAATTCGAGAAGAGGGCAAGTAATAAGTATATATTTGGCTTACTCATCTTGATATGAGGGCTGGTGACGAAGTCTTCAAATGGGAACCCATACGGCCTGCTCGTCTCGAGATGAAGACAAGTATGCCTAGGTCTCCATACAGATCCATATGGTTTACTAAGCTCGAGTTAAGGGAAAGTACGCTCAAGTCTCTATATAGGAATCCGTATGAACTATTCATCTCGAGATGAGGGCAAGTATGTTAGTCTTCAAATAGGTATCCATTCGGGTTACTCATATAAAGATGGAGGCAAGCATGTCAAAGTCTTTGAATAGGGATATGTATGGCCTACTCATCTTGAGATGAATACACCCAAGTACTTTAATAGGGATCCGTACGGCTTATTCAGCTCGGGTTGAGGGGAACTATGCCTAAATCTAAAAACAGGGATATACATGGTTTACTCAGCACGAGCTGAGGGCCAGTCTGCCCAAGTATCCAAATAGGCTTCTGTACGGCCTACTTATCTCGAGGTGTGTGTAGGTATGCCTAGTTCGCCATAAGGATCTATAAGGTTCACTGAGCTTGAGTTGAGGGCAAGTACGCCGAAGTCTCCAAATAAGGATATGTATAGCATACTCATCTCAAGATGAGGGCAAGTATGCCCAAGTCTTCAAATAGGGATTTGTATGGCCTACTCAACTCGAGTTGAAAGCAAGTACACCTAAGTCTTCAAATAGGGATCCATATAGCCTACTTAGCTCGAGCTAGGGCAAGTATGCCAAAGTCTCCAAATAAGGATTTGTACGGCCAAATGATCTCAAGATGAGTGCAAGCACGCCCAAGTCTTCAAATAGGGATTCGTATGCATTATTCAGTTCGAAATTAGTACAAGTAATAGAAATCCATGTGGCCTACTCATCTCGAATGAATGCAGCTACACCGAAGTCTTCAAATGGGGATCGATATAGGTTACTCATCTCGAGATGAGGGAAAGTCCACCCAGACGGATCCATATGGTTTACTGAGCTCGAGTTGAGAGGAAGTACGCCCAAGTCTCCATGTAGTGATCCATATGGCCTACTCATATCAAGATGAGGGCAAGTATGTGTTGGGATTCGGTGCCTAAAACGAAGGCCGCATCGGAAGCGGTAAAATGAAAATTAATTCGATCCGAATCCCTACGAGGATCGATCGAGCTACGTATATACGAATATATGAAACGAAACACAAGATGTTATGAAAGACATACCCTTGTAGTCCGTTGATTAGATGGTATCCTTCTCTTGAGCTATTCTCCAAGATTTGCTTGATCTCTACGAATCCAACCCGCTCCAAGCCCTTGAACGATCCAACTCCGAAAGCACCCGTCTCTACTTGCCACGCGCCGGAAAAATGATCGGAATGACACCCACCTCGTTATCCAACAAGGATACGGCTAGAACAAGGTGATGAATCTTTCTATTATTACACTCTAAGTATATAATATCTCTCTCTCAATGTATCTTGAATTTTCTCCAAGAAAACTCAAGAACAAAAGTGAAGAAGATGATGAAGAAAATGATTTTCTCTCTCACTATAACACAACTCACGGTTGGAATGGAATGTGTAGCAAGTGAAGTGAGTCTTCATTATATCCTAATTTAACTCCCCAAAATCTCCTACTTTAGACAATATCACCAAGGGGTGATATTTGTCCCCTTGATTGGTCACAAGTCCACCACCCTTGAAAGTATAGACAAAGACCAAGTAAGGGAGTAGGTGATGGGGTGGCCATCTAGAAGGAATCGGATGAGTTCGATTCGTTTTGGACTCACGTGAGTCCAAACAGATAAACTCCTATTCCGTTCTGATGTATTTGTTTCGATTAATTAATCCAATCAATTAATCACATTAAATATCTAATAACATAATTAATTCTCTAAGAAATAATTATATTTATGAATTAAATTAATCACCCACTAATTAATTTAATTCATTAAGCCGTAAATAAATTTATCTAAAAATCGATTTAGACATCCAATGTCCTAATTAATTAGATATCCAATATCTGATATTCATAATGAGATAATAAGCTCGATTCATTTCGTCGTTAATCCTATTGCGCGACTCAGTAGGTCCGTCTCAGTCAGCAATGGGAGAAACCAAAGAGTAGTAGCACCACCTAGCCAGCCTGGCAGCCTACACTGTACCCCGACTGAGAACGAATGATCGGGATCATTCCAGAACCATTATGTCGTGAATACCAGTATACATATAAACCCTTCTTTCACATGTCCCGATCAAGTTATAGGGTCACGATCAGTCAAACCCTATCTGTACTTGACGCTATGCATGTGTTAATGCAAATCGAGATCATCGAGCTTTCGTGTATCAAATACAACTAGGTCCAATGCTTTGGTCAAAGACTTATGATCTCATCTACCAATAACCGCATAGGACATATAACCCGCTCACTAACGGGAGAATGAATTTTATCTTGGTATTCAGTAGGACCTGCTACTTGCCCATCAAGATGCACGTCGAGGTTGACCCCCTCCTTCCGGTTTACAGGATCGAACTACTCTAATGAAAATCTTGACGTTACAAGCACATCCCTACTAAATCCTCAAGTCGAAGGTTCACGAATACCTATCACAACCTTTCGATTCCGTCATTGACTGTCCCGGAGTGAAATCCGTGTGACGAATCGAGGGTGAGTCGGTTCGAGTATACTAATCCAATTAACATACCTATAACGTGTGCTCCCACTAACCATTAGTGTTCGACAGGCACTCTCCATGTCAAAGAACACGTCATACAAGTCTTCACATAAACTTAACGCCCAGTCATGTTTCATCGACTTACGAACGATTAAGTATTTGAGCTATAAACCTTTCCAGTGCCAACCCCCTTATCCAATAAGGAGTGGAACATTTTGCTCTCAAATACACGGACTAGTTTCTATATGTATATTTACGAGTTAGGAATACCAGTAACTACCAGTAAATAAAGAAACATCCATTGCCTTATATTAGTGATTTACATAATTACATGTACAATACCCTCACTCAATCATCCTCTGAGTGGCATTCGAGGGTATACTCCTAACAGTATGCCCAAGTCTTCAAATCGGGATCCGTATAGCTGATTCAGCTTGAGTTGAGGGCAAGTACACCCGAGTCTCCAAATAAGGATTTGTACGGCCTACTCATCTCTAGATGAGGCAGGTATGTGAGTCTTCAAATAGGGATACATACGGCCTATTCATCTCAAGATGAGGGCAAGCACACCCAAGTCTTTGAGTTGGGATCTATATGGCCTACTCATCTTGAGATGAGGGTAAGTACACCCAAGTACTTGAATAAGGATCCGTACTGCTATTCGACTCATGTTGAGGACAAGTATGCCCATTTCTCGAATATGGATTCATATGGATTACTTAGATTGAAGTGAGGGCAAGTATGCCCAAGTCTTCAAATAGACTCATCTCGAGATGAGGGTAAGTATGCGCAGGTCTCCATAAGGATCTAAACGGTTTAATGAGATAGAGTGAGGGCAAGTACGCCCATGTCCCCAAATAGGGATCTGTATGGCCTTATCATCTCAAGATAATGTAACTACGCTGAAGTCTTCAAATAGGAATCCATACGGCCCACTAAGCTCGAGCGGGGGGCAAGTATGCTCATGTCTTCGAATAAAGATCTGTATGAGTTACTCATTTCGAGATAAGGGTAACTACGCCCAAGTATTAACATAGGGATCCACACGGCCTACCCATCTCGAGATGAGGACAAGTACACCCAGGTCTTCGAATAGGGATTCATACAAACTATTCAGTTCGAGAAGAGGACAAGTAATAGGAATCCATATGGCTTACTCATCGATATGAGGGCAGGTATGTCGAAGTCTTCAAATAGGTACCCATACGGCCTACTCATCTCGAGATGAAGGCAAGTATGCTAGGATACGGATCCATATGATTTACTGAGCTCAAGGTGAGAGCATGTATGTCCAGGTCTCCAAATAGGAATCCGTACGGCCTACTCAGCTCAAGATGAGGTCAAGTATGCCCAAGCTGAGTGCAAGTATGCCCAAGTCTTCGAAAAAAGTTCCGTATGAGTTACTCGGTTCGAGATGAGGGCAACTACGCAAAGGTATTCAAATAGGGGTCCATACGGTCTACTCATCTCGAGATAAGGGCCAGTACACCCAAGTCTTCGAATAGGAATCCGTATAAATTATTCAGTTCGAGAAGAGGACAAGTAATAGGAATCCATATGGCTTACTCATCTCGATATGAGGGAAGGTAGGTCGAAGTCTTCAAATAGGGACCCATATGACCTACTCATCTCGAGATGAAGGCAACCCAGGTCTCCATACAGATCCATACGGTTTACTAAGCTTGAGTTGAGGGCAAATACGCCCAAGTCTCCGAATAGGAATCTGTACGGCCTATTCAGTTCAAGATGAGGGCAAGTATGCCCAAGTCTTCAAATATGGATCCGTATGGCATACTCAGCTTGAGTTGAGGGTTAGTACACCCAAGTCCAAATAGGAATCCATACGGACTGCTCATCACGAGATGAGGGAAAGTACGCCAAGGTCTCCATAAAGATCCATATGGTTAACTGAGCTCGAGTTGAGGGGAAGTATGCCCAAGTTTTCAAATAGGGGCACATACGGACTACTCATCTTGATACGAGGGTATGTACACCCAAGTACTTGAATAGGGATCAGTACTGTCTATTCAGCACGTGCTAAGAGCAAGTACGCCTAAGTCTTCAAATAGGGATCCGCACGGCCTACTCAGCTCGAGCTGAAGGAAAATACTCCTAAGTCTTCGAAAAGGGATCTGTAAGAATTACTCAATTTGAGATGAGGGCAAGTACACACATGTCTCCAAATAGGGATCTGTATGGCCTAGTCATCTCAAGATGAGGGCAAGTATGCCAAAGTCTTCAAATAGGAATCCGTACAACCTATTTAGCTTGAATTGAGGACAAGTATGCCTAAGTCTTCAAATAGGGATTTGTATAGGCTATTCAGCTCGAGCTAAGGGCAAGTGCACTAAAGTCTTAAAATAGGGATCCATATCAATTACTCTGTTTGGGATGAGGTCAAACGCCCAAGTCTTCAAATAGGAATCCATATAGTCTACTCATCTCGAGATGAGTGCAAGTACGCTAAAGTCGGAGAATAGGGATCTGTATGAATTACTTAGTTCGAGATGAGGGAAAGTATGCCCAATTCTTTAAATAGGGATCCTTACGGACTAATCATCTCCAGATGAGGAAAAGTATTCCCAAGTCTTAAAATAGGTATTCAAATAGGTATCCGTACGGCCTACTCATCTCGAGGCTAAGGTAAGTATGCACAGTTCTCCATAGGGATCCATACAGTTTACTGAGCTCGAGTTGAAGGCAAGTACGCCCAAGTCTTCAAATAGGGATCCGTATGGCCTATGCAGCTCGACTTGAGGGCTAGTTTGCCTAAGTCTTCAAATACGCATTCATACGGCCTACTCAGCTCGAGCTGAGGGCAAGTACGCCAAAGTTTTCGAATAGGGATCTGTATGAATTACTCAGTTCGAGATGAGGGCAAGTACACCCAATTCCTTAAATAGGGGTAATTATGCCCTACTCATCCCGAGATGAGGGAAGCATCTTTGAATAGGGCTAAGGGCAAGTACGCCCAAGCTTTTGAATAGGGATTCATACAAGTACGCCCAAGTCTTCAAATAGTGATCCCAACTGCCTACTCAGCTCGAGATGAGAACAAGTATGCCCAAATATTCATATAGGGATCCATATGAATTAATCATTTCGAGCTAATGTCATGTATGCAAAGTATTCAGATAGGGACCCATCGACATGAGGGCAAGTATGCCCATATCTTTGAATAGGGATCCGCACAGCTTACTCAACTCGAGTTGAGTGCAAGTACGTCCAAGTCTTCAAAGAGGGATATGTACGGCCTATTCATCTTGAGGTCAGACATGTACATCTAAGTCTTCAAATAGATATTCATATGGCCTACTCAGCTCAAGCTGAGGGCAATTATGCTTATGTATCCAAATCGGGATTCGTACGGGTTACTTAGTTCAAGCTAAGGGCAAGTACGCCCAAGTATTCAAATAGGTATCTACATGGATTACTCATCTTGAGATGAGGGTAAGTACGCCCAGGTCCGTATAGGGATCCATACAGTTTACTGAGCTTGGGTTGAGGGCAAGTATGCCCAAGTTTCCAAATAGGGATGGCCTTCTCATCTCAAGATGATGGAAAGTATGCCCAATTCTTCAAATAGAGATCCGTACGGCCTACGCAGCTTGAGCGGAGGGCGATTACTCCTATGTCTTCAAATAGGGATCTGTACGTCCAACTCAACTTGAATTGAGTGAAAGTATACCTAAGTCTTCGAATAGGGATCTGTATGAATTGCTCATCTCGAGATGAGGGCAAGTAATAGGATTACATACAGCTTACTCAACTAAATATGAGGGAAAGTATGCCCAAGTCTTTAAATAGAAATCCATACGGCGTACTCATATCGATATGAGGGCAAATAAATCCAGGTCTTCGAATAGGTGTCTGTACGTCCTACCCAGCTCGATCTAAGGGCAAGTACGCCTAAATATTCAAATTGGTACCCGTAAGGCCTACTCATCTCGTGTTGAGGGAAAATAAGTCCATGTCTTTAAATAGTGATCCGTACGGCCTACTCGGCTCGAGCTGAGGGCAACTATGCTCAATTCTTCAAGTAGGGATCTTTGGGTACTACTCAGCTCGAGTTGGGGGCAAGTACGCCCAAATCTTCAAATAGGGATCCATATGTCCTACTCTTCTCGAGCTGAGGGAAAACATGCCCAAGTCTTTGAATAGGGATCCATACGACTTACTTAACTCAAGTTGAGGGAAAGTAGGACCAAGTTAAATAAAGATTTGTACGATCTACTCATCTCTAGATCAGGGCAAGTACATCTAATTCTTCAAATAGGTATCCGTACGGCCTACTCAGCTCGAGCTGAGGGCAAGTATGTCCATGTCTCGAAATATGGATTCATATGCATTACTTAACTCGAACTGAGGGCAAGTATGCCCAAGTTTTCAAATATGTATCCATAGGGATCCTTACGATTTAATGAGCTAGAGTAGAGGGCAAGTACGCCCAGTCTCCCAAATAGGGATCTGTATGGTCTTCTCATATGAAGATGAGGAAAAGTATGTCGAAGTCTTCAAATAGGGATCCATACATCCTACTAAGCTCAAGCTGAGGGCAAGTATGATCAAGTGATCGAATAAGGATCTATATGAGTTACTAAGTTCGAGATGAGGGCAACTTCACCTAAGTATTCAAATAGATATCCATGCAGCCTACCCATCTCGAAATGAGGGCAAGTATACCGAAGTCTTTGAATAAGGATCCGTACTGATTATTAAACTCGAGAAGAGGACGAATAATAGGAATCCATATTGCTTACTCATCTCGATATGAATCCATATAAATGATTCAGTTTGAGAATAGGACAACTAATAGGAATCCATATTACTTAGTCATCGCGATATGCGGGCAGGTATGCCGAAGTCTTGAAATAGGGACGCACATGGCCTATTCATTTCGAGATGAAGGCAAGTACGCCCAGGTCTCCATATGGATCCATTCGGTTTACTGAGCTCGAGTTAAGGCCAAGTACGACCAAGTATCCAAATAGTAATCCGTACAGCCTGCTCTGCTCAAGATGAGGGCAAGTATGCCTAAGTCTTCAAATATGATCCATACGGTCTACTCAGCTTGAGTTGAGGGCAACTACACCCAAGTCTCCAAATAGGTATCCGTACGGCCTACTCAACTCGAGATGAGGGCATTTATGTCAGTATTCAAATAAGGATCCATATGGCCTACTCATCTCGAGATGAGGCCAATCATGCTCAAGTATTTGAATAGGGATCCATATGGATTACTCACCTTAAGATGAGGGTAATTACACGCAAGTACTTGAATAGGAATTCGTACAGCCTATTTAGCTCGAGCTTAGGGAAAGTACGCCCAAGCCTTCAAATAAGGACCCACATAGCCTGCTCAGCTCGAGCTAAGGGCAAGTGCTCCTAAATCTTCGAAAAGGGATCGTACGAATTACTCGGTTTGAGATGAGGGCAACTACACCCATGTGTCCAAATAGGGATCTGTACGGCCTACTCAGCTGGAATTGAGGACAAGTACGCCTAAGTCTTTAAATAGGGGTCTGTACAAGCTATTCAGCTCGAGCTAAGGGCAAGTACACAAAAGTCTTCGAATAGAGATCCATATCAATTACTCAGTTCGGGATAAGGGCAAATGCCCAAATCTTCAAATAGAGATCCATACAGTCTACTCATCTCTATGAGGGCAAGTACGACGAAGTCCGCGAATAGGGATCTATATGAATTACTTAGTTCGAAATGAGGGCAAGTACGCCTGACTCTTTTAATAGGGATCCTTATGGCCTACTCATCTCTAGATGAGGAAAAGTATGCCAATGTCTTCGAATAGGTATCTGTACGTCCTACTCATCTCGAGGCTATGGTAAATATGCACAGGTCTCCGTAGGGATATATGGTTTGCTGAGCTCGAGTTGAGGGCAGGTATGCCCATGTCTACAAATAGGAATCAGTATAGCCTACTCATCTCAATATGAGGGCAAGTAAGCCAAAGTCCTCAAAACGAGATCCGTATGGCTTGCGCAACTCGACTTGAGGGAAATCATGCCTATGTCTTCAAATAAGGATCCGTACGGCCTACTCAGATCGAGCTGAGGGGAAGTATGCCAAAGTCTTTGAATAGGGATCTGTATGAATTACTCAGTTCGAGATGAGGGCAACTAGACCTAATTCTTTAAATAGGGATCATTACGACCTACTCATCCCGATATGAGGGAAAGTATATCTAAATGTTTGAATAAGGGTCTGAAAGGCCTACCCAGTTCAAGTTGACGGTAAGTCTTCAAATAGGGATCTGCACGGCCTGCTCAACTCGAGCTGAGGGCAAGTACGCCCAAATATTCAAATAGGGACCTGTATGCCCTACTTGGCTCAAGTAGGGATCAAGTACGCCTAAGTTTTTGAATAAGGATTCGTATGGCAAAATTACCAATTAGCGTTACTTTGCTCGAGCAGAGGTAATGTACGCCCAAGTCTTCAAATAGTGATCCATACAACCTACTCAGCTCGAGATAGGGGCAAGTATGCTCAAGTATTCATATAGGGATCCATATGAATTAATCATCTCAAGTTGGGGGCAAGAACGCCTAAGTATTCAAATAGGGATCCATCGAGATGAGGGCAAGTATGCCCATATCTTCGAATAGGGATCCGTACAGCTTACTCAACTCGAGTTGAGGGCAAGTACGACCAAGTCTTCAAAGAGGGATCTGTACGGCCTACTCATCTAGAGCTCAGGCAAGTATGTTGTGGGGAAAAATCATCCTAATGTTTTGATAATTTCCTCATACAGCAAGAGATCGTCAAGTCAAAATACTAGCAAGTACGGACGCTGTTAGGAAAACTTCATAACTCTGTCCGTACAGCCTATCCATATAGTGCAAGATCATACAGTTTTGTTATGCCGTGAATTTAATAAACTATTTAATCCTGTGTCCAGGACCAGTGGACGTAGAGAGGTTTACCTCGTACCACTTTAATCAGTATGTCTCTACATACTGTCTTTACTGTTTTCTATCTGCTTGTGCGATTTTGAGTATACATATCGTAAAAACCTTGTACGCACCAAGATAACAGGAGACCATTTAGTTGACGTATATACATCAAATTAACCTTAGACTTCGCTACGCAAACAAACTTCGAAAAAGGATACAACTTATTCAACCGCCCCCCTTCCCCCGCTTTATAAGATGTTTCTATTGTATACTGTGACCAACAAGTGGTATCCGAGCGACTGTACATAAGGGATCTTACGTTCGTAACATAATTTAAAATATGGTCGTAATACCATAACAGTTGTGGTTGTATGTTCTATTGAACAACAAAACTGTCCGCCACACCCGAAGATGCCTTCGACGACATAAAAGTGCATTGGTTCACAACATGCGACGAAGCATTTCCGTAATTGACCAACATATCAATCAAAGCGCTATCATTATTTAGGAAAATGTTTGTAATTCCCCGACTTTCTAGGGGTAATTATAGGGAAAATAAATAAATGTTAAATTTTGACAAAAATAATTTTTCTTGAGAATATTAAAATTCTCGCCTACATAGTCGATTCGCTACACTGACATAAAATAAATACCTTTTAATTAAGGCAACAATACGTCGTGGATAAGAGATAATAATTGTGGCGGAAGAACAAATTATAAATTGTTAATTTCTAACAAAAGTTTCCCCAAAAATTTCGAAACATTAGACATAACGAAAAACATCATTTAATAAATTTCATTCATATGCCCTCTCGGCTCGCTCCTTCGTCCATCCGGCTCGGTTTAACCTACGGGATCAATAAACGTGGGGGTGAGCTTCCTTCAGCTCGTGGAAATTACATGTATCACAGTAATATACAATCTCATGGAAAGCATTTAACTGATTAATCTACAAATAACATTTTCCTCAACATGAATACATACAGACAATACCACATATAACATGATCGAGCACGCATGTGAATATTGAGGTTGTGCAAGTGTCCCACACAACATATATCTTAAGATAGCCTCTTTACACATATACATGTGAGCCTGATTTACAACATGTATCATAAATTTTAAACGTGAATATAATATCACATATATAATCCAATTAAAGCAATTAAAGTGATAGTGAAAATTCCCACCTGAATAAATGATGATGCTTGACTTGAATATGAATATGCTCAACTCACAGTCCTAAGCCTGTAAATCCTCGTTAATGTCAACATATAATAATTTAATCATTATAAAATATTATGATATAATGACTGAAATTAAATATATATATATATGTGTGTGTGTGCATAAAAGTTGGACTAATTGTTAATGTTAATGAAGAGTCAATAGTTTACTGTCTTGGTCAAAAAATAGGACTGAATTGAAGGTTTTAAAGTTGACTGGGGTCAAATTGCAAGATCTGAGAAATATGGAGGCTTAATATATAGGACTGGAAAAGGACTGGGGTTAAAATCAACGCAATTAAAGTGTGAGGGCTTAACTGAAAAACTCTAATTTTTCGCGGGTATAAATACCCTTAAATCATCCCTCAGCCAACCAAATCTCTTTCTATGTCTCGGCCCTATCTCTCTCTCTATATATAAATCTCCTCAAATTGTCCAGAAATAAGATGGCAGAAAACACACACACGCACACACACTGGAAAATCAGACGGAACACACGCACACAAAAAATCAGACACACTCCGAAAATCACACTCGCACCACTTCACTGGTTCGCCCGAGCTTGGATTGACCAGTCGCGGCCACAAGACAGCGGCGACGATGGCTTCTGACCGAGTAGTAGTTCCCGCGGTGATGCGCGATGGTGGATGGTTCTGGATTTCAGGTAAGGAATAATACGCTCGATTGAGTGTTGGCTTGGGATTAGGGTTGGATTCAGGTTATGGGTTTTGAGATTCAAATCGGGTATTACATTCTAGATTGTGTTCGGGGTTCTGTGAATGGTCAGTTTTGCTCGAGCTGATGGTGTTTTTGTTGGTTTGAAAGGGGTTTGGTTTCTGATTCGGGTTTGAGGGCCGATTACGGGCTGATAGTGTTCTGGTTTGTTGATTTTTTTTAGTTCAAGTTCGGAATTCTGGGATAGTTGTTGAATTAGGGCTCGGATTTGGAGTTTCTAATATGGGTTAGGTTTTGAGGTTGGTGTCGGGTCAAACCCCATGGGTTGCAGGACGGGAAAACACACGGTTCTCGATCGGCTTCTGGATTTGGGGCTGATGTTTTCTTTCCTTTTTTCTTTTTTTTCGGATTTGAAATCCTCTATGAATTGTGACAGAGGTTGATGACGACAGTATATAGGGATTATGATTAATACTCAGATTGCAACTTCAAGATTTTGAAACGAAACATGAAACTCTAAGGTAAAAAAATTGAGGGCTTGGGCATACCTTACTGGAGTAAAATCGTCGGATGTGTGAGAAGTTGCGGAGATGTTGAAAAGGAATTTTGTAGATGTTGATTTGGGAAGGAAGGCTGGAAAATTGGCCGAGAAGAAAAGCCGCCCGGCCTCTGTCAATTTGGTGTATTGTTGTGTCTTGTATTTTCTCTTACGTATTTTTTGTGTGTGTCTCGGATGTTTGATCGATGTAAAGAATTTATGTACTACATAATGTATATTTATAGATGTAAATTTTTGGAGTATTTTAGTTGAATTAGGATTGTATGTAGCATAAACATTGAGGAGTTTTTGATGAAGTGAGAGGATTTGGTGAGGAACGATTAAGGAAAAGGAAGAGTTCTTAATTATGGTTAGTTTAGTTTAATCATAGTTGGTTAATTCATAATGCATGATTAAATATAAATGAAATAATAATAATAATAATAATAATAATAGTAATGTAAAAATAATAATTTGGTAATGTTGATAATAATAATCTGAAAATGATAATGATAATAATAATATTAATAATAATAAAATAGTATTAATAATATTATTAATAATAATAATGATAATATTAATAATAGTAGTGTTAGTATTATACTTGAATAATGAATAACACTATAATAAAAATAAATAATGACTACTTGAATATATATCTGACAAAATGACTTGGGTTAGGACTTGTGATATGTCGAGAAGAATAGTCATGATCCTCTAAATGAAATTAAATGAAACAAAATGCATTATAATATTATTATGAATAATAATATTACATTATGGAAATGGCGGGTATTACATCCTACCCCTCTAGGAAAATTTTTCGTCCTCGAAAATAAATGACATACCTCGATTGAAGAAATTCGGATAACGAGCTTGAAGTTCTTCCTCACGCTCCCAAGTGGCTTCATTTTTACTGTGGTTACGCCATTGGATATTGACAAACACCTTCTCTTTGTTCCTCAACTGCCGGACTGATCAGTCGAGAATCAGTTCTGGTTATTCTTCATAAGTAAGATCTTTGTTCATCTCCACGGCGGTATAGTTGATGACGTTGATGGGATCGTGAATGTACTTCCTCAACAACGATACGTGGAAAACGTTGTGCACAGCCGAAAGTTCTGGGGGTAAAGCCAAGTGGTAAGCTAACTCTCCAATTCATTCGAGAATTTTGAACGGTCCAATGTATCTCGGCCTCAACTTGCTCCTTGGACCAAAACGAACAATTTCCTTGGTAGGTGATACCTTTCAGGAATACTTTGTCGCCAACGCAGAATTCACAATCTTTCCTATGCTTGTCAGCGTAAGAATTCTGACGATCCTGTGCTATCTTGATCCTCCCACGAATCTTATCCACCACACCTATTGTCTGTTAAATCATTTAGGGACCCAAGATTCTCCTTTCACCTACTTCATCCCAATATAGTGGTGATCAACACTTCCTACCGTATAAGGCTTTATACGGTGCCATATCGATCTTCGACTGATAACTGTTGTTGTAAGCAAATTCTACCAAAGGCAACAGTCGTTCCCAATTATTGCCCATGTCTAACACACATGCTCGCAACATATCTTCAAGGATCTGGTGGTTCTCTCGGAATGACCATCAGTCTGAGGATGATCGACCATACTAAAATTCAACTGCCTTCCCAAGGCTTCTTGCAAACTTTCCCAAAAGCGCGATGTGAAATGAGTATCCCTGTTGGATACTATAGAGACTGGCACTCCATGCAACTTAATAATTTCACTGATGTAAAGTTGACCATACTGATCCATTCGAAAGTTCATCTTAACTAGGATAAAATGAGCTGACTTCGTGAGTCGGTCTACAACAACCCAAATAGCGTGGTTTCCTCTTTCCGTTCGAGGCAAACCTACCACAAAGTCCATCGTAGTGTGTTCCCATTTCCATTCCGGAATATGAAGTGATTTAAGTAGTCCAAAGAGGCGTTGGTGTTCTGCCTTCACTTGCTGACAAACTATACACCTTCTGACAAAGTCTGCCACATCCCTCTTCAAACCTTCCCACCAAAAGGTCCCATTAAGGTCTTGGTACATCTTTGTACTCCCCGGGTGTGCTGTATATGGAGTACTATGTGCCTCCTTCAATATTGCTTATCCCAACTTAACAACATTGGGCACACAAATCCTCCCTTCATAGTACATTATGCCATCATCGGACACACTGAATACCTTATCCTCACCTGAAAGAGTATGTTATTTCATTTTGACCAAGAAGTCATCTTGTCCTTGACCTTCTTTGATATATTTCCTCAAGGTTGGTTGTACCACCAAACTAGCCAATAACGACTCATCTGGCTTCGATGATGTAGCCATCTCAAGGTTCATCCTTGCAAATTCCTTGACCAAGCTTTCCTCTTTGGTCAACAAACAGGTTATGTCTCCTCTCACTTTACGTCTCAGTGCATCAGCAACTACGTTTGCTTTACCATTGTGGTAATGAATTGTACAATCGTAGTCTTTGACCAACTCTAGCGATCTGCGCTGCCTCATATTCAATTCTTTCTGTGTGAATATATATTTCAGACTTTTGTGGTCTGTATAAATTTCACACTTACCTCCATAAATGTTTCCAAAACTTCAAGGCATGAACTACCGCTGCCAATTCCAAATCATGAGTAGGGTAGTTCAACTCGTGCGGTTTTAACTGCCTCGAAGCATAGGCAAGCTGCATCAATACACATCCCAAGACTTGCTTGTACGCATCACTGTAGATGACAAATTCTCTCATCGGATTGGGGATCGTCAAAACTGGTGCTGCGGTCAACCTCCGCTTAAGTTCTTGGAAACTCTTTTCGCATTTCTCATTCCATAAGAAAACTTTTCCCTTTCTAGTCAATCTAGTCATAAGTGCAGCTATCTTTCAAAATCCCTCGATAAATTTCCGATAATAACCGGCTAATCCCAAGAAGTTGTGAACATCATTTGCATTACTCGGTACTTTCCAATCATGGACTGCTTCTACCTTAATCGGGTCAACCTCAATTCCTCTAGAAGTGACCACATGTCCCAAAAATGCAACTCGGTTAAGCCAGAATTCACACTTGTTGAACTTCGCATACAACTTCTCCTTGCGCAGTATTCCCAATACAGTTCTAAGATTCTGCTCATATTCAACCTTGCTCTTGGAATACACAAGTATGTCATCTATGAACACAATGACAAACTTATCCAAATAAGGTTGAAATACACGGTTCATGAGGTCCATGAATACTGCTGGCGCATTAGTCAAACCAAATGGCATCACTATAAACTCATAGTGTCCATATCGAGTTCTAAATGCTGTCTTTGGGATATCGTCATCCTTAATCCTCAGTTGGTGATATCCGGATCTCAAATCTATTTTCAAGAACACTCCTGATCCTCCAAGTTGATCGAATAGGTCCTCTATTCCAGGAAGTGGATATTTATTCTTTATCATGAGTCGATTAAGTTCACGATAGTCTATGCACATCCTCAAACTTCCGTCCTTTTTCTTCACGAAGAGTACTGGCGCACCCCATGGCGAAACACTTGGTCGTATAAATCCAGAGTCAAGCAGTTCCTGAAGTTGCACTTTCAACTCTTGTAATTCCTTGGGCGCCATTATATATGGAGCTTTCGATATTGGTGCCGCTCCTGGCACTAAATCAATCGAGAGACGACTCGGCGGAACTCCCTTGATCGTGCCACTTGCGCTTGTTATTAGCTGCAATTGGTGGTGCTCTTTCCTTCTCCACATCCAAACTAGCAGAAATGTCCACAACCCTTGCAACTGCTTCATTATAGGTCAGACGACCATGACCAGTCAGGTGGTGATGAATCCGGTTTCGTAGTCCATCTCGGAATTTCTGGGACTTCATGTCATCCGTCTCGACCATGTGAGGAGCAAACCGGCACATGTGCTTGAACTAGCGCTCATAATCGGTGACCGAAATTCCTCCTTGGGTCAGATCGAGGAATTCCTTTTGCATCTTGGTTTTGTACGCCCTCGGGTACTACTTTTACATAACTGTTTCCTTGAACTGGTCCCAAGTGAACACGTCCTTCTCGTCTTGGGTGTTGATCCTCCACAATCCAATCCAATATGTCCTAGCATTCTCCTGGAGGTGGAACACGGCACATGACACCTTCTGAGCATCGGTGCATGCTATGTAGTCGAAGATGATGTCTAGGTTCAACAAACACTCTTCTATTGTTGTTGGTCCCTCACGACCAAGAAAGACGGGTAGCTTGAAATGATTGAGTCGCTTGATAACTTGAGCTTGAGCTTGCTCAGGATTATTAGGCAGTAAAATGGTTGCGCCTTGAAGTAAAGTGGCCAATCTAGCCAAAAGCTGATCTTGGTTGGGCTGAGCATTGCGGTTCCCTCGGTTAGCCATGAGTCTGCCAACGAGTTGTAAAACCCATTAGTCAACGCAGTGCGAGAAATAAAGAATGAGAAAAATAGGTAGAACGCATATAATAGTCGCAACACATAAAAATATAAATGCAATAGAATAACTGATTTTCATTATATAATATGTTTGGAACATCCACATGAAATCTCAACATAGTAGTTATATAATAAAATAGACTAAGCCTACGGCTATTCCTCATCGTCACTGCTAATAATCTCTATAACAGGAATAGGGGGTCGCAGCTCAATCCACGAAGTGATGTCATCATCAGACTCGATGTCTGCCATCAAAACATCCTTCAGATTTTCTGCGAGGGCCACCTTTGAGCTCTCATAGGGAACTTCCTTTGGATATTCTTCAGGATACTCCTCAGGGTCTTCTTTGGGATCCTCCTATGAGTCTTCTTCATCCATAGAGTCGGAACTCCAATTTGCAGCTGGTATCGCCTCTCGAGCATACATATCCAATAAACTTCCAGCTATGAACTGGAAATCATCTGCGGTCTCTCGCTCTTCTGGTGATATATTGATGGACTCTTTCCAAAGCCGGAAGATGCAATAACTCAAATCTTTGGATAACTTCCCCATTAGGTGTTCCAGCTGTTGCGTGACAGAACCTCGTTTCCCAGACTGCAACCACTTGCTCAGCCTATTAATGACATAGTGTGGTGCATTTTCTGGTAAACTCGGATCGTCCCACCAATCTTTGCATGCCAGAAGACGCGAGTCAAATGTAGCAGGAACCCTCTTACATGGCGCCATCCTAGGTTTGGCCATTCTAACAATTCATACATACATATACAATCATGTAAATAAAATGGAACGATATATGCATGAATAATGACTGAAATTTGATACCTTGGACGGAGTGACGAAGTGGCGAAGCTGAGAGCATATGATACTTTTACATTTTAGCGAGTATACAGAAAGGTAAAACCCGCTCTGATACCACTATGTAACGCCCCGACTTTCTAGGGGTAATTATATGGGAAAATAAATAAAAGGTAAATTTTGATAAAAATAATTTCTCTTGAGAATATTAAAAAGTCGAGTCGCTACACTGACATAAAATAAATACCTTTTAATTAAGGCAACAATACGTCGTGGATAAGAGATAATAAATACGGCGGAAGAACAAATTGAAAATTGTTAATTTCTAACAAAAGTTTCCCCAAAAATTTCGAAGCATTAGACATAACAAAAACATCATTTAATAGATTTCATTCATATTCCCTCTCCGCTCGATCTTTCGTCCATTCGGCTTGGTTTAACCTGCAGGATCAATTAAGGTGGGGGTGAGCTTCCTTCAGCTCGTGGAAATTACACGTATCACAGTAATATACAATCTCATGGAAAGCATTTAAATGATTATTCTACAAATAGTATTTTCCTCAACATGAATGCATACACGCAATACCACATATAACATGAATCGAGCACGCATGTGAATATTGAGGTTGTTCAAGTGTCCCACAAAACATATATCTTAAGATAGCCTCTTTACACATATACAGGTGAGCGTGATTTACAACATGTCATAAATTTAAAACATGAATAGAATATCACATATACAAACCAATTAAAGCAATTAAAGTGATAGAAAAATTCCCACCTGAATAAATGATGCTGCTTGACTTGAATATGAAGATTCTCTACTCACAGTCCTAAGCCCGTAAATCCTCGTTAATGTTTACATATAATAATAATTTAATCATTATAAATATTATGATATAATAACTGAAATTAAATATATATATATATATATGTGCATAAAAGTTGTACTAATTGTTAATGTTAATTGAAGAGTCAACATTTTACTGTCTTGGTCAAAATATGACTGAATTGAAGGTTTTAAAGTTAACTGGGGTGAAATTGCAAGATCTGAGAAATATGGAGGCTTAATACGTAGGACTGGAAAGGGACTGGGGTTAAAATCGAAGCAATTAAAGTGTCTGGGTTAGATTGAAAGCTGCTGGAAAATGTGAGGGCTTAACTGAAAAACCCTAATTTTTCGCAGGTATAAATATCCTTAACTCATCCCTTAGCCGACCAAAATTCATTTCTTCACTTCTCTTCCCTGTGAACCTCTTCTCTGTCTCGGCCCTATTTCTCTCTCTACAAATTTCCTCAAATAGGCCAGAAAGATGGCAGAAAAAACACACACACACACACTGGAATATCAGACGGAACACACGCGCCCCAAAAATCGTACACACTCCAAAAATCACACTCGTACCACTTTGCTGGTTCGCTCGAGCTTGGATTGACCAGTTGCGGCTACAGGACGGCGGCGACGATCGCTTCCGAACGAGTAGTAGTTCTGGTGGTGACGCGCGACGGTGGCTGCTTCTGGATTTCAGGTAAGGAATAATACGCTCGATTGAGTGTTGGGTTGGGATTAGGGTTGGATTCAGGTTATGGGTTTTGAGATTCAAATCGGGTACTCTGTTATGGATTGTGTTCGGGGTTCTGTGAATGGTCAGTCTTGCTCGGGCTGATGGTGTTTCTGTTTATTTTTGTTGGTTTGAAAGGGGTTGGTTTCTGATTCGGGTTTGAGGGCCGATTACGGGCTGATAGAGTTCTGGTTTGTTGATTCTTTTTTTTTTAGTTCAAGTTCGGAATTCTGGGATAGTTGTTGAACTGGGGCTCGGATTTGGAGTTTCTGAGATGGGTTCGGTTTTGAGGTTGGTGCCGGGTCAAACCCCGTGGGTTGCAGGATGGGAAAAAACACGGTTCTCGATCGGCTTCTGGATTTGGGGCTGATGTTTTCTTTCCTTTTTTCTTTTTTTTCGGATTTGAAATCCTCTATGAATTGCGACAGAGGTTGATGACGACAGTATATAGGGATTATGATTAATACTCAGATTGCAACTTCAAGATTTTGAAACGAAACATGAAACTCTAAGGTAAAAAATTTGAGGGCTTGGGCATACCTTCGCTGGAGTAAAATCGTCCGGATGTGTGAGAAGTTGCAGGAGATGTTGAAAAGGAATTTTGTAGATGTTGACTGCTGGGAAGGAAGCTGGAAAATTGGCCGAGAAGAAAAGCTGCTTCGGCCTCTGTCAGAATTTGGTGTATTGTTGTGTACTGTATTTTCTCTTCTGTATTTTTTTGTGTGTGTCTGGATGTTTGATCGATGTAAAGAATTTATGTACTACATAATGTATATTTATAGATGTAAATTTTTGGAGTATTTTAGTTGAATTAGGATTGTATGTAGCATAAACATTGAGGAGTTTTTGATGAAGTGAGAGGACTGGTGAGGGGAACGATTCTGGGAAAAGGAAGAGTTCTTAATTATGGTTAGTTTAGTTTAATCATAGTTGGTTAATTCATAATACATGATTAAATATAAATGAAATAATAATAATAATAATAGTAATGTAAAAATAATAATTTGGTAATGTTGATAATAATAATCTGAAAATGATAATGATAATAATAATATTGAAGCATCAATTTATTAAAAACTCAAAAGTTTACAAGAAATTGGTGGGGGCGAAAGCCAACTGGTACACCTCTCATTATAAGAAACCGATTCTACTAAAAATATAAGCGCGACGCGTGGCCAACGTCCCGAGTCATAGAGAATCTTCGAATGCGCTTGAGAAGGGTTCTGATCTTTCTCCAATTCTCCAAAAGGCGAAAAGGAGAAAGGGAGGAAACCATACCAATATCACCACATTTGGCACCGTATTTGACACGCTTACGTTGTGCGGCTTGAAGAAGCCCGGCAAAAAATCAATCATCCCAGATAACGTCAGAGGCGACGATCCTGTAAGATCAACACATACATCACGCCCATCATCCCAAGAATAAAGCAAAACATCGGCCGGTCGTAAGGATCTGTCCCTATCTCCATAAAGCCCGATATCCACTTCCTTACGGGCCGAGATTCCAGATCGAGAACAAATATCAACAAGGACATCACGCACAATGTTATGTCGATGTTTGATGCCCACAATACCAGCACATGAGACAGCATGATCCCCATAAATATCTCCATTAAACACCCTAGAACAAGCTGAACATGGAGCCTGAGTAGTAAAAAGGGGAACACCCAACCGGTAACACAACACACAACGATATGTCCTGGCGTTCATAGTTTGTCCCAAACCTGAAATCGGAGCCACCCTAAGCCAATCCGACGCATGATCCTCCTTTAGTGAGCTCCATAAAGCCATCTGTCGGGGAGATAGTTGAAAAGTAGATTCAACCGTTTGGATAACCCGATCGAAGTATATATCTGCCAATTTCTTCATAAGTTTGGGGGCAGCGACCTCGTTAGGGATACTCAACAGGTCAATATCCATATTCCCGTTAAAAGTGCATAAGGCGTCATCAAAAGAAGGACCCGCAGTAACAATATCAGAACTACCGAGAAGCTTAGTCTGTAAGCTAGCAGATTGGAGTCTAGAAGCTAGGAAAGCATAGTTTAAGACATCACCTGCAGCATATACACCAAGCCCCCCAAAAGCAAACGGTAAAGTGGCAAGTCTCCATTGCCAATCAAAACCAGAGCCGAAGCGTGTGATACGCTCCAAGGAAGAGCGAAGTGCCGTATCAAAAGAAACCTGAGCACACTCAAAATAGTATTAATAATATTATTAATAATAATAATGATAATATTAATAATAGTAGTGTTAGTATTATACTTGAATAATGAATAACACTATAATAAAAATAAATAATGACTACTTGAATATATATTTGACAAAATGACTTGGGTTAGGACTTGTGATATGTCGAGAAGAATAGTCATGATCCTCTAAATGAAATTAAATGAAACAAAATGCATTATAATATTATTATGAATAATAATATTACATTATGGAAATGGCGGGTATTACATCCTACCCCTCTAGGAAAAATTTTCGTCCTCGAAAATAAATGACATACCTCGATTGAAGAAATTCGGATAAAGAGCTTGAAGTTCTTCCTCACGCTCCCAAGTGGCTTCATTTTTACTGTGGTTACGCCATTGGATATTGACAAACACCTTCTCTTTGTTCCTCAACTGCCGGACTGATCAGTCGAGAATCAGTTCTGGTTATTCTTCATAAGTAAGATCTTTGTTCATCTCCACGGCGGTATAGTTGATGACGTTGATGGGATCGTGAATGTACTTCCTCAACAACGATACGTGGAAAACGTTGTGCACAGCCGAAAGTTCTGGGGGTAAAGCCAAGTGGTAAACTAACTCTCCAATTCATTCGAGAATTTTGAACGGTCCAATGTATCTCGGCCTCAACTTGCTCCTTGGACCAAAACGAACAATTTCCTTGGTAGGTGATACCTTTCAGGAATACTTTGTCGCCAACGTAGAATTCACAATCTTTCCTATGCTTGTCAGCGTAAGAATTCTGACGATCCTGTGCTATCTTGATCCTCCCACGAATCTTATCCACCACACCTATTGTCTGTTAAATCATTTAGGGACCCAAGATTCTCCTTTCACCTACTTCATCCCAATATAGTGGTGATCAACACTTCCTACCGTATAAGGCTTTATACGGTGCCATATCGATCTTCGACTGATAACTGTTGTTGTAAGCAAATTCTACCAAAGGCAACAGTCGTTCCCAATTGTTGCCCATGTCTAACACACATGCTCGCAACATATCTTCAAGGATCTGGTGGTTCTCTCAGAATGACCATCAGTCTGAGGATGATCGACCATACTAAAATTCAACTGCCTTCCCAAGGCTTCTTGCAAACTTTCCCAAAAGCGCGATGTGAAATGAGTATCCCTGTTGGATACTATAGAGACTGGCACTCCATGCAACTTAATAATTTCACTGATGTAAAGTTGACCATACTGATCCATTCGAAAGTTTATCTTAACTAGGATAAAATGAGCTGACTTCGTGAGTCGGTCTACAACAACCCAAATAGCGTGGTTTCCTCTTTCCGTTCGAGGCAAACCTACCACAAAGTCCATCGTAGTGTGTTCCCATTTCCATTCCGGAATATGAAGTGATTTAAGTAGTCCAAAGAGGCGTTGGTGTTCTGCCTTCACTTGCTGACAAACTATACACCTTCTGACAAAGTCTGCCACATCCCTCTTCAAACCTTCCCACCAAAAGGTCCCATTAAGGTCTTGGTACATCTTTGTACTCCCCGGGTGTGCTGTATATGGAGTACTATGTGCCTCCTTCAATATTGCTTATCCCAACTTAACAACATTGGGCACACAAATCCTCCCTTCATAGTACATTATGCCATCATCGGACACACTGAATACCTTATCCTCACCTGAAAGAGTATGTTATTTCATTTTGACCAAGAAGTCATCTTGTCCTTGACCTTCTTTGATATATTTCCTCAAGGTTGGTTGTACCACCAAACTAGCCAATAACGACTCATCTGGCTTCGATGATGTAGCCATCTCAAGGTTCATCCTTGCAAATTCCTTGACCAAGCTTTCCTCTTCGGTCAACAAACAGGTTATGTCTCCTCTTACTTTACGTCTCAGTGCATCAGCAACTACGTTTGCTTTACCAGTGTGGTAATGAATTGTACAATCGTAGTCTTTGACCAACTCTAGCCATCTGCGCTGCCTCATATTCAATTCTTTCTGTGTGAATATATATTTCAGACTTTTGTGGTCTGTATAAATTTCACACTTACCTCCATAAATGTGTCCAAAACTTCAAGGCATGAACTACCGCTGCCAATTCCAAATCACGAGTAGGGTAGTTCAACTCGTGCGGTTTTAACTGCCTCGAAGCATAGGCAAGCTGCATCAATACACATCCCAAGACTTGCTTGTACGCATCACTGTAGATGACAAATTCTCTCATCGGATTGGGGATCGTCAAAACTGGTGATGCGGTCAACCTCCGCTTAAGTTCTTGGAAACTCTTTTCGCATTTCTCATTCCATAAGAAAACTTTTCCCTTTATAGTCAATCTAGTCATAAGTGCAGCTATCTTTCAAAATCCCTCGATAAATTTCCGATAATAACCGGCTAATCCCAAGAAGGTGTGAACATCATTTGCATTACTCGGTACTTTCCAATCATGGACTGCTTCTACCTTAATCGGGTCAACCTCAATTCCTCTAGAAGTGACCACATGTCCCAAAAATGCAACTCGGTTAAGCCAGAATTCACACTTGTTGAACTTCGCATACAACTTCTCCTTGCGCAGTATTCCCAATCTGATTCTAAGATTCTGCTCATATTCAACCTTGCTCTTGGAATACACAAGTATGTCATCTATGAACACAATGACAAACTTATCCAAATAAGGTTGAAATACACGGTTCATGAGGTCCATGAATACTGCTGGCGCATTAGTCAAACCAAATGGCATCACTATAAACTCATAGTGTCCATATCGAGTTCTAAATGCTGTCTTTGGGATATCGTCATCCTTAATCCTCAGTTGGTGATATCCGGATCTCAAATCTATTTTCAAGAACACTCCTGATCCTCCAAGTTGATCGAATAGGTCCTCTATTCCAGGAAGTGGATATTTATTCTTTATCGTGAGTCGATTAAGTTCACGATAGTCTATGCACATCCTCAAACTTCCGTCCTATTTCTTCACGAAGAGTACTGGCGCACCCCATGGAGAAACACTTGGTCGGATAAATCCAGAGTCAAGCAGTTTCTGAAGTTGCACTTTCAACTCTTGTAATTCCTTGGGCGCCATTCTACAGGGAGCTTTCGATATTGGTGCAGCTCCTGGCACTAAATCAATCGAGAACTCAACTTGACGACTCGGCGGAACTCCGGGCAAGTCTTCGGGAAAGACATCTGGATACTCCTTGACGATAGGTACATCACCTACCATCTTCTCTGAAGTTGTTTTCCCCATCACATTCACCAAGGATCCTTGAAAACTATGCTTCTTCAACATTTTCACAGCTTTCATGGCTGAAATCACTTTCAGGGTACTAATGTGTCTTACTCCCTCGAATACGGTCTTGACATCAACAGATGGACCCATTCCTAAAATAACATCAAAAACACTAAGTTCAACTATGTGCAAGTCGGCTAAGAAGCTATGCTCGTTAATCTCTATCTTCACATTGTTAGTTATAGAGTCTACATGCACTACTCCCCCCGCAGGCATGCTAACTAATAGAGATCTAGGGATTTACTACTTCTACAACCAATCATAGTACAAAGCTTCCTAGAGATGAATGAATGAGATGCACCCGTGTCAAACAACACCAAAGTAGGAATATTTGCAGCTGACAACATACCTGACATAGTTTGGGGTTCAGTCTCTTCTTCGGCCTCGGCCATGCTATACACTTGAGCCTTGCCTCCCGAGCCTTGACCTTACACATTATTGCCTGGGCCTTTTCCTTTCTTCGGACATGTTGAGGCCATGTGTCCTTTCTCACGAAAGAAGTAGCACCAATTCTGACCAAGCATACATGCACATTTATGTCCCTTGCCACAAGTAGCACATGTAGGTTTATCGGACTGGGGTTTCACCCACGAAGATCCAGTCTTAACATTGTTCTTACTACCACTCCCTTGATCGTGCCACTTGCACTTGTTATTAGCTGCAACTGGTGGTGCTCTTGCCTTCTCCACATCCAAACTAGCAGAAATGTCTTCGGCCCTTGCAACTGCTTTGTTATAGGTCAGACGACCATGACCATCCAGGTGGTGATGAATTCGGTCACATATTCCATCTTGGAATTTTTGGGACTTCATGTCATCCGTCTCGACTATATGAGGAGCAAAACGGCACATGTGGTTGAACTTGCGCTCATAATCGGTGACCGAAATTCCTTCTTGGGCCAGATCGAGGAATTCCTTTTGCATCTTGGTTTTGTACGCCCTCGGGTTGTAGTTTTCCATAACCGTTTCCTTGAACATGTCTAGCTTCAACAACCACTCTTCTATTGCTGTTGGTCCCTCATGACCAAGAAAGACGGGCGACTTGAAATGATTGAACCGCTTGATAACTTGAGCTTGAGCTTGCTCAGGATTATTAGGTGTTAAAATGGTTGCGCCTTGAAGTAAAGTGGCCAATCCAGCCAAAAGTTGATCTTGGGAGGGTTGAGCATTGCGGTTTCCTCGGTTAGCCATGAGTGTGCCAACGAGTTGTAAAACACATTAGTCAACGCATTGCGAGAAATAAAGAATGAGAAAAATAGGTAGAACGCATATAATAGTCGCAAGACATAAAAATATAAATGCAATAGAATAACTGATTTTCATTATATAATATGTTTGGAACATCCACATGAAATCACAACATAGTAGTTATATAATAAAATAGATTAAGCCTACGGCTATTCCTCATCGTCACTGCTAATAATCTCTATAACAGGAATAGGGGGTCGCGGCTTAATCCACGAAGTGATGTCATCATCAGACTCGATGTCTACCATCAAAACATCCTTCAGATTTTCTGTGAGGACCACCTTTGAGCTCTTATCGGGAACTTCCTTTGGATCTTATTCGGGATCCTCCTCAGGGTCTTCTTCGGGATCCTCCTCTGATTCTTCTTCATTCGTAGAGTCGGAACTCCAATTTGCAGCTTGTATCGCCTCTCAAGCGTACATATCCAATAAATGTCTAGCTACAAACTAGAAATCATCTGCAGTCTCTCGTTCTTCTGGTGATCTCTTGATAGACTCTTTCCAAAGCTGGAAGATGCAATAACTCCAATCTTCGGATGACTTCCCCATTAGGTGTTCCAGCTGTTGCTTGACGGAACCTCGTTTCCCAGAATGCAACCACTTGCTCAGCCTATTAATGACATAGTGTGGTGCATTTTCTGGTAAACTCGAATCGTCCCACCAATATTTGCGTGCCAGAAGACGCGAGTCAAATGTAGTAGGAACCCTCTTACGTGGCGTGATCCTAGGTTTCGCCATTCTAACAATTCGTACATATATATACAATCATGTAAATAAAATGGAATGATATATGCATGAATAATGACTGAAATTTGGTACCTTGGATGGAGTGATGAAGTGGCGAAGCTAAGAGCATATGATACTTTTACATTTTAGGGAGTCTACAGAAAGGTAAAACCCGGTCTGATACCACTATGTAACGCCCCGACTTTCTAGGGGTAACTATAGGGGAAAATAAATAAAAGGTAAATTTTGATAAAAATAATTTCTCTTGAAAATACTAAAATTCTCGCCTAGAAAGTCGAGTCGCTACACTGACATAAAAGATATAAATTATGGCGGAAGAATAAATTAGGGCGGAAGAATAAATTATAAATTATTAATTTCTAACATAAGTTTCCCCAAAAATTTCGAAATATTAGACATAACGAAAAACATCATTTAATAAATTTCATTCATATGCCCTCTTGGCTCGCTCTTTCATCCATCTGGCTCGGTTTAAACTGCGGTATCAATAAAGGTGGGGGTGAGCTTCCTTCAGCTCGTGGAAATTACACATATCACAGTAATATACAATCTCATGGAAAGCATTTAAATGATTATTCTACAAATAATATTTTCATCAACATGAATACATACACACAATACCACATAAAACATGAATCGAGCACGCATGTGAATATTGAGGTTGTGCAGGTGTCCCCACACAACATATATCTTAAGATAGCCTCTTTACATGTATACAGGTGAGCCTGATTTACAAAATGTATCATAAATTTAAAACATGAATAGAATATCACATATACAATCCAATTAAAGCAAT
The DNA here is from genome assembly GCA_033398695.1 of Orobanche coerulescens. NCBI lineage: Eukaryota > Viridiplantae > Streptophyta > Magnoliopsida > Lamiales > Orobanchaceae > Orobanche > Orobanche coerulescens. The sequence continues at coordinate 127,149,970 of CM065802.1, read as the reverse complement.
TAAAGTGATAAAAAAATTCCCACCTGCATAAATGATGCTGCTTGACTTGAATATGAAGATGCTCGACTCACATTCCTAAGCTCGTAAATCCTCGTTAATGTCAACATATAATAATAATTTATTCATTATAAAATATTATGATATAATGACTGAAATTATATATATATATATATATATATATATGCATAAAAGTTGGACTAATTGTTAATGTTAATTGAAGAGTTAACATTTTACTGTCTTGGTCAAAATATGACTGAATTGAAAGTTTTAAAATTGACTGGGGTCAAATGGCAAGATCTGAGTAATCTGGAGGCTTAATACGTAGGGCTGGAAAAGGACTGGGGTTAAAATCGAAGTAATTAAAGTGTCTGGGGTTTGATTGAAAGCTGCTGAAAAATATGAGGGCATAACTGGAAAACCCTCGAATGCCACTCAGAGGATATTGAGTGAGGGCATTGCACTTGTAATTATGTAAATTATTTATATAAGGCAAATGAATGTTTCTTTATTTTCTGGTAGTTACTGACATTCCTAACTCGTAAATAAACATATAGAAACTAGTCCGTGTATTTTAGAGCAAAACGTTCCACTCCTTATTGGATAAGGGGGCGGCACTGGAAAGGTTATAGCTCAAATACTTAATCGTTCGCAAGTCGATGAAACTTGACTTGGCGTTAAGTTTATGTGAAGACTTGTATGACGTGTTCTTTGACATGGAGAGTGCCTGTCGAACGCTAATGGTTAGTGGGAGCACACGTTATAGGTATGCTAATTGGATTAGTATATTCGAACTGACTCACCCTCGATTCGTCACACGGATTTCACTCCGGGACAGTCAATGACGGAATCGAAAGGTTGTGATAGGTATTCGTGAACCTTCGACTTGAGGATTTAGTAGGGATGTGCTTGTGACGTCAAGATTTTCATTAGAGTAGTTCGACCCTATAAACCAGAAGGTGGGGGTCAATCTCGACGTGCATCTTGACGGGCAAGTAGCAGGTCCTACTGAATACCAAGATAGAATTCTTTCTCCCGTTAGTGAGTGGGTTATATGTCTTATGCGGTTATTGGCAGATGAGATCATAAGTCTTTGGCCAAAGCATTGGAGCTAGTTGTATTAGATACACGACAGCTCGATGATCTCGATTTGCATTAACGCATGCATAGCGTCAAGTACAGATAGGGTTTGACTGACCGTGACCCTATAACTTGATCGGGACATTTGAAAGAAGGGTTTATACGTATACTGGTATTCACGACAGAATGGTTCTTGAATGATCCCAATCATTCGTTCTCAGTTGGGGTACAGTGTGGGCCGCCAGGCTGGCTAGGTGGTGCTACTACTCTTTGGTTCCTCCCATTGCTGACTGAGACGGACCTACCGAGTCGCGCAATAGGATTGACGACGGAATGAATAAAGCTAATTCTCTCATTATGAATATTAGATATTGGATATCTAATTTTGGAACATTAGATGTTTAAATCGATTTATTGGATAAATTGATTTACGGCCTAATGAATTAAATAAATTACTGGGTGATTAATTTAATTCATGAATATAATTATTTATTGGAGAAATTAATTATGTTATTATGTATTTGATATGATTAATTAATTGGATTAATTAATCAATATAAATACATCGGAACGGAATCGGAGTTTATCTGTTTGGACTCACGGGAGTCCGAAACGGACCAAACTCGCCCGGCTCCTTCTAGATGGCCTCCCCTCTTTCCTTCCCTTTTCCTTGGTCATAGTCTCCACATGTTGGTAGAAGACTTATGTTTTGTCAAGGGGACAAAATATCACCTAAGGTGATTTTGTCAAAAGGTGATAGATATGAGGGAATTTGATGTATAATATATAGAGAAGACCAAATCTCCTTTCTTGGAAGAGAGATCACGTTTTTGTTAAGTAGAAGGAGAGAGGAAAAGTTTTTTCCAAGGCTTCATACTATTCATCATCATCTTCACATCATTCATAAGTTTTTCTTGGAGAAAAATATTTGTGAGATAGAGAGATACTAGATTAAACACTTAGAGTGTTGTAATCTTGAGTTGCTTAGCTTCTATAACCCTTTTCTAGCCGTATCCTTGGAGGATAACGAGGTTTAGTCATTCCGGTCGTTTTTCCGGCGCGTGGCAAGTAGAGACGCGGTGCTCTCGGCGTTGGATCGTTCAAGAGCTTGGGGAATAGCTCAAGAGAAGGTTATCCATTTAATCAACGGACTACGAGGGTATGTTTCTCGTATCTCTTGTATTTTGTTTTTGATATTCGTATATACGTAGCTCAATTGATCCTCGTAGGGATTCAGATCGAATTAATTTTCGTTTTACCGCTTCCGCTGGGCCTTCGTTTTAGGCACCAAATCCCAACAGTGGTATCGGAGCGTAGGTCTTGCGATCGTATATACGATATTAGCATTTGGAATGCTCGATTAGATGGTGAATGATTTGAAATCATTTTAGTCATAATCGTGGTATATGTTTTTACGTTCGTTGTAGTTATATTTTTCGTAAGTTTATGTCTAAATATAAATCTTAATTTCTTGGAAATATGATTTATATTGAAGATATGAATGTTAGAGAATATAGATATTGGATATCCGGTCGAAAAACTAGTCCCGAAATGCCGCTGACGGTCCGGAGGGGTCCGAAGTCGGGGCCGCGGTCATGCAGTGGCCTGGGCACCCATCATGCGTGGGCCGCGGCACGCTCCAGGCCGCGTACAGTTGCTGGGCAGCCGGCAATGCTGAGCGTGATCGCCATGCCAGCATGTCTGCCGATGCATCGGGCAGCGACTTCGCCATGGCAGGCCAATTTCGCCCCGGCTCGATTTTTTCCTGTATTCTTGAAAATTAATCTCCCGCATGTTAAATTTGATTTAATATGATTAAAATGTTTTATGGTATTTAATTTTATAAGGAAAATTTGATTAATTGGAATATTTATGATCGACCGAATTATTTTGAACGTTATCATATTACCGATTGTGTGAATCGATTGGATCGGTTCGTATTGTTGATTGGATCAATGTATCTCTACGTTTTCCATTTATTTAGTATTTATTGAATGAATGCTTTTGAATGGAGATGTGGTTCGTGGACTTAGTTTTTGAATCGTTCGTTTTATTCGATTGGGTTGTAAAGGCCGTTTTGAGCCTATTTATTTTACTAGAAAAATTTGTATCTAGGATGCAATTTCCAATGTAAAATTTATATGTAATGACGAAGACCGGAGGAAGATCCATTTCGAGAAGACGAAGATTCAAGACGAAGACTTGTAATTAGATTACGGAGTTTTTGTTTTCTAGGAACGGTCCATGAACCACATGTTGGTAGCAACTAGGTTGTGAATGGTTGTTTCATATTGTATGAATGCCACAAACGCGCTTAAATGAATTAATGTGCAAAGTGTAACATTAATCGCGATAATTCTCCCACAATAAATAATTAAGTTTATAAGGTTTCAAGGTTTTCCTTCCCTCCATCGAGCTTTCGGGAAATTGAAATCCAAACCGGATGTGCTATGCTTCCGAGTTATCGGGGTAGTCGTTCGGGGAGGACGGATAAATTACCGAGAGTGCATTGGATGCCTTCGGTTGGAGCAAATTTTATCCCTAGAAACCTGATAGGTTGCCGGATAAGATTCAATTGTGGAACTGATTTGCGTCGATGGTATAAACTTAACTTGTTCACGAACCATAGAAACCGTATAGGTTGAGGGGAGTGAACAAGGGGAAAAAGAAGATCGAATCATCCATTAGATGGGTTGGTGTTGGACACCACTTTATGAAAATTAATAGACTAGAAACCTGTTCGGTTGCCCTCTATTAAGATTTATAAAGAACTCGATCACCACTATGAAGTAGAGCGACGATACTTCCGAATTTCACATGGGAGTGTGTTGTTCCGATAAAAATAGTGGGAGCTGGGTAACAAGAATAGAAAAGACCTTAATTCTATACTCAGATCATAATATAACAAGTCACTAATTAATCTGTTATACTTAATGCAGACAAATCTCAATATGACAATGAATCCACTCGCAATTCTACTCGAAAAGAACACCTTAATGGGACTTAACTTTGTGGATTGGCTCCGCAATCTGATGATTGTCCCCAGTATAGAGGCACTGGGATACGTCTTGGAGACGGACATTCCGGCGCCTCCTGTGCGGACCCGAGCAACTCAGGAAGAGATTGAAAACCACGAAAAGTGGGTTAAGGATGACGTGAAAGTCCGTGCTTATATGATGGCTTCCATGACTAATGAGCTTCAGAGAGCTCATGAGAAAATGACTTCTGCTAGGCAGATTCTATCTCACTTAACCGAGCTTTATGGTGAGCACAGCAGAACTGCAAGATATGAGATATCCAAGCAACTGTTCGGTGCAAGGATGAAGGAAGGTGAGAAGGTTGGGGAACACATCCTCAAAAGGATATCCATGATCGAGAGATTGGAGGCTCTTGATTTTAAAATGGATACTTCTCTCCAAACCGACCTTATCCTACAGTCTCTCCCTGATTCCCTCTCACAGTTTGTTATGAACTTCAACTGCAATGAGATTGCATGTAATTTAGCTGGGCTAATGAACAAACTTGTGACCTCTCAGTCTCAGATGAAGACTCCGCGGATGAAGGAGTCTGCCCTTGTGATTTCTTCTGGACCTCGGAGGTCTAAGAACAAGAAGAAAAAGACCAAGAAGCAAACTGGACCACAAGTTAAGGACCTTAAGGGTAAGGGCAAGGCCCCGATGGTTCCGAAGAACATGAAGAAGAAGGATACTTGTCTCAAGTGCGGTGAGCTGGGCCACTGGGCTAGAGACTGTCCGATTCTTCATGGCACTTCGTGCATGTAACTTTTAGTTTTGGAAACAAATTGTTCTGCTACTGTATTTTCTACTTCCTGGATACTGGATTCTGATGCTAGTTCTCATATTTGTACCGTGAATCAGGATCTGGAACAAAGTAGGAAGCTTGGAGCTGGAGAAGTTATGATCACAGTCGGAAGCGGGCATAGTGTCGAGGCGACCGACATAGGATCACTTCTTTTGGGTTTAGAATCCGGCTTTTTTTTGACTTTAGAAGATGTACTTGTTTTTCCCAAGGGGCACAAAAACATTGTATCCATTCCGATCATGGACCGAAAAGGCTTTTCATTTTTCATTGGTGATGGTTACTGCAAAATTTATTTTAGAAATTAACTAGTGGGTACTGCTACATTGTTGAATGGATTGTATCATCTAAATCTCAGCAACAAAGTAGTTGTGAATACTATGACTAGAAAACGTGGTAGGGATGAAACCAATAAAGTTTTGAAATGGCATCTTAGACTTGGTCATGTTGGTCAGACCAAGGTTTACAAGATGGAAAAAGATGGACTTATGGATCCATTGGGATCGGATCCCTTTCCTACTTGTGAATATTGCCTTAAAGGCAAAATGACTAAGTCCCCCTTCACAGGGACTTTTGAAAGAGCCGCTGATAAACTGGGATTAATCCATACTGACGTTTGTGGTGCTTTGGAAGCAGCACGTGACGGATATCAATATTTCATTACATTTACAGATGCTCATACTAGGTATGGTTATGTATACTTAATGAAACATAAATCCGAGGCCTTTGAGAAATTCCAGGAATTCAAGGCCCTAGTCGAGAAACAAACTGGTAATCATATCAAAGCACTTCGGTCGGACCGAGGTGGCGAGTATATGAGTATGAAGTTTGACGAGTTCCTTAAGGAACATGGAATAGTTTCACAACTAACACCTCCAGGTACTCCTCAGTTAAATGGTGTGTCAGAAAGAAGGAACCGGACCCTGTTGAACATGGTCCGTTGCATGCTGGGCTATACTGACTTGCCGATTTACCTATGGGGGTATGCACTCCTGACTGCCGCGTATATCTTGAATAGATGTCCTTCCAAATTCGTTCCTAAAACTCCATATGAGATGTGGAGGGAAGGAAACCAAGTCTTAATCATATTAGGATTTGGGGATGTCCCGCCTATGTCAAGAAGACTAAGGTGGAAAAATTGGAAGCTAGGTCTGCGAAGGGACGATTCATTGGATTCCCGTCTGGGACGATGGGATATCTATTCTACATGCCCGAAGATCGAAGGATCATTGTTGCTTTACAAGCACACTTCCTGGAAGATGAGTTCATTCAGGAAGGCGGAGCAGGTAGAAGTATTTCTTTAGAAGAATATAATGAAACTCCTTAGGAGACACCTGTGCAAGAAACTGGAACCGAACCTTCTGAAACACAAGTACAACCACCTCCTAGGTCTAGTAGAGTGTCACATTTACCTGAGAGGTATGGGCTTGTGCACTTGGAGGAGTTGGGTCTCCATGAGGTTCCAAGTGATAACCAAGAGACCGACCCAACACTACGCCATAAATGGCCTTCGGCAACCACATAACTGTGTTACCTTAGACCCAATTTTCTGTTGCCACAGACCCAAAATGGGCAAAGGTAACATTTTACCTAAGTTGCTCTGTGAGCAGTAGCCTTTGGACTCAAAGGCAACATGTGAATCATCCTAAGCTAACATAGGATTATTTGTTACCTAAGGACCCTACAGCAACATCCTAAGGACCCTACAGCAACATCATATTCGTGTTACAATAGACTTTATAATTTTGTTAAATATATAGGCAATTTAGTGGGTCCCACATGTGGGGCCCATTTTGTGGGCCCACTGAACGGGCCCACCGGTGGGACCCACTTAGTGGGGTCACCTATATTACCAATTGCAACACACTAGGTGTTATTGGCGTTACCAATGAAAGACATTTGCAACATATATATAGTACCTAAGGTAACACCTTCATTTTAACAAAATAAAAATGTAAATTTTAAATTTAGCATTTTCCATTAAAAAAACCAACAAACCAATGCACAGAAACCAACTACATAATCCCATCATAAAAAAACAACTATATCCAATCACAAAACCAATCAACTACATCACCAACTACATATATACAAGTACTAGAAGAAAATAACTTGATCATTTTTAACCAATTACATCAGTGGACGTCTAAGACTAATATACAAAAACACTCTAAACACTTAAACAATTAGCCAAAGATTAGCCAATTTGCCCGAGTTGGTGTCCATTCACAAACTTCACCTTCTTTGAAGTAGAGAGCTGCAGAATGAAACAAGAAAGAAGAGTCAATAATTAGTGAATGGTTACTAAGCTTACAAATAAGCAGCCTGTTAACAACTATCAGAAAAATAAGGTCTCTAAACTAGTTGTTCTAAACCAGAAACAATTTTCCAAGTTGTTCTCTTTTTTAAGATCACCTGCCATCATTGCAGCAATGACCTAACAAGTAAAACATTTTAGAATTTAGAAGAACATATATTTTATGCAGTAAGAATCTAAAAGAAAATGCATAAGAATACCACAGCAGAACAATATATATCTATATATCTATACCTCTAGTATGCCGAATCCACCAACAGTCATGGCATGGTCGCTTTCTATTGGTTTCAACATGACTAGTTCAATTGGCTTGAACTCCCTCTGTTGTGATTTGTTAAGGTAACCAAACATAGCTTCGGCTTGGTTTGCCTGTAATTCACAAAGTTTATAACATGGATTAACAAAACTCAAAAACATTATTTTGCAAATTTTACATCAAAATTATCATACAAAACAAACATGTGTGGAAATCATGTAATGTCCACCACCTCTAAGAAAGTGTGCAGCATTAGTAGCTATATTAATCACCTGATAAATTAGTTATAGTAGTGAAGAACACCAGAATCTGTGATTCTTAAGAAGGCTAGGTTTTTTTTTTTTTTTTGCCAAACTGAAAATCACTCTTCCACGTTTATATCAATCTTCTCTAGGTGCCATATAAGGTTTCAAAATTGTTTAATGGAGAGAGAGAGAGAGAGAGAGAGAGGGATAGAGGGAGCGAGGGAGCGAGGGAGCGGGAGAGGGAGGGAGGGAGGGAGGGAGAGAGAGAGAGAGAGAGAGAGAGAGTCCTATCATATATATCAGTATTTATTAAGCTCCTCAACAAGCAAGAATTCGATACTATGCTAAAAGAATTTCAGTTTTCCCTTAGCAGCAGACGCTGTCCCCTACCGCAACTGGCAGGACGCCTTTTGGGCACCCGACAATCCAGAACACATGTCATCACCAGCCCCGAGAGTGACTGCAAAATAAAGATAAATGGTGCATATAAATGCAAGGAGAGCAAGGGCTGTAAGAAGTAATCGGTGTCGCTCGACGAGAGTCAAACAGTTTCCAAATGAATCGACCCGGGAATATTGTTTCTTTAAGGATGGCGGAGAAAATGCCGTCTGTGACGGAGTTCTCCTATGAGGTGAAGTTATGACATTGTCGAGAGCCATAATTTCCGCAATTTGCTTTATCTGCCACCAAATTCCTCCAGAACTGTGATTTTCTTCAATCCCAAATCAAAAACTAATCTTCGGCAAGAAATTATAACTATTGATCAATATTTCAATTTCCCTCAAATTTCTTCAACAACCATTCAATTACTTATATCCAAAAAAACTTCTCCGGTGACGACCCACGCATTCTCTCGATTTATTTTAAAGAATTTGAGAACAAAAATTGGGTTTAGCTTGGACTGTTCTTAAGAAGGCTAGGCTTGACATCTAAAAGTCGAAAGTGGATTAAATCGAACTCAGGGGGTAACACGTAACAGATTGTACTTTTAACCACAAACTTGCAACATAATACAGACAACATAACAGCATACGATATGCAGAATCTTCATGAGCAAAAATAACTTACCAAGTTATCTAGATGTCCAGGATCTGCATTTTGATCATTTGGTTAAATGTCCTGTTCATCCCTTAATACTACCTGCACAACAAACATTCACTAATTAGAGAAACTATACTATAATGCAAAAAGAAAATGGGTTGGTTTTCATCGAAATAAGGGTCTGTTGACACAATCCCATTAGCTTCCGTTTTTTCACATCCACTTCAGGCTTAGTAAAACAGAAACTGAGTATGAGGAACGTGGTTCCTAGATTGTCACCGAGTCTAATACTTCTAATAAGCAACCTGTTTTGCTTCCAGGTTTGTGTCATTTTTAGTTTCAAAAATCGCACCATCTTTTATTATTTCAGACTTCAGTACATTAGATGTGTAGGTATCTACTATGCTAAAAGTACAATAATTTTGTCTACTGTTTCCAGAGTTCAAGCGACGAAAAAGACACAGAAGAAATACTATTGAGAACCAAGAATAATGCATAATGAGAGGCGTGTATTACGTTTTATAACAAAACCAAAACTAACATGATGAGTTCTATTTACACAACGTTTCTTTTGTTTCTTATAGTCACAGGTAACTTACGATTCATTTATACTTGATTCAACAATTTGTAAATTCTAACATCATAAAAATCAAACCTTTTTTATATTCAATAACACTAAGCCCAAGTAGTTAAGTTTTATTTGTATTTCGACTTCGCAGGTATGGAGTTGGTCATATCACAAACAGGAGGATGTCATGACACTAACTTTCTACCATTTTGAACGAAATATCAATGCATGCATTTATGCATGCATTGATCTGAAAAATACACAATAGAATCCGAACCCAGAGAAAAAAAATTACAAACTGAATAAGTAGTTTCATCACTGGGAGGTCGTATCAATTTCTCTAATACAGACATTTCGAACGATATTTCTCTCTACTTCTACATTTCCACGAAAGATACGATGCCACAGTGAAATAGTGTAGTATCAGACGAGAAAGAAAATAAACAAAAAGATCAACAAATGTACTTTTTTTTATCGACCCAACATATGGAGATGGCCTAATTATGAAGATATGATAATGCAAAGTATCACCGACAATTTCATACCTGAAAATCCAACTAACGATGAGACTATCCAGATCAGGGCCTCTAGATGGTTATTTATCCGAATGGGCATGGTTACATTCATGTTCTTGGACACTTTGCTACTGCTAAATGCTCAGCTATTGCCTTATGATCAATGTAGTTTATATTTATCACAACCTTTTGAATTCAAGACTCTTTAACAGATTATTATCCAAATTCTGCATTAGAAAAAAAAAAAAAAAACAAGAAAAAATGCTTCAAACACAAGTCAGGAATCATGGACAAAATATAGAACTCAAACTCAAATGGGTGTTTGTAACATGTTTGAAGAAAAACATATAATACACACGCAGATACATATGTATCATTATTAACTCCAACTTAACCTCAACTATTTTGGAGTCTATGACACGAAGATTATAGTGTCAATTAATTGTCTAAAATTAGTTAACACTATAAATCATGCAATAAGCAAAGTGGCAACTTTTACGCTGGATGTCTTCCCGTCGCAACCTTCATACGTAGAAGAAATGAGATGAAATTCCAAAACTGCCAACATCATATATTTTTCCGAGTTACATAGAAAATATCATGAGAGACTACGAACTGTCATTATATTTCTCCTCTCTCCTCCTCTCTTTTCTCTCCTTTGTGCATTCGTCAACCTCCTCCTCTCCGGTCGATCAATCACAATCTAAACGGTATACTAGTTTCTAATCCGCTCCAACTCTCCATTGAGACAGTAAAGATCACATTATCTACCCAGAATAATTAAAAAAAAAACATACTTGAATCTTCAGTGTCATCGGTCCTGGAAGCAAGTACAGGCAGCAATTCGAGATCTGAAGGGGGAAAAAACAAACTTCAATGCATGACACTAACTTTCTACCATTTCTTCTTATGGAGAATGCAAAAGTCCATTCATGTGAAGCATTTCATAAGCATCTACTATAATCCATGACCCAAAGCAAATACGCTAACGAAATAAATAGAAAACTAAGAATCACAAAAATATCTGAAGTGATACCTATTTTCAGACCCATAATCATCTGCTAGTGCATTCTCGGAAGCACCTAGATGATCATTCTAAGACAATAGACTCGTTATACCCATTCTGACCCATTTTTTATCAGCAAGATAAGCTGCAAAAAAAATACCAGCAAGGTAAGCTTTATTAAACCCAAGCAACGCAAGGTAAATTGTCCTTACACAGTGAAAATCATAGTTTCGGAAATTTTTAAGCGCTAGAGCAACTGCATAGAAAGAAAAATTCAGTTTAAAGCATACGAACTAAAAAGAAAAATCAGTTTAAAGCACAAATTAGAAAAAAATCTAAAACCCATACGAACTAAAAAGAAAAACTAAAAAACCATCAGTCATGATTCCAACATAGCAATTCAGGAAACAACGTACGATCAGTAGAGAAACTAAACCACTACTACTGGTACATGATCATACATTACTTGCTCACGAAGATTAACTAACAGTGGCAACAAAAACCAAAACGAAACTAATTAATAAAATAGAGTGTCACGGAATGTACAAATTAACACAAGTAAAGTTAGAAAAACTAAATCACTTACATCATAACAACAGTCCTCTTTTTTCCATTTGCACCACCAACATTTACGCGAAATGAAATGGGGGTCTCCAAATCGGGACCTCTCAATCTCAATCTCAATTTTATCCGAACCCTCACGCTCGCTGCCACCAATTTTGTCACCGACCACGAACCCGCGGACGTCTTGACCTCGGCCACCGTCAATTCCTACCAAAGAAATCGCCGCGGCCATAACGCCGTCGAGCCGAGATCCACCACCTTCCTTAAATTTCCGTCGGTAGACGAATCGAGCGGTGGAAGTCCGAACCCGATCCGAATTTGTTTGAACGGACGACCACCGATCGAATTTCTGTAGTTGTCGCCGCCTCCGTCGCCGGTTCTGCAAGTCATCGGAGGAAGGATTTTGTGAGGAAGGGGATCGAGGAAAATGTCGGCCGGGGAGAAATAGAGTGAGATGAGATAACGGGATAGGGATTTTATATCTCTTTATTTGACTAGATTTTAAATTTAGTCCCTAAGTTTTAACTCTTTCAATTTTACCCCATACATCTTTTAATTATTACATTAATGCCCAATCATGTTTATAATTCCTTCAATTTCACTATCACTTTAAGCGGCGTCATTTTATTCCGGTGAGAATTTTCAAAATCACTTTAATTGCTTTAATTGGACTGCTATGTGATATTCTATTTACGTTTTAAATTTAGGATACATGTAAAATTTGAGGAAAATCTTGATTAGAAATATTAATTTATAAATTTATTTCCGCCGCAATTATTACCTATTATCTATGTCATGTAGTTGCCTTAATTAATGAGCATTTATTTTAGTCAGCGTAGCGACTCGACATTATTTTTATTAAAATTTATTATTATATGTAGACATTAAATTTGTTATTTTAATATGTTGTAATTATTCATAGTAATTACAAGCTTTTATTTTTAATAATTTTTTAATTATTTAAATCAAAATTTATTAATTTTCAAATACTACTTGATTTTAACACCTTTTCACTATAAATGTATTAAAAATATTTTATTGTTTATAAAAAATATATAATTCATTATTTGATAGAATAATTTTTTATAAAAATAGATTCAATTTTTTATTAAATTTAATTATTTTTAAAGTTAAAAAATTATTAAATCATTAATTTTACATAAAATTCAAAATTTTGTTTATTAATACTCTAAAGTAACACATCTAATAGTGTTACTGAGAGTTACACCTTTTATAGCTAGAGTAACATATATTTCAGGATTTGGTAACACCATAACCCGAGCGTTGTGGTAGGTCCAAAATTTCATAGCTATGGTAACATCCAAGAAGGTAACACCCCACCCTAAGTGTTGTAGAAAGCCATCTATGGCGCAGTGCAACGACCTATGACCTAGCGATGGTGGATGTAGACTCCGCGAAATGGCGTGAGCTGTGGAAGCTGAGATAGACTCGAAGCATGTCAATCAGGTCTGGACTCTAGTAGAACGCCCCAAGGGCATAGTGCCTATTGGGAACAAGTGGATCTACAAGAGAAAGACTGATGGTGATGGCAAGGTTGACGCCTATAAGGCCAGGCTTGTGGCAAAGGGTTATACCCAGAAGGAAGGGATCGATTACCACGATACCTTCTCGCCCGTAGCCATGATCAAGTCTATTCGCATGATGCTTGCTATAGCTGCCTACCACGATTATGAGATATGGCAAATGGACGTAAAGACGGCTTTCCTTAATGGATTCCTCGAGGAGGAAATCTATATGGAGCAGCCTAAAGGCTTTGTGTCCGAAGTCGATATTCAGAAAGTGCGCAAGCTTCAGCGTTCCATTTATGGACTGAAGCAAGCGTCGCGTAGTTGGAACCTTCGTTTTGACGAGGCAGTCAAAGAGTTTGACTTCGTGCAAAATGAGGAGGAACCTTGTGTATACAAGAGGGTTAGTGGGAGGAAGATCGCATTCTTAGTACTATATGTAGATGACATTCTACTAATAGGAAATGATGTGGGAATGCTCAGTTCTGTGAAAGCTTGGCTTTCGAGTAATTTCTCCATGAAAGACTTCGGAGAAGCTACCTATATTCTTGGTATTCGACTCTACCGGGATAGAGCGAATAGAACAATAGGTCTTTCCCAAGCCCTCTATATAGATAAAATCTTAAAGCGATTTAAGATGGATGATTCTAAAAGAGGGTTCCTACCGATGCAACATGGAATAAAACTCTCTTTGAAGATGTGTTCTCAAAGTGAGGAACAACGAAAGGAAATGAGTAATATACCATATGCTTCGGCCGTGGGTAGCCTTATGTATGCTATGTTGTGTACAAGACCTGACATCGCGCATGCTATAAGCGTGGTGAGTAGGTTTCAGGCAAACCTAGGTAGGGAACATTGGACTGCTGTAAAGAACGTTCTCAAGTACTTGAGAAGAACGAGAGATATGGTTCTTATGTATGGCGGTGGAGATTTGGATGTGGTGGGATTCACTGATTCGGACTTCCAAGGACTGAAGGACGACCCGATGTCCACTTCTGGCTACATATTTACTCTTAATGGAGGAGCAGTATCTTGGCATAGTGCCAAGCAAAGCGCGACTGCTGATTCCACCTGTCAGGCTGAGTATCAAGCAGCCTCGGAGGCTTCCAAGGAAGGGTTCTGGATTAAGAAGTTTCTGGGAGAACTTCAAGTGATACCATGTGCTGAGCTGCCTATTCCGCTGTTGTAATACCCGGTTGTAACTCAGTCATTTTCATTCAGTAATTATCAGTCTGTATTTGTCACTCAGTAATTCTCACTCATTAATAATCACTCATCATTCATGAATCACTCATTTGCGTTCAATGTTGGCATGTTGTAATCGTATATCAGTTACCGATCGTCATTTTATCTCCGTTTTTAGATCGAGACGGGAGTATGATCATTTTCATTGTGATTGATAGCCTTGTACTGGGAGTACCATCTTTGGCTAGTGTTAGACTTGTTCACTTCCACATTCGTATGATATGTCGGATCTTTCATCAGTCGTAGCGAGGAATCGGAATTATCGGATTTTTTCACCTTGGCCAGCATCGAGTTACGGCCGTAAGGTTCTGGGATACGGCCGTAAGTCAGCGGGTACGTCCGTAAGGCTGGCCGGTTACGGCCGTAAGTGGTCCAGCAGGCTACCCAGGCATTTTGGCCGAAGGTGAGTTACGGCCGTAAGGAAGATGAGATACGGCCGTAAGTGGTGTTCGTAAATTTCGAGTGTTGTCGACCAAGGGTGACTTACGGCCGTAAGTCGAGGAGGGTACGGCCGTAAGGTTTGGCCGGCTACGGCCGTACGCGGCAGGCAGGGTGCCTGGTCGTTTTCGACGAAGAGGGCTTACGCCCGTAAGGTTGGCCGGATACGGCCGTATCATCCGAGTTACGGCCGTAAGGATGTCGGAGGATGTTTTTGACGAAGGCGGGTTACGCCCGTAACTCAGGAGAGGTTACGGCCGTAAGTCTGTCGGCAGGCTTTCGGACGAAGCCGAGTTACGGCCGTACGAGTTGGCCGGTTACGGCCGTAAGGCCGTTGACCTGGAATGTTACGGCCGTAAGAGGGCCGAGTTACGGCCGTAACTTCCGGCAGTATTTAAGGACTCGGCCGGGACATTTTTCACCATTTTCTTCCTTTCTTCATTTTGTTCCGAGAGAGAGACTTGGGAGAGGGATTTTTCCATCCTCAATCACTTGAGTGTTAGACTTTCATCATCCTCATTCATTTGGGAAGCTTGGATACTCGTTTTAACTCGTATTCATCGGATCGAAGTGGTTGGATATTCAAGAGGTAATTTCTTCAACACCTTGGATTTCGATTTTGTGTTGAGAGATGATGTTTTGGACGTTATAATCATGTTATATGAAGGGATATGTATATGATTATGAGTTTGTATAAGGATTCATTGGATTGTTGATGATTATTCTAGAACACGTTGAATATCGAGTTGAGATTGGGGGTTTTCAATTAATCGTCGTTATAATCACGTTTTTGGATATTCGTTTTGGATTATTAATCGTATTGAAGATGTTTTGTGGGTTTGAAACATTTTCTTGGGGGATTTGATATTGGTATATTGAGGTTTGATTGTAAATAATCGGAGTTCGGACGCAACGTGTTTGATTTAATGCCTCAATGGACTTGGTTTAGTCGTATTGGCGTTTTGAGTTCGTTATATTCGTGTTTGATTCGTATATTGAACGGATTGTTGGATATTGTATAATTCAAGGTTGTTCGAGCGACCGATATCTCAATTAGGACGTTGTTCGTGGAAGGATAATTGTCACCGGTATTGTGTAAGTTAATTCTTACTCGGTTAAAAGGATATTCATACCTTTTGTTGTTGATCATTCATAATCATAACTCATTCATCATTGTATTAATCATATTAAAACTTGTTATCGTCAATAAATCACTTCAGTCATAAGGAACGACGGTTCCAATCATTTCATTGAGCTGTCATTTACTTCACCACTATTTTCATCTCGGTGAGTCATTCTTGACCTTGTCAGATTATTATTTATTCATTGATATTCATCACGGTCATTCTCGTTCATATGACCTTCTGGGTTCATATTGCGTGGCCGGGTGTGGCTGTGTGGAATTTTTAGTCGGGCACACGATGGTTTATGTATTGGGTTCACCGATACATTAGACCGTGCACACGGGAAAGTGTTACACCGTGAGACTAATTAGGTACACGGACGGATGTTGTACACTTGCACAGAACATTACGGGCGTACTATGATACTCCTCTTCAGCGTAATTCATAACTAAGAATATTTCATAACTTCAGTTAATCATGATTGAGTATTTTCAACCCTTGAGGATTGTTGTTCTTTGTAACTGACCCCGTTGGGGGATTTTGTTTTTCAGGTCGTGGCAAGGCAAAAGCACGGGAATAGCATGTTGATGTCGAGGAGTCCCAGTGATACTAGTAGGGGGCCCCGATCTTTCAGTTATTCATATTATTGTCCTTTATTTTCCGCTGCAGACTTTCATTTGAATACTCCGTGTCATTCAGTGTTGTGTATTTTATCTTCATATAAAATACACTAGTATTCGGTATTGTCCTGGTGTGTTGTAACTAAACTCCTCATCGGAGTAATTATTGTTGTAATGTAGTTAGGTACTACATTTATCTTGTGTAATTCATTCATTTTCATTTGCCTGGTGGGTCCCAGTTGGGGATCTACGGCACTGTAATATCCGCCTAGTTTGGGGTGTTACATCTTGCATCTTGACAATGTAGCGCGAGCCGAGGGGAGCCGAGGTTTCACAACAGCACCAAACATATTGAGAGGAAGTATCATCTCGTAAGAGAATTTGTTCGCAAGGGATACATTGTGCTGCACAGAGTTGACTCGGCCGACAACGTCGCCGATCCACTAACCAAGCCACTTTCTCAGACTAGCTTGGAGCGTCATCTGGAGAACATGGGTATTAGATATCATAGTGTGTGGCATTGAGTGCAAGTGGGAGATTGTTAGGAGTATGCCCTCGAATGCCACTCAGAGGATATTGAGTGAGGGCATTGCACTTGTAATTATGTAAATCATTTATATAAGGCAAATGAATGTTTCTTTATTAACTGGTAGTTACTGACAATCCTAACACGTAAATAAACATATAGAAACTAGTCCATTTATTTGAGAGCAAAACGTTCCACTCCTTATTGGATAAGGGGGTCGGCACTGGAAAGGTTATAGCTCAAATACTTAATTATTCGCAAGTCGATGAAACTTGACTGGGCGTTAAGTTTATGTGAAGACTTGTATGACGTGTTCTTTGACATGGAGAGTGCCTGTCGAATGCTAATGGTTAGTGGGAGCACACGTTATAGGTATGCTAATTGGATTAGTATACTCGAACCGACTCACCCTCGATTCGTCACATGGATTTCACTCCAGGACAGTCAATGACGGAATCGAAAGGTTGTGATAGGTATTCGTGAACCTTCGACTTGAGGATTTAGTAGAGATGTGCTTGTGACGTCAAGATTTTCATTAGAGTAGTTCGACCCTATAAACCGGAAGGCGGGGGTCAACCTCGACGTGCATCTTGACGGGCAAGTAGCAGGTCCTACTGAATACCAAGATAGAATTCTTTCTCCCGTTAGTGAGTGGGTTATATGTCCTATGCGGTTATTGGCAAGATGAGATCATAAGTCTTTGGCCAAAGCATTGGAGCTAGTTGTATTAGATACACGACAGCTCGATGATCTCGATTTGCATTAACGCATGCATAGCGTCAAGTACAGATAGGGTTTGACTGACCGTGACCCTATAACTTGATCGGGACATTTGAAAGAAGGGTTTATACGTATATTGGTATTCACGACAGAATAGTTCTTGAATGATCCCAATCATTCGTTCTCAGTTGGGGTACAGTGTGGGCCGCCAGGCTGGCTAGGTGGTGCTACTACTCTTTGGTTCCTCCCATTGCTGACTGAGACGGACCTACCGAGTCGCGCAATATGATTGACGACGGAATGAATAAAGCTAATTCTCCCATTATGAATATTAGATATTGGATATCTAATTTTGGAACATTAGATGTTTAAATCGATTTATTGGATAAATTGATTTACGGCCTAATGAATTAAATAAATTACTGGGTGATTAATTTAATTCATGAATATAATTATTTCTTGGATAAATTAATTATGTTATTATGTATTTGATATGATTAATTAATTGGATTAATTAATCAATATAAATACATCGGAACGGAATCGGAGTTTATCTGTTTGGACTCACGGGAGTCCAAAACGGACCGAACTCGCCCGGCTCCTTCTAGATGGCCTCCCCTCTTTCCTTCCCTTTTCCTTGGTCATAGTCTCCACATGTTGGTGGAAGACTTATGTTTTGTAAAGGGGACAAAATATCACATAAGGTGAATTTTTCAAAAGGTGATAGATATGAGGGTATTTGATGTATAATATATAGAGAAGACCAAATCTCCTTGCTTGGAAGAGAGATCACGTTTTTGTTAAGTAGAAGGAGAGAGGAAAAGTTTTTTCCAAGGCTTCATACTATTCATCATCATCTTCACATCATTGATAAGTTTTTCTTGGAGAAAAATATTTGTGAGATAGAGAGATACTAGATTAAACACTTAGAGTGTTGTAATCTTGAGTTGCTTAGCTTCTATAACCTTGTTCTAGCCGTATCCTTGGAGGATAATTAGGTTTAGTCATTCCGGTCATTTTTCCGGCGCGTGGCAAGTAGAGACGCAGTGCTTTCGGCGTTGGATCGTTCAAGAGCTTGGGGAATAGCTCAAGAGAAGGTTATCCATTTAATCAACGGACTACGAGGGTATGTTTCTCGTATCTCTTGTATTTCGTTTTTGATATTCGTATATACGTAGCTCGATTGATCCTCGTAGGGATTCGGATCGAATTAATTTTCGTTTCACCGCTTCCGCTGGGCCTTCGTTTTAGGCACCGAATCCCAACATAAATACCCTTAACTCATCCCTCATCCGACCAAAATTCATTTATTCACTTCTCTTCCTCGTGCCAGAAATAAGATGGCAGAAAACACACACACACACACACTGGAAAATCAGATGGAACCCACGCGCACCAAAAATTGGACACACTCCAAAAATCACACTCGCACCACTTTGCTGGTTCGCCCGAGTTGAATTGACCAGTCGCGGCTATAGGATGGCTGCGACGATGGCTTCCGGCTGAGTAGTAGTTCTGGCGGTGACACGCGACGGTGGAGGGTTCTGGATTTCAGGTAAGGAATAATACGCTCGATTGAGTGTTGGCTTGGGATTAGGGTTGGATTCGGGTTATGGGTTTTGAGATTCTAATCGGGTATTCCGTTCTGGATTGTGTTTGGGGTTCTGTGAATGGCCAGTCTTGCTTGGGCTGATGGTGTTTCTATTGATTTTTGTTGGTTTGAAAGGGGTTTGGTTTCTGATTCGGGTTTGAGGGCCGATTACGGTCTCATAGTGTTCTGGTTCGTTGATTCTTTTTTTTAAGTTCAAGTTTGGAATTCTGGGATTGTTGTTGAACGGGGGGCTCGGATTTGGAGTTTTTGAGATGGGTTCGGTTTTGAGGCTGGTGCCGGGTCAAATCCCATGGGTTGTAGGATGGGAAAACACACGGTTCTCGATAGGCGTCTGGATTTGGGGCTGATGTTTTCTTTCCTTTTTTTTTCGGATTAGAAATCCTCTATGAATTGTGACAGAGGTTGATGACGACAATGTATAGGGATTATGATTAATACTCAGATTTGCAACTTCAAGATTTTAAAACGAAACATGAAACTCTAAGGTAAAAAATTTGAGGGCTTGGGCATACCTTCGCTGGAGTAAAATCGTCCGGATGTGTGAAGAAGTTGCAGGAGATGTTGAGAAGGAATTTTGTAGATGTTGACTGCTGGGAAGGAAGCAGGAAAATTGGCCGAGAAGAAAAGCTGCTTCGGCCTCCGTCAGAACTTGGTGTATTGTTGTGTACTATGTTTTCCCTTCTATATTTTTTTTGTGTTTGGATGTTTGATCGATGTAAAGAATTTCTGCACTGCAGAATGTATATTTATAATTGTGTTGTAATTAATGTATTTATTAGTGAATGACCTTTATACCCCTGAAACCCTAGATGTGTACCTATAAATAAAGGCTTTTGGCCTCATAAGAATACACACAACATTCTTATTCTCTTCCAATTTCTCTATTTTTCTCTCATGTTTATAACACGTTATCAGCACGATACTCTATGAGTAATTTTTTTTTCTCTTCGATATTCGAAATAAAAAAAAAAAAAAACGCGAGCAACTTTTCTGCACTGCGAGATCTCACTAAAATCGCGATTCCCGTTTTGTTCGGATCATCATGAAATGTTTACAGTATCTTCCTGACAAGCAGATCTACAAATTCAACGGTGGAGATCGGATTCTGAAACGTATTGCATGCATAAACAAAAATCCGAACAGAAATAATCTTTTTTTATATTGGTGAAAGGTATTAATTCTATTTACTCCTTCAAAAACTTTCTTGCATATGATGATTTTGAGGAAAAATATATTATATTTAGTTATTAAATTTTATATTTTTGTATGCATCATATATAAATAATATATATGATGACCTCAAAATTTATTATCAATTCATATTCCTCTTTGTTTCCGGAAGAAACACGATTCAACAATACTTAATAATCCAGAAGATTATTAAGTTAAAAGATTTGTTGTAGTCCTTGAAGAAGGACAACGTTATCTCGTCATATTCTAGTTGAATATGATCCGTTCATGAAGAACACTATGAGATCTAATAATTTGTGCAATTCCTAATGAAAAATACAAAATAATATTCCTGAAGAATATTGTAAGTGCTCTTGAAGAAGCAACTAATTTAGTTTAGTTATTTCGAGTGTTATTAATTCTCGTACTATTTTTTCCCTTTGTATATTCAATTATGGATCTTAAAATTATTGCTCCCGAAGTAGCACAATTAATTGTAATATTCTTAAAGAATATTACTATTCTAAATGAATAATTCTTATTTATACATGAATTATGTGATGATACAATATTCCTGAAGAATATTGATTTGTTATTTATAAATATAATAGCATAATTAAATCATTATGCCCTTGATGTAGCATGATATTATCCCTGAAGGAAAATATAACTTATATCTCAAATAAAAAAAATATTAATATGATTTGAGAATATCCTCTATCGAGATTGTACAAGATCTGATATACTCCACAATCATAATCCGTTTGTGCTCCAATGATAGCAAGATTAGTAAGTGGTCGAATATTCCTATCAAGTTGTTCCCGGAAGTGAACAATATTAAATTAAAAACTTCAATATTACATGGCTCGTGGAGTAGATAAAATTTAGAGTTTATCCTTGTAGGGGATAATTATTTATAAATTTTATCTCGTGGAGTTGATATATCAACGGTTAATGATAAGGACACGAAAATAATAATCTTAAGATTATATGTCAATATATAATCTTATATATTGTATAGTTTAATATTTTATTATCTCTTATGATATATTGTGAGTTTTTATCAATATAAGATATGATGTCATACCTGGAGTATGATTTGAATTGATCGTTGCTATATAATTAGTGATAAAAGGGTCAAATATCCTGAAGATATTTGTATCATTCAAATTCTTGGCTTATCTTGTTTCTTCTTTTTGTGAATAGAATGTCAAGTTATTGGGATTAAATAGTGGTCATGATTTATTGTCTCATCAAAGTGCAAATATGCATGATATCTTTAGAATGATACTTTTCGTATGGAAAAAAAAAGGGTAGTGCTAAATTTATTGACAGTTCATGAAGAACCACTAAATTTCTTCCTACAGGGTCGAAGATTTTGCACTATTATCTTCTAAGTATCGATAAATCTATGGATTTCTAAACTATCGCTTGAAATATTTATGATTCCGCGATAACAAGTGAGACAAATGACATATACAATTTATGAAGAAAAGAAATTGGCATTAGAAAAAATATCAATGTAAATAATATTCACCACTTATTAGACCATATGTCTATTAATCCCAATACTTTCAATATTTACATATTTAAATTTACGTGTTTGGTGTTAAAGTCTATTTATATTATTTTTATATATTATTTAACTATATGTTTATTTATGATATATCCTGAAGATATATTAATACAAATTCACACATATTGTATGATAAATATCACAAATTACTAGTAAATATCATGAAGTACATTTATACACTTAAAATTGTATTATTTTGAGTTGACCAATTTTCATCAACATCTTATAAATGTTGGATTAATTGCATAATAATTATTGCACTTTCTTCTGGAAGAAGAGTAATAACGATAATGATTACATATTATATCGATGATGATACTTGTATCATTGATATAAAATTATTTGTAATGATTCTTTTAATACATTACATTAATATATTTTCATGGTTTCCTGAAGAAACATGAATTTGTAATTTTAATAATCCAGAAGATTATTAAAAAGAAATTGTTGATGTTCTTGATAAAACACAACGATATATAGTCATATTTTTATGAATAGTATTTATGATAAACACATCAATTAAAGTTAATATTCCTGAAGAATATTAAACAAGAAAAAGGCATTATTTTGAATATTTTCTATATGGCCTTGTGTTATTGAATTGCTTTTATTATCACCACATTGATATAAATTGTTGCTCATGACGTAGCACAATTAATACTTTTAATTAATATTTACATACTCTTTAGAGTATTTTATATTTTGGGTGTTATATGCTTATAAATTGTTGCTCCCAAGGTAGCATAATTGATACTTTTGAAAAATATCACATACTCTTGATGAGTACTTCATATTTTCGGTAATATATGATTATCTTTGATTGTTGCTCCTGAGTTAGCACAATTAATATTTTTGAAGAAAAATACATGCTCCTGGAGAGCAATTTACATTTGAAGTTGCATGTATTTATTTCAAATGAAAAATACATAACTTTATGTCATATTGATTCGTTCAATTTCTACTTGAGGAATAGAAAGACAATCCCCGAAGGATTGGTATAATTTCATATGGCAATATTCTTATTGTCGGCTCTAAAAGGAGCTTTATTCAATGAGTATCGAATTAATTATAAGCGATATAATATTTTATCCAATGATCATGTTGCGATGAATTTCAAATTCAAGTATCCATATCAAAGGCACAATATTTGAGCCACGCCCTCTGTTATTAGTGCACCTCCTGAAGAGGATTGATTTTATAATCCAATTCCAACTATCTCCGACATTAGAGGGATATATGAAATATAAATAAGAGAAAGTCGGAAAATTCTCGTTGAGTTGGATATTTAAATTTACGCACAATGAACTCGAAGTTCAACAAGTTATTGATTGCCAAAGAAGTGATGAAATCTCATATACCAGTTGTATATGTACCATAAAGAATTAAAGTCAAATGTGAACGAAATATATTTGTTGATACTCCTCGACGTCAGAAGCGTGAGAGATGTATTCTTTATTGGTATTAAAGATAAAATCCGCGGAATACAAATAGATTAAACTATAACATCACTTCAAAAACCTCCTGAAGAGGATCGTTTCAAAGACGAGAATCTCAATACCTTAATTTGCACGTGCACTAAATAATTACAGTATTGGGATTATGGAACGACCAAATCAAATATTATGGGAAATGTTGAATATTTGATTCTGTTGAAGTTGTCATGGAATTTGTGAATATGGGAGAATTGTTTATAAGAATGACAGTTGTCGACAACACTCTGTGTCTCAACAATTGCTAGTGGTATGCCCGAAGCACTAAATAAAATATAAGCAATTGAGACAGAGCTTAACTCGCAAAATAAAATAAAGTGGTGAAAGATAAGCGAGATTAGCATATCAAGGGTTTAAGCGCATACCCAAAACATATTCTCCCGTTGGAAAAATATATTTTATCATTTAATATACATATGACAATTATTATGAATATAGATATTCAATTAGTGACGTCATCACCACATTTTTCTATGGGTCATTGGACGCGAATATCTATATGAAAGTCCCTGACGGACTTGAGGTTCCTAAAGTAATAGGAACGTGAAATTCGCAACATGTACTATTTTGAGTTATAAATATTTATACATTTTGAAATAGTCTGGTGGATCAACCGACTAAGTGAATTCCTCCTGAAGAGGATATATGTGAATTATTTGAACTCGTGTCTAAAGACAAATTCAAAATGAAAAACTTAGATAAAACTAAGTATTAGTATTGTCTCGACTTGTAGATCGAGCATATATGATGGAAAGTTTTTATCTATTTAGCTACCTAAAGGTTGTCTTACCACTTGAAGTGGATACCGACTCATATATATCTCAAGAAAATAACAAAGATATAAGAGTACCAGAAGTTCCGTACTTATATGCTATTGAAACATTACATTATCAGGCCTGATATACAATTTGAAGTTAACATGCTAGCAAAATTTAATATTTCCCCAAGAAGGAGAATGTGGAATGGTGTTAACCATATTGGTTTATTACATGAAAGAGATCGGGATTCGATATTGGTGGCTATTAGGAATTATGATCTCATATTTGTTCTCATACTGCCTATTTATTATGATGATAAATATTCTCCATTTATGTGTTGCATATAATGTTTGGGCAAGTAAGATGAAATTTATTTTCACACGAGCTTCAAAAGAGCAATAATGATAATCTAGCAGATTTATTCACTAAATCTCTCCATGTCTGAAAATTATATTCATGGTATTGGAGTGCAAGATTGTTATCTTGAGGGGGAGAAATGATAACTTTTAAATCAGTTTGAAGATTATGTCGACCCTGAAGGTCAAAAGGTCCTGAAGACCAAATGGTTGTACTCTTTTTCCCTTTCTAAGTTTTTTCCCACCGGGTTTTCTTAGTTAAGGTTTTTAACGAGACAACCAATACAACACATGAGCAAATTTATACTATGTACTCTTTTTCTCTATCGGTTTTTTCCCACAGGGTTTTTCCGAAGGAGTTGATGAGGCATGAACATCATAATATTCAAGAGGAAATATTGCATGAAGACAATGTCACTTGTATCTCAAAGGTTGATACATCAAATATTCACTTAAGTGATTAGTCGGTGAACTTATTCACAAAGGTGTTGCCGACATAAACATTCAGAAGACTAGTATACAAGATCGGAATGCGCCAACTCAAAGATCTTATGTAATCGATTTCAGGGGGAGTAGCTGTACTCTTTTTCCTTCGATCGGGTTTTTTTTCACTGGGTTTTCCCGACAAGGTTTTAATGAGGCAGCATGTATTAAAGGTCATTCAAGGGGGAGTGTTGTAATTAATGTATTTATTAGTGAATGACCTTTATACCCCTGAAACCCGAGATGTGTACCTATAAATAAAGGCTTTTGGCCTCATAAGAATACACACAACATTCTTATTCTCTTCCAATTTCTCTCTTTTTCTCTCATGTTTATAACAAATTGTAAATTTTTGGAGTATTTTAGTTGAATTAGGATTGTATGTTGGATAAATATTGAGGAGTTTTGATGAAGTGAGAGGAGTGGTGAGGTGAACGATTCTGGGAAAGGGAAGAGTTCTTAATTGTGGTTAGTTTAGTTTAATCATAGTTGATTAATTCATAACACACGATTAAATATAAGTGATATAATAATAATAATAATAATAATAATAATAATAATAATAATAATAATAATAGCAATGTAAAAATAATAATTTGGTAATGTTGATAATAATATTCTGAAAAATAATAATGATAATAATAATATTACTACTAATAAAATAGTATTAATAATAATGATAATATTAAAAATAGTAGTTTTAGTATTATACTTGAATAATTAATAACACTATTATGAAAATAAATAATGACTATTTGAATATATATCTGACAAAATGACTCGGGCTAGGACTTGTGATACGTCTAGATAAATAGTCATGATCCTCTAAATAAAATTAAATGAAACGAAATTCTTTATAATATTATTATGAATAATAATATTACATTATGAAAATGGCGGGTATTACATTAGACCAAGATATATGAAAAGGGACTCCAAACGATAAAAGATATTTTAAAAATCATCATATAAGAACATCAAAACGCGAGACAAGCAAAACGAGGATACATTATACTAGGAATATCCAAACAAGTCGCTAAACTAAAAAAACCTGAAAAAGTAAAATACGGATATTGCACTTATTAACTGCTGAATGATTCGTATGTAAGCAATGTGGGAACTTCTGGTTCACAACATACCTTCCCAGCATGAGCATCATGCTGATAACGTATTGTAAAATAAATACTCAAAGAAAATAAGATAAAATTATGAGATTATTTGTTATAAAATTTATCCACAAAATATCTAATCATCACAATCTTTATATAGACTTATGCTAGAA
This sequence comes from Orobanche coerulescens, assembly GCA_033398695.1. Classification (NCBI taxonomy): domain Eukaryota; kingdom Viridiplantae; phylum Streptophyta; class Magnoliopsida; order Lamiales; family Orobanchaceae; genus Orobanche; species Orobanche coerulescens. The sequence continues at coordinate 127,123,636 of CM065802.1, read as the reverse complement.
TAGTCACAATAACTTAGAAGACAAGTAATATATTATGTATTCTTCTAGAATTCGCTCTCTTGATAAGGTCAATCACATGTTAAAAATAATGCCCATATAATATATTTACAGCAAATCTATACTTAATCAACAAAATCCTCCAAAAATTCTTCAAACCAAAATAAGCCGAATTCAGTTAGTCAAAACTAAGAATAAAAATTACAGCAAGCGAGAAGTGTAGGATTCATTTCCAGAACATAGGCTGGACTGTACTCAGGGATGCGGCACATCCCTGTCGTGTCGCGGCCCCCATTTGTTTTGCTGCTAAACTCCCCCCGCTCCTGTACTCTGGGCCGCGGCCCCCTCGCGATGTCTTGGCAGTTTTTTCAGTGTGTGTGATACCCGAGCCTAACACTACTCACTTGGTCAATATGATTCATGCATAACTTGTTAGTTAGGTGTTATTTGGATTACTTGATGTTTCATGGTTCAATTGATCTTATAGTTAATTTCACTACATAGAAATGTGCTAAACATTTGAACTAAAGTCTAAAACACAATAGTGGTATATGTTACGGGACTAAGTTATGTTATTCTAATACGAAAATAAAATATATGTAAAGATCTTATAAAACTCTAAGTATACGTGGTAAGCCTAGAAGTCATAAAGGTGTCACTAACGTGTCTCTCGGAGGTTAACTAGCTTATCTCGAGATTTTCTTCGGTGCGTGTACTGGGTCACTTTATATTGATGATTCAAGTGAATAGCCATCATTTAATAAACTAACATGTGTCAAGTAGCTTTATTCTTGTCAATACGTAATAGGATACAATTTATGATTGTATCAGATAACGTTTGTAAAATACTGTGATCTGTCTATACCTTATTCGTTCCAACTGCGGTAGGAATTGAACTTATCTTTTAGTTTATTATATTAATTATACCTTTTAATAAATTAGACCTTCCATTCTTATCTACAGTGTCGCATTTGTGAAGTTTTAGAAAGTTTGACAATAAACTCCTTCACTAGCATTTTCAACATTGTTTGCATGAGTAATCAAGTTTAAGCAATAAAAATACACCCTAAACTTCTACAAAACCCTTTGAAAGATAATCCCCACCATAAACGAGGTCAAGATATAGTAGGAACCGGTTCAAACACTCCAATATCCGGATCATAACTACTTGAATCGGTCAAATTCTTTCAAACCTGGTCTTTAGTAGTCATTCGAAGGTATTTTGGACATTTCACCTTCATAACCGACTTAACACACTTGGTTGATGGATAAAGCCGTCCCTCAACGCTCATTTACAGCCTGTACATGAACAAGAAGCTCCACACTTCGAAAATTCACCAAAAATTCAACAAGAAATCATCAAAACATCAACACCTCAATTCATTTGACAATCAAGGTGAGTTTCCTTTGTTTCTTCCTTGTTCTTGATATGTTTCATAGATATTTCTAAGGTGTGAGAGCTTGTATATGTTCTTAGACATGTTATAATGATATTAAGAATTCATCCATGGCTAACCCTTGTGTTAAATATGGATTTATAAGGCTTAAAACATACTAAGGCAATAAAGGAATCAATTCTGCCATCTTTTAGAAATAATGGTATATGTTACTTGATCCGTATGTTTCAGGGGCAGGAATTTCAATATACTTATTCTTAAGTACCTTAGGGATATAATTTAAAAAATTGGTGCAAATCCAACTTATATTCTAGTGGTTATAAGCAAAACAAAATCTGATTATGACAAGACTTTGATAAACTCTCTTAATCAAGTGTATTGTTATAAAACCATGAAATTTTGTTGTGAGAGTTGAATGGACTTTATAAACGGATACTAATAGATTAATTAGTGAATTATAAGTCCAAAATTGATTGGTTAATGGGCTGTTATATGTCGATAAATAGACATAAAATACGTAGAACAACGGTTATGCATCTACATAGGAAGTGGTAAACCCTTTCGATATGAAGAGAATTAAACCTTGCGTGTGGTATGTAAATCCCTTAAAAATATTTCTTGAAACAGGTTCTAAAGATATATCATCACAAACACCCCTATTGGTATAAACGTAAGGGTATTACCCAATCAAGGTAAGTAGAAATCCATCTGCAACTACAATGTATAAACATAATATTGTTTGTATAACTAGTTGTTGAACTTGATGATATCTTGAGAGTATTCTATTGTATTGTATGATTGATCTGTATTATGATTTTTGCACCTTACATGATCATAACATCCATTAGCATCTCCACATGCATGTATAACAGGAGAGTCACTAGTGTCTGCATGCATGGTACGATCATGGAAAGAAAGAAAAGAAAAATATTTTGTTGGCCGCTGCTAGAGCACCGAGGCATGGTAGATGCATGCTTTTATGATGTATTTAGCACGGTAGATGCGTGTTTATATGATGTGTGGGACATGGTAGATGCATGTTCTCACGATATATTTGGTGTGGTAGATGCATGCCTTATATATCTGGCATGGTAGATGCATGCCTTATGATATGACATGATATTGAGCTCATTTCGGTGCTTAGTACGTGGTTCAATGGGCCCAAGGATAATAAAATGATTTTGAGAGATTCTCATTGACGATCATATGTCATATGTTGCATCAGACATGATACATGCATGATTTCTACTTATTGGGCTTTAGCTCACGTAATTTATGCATTGTAGGTGATCCTGATGCTTGAGCATGTTCCCTCGCTGGATGGGTTGGGGTTCCACTTGTAACACCCCTGATATATTCAGGAATATTACAGCGCCGTAAATCCTTTACATCAGGATTTACAAGGCTAAAGAGTTGAAAAGGCATTAACAGGTACCAACGAATGAAAATAACGAAATTAAGATACAACAGTTCTGACCAAATACTGAAAATACAAATGTTCAACAGAAATTATTAATACATCACCAAATTCAAATTCATCAAAAACGACTACGTACTCGAGTACTTATTGAAATAACTAACAAACAACAGACAAGTAAACCCGGCCAGAACATCACTCTGCACCCCCATCGTCATGCAGCTCCAGTGGTTATTTCCCGCTCCTGGATCCTGAACATAAACAAAATGTTCACCCCCGAAGAGGTTAGCACAACGATGCTAGTACAAGTACCACAACATATTATTCAACATCTCACGTAGAATAATAATACGTAATTGACAAAAATACCAACGAGTCTTCTCCTACGAGAAACTCAATAAGTAACATACACATCTGATAATCACAACATGATATCATAACATACACATGGTAATTCCGACGATCCAGCGTTCACTGCCTAGAACCCACGATGATCCCGTCAGACCAACCCGTGGTGGAAAAACCCGTCCGATGATCCAGCGCACGCTAGCATAGATCCCCCGATGATCCCGTCGGACCAACACGAGGTGGACATACAACAACAACAACATACATGCACGACAATATGTATAACATCAATACATAAAACAAATAAGGTACTTGTCTCGATTCGAAGACAAGAACAAAACTTCCACGAAAACGAAACACTCGAAGGTCGCCCCTTCAATCAATCACGTTGCTAAGCTTGAACCTTAACAAAATAAGTAATATAGATTTCATTTATAGTCGTACTAACATCTAACAATCCAAATCACGGTCGGAAGTTCATAAAATGTAACCTAATCAGTCGAGTCAAAAGTCACCTCACGATCGGTAGTCAAAAGTCAACATCGCGATCGGTAAGTCAGCGATCAACCTCACCGATCAGCCGAGTCAAAAGTCAACCTCTCGATCGGTAGAGTCCGTCGAGACGATCGTTTTAAAAAATTCATTCGAATCCGAGTTCGTATGAAGAAGTTATGACCCAAAAGTCACCTCGCCGATCACCGAGTCAAAAGTCAACCTCGTGATCGGTGAGTCAACCTAGCCGATCGGTAGTCAACCTCTCTGATCAGCCGAGTCAAAATTCAACCACGAGACGATCGTTTTAAAATAAAATTCATCCGAATCCGAGTTCGTATGAAGAAGTTTTGACCCAAAAGTCACCTCGCTGATCAGCCGAGTCAAAAGTCAACCTCGCTGATCAGCCGAGTCAACCTAGATGATCAGCCGAGTCTACCTCGCTGATCAGTCAAGTCAAAAGTCAACCTAGAGACGATCGTTTTAAAATAAAATTCATCCGAATCCGAGTTCGTATGAAGAAGTTATGACCCAAAAGTCACCTCGCTGATCAGCCGAGTCAAAAGTCAACCTCGCTGATCAGACGAGTCAACCTAGCTGATCAGCCGAGTCAACCTCTCTGATCAGCCGAGTCAAAAGTCAACCTCGAGACGATCGTTTTAAAATAAAATTCATCCGAATCTGAGTTCGTATGAAGAAGTTATGACCCAAAAGTCACCTCGCTGATCAGCCGAGTCAAAAGTCAACCTCGCTGATCAGCCGAGTCAACCTAGCTGATCAGCCGAGTCAACCTCTCTGATCATCCGAATCAAAAGTCAACCTCGAGGCGATCGATTTAAAATAAAATTCATCTGAATCCGAGTTCGTATGAAGAAGTTATGACCGTTCGAAGGACAATTAAATAGACGGATCATATTGTGCCACGTGTCAACACCTGATTGAACCAGAAATTCAACCTCGCTGATCAGCCGAGTCAACCTCGCTGATCAGCCGAGTCAGAAGTCAACCTCGCCGATCAGCCGACTTGACTCGCCTAGTTGATGACAGGTAAGTCTTTAGAAAAGCGAACATACAAAATTCTCAGGTGAAGTTGGGTGATCCAAGATTGATGTGTTAGATTCCAATATCATCATTATATCCAGAAAACATCTAACAAATCCAACTTATATGGAAAGATATAACCTCTGATGATTTATTCATAAGTATAAACATCCCAATTTCTAAAACATGATGATGCTTGGATGATTTTATCAGTGGAACTCAATATCTTGACAGCATACTTCTATCATATCCTTGATAACACGAATGCAAGTAGGAATTAGTATTAACATACCTTAAGATGAAGAAAACACTGAGGCAATAAGTAGAATCTAACTCCGGTTGCTTGCTTGCCAGATCAAGATGTTTCTCCACTTCAATGATCAATCACCAGTGACACCCAATCTTCAAAGTTCACAAAAGGGGTGGTCTAAATGTGTTTAAGAGTTAGGAAAAACCCTCTGGACTTTCAGGGAATTAAGAACAGGTGAAGGAAGATGAAAACCAAATGAAATGGGGTGCTGTCCTTTATAAAATGTTTCTGGACCCCTGTGCTCAATAATTCCTATGCTAGATTCCAAAGCTGTCCAGGCTTAATAATTAAAAACTGTCCAGGACCATGTGCTGGTCTCCACCCAACTCCATAATTGATTACTTTACTTATAATATGCAGCCATACTCAATAATTTGTATTATTGAGTATTTGTATGGGACAAGTAATATGCTGCCATACTCATGCACGAAAATACAAATACGGTAAATACCATATTCCACTTATTGATATCACAATTCCAACTAATACATGGTTCAAATACAGGTGAAATACTCGGTAATTAATCCTGATATTACACCACTGTTGCTGAGGGTCGACGAACATGGATGATGACCTGTCGGGCTTAAACATAGACTTAACATATTTTAGTTCTTGTTTCTGAATCTTGTTTTCTAAATATGTATTGTAGTAACATACTCATGTGTTCGAGTGTCGTTGATGGTGTGAGAGGTACTTTAAGTTCACCTAGTATGTTTGTGTAACCTGTGAGGTTGTTTAATATCGTAATGTAAAATAAATAAGTGAGTGATTTGGAAAGCTCGAAGTTTTGTTGTTTACTAATTTCTTGTAATTATAGATACGGGGATATTGATGTCATGAGTTTGATTCGGATTGAGACTAGATGTCTCTGTGTGATACTTGTGTTGGTTTTATGTCACAGGTTTGGGATAGGTACTAGCTTAGGGGAAACTTTGCCAAAATTTCACCGTAATTTATAAGCACTAATATGATATAAGATAGGTTATGTTAGGTAGTTAGTGTGGGTGTCTTTCAGGTGGTATCGGAGCCCGGTTTGTGTCCTGGAGACTGTCCATGTACACGAGCTCAGAGCATGTGGAGCACAGCAAATCCAGTAAGTGTTGTTTTATTTGTGTGCACTCATATTTCATGAATTATATTGACCATATGATATAGGGCTCAGTCATAAAAAGAAAATAATGCTGAGAACAAGAACTGAGGGAAGTGATCGGGGTAGAACACAAGATCCCGATATGACGTCCACAAGTTCTTATCATGATCTGATCATTGGTCGATTGACTGAACTAGTAGAAAGGCAATCTTATTAAATCCAACAACTCATCCAATAAAGATACATGCGAGGACAGCAGGGAGATGATATGAATCAACCACCATCTCGAGTAGAACAAGTTGAATTAGATGGAGGAAGGTTCAGGAAGTTAAATCCCCCAACATTTGAGAGCGCAGTGGATCCTACACAAGTAGAGGATTGGCTAAGGACTATAGAAAACATGTTCCAGTATAGTAAGGTTTATTAAGAGAACAAGGTACTTTGTGCATCCTTCATCTTACAGGGCAGTGCAGGTCATTGGTGGGATACGATAAGCGCTATTGAAAATGTGGCAACAATGACTTGGGCTAAGTTCAAGGAACACTTCAGAAATAAGTACTTTACAGCTCCTGTTCGTGCAATGAAGATGAATGAATTTATACAGTTGAAACAGGGAAGCATGACGGTTTCAGACTACATCTGTAAATTCAAAATGCTGTCCAGGTTTACTGAGCATATGGTTAGCACGGAAACACTAAAAGTGGAGAGGTTCCTTGGAGGCTTGAGACCAGAGCTATATAGAGATGTCAGCATGGCAGGAATTCAAGGAATGACTTATTCAATAGTTGCTGAGAGAGCATTGCTCGTAGAACAGGCAGAATTATGGATTCGACAAGCACAAGAGGTTCGGAGGCAATTTGCCCAACGACAAGGCCAATGCTGGTTTAAGAATGAAAAGAAGAGGCCACCTCAATCTCAGAATCCAAAGGCTGATTTTCCATATAAAAAGGGGCAAGAACAAGGAGATACAAGTAAGCGAATGAATTCTGAAGAGGGTAGACCCTTTGTACCATTATCGGCATGCCCAAATTGTGGAAAACAACATAGTGGAGCTTGATTATTGGGTTCTAAAGTATGATTTTCATGTGGACAACCTAGACATATGGCGAATGTTTGCCCAAACAAGACCAAAGCCAAAGCGCAGGAAGGGTACCAGCTAGAGTTTACACCATAACCAGAGAAGATGCTGAAGCTAATCCATCTATTATCACAGGTAACCTTTTTATCTTAGGTATTTCAACATCTGTATTATTTGATCCTGGTGCTACACATTCATTTGCATCTACCGAGTATGTGAGAAGGCTGGGTAGAGTACCAAAAACAATTAAGGTATGTTATAATGTAGTTACCCCCTCTGGAGATCCAAAACAAACAAATGAGATCATACGAGCATGTAGTATTCCTATTGAAAATAGGGAACTCTGTGCTGATTTAATTATGATGGACATGAATGACTATGACATAATCTTAGGTATGGATTGGTTATCAAAATATCATGCTACTGTTGACTGTCGGAGAAAGCTTGTGACACTCCAACCACCTGGGGAAGAACCTTTTTATTTTGTCGGGGTTAGTAAGAGTTTTAGATTTCTAATAATCTCAGCAATGAAGGCACAACGTCTATTAAACTATGGTTGTGAAGGCTATGTAGTAAGTGTAATGAGCATTGAAAAGCAAAATTACTCGAACGTAAATGAAGTACCAGTGGTGAAAGAATACCCTGAAGTGTTTCCTGATGATCTACTAGGACTGCCACCAGATCGTGAAATAGAGTTTGTAATTAACTTGCAGCCGGGAATGGTACCAATATCAAAGTCACCATACAGAATGGTACCATCTGAATTAAAGGAATTAAAGGCCCAGTTGCAAGAGCTGTCAGATAAGGGCCTCATTAGGCCTAGTTATTCGCCATGGGGAGCGCCAAGATTGTTCGTTCGTAAGAAGGATGGCTCCTTGAGGATGTGTATAGACTATCGAGAGCTCAACAAAGTCACGATCAAGAACAAGTATCCTTTGCCTCGAATTAATGACTTGTTTGCTCAACTTCAAGGCACATCAATATTTTCCAAAATTGATCTGCGATCAGGGTACCATCAATTAAGGATAAAGGAAGAAGACATCCCAAAAGCAGCATTCAGTATGAGGTATAGACACTATGAGTTTTTGGTGATGACATTTGGCCTAACAAATGCCCCAGCAGCATTTATGGATTTAATGAATAGAGTGTTTAAAGACTTCTTGGATAAGTTTGTTATCGTGTTTATTGATAATATTCTCATATATTCGAAGACCAAAGAAGACCATACAGTGCATCTAAGGAAAGTTTTAGAAGTCTTAAAACAGAAACAGTTATATGCTAAGTTTAAAAAGTGTGAATTCTGGTAAGACCGAGTAGTATTCTTGGGGCATGTTATATCTGGGTCAGGGATTTCAGTAGACCCAAGCAAAGTTGAAGCAATCAATAACTGGCCACAACCCACAAATTCTACAGAAGTACGTAGCTTTCTTGGTCTAGCTGGATATTACCGTCGATTTGTAGAGGGATTCTCCAAGATTGCCTCTCCATTAACACAATTGACTAGAAAGAATGTTTCCTTCAAGTTGACAGAATCATGCGAGCAGAGCTTTCAAGAACTGAAGAGGCGGTTGACATCGGCACCGATCTTGACCATTCGAGTGGGAACCGGATGTTTTAAAGTCTACAGTGATGCTTCAAAGAATGGTCTGGGTTGTGTATTGATGTAGAATGGTAAAGTAATAGCATATGCATATAGACAACTGAAGGAGTATGAAAAGAACCACCCGAAACATGATTTGGAACTTGCTGCGGTGGTGTTTGCACTTAAAATATGGAGGCTTTACCTATATGGAGAACGATGTGAAATTTATACTGATCACAAGAGCCTGAAATATTTCTTCACTCAGAAAGAATTGAATATGAGATAGCGAAGATGGTTAGAACTTGTTAAAGACTATGACTATGTCATCAACTACCACCCTGGTAAAGCTAATGTAGTAGCACATGCCCTAAGCAGAAAATCAGCACAATCCATTGCGGCCATGACCTTGATCCAGAAGCCAGAATTACATGATTTGATGAATATAGATGTAGAAATTATCCAACATGGATGGCTGGAAGCAAAATTGTCAGCACTAACCCTTCGACCTACTTTAATAGATAGAATTCAGCAAGGTCAGAAAGAGGATCAAGAGTTAGAGAAAATAAATAAGAACATTAAATTAGGAACCTCGTCAGACTTCCAATTGTCAGAAGATGGTATTATTCGATTTAGAAATCATTTATGTGTGCCTAATTTTGAAGATGTTCGCAAAGAAATATTACTAGAGGCGCACTCAACACCATATTCAGTACATCCAGGAGCAACCAAAGTGTACAGAGACTTGAAATTACACTATTGGTGGCCAGGTATGAAACAAGATATTGCACAATATGTGGAGCAATGTCTAACATGTCAACAGGTAAAAGCAGAGCATCAAAGACCAGAAGGCACCTTGCAACCTTTATTTGTTCCAAAATGGAAGTGGGGGGACATTACGATGGATTTTGTGACAGGTTTACCAAGAACGGTGAAGGGACACGATTATATCTGGGTTATAGTTGATCGATTGACGAAATCTGCTCACTTTCTCCCAGTTTGTATGACATACTCCATCGATCGCTATGCTCAACTATATATAGGAAATAGTTAGGCTACATGGAGTCCCACGATCTATTGTATCAGACGGAGATTCACGATTTATATCAGCTTTTTGGAAGAGCTTGCATAGAGCATTGGGTACCCACTTGTCTTTCAGCACTGCTTGTCATCCACAGTCGGATGGGCAATCGGAAAAAACTATACAAACTCTTGAAGATATGCTCAGATCGTGTGTTATGGACTTTCAAGGCCAGTGGAGTAAACATTTACCCCTAATTGAATTCTCCTACAATAACAGTTATCAAAGTACAATTGGAATGGCTCCTTATAAAGCTCTGTATGGATGGAAGTGTCGATCACAAGTACATTGGGATGAGGTTGGTGAGGGAAGAGTTTTAGGTCCTGATATGATTCAAGAAATGACAGAAGCAGTTTCACTAATCATAGAATGAATGAGAACACCTCAAAGTAGACAAAAGAGTTATGAAGTTACCAGAAGGAGAGCACTGGAATTTGCCATGGGTGATCGAGTATTCCTAAAAGTATCTCCAATGAAGGGAATAATGAGATTTGGTAAGAAAGGAAAACTGAGTCCAAGATACATTGGGCCATTTCCTATTACTGAGTGGGTTGGTGAAATGGCTTATCGACTAGAGTTGCCAGCATCAATGTCTCAGATACACAATGTATTTCACGTTTCTCTACTAAGAAAATACATTGCGAATACATCCCACATTCTCAAGAATGAACTAGTTGAGATGGAGGCAGATTTGAGTTACAAGGAGATACCGGTACAAATCTTAATAAGAGAAGTAAAGAAACTCAGAAATAAAGAAGTACCATTAGTCAAAGTGTTGTGGAGAATCAACTTGTAGAAGAAGCCACTTGGGAGAGAGAAGATGAAATGAGGGCTAAATACCCTGATCTTTTCAGGTAAGTTAAATTTCGGGGATGAAATTTTTATAAGGAGGGGAGGATGTGATACCCGAGCCTAACACTACTCACTTGGTCAATATGATTCATGCATAACTGGTTAATTATGTGTTATTTGGATTACTTGATGTTTCATGGTTCAGTTGACCTTATAGTTAATTTCACTACATAGAAATGTGCTAAACATTTGAACTAAAGTCTAAAACACAATCATGGTATATGTTACGGGACTAAGTTATGTTATTCTAATACGAAAATAAAATATATGTAAAGATCTTATAAAATTCTAAGTACACGTGGTAAGCCTAGAAGTCATAAAGGTGCACTAACGTGTCTATCGGAGGTTAACTAGCTTATCTCGAGATTTTATTCGGCGCGTGTACTGGGTCACTCTAGATTGATGATTCAAGTGAATAACCATCATTTAATAAACTAACACGTGTCAAGTACCTTGATTCTTGTCAATACCTAATAGGATACAATTTATGATTGTATCAGATAACGTTTGTAAAATACTGTGATCTGTCTACACCTTATTCGTTCCAACTACGGTAGGAATTGAACTCATATTTTAGTTTATTGTATTTATTATACCTTTTTAATAAATTAGTCCTTCCATTGTTATCTACAGTGTCGCATTTGTGATGTTTTAGAAAGTTTGACAATAAACTCCTTCACTAGCATTTTCAACATTGTTCACATGAGTAATCGAGTTTAAGCAATAAAAATACAACCTAAACTTCTATGAAACCCTTTGAAAGATCATCCATACCCTAAATGAGGTCAATATCTACTAGTAACCGGTTCGAAAACTCGAATAACCGGATCATAACTACTTGAATCGATCAATTCTTTCAAACCTAGTCTCTAGTAGTCATTCGAGGGTATTTTGGACATTTCACCTTTATAACCGACTTAACACACTTGGTTGATGGATAAATCCATCCCTCAACCCTCATTTACAGTATGGACATGAACAAAAAGCTCCACACTTCGAAAATTCACCAAAAATTCAACAAGAAATCATCAAAACATCAACACCTCAATTCCTTTCACAATCAAGGTGAGTTTCCTTTGCTTATTCCTTGTTCTTGATATGTTTCATAGATATTTCGAAGGTGTGAGAGCTTTTATATGTCATTAGACATGTTATAATGATATTAATAATTTATCCATGGCTAACCCTTGTGTTAAATATGGATTTATAAGGCTTAAAACTCACTAAGGCAATAAAGGAATCAATTCTGCCATATTTTGGAATTAATGGTATATGTTACTTGATCCGTATGTTTCAGGGTCAGGAGTTTCAATATACTTGTTCTTAAGTACCTTACGGATATTATTTCAAAAATTGGTGCAAATCCAACTTATATTCTATTGGTTATAAGCAAAACAAAATCTGATTATGACAAGACTTTGATAAACTCTCTTAATCAAGTGTATTGTTATAAAACCATGGAATTTTAAGTTGTGAGAGTTGAATGGACTTTATAAACGGATACTAATAGATTAATTAGTGAATTATAAGTCCAAAATTGATTGGTTAATGGGCTGGTATATGTCGATAAATAGACATAAAATACGTAGAACACCGGTTATGCATCTACATAGGAAGTGGTAATCCCTTTCGATATGAAGAGAGTTAAACCTTGCGTGTGGTATGTAAATCCTTTAAACACATTCCATAAAACAGGTTCTGAAGATATATCATCACAAACACCCCCTATTGGTGTAAACGTAAGGGTATTACCCGATCAAGGTAAGTTGAAATCCATGTGCAACTACAATGCATAAACATAGTATTGTTTGTATAACTAGTTGTTGAACTTGATGATATCTTGAGAGTGTTCTATTGTATTGTATGATTGGTATGTATTATTCTTTTTGCACCTTACATGATCATAACATCCATTAGCATCTCCACATGCATGCATAACAGCAGACTCACTAGTGTCTGCATGCATGGTACGACCATGGAAAGAAAGAAAAGAAAAATGTTTTGTTGGCCGCTGCTAGAGCACCGAGGCATGGTAGATGCATGCTTTTATGATGTATTTAGCACCGTAGATGTGTGCTTATATGATGTGTGGGACATGGTAGATGCATGTTCTCACGATATATTTGGTGTGGTAGATGCATGCCTTATATATCTGGCATGGTAGATGCATGCCTTATGATATGACATGATATTGAGCTCATTCTGGTGCTTAGTACGTGGTTCAATGGGCCCAAGGATAATAAAATGATTTTGAGAGATTCTCATTAATGATCATATGTCATATGTTGCATCAGACATGATACATGCATAATTTCTACTTATTGGGCTTTAGCTCACGTAGTTTATGCATTGTGGGTGATCCTGATGCTTGAGCATGTTCCCTCGCTGGATGGGTTGGAGTTCCACTGTTGTTGAGGGTCGACGTACATGGATGATGACCTGTCGGGCTTAACCATGGGCTTAACATATTTTAGTTCATGTTTCTGAACCTTGTTTTATAAATATGTATTGTAGTAACGTACTCATGTGTTCGAGTGTCATTTATGGTGTGAGGGGTACTTTAAGTTTACCTATTATGTTTGTGTAACCTGTGAGGTTGTTTAATATCGTAATGTAAAATAAATAAGTGAGTGATTTGGGAAGCTCGAAGTTTTTTTGTTTACTAATCTCTTGTAGTCATAGCTACGGGGATATTGATGTCATGAGTTTGATTCGGATTGAGACTAGATGTCTCTGTGTGATACTTGTGTTGGTTTTATGTCACAGGTCTGGGATAGGTACTAGTTTAGGGGAAACTTTGCCAAAATTTCACCGTAATTTATAAGCACTAATATGATATAAGATAAGTTAGGTTAGGTAGTTAGTGTGGGTGTGTTTCAGTGTGTCGCGGCACACTTTGCTCGGACCGCGGCACACGGAGGTCAACCAGCATTTGGGGATCTTTTTATGCAGATTTCCCGCGGGATTCCTTCACAAGTTCCATATACACATTTTTGAGAGCACAACAAGAGAGATTCAAGAGAGAAAAGAGAGAAGAAAAATACTTATGTGATTTCCCGGAGATATATCGATCGGATCGTCGTGATTGTTGACAAGAGCTTGGTAGCTATTGGGCAAACCTTTTCACCAGAATAGATCGAGGGTTTGAGTCCGGAGGTTCGGGTATTTTTGTTAGCTTTTCGTGTAAGCTATTATGGTATTTTTTTTCTCGATCTTCTTATTCTTGTTGTATTCCAAATACTTGAAGAGCGTTTATTACCGAGTATTTGACGATTTTGTTGTATACCTCTAGTTTATACTAGGGACGATTGTGTATTGTGTATTGGTGTTAGTGGATTTAAGCGGCTTCGGTCCCGTGGTTTTTACTCTCGTCTTGAGGGGTTTTCCACGCTAAAAATTGTGTCTCGTTATTTATCGCCTTTAGTATATCATTTGTATTATATTGTCGAGTTGTGATTATGTGCTCTACTCATTGGTAACCTCGAAGTTACAATTGAAGAGTGGTAAGTTGTCAAACGAGGGTTTCCGCATTTCTCGTTGTGACGTTAGTAGTGTTTTCCCCAACAAAGTGGTATCGGAGCCATGGGATTTGTTGTTTCATGGTTATTTAGTATCTCAATTGTAAGATGGAAGCCAACACGAGTAGAATGGTTAACTTGAATGGTTCGAACTACCACGTATGGAAGGGAAAGATGGAAGACCTTCTATATGTGAAGGATTATTATTTACCGGTTTTTAGCAAAGATAAACCAGAAGGCAAGTCCGACGCGGAGTGGACTATTTTGCATCACCAAGTTTGCGGATATATTCGACAATGGGTTAATGACAATGCTTTGAACCATATTAGAGGAGAAAAAGACGCTCGAGAATTATGGCACAAGTTCGAGCAATTGTATGCTCGGAAGACGGGGAATAATAAGTTATTCCTCACTAAACAAATGATGAACTTGAAATATCGATACGAGACTCCTCTATCGGATCATTTGAATGCATTGCAAGTCATAATTAATCAACTTGCAGCAATAGGTGTTAAATTCGAAGAGGAGGTACAAGCTTTGTGGTTATTGGGCACATTGTCGGATTCTTGGGAGACGTTTCGAATGTCGTTGTCTAACTCTGCCCCCGATGGTGTCATTTCGATGGAACTAGCTAAAGGGAACATGTTGAACGAGGAGGTTCGAAGAAAAGCACAGGGATCTTCGTCACAGTCGTATGTTCTAGTTACCGAAAGATGGGGGAGAGGGCAAAGTAGAGGTCCGAGTAATAGAGGGCCACAAAGGAGTAATTCCCGGGGGAAGTATGCCAATGTTGAATGTTACCATTGTGGTAAGAAAGGGCATTAAAAGAAATTTTGCCGACAATTGAAGAAGGAGAATCGCCAAGGCCGAGAGAATTCTCAAAAGAAGGAGAGCGGTAGTAATGATAAAGCCGAAGTAAATACTACTACCGAAGAATTCTTTGTTTGTTGTGATTATGATATGGTGAACCTTGCTAGAGATGATTCGAGTTGGGTGGTCGGTAGTGGAGCTACGTGTCATGTTACATCACGTAGAGATTTTTATTCCTCTTATACTTCGGGTGACTATGGTATAGTCAAGATGGGTAACGATGGGTTATCCAAAATTGTTGGAGTGGGAGATGTTCATTTGAGATTCGACACCGGTGTGGAACTTGTTTTACGGAATGTAAAACATGTTACGGATCTGAGGCTTAATGTTATGTCTATTGGTTTACTCGATGATGATGGTTATCATAGTGGTTTTGGCAAGGGAGTGTGGAAACTCACTCGAGGTTCCTTGATTATCGGGAGAGGACAAAAGGAAGGAAAATTGTACGTGACACTTCCAAAGGTCACGATTAATTCCGTGAACACAATCGACAATAATGACATGGCAGAGCTATGGCATAAGAGGCTTGGTCACATGAGCGAAAAAGGGATGGCGCTATTGTCGAAGAAGGAGGCGCTATCCGGGGTTCACAAGGTACATCTTAAAAGGTGCTCTCATTGTCTAGCGGGGAAGCAAAGGAGAGTTACTTTTAAGAGTCACACTCCTTCATGGAAGGAAAATGTTCTTGATCTTGTTCATTCCGATGTTTGTAGTCCTATGAAGACTAGGACGCTTGGTGGTTGCCGATACTTTGTCACATTCATCGACGATCACTCGAGGAAGGTGTGGGCATACACCTTGAAGACCAAAGATCAAGTGTTAGATGTTTTCAAATAATTTCATGCCTCGGTGGAAAGAGAGACCGGGAAGAAGCTAAAGTGTATTCGGACGGACAATGGTGGAGAATACACCGGGCCCTTTGATGAATATTGCCGAGAGCAAGGGATCCGACATCAAAAGACGCCCCCGAAGACTCTGCAACTAAATGGAGTGGCGGAGAGGATGAACCGGACTTTGGTCGAGAGAGCTCGATGTTTGCTCTCACATGCCGGATTGCCAAAGTCATTTTGGGGAGAAGCTTTGAAGACGGTGGTTCATGTGATTAATTTGACGCCGTGTGTTCCTCTGGAATTTGATGTCCCGAATAAACTGTGGAGCAGTAAAGACATCTCATACCGCCATTTACGGGTTTTCGGATGTAAAGCTTTTGTACACATTCCGAATGATGAGAGGTCGAAGCTTGATTCAAAGACGAAGCCATGTATCTTCATTGGTTACGGTCTTGATGAGTTCGGGTATAGATTGCATGACCCGGTGACCAAGAAGCTTGTTAGGTCGAGAGATGTTGTTTTTGTTGAAGATCAAACAATGAAAGATGTTGAGAATGGAGAGTCGGCTCCACAACACGACTATGATCTTATTGATTTGGACCTCGTTCCTCCACAACATGTTGAGACACCCGGTGGAGAGGATGTCCAAAATGATGAACAACATGATGCTGGTGACAACGATGAGTTGAGACAAGATGATACCGATGGATCTCATCCCGAGCTACCCGTGACGAACATGCCATCTTTTGTTCCACTTAGGCGGTCGACGAGAGACTGTCATAGAGTGAAGTCGGAGGAACAAAAGGGTGTATAGAGTGAAGTCGGAGGAACATACATCGTTTCCCTTATACAAAGCTAGACTCGTAGTAAAGGGAATTAGTCAAAAGAAAGGTATTGATTTTGACGAGATTTTTTCTCCGGTTGTGAAGATAGGAACGATTCGATTGGTCCTTGGTATTGCGACTAGTCTTGATCTTGAGGTTGAGCAAATAGATGTCAAGACGACATTTCTTCATGGAGACCTTGACAATGTTAGGAGTATGCCCTCGAATGCCACTCAAAGGATGTTGAGTGAGGGCATTGTATTTGTAATTATGTTAATCATTAATATAAGGCAATGGATGTTTCTTTATCGACTGGTAGTTACTAGCATTCCAAACTCGTAAATATACATATAGAAACTAGTCCGTGTATTTGAGGGCAAAACATTCCATTCCTTATTAGATAAGGGGGTCGGCACTCGAAAGGTTTATAGCTCAAATACTTAATCATTCGCAAGTCGTTGAAACTTGACTGGGCGTTAAGTTTATGTGAAGACTTGTATGACGTGTTCTTTGACATGGAGAGTGCCTGTCGAACACTAATGGTTAGTAGGAGCACACGTTATAGGTATATTAATTACTCGAACCGACTCACCCTCGATTCGTCACACGGATTTCGGTCCGGGACAGTCACTGACGGAATCGAAAGGTTTTGATAGGTATTCGTGAACCTTCGACTTGAGGATTTAGTAGGGATGTGCTTGTGACGTCAATATTTTCATTAGAGTAGTTAGACCCTATAAACCGGGAGGTGGGGGTCAACCTCGACGTGCATCTTGATGGGCAAATAGCATGTCCTACTGAATACCAAGATAGAATTCTTTCTCCCGTTAGTGAGCGGGTTATATGTCCTATGCGGTTATCGGCAGATGAGATCATAAGTCTTTGGCCAAAGCATTGGAGCTAGTTGTATTGGATACACGAGAGCTCAATGATATCTATTTACATTAATGCATGCATAGCGTCAAGTACAGATAGGGTTTGACTGACCGTGACCCTATAACTTGATCGGGACATTTGAAAGAAGGGTTTATATGTATACTGGTATTCACGACAAAATGGTTCTTGAATGATCCCAATCATTCGTTCTCGATTAAGTGCAGTGTAGGCCGCCAGGCTGGCTAGGTGGTGCTACTACTCTTTGGTTCCTCCCATTGCTGACTGAGACGGACCTACCGAGTCATGCAATAGGATTGACGACGGAATGATTCAAGCTTGTTCTCTCTTTATGAATATTAGATATTGGATATCTAATTTGGGACATTAGATGTCTAAATCTATTTATTGGATAAATTGATTTACGGCCTAATGAAATAAATAAATTACTCGGTGATTAATTTAATTCATAAATATAATTATTTCTTGGAGAAATTAATTATGTTATTATGTATTTAATGTGATTAATTTATTAAATTAATTAATCGACACAAATACATCAGAACGGAATCAGAGTTTATCTATTTGGACTCACGGGAGTCCGAAACGAACCAAGCTCATCCGTTTTTTATGATAGCCGCCCCCTTTGCTTCCACCCACCTTCCCATTGTCTTTTCTTCCATTTATTAATGCATGATCATGACTTTGTGGGGTTAGACATCATGTGGCATGATTTGTATCATGTGGGTGGGAGTTGAATAAAGGATGGAAGACTTCTCATTACAACTAACATTTTAATCCTCGGAGAGATTCCCTACGTGAGAATTGGGGTTTCAAGAGAGAGAAAATAGTTTTCTCAAGTCTTATTCTTCCTTTTCTTCATTTTGGTTCTTGGTTGTTCTTGGAACATCAAGAAATATTGAGAGAAATTTTGATAAACATACTTGGAGTATATTCATCAAATTCAATAGCTTCATCACTTAGCTCTAGCCATATCCTTGGAGGATAGCAAGGTTATTGTCATCCCGTTCGTTTCTCCGGCGCATGGAAAGTAGAGGCGTTGTATTTTTGATGTTGGATCATCCAAGGGCTTGGAGCAAATTGGATCGTAGAGATTTACAACTAAAGCTTGGGAAATAGCTCAAGAGAAGGAATCCATTTAATCAACGGACTACAAGGGTTAGTTTCTTACATCTCTTGTATTTTCATTTATATATTCGTATATACGTAGCTCGATCGATCCTCGTAGGGATTCGGATCGAATTAATTTTCGTTTTACCGCTGCCGCTAGGCCTTCGTTTTAGGCACCGAATCCCAACAGTGGTATCGAAGCATAGATCTTGCGATCGTATATACGATATTGGCATTGGGAATGCTCGATTATATGGTGAATGATTTGGAATCATTTTAGTCACAATCGTGGTATATGTTTTTCGTTAGTTATAGTTGTATTTTCGTAAGTTTATGTCTAAATATAAATTTTTAATTTCTGGGAAGTATGATTTATATTGAAGATATGAATGTTGGAAAATATAGATATTAGATATCCGGTCGAAAAACTAGCCCTGAATTACCGTTGGACGGTCCGGAAGTGGTCAGGAAGGCGGGGGCCGTGGCCCAGGGCTGTTGCAGCCCACCTGTATGGTTGCTGGACTAGGGGCCACGGCCCAGGGCCGCTGGGTGTCCCAGGGCTGCTGGGCAGCCCTGCTTGCTGCCCGGTGGGTTTTCGGGTGCGGTCCAGCCCTTTTCGGACCTATTTCGGGCTTGTTTTCTTCGTGTATTTCTAAAATGATTTCCCACATTTTAAATTGGATTTAATATGATTAAAATGATTTATGGTATTTCATTTTATAAGAGAAAATTTATTTATTAGAATACTTATGATTGACCGAATTATTTTGAACATTTTCATATTACGGATTGTGTGAATCGATTGGATCGGTTCGTATTGTTGATTGGACCAATGTATCTCTACGCTTTCCGTTTATATAGTATTTATTGGATGAATGCTTTTGAATGGGGATGTGGTTTGTGGACTTAGTTTTGAATCGTTTCTTTTATTCGATTGGGTTGTAAAGGCCATTTTGAGCCTATTTATTTTACTAGAAATATTTGTATCTAGGATGCAATTTTCAATGTAAAATTTATATGTAATGACGAAGACTGGAGGAAGATCTGTTTCGAGAAGACGAAGATTCAAGACCAAGACTTGTAATTAGATTACGGAGTTTTTGTTTTCTAGGAACGGTCCATGAACTACATGTTGGTAGCAACTAGGTTGTGAATGGTTGTTCATATTGTATGAATGCTACAAACGCACTTAAATGAATTAATGTGCAAAGTGTAACATTAATCGTGATAATTCTCCACAACAAATTATTAAGTTTATAAGGTTTCAAGGTTTTCCTTCCCTCCATCAAGCTTTCGGGAAATTGAAATCCAAACCGGATATGCTATGCTTCCGAGTTATCGGGGTAGTCGTTCGGGGAGGACGGATAAATTAACGGGAGCGCATTGGATGCCTTTGGTTGGAGCAAATTTTATCCCTAGAAACCTGATAGGTTGCAGGATAAGATTCAATTGTGAAACTGATTTGCGTCGATGGTATAAACTTAACTTGTTCACGAACCATAGAAACCGTATAGGTTGAGGGGAGTGAACAAAGGGAAAAAGAAGGTCGAATCATCCATTAGATGGGTTGGTATTGGACACCACTTTATGAAAATTAATAGACTAGAAATATGTTCGGTTGCCCTCTATTAAGATTTATAAAGAACTCGATCACCTCTATGAAGTAGAGCGACGATACTTTCGGATTTCACATGGGACTGTGTTATTCCGATAAAAATAGTGGGAGCTGGGTAACAAGAATAGAAAGACCTTAATTCTATACTCAGAACATAATATAACAAATCATTAATTAATCTGTTATACTTAATGCAGACATAACTCTCAATATGATAATGAATCCACTCGCAATTCTACTCGAAAAGAACACCCTGATTGGACCTAACTTTGTGGACTGGCTCCGCAATCTGATGATTGTCCTCAGTATAGAGGCACTGGGATACGTCTTGGAGACGGATATTCCGGCGCCTCCTGTGCGGATCAGAGCCAATCAGGGAGAGATTGAAAACCACAAAAAGTGGGTTAAGGATGACATAAAAGTCTGTGCATACATGATGGCTTCTATGTCTAATGAGCTTCAGAGAGCTCATGAAAAAATGACTTCTGCTAGGCAGATTCTATCTCACTTAACCGAACATTATGGTGAGCACAGCAGAATTTCTAGATATGAGATATCTAAGAAACTGTTCGGTGCAAGGATGAAGGAAGGTGAGAAGGTTGGGGAACACGTCCTCAAAATAATATCCATGATCGAGAGATTGGAGGCTCTTGATTTTAAAATAGATACTTCTCTCCAAACTGACCTTCTCCTACTGTCTCTCCCTGATTCCTTCTCACAGTTTGTTATGAACTTCAACTGCAATGAGATTGCATGTAATTTAGCTGGGCTAATGAACAAACTTGTGACCGCTCAGTCTCAGATGAAGACTCTGCGGATGAAGGAGTCTGCTCTTGTGATTTCTTCTGGACCTCGGAGGTCTAAGAACAAGAAAAAAAAGACCAAGAAGCAGAGTGGACCACATGTCAAGGACTTCAAGGTCAAGGGCAAGGGCAAGGCCCCAACGGTTCCGAAGAACAAGAAGAAGAAGGCTGCTTGTCTCAAGTGCAGCGAGCTGGGCCACTGGACTAGACACTGTCCGATTCTTCATGGCACTTCAGGTACAGAACTTTTAGTTTTGGAAAAAAATTGTTCTACTACTGTATTTTCTACTTCCTGGATACTGGATTTTGGTGCTAGTTCTCATATTTGTACCGTGAATCAGGATCTAGAACAAAGTAGGAAGCTTGGAGCTGGAGAAGTTATGATCACAGTCGGAAGCGGGCATAGTGTCGAGGCGACCGACATAGGATCACTTCTTTTGGGTTTAGCATCCGGCTTTGTTTTGACTTTAGAAGATGTACTTGTTTTGCCCAAGGGGCACAAAAACATTGTATCCATTCCGGTCATGGACCGAAAAGTCTTTTCATTTTTCATTGGTGATGGTTCCTGCAAAATTTATTTCAGAAATAAAATAGTGGGTACTGCTACATTGTTAAATGGATTGTATCATCTAAATATCAGCAACAAAGTAGTTGTCAATACTATGACTAGAAAACGTGGTAGGGATGAAACCAATCAAGTTTTGAAATGGCATCTTAGACTTGGTCATGTTGGTCAGACCAAGGTTTACAAGATAGAAAAAGATGGACTTATGGGTCCATTGGGATCGGATCCCTTTTCTACTTGTGAATTTTGCCTTAAAGACAAAATGACTGAGTCCCCCTTCACAGGGACTTTTGAAAGAGCTACTGATAAACTGGGATTAATCCATACTAACGTATGTGGTGCTTTGGAAGCAGCACATGACGGATATCAATATTTCATTACGTTTATAGACGATCATACTAGGTATGGTTATGTATACTTGATGAAACATAAATCCGAGGCCTTTGAGAAATTCCAGAAATTCAAGGCCCTAGTTGAGAAACAAACTGGTAATCATATCAAAGCACTTCGGTCGGACCGAGGTCGCGAGTATATGAGTACAAAGTTTGACGAGTTCCTTAAGGAACATGGAATAGTTTCACAACTAACACCTCCAGGTACTCCTTAGTTAAATTGTGTGTCAGAAAGAAGGAACCGGACCTTGTTAAACATGGTTCATTCCATGCTGGGCTATACTGACTTACCGATTTACCTGTGGGGGTATGCACTCCTGACTACCGCTCACATCTTGAATAGATGTCCTTCCAAATCCGTTCCTAAAACTCCACATGAGATGTGGGAGGTCAGGAAACCAAGTCTTAATCATATTAGGATTTGTGGATGTCCCGCCTATGTCAAGAAGACTAAGGTGGAAATATTGGAAGCGAGGTCCGTGAAGTGATGTTTCATTGGATTCCCGTCTGGGACGATGGGGTATCTATTCTACATGCCCAAAGATCGAAGATCGTTGTTGCTTTACACGCACACTTCCTAGAAGATGAGTTCATTCAAGAAGGCGGAGCAGGTAGAAGTATTTATTTATAAGAATACAATAAAACTCCTCAGGAGACACCTGTGCAAGAAACTGGAACCGAACCTTCTGAAACACAAGTACAACCACCTCCTAGGTCTAGTAGGGTGTCTCATTTACCTGAGAGGTATGAGCTTGTGCACTTGTAGGAGTTGGGTCTCCATGAGGTTCCAAGTGATAGCCAAGAGACCGACCCAACGACCTATGACCTAGCGATGGTGGATGTAGACTCCGCGAAATGGCGTGAAGCTGTGGAAGCTGAGATACACTCAATGCATGTTAATCAGGTCTGGACTCTAGTAGACCACTCCAAAGGCATACTGCCTATTGGGAACAAGTCGATCTACAAGAGAAAGACTGATGGTGATGGAAAGGTTCACGCCTATAAGGCCAGGCTTGTGGCAAAGGGTTATACCCAAAAAGAAGGGATCGACTACCACGATACCTTCTCGCCCGTAGCTATGATCAAGTATATTCGCATGATGCTTGCCATAGCTGCCTACCACGATTATGAGATATGGCAAATGGACGTAAAGACGACTATCCTTAATGGATTCCTCGAGGAGGAAATCTATATGGAACAGCCTAAAGGCTTTGTGTCCGAAGTCGATATTCAGAAAGTGTGCAAGCTCCAGCGTTCCATTTATGGACTGAAGCAAGCGTCGCGTAGTTGGAACCTTCGTTTTGACGAGGCAGTCAAAGAGTTTAACTTCATGCAAAATGAAGAGGAATCTTGTGTATATAAGAGGGTTAGTGGGAGAAAGATCGCATTCTTAGTACTATATGTGGAAGACATTATACTAATAGGAAATGATGTGGGAATGCTCAGTTCTGTGAAAGCTTGGCTTTCGAGTAATTTCTCCATGAAAGACTTGGGAGAAGCAACCTATATTCTTGGTATTCGGCTCTACCGGGATAGAGCGAAGAGAACAATAGGTCTTTTCCAAGCCCTCTATATAGATAAGATCTTAAAGCGGTTTAAGATGGGTTTCTCACGGGTAGAACAATGTTTGAACAATGTTTCTGAGTCCACACAGGGCTGATGGGTTTTTTTCACGGGTAGAACAATGTTTGAACAACAGTTTTGACTTTCTGAGCTTTTAGCTGATAATATGTTGTTCACGGTTTGAGCACTTGTATATCTCTTCTTTCAGAATAGCAGTATGCTTTTGGGAGATATGTTTGCTCAGATGTATATGATGATAACTTCATTTGCTTTTCGTGCGTTGTCAGAGTTTTCCCAGTACATGATCTTCAAACTATATATATATCCTACTGAAATATATCCATTGAGATAGATCCATTGAGCAAAAGTCTGTTCCAATGGTATGATGTGTTTGAATAAAACACGATCGGGATTTTGCGCTAGATTGAAGATCTCTGACGACTTAATATTTAAATACTTTATCCTTCATTATTTAAATATATCTTCTTAAATGGGATTTTGACTTTAGCGAATAGCAAAGATTCCTTCTTGTCCTGTTTGGATACTGTATGGAATGATAGTTGTATTGTCGTTTCGAGACAGCTTCCATACTTCGTCTTATGAGACTCCTTTGCTGTATGATAGATTCACTGTATGTTGGAACTACGAGAAGTCTTCGATACAGGTTAACACCTTTGATCAGCTTTTCGATATAGATGTTTGCTATATGCTGGATTGGCATATTGTCAAAACATTCTGTCAAAACTTTCGATACAGGGATTGTTTATCCCGACAATTTCGATATAGGGATTGTTATCCCTACAATTTCCCCATTTTTCATAATTTGCCAAATCCTTCCAAGTCTTCCTTTTAAAACCTTATGATGTTATCCAAAGATCCTTGATGATGCCAAAACTTTGACACTTAGCATCTTGAAGGAGGGCAGACTTCTTGGTCTTCTGTTCGAATGTTCTGGCCTTCAGCAATTAGCCTAATACTAAGAACTGCTCGCAGGCAAGTTCAGCTTTTATCAAAAGAGTATTACATCTTTAAACTTATGATTAGCGCGCAGGCACAATCTTACATTGTATTCTAGATACATACAACTTAAACTATGAACTATACGCAGACAATTTCTTACAGCTTATGTATTAAAACAAGTTTCATATTTGTATACAGCAAGGATAAATTAAGTGTTTGTAAACATACAAGAGCACAGTAGATTACGAGTTGTAATCTTTCAAGACAGGCAAATTTTATTGATATTGAAACAAAGAGTAAAATATTTTGCTGTATTAAAATAATACCGGGATAGAGCGAAGAGAACAATAGGTCTTTTCCAAGCCCTCTATATAGATAAGATCTTAAAGCGGTTTAAGATGGATGATTCTAAAAGAGGGTTCCTTCTGATGAGATATGGACTAAAACTCACCTCGAAGATGTGTCCTCAAAGTGAGGAACAACGACGGGAAATGAGTAATATACCATATGCTTCGGCCGTGGGTAGCCTTATATATGCTATGATGTGTACGAGACCTGACATTTCGCATGCTGAAACCGTGGTGAGTAGGTTTCAGGAAAACCCAGGTAGGGAACATTGGACTACCGTAAAGAACATTCTCAAGTACTTGAGAAGGACTAGAGATATGGTTCTAATGTATGGCTGGGGAGAATTGGATGTGGTGGGATTCACTGATTCGGACTTCCAGGGACAGAAGGACGACTCGATGTCTACTTCTAGCTATATATTTACTCTTAATGGAGGAGCAGTATCTTGGCATAGAACCAAGCAAAGCGCGACTGCTGATTCCACCTGTCAGGTTGAGTATCAAGCAGCCTCGGAGGCTTCCTAGGAAGGGTTCTGGATTAAGAAGTTTCTGGGAGAACTTCAAGTGATACCATGTGCTGAGCTTCCTGTTCTGTTGTACTGTGACAACGACGGAGCTGTAGCGCAGGCTAAGGAGCCGTGGTTTAACAACAGCACCAAATATATTGAGAGAAAGTATCATCTCGTAAGAGAATTTGTTCGCAAGGGATACATTGTGCTGCACAGAGTAGACTCGGCCGACAACGTCGCTGATCTACTAACCAAGACACCTCCTCAGACTAGCTTGGAGCGTCATATGGAGAACATGTGTATTAGATACCATAATGTGTGGCATTGAGTGCAAGTGGGAGATTGTTAGGAGTATGCCCTCGAATACCACTCAGAGGATGTTGAGTGAGGGCATTGCACTTGTAATTATGTAAATCATTAATATAAGGCAATAGATGTTTCTTTATTGACTGGTAGTTACTGGCATTCCTAACTCATAAATATACATATAGAAACTAGTCCGTGTATTTGAGAGCAAAACGTTCCACTCCTTATTGGATAAGGGGGTCGGCACTGAAAAGGTTTATAGCTCAAATACTTAATCGTTCGCAAGTCGTTGAAACTTGACTGGGCGTTAGGTTTATGTGAAGACTTGTATGACATTTTCTTTGACATGGAGAGTGCCTGTCGAACACTAATGGTTAGTGGGAGCACACGTTATAGGTATGCTAATTGGATTAGTATACTCGAAATGATTCACCCTCGATTCGTCACACGGATTTCACTCCGGGACAGTCAATGACGGAATCGAAAGGTTGTGATAGGTATTCGTGAACCTTCGACTTTAGTATTTAGTAGGGATGTGCTTGTGACGTCAAGATTTTCATTAGAGTAGTTCGACCCTATAAAATGGGAGGTGGGGGTCAACCTCGACATGCATATTGATGGGCAAGTAGCAGGTCCTACTGAATACCAAGATAGAATTCTTTCTCCCGTTAGTGAGTGGGTTATATGTCCTATGCGGTTATTGGCAGATGAGATCATAAGTCTTTGACCAAAGCATTGGAGCTAGTTGTATTGGATGCACGAGAGCTCAATAATCTCGATTTACATTAACGCATGCATAGCATCAAGTACAGATAGGGTTTGACTGACCGTGACCCTATAACTTGATCGGGACATTTGAAAGAAGGGTTTATACGTATACTGGTATTCACGACAGAATGGTTCTTGAATGATGCCAATCATTCGTTCTCAGTTGGTATACAGGGTAGGCCACTAGGCTGGCTAGGTGGTGCTACTACTCTTTGGTTCCTCCCATTGCTGACTGAGACGGACCTACCGAGTCGCGCAATAGTATTGACGACGGAATGAATCAAACTTGTTCTCTCTTTATGAATATTAGATATTGGATATCTAATTTGGGACATTAGATGTCTAAATCGATTTATTGAATAAATTGATTTACGGCCTAATGAATTAAATAAATTACTGGGTCATTAATTTAATTCATAAATATACTTATTTCTTGGAGAAATTAATTATGTTATTATGTATTTAATGTGATTAATTTATTGGATTAATTAATCGGCACAAATACATCGGAACAGAATTGGAGTTTATCTGTTTGGACTAACGGGAGTCCAAAACGAACTAAACTCGTCCGTTTTTTATGATAGCCGCCCCCTTCGCTTCCACCCACCTTCCCATTGTCTTTTCTTCCATTTATTAATGCATGATCATGACTTTATGGGGTTAGACATCATGTGGCATGATTTGTATCATGTGGGTGGGAGTTGAATAAAGGATGGAAGACTTCTCATTACAACTAACATTTTGATCCTTGGGGAGATTCCCTACGTGAGAATTGAGAGGTTTCAAGAGAGAGAAAATAGTTTTCTCAAGTCTTCTTCTTCCTTTTCTTCATTTTGGTTCTTGGTTGTTCTTGGAACATCAAGAAATGTTGAGAGAAATTTTGATAAACATACTTGGAGTATATTCATCAAATTCAATAGCTTCATCACTTAGCTCTAGCCGTATCCTTGGAGGATAACAAGGTGATTGTCATCCCGTTCATTTCTCCAGTACGTGGAAAGTAGAGGCATTGTATTTTCGATGTTAGATCATCCAAGGACTTGGAGCACATTGGGATCGTAGAGATTTGCAACTAAAGCTTGGGGAATAGCTCAAGAGAAGGAATCCATTTAATCAACGGACTACAAGGGTGAGTTTTTTACATCTCTTATGTTTTTGTTTATATATTCGTATATATGTAGCTCGATCGATCCTCGTAGGGATTCAGATCGAATTAATTTTCGTTTTACCGCTTCCGCTGGGCCTTCGTTTTAGGCACCGAATCCCAACAGACAAAGAAATTTATATGAAACAACTGAAAGGGTTTGAGGTCAAAGGCAAAGAGGATTATGTTTGTAAACTCTGGAAGAGTTTATACAGGTGGAAGCAAGCACCACGGAAATAGTACAAGAAGTTTGAGTTGGTTATGGGGGAGAAAGGCTACCAGAAGACGACTCTAGACCATTGCGTATTTTTCAAGAAATTTGGAGATGATGATTTCATCATCTTATTGCTCTATGTGGACGACATGTTGATCGTTGGCAAGAATACCGAAAGGATTGCCAACTTGAAGAAAGAGTTGAACAAGTTTTTTGCCATGAAAGACTTGGGGGCCGCTAAACAAATTCTTGGGATAAGAATTACTCGGGACAGAGCAGCCCGAAAACTACACATATAGCAAGAGCAATATATCGATAAGGTGCTTAAACGCTTCAACATGGACAAAGCTAAAGTTGCTAGTTCACCTCTTACTAACAATTTTAAATTGACGAGCAGAGATTTCCCTAAGACGAAGGAGGAGATTGAGGATATGGATAAAATTCCTTATGCCTCGGCGGTTAGGAGTTTAATGTATGCTATGGTATGTACTAGGCCCGACATTGCTCATGCCATGGGAGTGGTGAGCCGGTTTGTATCAAATCTGGAAAAGAAACATTGGGAAGCCGTAAATTGGATATTTAGATATTTACGGGGTACTTCCAAATTGGGGATTACGTTTGCAAATGGGAAAGCAATGCTTGTTGGATATTCCGATTCGGATATGTCCGATAATGAAGATAACTGAAAATCCACTTCCGGTTATTTGATGATATTTGCAGGGGGAGCCGTGTCATGGCATTCAAGATTACAAAAGTGTGTTGCGTTATCTACAACGGAGGCCGAGTATATTGCGGCGGTGGAAGCGAGTAAAGAGCTCTTATGGTTGAAAATGTTTTTACGAGAGCTAGGCTTCCGACAACGATGTTACGTGGTTCTTTGTGATAGTCAAAGTGCGATTCATTTAGCAAAGAATACGACTTATCACAAGAGAACAAAACATATTGATGTGAGATACCATTGGATCCGAGATGCATTGGAGGATGGTTTGTTTGAACTTCATAAGTTCACACTGATGAACATGGTTCCGATATGTTAACTAAGGTATTGAGTAGAGTGTTGGCCACTAAGTATACAGGATACAACTTGGAAAGTGTTTTAAACAACAAGCTGTACGGTTTTCAAATCTGAGTGCATAGCGGAAGTCTTGTTAAAGTGAGTTGCTGTAAATACAGCAACTAAATATGAAGTGTATACTTAAAAATAATCACAAATATTAAAACACTAAATGCAGAAGGTAACTGACACGGTAATTAAAGTGGTTCGAGGTAAACCCCTCTACATCCATTGGTCCTCCACACAAGAGTGAAAATGTTTAATATAAATACTACATACACCACTACGTATTTATAATCAAACCTAATCAATATATCGTTCACACAAATTGATATAATGATCTTAGCCTTCAATCGTTCACACAGATTGGTTTAAGCTTTCACTTGACTGGCTTCTTCACACACAGTTCCGAAACTTCGTCTCTTCAATGCAAGTCCGTCACACACAGTTCATGAATAGCAAGGTTTCTCAATCCACACAAGGCTGATAGGTTTTGTTCACGGGTAGAACAATGTTTGAACAACAGTTTTGACTTTCTGAGCTTTTAGCTGATAATATGTTGTTCACGGTTTGAGCACTTGTATATCTCTTCTTTCAGAATAGCAGTATGCTTTTGGGAGATATGTTTGCTCAGATGTATATGATGATAACTTCATTTGCTTTTCGTGCGTTGTAAGAGTTTTCCCAGCACATGATCTTCAAACTCTGGAGATATATATATATATAGCCTACTGAAATATATCCATTGAGATAGATATGTTGAGCAAAAGTCTGTTCCAACGGTATGATGTGTTTGAATAAAACACGATCGGGATTTTGCGCTAGATTGAAGATCTCTGACGACTTAATATTTAAATACTTTATCCTTCATTATTTAAATATATCTTCTTAAATGGGATTTTGACTTTAGCGAATAGCAAAGATTCCTTCTTGTCCTGTTTGGATACTGTATGGAATGATAGTTGTATTGTCGTTTCAAGATAGCTTCCATACTTCGTCTTATGAGACTCCTTTGCTGTATGATAGATTCACTGTATGTTGGAACTACGAGAAGTCATCGATACAGGTTAACACCTTTGATCAGCTTTTTGATACAGTTGTTTGTTGTATACTGGATTGGCACATTGTTAAAACATTCAGTCAAAACTTTCGATACAGGGATTGTTTATCCCAACAATTTCGATACAGGAATTGTTATCCCTACAATTTCCCCCTTTTTGATAATTTGCCAAATCCTTCCAAGTCTTCCTTTTAAAACCTTATGATGTTATCCAAAGATCCTTGATGATGCCAAAACTTTGACACTTAGCATCTTGAAGGAGGGCAGACTTCTTGGTCTTCTGTTCGAATGTTCTGGCCTTCAGCAATTAGCCTAATACTAAGAATTGCTCGCAGGCAAGTTCAGCTTTTATCAAAAGAGTATTACATCTTTAAACTTATGATTGGCGCGCAGGCACAATCTTACATTGTATTCTAGATACATACAATTTAAACTATGAACTGTTCGCAGACAATTTCTTACAGCTTATGTATTAAAACAAGTTTCATATTTGTATACAGCAAGGATAAATTAAGTGTTTGTAAACATACAAGAACACAGTAGATTACAAGTTGTAAGCTTTCAAGACAGGCAAATATTTTATTGGTATTGAAAAAAATAGTACAATATTTTGCTGTATTAAAATAATACCGGGATAGAGCGAAGAGAACAATAGGTCTTTTCCAAGCCCTCTATATAGATAAGATCTTAAAGCGGTTTAAGATGGATGATTCTAAAAGAGGGTTCCTTATGATGCGATATGGAATAAAACTCACCTCGAAGATGTGTCCTCAAAGTGAG
Organism: Orobanche coerulescens; assembly: GCA_033398695.1. Taxonomy (NCBI): domain Eukaryota; kingdom Viridiplantae; phylum Streptophyta; class Magnoliopsida; order Lamiales; family Orobanchaceae; genus Orobanche; species Orobanche coerulescens. Next base: position 127,092,828 of record CM065802.1, on the reverse strand, counting down.
GAACAACGACGGGAAATGAGTAATATATCATATGCTTCGGCCGTGGGTAGCCTTATGTATGCTATGATGTGTACGAGACCTGACATTGCGCATGCTGTAAGCGTGGTGAGTAGGTTTCAGGAAAGCCCAGGTAGGAAACATTGGACTGCCGTAAAGAACGTTCTCAAGTACTTGAGAAGGACTAGAGATATGGTTCTGATGTATGGCGGTGGAGAATTGGATGTGGTGGGATTCACTGATTCGGACTTCCAGGGACAGAAGGACGACTCGATGTCTACTTCTGGCTATATATTTACTCTTAATGGAGGAGCAGTATCTTGGTGTAGCACCAAGCAAAGTGCGACTGCTGATTCCACCTGTCAGGCTTAGTATCAAGCAGCCTCGGAGGCTTCCTAGGAAGGGTTCTGGATTAAGAAGTTTCTGCGAGAACTTCAAGTGATACCATGTGCTGAGCTTCCTGTTCCGCTGTACTGCGACAACGACGGAGCTGTAGCGCAGGCCAAGGAGCCGAGGTTTAACAACAACACCAAATATATTGAGAGGAATTATCATCTCATAAGAGAATTTGTTCGCAAGGGATACATTGTGCTGCACAGAGTAGACTTGGCCGACAACATCGCTGATCCACTAACCAAGCCACCTCCTCAGACTAGCTTAGAACGTCATCTGGAGAACATGTGTATTGATACCATAGTGTGTGGCATTGAGTGCAAGTGGGAGATTGTTAGGAGTATGCCCTCGAATACCACTCAGAGGATGTTGAGTGAGGGCATTGCACTTGTAATTATGTAAATCATTAATATAAGGCAATGGATGTTTCTTTATTGACTGGTAGTTACTGGCATTCCTAATTCGTAAATATACATATACAAACTAGTCCATGTATTTGAGAGCAAAACGTTCCACTCCTTATTGGATAAGGGGGTCGGCACTGAAAAGGTTTATAGCTCAAATACTTAATCGTTCGCAAGTCGATGAAACTTGACTGGGCGTTAGGTTTATGTGAAGACTTGTATGACGTGTTCTCTGACATGGAGAGTGCCTCTCGAACACTAATGGTTAGTGGGAGCACACGTTATAGGTATGCTAATTGGATTATTATACTCGAAACGACTAACCCTCGATTCGTCACACGGATTTCACTCCGGGGCAGTCAATGACGGAATCAAAAGGTTGTGATAGGTATTCATGAACCTTCGACTTTAGGATTTAGTAGGGATGTGCTTGTGACATCAAGATTTTCATTAGAGTAGTTCGACCCTATAAACTGGGAGGTGGGGGTCAACCTCGACATACATCTTGATGGGCAAGTAGCAGGTCCTACTGAATACCAAGATAGAATTCTTTCTCCCGTTAGTGAACGGGTTATATCTCCTATGCGGTTATTGGCAGATGAGATCATAAGTCTTTAGCCAAAGCATTGGAGCTAGTTGTATTGGATGCACGAGAGCTCAATAATCTCGATTTGCATTAACGCATACATAGCGTCAAGTACAGATAAGGTTTGACTGACCATGACCCTATAACTTGATCGGGACATTTGAAAGAAGGGTTTATACGTATACTGGTATTCACGACAGAATGGTTCTTGAATGATGCCAATCATTCGTTCTCAGTTGGTGTACAGTGTAGGCCGCCAGGCTGGCTAGGTGGTGCTACTACTCTTTGGTTCCTCCCATTGCTGACTGAGACGGACCTACCGAGTCGCGCAATAGGATTGACGACGAAATGAATCAAACTTGTTCTCTCTTTATGAATATTAGATATTGGATATCTAATTTGGGACATTAGATGTCTAAATCGATTTATTGAATAAATTGATTTACGGCCTAATGAATTAAATAAATTACTGGGTGATTAATTTAATTCATAAATATACTTATTTCTTGGAGAAATTAATTATGTTATTATGTATTTAGTGTGATTAATTTATTGAATTAATTAATCGGCACAAATACATCGGAACAGAATTGGAGTTTATCTGTTTGGACTAACGGGAGTCCAAAACGAACCGAACTCGTCCGTTTTTTATGATAGCCGCCCCCTTCGCTTCCACCCACCTTCCCATTGTCTTTTCTTCCATTTATTAATGCATGATCATGACTTTATGGGGTTAGACATCATGTGGCATGATTTGTATCATGTGGGTGGGAGTTGAATAAAGGATGGAAGACTTCTCATTACAACTAACATTTTGATCCTTGGCGAGATTCCCTACGTGAGAATTGAGAGGTTTCAAGAGAGAGAAAATAGTTTTCTCAAGTCTTCTTCTTCCTTTTCTTCATTTTGGTTCTTGGTTGTTCTTGGAACATCCAGAAATATTGAGAGAAATTTTGATAAACATACTTGGAGTATATTCATCAAATTCAATAGCTTCATCACTTAGCTCTAGCCGTATCCTTGGAGGATAGCAAGGTGATTGTCATCCCGTTCGTTTCTCTGGTATGTGGAAAGTAGAGGCGTTGTATTTTCGACGTTAGATCATCCAATGACTTGGAGCACATTCGGATCGTAGAGATTTGCAACTAAAGCTTGGGGAATAGCTCAAGAGAAGGAATCCATTTAATCAACGGACTACAAGGGTGAGTTTTTTACATCTCTTGTGTTTTCGTTTATATATTCGTATATACGTAGCTCGATCGATCCTCGTAGGGATTCAGATCAAATTAATTTTCGTTTTACCACTTCCACTGGGCCTTCGTTTTAGGCACCAAATCCCAACAGACAAAGAAATTTATATGAAACAACCGAAAGGGTTTGAGGTCAAAGGCAAAGAGGATTATGTTTCTAAACTCTGGAAGAGTTTATACGGGTGAAAGCAAGCACCACGGCAATAGTACAAGAAGTTTGAGTCGGTTATGGGGGAGCAATACTACCAGAAGACGACTCTAGACCATTACGTATTTTTCAAGAAATTTGGAGATGATGATTTTATCATCTTATTGATCTATGTGGACGACATGTTGATCGTTGGCAAGAATGCCGAAAGGATTGCCAACTTGAAGAAAGAGTTGAACTAGTTTTTTGCCATGAAAGACTTGGGGGCCGCTAAACAAATTCTTGTTATAAGAATTACTCGGGACAGAGCAGCCCGGAAACTACACATATAGAAAGAGCAATATATCGACAAGGTGCTTAAACGCTTCAACATGGACAAAGCTAAAGTTGTTAGTTTACCTCTTACTAACAATTTTAAATTGACGAGCAGAGATTTCCATAAGACGAAGGAGGAGATTGAGGATATGGATAAAATTCCTTATGCCTCGGCGGTTAGGAGTTTAATGTATGCTATGGTATGTACTAGGCCCGACATTGCTCATGCCATGGGAGTGGTGAGCCGGTTTCTATCAAATCTGGGAAAGAAGTATTAGGAAGCCGTAAATTGGATATTTAGATATTTACGGGGTACTTCCAAATTGGGGATTACGTTTGCAAATAGGAAAGCAATGCTTGTTGGATATTCCGATTCGGATATGGCCGGTAATGAAGATAACCGAAAATCCACTTCCGGTTATTTGATGATATTTGCAGGGGGAGCCATGTCATGGCAATCAAGCTTGCAAAAGTGCGTTGTGTTATCTACAACGGAGGCCGAGTATATTGCGGCGGTGGAAGCGAGTAAAGAGCTCTTATGATTGAAAATGTTTTTACGAGAGCTAGGCTTCCGACAACGATGTTACGTGATTCTTTGTGATAGTCAAAGTGCGATTCATTTAGCGAAGAATGCGACTTATCACAAGAGAACAAAACATATTGATGTGAGATACCATTGGATCCGAGATGCATTGGAGGATGGTTTGTTTGAACTTGATAAGTTCATACTGATGATAATGGTTCCGATATGTTAACCAAGGCGTTGAGTAGAGTGTTGGCCACTAAGTATACAGGATACAGCTTGGAAAGTGTTTTAAACAACAAGATGTACGGTTTTCAAATCTGAGTGCATAGCGGAAGTCTTGTTAAAGTGAGTTGCTGTAAATACAGCAATTAAATATGAAGTGTATACTTAAAAATAATCACAAATATTAAAACAGTAAATGCAGAAGGTAACTGACAAGGTAATTAAAGTGGTTGAAGGTAAACCTCTCTATGTCTATTGGTCCTCCACACAGGAGTGAAAATGTTTATTATAAATACTACGTACACAACTACGTATTTATAATCAAACCTAATCAATATATCGTTCACACAAATTGATATAATGATCTTAGCCTTCAATCGTTCACACATATTGGTTTAAGCTTTCACTTGACTGGATTCTTCAAACACAGTTCCGAAGCTTCGTCTCTTTAATGCAAGTCTGTCACACACAGTTCAGGAATAGCAAGGTTTCTCAGTCCACACAGGGCTGATGGGTTTTGTTCACGGGTAGAACAATGTTTGAACAACAGTTTTGACTTTCTGAGCTTTTAGCTGATAATATGTTATTCACGGTTTGAGCACTTGCATATCTCTTCTTTCAGAATAGCAGTATGCTTTTGGGAGATATGTTTGCTCAGATGTATATTGTAACACCCCGAGATATTCGGAATAATTACAGTGCCGTAAACCCTTTAAGTAAGGATTTACAAGGCTAATTTAAAAGAATGTAAATATAAGACATCAATACTGCGGAAATTCAAGTTTACAAAACCATTCAATTGATTCAACAAGAAATTTATACAACCATATCGAAATGATATTAATTAGACACGCGTACTCGAGTACTGAAATCAAACCAAGAAAAACAAATCACCAACAACAACAAACATCACTGAACCCCTTCGTCGTCACGTCGGTATTGTGGCTGTTTCCCTGCTCCTAGGCTACCTGAACATCAAAACAAATGTCCACCCCCGAAGGGGTTAGCAAAACGATGCTAGTACAAGTATCATATTAAAAAATTCGAATATGCATCAACAATACATAACAAGATACACCACACGGACTTCCGCTACCGGAATCCGACAATGCGAATCCACAAGATTCCATTAACACAGCAAGGGTATTCCAATGATCCAGCGCCTCAAAGATAGATCCCAAGATGATCCCGTCGGACCAACGCGAGGTGGAAATAACCCATCCAATGATCCAGCCTCACCTAGATCCCAAGATGATCCCGTCGACCAACACGAGGTGGACATCCGATCCAGGCGCCCTCGATAGATCGTACAACGTACACAAATACAACTCATGCATACACATATGCCAAATCATTATGTTCATCAACATGAACATACAAATACTAGATAACGAATATCATGACAATTCAACAAAATAATTTCCATGTTCAACAACATGAATAAACCACAAACATGCTCAAAATATCAATTTTAACACATTCCGATACTTGCCTCGAAGATGGCAAGAACGAAACACTTCAATGATCTCAACACACTCGAAGGCTGCCTCCTTCGATCAACGTAGCAAGCTCGAACCTTAACAAAAGAAATGATATACAAATCATCTCAAGTCGAACGATCGCCTAACAATTTGGTCTACGGCCCAAAAGCTCAAAATATGCAGTCTGCCTGAACCACTTAGCGTACGCTACGTACTCTACGTAGCGTGCGCTAAGACTTCCTGTTAGCGTACGCTATCGTCTAAGCATAGCGTACACTAGCCATAGGCTGACAGTTCTCTCTGATCAGCCGACTGACTCGGCTGATATCATAACGTACGTTACGTACTAAACGTAGCGTGCGTTAACTTATCCCCGATAGCGCACGTTAACTTACGTATGTTAGCGTGCGCTAACCGTGCATGGCAGATTACACCAGAGAAAATCGGATCTAACGGTGATGAACTCATGAATTCTATGGTGATAAAACAAGTCATCCCCGAGCATATCATGCAAATAAGGTTTGTGAAAGTTCTTTACGTACTAAATGACTATGAGATACAAAGATATGTATAATCATCACAACACCATAGTTCATCTAGATCTTCAAGGGATATCCTGAGTTCAATCCGTTATAAGTCTCAAAACGTATGATCCTTCTATATAAACGCATAAGAACTTGAAAATCTCCATATACTGATCACAAATCGGTTTGAAAATGCTTAGGAGTCCATAAACTAAAAAGGTTCAAAGGTTCATACGATGAATAAGTGCCGAAACATCGAAAACATCCTTCTAACACATGATGATCGATTTTGAACGAGATAACTGACTATTAATGTAATACCCGGTTGTAATTCAGTCATTATCATTCAGTAATTTCATTCGGTGTCGTGTATTTTATCTTCATATAAAATATACTAGTATTCGGTATTGTCCTGGTGTGTTGTACTTAAACTCCTCATCGGAGTATTTGGTAATATAATGTGGTTCGGTACTACAATTATATTATTTAATTCATCATTTTCATTCGCCTGGTGGGTCCCAGTCGGGGATTCACGGCACTATAATATCCGCCTAGTTTGGGGTGTTACAGAGTTGGTATCGGAGCGTGGTTTTGAATACTACCTTCCGAGTCATGTCTCATTTGAAATCATCGTCATCAGACTAGTATCATTGGACTTTCGCGTCACGTGTGACATGTACAAATGCCGATCCAATCAGACCAAGAACTGTAAGATTTCTTTAGCCAGGGTATAATTTCTGGCAATAATCATTCATTCATAATTCAGTAGTTAACAATCCTCAAACATCATTTTCATTTTGACCAGGATGGTCATTTTAACGCACTAATCACTCAATTCATTTCATTACTCAGTTGTTGATTTGGAAGATCATATAATTAATCTTGTTAACCTGTTCAAGATAATCATTCCAATAATTTCATTAGATAATCATGTCACTTCAGTAAATCATTCATATAATCACTAAGTTAGAGCATGTATACTCATTTTCATCATCTCATGACATAATCATAACGTGATAATCATGCGGGGAAATATAATCATTATGCGACCTTCCTACTTCAGTATGGGGAGAGGCTGTCGGGATGACGGGAGAGCCAGTGCGGGCCGAAACCTGGGAAATAATCACTCGCTGTCGGGAAATCGTGCCCAGTACTCGGCTCGATCAGAAGATGTTCGGGTTGATCCACTCACTTTTATGCAGGCCATGATGACCCATGTGCAGTTGCTCAATCATCATTGCGCCACTCTGGCCGGATTAATCGAGCGAACTCTCCCGTATGAGACGGCTGCTAAGGAAAGTGCTGAACAACAACCTTCATCTGTCAGCAAGAAATCAATGAAGCGTAATCAACCCGAAGGCGGTCAGTGAACCTTCAAGAAGCCTCGTGTGAGTCCTATCGTTTCTGAGCGACCTCCTACGGCGCATAATCATGCGGGATCTCAGTCCCGAGCGGCCAGTTCGGCCATCACCTGTTTCAATTGTGGAACGCCGGGTCATTTCAGCACTGAGTGTCTGAAACCGTCTATCACGTGCTATAATTGTGGGAATTTTGGGCATAAGGCCCGTTTTTGCCGAAAGGACTCCAAGTCGGCTCCGGCGGCATCTCAGGCCCCGAAGCAACCAGCGTTTCAGAATCAGACTGCTTTGTCATCGTCGTTTAAGGCAATGGAAGCAAATAGAGTTGGAGCTCATCTTTATCAGACGGGAGCGTCCGGTTCGGGGGCCGGCAAGTCCCAGATTCATATGATGAGGAGGATCGACGATCCGGTGGCCCGAATGATTTCAGATATACTCGTAATTTTATTTCAACTTGTGTGTACCTTTTGATGCTGGTACACCGCATTCTTTCATTTTCAAATCATGCTTGAATAGACTTATTTCGGGATAGTCCTATTGCTTGTGGACCTCATACCATCGGGCTACCTGACGATGGAAGAATTTTCGGAATCATACCGAATTAAGCTTAATGACCGCGATTGGTTGATGGATCTAATCGTGGTGAATTTATCTTAGGACGATGTAATTTTCGGTATTAGTTGGTTTGATCGTCTTGATACTATCCTCAGTGTTTGTTAGCGTTTGGTCGCTGTCTTTCCGTCGTTGGTTGTCGATTGTGTGCTTCAGGGAAGTAATCCCCGTTGTTCCAGAAGAAGTACTATTATGACGAAAGCAGAGAAATTCCGCAATCGAACTATTCAATCATTCATTGTATCATTCTCATCGATTGGCCTTTCTAAGGCAATCGAGTTATTCAATCATTCCTTGTATCATTTCCATCGATTGGCTTTTCTAAGACAATCGAGTCATTCAATCATTCATTGTATCATTTTCATCGATTGACCTTTCTAAGGCAATCGAGTTATTCAATCGTTCATTGTATCATTTTCATCGATTGGCCTTTCTAGGGCAATCGAGTTATTCAATCATTCATTGCATCATTTCCATCGATTGGCCTTTCTAAGACAATCGAGTCATTCAATCATTCATTGTATCATTTTCATCGATTGGCCTTTCAAAGGCAATCGAGTTATTCAAACATTCATTGTATCATCTTCATCGATTGGCCTTTCTAAGGCAATCGAGTTGTTCAATCATTATTGGTATCTCTTTTTATCGATTGACCATTCTAGGGCAATCGAAGTGTTCAATCATTCGTGGTATCATTGTCATCGATTGACGATGTATTTCCAGACGAGTTATCTGGTTGCCTTCACATAGAGTAGTGGAATTCACGATTGAGTTGGAGCCTGGTACGTCCCCGATATCGAAGGCACCGTACCGGATGGCCCCGACCGAAATGCAGGAGTTAAAGAACCAACTTGAGGAGTTGTTCGAGAAGGGTTATATTCGACCGAGTGCGTCCCCGTGGGGAGCACCAGTGCTGTTTGTCAAAAAGAAGGATGGTTCGTTTCGCTTGTGTATCGATTATCGGGAGTTGAATAGGGTGACAATCAAGAATAAGTATCCTTTACCCCGTATCGGTGACCTTTTGGATCAACTTCAGGGAGCTTCAGTATTTTCCAAGATCGACTTAAGATCTGGATATCATCAGCTACGGATTCGAGAGTCGGATATCGCGAGGACGGCGTTTCGAACACGCTATGGTCATTATGAGTTCGTAGTTATGCCGTTCGGGCTCACTAATGCACCTGCGGTATTCATGGAGCTAATGAATCGGGTCTTCATCGACTTTTTGGATCGGTTTGTTGTTGTCTTCATCGATGACATTTTGATTTATTCTCGTAACCGAGAGAAACATGAGGTTCATCTTCATCAGGTTCTCGACGTGTTGAGACGAGAGCAACTTTATGGAAAGTTTTCCAAATGTGAGTTCTGGATGTCCGAAGTGACGTTTCTCGGACACGTAATTTCATCAGATGGAGTGCGTGTTGATCCTCAGAAGACGGAGGCTATCCAGGATTGGTTACCTCCGAAGAATGTTAAGGAAATCCGAAGCTTTCTCGGATTAGCCGGTTATTATCGGAGGTTTGTGGAAGGATTTTCCAAAATTGCTCAACCATTGACGAACCTTTTGCGGAAGTATAAGAAATACACGTGGTCCGACGCGTGTCAACGGAGTTTTGAGGAACTCAAGAGCCGGTTAATGTCAGCACCTGTACTTTCCTTGCCGCAGGGGACGGAAGGATTTGTGGTTTATAGTGATGCGTCCGGACAGGGTCTCGGATGTGTACTCATGCAGAATGGGAAGGTTATTGCTTATGCTTCACGGCAATTGAGACCTTACGAGGTTAATTATCCGACCCACGACTTGGAATTAGCAGCCGTGGTTTTCGCTTTAAAAATCTGGCGTCATTACCTATATGGCGTTACCTGTCAGATTTTCACCGATCATAAGAGTTTGAAGTATATATTTACTGAGAAGGAGTTAAATATGCGACAGAGGCGGTGGTTAGAACTAATCAAGGATTATGATATTGAGATCCTTTACCACCCGGGAAAGGCGAACGTTGTCGCCGACGCCTTGAGTCGTAAGTCCGTTCAGGAGCAGATGCTTGCTCGTTTAACAGTTCAGAAGGAGCTTCAGCAGGAATTCCTTAGACCCGAGATCGAGGTCTGGCTTCAAGTCGGGGACACTTTGTATGTTAGAGATTTCATCATCATTTGAGGAGGTAATCAGAGAGAATCAGAGTTCAGACCCTTCATTGTTGCGCATCCGTGAGGATGTGGCTCAGGGGAAAGCCCCTGGATTCGTGGTCCACGAGGATGGACTTTTGAGGTTTAAGAACCGGTTGTGCGTACCGGCGAATGACGAGTTGAAAAACTCGATTTTGAGAGAAGCTCATGCTACCCCTTATTCTGTTCACCCGGGGTCTAGCAAGATGTATAAAGACTTGAAACAAAATTAGTGGTGGAGTAATATGAAGCGAAGTCGCGGAATTTGTTTCGAGATGCTTAACTTGCCAACAAGTCAAGATTGAACATCGGCCGTAGGCGGGTATGCTGAAACCTCTCCCTATTCCAGAGTGGAAGTGGGAAGACATTTCTATGGATTTCATCACGAGTTTGCCGACGAGTCGTCGTGGCATGAATAGGATCTGGGTGATTGTGGACCGCTTAACTAAATCAGCTCATTTCCTTGAGATCAAGGATACGTGGGGTCCCGAGAGACTGGCGCAGTTATTCATCAAGGAGATAGTAAGACTGCACGGTACTCCTAAGAGTATCGTTTCCGATCGTGACGGACGATTTGTGTCTCATTTTTGGAAATCAGTTCATCGTGCTATGGGAACTCAGCTCAATCTCAGTACCGCCTTTCATCCTCAGTCCGAAGGACAATCAGAGAGGACTATACAGACATTAGAGGACATGTTGAGGGCATGCGTCCTCGATTGGAAGGACGATTGGGAAGCCCAACTACCATTGATCGAGTTCACGTATAATAATAGTTGGCATGCTTCCATTAAGATGGCACCTTACGAGGCCTTGTACGGTAGTCGTTGTCGATCTCCCTTGTGTTGGGATGACTTGTCAGAATCAATCGGCACCAAACCCGATATGCTTATAGCCGCCCGGGAGAAGGTAGCTTTGATCAAGAGTCGTATGTTGACAGCTCAGAGTCGACAGAAATCATATGCAGATAATCGTCGTCGACCACTAGAGTTCGAGACGGGTGACCATGTTTTGGTCAAGGTATCCCCGAGTCGAGGTATTTTCCGTTTCGGAAAACGGGGGAAGTTGACTCCGAGATTCATTGGACCGTTTGAAATTTTGGATCGAGTAGGCGAGTTACCTTATCGATTGGCGTTACCTCCGGCGTTGAGCCGAATTCATAATGTGTTTCATGTCTCTCAGTTACGGAAGTATGTTGCCGACCCGAGTCACATACTTCAGTTCGACGAAATCGAGATCGCGGATGATCATTCGTATGGGGAGCGTCCTGTACGAGTATTGGAGCGGCGAATCAAACAGTTGAGGAACAAGACGATCCCTTTGGTCAAGATTCAGTGGTCCAGATACGGAGCCGAAGAGGCTACTTGGGAAACCGAGGATAGTATGCGGGAGAGTTATCCCGAGTTGTTTGACCCTTAGTTTCGGGGACGAAACTCTTTTAAGGGGAATGCATGTAATACCGGGTTGTAATTCAGTCATTATCATTCAGTAATTTCATTCAGTGTCGTGTATTTTATCTTCATATAAAATATACTAGTATTCGGTATTGTCCTGGTGTGTTGTACTTAAACTCCTCATCGGAGTATTTGGTAATATAATGTGGTTCGGTACTACAATTATATTATTTAATTCATCATTTTCATTCGCCTGGTGGGTCCCAGTCGGGGATTCACGGCACTGTAATATCCGCCTAGTTTGGGGTGTTACAATTAAAACATGATCAAACGTCCTTTATAACACTACTAATATTGGTGAAGAATCACCTACCTCAAAGTAGTGAAGAACAAGGAGAAAATCGAAGCAATCCAACGTCGAAGGCTCGAACAGCAATCCTCAATGATCTACAATCTCCAATACAAGCTAGGATGCTGATATGAAGTGTTTAGGATGTAGGAAGTTATACTCTAAGTATAAGAATTCGGATGTGGGAAAAGAAAGGACTGAAAATACGAAAAGGATGATGTCCTATTTATAGGAAATGGTTATTAGCGCGCGCTAGTCCCTGCTCGTAGCGTGCGCTAACGGCTACTGACTTCACTGTACTCAGCACTTAGCGTGCACTATGCACATGCCTGTAGCGTGCGCTAAGGCGTTGACTTGGCTTTTCCCGAAATCCGTCCAGGTTCATCCCGACACAATCCGACCAAGATCCCCGGCCTGATCTCACCTACCACACGTCTCAATCAAATTGACCACGCATAGCGTGCGCTAATGTTCGTTTGTAGCGTGCGCTATGGATCCATGTTAGCGTACGCTACACATAGCCGATAGCGTGCGCTACATGTGCAAAATTACAATTTTTAAATCACAATCATGAAATCATACGCTCAACAACATCGGATTATGAAATACGGAGAATAATACTCAGACAAAAGTACAATAATTACAATATCACAAGTTCCAAAAACATATCAGAAATCTCGGGTATTACATCCTTCCTCCCTAAAAAGAAGTTTCGTCCCGAAACTAACTCTGTGCCAGTACGGCAACTCTGAGTAAACCATCACCGGGAGAAGAAAGACATACAGGCTTTGCCATTGAGTCAACCGGATATCTAGTCTTCATACTGTCCTCCGTTTCCCAAGTGGCCTCTTCAACTCCGTGTCGCGACCATTGTACTTTAACCAAGTGTATTGGTTTATTCCTCAATTGTTTGATCCGACTCTCAAGTATCTTGATTGGTCTATCCTCGAAGGTGCCATCATTAGCTATCTCGATCTCGCTGAAATCAATGATGTGACTGGGGTCCGGTACATACTTCCGCAGTTGGGATACGTGAAACACATTGTGAACGTGACTCAGCGATGGCGGTAAGGCCAACCTGTATGCTAAATCTCCAACTCTCTCGAGGATCTCGAATGGTCCGATATATCTCGGACTTAGCTTACCTCTCCTCCCAAAACGGAAAATCCCTCGTGTAGGAGACACCTTCAATAGTACATGGTTCCCAACGTCGAACTCTAGAGGACGACGACGTACGTCTGCGTAAGACTTCTGTCGACTCTGGGCAGTCAATAGTCTTTCTCGGATCAAAGCTATCTTCTCTTGAGTCTGAATTATCAATTCCGGTTCCGTCCCGATCAAGTCCGAAGAATCATCCCAGCACAGGGGCGATCGACATCTTCTCCCGTACAAAGCTTCAAATGGTGCCATCTTAATTGAAGCATGCCAACTTTTGTTATAGGTGAATTCGATCAAAGGCAAGTGAACTTCCCAATCAGTTGACCAATCCAACGCACAAGCTCTAAGCATGTCTTCTACTGTTTGAATAGTCCTTTCGGACTGACCGTCCGTTTGGGGATGATAAGCCGTACTAAAGTTGAGCTCAGTCCCCAAAGCCCTGTGAAATGCTTTCCAGAAGTGCGACACGAAGCGACCATCTCGATACAAAATAATGGTCTTCGGCATCCCATGCAATTTGACTATCTCCGCAATAAATACTCGCGCCAATCTCTCGGGTCCCCATGTATCTTTAATTCCTAGGAAATAAGCCGACTTGGTTAGTCGATCAACTATAACCCAAATCATGTTCACTCCCATTCTAGTCCTTGGCATACTGGTAATGAAATCCATCGAGATGTCCTCCCACTTCCATTCAGGGATCGGAAGCGGCCTTAACATTCCGGCAGGTCGCTGATGTTCAATCTTAACTTGCTGACAAGTCAAGCACTTCGAAACGTACTCTGATACGTCCTTATTCATATTCCCCCACCAGAAATTTTGTTTTAAATCCTTATACATCTTACTGCTGCCCGGGTGAATAGAATAGGGCGCGCTGTGAGCTTCCTTCAGAATAGTCCGTCTCAAATCATCATCGTCGGGAACGCAAAGTCGACTCTGAAATCTCAGAACTCCCTCATCTTGTATCACGAATCCTGGGGATTTTCCTTTCTTTACTTCATCACATAATCGAAGGATCATAGAATCGTCCAACTGCTTAGACTTGATCTCCTCGACTAGTGATGAAGTCAGTTCCATCACATAAAGTTGCCCTTGGATTCCTGGTGCCCATACTTCAATCCCCTCGCAGATCAGTTCCCGTTGAATACTGGTTTGGGATGTAAGTGCTTCCAACACTCCAAGAGAAACAGGTTTACGGCTCAATGCATCGGCTACTACGTTTGCTTTCCCCGGATGATAGAGAATCTCCAAGTCGTAATCCTTGATCAATTCCAGCCACCTTCTCTGCCTCATGTTTAATTCTTTCTGACTGAAAATGTACTTGAGGCTCTTATGATCGGTAAAGATCTGACAATGAGTGCCGTACAAATAATGTCTCCAAATTTTCAAAGCAAAGACTACAGCTGCTAGCTCCAGATCATGAGTCGGGTAATTAACCTCGTATGGTTTCAACTGCCGAGAAGCATAGGCAATAACCTTATCTCTTTGCATCAACACACATCCCAGACCCTGATTTGAAGCGTCGTTGTACACCATGAATCCATCAGTTCCATCTGGTAATGCTAATATAGGTGCCGTCGTTAGTCTCTTCTTAAGTTCATCAAAACCAGCCTGATATTTCTCATTCCACATGAACTTTTGAGTTTTCTGTAACAGCTGAGTGAGCGGACGAGCAATTTTGGAAAATCCCTCTACAAAGCGGCGATAATATCTAGCAAGTCCTAAGAAACTCCGGACTTCTTTCACGTTATTAGGGGCTTCCCATTCCAAGATTGCTTCGACTTTATTTGGGTCCACCTGAACTCCGTCGGCTGATATCACATGCCCAAGGAAAGTTACCTCCCTGAGCCAGAACTCGCATTTTGAAAGCTTTGCATACAGCTGTTCCTTCCTCAAGGTGCTCAAAACCACACGCAAATGTTCGGCATGCTCCTCTGCGTCCTTCGAATATATCAAGATGTCATCAATGAAGACGACCACAAATTTATCCAAGTATTCCAAGAATACCCGATTCATCAATTGCATGAATACCGCATGAGCATTGGTAATTCCAAACGGCATCACTACGAATTCATAATGCCGTCTGGACACAAAGCAGACTTCGGTATATCCGATTCCTTAATTCTCAACTGATGGTATCCTGATCGCAAGTCAATCTTCGAGAATACCCTTGCCCCTTGCAGTTGATCAAACAAGTCGTCGATCCGAGGTATAGGATACTTATTCTTGATCGTCATCTTTTTGAGCTCCCTGTAATCAATACACAGTCGGAAGGATCCGTCTTTCTTCCGGACAAAGAGAACGGGCGCTCCCCAAGGAGAAACGCTAGGTTGAATATGGCCCTTCTGTAACAATTCCTCCAGTTGCTTCTTGAGTTCATACATCTCGGTTGGCGCCATGCGGTATGGTGCTCTGGAAATAGGAGCTGCTCCAGGCTCTAATTCGATAGTGAATTCCACTTCTCTCTGCGGAGGTAACCCAGGTAGTTCGTCAGTAAATACATCTGAGAACTCATTCACAACTGAAATAGACGAGAGCTCTACTCCTCCGTCTTTCCTCATGGCATAACACCAAAGTCCATGACATCCTTGCTTCAGTAATTTCACGGCTTTCATTGCTTAAATCAATTTTCCCGAGCTTCCCGGTCTCCACCCTCGGAATAAGTGTTCAGATCCGTCATCAGCAATGATAGAGATGACTCTCTCTCGGTAATTCAGAATAGCTCCATAACGGTTGAGCCAATCGTCTCTGAGAATTAAATCGTCATCGTAGATGTCAACTACAATAAGATTCGATGGCCAATCTCTCCCTCCTATAGACACTGGAAAATCTCTAGCCTCTAGGGTTCCCACAATTCTCTCTCCACTCGGCAAACCCACAACATATGGTTCACAATCAAATAAGCACGAGATTTTTAAACGATTTACACAGTTCAAGGATACAAAAGAATGTGTAGCTCCAGAATCGAATAAAACACTAACTGGTTGCAAAAGGATCTGAATCGTACCTGATGCAACAGCAGTGTTTTGATCGTCAGATTTCCTCATCTCGTACAGGCGCGGAGGAACGGACCCAGCACTGGATGTCTCTCTCTTCCCAACGTTCTGCTGCTGAAATCCACTCTGTTGTGTCTGGTTCACACTTATCTCCTTCGGAACGGGAGCTGGAGTGCGAGTACCAAAAGATCTAGTAGCAGCTCCACAGAAGGCCGCACGGTGCCCTTCTTGTCCACAATCGTAACAAGTCACAGAAGATGCGGGGCAATCACGTCGAATATGCCCTGCTCGGCCACAATTGTAGCATTTCCTTGATGCGTCCGAAACTGATGATGTTGTCCGGAACTTCTTTCCACCTCTAGAAGGATTTGGAGGTTTCCTAGCCGAATAAAAGGAAGACTGGCCCTTGCGGGCCCCA
This sequence comes from Orobanche coerulescens, assembly GCA_033398695.1. NCBI lineage: Eukaryota > Viridiplantae > Streptophyta > Magnoliopsida > Lamiales > Orobanchaceae > Orobanche > Orobanche coerulescens. The sequence goes on along the minus strand of CM065802.1, from coordinate 127,076,534 downwards.
CCACTCTTGTTTTCTGAAAAGTTGCCGGTCACCTTCTGCTTCTTTGCCTCCACTGATTTCTCCACCGCCGCCTCTTTCATGTCGTAGGCCAGCGCTTTGTCTTGATACTGTCGCAACGTAGTACACTCGAACCCAGACATGTACTGCTGAATCTCCGGCTTCATCCGCATATCGAAATGAAAAATCTTTTCTGCCTCCATTCTGACCAAGTGTCGCACACAAGTCAGCTGATGATTAAAAGTTTTGATTACATCTGTCACAGATGCTTCCGAACTCTGTGGTGAGAAAAACTCTCGGATCTTTGCCTCTCTAACTGGACGAGGACAATACTGTGCTTCCATCATTAGTTTGAATTCCGTCCAATCCGCATTATGATTCTCGGGTCGAATAGCTTCCCACCAATCAAAGGCCTCCCGAGTCAGAAAATACTGGGCAATGGGAACCTTCCGGTCCTCGGGACAGTTAAGACCCGCGAATATCTTCTCTAACTCCTTAAGCCAATGATCCCAAGTAAGTGCCTCAGCAGATCCGTCAAATTTTGGCGGGTGCAATTTGACCACCTCAGCAAGCCATCTGTCTCCCCGGTTATCCTCGTGGTGCTTCTTGTCCCATCGCCGTCTGCATGCGGTCGACTACACGGGCGAATGGTTTATCTGCGCCACCACTGTTGAAGCACTCCCGGCATGTTAGGATTTGCGTCGTCATTCGCTGATCCTTGCTGCCCTCCAGAATGGGAATCGGTTCGACTAGCTGATAATTCTGGGGTAGTTGCGGAATCCTCCTGTCTCATGTTACCCCGTCCGCGTCCACGTCCTCCTCTCAACATACTGTAAACACAATTCCTCAATATCCAGGACAAAGTTTTCGAAATAAAACCCGTCAATACTCACAAAACGGTAATTAAGTAAAACGGTAGTATAAGAGATTAGGAGACTTACAACCACGGTCCACATGACGACTTTGGCTGAACAGTGATGTTACGAACGACCCGTAAATCAAATAATGTAAACAGACCCAACTAAAACCCAACTGCCAAGATATCCATGAATCTTAGCTCCTATACCATATTCTGTAACACCCCGAGATATTCGGAATAATTACAGCGTCGTAAACCCTTTAAGTAAGGATTTACAAGGCTAATTTAAAAGAATGTAAATATAAGACATCAATACTGCGGAAATTCAAGTTTACAAAACCATTCAATTGATTCAACGAGAAATTTATACAACCATATCGAAATGATATTAATTAGACACACGTACTCGAGTACTGAAATCAAACCAAGAAAAACAAATCACCAACAACAACAAACATCACTGAACCCCTTCGTCGTCACGTCGGTACTGTGGCTGTTTCCCTGCTCCTCGGCTACCTGAACATCAAAACAAATGTCCACCCCCAAAGGAGTTAGCAAAACGATGCTAGTACAAGTATCATATTAAACAATTCGAATATGCATCAACAATACATAACAAGATACACCACACGGACTTCCGCTACCGGAATCCGACAATGCGAATCCACAAGATTCCATTAACACAAAGAAGGGTATTCCAATGATCCAGCGCCTCGGATAGATCCCAAGATGATCCCGTCGGACCAACACGAGGTGGAAATAACCCGTCCAATGATCCAGCGCCCTCAGCCTAGATCCCAAGATGATCCCGTCGGACCAACACGAGGTGGACATCCGATCCAGCGCCCTCAGCATAGATCGTACAACGTACACAAATACAACTCATGCATACACATATGCCAAATCATTATGTTCATCAACATGAACATACAAATACTAGATAACGAATATCATGACAATTCAACAAAATAATTTCCATGTTCAACAACATGAATAAACCACAAACATGCTCAAAATATCAATTTTAACACATTACGATACTTGCCTCGAAGATGGCAAGAACGAAACACTTCAATGATCTCAACACACTCGAAGGCTGCCTCCTTCGATCAACGTAGCAAGCTCGAACCTTTACTTTAGAAATGTTATATTAATCATCTGAATTCGTACGATCGACTTACAATTTGTTCTACTGCCCTAATGCTAAAAATATTCAGTTTGCTGAACCACTTAGCGTACGCTACGTACTCTACGTAGCGTGCGCTAAGCCTGCCTGTTAGCGTATGCTATCGTCTAAGTCTACCGTACGCTAGCCATAGACTGACAGTTCTCTCTGATCAGCCGACTGACTCGGCTGATATCATAACGTACGTTACGTACTAAACGTAGCATGCGTTAACTTATCCCCGATAGCGCACGTTAACTTACGTATGTTAGCGTGCGCTCACCGTGCATGGCGACACACGTAGAAAACTGGATCTAACGGTGATGAACACATGAATTCTATGGTGATAAAACAAGTCATCCCCGATCATATCATGCTAATAAGGTTTGTGAAAGTTCTTTACGTACTAAATGACTATGAGATACAAAGATACGTATAATCATCACAACACCATAGTTCATCTAGATCTTCAAGGGATATCCTGAGTTCAATCCGTTATAAGTCTCAAAACGTATGATCCTTCTATATAAATGCATAAGAACTTGAAAATCTCCATATACTGATCACAAATCGGTTTGAAAATGTTTAGGAGTCCATAAACTAAAAAGGTTCAAAGGTTCATACGATGAATAAGTGCCGAAACGTCGAAAACATCCTTCTAACACATGATGATCGATTTTGAACGAAATAACTGACTATTAAAACATGATCAAACGTCCTTTAGAACACTACTAATATTGGTGAAGAATCACCTACCTCAAAGTAGTGAAGAACAAGGAGAAAATCGAAGCAATCCAACATCGAAGGCTCGAACACCAATCCTCAATGATCTACAATCTTCAATACAAGCTAGGATGCTGATATGAAGTGTTTAGGATGTGGGAAGTTATACTCTAAGTATAAGAATTCGGATGTGGGAAAAGAAAGGACTGAAAATACGAAAAGGATGCTGTCCTATTTATAGGAAATGGTTATTAGCGCGCTAGTCCCTGCTCGTAGCGTGCGCTAACGGCTACTGACTTCACTGTACTCAGCACTTAGCGTGCGCTATGCACATGCCTGTAGCGTGCGCTAAGGCGTTGACTTGGCTTTTCCCGAAAGCCGTCCAGGTTTATCCCGACACAATCCGACCAAGATCCCCGGCCTGATCTCACCTACCACACGTCTCAATCAAATTGACCACGCATAGCGTGCGCTAATGTTCCTTTGTAGCGTGCGCTATGGATCCATGTTAGCGTACGCTACACATAGCCGATAGCGTGCGCTACATGCGCAGAATTACAATTTTTAAATCACAATCATGAAATCATACGCTCAACAACATCGGATTATGAAATACGGAGAATAATACTTAGACAAAAGTACAATAATTACAATATCACTGTAGGTCACAAGTCGTCCAGGAACAAGTCTAGAGGGGGGGGGGTGAATAGACTTGTTGAAACTCTTGAACTCTTTTTCGGAAGAGTGAGTTTCTTCAGCTGATAGTCAAACAAATGACTTGGAGTCGTTTGTTCTTGGATAAGTGCGGAAGTCAGCTGATGACGAATATAAATTAATCTTAATGAAACACTTAACAATGTATGCATCAGTTAGAGTATGATGCAGTAAAACAGTAAATGACACAGGCAGTTATAGTGGTCTCAGAGGTGGGGTAATCCTCTACTAATCCACTTTTCTCCAAACCAGTTGGAGATGAATTCACTATAATTTTCAACCAGTGATAAATATTACAGTGATTCACAACACACTACAACAGCTTCCAACCAGTGGAATTCCGTGCCGTTGTATACACACTTGACTGCCTTGCACCTCTTGATCCTCGATCCTCGGATGCCCTTACAGTCTCTTACTTCAACCAGTGAAGTACCCCGTACTCAAGATTTATAGACAAGAGTGTTTGTCTTCTCCAACTTAAGAGCTTCTTTAAGAATGAACTTCTAGATCTGCTCTTTTCACGATGCTATTTGATTGCTTGAGATTGCTTTGTTTGCTTTGATCGCTAGAGTATATGTTCGCACCGGTAGTTGCTCAGTTTCAAATCTCTGGATATATATAGATCACGATCTCTGAGCTTCTTCCTTGTAGCCGTTGAAAATCTGAACAAATCCGTCCGTTGGAGGGAGACTTCATTGTTTAATCTTTCTGAACGTTGCAAGGCTGGATTCCCATTATTTAATTTTATCTTCCGACCGTTGTGAGGACTTCTGCATGTGAGCGCCGAATCTTTTGAATATAAAAGGATTAAAGTCTTCACGGTGGGTCAGGATGATTTAATTAAATCATATCTCTTGCGGGAATCACTCCAATTTGTCTCTTCACGTTGCATGTGAGCTTTCCGTAATATTTGACTTTTCAAAGCATGCTGACGTGGACTTGGAGTACTAGGCTGTAGTTGAGTAGGCTGATGTGCAGCTTACATCTCTGCAGGTAGGTCCTCTCGGCTGTTCACTGTTTTGTGACTTGTCTGATCAGGTGACTTCCCTGAGATACCTCGGCTGCAGTCTGGTCAAACTTCTCTGATAAATTTAGTTGACGGAGCTACTCGACTGAGTCGTTGTACTTCTCTGATGGACTAGGCTGTACTTTAGTACTTAGCCGATTTTCAGCCTAACTAACTTTGGCCTACAGAAGACACTCATTTGGTTCTTCTTTACATTTTGCCAATTTTATACTTAACATATTTTGGCCTATGGAAGATACTCATTTGGTTCTTCCTTACATTTTGCCAATTAATAAACATTTGATTGTAAATTAATGACATCATCAAAATCTAACAAGTATTCCTAACAAATTTCCCCTATTTTGATGATGGCAAAACTAAGTAGGAAATCAAATAACCAAGTCTGCACTTAGGTGCGAGACAAAAACTGAAATCAGTCTAATATTGAGACAACTGGAAAATTGTCATTCAACAGACTGTTCATAAAATTTTCTGACTTATCATTGAAATTTTACAATCATGTTTTAAGTACAAAAAATAAAATTACAAGTAAGAAAAATAACTAAAGTCATCTGCCTCTTCCTCTGCCTCTTCGAATAGGCTGCTTGGCAGGCTTGAATGGTTTGGCTCCGATGGGTCTTACCTTGACTGGAGCAAGGCCATATTTTCTTTTCACCACGAGTGCTGCGAAATCCCGCTCTTGCTGAGATCTGAATCTGTTCTCGAGGCACACTAGCTTGATTTCCTTTTGAAGTTGTAACTCATCAAGTTCACCATCCATGCGGATTGGTGCTTCTTCAGCTCTGAATAAGGGAATCATAGGAAAGGCATTTTGCTCCTTAGCGTGCTTCTTCAGAACAGCCCAAAGATTCGGATGGACTTCTTCCATGAAGTTTATGAAGATTTCCTGTGGGGAGAGTTTGTCATCTTGAAGTAGTTCCCAGACATAATAGTCTTTGATGAACCTCTTCTTAGCAGCTCCCCACATTTCAAGAGCTTCAAATGGGATGAAGTCCTCAACATACCATAGCTCCATCCCTTCCCATTCAAGAGTAGGTTCAAAGCTGCCTCTGGTCCTTCTTCTTTTTCCTACAGGCTGCACAGCCTGGTCTTCTGGGTCTTCAGCTTCCTTTCTTTTCAGACTGGAGGGTCCTTCAATCTGAGGGACATCCTGCTTCTTCTTGCTTCTGATTTCTCTTTCTTCCCCCTGAATCCTCACTTCACCCTTTTTTCCAGCATCAATAAGGGTTGTCAACTGCTGTTCCATGCAGCTCATCCAATCAGACATGCCGAAAGGCATTCTGTTGTTTGTAGGAGGAGGAGGCTGAGGGATCTCTCGCTGAAGTAGGGTGTCAATCTTGGCATTTATGGTTTGAAGGTCAGGAGTGACCTGAGTTGATAGCAGCTCCCCAATAGTGTCTCTGACAATTTGCTTGATCAGCTCAGTCATGGTAGGTGATAACTGAGCTGATGGGGAGTGCTCTCCTGAACCTTCTGCAAGAGAACCACTAGACTGCAGGCTCCTGGATGCAACAGGTAGGTCAGATTGGGTTTTCTCCGGGGTCCTTGACCTGGAGTCCTCTGCCAGCTCTGCGTCTAGGCTGGTGTACCGGGCAGGTACAACAATCCTATCTGCAATGAGTTGCCTCTGGCTCTGGCTCTGGCTCTGGCTCTGGCTCTTTGGCTCCTTCTCTCTCTCCTTCTTTTCCTTCTTCTTCTCCAGATTTTTCTTTCTCTTTTTCTGCTCCTCCTTCACCTCCATCATCATTATCATCATCATCATCATCATCATTTTTATCATCATCTTTCTCCTTCTCTTCTCCTTCATCATCCTCATCCTCCTTATCTTCTTCATCTTTTTCCTGCTCTACTTCTTCTCCTTCTTCTTCATCTCCTTCATCAGCTACTTCTTCTGTTTTCTCAATCTCCTCTGTTTGTTTTTCAACTGGTATATTTTCTTCAGATTCTTTTTCTTCTTCATCTTCTTCAGCCAAATCAATAATTTCATTGTCTCCATTAATTTCTTCAATCCTAATCTCCTTTTCTACTTCCTCCTCTTCCTCCTCTCCAAAAACACCATTAAAGATACTGAGCATTATAGAGTGGATAAAGTGGTCCATGTTTGTCTCAAAATGTGACATGAACCAGTTATCCTGGAGGAGTAAAGCTAAATCTGACTCTTTGCAAAAATCAGTCAGAACATCCTCAGTGGCTTGGGGATATTCCCAACCACTAGTTTCAATAAAGATTTTAAAATTTGTAAAAGACATGGTTTTGAGAGTTTTCCACTCTTTAAAAATATTTACAAAGGAGTGTTTTTCTGCTTGCGGTTTGACAAGCTGAAGTTGCTCAATAGAGAGATTAAAAGTATTATTTTCTAAAAGATTGAAAGTGTAATGCTTCAGGAATAGAGATAACAAGACTGCTTCCTCTTCTTCGGTTATGTACACAGGAGGTGTAATAACGGGTACAATCCGAGTTTCAGTATTCAGTGCAGGCAAGTCTGGATGGATTGGTGACTGGTGATGATGGGTATGGTGCTCAGTGCTCTCGCTGAACTGCAGCTTCCTTGGCCTCTTTGGTGAGGGTTCAGGTGATGACTGCAGGTTAGAGGGTCCTGCTGGGGCTGGTCCCCGTCTCTTGAATCGGATGGCGATTGGTGTATCGTCAGACTCATTCTCGGACTCCACTGCAGTTCCGACCTCAGCTGCAGGTTGGTCCGATTCCTCTGATAAATCGTATCTTGGGCAATATGGAGAGTCTGGCAAATCCTTCAACAACTGGGCTGCTCTCCCAGTGACTCCGACTCTCTTCTTGTCATGGTCCATGTGACCTAGCCTCTTGTTTGGGTGGAAAGGGTCAATGTTTCCCTTTGCCACTCCGATTTTCTCCAAAAGCCAACTAAGATGCGTTCCGAACGCCAACTTAGTTTTGAATTTCTTCTCACCTTCAAGCCATTCGACCTTGTTCACCTCGCGAACAAGTTGCCTGAAAATATAGTCCGCCCAATCAACTTCTTCTTCTTCTTGGATCAACGCACCCAACACCATGAATTTGGATGATGACAGTTGGTCATAGCTGCCTGCCATCCCCATCACTATCTTGTTTGTGATGTCCAAGGCAACTCGATAAATCCTTTTCAACTCATTCCTCTTCGCTGTAAACTTCAATTTCTCTGGGATGTTTTCGATTTTGATCGTCTTCCAGGTTTCAGCGGGTGATTGTTTAAGAGCTTCGACCGCCAAGCCGCGATGTTTCATCCCGAATACGGAACGGATCTTCTCTCGATCTATGGTGAAAGGGATTCCGCTGACTGAGCTGTTAATCCCGTGCTGAATCAGAGAGGCATTACGATAAAATTCGACGACATCTTCCTTGAACAAATTTTGCGGGTTGATGTCGAGAAACGGGTAGATACCGTTCAGCTTCATCGCCCGGATTAAGTTGAGCATATCGAAGTCCTCTAGATTTGCTTCCAATAAACCTTCGAAGTCGACGACCATGGAGAAGATGACTTGGTCCTTCACCGCCTTCAAGTTTGCTCCTTCAAGAGATGCCATTTCTGCAAAAAGGATTTTTGGATTTTTAGTGTATATTTTGCTCTGTAAATTCTAGGGTTCCTGTAGGCGTAAAGGGTAAAGTGAAAGGTTTTCTTCCTTATAAATAAGATGAAAAGACGTTTGGATTAGTGTATTATAAATTTAAACGGTGGTACGCCTTTTGATGTCCTTTTGAATTTCAAATTTGAATCGGTGGCCCCATTTAAAATTTGACGGTTGATTCTGATTGGCCACCGTAGAGGTTAATTAAATAGGCGTGTGACGCGTGTATTTAAAATTGCCACTTGGCTCATAAAATGTATATTTTAAATGCCTGTTTCGTTAGCCAAAATAATATTATAAATATGGCAGATATTAAAAAAATATAGAGGTCAGTTTAGAGGACTTAGCTGGTCTGATTTCGTTGACTGTTGACTGTTGACCACTCTGCAACAGGTGAGTTTGACTTCTCGCCTGGTATTCTGTATAGCTAAGTTGCTTCGTCTGGCCTTCGTCTTCTTGCCTGCATCAGCTTAGGCTGATTCTGAGGGTCCGTCCTTCCTTCAGTTTGCTTCAGTACTAGATTCCCAATCTAGTAATCCAAGGTCTCTGCTCAGCTCTAGGAATCTTTCTTCTGGCAAGGGTTTAGTGAAGATGTCAGCTATTTGGTAGTCTCATCGACTCTTTCAACTCTAACCCTTTTGTTAAGCACATGGTCTCGAATGAAATGGTGCTTAACGTCAATGTGCTTCGTCCTTGAGTGCAAAACCGGATTATTGGTTATTGCAATAGCACTATTGTTGTCACACCAAATAGGAACTTCGTTGGCAATAATATTATAGTCCCTTAACTGTTGTGCGATCCATAGAATCAGGCACAATGACTACTGCAGCTAGGTATTCGACTCAGTAGTGGATATGGAGTTAGAAACTCGCTTCTTGCTAAACCAGGATATCACCGGTTCCTAGGAATTGACACGTTCCACTAGTGCTCTTCCTATTGATTTTGCATCTGCGAAATCCGCATCCGAGTATCTGATAGCTCGAAGTTGTCATCCTTGGGATACCACACCCAACATTAATGGTAGACTTTAGGTATTTAATTATTCTCTTGGCCGCATCTAGGTGTGATTGCTTCGGCTTGAGGAATCTTGCACAAACTCCAACCGCATATGATATGTCCGGCACGCTTGCGGTGAGGTACGAAGAGATCCGATGAGTCCTCTCAGAGTGGTTGAGTCCACCGATATGCCTCGCCTGCCTCGCATCCGTGAGTACTTGTGCTCATTGGAATTCTTGCGGGCTTGGTGATTCCATTCCATATCTCTTGATAAGATCCTGGTATACTTTGCTTGGTTGATTAAAATTCCTTTTTCCATCTCGCTTAACTTGTAATCCGAGAAAGAAGTTAAGCTTTCCCATCATACTCATCTCAAATTCTCCTTGCATGAGGTTGGAGAATTTCTCGCATAGTTCGGATTGGTTGACCGAATATGATGTCATCCACATAAATCAACTATTAATATGTGGCCTTCGTGTTCCACTCGAATAGGGTCTTGTCCACTTTTCCTTTGCAAAATCCATTTTTCTCAAGAAACACAGACAGTGTTTCATACCATGCTCTCGGTGCTTGCTTGAGTCCATACAGAGCCTTCAATGACTTATAGACTTTGTCTCCTTTGACAAAACACGGGGTTGCTCTACATAGACTTCTTCTTCTAGGATTCCATTGAAACGCACTTTTCACATCCATCTGGTAGACTTCAAAGTCCTTGAATGCGATATGCGAGGAATAGTACGATGGCTTCTAATCTTGCAACAGGTGCATAAGTTTCATCAAAATCTATTCCCTCACACTGTGCATATCCTTTTGCTACGAGTCTGGCTTTATTCCTAACAACAGCTCCGTCTTCATCACTCTTGTTTTTATACACCCATTTGGTGCCAATAACTTTCTTGTGATCAGGTCTGTCTGTTAGTTCCCAAACTTTGTTCCTTTCCATCTGCTCCAATTCCTCTTGCATGGCATTAATCCATGAATAATCTTCCAAGGCTTGTTCTGTGGTCTTGGGTTCAATTTGTGACATGAAACATGAGAACATCGCCATTCCTGCTGGTAGAGTTGACTGTCTTGTCTTGACTCCATCAGTCAACTTTCCGATAATTTGCTGAATTGGATGATCCTTGAGCCATTTGGGGATCTCGTCCTCTTCTGGGTTTGTTCCCCCTGTTGGATTGCTCTGGTGGTTATCTGCATCAGCTGGATTCTGGTCCGCAACTGGATCAGCTACCGCCTTGTCATCTGCAGCTTGGTTCTGAACTGCAGATGAGTCTTTGTCCCCGGCTGGTCTTTCCGCAAAGAATCGGATCAGATAGGTTTGGTGATCCTGTCTGATCTGCAGTTGGGTCTTCATCAGCTGCAGTTGGGTCATCAGGCTGATCTGCAGGTGAGTCCACCATTCCAGTGTCATGTATGATGACTTCTTCAAGGGTTGCTGACTTGAGCTTGTTCTCAATTTGCTCAAGTTGTTTCCTATACTCAACAGTAGAACCATCAAAAACAACATGGGGTGTTTCTTCCACAACTAAGGTTCTTTTGTTAAAAACTCTATATGCCTTGCTTCTTTGGGAATATCCCATAAATAGACCATCATCAGTTTTAGCATCAAAGGCATTTAGCTGTGTTTTACCGTTGTTGTGGATGAAACACTTACAACCAAAAACATGAAAGTAAGCAACAGTAGGAGTTCTATTATTCCAAACCTCATAGGGAGTTTTGCCATGTCTCCCTACTATCATACTCTGCTACGGGTGTGGCAGGCTGTGTTGACAGCTTCAGCCCAGAACCTCTTGGGTAGGTTCGCTTCTGCAATCATGGACCTTGCTGTTTCCTTCAGGGTTCTGTTCCTTCTTTCAGCAACACCATTCTGCTGGGGCGTCCTGGCTGCAGAGAGCTCATGCTGGATCCCATTCTGATCGCTGAAATCAGTTATCGCCTTGTTGAGAAACTCTCCTCCTCTATCTGATCTGATCTTGATTATAGAGAGGGATTTCTCATTCTGGATCCTTCTCAGCAGCTCAGGTAGCTTGGTCAAGGTTTCACTTTTCTTGAATAGAAAAATGATCCAAGTGTACCTTGAATAATCATCTACAATCACAAGAGCATGCTTTCTGCCGCTCAAAGTCCTTGGCTTGATAGGACCAAATAGATCCATGTGGAGTAGATCTAAGATCCTTGTTGTGAGCGTTGTAGGCTGAATTGGCTTGAATGATGCCTTGGTCTGCTTTCCCTTCTGACATGCATCACAGAGTGCTTCCTTTTTGAATACTTCATTTGGAAGTCCTCTGACCAGCTTCTGAGAGCTAATCTTGTTGATGGCTTTGAAGTTCAGGTGACATAGTCTTTTGTGCCACAGCCATCCATTCTCAGCTACAGTCTTGGATAGAAAGCAGGAGTTAGGTGTTCCTGTGTTCCAATCAATCATGTATACATCTCTTCTTCGGAAACCTTGTAGCTTTATTTCTCCAGATAAGATGTCTATCACCATACACTTCAAGATGGTGAAGACTACTAGATTCTTCTCGTCACAGAACTGGCTTATGCTCAGGAGGTTGTACTTGAGCCCTTTGACATAATGGACTTTGGATATGACAATGTTTCCTCGGTGCAGCTCTCCAAAGCCTTTTGTCTGTCCTCTAGAGCTATCTCCAAAGGTTACATCGGGACCTCTTTCTTTGAAGTATTTGGTTAGCATCTTCTTGTTCCCGGTCATATGCCTCGAGCATCCAGAGTCTACAAACCACTCTTCACCTCCAAAATTTGAGCTTGAGGAGATGTGGTTGTAGTCCTTCCATCTTTTCTGCAATTAAACAAGCAGAGATTTAGGTACCCAAATTTGTGTGGGTCCTTTGGGGTTAGTTGGTTTCCCGGAGAATTGATTTCTCCTTGGATTATAGGAATTATTATTATAACCCTTATAAGGTGCCTGTGGTCGAGGTCTAAATCTCCTGGTTGGATTGTATACCGGGTATTCCTCAAAATAGTGTGGGCCATTTCTAAATCTAGGCTGAGACCATTTATTAAATCTTTGTGGTCTCCACACTTGTTCATTTTGGTAATTTGGATAACCTTGAGGTTTCCATCTGCCCCTCCCATTATGAAATCTATTTTTGGGGAGTTGTTGGTAATAGTGGGCATGTTGTCTGGACTGCTGCTTTTGCAGGCCATCGCTTAGTCGCTGTCTAGGTGGGTATCTGGTGTAACATTGCGGCTAGACGTTTGACTGTTGCTCGCTTTTTGAAAATCGGTTTATACACGTGCTCAAGATCGAGACCATTGTTTCTCCCTTGATAAACTTGGTTTCAGAACTAGAGGGAGTGTGAGAATCATATCCAAGGCCTGATTTGGTATATAATGACCTTTTATAGGTACACAATTCGCCCAGAGTTGAAGACGCCTTCAGGGAGGTTATTTCCTGCGCTGAGTTTTATTTATACGTGCCAGCTTAGTAAACTCAGCTTTGGCATGAGCAAGTGCAGCTGATTTTTCTTTAAGTAAGATATTTAGCCGGTCTATCTCAGCTGTATTGACACTTGCCTGGTTTTTAAAGTCAGCTGTAGTTGTCTCAACCTTATTTAAATCTAGGTGAGTTTTGAAATCATTTTTCACCGCCTATTCTCATCTTGCAGCTGAGTCTTCTCTGCTGATACAGCTTGGTGTGCAGATTTAAGTGTTTCAAAATCTTTGAATAACCGATTTACCGATTCATGTAAATCCATATCTTGCGACATGGCTGAGCTATTATTTGAACCGGTAGGTTTAGAGGTTACCTCTTCATCAGCTAAATTTGCCATCAGGCAATCATACTCGTCTTCATCAGAAAAGAAACCGCCGCTTGATTCGACATGCTCCTGGTCTTCTCCGATGAGAGCTTTTCTTCTGTCTTCCTTTCTGCCCACCTCCTTGTTGGTTTCGTCCTTCTTGAGCTCGGGACAATCCATTTGGATGTGTCCTATTTTGTGACAGTTGTAGCATTCAACTTTCCAACTTCCAGCCTTCTGGTTCCTTCTCGGATTCTCCTTGTAATTTTTCTTATACTTGGAGTAGTTATTTCTGAAATTGCTGAACCTTTGCATTATGAAAGCCATTTCTTCCTCAAAATCTAGTGGATTTGGAGGTTTCACATCAGATAAGCTCTTAGCAGGGGACTCGGCTGCAAATGCGATTCCCTTCTCTGCAGGCTCAGTTGAGGATGAGCTTGGAAGCTCGAACTCATAAGCCTTTAGATCAGAGAACAGCTCCTGAATTTTTATCTTATTCAGGTCTTTGGACTCTCTCATAGCTACAACCTTCATGCTCCATTCGGGATTTAGAGATCTGAGGACCTTTAGTGCCATTTCCCTGTTGCCATAGGTTTTGCCCAGGGAGTTGATCTCATTGATAATTTCAGTGAACCTTGTGTCCACTTGGTCTATTGATTCACCATTCTTCATTTTAAAGTTGTCGAACTTTTGGATAGCTATTGACAACTTGTTTTCCTTGATCAGCTCCATTCCTTCACACATTAGAGCTAATGTGTCCCAAATTTCTTTGGCATTCTTACAATTTTTGATCTTGACCATTGTGGATTTGTCAAGAGTTTGGTATAGCACATCTCTGGCCCTGTTGTCAAGATTGGCCAGCTTTCTCTCTTCGGGGGTCAGCTCCGTTCTCTTCTTAGGAATCTTTTCGGGCCTCCCAACTGCGATCTCCTCGGCTGTATTGTCCTTCTCGAAAATGAATGGACCGTCTTCAATGATGCACCACATGTCGTCATGGATTGAAGATAAATGTGCCTGCATTCTTATCTTCCATAGATCATACTCGTCAACTGAAAAGACAGGGAGTCTAGAGTGCATGTGTTCCATTATAACGTGAGAGATAAGATATATATCTAGTATAGATCTGGTTCGTGAGAAAAAAATGAACCAACCTCTCTGATACCACTTGTAGGTCACAAGTCGTCCAGGAACAAGTCTAGAGGGGGGGTGAATAGACTTGTTGAAACTCTTGAACTCTTTTTCGGAAGAGTGAGTTTCTTCAGCTGATAGTCAAACAAATGACTTGGAGTCGTTTGTTCTTGGATAAGTGCGGAAGTCAGCTGATGACGAATATAAATTAATCTTAATGAAACACTTAACAATGTATGCAGCAGTTAGAGTATGATGCAAGAAACAAGAATGACACAAGCGGTTATAGTGGTCTCAGAGGTGGGGTAATCCTCTACTAATCCACTTTTCTCCAAACCAGTTGGAGATGAATTCACTATAATTTTCAACCAGTGATAAATATTACGGTGATTCACAACACACTACAACGACTTCCAACCGGTGGAATTCCGTGCCGTTGTATACACACTTGATCGCCTTGCACCTCTTGATCCTCGATCCTCGGATGCCCTTACAGTCTCTTACTTCAACCAGTGAAGTACCCCGTACTCAAGATTTATAGACAAGAGTGTTTGTCTTCTCCAACTTAAGAGCTTCTTTAAGAATGAACTTCTAGATCTGCTCTTTTCACGATGCTATTTGATTGCTTGAGATTGCTTTGTTTGCTTTGATCGCTAGAGTATATGTTCGCACCGGTAGTTGCTCAGTTTCAAATCTCTGGATATATATAGATCACGATCTCTGAGCTTCTTCCTTGTAGCCGTTGCAAATCTGAACAAATCCATCCGTTGGAGGGAGACTTCATTGTTTAATCTTTCTGAACGTTGCAAGGCTGGATTCCCATTATTTAATTTTATCTTCCGACCGTTGTGAGGACTTCTGCATGTGAGCGCCGAATCTTTTGAATATAAAAGGATTAAAGTCTTCACGGTGGGTCAGGATGATTTAATTAAATCATATCTCTTGCGGGAATCACTCCAATTTGTCTCTTCACGTTGCATGTGAGCTTTCCGTAATATTTGACTTTTCAAACCATGCTGACGTGGACTTGGAGTACTAGGCTGTAGTTGGGTAGGTTGATGTGCAGCTTACATCTCTGCAGGTAGGTCCTCTCTACATTGCTTTGTTTGTGACTTGTCCGATCGTGTGACTTCCCGAGATACCTCACTGATCTGGTCAAACTTCTCGATAAATTTAGTTGACTGAGCTACTCGATCGAGTCGGTGTACTTCTCTGATGGACTAGGCTGTACTTTAGTACTTAGCCGATTTTCAGCCTAACTAACTTTGGCCTACAGAAGACACTCATTTGGTTCTTCTTTACATTTTGCCAATTTTATACTTAACATATTTTGGCCTATGGAAGATACTCATTTGGTTCTTCCTTACATTTTGCCAATTAATAAACATTTGATTTTAAATTAATGACATCATCAAAATCTAACAAGTATTCCTAACAATCACAAGTTCCAAAAACATATCAGAATCTCGGGTATTACATATATAATGATAACTTCATTTGCTTTTCATGCGTTGTCAGAGTTTTCCCAGTACATGATCTTCAAACTCTGGAGATATATATATATATATATATATATATATATATATATATATATATATATATATAGCCTACTGAAATATATCCATTGAGATAGATCCGTTGAGCAAAAGTCTGTTCCAACGGATGATGTGTTTGAATAAAACACGATCGGGATTTTGCGCTAGATTGAAGATCTCTGACGACTTAATATTTAAATACTTTATCCTTCATTATTTAAATATATCTTCTTAAACGGGATTTTGACTTTAGCGAATAGCAAAGATTCCTTCTTGTCCTGTTTGGATACTGTATGGAATGATAGTTGTATTGTCGTTTCGAGACAGCTTCCATACTTCGTCTTATGAGACTCCTTTGCTGTATGATAGATTCACTGTATGTTGTAACTACGAGAAGTCTTCGATACAGGTTAACACCTTTGAACAGCTTTTCGATATAGATGTTTGCTATATGCTGGATTGGCACATTGTCAAAACATTCTGTCAAAACTTTCGATACAGGGATTGTTTATCCCGACAATTTCGATATAGGGATTGTTATCCCTACAATTTGCCCATTTTTGATAATTTGCCAAATCCTTCCAAGTCTTCCTTTTAAAACCTTATGATGTTATCCAAACATCTTTGATGATGCCAAAACTTTGACACTTAGCATCTTGAAGGAGGGCAGACTTCTTGGTCTTCTGTTCGAATGTTCTGGCCTTCAGCAATTTGCCTAATACTAAGAACTGCTCGCAGGCAAGTTCAGCTTTTTATCGAAAGATTATTATAGCTTTAAACTTATGATTGGCGTGCAGGCATAATCTTACATTGTATTCTAGATACATACAACTTAAACTATGAACTGTTCGCAGACAATTTCTTACAGCTTATGTATTAAAAGAAGTTTCATATTTGTATACAGCAAGGATAAATTAAGTGTTTGTAAACATACAAGAACACAGTAGATTACGAGTTGTAATCTTTCAAGACAGGCAAATATTTTATTGATATTGAAACAAAGAGTACAATATTTTGCTGTTTTGAAAATAAAATTACAAAAAAAATAATACAAGAAGGAATTCAACTCCTGTAATCTAAGTGTCTCCATGGCCTTTTGGGGTCATTCTTGGTATTTTTCCACCAGTTCTGATGAGCGTCCCTGTCTCGATTCAGATATAAGGCTCGTCCTTCATACGACTTATCGAAGACTAGGATCCAATCTTCTGGATGGGTAACCAAGTCACCTTGTCTATGCTTAGACTTCATCTGCTGCTGTAGCGGGAGCGTTCCTTGTTCCAATCTTTTCTTAAACTCCTCTGCGGCTTCCTGTACCATCCTGCATCTATTGAATAATGAGGATTCCCTGATAAGAACAACAAAGTGTCTTAGCAGTTCATTCCTCCTCCAGTTTTTGATTTCTTCTGCAGTGGGCCGTCGGTCAGCCGGGAGGTTCATAGCTTGCGGTTTTTGAACTAGGTTCTTCCAAGGATACTTAGGTTCCTCGAATTCTGGTCGATCTCTCTGTATCCTAACATTTGGAGATGAAATACAGGCTATATCAGCAGTGATGCTGTCTTCAAAAGGAGATATGTAACACCCCCAAAACTGATCGGGAATATTACAGCGTTGTGGGCCCCACATCGGAACCCACAAGGCAAAAATCATTTTCGCAAACGTTTAAAAATGCCAAAAGGCCAATGACGATAATGTTTAAAATACTCAAACATTTTTCAAAACCTTATTCCCAATTACCGTCAGGAATTACCATTTGAAAGCACAAGGCAAATACGCCAAAAGGACATTTAGAAAGTAAACACGAGTTGGAAAAATACTGAAAGCCATTATAGAATTACACACGCAGCGAATAGAGACATAATTAAATACATTTGCAGCGGAAATAAAAAAAACAGAAAGAACACTCGAATCCGAATAACCACGCCCTAGCCAGTATCACCGGAAAGCTCATCCCTTCACGACCGCTACTAGATCGAACTCCAAGTACCTAAAAGATAAAGCCCACGGCGGGGTCAGCCATAATACTCAACAATGATAACGATCACATCACAAAAACAATACATATCAATGTAATTGCAAGGTAAGAATATTTCCAATGTAATCTTACCGACATAACCTTACCAACCTATCACAATCCATATCAAATCAATCCTTACCATAATCTACATCTCACGTTCTTAAGTGACGAATGAATTCAAAAGTAACCATATGTACTTCCGAAACGATACCAAGATCCTCAAACATAAACATATCTTCCAATACGGAATAATCTGACCAAGTCCGATCCTGTCCGCTGGATCGCACAATCGGATCCCAATCCTGATAAAACCGATATCACACGGCATATCTGTAAACCAACTGTCCTGAGACAATGGCAAGTCCCGGATATCAATACAGGCATGAATGCTCACACAATCAATAATGATAAACAATCAATGCATCAAAACGGGAATAAAAACGACATGATAACTCCACACAAGATCGACAAAGGATCAACCACGAACGAGAATACCATGATGTGACTCCAACAAGATCAGTGACGGATCAACAACCGGGAATACCAGCAATACGGTAAACTCCAATGTGATCAATAAGGATCAACAACCGAGTATACCAAAGATATGGTAAACTCTGACAAGATCAATAAAGGGTCAACAACCGAGAATACCAACGACACGGTAAACTCCAATAAGATCAATGAAGAGACGATAATCGAGAATACCGACGAAACGGTAAACTCCAACAAGAATAATAAGGGATCACAACCGAGGATACTGACGACACGGTAAACTACAACAGGAATCAATCAATGACCAACAACCGAGAATACCAACGGTAAGGCAACTCCCAACGGAATCAATAAGAATCAATAACGACGAGATTACCAAAGATAGGGGAACTCCAAACGAGATTAATAAAGGGTCGATGACAAACGAGTTGACCATCGATATGGTAGCCCCAAATGGGATCAGAAAAGGGTCAACGGGGATAGATACACAATAGAATGAAATCGTCAACTATATATGAATCATATATGCGGGATTTCAAAGACAACCCGACTATTGAACATGTCCGATTATACATGGACTATGAACGACCAATCAACAAGACTCAAGATGGACGTCACTATACGCCCGATCCGGACATGTGTCCGTGTACAAGTCAGCCACGGGTATTGATCAAATACATATCTCGTCTCGTACCTAATCAGCCTCACGAAGTACGTCTCGTGTGCACGGTTCAATATGAGGTCAAAACCAACATATGCTACACGTGCCCATCCCGAAAATCCTACACATGAATGATCAGAATGTATCTGACTCCAGATATGCCATGATACAACAAGACAACAAATCTTGAAGAACGCACATCCAACAAGGATCAGAAGACTTTCAAGAGAACAACAATAACTCGATCATGAAGACCGACACGAAAACAATATCGTATTCCGTCAGACAACAGTTCACAGCATGCTCAACAATGCATATAATAATAGCACATAAACTCCCAAGGCAGCAGCCAAGGGTCACGGAAGCATCTACTCAGGAATACTCCGGACAATATCACATAAACTCCCAAGGCAACAGTCAAGGGTCACAGAAGTATCTACTCAGGAATACTCCGGACATAGGTGCTATTTAGGTATTATCCCCTAACATATTTCCATACGGGTACCATACAGGTTTTATTCACAACACATTGGCCCCATATATTACAGCTCAAAGAAAGAGCACATCACAAAATGTAACAAACAATGGTGCACACTCACCACATGAAATATCAACACACACATGAAATAATGCAACAGGATGATTATCATAATCTAATAATATTAATTTACCTCAAGTTGGATACGCTAACCTTTCCACGACCAACATCCCTGAACGAATACACGGTTATCCAAATAATACAAAATGAAGTACAATCCATAACTAATACCAACCCACCTCCTCGAGTTCAATGTCGGCATGATAACTAACCTTGATATCTAATCTCTCACACAATAGACCAAACATGATTCACGTTTCCACTTCCACTAGACATCTGTAAAATCATATACATTATGATCTATCTTAGTCCAAGCATAATATACTATCATCCCGACAATTCATATTCCGTGATACCATTGCTATATGAATCATAAATGAAATGAAAACGAAATCATTTACTAACATTATGAACTGAGCAACTATAACTTGCCTTGATACCGATATGACGAAGTTTTGACCAATCCCGTCATCTTCATCTACAAGCTCCACCAGCCCCGACCAAGGTGTTTCATGTGTCCTCCAATTCCAATCGCAGCACAAGGATTAATTACCAACAATCACTTAACACAACCTAATGCAATAATAAATTAACGATACGTTCGATAACAATCGACACAATTGATATAACCAACCAATCAAACTCAACGGTTCAACGACATTTCGATCATACGAAACCAAACCATATCCACTCTTAACAATACAAACACAAGCCGAAATTCGATAATTAATAATTCTAACAATGTCTTCAACATTCTTGGTTCCGACTTCAATTGTAATTGTGGATTAACATGGCTCATCTTTGTAAATTTATTGTAATAAAATTACCGGTTATAATCACGAATAATCATAGGCCAAAATTAACTGTAATCCTTCCCAATTCCATAAAATCATGACATGTATAATTCAAGTGTTCTTCAAGAATATGAATCAATCCATAATCATGTTTGTAGCCAACAAAACAACGTGATTCGGTGGGTTCTATCATCTAACCCATCATTTAATTCTTAATCCAAGGTATTTATCATCATGTTCCTTAACATACGATTCATACAACCTCAAGAATCACAACAACAACACTGTAACCATCATCATACGAGGAAGACATCAACAACAACATCAAAATCCGAAATAGAAGAGAGGGATTATCAAACATACCTCTTGAAGATGAATAATACCATCAAACACTTGAAGAATCATTAACATCTCATATCTAAGCCTCAAATCCATGCTCCCAAGCTCATAACCAAGTTAAAAGTGTCTAGAACACACTTATAAGTGAAAGACGGATATGGAGAGGAACATCTCTTTGGTTCGTGAGGGAAATGAAAGTCCACACTTCATTTTATAAACTGCTTTGTTCATACATACATTATCACTCAAAGTTAACGTGGCTACACATCCAACTTAGCGTACGTAACATCATTTCAGAACTCACTGACCTGTTTCGTTCACTTGCTTACGTATGTAATCCTTTCTCCGTAGCGTACGTAATATAGCCGTTGAGTTGCTACAATATTTTACTTGTTTACGTACGTAATGCTCGAAGTTGACTCGCTCGCGCCGAAAGCTGCCGACACCGGGCCCACCTGCCGACCACGGCTTGATCCTGTCCGATTCCCATCTTAACGTACGTTATGTACCCAACTTAACATACGTTAAGCTTGCTTAGTTACGTACGTAAGGTTCATCACTTAACGTACATAATGGCTTTCATATTTGGCCATTTCCACATGTTCTTGGTCGTCTCGATATACTGAATACGTACACGTGACATACTGAATACATATGCTCATTCCGATACCATTCCCGTACGATACAGCTGATGCATGATATCCTTAAACACAACTGTCGACCAAGTACGGAAATTGTACAAATACTCATACAGTATATCCGACATCAAAAAACACACCAAGCATGTAATATCCTAGAATTAAAATAACCTCGATAGACATACTGGCACGGCTGTCACAGTTCCCAAAATTATCCACCCATACTGTGTCGGTCCCACTCTGTACAGTACAACTCAGATAAAATAATGCGGAAAATCGTAGCGAAATTCTAGGATATTACAAGCTATCATTTCCTTCTCTTGCTCCAGCCTTGTTCTCCTAGCAGCTTCCCTCGCTTCTTCCCCCTTTTTGGCGTCATCAAGGTATGACACCTTCTCATCAAGGTGTTCCAGGATTTGCATAGCAGCATCCTGTTTCGTCTCAAAATTTGTCATCTTCTCAACAAGGGAGGTGAGCACCTATGACATATCTTGAATTTTCTTGTCGTGGGCTCGGAGCTGCGAACCGGATTCGATAAGAGCTGATGCTATCTTGGCCTCAGACAAACGTAGCTTAGATTGTTCTTCTCTCAGGATATGCTCCTGTATTTCTTGCAATTGGCTTAGGGCCTGCTTGAAGACTGATGGCAATATTCTGAAGGCTTCTTCCACTTGGGAGACTTCGTGCCTTAGACCTGTCATCTCTTCAACGGATGATTGATGCATTCAATCAATAGCTTTTTCGACAGAATACAGGGCGCTGACGGCGTCCTGGATGAAAACAGTTTGAAGGCCAAAAGCATGTAATCGCTCTTTCCTTGTGGCAGTCCTTGGAGAGTCTGGTTGGGCGAAATATTCAACTCCATTCAACCATCTCAAGTTCACATTGGGATGTGAATTGAGTTGGACATCCTCAGGTTTTATACCATCATTGGATTACATGACAGTTGAGGTTTCAGGAGCATCTGAGGCAGGCTCGGCAATAGGGGTTGATGATTTCTCTTGTTCAGCAGTAGGTTCTGAAGATAAAGGTACAGAAGGGACTGATTCCTCCTGTTGTCTCTCAGCTTTCGCCTGCTCCTGCAGAGGGACTGGTTCCTCATGCGGGATGGCATTGGATTCTTCTTCGGCTTGGGTGGCGACAAGTTCGGTTGCTTGTTGGGTAGCCGGTTGTTCCTCTGCGACAGGCTCAGGTGCCTATTGCGAAACAGATTGTTCCTCCGTGACATGAGGGACTAAATCCTCATTGTCGGGAACAGAGTCTTGTTGATGGGGACGAGATTGGTGTTGACTAGAAGTTCCTGCTCCCATCTGAGATTCATATTCCTCGCGACTCATTCTTATACCAGCCTGAAGGGCATCATCAACATCGTCCGAGTCGGGATCTGATTTTGGACTTTCGGGAGCTTGACTGCCAGATTTAGCTTTTCCTTTCTGACGGGCATCTGATTTGTCCATCACGTGGCTAGTGATCAACTCTTTGTAGATTAGGTTGTCCCATTGGATCAGGACTTCAACATCTAGTGAGTCTGTCACTTCCAACATAAATCGTTCTTCTTCGCACCAATCGCTCCAGTTGTATAGTTTGCTGTATGGAGCGAGCCTGTAGGCTTTCCATTGTACAAAGTGATCATAAGCTTGGTCTATCTGCACAGAGAGAAAAGTCTTATTGATAATGTTGTCTGGGGAGGGACTGCGTACAGTGCCTGCGATCAGAGTTCTTTGGTTGAAAATGGTAGGCCTGACGCTTCTTAAGTATATCCGTGAATTGATTTTCTTCGCCTCTGCGGATTGCGGAATTCCGCATTTCGTCAAAATATAATTCAAGAGCAAACCAAAGGATTTCTTCTGTGAGGCAGGCTTAGAAACTTCTTCCTGCAACCGTTTGAGGATTATTTGACACCAGTTGACCTTCTCACATGTCATTATTGCAACCATTATTCTGAACCTGAGATTTGTGCACATCTCGAAAGCACCTGTTCTATTCTCAATAACACGACAACAGAAATCGTGTAAATAAACAAAAGGTAAACAGAAAAGTTTCTTATGGCAAGAGGTGTGAACTGATTCCACCGATGCTGAACCGGTGAATAACCCATAGTATTCGGTCAAGAGTTCTTGGGACCCAAAGGTCTCAAGATCTTCCATTGTCAGGCCATCAGCAGGAAGCCTGTAGATATTCTGAAGTAGCTCTAGGTCAACACGGATCTCGACTCTGTGAATGACAGTGGTGATGTTAGCAAATTGTCCTCCCTGAGCCAGAGAAAGAAAACGAACAGCAGCATTGAGGTAGAATTCCTCAACCAGATGAACATCAAATCGTTCAGCAGTGTGGCTGCCAAAGCGATAAAGGCCTTGCTGACGTATCCTCGTAATAACGTATTCCATCGATTCGACGTCATCACCTGCGGTATGAACACGTTCAAGTACGACAGATCTGGAAAAGATCCGTCCATCGATGATGTTGGATGATTTCTTGAGAGAGATGGAAGAGGTCTGAGAAGATGCCATTGATGATTCTCGAAGAAAAGTTAAAAAGGATTCAAAGAGAAAGCAGTAAACACAAAAAGTTTTGTAGGCTGTATGCTCAAGAACTCTTACAATATGCAGAAAGCGTAAAGAGTCTCAAATGGCATTTACAGTTCTTTTATAGTGGGCGGCGAAGAAGGGTTTTCAGAGACTGAACGGTCAGATTTAAGGTATGGGAACCGATGTTTAAAATGGACGATCATGATGGACTGAGTGTAACCGGTACAACTTATCCATCTATTTTAAAATAGGAGCGGGTCCCACTTCTGACATATCAAATTACCCTTATTGCCCGAAACGGCGGTGTACAATTAATAAAAAATTTGAAACATCGCGGCTTTGAAGATACCGATGTCCAGATGTCGTGTAAAGCATTTAATGCAAAAACTTTTAATTATGACAGGGCTCGTGGACATAACGATCGTTTTAAAATAACTAATATGATAATTGATTTCCCATAGAGTGTGATGTATCCGCGAAAATACAGTTCCTCCTTAAAAGGTACATACGGGTTTCAATTCGATACAGCAGCTTTCGGATGACTGCTGTATTCTTGGGCGTACTGTATTCCCCCTTAGTTATTGTACGCGTCAGCTGTAGGATAATTCATATCGCTTTGTTCCTACAGTGCTGTTCTGATGGTCTGAATGTACAAATAACTAACGGTGGATACTGTATTCTTGGGTCTTACAGCATTCCTCCTCAATTTGCTGAGTAAAAGCATTAAAAACTTACAGGGAGTTAGGCTGTAGCAATCCCAATTCATGTCGGAGCATTCAGAATCTTGCTGTGTCGAGAGGTTTGGTAAATATGTCGGCCAACTGGATATCTGTATGAACTTTTTCTAGCCGAACATCCTTGTTCTCAACATGATTCCTAATGAAATGATGCTTCATGTTGATATTTTTGGTGCGCGAGTGCAATACAGGGTTGTGAGTGATAGCAATTGCACTCATGCTATCGCACATAATCGGCATCTCTTTGGCTTCAATTCCATAGTCTGGCAGTTGTTGTTGCATCCAAAGGATCTGCATACAGCAACTATCAGCAGCATAGTATTCTGATTCAGCTGTTGAAAGCGAGTTTGCCAATTGTTTCTTACTAAACCAAGACACAAGTCTAGGTCTAAGAAAGTGACAAGTATCGCTTGTACTTTTCCTATCTAGCTTGAAACCTCTGAGATCCGAGTCGCTGTAGCCAACTAAATCGAATCCGCCTTCTTTAGGATATCACAGTCCTACATCGACTGTTCCTTTGATGTATTTTACGATTCATACTAAGTTCTCCCATCATACTCATTTCAAATTTACTTTTCATGAGATGAGAGAACTTTTGACATAAAGCAAGGTTAGTTGAACCAAATATTATATCGTCTACATATATTTGAACCATTAGAAGGTCATCACCTTCCTGTATTTTGAATAAGGTCTTGTTCATAGCACCTTTCTCGAAACCATTATCGGTTAGATACTGGGACAGAGTCTCATACCATGCTCTAGGGGCTTGATTAAGTCCATACAGTGCTTTCCTTAGCCTGTATACTAGGTCTTCGCCTTCTGGATTGACAAACCCTGGTGGTTGTTCAACATATACTTCCTCAGCAAGGTCTCCATTCAGGAATGCACTTTTGATGTCCATTTGGTATACAATGAAGCTTTTATGGGCGGCAAAGGCTAAAAATATCCTTATGGCTTCTAGTCTGGCTACAGGGGCAAATGTCTCATCGTAGTCTATGCCTTCTTCCTGTCCGTAGCCTTGGGCGACTAGTCGGAATTTATTCCTGATAATGAGTCCATTTCTATCCTTCTTGTTTCTAAATACCCATTTGGTTCCAATTACTGATTGATGCGTAGGTCTGGGTACAAGATACCATACGTTGTTTCTTTCGAAACCGTTAAGCTCTTCTTCCATAGATGTGATCCAATGAGAATTGTTGAGAGCTTCTTTGGTAGAAACAGGTTCGGATTGGGTTAAGAATACAGCAATGGTGCACATATTAAGTCTTCTAAGCTCGGATAGAGAGTTCCATCCAAGTAATGGAGATATCTCTGACTCGGGGTCTTCTTGCGCACATAGTACATTTCCTTGTGTACTCTGTATTCTCCTATGGCTAGAAACACCAGCATCAATGTTTTCAATGATCAGCTCTTGCGGGTGATCTCTCAACCATCTTCTGTCGGGTTCTAGTTCGGGGTCCTGTACTGTATCTTGAGTTACTATAGTTTTGGCTTCAGCTTGTACAGCACCGCCTTCATCTACGTCAGATCTTACAGCTGCGGGGTTGATTTCTAGGTCTACGACAGGTTCTAATGGATTTGGTGGATCTATGATGGAAAGTTGTTGGATGTTCTGAGAAATGTATTCTACTCCTGTAGGATCATGGTGAGGTTCATCGAACACTACATGAACTGATTCCTCAATTGTTAGTGTAAAGCCCAAAAATTTCGAATCTCAAATTTTCGCCTAAATTCAAAATTTCCCTATACTTTGTAATAATTCATTTTTAAACCTTAACCTATATACTATATGGTATAATTAAATTAAGAAATTAGTAACCTAAGTCTATGTTTAAATTAAATAATTGTACACCAAAGAAACTTTCATAAATGATAATCTATCACACGTTTCAAATCAATGTTAATAACTGAAAATTTGTCATTAAACTCCATAAATTTCGGCCACTACTCACCCTACCATAACCGATCCATTATACTCAATCAAACACAATTATGATCATTTACTACCTTCCTTTTATGCAGCCTGCTCCTCTTCCTTAATAACGTGAGTTCTTGTCCCTCTCCCATTCCTATCATTCGACCAAAACCAAAAACACACACATACAAGGCTGCTACTATTTTTCTCTATCAAAGATCAAAGTTCTTTCTTTGTCAAGTATCGAGGTCGTGTAATCGTGAACCCTTGGTGCTTGTTGTTAGGATCGTGATTAGGGTTTGATTCGTGAGGGTTCCGTTCTTGTTCTCTCCTTTATTCGATTCATCATAAGGTATCTCTAATCGATCTTGTACCTTTTCTCTATTCGACACATGATTTCATATATAATCTAAATATATATAAACTTGAAATCTAATCTGTATACATACTAAACAAAGATCTGATCTATTCTATTCGAATTATATGTTAAAACGTATATAGAAGATCACATAAAATCATAACGGTATTGGATGTTTCGATATGTAAATACCAAATCAAATCAACTTATATTTCTGATCTGATTCGACTCCTTATTAATTCGACCCTAAACCTGATCTATTCGACCTTATATGATCTCTAATACGTACCTTAAAAATATGATATAGAACCCTAAGTGTTTATGAGAAACATATGCATTGATATTAGAGAACTAGAGCTTGTTTAGTATGATTTCATGTGTTTACTTGGCTCGTATATTCTGTGTTATGTGTGTGTGTCGTGTGTATGATCATCAAAGGATGGAAACATGTGGGTTAATATATTAATTAAACCAGGTCTTGTGATATATATAGGTCTCGTGTGCGTTTCTGTAAGTAAAACATGTTAAAGATGGTCTAAAACGGATTTCTGCAGGAGACAGTTTTGAAAAGCTGAATATGTGTGCGTTATAGCTCGAGTTCCATAAGGATTTAACTCTGTACTTTTGCATAAAAACTTAGTTTAATGTCTTATTTAAGTTTTCCAATTGGTTTGAAGGGAATTGGAGTTGTATTGGTCATGCTTTTGAATTTTACGGGGTCATATGTCAAAATCTGAGTTTTAAGAATTTAAATTCAGTCTGGTTTCACGATTTTTCATTTGGAAACTATAAGGAGTTATGACTTGCCAATTTACAGGAGTTATATTTCGCATGTTTTCTAAGTTCTGGAATTTTTGTGAATTTTTCGAAAGTGTTTTGATATGCCTTTGTAATGTATACCTTCTGGGTATTTCAGCAGTTTACTTTCTGGACAGTCGTGTAAAGAGTGATTTTTATTGTGTGCTTGTAATAATGAATAAAATCTGAGAAAATTCAAGTAGACTCCTAAGATATATATGCTTCAGTGGTAATTTTTATGAATTTTTACATTGACATCTGGTGTGGTGTTAAAGTTCATAAAATGAAGGCTAAAACATAGTAAAACTAGAATTTTGTGAGAAGATTAAGATTGTTGTGATTTTAATACCATTTAATATACTTGAACCCTAAAATGCATTTGAACATTAATTATGATACAATCGGTCATATGTTAACCTAATTCCAATAACGAAACTCTAATCCCATTAATAAATGGTTTCAAGTAATTAAGAATCCGTTATGACATTATGAGCTAATAAGCATAAAATGAACTTAATTTGTGTAGATTCGCTGAAGAAGGAGTAAACTCTAATATTTATATCTTCTAACGTGTTTTGCATTTTGCGGTTGGAGGTACGGATATTCTTGATACCCCCTTTTCTCTACCATTGTATCGGTTGTTTTGTTTGTTTTGATATTCGTACAAATATTCTTGAACCTTTGATATGATACATTTGATATGAACCTTTGATATGAACTTTCATATGATATGCCATTTGAACCCTTCAGTTTGATACTCGAGCCAAGTTCGTTTCCTAGCCATGAAGGTAACATGGCCATGTCATTGATGCACCAATGGCATGACTCTAGTGTGGTTGAGTAATGTTCCACACCGTCCCATTTTGATACGATATGTGCACTTTACATTTGTTATGGCCAATATGATTTGTTCGGGGGCGTATGGATGCATCCTAGGTTCGATTAGTATTTGATTGGATATGACTTGATTATGATATGATATGTTCGGTGATTGACGCTTGTGTGCAATACACGTCTTTCACATGTTCGGGAGTTAGCTACTCCATGGTTACTATGATATTTGATTTGATTTATGTTCGGGCTCGTGGTAGATTACTGACTTTTCCTTACTTTTGATATCCATTTGTTTATACTTCATGCTTTTCCCAATGCACCGTACTTTATATGTTCGTTCCTTATCTTTTGGTTTTGTTTATACATATCTGTTCACAGGGCTTTTTAAGCTCAGCCGCATTTTCCTTTTTCCTGCGGCAGGTATCTAAGCTAGGAGCTGGGGTTGCTTTGGGGTTGAGAGTTGAGCTTGTGGAGACTTTACCCTAGTCATCTTAGATTTATTTTGTTATTGTTATGACATTGTATAGACTTGGAAGATTTGTTATTCATCCCTTTGGAATATTTCTTTTCGTTGAACTTATGTTTTGGTTTAAGTCACTTCGACTTAACTCCTTTTGATTATTTATGTTTAAGACTTCCGCTTGCGTTTAATTATGTATGTTCTGATATGCCACCATAATGTGATACTTCTATCCTTGTCGGGTTGGGGTGTTACAATTATGGTATCGGAGCAAGGTTCAACCTGTAGAGATTAGGCTATGACCTGTGAGGATTGGGTAGACATTAGGTTTCCTTCTGCGTATTTTCCTTTCATACTTCATCTTTATTTGACCTTACAAATCGTTTTGATGATCATTCAGATGGTGTATACGCGTAGAAATCCTAATGGGGATGATATCCCTGACTTCGAGGCCATGATAGCCGCTGCTTTGGCTAATGCTCGCCCGAATCTCTCTGCTGAATTGAGGACCAGAATCGTCGATGACATCAGAAATGGTGCTGGTTCGTCGGGTGGCGGTGCTCCACCTATCAGGATGCATGGTTGGATTGAAAAGTTCACTAAGCTTAAGCCTCTTTCTTTCTGATCTGCTGCCACACCCACAGAGGCAGAAGATTGGATCACACATATGGAGAAGTTGTTCAAAGTCTTGGGTTGTGGTGATGAATACAAGACGCGTTTGGCTACCTTCAAGTTGGAAGGTGATGCATTGAATTGGTGGAAGGCCTATGTTCTGGCTAAGGGAGAGAACTTTGCTGACACTTGTGCATGGAATACTTTCCGTGACATCTTCTATAAGCAGTACTTTCCTTTCTCCGAGCAGCAAAGGTATGAGCGCGAATATGGGGCTATTCATCAGTTGGATCGGGAATCGTCTGGAGAGTATATGCAGAGGTTTCTGAGGTAAGCTAGTTTTGTTGGACCGATTGCGGGTGATGCTCATAGGTAGGCTAGGCACTTTAAGTAGGGGCTGAAGAAGTGGATATTAGACCGGATCGTGAATACTGATTACACCGATGTTGCACTAGTAGCGGACGCGGCCCGCAATATTGAGTTACTTCATGCTGATAGGGGTTCGAACAAGAGGGACAGGGATGGTGATCGTATTAACTACAGGGGTCGTCAGGACTAGGGTCATGAGCATAGGGGTCGTCAGGACCAGGGTGTTGAGCACAGGGGTCACCAGGATCGGGGTTTTGATCAGAGGCGACACGAGTACAGGGGTCAGGATCAAAGGGTTACTGGTAGGAATGGGAATGACCGTCAGGGTTATGGAAACAACAACCAGCGTCAGTACAGGGATCAGTCGACTCGAGGTTCTCAGCAGGGTCGTTCTTCAGGTTCTTTGGGTCAGAGGAGGCCTACTGAGACCTTACCTCCTCCACCTCTCTGTGCTACTTGCGGGAAGCCTCACCCGGGCATTTGTCACAAAGCTACTGGACGATGTTTCACTTGCGGGTCCACTAATCACAAGGTGAGGGATTGTCCCTAGGAGAAACGGATTACATCAGTGAACTCCACTAAGCCAGCTCCTACTATGGGTCGTGTTTATGCTACGACGCGTGATCAGGCAGCAAACTTATCAGGTACTATTACTGGTTTTCTTTACATTGGTGATCGTACAGTTTTTGCATTATTTGATACCGGTGCCACACACTCCATTATATCTGTTGCATTTGCCAAGAAACTTAATATGACCCCAACACCACTAACAAATCGTATATCCATCTCAACACCAATGAAAAACCATGTACTCATTGAACATGAATATGTGAATTGTCCCTTATAGTTTGATGACCGCATTCGTCTGGCAAATTTACTACTTATTGATATGATCGATTTTGATGTGATTTTGGGCATGGATTGGTTGGCTTCGCATAGAGCTACCATTGATTGCCATGCCAGAAATATGATTTTCGGCAACTTGCATCAGCCTGATTTTATTTATCATGGTTCTCAACCTCTTAAATCTGTTAAAATTATTTCTGCCATGAAGGCACGAACCTTGATTTCCCATGGTTGCCAAGGTTTTCTGGCTTCTATTAAAGATACATCTTTGAAGAGTCCTAGTATCGAAAGTCTTCCTGTCGTACGAGAGTTTTCCGACATTTTCCCCAACGAACTTCCTGGTATACCTCCTGCTAGGGAAGTTGAGTTTGGCATTGAGTTGATCCCAGGTGCTGAACCTATTTCCAAAGCTCCGTACCGTATGGCTCCCTTAGAGTTGAAGGAGTTGAAGGAACAGTTACAGGAACTCTTGGATAATGGTTTCATCCGACCCAGTGTCTCTCCTTGGGGTGCACCTGTTTTGTTTGCTAAGAAGAAGGATGGAAGTATGCGACTGTGTATCGATTATTGTGAGCTTAACCGTATCACTATCCGTAATCGTTATCCTCTTCTGCATATAGATGATTTGTTTGATCAATTGAAAGGGGCTAAGTTCTTTTCAAAGATCGATCTGAGGTCCGGTTATCACCAATTACATGTGAAGGAGCAAGATGTTCCTAAGACCGCGTTCCGTACCCGATATGGTCACTACGAGTTTTTGGTTATGCCCTTCGGTTTGACAAACGCTCCCGCTGTATTTATGGATCTTATGAATCGCGTATTCCACGAGTATCTCGACAAGTTCATTATTGTTTTCATCGACGACATTCTTGTTTATTCCAAGACTGAAGGAGATCATGAACAACATCTCCGGATTGTTTTGGAGACTCTTCGGCAGCAGAAGTTGTATGCCAAGTTGTCGAAGTGTGAGTTTTGGCTAAAGCAAGTTGCATTCCTTGGTCATATTGTATCCGCAGATGGAATCACCATGGATCCATATAAGGTTGAGGCTATCACCAAGTGGCTGAGACCTACTACTGTGATTGAGGTTAGGAGTTTTCTGGGACTTGCTGGCTACTATCGACGTTTTGTCGAGGGTTTCTCACAGTTGGCGTTACCTTTGACGCAACTGATGAGGAAGGGTGAGAAGTTTGTTTGGATGGAGGAACGTGAGCAGAGTTTCGAAGAGTTGAAACAGAGATTGATGTCGGCTCCTATTTTGACTCTTCCATCTGGTTCTGGGGGCTATCAGATTTATAGTGACGCGTCGAAGAAGGGTTTAGGCTGTGTCCTTATGCAGCACGGTAAGGTGATTGCTTATGCTTCGAGGCAATTAAAACCTTATGAAGAGAATTATCTTACTCATGATCTAGAGTTGGCTGCGGTGGTTTTTGCTTTGAAGATTTGGAGACACTACCTGTATGGCGAATCGTGTGATATCTTTACTGACCACAAGAGTCTCAAGTATATCTTCACCCAGAAGGAACTTAACATGAGACAAAGAATGTGGTTGGAACTCCTTAAGGATTATGATGCGAATATTCAATACCATCCGGGTAAGGCGAATGTTGTTGCTGATGCGCTTAGCCGGAAGTCTGGTATGATTGCTAATTTAAAGATTGAGCCAAGGGTTCTTCATGATTTTGAACTTTTGGATGTTGAACTTTGTGTACGAGGTTATGACGGATATTAGGCTAGTATGAAGATAGAATCCAATCTTATACTACGGATTAAGGAAGCTCAAAAATATGATGGTGATCTTTGGGC
The DNA here is from genome assembly GCA_033398695.1 of Orobanche coerulescens. Lineage (NCBI taxonomy): Eukaryota > Viridiplantae > Streptophyta > Magnoliopsida > Lamiales > Orobanchaceae > Orobanche > Orobanche coerulescens. Next base: position 127,044,249 of record CM065802.1, on the reverse strand, counting down.
TGTGGTTCAGAATGTTCAGGAGGGTAAGCAGTCGGAGTTCAGGGTAGATGACTCTGGTGTGGTATGGTTTGAAAATCGACTTTGTGTTCCTAACGATCCTGAGTTGCATGAGGCTGTGTTGTCAGAAGCCCATAGTTCCCCATTCACTATCCATCCTGGTTCTACCAAGATGTACAGGGATCTTAAGCAACACTTTTGGTGGAACGGCATGAAACAGGATGTAGCCTTGTATGTTGCTAGGTGTATGACTTGCCAGCAGGTCAAAATCGAACATCCGAGGGCTAGTGGTTTGCAACAACCGTTAGATATCCCTACTTGGAAGTGGGATGAGATTTCCATGGACTTTGTTACTAGTTTACCTCTTACTCGGAAAAGACATGATGCAATTTGGGTAGTCGTCGATCGTCTAACCAAATCTGCCCATTTCTTACCTATTCGTATGGATTTTCGTGTTAGTAGATTGGCGGAAATTTTTCAACAGGAGATTTTTAGACTTCATGGTACTCCGACATCTATCGTGTCAGACAGAGATCCGAGGTTTACTTCTCGTTTTTGGAAAAGCCTACATAAAGCTTGGGGTACACGTCTCAAGTTTAGCACGGCTTTTCATCCACAGACAGATGGTCAGTCAAAAAGGACCATTCAGACTTTAGAAGACATGTTGAGGGCATGTACTTTGGAGTGGACGGGGAGTTGGGACGAATACTTGTGCTTGGTGGAGTTTGCTTATAATAATAGTTGGCATGCTAGCATCAATGGAGCACCGTATGAGCTTTTATATGGGAGGAAATGTAGAGCACCCATTTGTTGGGACGAGGTAGGTGAACGTGTGATCGAGGGGCCGGAACTTATTCAAATCACTAATGAGAAAGTGGCTATAGCCAAGGAGAAGTTGAAAGAGGCTCGCACTCGACAGAAGAGTTATGCTGATAAGCGTCGACGTGACTTGGAGTTTCAGGTTGGAGATCGTGTATTTCTGAAAGTATCGCCGTTCAGAGGTGTGAAACGTTTTGGGATCAAAGGGAAGCTTATTCCTCGATTCATTGGGCCGTTCGAAATTCTTGAACGTATTGGGGAGGTTTCTTATCGCTTGGCTCTACCACCTCAGTTATCACATGTTCATAATGTTTTCCATGTATCTCTTCTGATGGGATACAATTATCATCCGTTGCATGTGGTGTCTTATTCTTTTGATCAGATTCAGCCTGATATGTCTCTTTCTGAGGAACTCGAAGCTATTTTGGATCGACAAGATAGGGTCATGAGAAACAAAGTCATTCCATTTGTTAAGATTCTTTGGAAGAATCACCCAGAGCGTGAAGCAACCTGGGAGACCGAGGAATCGATGCGAACAAGTTATCCACATTTCTTTTCGTAGTCTAGTACGTATCTATTTCGCTTTCAATTCAATTTCGAGGACGAAATTTTCTTTTTAGAGGGGAAGAGTTGTAAAGCCCAAAAATTTCGAATCTCAAATTTTCGCCTAAATTCGAAATTTCCCTATACTTTGTAATAATTCATTTTTAAACCTTAACCTATATACTATATGGTATAATTAAATTAAAAAATTAGTAACCTAAGTCTATGTTTAAATTAAATAATTGTACACCAAAGAAACTTTCATAAATGATAATCTATCACACGTTTCAAATCAATGTTAACAACCGAAAATTTGTCATTAAACTCCATAAATTTCGGCCACTACTCACCCTACCATAACCGATCCATTATACTCAATCAAACACAATTATGATCATTTACTACCTTCCTTTTATGCAGCCTGCTCCTCTTCCTTAATAACGTGAGTTCTTGTCCCTCTCCCATTCCTATCATTCGACCAAAACCAAAAACACACACATATAAGGCTGCTACTATTTTTCTCTATCAAAGATCAAAGTTGCTGCTGTTCGTGGCCTTTAAAAAGTGTTGCTGAGGTCGTGTAATCGTGAACCCTTGGTGCTTGTTGTTTGGATCGTGATTAGGGTTTGATTCGTGAGAGTTTCATTCTTGTTCTCTCCTTTATTCGATTCATCATAAGGTATCTCTAATCGATCTTGTACCTTTTCTCTATTCGACACATGATTTCACATATAATCTGAATATATATAAACTTGAAATCTAATCCGTATACATACTAAAAAAAGGTCTGATCTATTCTATTCGAATTATATGTTAAAACGTATATAGAAGATCACATAAAATCATAACGGTATTGGATGTTTCGATATGTAAATACCAAATCAAATCAACTTATGTTTCTGATCTGATTCGACTCCTTATTAATTCAACCCTAAACCTGATCTATTCGACCTAATATGATCTCTAATACGTACCTTGAAAATATGATATAGAACCCTAAGTGTTTATGAGAAACATATGCATTGATATTAGAGAACTAGGGCTTGTTTAGTATGATTTCATGTGTTTACTTAGCTCGTATATTCTGTGTTATGTGTGTGTCGTGTGTATGATCATCAAAGGCTGGAAACATGTGGGTTAATATATTAATTAAACCATGTCTTGTGATATATATAGGTCTCGTGTGCGTTTGTGTAAGTAAAACATGTTAAAGATGGTCTAAAACGGATTTCTGCAGGAGACAGTTTTGAAAAGCTGAATATGTGTGCGTTATAGCTCGAGTTGCATAAGGATTTAACTCTGTAATTTTGCATAAAAACTTAGTTTAATGTCTTATTTAAGTTTTAAAATTGGTTTTAAGGGAATTGGAGTTGTATTAGTTATGCTTTTGAATTTTATGGTATCATATGTCAAAATCTGAGTTTTAAGAATTTAAATTCAGTCTGGTTTCAAGATTTTTCATTTGGAAACTATAAGGATTTATGACTTGCCAATTTACAGGAGTTTTATTTCACATGTTTTCTATGTTCTGGAATTTTTGTGGATTTTTCCAAAGTGTTTTTATATGCCTTTGTAATGTATACCTTCTGGGTATTTCAGCAGTTTACTTTCTGGACAGTCGTGTAAAGAGTGATTTTTATTGTGCGCTTGTACTAATGAATAAAATCTGAGAAAATTCAAGTAGACTCCTAAGATATATATGCTTCAGTGGTAATTTTGATAAATTTTTACTTTCATATCTGGTGTGGTGTTAAAGTTCATAAAATGAAGGCTAAAACATAGTAAAACCAGAATTTTGTGAGAAGATTAAGATTGTTGTGATTTTAATACCATTTAATATACTTGAACCCTAAAATGCATTTGAACATTAATTATGATACAATCGGTCATACGTTAACCTAATTCCAATAACAAAACTCTAATCACATTAATAAATGGTGTTAAGTAATTAAGAACCCGTTATGACATTATGAGCTAATAAGCATAAAATGAACCTAATTTGTGTAGATTCGCTGAAGAAGGAGTAAAATCTAATCTTTATATCTTTTGACGTGTTTTGCATTTTGCGGTTGGAGGTATGGATATTCTTGATACCCCATTTTCTCTACCATTGTATCGGTTGTTTCGTTTGTTTTGATATTCGTACAAATATTCTTGAACCTTTGATATGATACATTTGATATGAACCTTTGATATGAACTTGCATATGATATGCCATTTGAACCCTTCAGTTTGATACCCGAGCCAAGTTAGTTTCCTAGCCATGAAGGTAACATGGCCGTGTCATTGATGCACCAATGGCATGACTCTAGTGTGGTTGAGTGATGTTCCACACCGTCCCATTTTGATATGATATGTGCACTTTACATTTGTAATGGCCAATATGATTTGTTCGGGGGTGTATGGATGCATCCTAGGTTCGATTCGTATTTGATTGGATATGACATGATTATGATATGATATGTTCGGTGATTGACGCTTGTGTGCAATACATGTCTTTCACATGTTCGGGAGTTAGCTACTCCATGGTTACTATGATATTTGATTTGATTTATGTTCGGGCTCGTGGTAGATTACTGACTTTTCCTTACTTTTGATATCCATTTGTTTATACTTCATGCTTTTCCCAATGCACCGTACTTTATATGTTCGTTCCTTATCTTTTGGTTTTGTTTATATATATCTGTTCACTGGGCTTTTTAAGCTCAGCCACATTTTCCTTTTTCCTGCGGCAGGTATCTAAGCTAGGAGCTGGGGTTGCTTTGGGGTTGAGAGTTGAGCTTGTGGAGACTTTACCCTAGTCATCTTAAATTTATTTTGCTATTGTTATGACATTGTCTAGACTTGATGATTTGTTATTCATCCCTTTGGAATATTTCTTTTTGTTGAACTTATGTTTTGGTTTAAGTCACTTCGACTTAACTCCTTTTGATTATTTATGTTTAAGACTTCCGCTTGCGTTTATTTATGTATGTTCTGATATGCCACCATAATGTGATACTTCTACCCTTGTCGGGTTGGGGTGTTACAGTTAGCTTCCTTTTATTGAAGATTTTGTAAGCTTTGCTAACAGAGGAATATCCAACAAATATCCCTTCATCCGATTTCTCATCGAAGGTTCTAAGTTGATCATTACCGTTGTTCAAAATGTGACATCTGCATCGAAATATGTGAAAGTACAAAACTAACGGAGTTTTGTTGTTCCATACCTCGTATGCTGTTTTGTTGTGATGCTTGTTGATGAAATAGTGGTTTTGTGTATAGCACGTTGTATTGGTGGCTTCGCCCCAGAAACGCTGTGGCAACTTGCTTGCGGCAATCATTGTCCTTGTTGCTTCCTTCAGCGTCCTGTTCTTTCGCTCGACAATACCATTTTGTTGAGGTGTACGGGAAGCTGAGTATTCGTGTTGTATCCCATTTTCCGAACAGTATTGCTCTATAAAGCGGTTAGTGAATTTTGTACCTCTGTCGGAACAAATGGACATGATACTCGACCCTTTTTCATTTTGAAGTTTTCTCAGGTGCTCGGGCAGCTTTGATGTTGTTTCCTTCTTCTTGCTTAGGAAAATTGTCTAAGCATACCTGGAATAATCATCAACAATAACGAGACAATATTTCTTACCTCCCAAACTTACCGGGTCTACAGGACCATAGAGATCCATATGCAGCATTTCCAAAACTCTGTGGGTGGAAAGGTAGGATTTGGATTTAAGGGTGGTCTTGATTTGTTTGCCTTTCTGACAGGGTCCACATACACTGTCTTTTTGGAATGAAACGTTTGGCAATCCTCTAACCATTCCCTGTCTGGAGAGTTTGTTGATAGTCTTGAAGTTAACGTGTGGCATCCTCTTGTGCCATAGCCAGCTTAGATCTGCAATGCCTTTGGCAACAAAACAAGGAATTGTGGAGCTCGCAGGCATCCAGTCAGCAATATACATATTACCTGATTTGCTTCCTGTGAGCACAACTTCTTTGGTTTGGATGTTCTTGACTCTACAGTGATCTATATAGAACTTCACTGAGAACTGTTTGTCACAGAACTGGCTAATACTAAGTAGATTGTACTGTAAGCCTTCAACATAAGCTACATCGGTGATTTTGAATTTTCCTACAAGTAGGGTTCCCTTCCCTCTTGTTCTTTCTTTAGATTTATCACCGAAGCGCACTTTTGGACCGCGACCTTCTACGTAATCTGACAGCTTGCTTTTATCTCCTGTCATGTGCCGGGAACATCCGCTGTCGAAGTACCAGATGTCCTTCTCCTAAATGTCCTGTATGCAAACAAATTAGGTAGATTTAGGTCCCCTTTGATTGTTGGGTCCATGGATGTTAGTGCCTTTAGGTACCCAGATTTTCCTGACAGTAATAGGTTTAATGTAGGATTGTTTAGGTCCGTAGTTGCGATTTCTATGTGGGGCATGTATGTAGTTTCTATAACCATGAAAATTTTTATGCATGTAAAATTCAGGGTTATTATTAGTCCAGTACGAATGCCGTCTTGGAGGTGGAGCCATTTTCTTCGACCTAACAGCTTGCCTTCTGGGTCTACAATTGGATTCCCAACGCTGTTGTTGATACTGTGCGGAAACTTGCTGTCGCGAGAAATGACGGGGCTCCTGTATCTAATACCTAGGCGTGCTGTACTGAAAATACTGTCGTGCGGGCCTTTGATATTTGGATATAGCCTTCCTTCTGAATGGATGTTGGCGCTGTTGATATGCTCGGGGAGCATGCTGTTGGGTACGCCTTACAAGTCTGAATGGCTGGTGATTCCGTTGTCTGGAATATGACTGTGGTGGCGGAATGGCAACTTTTGCTGTTCGTGGTGCAACGGGTTCCTCACATGACTCGGAACTTCTTCCGATACAGGAATGGGTTCCACATCCCTGACAAACACAGTACTAGTTTTCCCTTTATTGGAAAATGAGATGTATCCTAAGCCACTTTTATCATGAGCATGTTGCCCAGTGCTTAGAATTTCTTCCATTCTTTTGGATGATTTCTTGAAAGATTTCTGAATGGTCTCAAGTTCCCCTTCTCGTTTTTCGAGAGTTTTTACTTTTGCTTGAAGCAGAACAAAATCATTTATATTGCTTTCACTATGAGATTTAGTCTCACTTAGTTCATGAGCAAGTTGATGATTGCTCTCCATGAGTTTTTCATACTCGACTTTGCTGTTTTCACAATCAACAGACATATTTTCGTAATTTACTTTCAGCAAGTTGTTTTCTTATTTCAGCTCTAGGTTAGAAAGTTGGAGCTGCATATTTTTATTTTTCAATGTCTCATGGGCCATTTGAATGTTCTTAAACTCATTCATCATATTTGCAAAAGTATGAGATGCACTGGTAGGAATAGCTGAGGCTGAGCTTACCTCATCATCGCTATCTTCATCTTCCGGAATGTCCTTGGTCATAAAGCACATATAGGCTTTATCTTCGAAATCATCATCAGATGAATCACTGTCAGTGACTACCTGAAGACATTCTTCGGACTTGGATGGTGCGGGGGAGGCTTCTGATTCATCAATCAAGGCCTTGAGCTTGTTTTTCCAAGCACGTCTTCTTTCATCTTTTTCTTGTTGCTCGGCTTCCGGCAACCTTTGAACTTTGGGATGAGGACATTTATTTGCATAATGCCCTGGTTTAGTGCAATTATAACACAGGTTAGCATCACCAGAGGAAGTTTCAGTACTTACCTTGTGTAGAGGCTTGGGCCTGTATGGAGTCTTTCCCGACTGCTTGATAAACTTCTTGAGCTTATGCATGAGGAGCGCCATTTCGTCTTGCAACAGGATGTCGTCGTCGTTGTCAGCATTCTTATGAATGGGCTTTGATGAGCTCGGCATGCTGTGTCTTCGGTTGGATACAGCGGCTAAGGCTGTAGTCCTGGCGGGAGATTCTTCAGCTTTCTCTCTCCTGTCTATATCGTACTCAAATGCTTTGAGGTCAGAAAAGAGATTAAAAGTAAATATTTCACTGAGATTGCACGACACACGCATAGTTGTGGTCTTATTGTCCCATCGGGCAGGGAGAGATCGGAAAATTTTTAGGTTTTTCTCCCTTTGGGTATAAATCTTGCCTAATGCTTCAAGTTCACCAACAATGCCAGTGAATCTAAGGTAAAGTTCCTCAAGTGTTTCAGTTGGTTTCATTTCAAAAGATTCAAGTTGCTGAGTTAATTTTGAAATCTTGTTTTCTTTTGAGAGCTCAGTTCCTTCACAAATTAACTTGAGTTTAACCCAGATATCCTTGGCTGATTTGCAGCTCTTTACCTTAGAGAACGTACCTTTGTCAAGAGTGACAAATAGCGCATTCTTCGCGACATTCCCGAGGTTGGCGCGCTTTCTTTTGTCAGAAGTCCATTGTTCGCGCTCTTTCTCGAGCATCTCTGCATGAGCCTGGCCTTCAATCCTTGGGGCCGGATTTACCTTCATGATCTTTATGGGGCCATCCTGTATGACAAAAATCATCTCTTCGTGCATTGCTGCAAGATGAGCCTCCATCCTAATTCTCCAATCATCAAATTCGTTAATAGAAAACATAGGAACTTTATTGATCAATGATGAATCCATATGAGAATAAGAAAGAAAAAGAATGTTTTTCAAAAATAAGTGATTTAAGGATCTGATTCAATCAAAAATACGACTGATTCTTTTTAGAATCAACCGCTCCGATACCACTTGTTGGCCACTAAGTATACAGGATACAGCTTGGAAAGTGTTTTAAACAACAAACTGTACGGTTTTCAAATTTGAGTGCGTAGCGGAAGTCTTGTTAAAGTGAGTTGCTGTAAATACAGCAACTAAATATGAAGTGTATATTTAAAAATAATCACAAATATTAAAACAGTAAATGCAGAGGGAAGTGAGGATTAGGGAAATCCTATTGTAGGAGCTTAGGGATAGAGCTCAAGAGAGCGGAGCTATTTATTGCTTAACGAAGAAATGGCTAGGAAAACTAAGTAACTAGAGAGAACCAGCGACGCTTGGAAGCAGCTCTCCCTTACTTAGCTCTGCTCTCTGTGCTAAGCAAACTCAATACAGACGATGTAGTAAAGGTCAAAAAATCTTAGAGGTGGGTCACGGAGCTTCTGTCCGGTATTCGCGAAAGTTCGCCCCGTATTTGCATTTGCTAGGGTTTCACTTAGCTGCTCGGCGCTGCTATTGGCATAACACTGCCCAGTTTTTGTTCATCTTCGTACATCGGAACGTTGATTGGTAGCCCCTTACTATAACTGACACGGTAATTAAAATGGTTCGAGGTAAACCCCTCTATGTCCACTGGTCCTCCACACAGGAGTGAAAATGTTTATTATAATTACTACGTACACAACTACGTATTTATAATCAAACCTAATCAATATATCGTTCACACAGATTGATATAATGATCTTAGCCTTCAACCATTCACACACATTGGTTTAAGCTTTCACTTGACTAGCTTCTTCACATACAATTCCGAAGCTTCGTCTCTTCAATGCAAGTCCGTCACACACAGTTCAGGAATAGCAAGGTTTCTCAGTCCACACAGGGCTGATGGGTTTTGTTCAAGGGTAGAACAATGTTTGAACAACAGTTTTGACTTTCTGAGCTTTTAGCTGATAATATGATGTTCACGGTTTGACCACTTGTATATCTCTTCTTTCAGAATAGCAGTATGCTTTTGGGAGATATGTTTGCTCAGATGTATATGATGATAACTTCGTTTGCATTTCGTGCGTTGTCAGAGTTTTCCCAGTACATGATCTTCAAACTCTGGAGATATATATATATATATATATATATATATATATATATATATATATCCTACTGAAATATATCCATTGAGATAGATCAGTTGAGCAAAAGTCCGTTCCAACGGGATGATGTGTTTGAATAAAACACGATCCGGATTTTGCGCTAGATTGAAGATCTCTGACGACTTAATATTTAAATACTTTACCCTTCGGTATTTAAATATATCTTCTTAAACGGGACTTTGACTTTGCGAATAGCAAAGATTCCTTCTTGTCCTGTTTGGATACTGTTTGGAATGATAGCTGTATTGTCATTTCGAGACAGCTTCCATACTTAGTCTTATGAGACTCCTTTGCTGTATGATAGATTCATTGTATGCTGGAACTACGAGAAGTCTTCGATACAGGTGGACACCTTTGATCAGCTTTTCGATACAGTTGTTTGCTGTATGCTGGATTGGCACATTGTCAAAACATTCTGTCAAAACTTTTGATACAGAGATTGTTTATCCCGACAATTTCGATACAGGGATTGTTATCCCAACATAGAGAGAAGGTGAAAGTGTGTTGTTCGATCGCCGGGATGGCGAAATCTTCCTATATTCCGAAAAGGGGGAGATCTGTAGGAGTCATTTCCGAAATATAGGCATTTTCGGAGCCGACAGGACTCCGGGCCGCGGCACAAGCTTTCCGGGCCGCGGCACATCAATGTTCAAAAACCATCTCACCTTCCTATACTCCGGGTCGCGGCCCCCGTTTGTTTGGCTGCCAACCTCCCCTCCGCGCCTGTACTCTGGGCCGCGGCGCCCTCCTGCCGGGCCGCGGCCCCATGCGAATGTCCTGGGCAGTTTCTGTGTGTGTGCCGCGGCACACTTTGCCCGAGTCGCGGCACACAGGTCAACCCTGTAATTGGGGGTCTTTTTAGCAGGTTTTTCCGGCGGGATTTTCATTATCCAACCTACACATTTTGAGAGAGCAACAAAGAGAGATTCAAGAAAGAAAAGGAGAGAAAAATACTTGTGTGATTTCCCGAAGATATATCGATCGAATCGTCGTGATCGTCGAGATAGTAGAACTTATAATGTAATATAAAATACATATAATACGTAGAGAGTTGTAACTAAAACTTAAAGAACAAAATACAAGCGTCTTTAAAGAAATTAAAACAAGAGTAATGACGAGTAATTTATCTGACAAACCTATAATTAATAGAACCTTATCCCTACCTAAGAAATAGACAATGACCATTATCTCCTTGGAGTTATCTTGGCTCGTAGGGTATTCTTCATCACCACGGTAAACTCAAGTTTCTCACTAAGATCCACTTTACCATTGTCTTCCGGGTGATCTGACCACTCAAATTCGTGCACCATTCGGGCCAACATCAGGCTCACATGCACCGTCGCCATGCTCAACCCGGGGCAAATCCTCCGCCCGATGCCAAACGGTATCATTTTCACCCCGGTCACACCCGTTATATCCGCCTCCTCTCGACCGGCCCAAAACCGATCCGGATCGAACTTCTCTGGGTCGGCCCATAAATTCGGATCATCCGATATGCCCGGCAGGAAAAACTCTACATTCGCGTCCGTGGGAATATCATAACCCCCTAACTTGGCTGGCTCCGTCACTGCATGGGTCAACGAAAAGTAAGTCGGCGGATGCTTGCGCAGAAGCTCCTTTACGACGGCGTTTAGGTATGGCATCTTTTCAACGTCCTTCTCCTCAACCTTTGTTCCTTCTCCGACCGTACTTCTGATCTCGTCGTACAAGCGGGTCTGAATCTCTGGGGTCTCGATCATTCGCGCCACCGCCCACTCGACGGCGGTGGCGGTGGTGTCGGTGCCGCCGTTGATAAACTCAGAGCAGAGGGTCACGATTTCAGGGTTCGAAGGGGATGATTTTCGGCCCTCGATTTTGAGATCGAACAGGGTGTCTAGGTATGAGAATGAGGCGGCTGTTTTGTCTGAACCGGGATTTTGCACGGCATTTCGTCGTTTTTCAATCAGAGGGACAAGGGTTTCGATTTGCTCATTTCTGACTTGTTGAACCCTTTTCCATTGTTTGGAGAACAGTGGACTCAAAATCGGGAGATAATCATCCAATCTCGGATCGAGAACTATTAGAACTGTTTTCATCATCTGATCCACTTTTTCGATTGTCTCTTCATCCATCTCCACACCAAAACACATAGCCAAGAGTATACAGAACACGGCGAATCTGGCGTTTCTCAGTACACAGACGGCACCACCGTTCGCCGCCGCCTCGGATTTCAGCCGCTCGACGAGCTTATCCATCGCCGAGTCGCGGACGCAGCGGAATTCCTTGAGCCTGGCGGCGCTGAGCATGTTCTGCACCATGTTCCTCCGCAGGGACCGCCACACGGGCCCGTACAGGGCGGCATTGACGGTGAACTTGTTGCAGCTGAAAATGGCTCTCGTCGGATTTTCCCTAGGCCGGGTGGCGAAAACTTGGCCCTTCTCGATCAAAGCCTCGCGGGCTAAATCAGCGCCACTGATAATTATCATAGTCCTCGTCCCCATCTTCAGCGTAAGAATGGGTCCGTACTTGGGAATGAGCTCGCGAACGTATTGGAAAAATGGTTTTCCGGAGCGGGCCACCTGGAAGAGGTTGCCGACCACGGGGTAGCCAGGCGGGCCCGGCGGAAGATGGAGTTTTTTGGAGGATGATTTGCGGGAGAACACCAAGATTAAGACGAACGCCATCGCGAGTGTGGTAATAAAGAGAAGGTGGTAGTAAAGGGAATAAGGGGCAGACAAGAGAGAATCCATGGATGGCATATGGAGAGAGAGAGAGAGAGAGAGAGAGAGAGAGAGAGAGAGAGAGAGAGGTTTGTTGTGTGAAGTTGGAGAAATGAAAATGGTACATATGAAGGAGTAAAAGAGGGCTAAAAGTACAGGTGGGATTAATTAAGACTGTATTGGAATTCTTCAATTTGAACAAGAAACTGTGCGCGTTGTGTTTAATGCTGCTGGTTAACAAATAACATGAGTCCTTGCTGTAGAGGAAGCTGGAATCCAAAGACCGACAAAAAATTTCATTACAAGTTCAATTCATAAATAAAATTTTTTATTACAAGTTCAATTCAATTTACATTAAATATATTCTCAAAAAAAACATTAAATATTGTACTACTAAAAATGGTCCCTATCAGCTCATCATAATCGCTTCACATGTAAATGTGAAGCTAAAAAAAAAAAATTATCGAATAATTAAACAAAAAGGCGTCAAATAAGTGATGCCAACGTAGAGAGAAAAATAAGGTCAAACTTTAAGAACATTGGCGCCATTGTGTAAAATTTATTTTTTATTTTTATTCCACTAATTGCGTCACATATGCGACGCCAAAGAGTAAAGCTTTAGCGTCACATATGTGACGCCAATATGTAATAGTTTTTTTTTTTAAAAAAAAATATTTTTTCTTAAACGATGTTACATATGTGATGCCATTAAACAACCAAAAAATAAGTGATGGAGTCACAACATGACGCTGTTATAAAATTACATGTATTCTGCATAGTAAATCCATTTTAAATATACAAATTTCAAATTTGTGTTGGTTTAAATATTAAATACTATAAATAATATTAAGGTATGATTCCTACGCCTCCCACTGAGCTATGTTTTAATAATATTAAGGTCCTTCTTTAGCGTCATATATGTGACGCATTAACTTCCTATCAGCGTCACATATGTGACGCTAATGCTCTTTCCCTTTTTTTTTACAGCAAAGGCAGACAACACCAGCAAACCAGCAATACAGCATAAACCAGCACAAACCAGCACCAGCAAACCATCACGTACCAGCACAAAAACACCATCAACCGAACCAATAAACCAACACAACAACAAACAACATTGTAACCAATCCAACAAAGCAATATATTAAACACCATGCAACAATAACATTCTATACAAATTAAAATCACAATATATGCGAAATATAACAAGTACGATCATCAAAACATATATCTAACATGCTACTCGTCAGATATTGAACGCATCAACTCATCCTCATCAAATTCGTCGGAGTCATCATCCTCACCGTTCGCCCGAGATGATGAGGTATCTACCTTCTTCTTTCCTTTGAGTAATCTCAACATGAGTTTACTTATCTTTGAAAATTTGAACTCCAAGAGACTTCTTCATCTCCTCTCTATTCTTCTTCATGTCCTAGTTATCTTTTTTTAGCGCCTCGATGGTAGCCTCAAAAACCGATCGACCTCGACAGGTCGTAATGATGCTCGTGAGTCAACAAGACGACGACTTGTGGGTTGGTCGATGACTTCATTTATGATGATCCCCTTTGAAATTCCCCTCACCCTTCCACACTGTCTAACTCCGCCAGCCGCCTGAGCCCACAAGTTCGGGTAAAATTCATCTTCCGGAGGGGGGTTTGGCGAATGCAATGCCTCAATGGGCTTATAGTATCGGTCCTGTTTCAAGTAATATTTACACAAAAAGTGAACAAACTACACAGTTTACAAATTTGGGACGTAATCTTAATACAAGTGAACAAATATAAAGCTAAACTTACATATTATTCTGCACTTCGGGCACCTATCCATTTGGGAGTAAAGACTCCCGACTCATCTTCTCCCTCCTCTGGTTGAGCCTCGTTGCTGCCCTCACCAATTTTATTTTTTTACTTTTGATGTTTTTCCATTTCTTTCACATTGGTGATGTGAGTCTTCATGAAGGCCAAAGGATTAAACACTGGATCCTCTACCGGTCTCTCCCTATCACATGCCGGTCTTTGGTACATCTCCAACGCAGCATCACTCGCCTATGCGTTAACATAAAATATTAACAATATTGATGATGACACGTAATTGAAGACAACATATATTATATAATACAACATTGGCAGAATTTATACGTACCATGGAATGAGCATGATCGTACATGCTCATACTGCCTCCAGTATATGTACCCGGTGCCTTTTGCGTAATCACACCGGTACTCTCATCGTAAAGAGTGCCCCTATTTTTAGATTTCTGAAAGGCCTCGTTCTTCTTCTCTTCGGTCTCCCAACGCTTCCACAAGATCTTGAACTCTTTTTCCCATTACTTTTTCCCATTACTCGACCTTTGGGTGTAAAGATCGACATTTGTCCTTCAAATTGAGGGGCAAATAGAACCTCGTTCCTTTTTAGTCATGCCGTCGTTGTGTCGATTTCTTTTTCGAAGTAGAAGGAACAAAAATTTGTGATCTCAGTCAGTAAATAGGCCTCACATATGGATCCCTCAACCTTCGCTTTATTGCTCACCATGCCTTTTAGAATAAACATCATCCTGTATTGTACGAAATACATAATTTATAAATACATACACAACATAATGCATATATTAACAGAAAGATAAGAAGAGTACCTCTCGAATGGGTACGTCCATCGATAGAAGACCGGTCCCCCGACAAGGGCCTCGTATGGCAGATGAACGAGCATATGTTCCATTGAGTCGAAGAATGCCGGAGGAATATTTGTTCCAACTTGCACATAGTTACTATGACAGTCTTGGCTAAGTTTCTCATGTCAGACGCTTTAATCTCACTCGTGCAAAATGCTCTGAAACAGTTGCTCACCTCCGTAATGCTTCCCAAATCGACTCCGGTAAAAAATCATTCAAGACAATAGGTACCAATCGTTGCATAAAAACATGGCAGTCATGGCTCTTCAGACCATTTATTCTATTAGTATCGAGATTCACACAGTTTGATATATTCGAAACATACCCGTATGGAAATTTTAGCTCTTTAAGCCACTCGTATATTGCATGTTTCTGTTCTGTGGTGAGCGTATATGTTGCTTTCGGCTTTCTATTTGTTCCCTCGGGTACAAACAACCCATCTGTTATAATACCCTCGCCTTTACTATTGTATTTTCCGATTTAAATCGAGCATTGTCATACCATATATGTGTTTCTTGTAATAAATATATAGTTGAGTTCTGTTAAATTCAAATATTGATCTTAGTCATTCACACTATAGTTGCTTATTAGATGATTAGTGGGAATTTCATTTTACTTGTTGATATTGCTCTTAACGTGCGTTAGCACACATAGCTTACGTACGCTATATAAGTTGAATTATGTACGTAACCCTTTAACGTCAACGTACTTAATGCGGGGGATCTTTCAGCAGATCACCTTTCGGCGGATGGGGCCGAGTGTGTAGGTGATGGTCGGAAGTCGATTGCGACAACCAAGTCAATGGCTGTTACGTACGTAATGGCTATATCTTTACGTACATAGCGTTATGTGTATTTTAAGTCAGAAACATCTGGCAAAATGGCTACGTGCGTAATGTTCATAAGATTACGTACGTAAGCACTTTAACGTATGTTAATCCCTCTTTATAACGTACGTAATGTTAATTTTCGGTTATAAAAGTTTGAGCTGCCTTTCATTTCTACACGAACTTTTTCCATCCTCCCTCCCTCAAAACCGATTCCCTGCTCCCTTAAACCATATTCTTGCCTTCCAATCTTGTATTAGAGCTACAACACTTGGATTATAGCTTGGTAACTAGAAGATAGGAGTGTTTTCTTGGAAGATTTGGTGCCATTCTTCATTCCTTTTCTTGAGGTTGGTTATCTTAATCTTGTTGTTCATATGATTATTGATGTTATTAGTAGAATAACTTAATAAATCATAATGAACATGGAAGTTATTTACAAATTTAGTTAGGATCATGATATTATTGTTAGAACCATTCCTTGAAGGATTAATGAAGTTGTGGAATAACATGTTCAATATAGAACCCTTGTATAATCATGTTAGAATCAAGAGGTTATAGTTATGAATGTGTTCTTAATGGTTAGTAGAATTTCATGATGTTATAATCATGTATTGGATAAAGTTTATCAATTCATTGAGGAGAACTTGATGATATCTTTAGAGTTTAAAGAACCCTCAATGAAGTAATTATGTTTTGAATAAACTCTTAAGAGATGATGATGGATGGTGAAGAACACAAATATAGCAAGTATATATGTTCAAGGTAATCGGGTGTGTGGATGAATCTTGAAGGTGTTGATCACTACATTAATATGTTGATGATGTTCTTAGTTTACTAAAATCTTAAACTTATAATTTCATATCTGAATCGGTTTTAATGTAATCATTGGTAAGATAATGAAGAATGTAATTACACACAAACTTTTATAATAATTTGATGTTAATCAGAAGTGTTGATGAATTGAGAGTATGTTTAAACATCATAGTATTATATTGATAATATTCTTGACTTCAAACACTTGCCATTAATGTTAGAAAGGGTGGACGAATCTAATAAACTTGTGATATGATGATCCATAATTGGGGAGTTAGAATGTTCAATAGGATAGTCGAAACTATTCGAGTAGAATTACAAATATTGTTTCTATAAATTAATACTATTATAGTACGAATGTGTTGTTGAATGAATTATGTTTCATTCAAGGTTGCTTGTTCAAGTGAGTATTGTTAGACGGAGATACCGTTCGTTGTTCGTTCAAAGAAGGATTATTCATCTATGGAATTGAGGCAAGTTATCTTGCTTGGTTATAATGATGGTTGAATTCTTGTGACTAATATGCGTTTCGTGTATATGGAAATGTCCTGTGAATCTATGATTCATGACGTGGTGATATCCTTGATCGTGTTATCGTTTGTGGCGGGATTGCATTCCCAAACTTATCGCCCTTGTTACCGTTTGTCTCATTGAGCTTTGTTGTCACTTCGTTGAGTTCTTCGATTCCTTGATGAATGTGTAATTCGTTGCGTTTCGTTGTCATGTTGCATCGTGATATCTCTGGAGTCATATCTGCGTGCCGATTGGTCATGTGTAGGATTTTTAGCCAGGCACTTGATGGTCATGCGTGGATGTTTTCCGCATTAGATCGTGCACACGAGATGTAGTTCGTAAGGCTAATTAGGTACATCGTCCCATGTATATTCTAGATTCCGTATACGGGGTGGACATGTGCACGGACACATTTCCGAATCGGGCGTAATGTGATGTCTGTCTTGAGCCATATTATTTGTTCGTTCATATGTTTGGATATGATCGACAGTTGGGACTGACTGTTTATACGCCTGCGGGGTATATTCAGTAGTCGGTTGTTTCTTTGAGATCAGTATGTATATAGATAATGCCATGAGAATTATTATCATGTATAGCTGACCCTGTGGTTGGGCCAAATACTTGTATTTCAGGGCGTGGAAAGGGCAAAGCACAGGAAGAGCATGAGGGTGACAGAGGGTTTTGAAGGATGCTTATTCGGGGGGCCCGAGTCTTTTGATGTTCAGTTATGTCTTATTGTGATTTTCATTTTTATTTTGTGTCGGATGAATGTATTATAATTTGTAAGGTATTGCCCATCGTCACATGGTCTGTACCGAACTTGGATCCTGTGTATGATTGCCCAAATTAAGACATGTATAATTTATACTCCACATCGGGGTTTCGATTAATATTATGGTACGGTGCCACGTTGTCGGGATATAAAGTTCATGTTGTGATGTCGCCTGGTGGGTCCCAGTGGGGGTCCACAGCACTGTGATAGCCATTGTTTTCGGGCTGTTACAGAAGATGGTATCGGAGAGAGTGTGTCTTATTTTGAGTCATTGTAGAATCGAATTAGCATCAAGAAACCTTTGTGCCACGTGTAACCTGTGCAAGCGCCTGACCCGTCGAATACGGTATGTTTCTCATGAGCTATGATTTAATTACTGGCATAATATTGATGACGTATTAATTTTGTTTACTGATCTTGGCATCTTGATAACGTGTGGTAAGATTCATCTGTTTGATTTTCTGAAGAAAACCTAAATTGATTATGTGATTGGAATTGGTTCGACTTGATGTTGATATGATATTGAGTGTGTAGCACCCGCGGTGCCAGTGATTCATTACGAACTGTTTTTATTGGATATGTAATTCCTTGTTGCTATTAACTTAGCATGAGTTATGATTGATAACTTGAATTGTACTTATGATTTGATTCTTTCAGTATGGAAAGAAATATGAGAGGCCGTGGCAGAGGGGGACGAGGCCGCGGAAGGGGCCGAATCCTGATACCACGAGCCAACAGGCGTGCGAATGTGGAGCAGAGTTCCGCAGGCAGTGATTCGCCTTCTAGGGACTAATCGCATCATACTAGAGAGAATGCGCGTGTCGATCCTTACGCTGTGATGCAGGGCATGATGGCTCAGATGACCCAAATGGTTCGGCTGATGGAAGCTATGCAGAGGAATACTACTGGTCAACAGCAGGGGCAGCAGCCTCCGCCTCCGGTACACGGCGGGATCGTGAGCCGGATCATTAGCGACATATCGCGACAACGACCTCCAACTTTTGAAGGCTCATCTGAGCCTGCTGACATTGTACACTGGATAGAGCATTTCGAGAAACTGTTCGAGATGGTGGAGTGCCCAGAGGAATCGAGTTGTTGTGGCAGCCTACTACCTTAGTAAGAGTGCCCATACTTGGTGGCTTTCTGTGAGGCCTGCTGATGGCGCGAGTACTTGGGAAGAATTCAAGAATCTTATGCTAGATCGTTACTATCCTGCACCCCTCCATGAGGCCAAACTGTCCGAATTGCTGAACCCCGATCCATCTGAGGACGAGGATGTGTTAACTATTGCCGAGAAATTCCAGGCACTTCTCCTTTTGCTACGTCAGTTGTCCGTTAGGAAGCTGATAAGATCAAATATTTCCTCAAGAGGCTTAAACCCCGGATGGGGATGCAACTGCTTAACCACCACTGTACGACCTTACCAGAATTTATTGAGAAGGCTTTGGAGTCTGAACTTCCTGCGAAGGAGATTTCCAGGAAGCAGCCTCAGTTTTCCAACAAGAGATCCAGGAACTGCACTCAGACAAGAACCGAGGGACGTTCAAAAAGCCCCAGTCTGTACCAAATCCTTCTGAGCGACCACCTATGGCGCCGAAGCCGATTGGATCGCACTCTCGAACAATCAGCTCATCCATTGTGTGTTATAACTGTGGAGACCAGGGACATATCAGCTCCAAATGCCCGAAGCTGGCAGTTACCTGCCACACTTGTGGTAAGAACGGACATCATGCTCGCTATTGCAGGGGTGGACCCGGGCGTACTCCAGTAGCATCTCTTGCTCTAGTACAGTCTTCTGTCCAGGATTGTGTTCCTCCGTCCGCTTCCTATCAGACTACCGGGGCAAACAAAGGAATGGGCCGTGGAAATCAAGCTAGTACACCTGTTACCGAAGTTGCGAAACCCAGAGTCTACGAGATGAAGAAGGCTGACGATCCCGAAGCCAGCATGATAGCATGTACTCTCGAGATCCATTCTCAGCCCGTTTGTGTTCTTTTTTATACTGGTGCTTCACACTCCTTTTTGTCTACTTCTTGTTTGAGTCGTTTGCAATTGGATCATGTTACTGATTGTGAGCCTTATGTAATTGGTCTACCCGATGGTAGAAGAATTATTGGGAATCGTGAAGTACAGAACTGTCCGATTCGTATGAACGATCGTGAGTGGTTGTCCAACTTGACTGTGGTTGATTTACCTAAAAATGATGTAATATTGGGTATCGACTGGATGGATCGTCATGATGGTGTGCTTAGCGTCCGTAAGCGAATAGTGACCGTCACATCTGATGATGGCGTTGAGTGTATTTTTCAGGGTGATAATCCCAGTCATTCTGGGAGAGTCATCAGCGCTATGAAGGCGGTGAAATTACTGAACCAGGGATGTGTTGGCTATTGGTGTTACATGACCAAGAAAACTGACCGACCAGTCGAGTTGGTTGATATTCCGGTAGTTCGAGACTATACAGATGTATTTCCAGAAGAGCTTCCAGGACTACCCCCACAGCGAGAGGTAGAATTCACCATCGAGTTAGAGCCAGGGACGTCCCCGCTTTCGAAAGCACCATATCGTATGGCCCCGACTGAGATGCAGGAGTTGAAGAGACAACTTGGGGAGTTAACTGCGAAAGGCTATGTTCGACCCAGTGCATCCCTTTGGGGAGCACCAGAGTTATTCGTATGGAAGAAAGACGGATCGCTGCGTTTGTGTATTGATTACCGTGAACTGAACAAAGTAACAATCAAGAACAAATATCCTTTACCTCGTATCGATGATTTGTTGGATCAGCTCCAAGGAGCCGCTGTATTTTCCAAGATTTACTTGAGATCCGGGTACCACCAATTGCAGATTAGAGAGTCTGACATTCCAAAGACAGCTTTTCGCACTCGCTATGGGCATTATGAGTTCGTTGTCATGCCATTCAGACTGACTAATGCACCGGTAGTATTCATGGAATTGATGAATCAGGTTTTTATTAATTATCTGGATCATTTTGTAGTCGTTTTTATTGAGGGCATTCTGATCTACTCTCGTGACCATGAAGAGCATGAGCGTCATCTCCGCCAGGTTCTCGATGTGTTAAGGCGAGAACAACTCTATGGAAAATTTTCTAAATGTGAATTCTGGATGCCTGAAGTTATTTTTCTGGGACATGTAATATCGGCAGATGGAGTGAGAGTAGACCCACAGAATACAGAAGCCATCCGAGACTGGCTACCTCCGAAGAACGTGAAGGAAGTTCGTAGTTTTCTGGGTCTAGCAGGTTATTACTGACGGTTCGTGGAAGGTTTTTCCAAAATTGCTCAACCGATGACTAATTTATTGAGGAAAGATAAGAAATATTTGTGGTCAAAAGCATGTCAGCAAAGTTTTGATGAACTCAAGAGTCGATTAATTTCAGCACCTGGTTTGGTTCTACCTAAAGGAACGGAAGTATTTGTGGTATATAACGATGCATCGAGACAGGGCCTTGGTTGCGTATTAATGCAGAATGGGAAAGTGATCGCCTATGCATCTAGACAGTTGCGACCTTACGAGGTCAACTACCCGACTCATGATTTGGAGTGAGCAGCTGTAGTGTTTGTTTTAAAAATCTGGCGCCACTATCTGTATGGAGTTACCTATCATATTTTTACGGATCACAAGAGCCTGAAGTATATTTTTACTCAGAAGGAGTTGAATATGAGACAGAGGAGGTGGTTAGAGCTAATCAAAGACTATGATATCGAGATCCTTTATCATCCAGGCAAGGCAAATGTGGTTGCCGATGCCTTAAGCCGTAAGACAATACAGGAGCAGATACTTGCCCGTCTGACCGCCCAGAGGGAATTGCAGTTAGATTTCATGAGGTCGGAGATTGAGGTCTAGTTACAGCGCATTCAGGGACAACCTCGTACGCTTGAGATTTCATCGTCCCTTAATGAGATAATCAGGACAAAACAGATGACGGACCCTTTCTTATCTAGAATTCGAGGAGAAATCGATCAGGGGAAGACCCCTGGATTTGTGGTTCACGAGGCCGGACTGATACGCTCCAAAAACCGAATATGTGTACCAGTAGACAAAGAGTTGAGGAATACTATTCTGAAGGAGGCTCATGCTATCCCGTATTCCATACACCCGGGATCCAACAAAATGTATAAGGATTTGAACTGTATTATTGGTGGGGTAACATGAAACGGGAGGTTGCCGAATTCGTTTCGAGATGTTTGACCTGTCAGCAGGTCAAGATTAAGCAACAACGACCAGCTGGCATGATGAAACCACTCCCGATTCCCGAGTGGAAGTGGGAAGACATGTCGATGGATTTTATTACTAGCTTGCCGATGAGCCGTCGAGGCATGAATACAATTTGGGTGATTGTGGATCGACTTACTAAATCAGCCCACTTCTTGGAGATTAAGGATACGTGGGGCCCTGAGAGATTGGCCCAGTTGTTCATCAAAGAGATTGTGAGACTGCATGGTACCCCTAAGAGTATTGTATCAGATCATGACGGACGGTTCGTGTCACACTTCTGGAAGGCGGTTCATCGTGCGATGGGTACACAGTTGAACTTCAGTACGACTTTTCATCCTCAGACCGATGGTCAGTCTGAGAGGACTATTCAAACTCTGGAGGATATGTTGAGGGCATGTGCTCTCGATTGGAAGTACGACTGGGATACCCAACTACCGTTGGTAGAATTCACACATAATAACAGCTGGCACGCCTCGATCAAGATGGCACCTTATGAGGCATTGTATGGTCGTCGTTGTAGGTCCCCTTTGTGTTGGGACGACTTGTCTAAATCCATTAGTACGGAGCCTGATATGTTATTAGCAGCCCGCAAGAAGATTTACATGATCAAGAGTCGTCTATTAATGGCCCAAAGCTGCCAGAAATCATATGTAGATAATCGTCGACGACCACTCGAGTTTGAGGTTGGTGATCATGTACTATTCAAAGTGTCTCCTACTCGAGGTGTTTTCCTATTTGGGAAGAGGGGCAGACCTAGCCTATCGTTTGGCGTTACCACCAGCCTTAAGCCGGATTTACAATGTATTCCATGTATTTCAATTGAGGAAGTATGTTGCTGACCCGAGCCACATTATTAATTTGACGAGGTCGAGATAGCCGATAACCATTCGTATGAGGAGCGTCCTATGCGGATACTTGAGAGTAGAGTCAAACAGTTGAGGAACAAGGCGATTCCCTTATTAAAGATTCAGTGGTCGAGACATGGAGTCGAGGAAGCCACGTGGGAGACTGAGGATAACATGCGAGAGAGATACCCCGAGATGTTTACCCCTTAGTTTCGGGGACGAAACTCCTTTTAAGGGGGGAGTATGTAATACCCTCGCCTTTACTATTGTATTTTCTGATTTAAATCGAGCATTGTCATACCATATATGTGTTTCTTGTAATAAATATATTGATGAGTTCTGTTAAATTGAATTGTTGATCTTAGTCATTCACACTATAGTTGCTTATTAGATGATTACTGGGAATTTCATTTTACTTGTTGATGTTTCTCTTAACATGCGTTAGCACACTTAGCTTACGTACGCTATATAAGTGGAATTACGTATGTAACCCTTTAACGTTAACGTACGTAATGCGGGGGATCTTTCAGCATATCAACTTTCGGCGGATGGGGCCGAGCGTGTAGGTGATGGTTGGAAGTCGATTGCGACAGCCAAGTCAACGGCTGTTACGTACGTAATGGTTATATCTTTACGTACGTAGAGTTATGTGTATTTTAAGTCAGAAACATCTGGCAAAATGGCTACATGCGTAATGTTCATAAGATTACATACGTAAGCGCTTTAACGTACGTTAATACCTCTTTATAACGTACGTAATGTTAATTTTTGGTTATAAAAGTTTGAGTTTCATTTCATTTCTACCCGAACTTTTTCCATCCTCCCTCCCTCAAAATCGATTCCCTGCTCCCTTAAACCATATTCTTGCCTTCCAATCTCATATTAGAGCTATAACACTTGGATTATAGCTTGGTAACTAGAAGATAGGAGTGTGTTCTTGGAAGATTTGGTGCCATTCTCCATTCATTTTCTTGAGGTTGGTTATATTAATATTGTTGTTCATATGATTATTGATGTTAGTAGTAGAATAACTTAATAAATCATAATGAAAATGGAAGTTATTTACAAATTTAGTTAGAATCATGATATTATTGTTAGAACCATTCCTTTAAGGATTAATGAAGTTGTGGAATAACATGTTCAATATAGAACCCTTATATAATCATGTTAGAATCAAGAGGTTATAGTTATGAATGTGTTCTTAATGGTTAGTAGGATTTCATGATGTTATAATCATGTATTGGATAAAGTTTAGCAATTCATTGAGGAGAACTTGATGATATCTTTAGAGTTTCAAAAACCCTCAATGAAGTAATTATGTTTTGAATAAACTCTTAAGGGATGATGATGGATGGTGAAGAACACAAATATAGCAAGTATATATGTTCAAGGTAATCGGGTGTGTGGATGACTCTTGAAGGTGTTCATCACTACATTAATATGTTGATGATGTTCTTAGTTTACTAAAAACTTAAACATATGATTTCATATTTGAATCGGTTTTAATGTAATCATTGGTAAGATAATGAAGAATGTAATTAAACACAAACTTTTATAATAATTTGATGTTAATCGGAAGTGTTGATGAATTGAGAGTATATTTAAACATCATAGTATTACATTGATAATATTCTTGACTTCAAACACTTGCCATTAATGTTAGAAAGGGTGGGCGAATCTAATAAACTTTTGATATGATGATCCATAATTGGAGCGTTAGAATGTTCAATAAGATAGTCGAAACTATTCGAGTAGAATTACAAATATTGTTTCTATAAATTAATACTATTATAGTACGAATGTGTTGTTGAATGAATTACGTTTCATTCAAGGTTGCTTGTTCAAGTGAGTATTTTTAGACGGAGATACCTTTCGTTGTCCATTCAAAGAAGGATTATTCATCTACGGAATTGAGGCAAGTTATCTTGCTTGGTTATAATGATGGTTGAATTCTTGTGATTATTATGCGTTTCGTGTATATGGAAATGTCCCGTGAATCTATGATTCATGACGTGGTGATATCCTTGATCGTGTTATCATTTGTGGCGGGATTGCATTCCCAAACTTATCGCCCTTGTTACCGTTTGTCTCATTGAGCTTTGTTTTCACTTCGGTGAGTTGTTAGATTCCTTGATGAATGTGCACGGACACATTTCCGGATCGGGCGTACTGTGACATCCATCTTGAGCCATATTATTTGGTCGTTCGTATGTTTGGATATGTTCGACAGTTGGGACTGACTGTTTATATGCCTGCGGGGTATATTCAGTAGTCGGTTTGTTTCTTTGAGATAAGTATGTATATGAATTGTATAATGCCATGAGAATTATTATCATGTATAGCTGACCCTGTGGTTGGGCGAAATACTTGTATTTCAGGGCATGAAAAGGGAAAGGCACAAGAAGAGGACGACGGTGACGGAGGGTTTTGAAGGATGCTAATTCGGGGGGCCCAAGTCTTTTGATGTTCAATTATGTCTTATTGTGATTTTCATTTTTATTTTGTGTCGGATGAATGTATTATAATTTGTAAGGTATTGCCCATCGTCACATGTTCTGTACCGAACTTGGATCCTTTGTACGATTGCCCAAATTAAGACATGCATAATTTATACTCTACATCGCGGTTTTGATTAATATTGTGGTACGGTGCCACGTTGTTGGGATATAAAGTTCATGTTGTGATGTCGCCTGGTGGGTCCCGGTGGGGGTCCACAGCACTGTGATAGCCATTGTTTTCGGGATGTTACAGAAGATGGTATCGGAGAGAGTGTGTTTTCTTTTGAGTCATTGTAGAATCGAATTAGCATCAAGAAACCTTTGTGCTACGTGTACCCTGTGCAAGCGCCTGACCCGTCGAATACGGTATGTTTCTCATGAGCTATGATTTAATTACTGGCATAATATTGATGACGTATTGATTTCTTTACTGATCTTGGCATCTTGATAACGTGTGGTAAGATTCATCTGTTTGATTTTCAGAGGAAAAACTAAATTGATTATGTGATTGGAACTGGTTCGACTTGATGTTGATATGATATTGAGTCTGTAGCACCCGCGGTGCCAGTGATTCATTACGAACTGTTTTTATTGGATATGTAATTCCTTGTTGCTATTAACTTAGCATGAGTTATGATTGATAACTTGAATTGTACTTATGATTTGATTCTTTCAGTATGGAAAGAAATATGAGAGGCCGTGGCATAGGGGGACGAGGCCGCGGAAGGGGCCGAATCCTGATACCACGAGCCAACAGGCACGCGAATGTGGAGCAGAGTTCCGCAGGCAGTGATTCGCCTTCTAGGGACCAATCGCATCATACTAGAGAGAATGCGCATGTCGATCCTTACGCTGTGATGCAGGGCATGATGGCTCAGATGACCCAAATGGTTCGGCTGATGGAAGCTATGCAGAGGAATACTACTGGTCAACAGCAGGGGCAGCAGCCTCCGCCTCCGGTACACGGCGGGATCGTGAGCCGGATCATTAGCGACATATCGCGACAACGACCTCCAACTTTTGAAGGCTCATCTGAGCCTGCTGACATTGTACACTGGATAGAGCATTTCGAGAAACTGTTCGAGATGGTGGAGTGCCCAGAGGAATCGAGTTGCTGTGGCATCGTACTACCTTAGTAAGAGTGCCCATACTTGGTGGCTTTCTGTGAGGCCTGCTGATGGCGCGAGTACTTGGGAAGAATTCAAGAATCTTATGCTAGATCGTTACTATCCTGAACCCCTCCATGAGGCCAAACTGTCCGAATTGCTGAACCCCGATCCATCTGAGGACGAGGATGTGTTAACTATTGCCGAGAAATTCCAGGCACTTCTCCTTTTGCTATGTCAGTTGTCCGTTCGGAAGCTGATAAGATCAAATATTTCCTCAAGAGGCTTAAACCTCGGATGGGAATGCAACTGCTTAACCACCACTGTACGACCTTACCAGAATTTATTGAGAAGGCTTTGGAGTCTGAACTTACTGCGAAGGAGATTTCCAAGAAGCAGCCTCAGTTTGCCAACAAGAGATCCAGGAACCAGACCCAGGCAGACAGTAACCGAGGGACGTTCAAAAAGCCCCAGTCTGTACCAAATCCTTCTGAGCGACCACCTATGGCGCCGAAGCCGATTGGATCGCACTCTAGAACAATCAGCTCATCCATTGTGTGTTATAACTGTGGGGACCAGGGACATATCAGCTCCAAATGCCCGAAGCTGGCCATTACCTGCCACACTTGTGGTAAGAATGGACATCATGCTCGCTATTGCAGGGGTGGACCCGGGCGTACTCCAGTAGCATCTCTTGCTCCAATACAGTCTTCTGTCCAGGATTGTATTCCTCCGTCCGCTTCCTATCAGACTACCGGGGCAAACAAAGGAATGGGCCGTGGAAATCAAGCTAGTACACCTGGTACCGGAGATGCGAAACCTAGAGTCTACGAGATGAAGAAGGCTGACGATCCCAAAGCCAGCATGATAGCATGTACTCTCGAGATCCATTCTCATCCCGTTTGTGTTCTTTTTTATACTGGTGCTTCACACTCCTTTTTGTCTACTTCTTGTTTGAGTCGTTTGCAATTGGATCATGTTACTGATTGTGAGCCTTATGTAATTGGTCTACCCGATAGTAGAAGAATTATTGGGAATCGTGAAGTACAGAACTGTCCGATTCGCATGAACGACCGTGAGTGGTTGTCCAACTTGATTGTGGTTGATTTACCTAAAGATGATGTAATATTAGGTATCGACTGGATGGATCATCATGATGGCGTTCTTAGCGTCCGTAAACGAATAGTGACTGTCACATCTGATGATGGCGTTGAGTGTATTTTTCAGGGTGATAATCCCAGTCATTCTGGGAGAGTCATCAGCGCTATGAAGGCGGTGAAATTACTGAACCAGGGATGTGTTGGCTATTGGTGTTACATGACCAAGAAAACTGACCGACCAGTCGAGTTGGTTGATATTCCGGTAGTTCGAGACTATACAGATGTATTTCCAGAAGAGCTTACAGGACTACCCCCACAACGAGAGGTAGAATTCACCATCGAGTTAGAGCCAGGGACGTCCCCGCTTTCGAAAGCACCATATCGTATGGCCCCGACTGAGATGCAGGAGTTGAAGAGACAGCTTGGGGAGTTAACTGAGAAAGCCTATGTTCGACCCAGTGCGTCTCTTTGGGGAGCATCGGAGTTATTCGTACCGAAGAAATACGGATCGCTGCGTTTGTGTATTGATTACCGTGAACTGAACAAAGTAACAATCAAGAACAAATATCCTTTACCTCGTATCGATGATTTGTTGGATCAGCTCCAGGGAGCTGCTGTATTTTCCAAGATTGACTTGAGATCCGAGTACCACCAATTGTGGATTCGAGAGTCTGACATTCCGAAGACAGCTTTTCGCACTCGCTATGGGCATTATGAGTTCGTTGTCATGCCATTCAGACTGACTAATGCACCGGTAGTATTCATGGAATTGATGAATCAGGTTTTTATTAATTATATGGATCATTTGTAGTCGTTTTTATTGACGACATTCTGATCTACTCTCGTGACCATGAAGAGCATGAGCGTCATCTCCGCCAGGTTCTCGATGTGTTAAGGCGAGAACAACTCTATGGAAAATTTTCTAAATGTGAATTCTGGATGCCTGAAGTTATTTTTCTGGGACATGTAATATCAGCAGATGGAGTGAGAGTAGACCCACATAATACAGAAGCCATCCGAGACTGGCTACCTCCGAAGAACGTGAAGGAAGTTCGTAGTTTTCTGGGTCTAGCAGGTTATTACCGACGGTTCGTGGAAGGTTTTTCCAAAACTGCTCAACCGATGACTAATTTATTGAGGAAAGATAAGAAATATTTGTGGTCGAAAGCATGTCAGCAAAGTTTTGATGAACTCAAGAGTCGATTAATTTCAGCATCTGGTTTGGTTCTACCTAAAGGAATGGAAGTATTTGTGGTATATAACGATGCATCGAGACAGGGCCTTGGTTGCGCATTAATGCAGAATGGGAAAGTGATCGTCTATGCATCTAGACAGTTGCGACCTTACGAGGTCAACTACCTGACTCATGATTTGGAGTTAGCAGCTGTAGTGTTTGTTTTAAAAATCTGGCGCCACTATCTGTATGGAGTTACCTATCATATTTTTACGGATCACAAGAGCCTGAAGTATATTTTTACTCAGAAGGAGTTGAATATGAGACAGAGGAGGTGGTTAGAGCTAATCAAAGACTATGATATCGAGATCCTTTATCATCCAGGCAAGGCAAACGTGGTTGCCGATGCCTTGAGCCGTAAGACAATACAGGAGCAGATACTTGCCCGTCTGACCGCCCAGATGGAATTGCAGTTAGAGTTCATGAGGTCGGAGATTGAGGTCTAGTTACAGCGCATTCAGGGACAACCTCGTACGCTTGAGATTTCATCGTCCCTTAATGAGATAATCAGGACAAAACAGATGATGGACCCTTTCTTATCTTGAATTCGAGGAGAAATCGATCAGGGGAAGACCCCTGGATTTGTGGTTCACGAGGACGGACTGATACGCTCCAAAAACCGAATATGTGTACCAGCAGACAAAGAGTTGAGGAATACTATTCTGAAGGAGGCTCATGCTACCCCGTATTCCATACACCCGGGATCGAACAAAATGTATAAGGATTTAAACTGTATTATTGGTGGGGTAACATGAAATGGGAGGTTGCCGAATTCGTTTCGAGATGTTTGACCTGTCAGCAGGTCAAGATTGAGCAACAACGACCAGCTGGCATGATGAAACCACTCCCGATTCCCGAGTGGAAGTGGGAAGACATATCGATGGATTTTATTACTAGCTTGCCGATGAGCCGTCGAGGCATGAATACAATTTGGGTGATTGTGGATCGACTGACTAAATCAGCCCACTTCTTGGAGATTAAGGATACGTGGGGCCCTGAGAGATTGGCCCAGTTGTTCATTAAAGAGATTGTGAGACTGCATGGTACCCCTAAGAGTATTGTATCAGATCATGACGGACGGTTCGTGTCTCACTTCTGGAAGGTGGTTCATCGTGCGATGGGTACACAGTTGAACTTCAGTACGACTTTTCATCCTCAGACCAATGGTCAGTCTGAGAGGACTATTCAAACTCTGGAGGATATGTTGAGGGCATGTGCTCTCGATTAGAAGTACGACTGGGAAACCCAACTACCGTTGGTAGAATTCACACATAATAACAGCTGGCACGCCTCGATCAAGATGGCACCTTATGAGGCATTGTATGGTCGTCGTTGTAGGTCCCATTTGTGTTGGGACGACTTGTCTAAATCCATTAGTACAGAGCTTGATATGTTATTAGTAGCCCGCAAGAAGATTTACCTGATCAAGAGTCGTCTATTAACGGCCCAAAGCTGCCAGAAATCATATGTAGATAATCGTCGACGACCACTCGATTTTGAGGTTGGTGATCATGTACTAGTCAAAGTGTCTCCTACTCGAGGTGTTTTCCTATTTGGGAAGAGGGGCAGACCTAGCCTATCGTTTGGCGTCACCACCAGCCTTAAGCCGGATTTACAACGTATTCCATGTATCTCAATTTAGGAAGTATGTTGCTGACCCGAGCCACATTATTCAATTTAACGAGGTCGAGATAGCCGATAACCATTCGTATGAGGAGCGTCCTATGCGGATACTTGAGAGGAGAGTCAAACAGTTGAGGAATAAGGCGATTCCCTTATTAAAGATTCAGTGGTCGAGACATAGAGTCGAGGAAGCTACGTGGGAGACTGAGGATAGCATGCGAGAGAGATACCCCGAGATGTTTACCCCTTAGTTTCGGGGACAAAACTCCTTTTAAGGGGGGAGTATGTAATACCCTCGCCTTTACTATTGTATTTTCCGATTTAAATCGAGCATTGTCATACCATATATGTGTTTCTTGTAATAAATATATTGATGAGTTCTTTTAAATTGAATTGTTGATCTTAGTCATTCACATTATAGTTGCTTATTAGATGATTAGTGGGAATTTCATTTTACTTGTTGATGTTGCTCTTAACATGCGTTAGCACACTTAGCTTACGTACGCTATATAAGTGGAATTACGTACGTAACCTTTTAACGTTAACGTACGTAATGCGGGGGATGTTTCAGCATATCAACTTTTGGCGGATGGGTCCGAGCGTGTAGGTGATGGTCGGAAGTCGATTGCGACATCCAAGTCAACGGCTGTTACGTACGTAATGGTTATATCTTTACGTACGTAGCGTTATGTGTATTTTAAGTCAGAAACATCTGGAAAATGGCTATATGCGTAATGTTCATAAGATTACGTACGTAAGCGCTTTAACGTACGTTAATACCTCTTTATAACGTACGTAATGTTAATTTTGGGTTATAAAAGTTTGAGTTTCATTTCATTTCTACACAAACTTTTTCCATCCTCCCTCCCTCAAAATCGATTCCCTGCTCCCTTAAACCATATTCTTGCCTTCCAATCTCATATTAGAGCTATAACACTTGGATTATAGCTTGGTAACTAGAAGATAGGAGTGTGTTCTTGGAAGATTTGGTGCCATTCTTCATTCATTTTCTTGAGGTTGGTTATATTAATATTGTTGTTCATATGATTATTGATGTTAGTAGTAGAATAACTTAATAAATCATAATGAAAATGGAAGTTATTTACAAATTTAGTTAGAATCATGATATTATTTTTAGAACCATTCCTTTAAGGATTAATGAAGTTGTGGAATAACATGTTCAATATAGAACCCTTATATAATCATGTTAGAATCAAGAGGTTATAGTTATGAATGTGTTCTTAATGGTTAGTAGGATTTCATGATGTTATAATCATGTATTGGATAAAGTTTAGCAATTCATTGAGGAGAACATGATGATATCTTTAGAGTTTCAAAAACCCTCAATGATGTAATTATGTTTTGAATAAACTCTTAAGGGATGATGATGGATGGTGAAGAACACAAATATAGCAAGTATATATGTTCAAGGTAATCGGGTGTGTGGATGACTCTTGAAGGTGTTGATCACTACATTAATATGTTGATGATGTTCTTAGTTTACTAAAAACTTAAACATATGATATCATATTTGAATCGGTTTTAATGTAATCATTGGTAAGATAATGAAGAATGTAATTAAACACAAACTTTTATAATAATTTGATGTTAATCGAAAGTGTTGATGAATTGAGAGTATATTTAAACATCATAGTATTACATTGATAATATTCTTGACTTCAAACACTTGCCATTAATGTTAGAAAGGGTGGGCGAATCTAATAAACTTTTGATATGATGAGCCATAATTGGAGCGTTAGAATGTTCAATAGGATAGTCGAAACTATTCGAGTAGAATTACAAATATTGTTTCTATAAATTAATACTATTATAGTACGAATGTGTTGTTGAATGAATTACGTTTCATTCAAGGTTGCTTGTTCAAGTGAGTATTTTTAGACGGAGATACCGTTCGTTGTCCATTCAAAGAAGGATTATTCATCTACAGAATTGAGGCAAGTTATCTTGCTTGGTTATAATGATGGTTGAATTCTTGTGATTATTATGCGTTTCGTGTATATGGAAATGTCCTGTGAATCTATGATTCATGACGTGGTGATATCCTTGATCGTGTTATCATTTGTGGCGGGATTTCATTCCCAAACTTATCGCCCTTGTTATCATTTGTCTCATTGAGCTTTGTTGTCACTTCGGTGAGTTGTTCGATTCCTTGATGAATGTGTAATTCGTTGCGTTTCGTTGTCATGTTGCATCGTGACATCTCTGGAGTCATATCTGCGTACCGATTGGTCATGTGTAGGATTTTTAGCTGGGCACTTGGTGGTCATGCGTGGATGTTTTCCGCATTAGATCATGCACACGAGACGTAGTTCGTGAGGCTAATTAGGTACATCGTCCCACGTATATTCTGGATTCCGTATACGGGGTGGACATGTGCACGGACACATTTCCGGATCGGGCGTACTGTGACATCCATCTTGAGCCATATTATTTGGTCGTTCGTATGTTTGGATATGTTCGACAGTTGGGACTGACTGTTTATACGCCTGCGGGGTATATTCAGTAGTCGGTTTGTTTCTTTGAGATAAGTATGTATATGAATTGTATAATGCCATGAGAATTATTATCATGTATAGCTGACCCTGTGGTTGGGCGAAATACTTGTATTTCAGGGCATGAAAAGGGCAAGGCACAGGAAGAGCACGATGGTGACGGAGGGTCTTGAAGGATGCTAATTAGGGGGGCCCAAGTCTTTTGATGTTCAATTATGTCTTATTGTGATTTTCATTTTTATTTTGTGTCGGATGAATGTATTATAATTTGTAAGGTATTGCCCATAGTCACATGGTCTGTACCGAACTTG
Source organism: Orobanche coerulescens (assembly GCA_033398695.1). NCBI lineage: Eukaryota > Viridiplantae > Streptophyta > Magnoliopsida > Lamiales > Orobanchaceae > Orobanche > Orobanche coerulescens. The sequence goes on along the minus strand of CM065802.1, from coordinate 127,011,331 downwards.
GATCCTGTGTACGATTGCCCAAATTAAGACATGTATAATTTATACTCTACATCACGGTTTTGATTAATATTGTGGTACGGTGCCACGTTGTTGGGATATAAAGTTCATGTTGTGATGTCGCCTGGTGGGTCCCGGTGGGGGTCCACGGCACTGTGATAGGCATTGTTTTCGGGTTGTTACATCTGTTGGGTACAAGATCGGATATTGCGCCGTTGTGCGGAAGTGTGAATATAAAGTGCGGAAAATAAAGCACACAGAGATTTATAGAGGTTTGGCTATAAACGAGCCTACGTCCTCTCTCTGTATCTTTTTAAATAGGTTGAAGAAAAACTTCTGCACCTCTCTTCTATCGGTCGAGGGATAACCATTACAATCACGTCTTCTATTGGTCCGTGATAAACCGCTCGTACTTGTCTTTGCGTCGGTCCAAGTTAAACTATTTTCCTTTTTGTAGAACAAGTAATCAACCTCTCTAGCTTTCTATCGGTACTAGATAAACCTCACGAAGATAGCGATTGCGATTCTAATAATACCGGATCCTTGATCCTAATAACACTTAATCCAATCATATCATTTCTTTTACCTCTCGTGTATAATGTTGAATGTATAAACACTCAAACTAACAATATAAGCTCAATATTACAACAACAATAATATCAATATGAATAAGTGATCAATGTATCTCTTGCTTGAAGTTGTTGTATTGAATCAATACCATAGACATGGTATTTATAGGCTCCATCATCAAACTAGCCATTAGCTGCCAGATCCATCATTACGTACACTATATTCTCCATATTACGTACGTTAGCCTCTTCACAAATCAGTTCAGCGAGTTTCGTCATTTTGGGTTACGTACGTTATCAACTCCCCGTTTCTGCTTTTCTGACTTTGACTCTTCCCAACGTTCAACTGATTTGAACCTCTTTACGTATGCTATGTATTCTCATTTACGCACGTTATTTTACCATCGTTACGTACGTTATGATTAACAGTTTACCTACGTTAGGTTTGCAATTTTCCAGCTTTTTGCACTTCGTCTTCTTCGATGCTTTGCTTCGCCTTGTTGTTGTTTTGCTTTGTGTAACAACTTAAATCATCAAAACATTATTTATACATATATGTAACAAAATGTTCCAACAATCTCCCCCTTTTTGATGATTACAAAACAACACTTCGTTAATGGGATTTACCTGCAAAGAATACAAATATATATATACGTGTACAGACCAAAGTTTTTCGACTTTGTCCGTTTCGTTAATTTCTTCTCCCATTTCTTTTTCGACTCCTTCTTTCCTTTTCTTTTTATTTTCGAATTTTCAAATTTTCATCATCTTTTCGACGTGTCCTCATTTTTCTTTTCAACTTCATCTTTTCGACTTTTCTTCGATTCTTCTCCCCCTTTCTGGGTTAATCCCATTTTTCTTTTCTCCTTTCTCCTTTCTTCTCCCCCTTTTTGTTTTCATCAAAAAGTGTAATATACAAAAGAAATACCAATTGAATGTAAATATGCAATACCAATTTATGATAAATAAATGCATAAAGGATAAAAACTCTCCCTGAAAATATTATATCCCCTAAAAATATTACCCCCCCCCTGAGTAAAATACCAATTATAAAAATCAATTTTTAGGGACCCAACCTTGGTTTTTTTTTCTGAAATGTAGACGATATTTGGGATGATTGTTCCTTTAGGAACCCAAATCTTTTTAATTTTTATCGTCCGTCTTGGGATTTTGTAATTCGAAATATGGTGCCCAAGTTTTAAACATTTTTCGCATCGGGGTATTTTGAAATTGACGGATTCGTTTTTTGAACGTGGTTTGAATCCTAACCTCTATTTGTTCAAAGTAAATTTTTGAACACCAAGCATTTGTTCAAATTTCTCGTTTCCACACGAGAATTTCTTTGTTAAAGTTTTGAGCTCGGATTGAATTTTAGCAAGATCATTCTTCAAAATATTTTCATTTTCAATGCATTTTGAATGATCGATTTCGACAAATTTTCCCTTTTCAATAATTTCGGAATTTTCAATTTCCAAAGTTTTAATTTTAGATTTGAGGGATTTAATTTCGGATAAAGCATTTTGAAAATCGGTATGTAATAATTCAAATGTTTCAAATAGCTCGTCACGAGAGGATGTACTTGACTTTCGACGTCGCTATCGTCGAATGAACTTCGGGCCATGAGAGCGAGATTATTTTGATTGACAAAATCATCGTCTTCGTCTTCATATCTCCATGTTGCCACGAGAACCTCCCTCTTGGGTTTAGCTCGGCAATGCTTTGCAAAGTGGCATGGTTTACCACATAATCGACAAGAATTGCCGAATTTTTTAGATTCGCCCGAGATGTCTTTCTTTCTCCGGTTTAATAAGGTTTGAAACTTATTAATATTCTTGGCATAATATGCCGATTCTTCATCGCTTTCGTCCACCGGGGTTTCTCTTTTTGACATCTAGCCTTCTTGGCTAATGATCGTTCCTTCGGCTTTGGCTTGACACTTCGTGATTTTAATACAATCTCATAATTAATTAGCGAACCAATGAGGGCGCTAAAATCAAGCATATTGAGATCTTTGGATTCCATAAGCGGTCATGATGCCGTCCCATTCGCTAGGTAGTGATCGTAAAATTTTCTTGACTTTTTCACTACTGGATAATGGTTTACCGAATGAAGCAAGTCCGTTAGTGATGACCGAAAATCGGTCGATCATATTGGTGATGGACTCGTCACCCTTCATCATGAGTAACTCGTAGTCATGGAGAAGCATATTTATCTTCGTCTCCTAGACTTGAGTTGTGCCTTCGTGTGTGATTTCAAGAATTTTCCATATTTCTTTCGCACTTTCACATGATGAGATACGGTTTACTTCTTCAGGATTTAAGGCACAATAGAGAAATTGAGTAGCCTTACAGTTTAGAAGGTCATTCTTCCAATCCTCGTCATTATATTCTTCTAAACTCTTGAGAGATCCGTCGTGTTTGATTGGAACTTTTGGGCCAAGACAAATAATCTTCCAAATCTCGATGTCGTAAGCTCGGATGAATATCGACATCTTCTTCTTCCACGTCATGAAGTTTGTGCCATCAAAGAATGGTGGTCGGTTAAGAGCAAGGCCTTCGACTGGAGCAAATTTAAATGCAATTGGATCTTTTCTCCTCGGATGTTAAGCCGCGTATTGGAGTACCGCTCTGATACTAATTGTTTGGTACAAGATCGGATATTGCGCTGTTGTGCGGAAGCGTAAATATAAAGGGCGGAAAATAAAGCACACAGAGATTTATAGAGGTTCGACTATAAATGAGCCTATGTCCTCTATCGGTATCTTTTTCAATAGGTTGAAGAAAACCTCGGCACCTCTCTTCTATCGGTCGAGGGATAACCGTTACAATCACGTCTTCTATTGGTCCGTGATAAACCACTCGTACTTGTCTTTGCGTCGGTCCAAGTTAAACCGTTTTCCTTTTCGTAGGACAAGGAATCAACCTCTCTAGCTTTCTATCGGTACTAGATAAACCTTACAAAGATAGCAATTGCGATTCTAATAATGCCGGATCCTTGATCCTAATAACATTGAATCTAATCGTATCTTTTCTTTTACCTCTCGTGTATAATATTGAATGTATAAAAACTCAAACTAACAATATAAGCTCAATATTACAATAACAATAATATCAATATGAATAAGTGATCAATGTATCTCTTGCTTGAAGTTGTTGTATTGAATCAATACCATAGGCATGGTATTTATAGGCTCCATCATAAAACTAGCCGTTAGCTTCCAGATCCATCATTAGGTACGCTATATTCTCCATATTACGTACGTTAACCTCTTCATAAATCAGTTCAGCGAGTTTCATCATTTTGGGTTACGTACGTTTTCAACTCCGGTCTTACGTACGTTAGCTATACGTCATTGATGACGTCATATATCCGTTGCTGCTTTTCTGACTTTGACTCTTCCCAACGTTCAACTGATTTGAACCTATTTATGTACATTATGTATTCTCATTTACGTACGTTATTTTACCATCGGTACGTACGTCATGATTAACAGTTTACGTACGTTAGCTTTGCAATTTTCCAGCTTTTTGCACTTTGTCTTCTTTGATGCTTTGCTTGGCCTTGTTGTTGTTTTGCTTTGTGTAACAACTTAAATCATCAAAACATTATTTATACATGTATGGAACAAAATGTTCCAACACCATCTCTTGTTGTGTGCAATGACAAGTCGCATCTCGCCTTCAGGTTGTCCTTAGTTTTTTGGGGAATGTCCATGACTATGTTAAGTATATTACCAAAGAAATTCTTTTCACAATGCATGACGTCTAAATTATGACGAATCAGTAAGGTAGACCAGTAAGGAAGCTCCCAAAATATGTTCCTCTTTGTCCAATTATGCTTTTCTCCAAACCCTTCAATACCTTCATAATTCACACCAAAGGTCACATCAGGAGTAAGATCAGCAATAATTTCATTTCTGCTGGCCCTCGACGTTTCAGAAAAAATGAGCTTTCTTCATGACCTTTGTAAAAATCACGTTTGTTTTTTTGTAAGTGTGCCGCAGTGGGAGAAAACATCTGTGACAGTCGAACCATGATGGTTTCCCTCCATTCTTTAAACGAAAAGCAGAAGTACGTTTCATGCAATAAGGGCATGCTAACTTTCCATGTGTGCTCCATCCCGACAACATACCATAGGCTGGAAAGTCATTAATCATCCACATCAGAGCCGCACACATCGAGAAATTTTCCTGCCTTACACAGTCCCATGTTGTAGCACCATCTGTCCACAAACTTTTTAGCTCATCGTTCAAGGGTCGGAGCATCACATCTATGTTCATCCTCGGCACTTTAGGGCTAGATATAATACGACTTAAGAAAATAAACTCCTGACACATGCATAAAGTTGGTGGTAAATTATACGGATTGACAAAGACCGGCCAACAAGAGTACTGGGCACCTGTTCCTCGAAATATATTAAAACCATCACTACAAAGACCGAGCCTTACATTTCGAGGATCTGCAGCGAACGAAGGATGCGTACGATCAAAGTGTCGCCAAACTTCAGCGCCGGCAGGATGAATTACTCTTTCTGACTCATCATGGCACTTTGTGTGCCATGTCATGTGTTCAGCAGTTTTGCGCGACATATATAGCCACTTCAACCTATCAGTGATTGGAAAATACCACAATTTCTTTTGTGCACTCGATTTCCCTTCCTCGTACCGTGGCGCTGCACAACTAGGACAAAATTTCAAACTCTCACCTTCCCCATTGTACAGAAAACAATTGTTGCTACAAACATCATACTTGATCACTCAGAGACCAAGTTTCGACATGATATTTTTTACATCAGAAAAATTATCGGGGATTTGGCCCTGATATTGCTCTGGTGCCATGCCCTTGTTGTTTTTGATGAAATAACCCATTGCTTTTTGTGAGGCATTATACGTCGTCTTGAAATTCATTACCTCCGTAACCCACTGCAACAACGACTTATTATGCAACTCATACAAAGGCCGATCAGCATACTCTAACAGATCAAAAAATTATTTTGCTTCACGATTTGGCTCTGCCGGATCATTATCAGTGTAATTGCGAAATTGAGGAAAACTATCCATGACCATATCTCTTTGTGATGTAAAATAATTTTCTGCAGGTGTAGAAGATGATCCTCCTATATTGTAATCATTGATCCCGCAATTTTGATAGTCTTCACCATGGCATACCCAAACACGATAATCCGGTGCAAATCCACACTGATATAAATGTTGCATGACTGTATTGCGATCACGTTCACGTCAATTCTTACACTTTTTGCACGAACATAATATCTTACTACCAACTACTACACGAGCGAATCCAAAATCCAGAAACATATTAACACCATCACTAAATTCTCTAGTAATCATACCGTCGGGACCACGACGTTTTTCGTAATCCATTCTCTAAAAGTTGATATTTTTTCACTGCATACAAAATAAATAACTATAAAATATAAAAATATTTTCATTGTATTTGAAATAATCTATTATCAACTAAAACATAAATAATATTTTCGAATTTAATATAACATTTATAATCAACAAGAAAATGAGTATAATCAACTAACTTAAAATTGAATAGAAAATTCGTACCCGTACCTTATGAAAATATAATATTTTTTTGAATTATGAATATAAAATCAACTAACTTTACTCAAACTAAATTTTAATTTAACATAACTACAACTAAATTATCAACTAAAAAGATAATAATATTTCGTATTTACAACAAGAAAAATAAGTATAATCATATTTGCATACAAAACTAATATATGCAAATTAAATTTCAATTGTTTCTACACACCTTATAATATCGACGAATATTTCTCAAAATGCTCAATATATATCCTTGAATATAATATAACATTTTATTTTGAATTATGAATATAAAATCAACGAACTTTCATTAAACTAGATTTTCATTTAATATAAAACTACAACTAAATTATCAACTAAAAAGATAATTATATCTCGTATTAACAACAAGAAGAATAAGTATAATCATATATGCATACAAAATTAATATGCTATTTTTTTTTCAACTTTTTCTACATACCTTATAATATCGATGGATATTGCTTGAAAATGCTTAATATATCCTTGAATATATATTCCGGAAAAAAAATTAAGAAAAAAGGATGTATGAGGTTCTGTATATTTTTGTGCGTTATAATTCCTGTCAAACGAAGTATAACCAAACCAATATATTCCTGTCAAACGAAGTATGAGCTATATAATATACTCATCAAGTATTGGTTTCACATATGTGAAGCCAAAGAATAAGTTTACAATAATTGCGCCGGCAGTAGGTGGCGCACGCAAGTATGGTGGTTGACAAGTTTTAGCTTCACATATGTGAAGCTAATGTCCAGAACAAAATTATTTTCATTAAAGTCGTCACATATGTGACGCCAATATGAAAATTTTAAAAAAATTTGGCGGAAGTTTGAAATTTTTGGCGTGGACGTGGGGAAATTCAAATTTACTGAAATAATTTGGCTTCACATATGTGAAGCTATTGAGCAATCTTCAAGTAATTTCTAAATTATTTTTAATTTTGTTAATAATTTTACTTATATTATTTTTTGTTTCTACTAACTTATTAATATTTTTGTTTTTTCTTTTGCAGGATTTTTATTTATTTAAATATAAGTGAATTACAATATTAATATTATTGGAACATAAAATAATGTGATTTTATCTTTTTTTAAAATCAATTTTTACAAAAATGAGTATATTTATTTTCTAATTAAAGAAATATTTTATTAGTATAATATAGTTATATTTTAATAATAATTAGAAGTATAGTTTTTGGCATATTTTCTAATTACAACAAAAAATATATTAAAAATATATTTATGATTAAATTTATATATATATATATAATTTTTTTATATATATAATTTATATATATATATATACATATATATATTTATATATATATATTGATATATACACACGCACACACATGAAATTAGCCAAAAATTCTTTCTGGCTAATTTCATTTTTTTTATTTTAAACGAAGATCTTTAGCGTCACGTATGTGACGCTAATATAATAATTGTATTTAAATTATTGATACACTTTGGCGACACACAAGCGACGCTAAAAATATATTATTTAAAATTGCTGGACTATATTTGGCGACATATATGTGACGCCAAAGATATAATATTAAAAATTACTGGACTCCCTTTGGCGTCACATATGTGACGCCAAAGATATAATATCTAAAATTGGTGGACTGCCTTTGGCGTCACTTTTGTGACGCTAAAGGTATTGTAACACCTCTAAATATTCAGAGTATATTACAGCGCCGTAGACCCCTACATGGGACCCACCAGGCTACAAACAAGAAAACTCCACTCGACTAACCATCTCGGTTAGAGAGGACACACATCTAAATGATATGACATAAAAAGGTACGCCCGGAGCAACCGGCGAAATAAGCATCAACCGACAATGTAACAATTTTAAAGTAATACAATACGGAGTTTGAAATGAAAAACCTAAGTACTCGCGAGCACAATCTATAAGTTTATAAAAATGGGAAACAACCAAATCGAAGTAAACGAAAGAAAATAAGAAGACCCAAATGCACATGTCAACGACCCTGGCCAACATCCTCGTACTGTCCCGGTATTCGCTCGTCCGGATAATCATAACCTGAAATCCATAGCAAGAATTTCCTCAAAACGGGTCCCCAAATGGGTTAGCAATTACGCTAGTACAAGTAATCAAGGCAAACCAATCGCTTACACATTTCATAGTACATGCACCAATATCATTTCAAAAACCAAAACCAGACATGTCTTTTCCGGAAACAAACAATCACAATTAATTTGCCTAGGATCGGGACGAAGCCACGAATCCCACTCGAGGCCTCTAAGGACCCTCCCGAGCTGGCCACATTCATAAAACAAATCAAGCACCACACGTCACCTAGGACCGGGACGAAGCCACGAATCCCACTCGAGGCCTCTAAGGACCCTCCCGAGCTGGCTAGCGAATCAAACTCATGAATCCAGGACGAAGTCATAGATTCCCTCGAGGCCCCGTTGGACCCTCCCGAGGTGAGTAAAGCACACACAATATACATTACCATTTCATGTTAAGCATAAAGGTTTCCAAGAATTACTTGCCTTGAATAATTGATAACGCAACGAACGGAAAGGATAATCACCGACGAACGCTAGAAATCAACGGAACCGAACCTAACGATTCGAAGAACATAATCACAACCAATTCTAGACGAATACGGAAATGGAATACACCCGAAAACCCGCCTACGATTCATGTATATTCATACAAAAATAACAACGAGGGCGGACCACAACCAAACCATCTAGATTCCGTAAAAACCATAAAATATGCCATGAATCCGTAGGAAAGTTAATGACACTAACAATATTAATCGTATTCATCATGAATCCACCAACAAAACGGAACGAATCAGAAGAAAATCCCAAAACCCCCAAATTATCCGAAAGTAGGGTTCTAAGAGATATTACCTTTGAAGATCCAGGTACTATGATCCGTAGAACACGCGTTAGATTGATTATCCGGGCTTCACAACCAAAGGAGAATGATGAAAATCAACCCCCAATTGATGAATGATGAGAAGTTCTCCCCCCCTCTCTCTCTCTCGCGCGTAAATGGAAGAAGAAGGAAGAAATAAGCTGCTCTCGCTCCAAACAACGCAATTATAGGGTTGACCGCATTGTGTGCCGCGGCCCAGCTGAAGTGTGCCGCGGCACAGGCCAAAAAATTGCTCCCAGGGCTCGGCAGTGTGCCGCGGCCCAGCCGACATGTGCCGCGGCACCCGGTACAGTCGGGTTTTGGCCGAAAATGCCACACGAGTGTGCCGCGGCCCGGAAGGGTGTGCCGCGGCACTGACTCGGCAGTGTGCCGCGGCCCCGGACGGGTGTTCCGCGGCACACAGTAGATTCCGCTCGGCCAAAAACTGGAAAAATGTGTGTGCCGCGGCGCACACTCCTTGTGCCGCGGCCCACACCCCATTTGGGTCCTAAAATGATGAAAAATGATCCGGGAAGAGAATAAAAGCAATATGAATCAATATTTGGGAAACAATAACACGAAATGGATCCACGGCAACCCCGAAACGGCGGTTCCGCATGACAATAACGAGAATCAGATCAATAGATGACAGAAAAGATACACTGAAAGATACACGATGGTTACTACAATCAAAAAAATACACCGGAAATGAAAATACAAGGGAAAGAAAAATGCGGATATTACATTCTACCCCTCTAAAAATAAGTTTCGTCCCAAAACTTAAGAAACAAACAACTCAGGGTACCTAGCACGCATGCTATCCTCAGTTTCCCAAGTTGCCTCCTCGACACCGTGTCTCGACCACTGCACTTTGACCAAAGGGATGGTCTTATGCCTCAGTCGTTTCTCACGATGCTCCAAAATCTTCAAGGGACGTTCTTCAAAAGTAATATCCTCGGCGACATCAATCTCACCATAATTGATGACGTGACTCGGATCCGGGACATATTTCCTCAGCTGGGAAACATGAAAAACGCTATGAACATGACTCAGGGCCGGGGGTAACGCCAAACGGTATGCTAACCCACCGACTCGCTCGAGAATCTCGAAGGGTCCAATAAATTTTGGACTGAACTTCCCCTTCTTCCCGAAACGGAAAACTCCTCTCGTCAGCGACACCTTCAGCAAAACGTGGTCTCCCACCTCGAATTCTAAAGGTCGACGACGGACATCGGCATAAGACTTCTGTCGACTCTGGGCAGTTAACATCCGTTCCCGAATCAATTCTATCTTCCGCCTCGTCTCTAAAACGACATCCGGTTCGGTCCCGACCAAATCGGACGCCTCATTCCAACAAATTGGCGATCGACAACGCCGCCCGTAGAGCGCCTCATACGGTGCCATCCGAATCGTCGCGTGCCAACTATTGTTGTACGTGAATTCGATTAATGGCAATTGCTCCTCCCAGTCACTACTCCAATCGAGAGCACAAGCACGCAACATGTCCTCGAATGTCTGGATAGTGCATTCCGACTGTCCATCTGACTGGGGATGAAAAGAGGTACTCAAATGCAAATGGGTACCCAACGCCTTATGCACCACCTGCCAAAAGTGCGATACGAAACGGCCATCACGATCCGAAACAATAGACTTCGGAGTACCGTGAAGCCTCACAATCTGCGCGATAAACACACGAGCCAACTTTTCTGGACCCCAAGTGTCCTTGATGCCCAGAAAATGTGCCGACTTGGTCAGACGATCAACAATCACCCATACCATATTCATGCCTGACCTCGATCTCGGCAAACTTGTAGCGAAATCCATCGATATATCTTCCCATTTCCATTCTGGAACGGGAAGTGACTGCAATAACCCAGCGGGTCGCTGATGCTCGATTTTGACCTGCTGACAAGTCAAACATCTCGCTACAAACTGTGTGACCTCCTCCTTCATATCATTCCACCAGAAATTCCTCCTCAGGTCCTTGTACATCTTACTCGAACCAGGATGAACGGAATAAGGTGTAGCATGGGCCTCACGCAAAATACTCTATCTCAACTCTGAGTCGTTCGGCACACAAAGCCAGCTCTGAAATCTCAAAACACCATCCTCGTGAATCACAAACCCAGGAGACTTTCCCTTAAGAACGTTCTCTCGGATTTGAGTAATCATCGGATCCTCTAATTGCTTCAGCTTAATTTCATCGATCAAAGATGACGAAATCTCTAAAGCACAAAGTTGCCCGACAGCTCCAGGCAACAAAACCTCAACATCTAACTCGATCAAAGCCCGCCGAAGCTCAGACTGAGACGTAAGGACCTCAAGCGTTCGCAACGCAATCGGTTTTCGACTCAAGGCATCGGCCACGACGTTCGCCTTGCCCGGATGATAAAGGATTTCGAGGTCATAATCCTTAATCAGTGCTAACCACCTCCTCTGCCTCATATTCAACTCCCGCTGAGTAAATATGTATTTCAGACTTTTATGATCGGTAAAAATCTGACATGTAGAGCCGAAAATATAGTGACGCCAAATCTTGAGCGCGAAAACAACTGCCGCTAACTCCAAATCATGAGTAGGGTAGTTCAGCTCATACGGCGTCAACTGTCTCGACGCAAAGGCAATGGTCTTGCCGTGCTGCATCAATACGCACCCAAGACCCTGACCTGAAGCATCGCTATAAACGGCGAATCCCTCGTTGCCACATGGCAATGCCAAAACCGGGGCTGAAGTCAAACGCTTCTTCAGTTCCTCAAAACTCGACTGTCTCTCGTCATTCCAGAAGAACTTCTCGGATTTCTGGAGCAACTGTGTAAGTGGCCGAGCTAGTTTTGAGAAACCCTCGACGAACCTACCGTAGTAGCCAGCCAAACCCAAGAAACTACGGACCTCCTTCACATTCGTGGGCGGTGCCCAATCCAACACTGCCTCAATTTTCTGCGGATCCACACGAACTCCCTCGGCTGAAATCATGTGACCTAAAAACATCACTTCCTTCAGCCAGAACTCACATTTCGAGAACTTCACATAGAGTTGCTCGGTCCTCAAAATGTCTAACACTATCCGCAAATGATGGGCATGATCTTCCTCATTCCTCGAATAGATAAGAATATCGTCAATGAAGACGACAACACACTTATCCAGATATTCGATAAAGACTTTGTTCATCAACTGCATGAACACTGCTGGCACATTAGTTAACCCGAAAGGCATAACTACGAACTCATAATGTCCGTATCTCGTCCGAAAAGCTGTTTTCGGCACGTCGGACTCCCTCACCCGAAGCTGATAGTACCCCGATTTCAAATCAATCTTCGAGAATACCGCAGCTCCCTGCAACTGATCGAACAAGTCATCAATTCTCGGTAAAGGATACTTGTTCTTGATGGTCACCTTGTTTAGTTCGCGATAGTCGATACACAAACGTAGTGAACCATCCTTCTTCCGCACAAACAGGACCGGTGCGCCCCAAGGAGAGGCGCTCGGTCGAACATACCCCGACTCAAGAAGCTCGCTCAACTGCTTCTTCAACTCTGACATATCTGAAGGTGCCATGCGATACGGCACCTTTGAAATCGGAGCTGCGCCCGGCTCTAACTCTATAGCAAACTCAACCTCACGATCTGGTGGCAATCCCGGTAACTCGCCAGGAAATACATCAGGAAACTCACTAACGACTCGAATCGATGAAAGCTCGACTCCACCATCCTCCGCCTTCAAGGCGTAACACCAATAACTAGTACACCCCTTTCGCAGGAGTCTCATCGCCTTCAAGGCGTTAATAACGAACTTCTGGTTTCTCTTTCGCCCCGCGAAAAAATGTTCGGTGCCGTCCTCGGCTAGCATGGTAATGATCCTCGTGCGGTAGTTCATGATTGCACCATGCTGCTCGAGCCAATCATCCCCGAGAATTAAATCCTCACCCTCGATACTCACGACAATAAGATTAGAGAGCCAAGCCCTCTCACAAATAAACACAGAACAGTCCCGGACTTCTCGATCACCGACAATTCTATCACCGCTAGGAAGTTTAACGATGAAAGGCTCGCAAGGTGACAAACAGTCAAGACTCAAGCGGCGTACACACTCTAGAGAAATGAATGAATGCGTAGCACCCGAATCAAAAAGCACACTGACAGGATGAGAATGGATATGAACGGCACCTGTCGCCACAGTAGCTGCTGGATCATCGGCCCTCCTCATCTCATAGATACGCGGGTGGGCAGAGCCGACACTGGAAGCTCCTCCCCTAGCGGGCTGACCCCGACCCCTACCTCGGCCGGCACTCGGAGGTGGCGGCGGAGCAAATGAGCCCTGGTTCACACTCGGCTCCAAAGGTGTTGGGTGAGAAGAACGGGCGCCGCGAAATTGTCTGAGCTTCTCACAAAAAGAAGCCTTATGGCCCGACTGGCCACAAGTATTACAAGTCAAAGGTGGACGAGGACACTCCCGGTTCACGTGGCCTGGCTGGCCACAGTTAAAGCATCTGGGGTCCCGGACGAAGGTTCCGGCGGCACTTCGAAAACTCCCAGGGAAATGAGCCGAACCACCCGTAGAAATATTTTCAGGTTGAGAATTCTGTTGACCCCCACCCTTGTGGCCCGAAAAATTTCCGGCGGATTTCTGCTTCTTACTCTCCCTAACCGCCGCACTGGCTGTCACCGACATGTCGTAGGCAAGAGCTCAACTCTGATAATCCTTCAGGGTAGTACAGACGAGTCCAGACATATAGTCCCGAATGGACAGTTTCATCCTCCTGGAAAAATGGAAAATTTTGTCGCTCTCAGCGACAACTTGGGTCTTCACATAGCCCAACTCTTTGTTAAAATCGGCAATAGCTTGGGATACGGGAATATCCCCTGGTTGAGCATCATAGAAAGCATGCACTCGAGCCTGTCTGACCGGCCACGGACAATATTCGGTCTCCATCAATTCCTGAAATTCGGCCCGCGAAGCAACATGATCTTTGGGCCTAACGGCCTCCCACCAATCCGTAGCATCCCCAGTGAGAAAGTACTGGGCAATAGGGACCTTGCGGTCCTCGGGACAGTTGGTGGCAACGAAGACCTTAGATATCTCCTTGATCCATCCCTCACAGCCGATCGGGTCTGATGCTCCCGAAAACTGAGGAGGATGCATCTTGATGACATCTTGGAGCCAACGGTCTGCTCCGCCCCGATTAGCATGGGCCTGATCGGGGTTTTGAACCACTTGAGCTATCGCCGCCATCTGGTTAACCATTTGCTGCATAATGGCCGCAATACCAAGGTCGGCGCGCTCCTGAGAAGAAGCATGACTGTGACGGTCACCGGTACTGCCGGCTCCCAAAGAATGCGATGTGGCCGCCCCACCGGCTGCCCCACGTCCTCGGCCGCGTCCACGACCACGACCACGGTTTCCCACGGCATCCATACTGATGTTAAGAGGTAACAGAAGTATATCGATGATGAGTAAGGGAGGAAAAGCAACTACGATTCAAAAGTGGAAATACAATGCAAGAAACAGAAGGGCCGAATAAGAAAACTTACGAGCACTGGAAGTACTGAGATGCTGGCAGCGATGTGACAATGTGCAAAACAAAACACGAATAGACCCAAATAACCAACAAGCCTAGGTATCCATAAACCTAGTGCTCTGATACCATTTTCTGTAACACCCCGAGATATTCAGAGTATATTACAGCGCCGTAGACCTCTACATGGGACCCACCAGGCTACAAAGAAGAAAACTCCACTCGACTAACCATCTCGGTTAGAGAGGACACACATCTAAATGATATGACATAAAAAGGTACGCCCGAAGCAACCGGCGAAATAAGCATCAACCGACAATGTAACAATTTTAAAGTAATACAATACGGAGTTAGAAATGAAAAACCTAAGTACTCGCGAGCACAATCTATAAGTTTATAAAAATGGGAAACAACCAAATCGAAGTAAACGAAAGAAAATAAGAAGACCCAAATGCACATGTCAACGACCCTGGCCAACATCCTCGTACTGTCCCGGTACTCGCTCGTCCGGATAATCATAACCTGAAATCCATAGCAAGAATTTGCCCAAAATGGGTCCCCAAAGGGGTTAGCAATTACGCTAGTACAAGTAATCAAGGCAAACCAATCGCTTACACATTTCATAGTACATGCACCAATATCATTTCAAAAACCAAAACCAGACATGTCTTTTCCGGAAACAAACAGTCACAATTAATTTGCCTAGGACCGGGACGAAGCCACGAATCCACTCGAGGCCTCTAAGGACTCTCCCGAGCTGGCCACATTCATAAAACAAATCAAGCACCACACGTCACCTAGGACCGGGACGAAGCCACGAATCCCACTCGAGGCCTCTAAGGACCCTCCCGAGCTGGCTAGCGAATCAAACTCATGAATCCAGGATGAAGCCATAGATTCCCTCGAGGCCCCGTCGGACCCTACCGAGGTGAGTAAAGCACACACAATATACATTACCATTTCATGTTAAGCATAAAGGTTTCCAAGAATTACTTGCCTTGAATAATTGATGATGCAACGAACGGAAAGGATAATCACCGACGAACGCTAGAAATCAATGGAACCGAACCTAACGATTCGAAGAACATAATCACAACCAATTCTAGACGAATACGGAAATGGAATACACCCGAAAACTAGCCTACGATTCATGTATATTCGTACAAAAATAACAACGAGGGCGGACCACAACCAAACCCTCTCGATTCCGTAAAAACCACAAAATATACCATGAATCCGTAGGAAAGTTAATGATACTAAAAATACTAATCGTATTCATCATGAATCCACCAACAAAACGGAACGAATCGGAAGAAAATCCCAAAACCCCCAAATTATCCGAAAGTAGGGTTCTAAGAGATATTACCTTTGAAGATCCAGGTACTATGATCCGTAGAACACGCGTTAGATTGATTATCCGGGCTTCACAACCGAAGGAGAATGATGAAAATCAACCCCCAATTGATGAATGATGAGAAGTTCTCCCCCTCTCTCTCTCCCGCGTAAATGGAAGAAGAAGGAAGAAATTAGCTGCTCTCGCTCAAAACAATGCAATTATAGGGTTGACCGCATTGTGTGCCGCGGCCCAGCTGAAGTGTGCCGCGGAACAGGCCAAAAAATTGCTCCCAGGGCTCGGCAGTGTGCCGCGGCCCAGCCGACATGTGCAGCGGCACCTGGTACAGTCGGGTTTTGGCCGAAAATGCCACACGAGTGTGCCGCGGCCCCGGACGGGTGTGCCGCGGCACACAGTACAGTCCGATCGGCCCAAAGCTGGAAAAATGTGTGTGCCGCGGCGCAGACTCCTTGTGCCGCGGCCCACACCCCCTTTGGGTCCTAAAATGACGAAAAATGATCCGGGAAGAGAATAAAAGCAATAGGAATCAATATTTGGGAAACAATAACACGAAATGGATCCACGGCAACCCCGAAACGGCGGTTCCGCACGACAATAACGAGAATCAGATAAATAGATGACTGAAAAGATACACTGAAAGATACACGAGGGTTACTACAATCAAAAAAATACACCGGAAATGAAAATACAAGGGAAAGAAAAATGCGGATATTACAGGTATAATAATTAAAATTGCACGACTATATTTGGCGTCACATATGTGACGCCAAAGATTAAAAAATAATATTCTCCTCGTTCGTTTTAGCTTCACATAACTGACGGTAAAATTTATTCTTTAGCTTCACACGGCCAAACATTGAAGCTAAGGGTGTGTTTAGTTGGAGGAAAATTTTTCCAATTTTTCTTTTCTGGTTTTCAAGAAGTTCTTCAAATCTTCCACTCATTCGAAAAGTATGAAAAATTGGGAAAATGTTCTTAGATACGATTTAGTGATTTTGTGGAAAACCGGGTATTCTATTTTTCTAAATTGGAAAACTCACCCTTGTTTATAAAGGAAAACTATGGAAAACTATTCAAAATAGTTTTCCAATTTTGGTGATTTTTTGAAAAACCGAGTATTCTATTTTCCAGCCATTTTCTTGGAAATATCAGCCCAATGAATATGTTTTCTGAATTCTGTGTATTCTTAAATAAAATTCTGGAAAATAGGGCTGTTTTCCACCAACTAAACACACCCTAAATGTTCTTTAGCTTCAGCTTCTTTAGCTTCACACATTGGCTTCAGATATGTGAAGCTAAAGAACAAAAACTTCACAGTCAACTCTATTGGCTTCTGTGTAGCCAATACATATGTTTTTAGTAGTGTTGCATATATATATATATATATATATATATATATATATATATATATATAATAGCGTTACTAATTAATTCTCTTTCCTAAATATATACTTAGAATTAAATATATATTTTTGAACTGCATAGTTATATTTCACACACAAGTTTAAGAATTTATTGTCATTGTGTTTAATTTGGCCACTTATTAAGATGGACAAATAAATAGTTAAATTTTTCAGTGAGAACTTAATTTGATTAATTATTAAATTTATATTAATTTATTTATCTAAAATTTGAATCTCACATATATCTTATTTAGTAGTTTTATTTTAATTGAATATTTTAGTTTGGCCAATATTAATAATATCAGTTATTAAAAAATCACTTTATTTTTATTTGGAATCTAATTTGACCAATTATCAAATTTATATTAATCGTATTTATCTAAAATTTTGAATACCAGATCGATCTTAAATGAGGCTTTGCCGATTTGGGAACTAAATAAATATTTAAAATCAATATATAATTATTTTGCATGTTTAATAGTTTTATTTTTATTGAGAAAAATAATTTGGCTAATATTAACTTGATAGATTATTAAGTCAAATGAATAGTTTTATTTCTGCTGAAAATTTAATTTGCCCAATTATTAGGTCTGGATTAATAATATATATATATATATATATATTTAAATCCCACTTGATTTTAAGCAAGACTCCATCGATTGGATAACCTAAATAAATACTCATAATCAATATGTATTTTTTACTTCATAATTGTTTTGCACCATCAGTTAATAGTTTTATTTTTATTGGAAAACTTAATTTGATCAATATTTTTTCTGCCTAGGCATAACAAATTTGCCTAATATTAATTGGGTCAATTTTTTTGTTGACGAAATAAATAGTTTTACTTATATGTATATACATATAATCAATTTGTATTTTACCTTCATATTTCTCATATGCAATTAATTTGACCAATTATTGAGTCAACTAAATAAATATTGTTATTTTTATTGGAAATGAATTTTGGCCAATCACTGAGTTGGCCAAATAAATAATCTTTCTTTCTGAAAATTTGTATTTTTATTTAATTATCCAATTTATCAATGTCTAACAATTTGAGCAAATTTGAATTTTTTTAAAGTCAGACATAACAACCAATTATTGTAACCATTTATATTTGGTTGTGTAGATTTTATAAATTTTAATAGATTTGGGTAGTTTTTTCATATGGTTAATGTGTATTTTACCATCATATTTCTCATTGTCAATTAATTAATCAATTATTGGCCAATTAAATAGTATTATTTTTATTGAAAATATAATTTGGCCAATCCTTAAGTTGGCCAATTAAATATTTCTTACTAAAAAAATTAATTTGGCTAATTTGTTGACATTTAATTTAATTTGTGTATCAATATATAACAATTCCACCAAATTTGAATTTGTTTGAAGTGAGACGTAACAACCAATTATTATAACAACTGAAATTTAATTACTTAGATTTTATATATTTTAATAGATTTGGGCAATTAGTGCATATAACTATATAGATTTGAGAGGGAAACATGTACTAAATTATTCTTAATCGTGTTTGAGACGGGTATAGGTATATAATATATAATGAGTCTTAGATTGCTGAACTCTAGCTGTATTGTTTGGGTATCACTATATGGGTTTAGGATGAAAGCGCGTAGTAAATTTACTGTTGGCCACTAAGTATACTGGATACAGTTTGGGAAATAGTTTAAACAACAAACTGTACGGATTTTAAATCTGAGTGCGTAGCGGAAGTCTTGGATACAGTAGGTTGTTGTGGATACAGCAACTAAATGTATAGAGTATACTTAATTAATCACAGTAATTAAAATAGTAAAAGCTGAAGGTAAATAACACAGTAATTAAAGTGGTTCGAGGTAAACCCCTCTACGTCCACTGGTCCTCCACACAGGAGTAAAAAGTTTATTATAATTACTACGTACACAACTACGTAATTATAACAACACACAATCAATATATCGTTCACACAGATTGATATAAAGAACTTAGCTTCAACCGTTCACATAGATTGGTTTTGAGCTAATGCTTTGACTTGCTTCTTCACACACAGTTCTGAAGCTTCGTCTTCTTCAATGCAAATCCTTCACACACAGTTCCGGAGAAGAACAGATTGTTCAGTCCACACAGGGCTGTTTGATCAAAGTATAGAACAGATGGTGAACAACAACTTTGACTTTAAGAGCTTTCAGCTGATGAAGTGTTGTTCAGAATAGTGAGCACTGTATATCTCTTTTGATCTGAGTTGCAGTAAGCTTTGGAGATATGTTTTGCTCTGATAATAATTTCGATAGCTTGGGTAACTAATCTTCAGCATCTTGATGTGATATATAGTCTCTGAAATATATATCCGTTGAGATGTATCCGTTTGAGTGAGATTCCGTTCCAACGGGATTATAACACGATTCCGGATTTAGCGGGATTTGAAGATCTGTTGACAGACAGTATTTAAATACTTTATCCTTGAGTATTTAAATACTTCTTTATTCAACGAGACTTGACTTCTGGAGATTCCTTCTCTGTCCTGTTGTGAGTTGTATGAAAGATAACTGTATTTGAGTTTCGAGACAGTTTCCATACTTGGTCTTTTATAAGACTTCTTGCTGTACTGAAGGGCTTCACTATATGCTGATTCGAGGCAGGTCTTCGATACAGGATAATGCCTCAATGCTTCGATACAGTTTCCTTTACTGTATGCGGATTGGCATATATGTCAAAACCTCTTTATCAGATACCGTTCGATACAGGGATTGGATATCCCGGCTGTTTCGATACAAGGTTCTTGTTTTCCCAACAATTTCCCCCTTTTTGACAATTTGCCAAGACTAACTTTCTTAACTTTTCAAGTCTTCTTGATGATGCCAAAACCTTCTTAATGAAGCGATCTTCTTTGATGTCTTCTGGCAGATTTCTTGGTCTTTCGTCAAAAGGCCGGTCTTAGTCTAAATGATGAACTTCTCGCAGGCGAGTTCGATACAGTTAAGGGTTTTTACAACTTAAGCTTATGATTGGCGCGCAGGCACAATCTTACAAAGTATTCTAAGCTTACAACTGAAATCATGAACTATTCGTAGACTAGTTCGTACAGCTTTATTTTCAATCAAGTTTTTATACTTGAGTTTGTTAATCAAACAATTTAAGTAATCATACATCAATGCAGTAGATTACGAGTTGTAATCTTTCAATACAAACAAACACTTTTATTGATATTCAAAATTGAGTACATGGTTTGCTGTTTCGAAGGAAAAATTACAAAGACAAAAATAATATACAAGGATTTCAGCTCCTATAGTGATCTGCATGTCTCCACGGCTTTCTCCCTGGATCATTCTCGGTACCACGCCACCAGTTCTGTAGGGAATCGTTGCCTCGATCCTGGTATATAGCTATTCCTTCATAGGATCGATCAAAGGCAAGAATCCAGTCTTCTGGATGGGTGATCCGGTCTCCTCTTCTGTGTTTGCTCTTCATATCAAGCTGGAGAGGGAGTTTTCCGTCTTCTAGCATCTTCGTGAATTTCTCTGCGGCCTCCGCTAAAGTCTTATAGCTCTTGAAGATGGCGGATTCCCTGACGAGTTTTGCGAAGTATCTCATCAGTTCGTTCTTCCTCCATTGCTTCACCTCATCGGCAGTAGGATGGCGGTTGGTCGGCAGACGAATTTCAGAAGGTCTCTGGATAAGAGTTTGCCACGGGACATTTGGATCATGAAATTCAGGTCGGGAGCCTGAAAACTTAAAACTTTGGGAGTGAGGGGCTAACTTGTTTAACTCAGCAGTGATGCTGTCTTGAGCTGCCTCGAATTCCCTTTCTTGCTGTATCCTGATTCTCTTAGCAGCTTCTCTTGCCTCTTCCCCCTTTTTGGCTTCATCTGTAATATCCGCAATTTTTGATTTTCGGTAAATTTATTTTTTCGGCCGGAGTCCGTTTTGACGACTCGCTCATGACCGTTTCGTCATTTCGAGAATGATTAATTCTGCACTTTTTGTCATCCGAGTTCGTTTCGGTATCGTTTTGTTGAGTTCCGAGCTTTTTAGCGACTTTTCCGCACTTGAGTTCGATTCTTGCGAATCTCGTCCGAAACTGTTGTTTCGAGTTTCTCGTAAGTTCATTTAATGTTATTATTCATGTTGCAAGCTTTGGTTTGGTGTTTCGATCGCGTATCGTGATTTTTGGACGTTTTGGGCCATTTTCGTAATTTCCCAAAGTTTTGGGTAATTACTTCCGTTGTTGAATTCCGAGCCTTCGGGTGGTCGGAATTGTGTGTTCTCTTAGCTCTTAGATTCGTCTTTGCGAGTACGTCGTAACCGTATCATCGATTCGTATTCGGTTCGGGTTCGGGGTCATTCGGCCGTCGGAGTTGGCCGGCCGAGTCATGGCCGGCAATCTAGGCCAGCATCGGCCGAAGTCACGGCCGGTAGTGCTCGGCAGCTTTCCGCCGAGTCACGGTCGCGGTGATCGGCAGCCTTCCGGCCGAGCAGCCGCACCGTAGGGCCGCGGCACATGCCGGCAGTGGCCGCGGCACACTGTGGTATTTTTCGGCCAACCCGATGCCGGTGCCGCGGCACACGCCGGCTGAGCCGCGGCACACCGCCGACCACCGGGAGCCATTTTTGGGCCTCGTGCTGCACACCTGTGCACTTATTTATGGTCCTGCACACGGGTTTTTGGCCATTTTTCTCCTTCTTCTCATTTCCTTCCGCGGCTGAGGGTGATACCAACATGGATCCATGTTGTTTGACAACAAATCCATGAAGTTATTGAGTTCATATCATCAATCAATCATCCGTTATCATCCTTTGATCCAGCGAATCAAGGTAATCTTCCTTAGAACCCTAATTTCGTGAATTTGGGGGTTTTTGCGTTTTTGTCCGATTCGTTCCGTATTATTGGTTAATTCATGATGTATATGATTAATCTTAGTAGTATTCTTGTGTTTAACATCATTTAATCCATTGTTCTTTGTCGAATCGAAGTATACTTCTTGATTTCCTTCAAATTGACTTTTTGGGGGATTTGTCCTTGATCTTGTTTTTCATCCGTTTTTGATGGATCGATTATGGTTAAATGATGTTGTTAAACATATTCTATGGATTGTATATCTATATTTAAACTTGGAATTCCGTTTTCGGGTTTTGACGGAACGAATCGTGTTCTTGGCCGTTTTGGGGGAAACGCTTGAACGTTCGTCATTTGTTTTTTGAATTCAACGGCTTTGAGTCGTGTTATGGAATTCATTTCATTGTTGTGCTTGTCCTTCATAGTTTATGACCGCGAGTTGGCGATCGGTGGAGTCGGTAGGTTCGTAGTCGGTTCGTGTCAACCTACTTCGGTCGATTCTCCGTGTTGCGATTATTCGAGGCAAGTATCTTGCCCATACATTTCATATTTCATCGGCATAATTATTGATAAATGATTTTATGCGAAATCCAATGTTTCATGAACGTTAAAAAGGATCGGTATGTCCTCGATAAATATTGTCTTTCAACGATAATTCGAATACTTCGTGAATGGATATGTTCTCGGAATATGTGTGTTAGTTTCGTACGTTGAGAGACGTTATAATCGCATTGAGTGAATATAATAGACCATAATTGTTTTCCGAGGATTGTGTATTGAATTGTATGTTTGTTCGGTGGGTATTCGACATGATGTGATGTTAGTCGTTACTCCTTTGAAAGGAGGTTGTGATGTTTAATGTTGCTTGTCTTGATAATCGACTATTGTTGTGTGCTTGTTGTATGTGATGTGCCTCCGGGTAGGATTGTTGAATCTCCGGGATCCATACTTGCTAGTATGGGTCGGGCGAAACCGTAAGGTTATCCAATATGGGTATGTCTTGCGGGGACTCCGAGGTTCGGGGCTTGCTAGCCCGATGCCGGGATAACTTGTGGGGTTATCATCGGGTATGTCTTGCGGGGACTCCGAGGTTCGTGGCTTGTTAGCGCGATGCCGGGATAACTTATGGTTGTGGTTTGGTTGTGATATTCGTGTCGTGGAGACATGTGATTTGATATGTTTTTCCTATTGGGTTATTCACTCGGGTTTGTTCTTCGGGAGCATCTGAGGTTCATGGCTTGTTAGCACGGGACACGAATAATCCTTAGGAACATGTGATTTGTGATTTGGGTCACGGACCCCGTGTTTTGTGAAATGGGTTGTGGACCCTGCGTATTGTTACCGGAACTTGAATTTTGGAAAATGACTTTTGGGCTGTGTCCCTAAATGTTTTCGAAAGGTTTTAGAATTTTTATATCCCAAATGTTTTCTAAACTCCCGAGATCGTCAAATGTTTTGTAATGTGGACATTGTGTTATTTCCTACCTTTCACGTTTTGAATGGTTTGATCAAGTGAATTTTCTCGGGAAGTATATTCGCGATTATTCTGTTTTTGTGGAGTATGATATGTATGGCTTGTTTTCGTATTTATACTTGCACTAGCAAAACAGTGGAGTTTTGCTAACCCCAGTATTCGGGGTGGATGTCTATTTTCGCATTCAGGTTTTGGAGCATAGCACAGGGTCGGCACGAAGGATGATGAAAGATGAACGATACTAATCACACGAGGATCCGTTGATGTCGTATTGGTCTAGTTGTATTTTCTTTTCCGCTGCAGTATCTTTTCCCCGTTGTACGGGAGTTTATTGTATTTTGACCCCTGCGTGGGTATATATTGTAATTGAGCTGTTTATTTTTATTGAAAGACCAAATCGGTCTACTGAGTCATTTAGCCTTGAAGGCATTGTCGAGATGTTAAATATTGTTACCAGCCTGGTAGATCTTCGAGGAGAGGGTCTACGGCGTGTAATATCCCTGAGTGGATTGGGGGTGTTACAAAAATGGTATCGGACCTTAGGTTGAGGAAACCTAGGCTGTCGGGTCGAGTTATGTGTTGTTGAGTCTTGTATTGTCAGATTTTGTCTGACTGAGTCGTGTCACGACGCGTCGTTTGAGTTTGTTGGTCGTGATTAGTATCGTGGGGCGATCATCATCTTCGTGCGACCTGTGGAAGTAAGTCTCCCTTCTTTGTGTTGTGCCTTGTGTGACACGAGCTATTTTTATGATTATTTGTTAAGAGATGGAATCCTTATGTGGATTTTGATTTCACGATATGTATTTAGTCGACTTGTGATGTCTTTTTATACGAGGAGTGTCGTCGCTTGTGATGTCTTTTTATTGTTGTTTTTGTCCGTTGCTGATGATTTTCGAATCGATTTGCACGTCTTACAAGTTCTCTTGTGGAGGCTTTGTGCTTATACGCGTCGACTTGTTCACTAGCCGGCGGGAGGGTCCTTAGAGGCCTCGAATGGGGTCATTGGTTTGTTCTAAATGTGGTATTTTTTTTTCGTTTATTTCCGTTTAAAGACATGTATTGTCTTGGTTTTAAACGTTTTGATGCGTGTACTAGGAGTTGTTTTAGTGAACATCGATATGTGTGAGTTTTGGGCATTCTAGCCTATTGGATTTTTGAAAACCTTGAGTATCTTAGAAAATTAAATTTCGAGACGTACTTTTAAAACGAATTATTTTCTTGCTGTGTTTTCGAGGTGCTTTCTCGTGCCGCAATATATTTCAAAAAAAAAAATTCCAATTGAGGACCAAAACTATTTTGAGATATTTTCGATGTTTAGAAACACTTATACTTAAACCCGACGGTCGAATATTTCTGAAAGTCTTTCGCTAAAAGAAGATGTCCTCATTTTTACCAAGTGCATGATGGTTTTCAAAGTCTCGATAACAATGTTTCACGTTTGTACTTTTTGAAAGGTGATACTCAAGATCAACCGGTGTTCTTCTAAATTATTTTCAAAATGAGGTTTTCGTTTTTAAAACCTATCCATTCCCGTTTGAGGGCTGGGTATGTATGTATGATGTTCGCGTTGTCATTTTGATGTTTGCTCCCGAGTATGACCGAATTGGCGGTGTGAGCGTTGAGTCGTTTTCCACACATTTGTTGTGTTAGCCCCTTGTGAGAGGCGGGATGTTGGTGTTGAATATTGTCGCCCCGTGGTGATTTCTGTGTTGTCGCGCATGTGCGAGCTGTTAGAGCTTGGGTTGGTATGGCCGTGTGCATCGGTGATCGTTCCGTTATGTGTCGGTTGTTTAATGTCTTGTTACCTTGCTCCTGTTTTTGTGAGTTTCGTGGATGAGGTCGGAGGTAATACCCGTACTATTTTGACTTCTGTATTTTCTCTTTCTCCATTCTTTCGACTCGCTCGTATTCGTTGATACTTTCTGAACTTGTTCTGTATTTCGGTTTCATCGTCCGAACGAACTGTGATCTTGTTGTGGGTTGATCTGGTTATCGCTGTGATTTTTTCGAGTTCGGTTCGATTCTTGTGAACCTTGTTCGGAAGTGACATCATATGGATCTATTAGTTCCTTTATTCGAAGTGGATCGGATTTGGAACTCCTGTGTTTTCGACTTTGTCGACTCATTATGTTTGTTGGCATTTCTGAGCTTGTCCTGCCCCTTGCTTTTGTTGATCGAACAAGTGTGGTATTGTTTCGGAATAACTCGTTTGTCATTGTGACTTTTCAATCGCTATTCCCATTCCGGTGGATCTTATGGGAATGCATGTCTTGTAGTTCCCACGGATCATCCCGGGAGTTGTTGTTTGAATTTTATTATCCTTCGTGGTTCGGACATGATTGTTCGATTTTTGTTGTCTCGGTCGTTTGTTTGTTCGGTTTTTGTCCTCGTTTCGTGATTGTTGAGCATTCAGGCTCCTTCCTAATTTCCTTAAGTTCGGGAAATTAGTCTCGTTTTCGATCTTCCAACCCTTGGGCGGTGGAATTCCGTATTTGTTCAGCGATTGGCTTGCGTTTTGATTGATGTACCGTTGGGTCGGTCAATCATTTTGATTTTCGTTCGTTGTGTTTTGTGATTGTTCGGATAATTGACTTGACTATATTATCCGTTTGATGACGCTTGTCATTTGTTGGTTTTATTATATTCCTAACGGCAACATTGTGTTGGTCGTCGCGGAGCGTGTTTTCACGCCGTATGTCTCCTTGCGTTTCTTGCAGCGTTTCGCCGTCGGGCGTGAGTTTTCGGTTTTTGCGTATCTCGTCGAGTTCTCCTGGCAGGGGATATTGCTTCTCCCTACTTATTTTAAGTTTCAGGACGAAACTTCTTTTAAGGAGGGTAGAATGTAATATCCGCAATTTTCGATTTTCGGTAAATTTCTTTTTTCGGCCGGAGTCCGTTTTGACGACTCGCTCATGACCGTTTCGTCATTTCGAGAATGATTAATTCTGCACTTTTTGTCATCCGAGTTCGTTTCGGTATCGTTTTGTTGAGCTCCGAGCTTTTTAGCGACTTTTCCGCACTTGAGTTCGATTCTTGCGAATCTCGTCCGAAACTGTTGTTTCGAGTTTCTCGTAAGTTCATTTTATGTTATTATTCATGTTGCAAGCTTTGGTTTGGTGTTTCGATCGCGTATCGTGATTTTCGGACGTTTTGGGCCATTTTCGTAATTTCCCAAAGTTTTGGGTAATTACTTCCGTTGTTGAATTCCGAGCCTTCGGGTGGTCGGAATTGTGTGTTCTCTTAGCTCTTAGATTCGTCTTTGCGAGTACGTCGTAACCGTATCATCGATTCGTATTCGAGTTCGGTTTCGGGTCGTTCGGCCGTCGGAGTTGGCCCCGCCGAGTCATGGCCGGCAATCTAGGCCAGTGCCGCAAGATCGCCAAGTCACGGCCGTAGTGCTCGGCAGCTTCGCCGAGTCACGGTCGGCGTGATCGGCAGCCCGCCGAAAGCAGCCGCACCGTAGGGCCGCGACACATGCCGGGCAGTGGCCGCGGCACACTCTGTGGCATTTTTCTACCAACCCGATCAGACGGTGCCGCGCACACGCCGGCCGAGCCGCGGCACACCGCGACCACCGGGAGCCATTTTTGGGCTGTGCCGCGGCACACTCCCTGGCCATGCACACCGTGCGACTATTTATGGTCCTGCACACGGGTTTTTGGCCATTTTTCTCCTTCTTCTCATTTCCTTCCGCGGCTGAGGGTGATACCAACATGGATCCATGTTGTTTGACAACAAATCCATGAAGTTATTGAGTTCATATCATCAATCAATCATCCGTTATCATCCTTTGATCCAGCGAATCAAGGTAATCTTCCTTAGAACCCTAATTTCGTGAATTTGGGGGTTTTTGCGTTTTTGTCCGATTCTGTAATACCTCCGGTATTCCATGCTTGATTTCTTTGTACTGTATGAATGTTTGGTAATATGACGTCATTTCTATTTATGTATTCCATTGAGTGCTATATAATTGTACAATGTGAACGAAACGAGGGTGACACACCTTGATGCCGTGAGACGATCGTCGGTGCGAATATGACGGTGGCCAACGTCTTGTTCCCCGATAATTGTTGACGAGCGGAAGGGATGGTCACCCGAGATGGTTAGAATGTGTTTGAGGCTAAAATTTCTGTCTAGCGTACGCTATAACACATGCATAAAGTACTCTAAATTTCAATGGTTACGACGTTAAGGCGGCCACATTACGTACGTAACGGGTAGGTCGGTCTCCCGACCAGAATCTTCCTTTGACACGGACAGGGCTACTTTCGGCGGGCTAGATGACAAACGAGTCAACTGTTTGTTACGTACGTAATGCCCAAGAATTAACGTACGTAACACTTGGGCACATTTCGGGCAGTTAGTTCCTTACGTACGTTGTCATCGCATTGTTACGTACGTAATACACCTTACGTACGTAACACTCTTATCGTTAACGTACGTTATCTAAATCGATTTTATAAAATGATAACTCCCTTCTTCATTCGCACGTCCCAACACCAAGTCACTACTATCCTTGGAGAAATTCCTAGCCCTATACCCGGTTCTTAAGCCTTAAACACTTGAATTAACATTGAGGAGGTAGACTCTTGAGCTTCGGTGAAGATTATCCAAGTCGTTCAAGTCACTTCTCGTTCTCCTCGTAGTTCTTGTGAATCCATCAACTATCTTCACTATTCTTCTTCTTCCAAAGGTAAGCCACCAATCCCTGGAGTTATATCTTCGATGTTTTCTTAGTTATACTTGTTATATTGCGGGTATGGGGTAGATTTTGCTAAACTTCGTAGACAATCTTGTCGGATGAAATTGTGGTAACCGTAAATTCCGTTTCTTATATGTTTAGTTTCATACAAACGAAATTTCACTTCAAATCATCACTAGGAATGTAAAATTTGTGAATCAATTGTGGGGAAATTCATAGTAATCCGTCACCGTATGTTCCATTGTTCGTAGCTACCCTCACCTTTGATTTTTGACACTTAGCAAAACTAAGGAAGTAATTCGATAGTATAATCAATATGGGTTGTTAAACCACCGGAGTTATTGTGCAATAAAATCCGTCGATTGTAGTATTCGGAATATAGAATTATAATAGAAAGCATAGGATTCGATTTCGCCATAATAATTCATTGACAACCGAAGAATGGTAGGATTATCTTCTTGAATAAATCGATATACCTAATGTTAAATATAAGATTGAACGAGATAATGGTACACGACACGTGAAAACTTGGAAACGATACTCATACCGACAATTAAAACTACACTAGGAATCCGGTTAGGAAAGGGAGAC
This sequence comes from Orobanche coerulescens, assembly GCA_033398695.1. NCBI lineage: Eukaryota > Viridiplantae > Streptophyta > Magnoliopsida > Lamiales > Orobanchaceae > Orobanche > Orobanche coerulescens. The sequence goes on along the minus strand of CM065802.1, from coordinate 126,982,395 downwards.
TAGTTTTATTCATTATGGTCCGTACGAGGGGTTAATCGGATGTTTCGTGGCTAGGTTAAGCTCGAGCGGGCGTGGGGACTTCGTCATCATAAAGCACCTACTATCGGATCACAGGCAAGTGAAATCTTGCTCGTGAATTTCTAATATCAATGTTATACCGTATGTGTGTACGTGCCATTTTGATATAAGCCGACGTTGTCTTTCTCTAAAGATATATAAATGGGCCGATGTGTTGGGGATAAAACCTGTATGGTACCCGCGTGGAAATGTGTTAGGGGGTAAGACCCGAATTGGGCACCTATGTTCCGGGGTATTCCTGTGTGGATACTTCCGTGACCCTTGGTTGCGACCTTGGGTGTTTATGTGTTCTTGAGTGTGACTCGTCGGTTAAGTGTTGAAATATTCCTTGTTATTACTATGTTCGGTGTTTGTAAATTGTCGTATACTGTTGTTAGTAGTGTTATTTGATATGCATTCTCGACTGTTACAGGTATGACTCGTCATACTGTAAAATTGTTCATCATGTGCGGGACATTCCCAGGGGTCGGTCGGACTTGAGCGGTGTTGGGATTATCTTTAACCGTTGCTTAAATTGGAATAAATTGTTTTCTTTGGAAAAACATTTGTTGTGTAATAATTCTTGAATTACATTTTTCCTTAAATCTTTCGTTTCACGTCATGTAACCCTTGAATTTGAGGTTTTATCACGATTTTCTTAAAATGCCTATTTTTTAATTAGCCTTGTGGGTCCCACGTGGGATTCACGGCCTTTGTAATACCTCGGGATATTTTGGGGGTGTTATAGAAAATGGTATCGAGAAAACTCTGGTTGAATAAACTTTTTCCTATTTCCTTCTTTTTAAAAAAATCCAACACCCCAAGCGATCGAAGCTCCTCATGGGAATGCAAGTAAGTGATATGTGTGTGTTTCTATTTTGTGCAATATTTAATTGTAAACCATGCGTGGGCGGCTTTAGATTAATACCGTTAGCGATGGCACGCCGAGGAGCTAAAAGGGTGGTGAATGACGCTCGGGGTTCCGCCGCGAACCACAATGAGGACGGGAACACTGCCGAGACCCATCTGCCGGGGGCCGGCCGCCACGATTAATCAAAATGATCAGGAAGCGGAACGCCAGAACAACAACCCGGGAGGCATGGATCCAACTTTTGTTCAGGCCCTTGCTCAGGCTATCGCCATGGGAATTGCTCAGGTCAATCAGGCGGAACGGGTACCGGTCATCAATGTGGAAGAAAACGCAGGAAGGGATCGATGGATGGGAGAGATGCTGAAGGCTAGGCCTCCATTATTTGATGGGACAGGAGAGAAACACGTGGACGACTGGATTTCTGAAATGGAGACCGCCTTCGAAGTAATCGGATGCCGAAAGCGAAAGGTGCCGCTCGGAATTAATCAACTTCGTGACACTGCTGCACGATGGTGGAGAACTTACAGGCCAGAGGACCGAGTGGTCGGGTGGACCGAATTTGCCCGACTACTACGGAGCGAGTACTGTCCCAGATCAGCCCGAACCGCTCGCGCACGAGACTTTTTCAGTGCCGGCCCGCAGAACATGCCAGTACCAGAGATCATTCGGGCCTACCGAACCGAGCTAAGTTACATCTCCCAGATGGTTCCATCAGAAGATCAACGAATATGCCATCTTGCACAGAGGTTACCGGAGGATGTACAACGCTATGCCGCCGGATTTCACTGCACCACCCTGAGAGCATACGAGGACGTAGTCACAGCATATGCCTGTACAGTTGTTAATACCGACATCGGGCATAACTTGAAGAAGCGAAGACATCAGTTCAGCACGGGAACAACAACAAAACGAATTCGGGACCCGCATCTTCTTTTAAGTCGGCGGTTTCGTACCAACGAAGGGTGTATCCGATCGGCCTTACCGTAGGGACTGTTTCAATTGTGGCATGATCGGGCATACTAAGGATCGGTGTCGAAGACGGCCACCAAATGTTTCACTTGCGGAAAGAGTGGACACATGTCTCGTTATTCTGGCGGGCCAATTCCGCTCGAGCCCGGCTTCGCAACCAAGTCAACAAGGCTCGTGCAATCCCTAGGATGCCTGCTGTTTCCAACTACCGAGCTCCATCCCACTGGAACCAACCACCACCGCACGGTGCCGGACGAGGCCGTGGGCGCGGCGGAGGTACCTCGTCCTTCTCGGAGTCGGTGCCGTCTCGTGTATTTGAGCCGAGGGCTACGGATGGTCACTGCGCCGCCTATTTCGGAGTACTCTTCTTGTTAACTCTCGGCCCGGTGCATGTACTATTCGATCTGGAGCCACCCATTCGTTTATATATGTGGAATGTGTTGAACGCTTAAATCTTGTTTGTGTACCTTGTGATCCCTTTACCGTAAAACTACCCGAGGGTAGTAGATTAAGCGGTGATCAAAAGGTTCGAGACTGTCGGATCTGCATCAACGATCACAGCTGGACCGCTAATCTTATGGTCTTCCCGCTCCAGAATGAAGATATCATATTAGGTATGGACTGGATGCCATTGCACAGAACGATCTTGGATACCTATCACCTGACTATCTCCATTTCGGCTCATGATGGTACCACACATGTCATCAGCGGACGTGAACACTTCAGTACAAAAGGTTCTCTCAGCATTATCGCATCAGAAGCCTCCTGCAGCTCTCGAAATGAATACTACTGGTGTTATGTTCTTCGAGAGGACACTTCACAACTTGCAATCACAAACATTCCGGTGGTGAATGAGTTTCCAGACGTTTTTCCTGATGAACTACTAGGGCTGCCACCGCACCGAGAAGTTGACCTTACCATTGAACTCGAACCGGGGACGAGACCTATTTCCAAAGCTCCTTACGAGAATGGCACCGGCCGAGATGAAGGAATTAAAGATACCGCTCTAAAATCTGTTGGTGAATGGGTTGATCCGCCCAAGCACATCGCCGTGGGGCGCGCAGTACTTTCGTTAAGAAGAAAGATAACTCTCTACGCTTGTGCATCGACTATAGGGAGCTGAATAAGGTTACTATCAAGAATCGTTATCCACTACCAAGGATTGACGACCTCTTGGATCGATTACAAGGGGCATCGTGTTTTCAAAGATCGATTTCTGTCAGGATATCACCAATTGAGGATTCGGGAGGAAGATATACCCAAGACGCATTTCGGTCGAGGTATGGGCATTACGAATACATCGTGGTATCATTCGGGTTGACTAATGCCCACCGTTTTCATGGAACCCGATGAATAGAGTTTTGATTGATTTCCTCGATAAATGCGTGGTGGTTTTTATCGACGACATCCCGATATATTCTCGAAGCGACGGGAACACGAGGAACATTTGAGGCAAGTCTTTGGGCGTGTTAAGACAACACCAACTTTATGCGAAACTGTCCAAGTGCGACTGGATGCCGGAGGTAATTTTTCTCGGGCATATTGTTTCGGCAGAAGGTGTCAAGGTCGACCCACAAAAAATCGAGACAATAACGAGTTGGGAACCCCCGAAGAATGGTAAAGAGGTTAGGAGCTTCCTAGGATTGGCGGGTTACTATCGAAGATTCGTCGAGGCTTTTTCCTGTATCGCCCGACCGTTAACGAACCTGCGAGAAAGAGCACCAAATTTGTATGGGTGCAGATCGCGAAGAGCTTCGACGAGCTCAAGAGAAGGTTAACTACTGCCCCAGTACTAGTGATACCACAGGGTACAGAAGGATTCATTATATACACGGATGCATCCAAGCATGGACTAGGATGTGTCTTCATGCAGAATGGCAGAGTCGTTGCGTACGCATCCCGACAACTGAAGCCGTACGAAGTAAATTACCCGACACATGACTTGGAGCTAGCCGCGGTGGTGCATGCCCTCAAGATTTGGAGGCACTATCTTTACGGAGTTACTTGCAAAGTTTTCACGGATCATAAGAGTTTGAAATATATCTTCACGCAGAGAGAACTAAACATGAGACAGAGGCGTTGGTTGGAGCTAATCAAGGACTACGATGTGGAAATTTCCTATCATCCCGGAAAAGCCAACGTGGTAGCTAATGCTCTTAGTCGGAAGACTACACAAGAGGTGATGGTATCCAGCATAACAGTTCAGCCCAGACTGCAGCAAGAGATCAGGAGAAGCAACACCGAAGTATGGATACAACGTAGGCAAGGACGATTATGCTCAATCAATATACTTTCGTCCTTACTAGACGAGATACGTCTAGCACAGATGGAAGATCCCGAATTACGTGCGATTGGTGAAAGAATAGAGAGAGGGGATGTTTCCGACTATAAGATTCAGGGTGACCTGGTGAGGTTCAAGAACAGAATATGTATTCCATCAAATGACGGACTGAAGCAAACTATATTGAAGGAGGCGCACTCCACCCCTTATTCTATTCACCCCGGAGCAAGCAAGATGTACAAGGATCTAAGACGAGTTTTGGTGGAAAAACATGAAGTGGGAGGTTGCTAGGTTCGTCGCCCGATGTATGACATGCCAACAAGTGAAGATCGAACACCGCAGACCAGCTGGAATTATGCAACCCCTACCCATCCCGGAGTGGAAATGGGAGAGCATATCAATGGACTTTGTCACTAAGCTACCCACGGCGGTGGGAGGAAAGGATACGATTTGGGTCATTGTTGATCGATTGACAAAGTCAGCACATTTCATTCCTATTCAAGAGACAACCGGGACAGAGAAATTTGTCATTTTCATCAGAGAAGTCGTAAGGCTACATGGTGTTCCCTCGTCCATCATTTCGGATAGGGACACCAGATATGTGTCTCGTTTTTGGAAAGCCGTCCATAAAGCTATGGGGACACAGATACACTTTAGCACGGCTTATCATCCTCAGACAGATGGACAGACCGAGCGGACGATTCAAACCTTGGAAGATATGTTGAGGGCGTGCGTGCTCGATTGGGGAAAGGATTGGGCTAGACATTTGGGGTTAGTGGAGTTCTCGTACAACAACAGCTGGCACGCAAGCATAGGTATGGCACCGTTTGAGGCCCTGTATGGGCGAAGATGCAAGTCACCATTATCTTTGGGATGATGCCTCCGACACATGATTCCGAGTTGGATCTTATCCAGGAGTCCATTAAGAAGATCTCTATAGTTCGGAAACACATGCTGGCCGCACAGAGCCGGCAGAAATCTTATGCCGAAAACCGACAGCGACCGTTAGAATTTACGGTCGGGGATCATGTTTGGGTCAAAGTATCACCTATGCGAGGCATTCGGCGTTTCGGCCAGAAGGGCAAGTTAAGCCCGAGATTTATAGGTCCGTTTGAGATATTGGACCGGGTAGGAAAACTCGCGTATCGATTAGCTCTACCGCCGCACCTGGATGGAGTGCATAATGTTTTTCACGTCTCCCAGTTAAGGAAGTATGTCTATGACCCGAGCCACAAGCTCAATTTCGAAGAAGTGGAAATTTCCGATGACGCTACCTTTAGGGAGATACCGATCGCCATTCTGGATCGGCGTGTGAAGATGTTAAGAAATAAAGCCATACCCCTCGTGAAGATTCAGTAGTCGCACCACGGCACGGAAGAGGCGACTTGGGAAACCGAGTCGAGTATGAAGGAGAGTCATCCCGAGTTATTTTCTTAAGTTTCGTGACGAAACTATTTTAAGAGGGGTGATATGTAATACCTCCGGTATTCCATGCTTGATTTCTTTGTACTGTATGAATGTTTGGTAATATGACGTCATTTCTATTTATGTATTCCATTGAGTGCTATATAATTGTACAATGTGAACGAAACGAGGGTGACACACCTTGATGCCGTGAGACGATCGTCGGTGCGAATATGACGGTGGCCAACGTCTTGTTCCCGATAATTGTTGTGACGGAAGGGATGGTCACCCGAGATGGTTAGAATGTGTTTGAGGCTAAAATTTACGTCTAACGACGCTATAACCCATGCCTAACGACGCTAAATTTCAATGGTTACGCACGTTAAGGCGGCCACATTACGTACGTAACGGGTAGGTCGGTCTCCACCGTAATCTTCCTTTGACACGGACAGGGCTACTTTCGGCGGGCTAGATGACAAACGAGTCAACTGTTTGTTACGTACGTAATGCCCAAGAATTAACGTACGTAACACTTGGGCACATTTCGGGCAGTTAGTTCCTTACGTACGTTGTCATCGCATTGTTACGTACGTAATACACCTTACGTACGTAACACTCTTATCGTTAACGTACGTTATCTAAATCCAGTTTTATAAAATGATAACTCCCTTCTTCATTTGCACGTCCCAACACCAAGTCACTACTATCCTTGGAGAAATTCCTAGCCCTATACCCGGTTCTTAAGCCTTAAACACTTGAATTAACATTGAGGAGGTAGACTCTTGAGCTTCGGTGAAGATTATCCAAGTCGTTCAAGTCACTTCTCGTTCTCCTCGTAGTTCTTGTGAATCCGTCAACTATCTTCACTATTCTTCTTCTTCCAAAGGTAAGCCACCAATCCCTGGAGTTATATCTTCGATGTTTTCTTAGTTATACTTGTTATATTGCGGGTATGGGGTAGATTTTGCTAAACTTCGTAGACAATCTTGTCGGATGAAATTGTGGTAACCGTAAATTCCGTTTCTTATATGTTTAGTTTCATACAAACGAAATTTCACTTCAAATCATCACTAGGAATGTAAAATTTGACGAATCAATTGTGGGAAATTCATAGTAATCCGTCACCGTATGTTCCATTGTTCGTAGCTACCCTCACCTTTGATTTTTGACACTTAGCAAAACTAAGGAAGTAATTCGATAGTATAATCAATATGGGTTGTTAAACCACCGGAGTTATTGTGCAATAAAATCCGTCGATTGTAGTATTCGGAATATAGAATTATAATAGAAAGCATAGGATTCGATTTCGCCATAATAATTCATTGACAACCGAAGAATGGTAGGATTATCTTCTTGAATAAATCGATATACCTAATGTTAACTATAAGATTGAACGAGATAATGGTACACGACACGTGAAAACTTGGAAACGATACTCATACCGACAATTAAAACTACACTAGGAATCCGGTTAGGAAAGGGAGACTAGTTTTATTCATTATGGTCCGTATGAGGGGTTAATCGGATGTTTCGTGGCTAGGTTAAGCTCGAGCAGGCGTGGGGACTTCGTCATCATAAAGCACCTACTATCGGATCACAGGCAAGTGAAATCTTACTCGTGAATTTCTAATATCAATGTTATACCGTATGTGTGTACGTGCCATTTTGATATAAGCCGACGTTGTCTTTCTCTAAAGATATATAAATGGGCCGATGTGTTGGGGATAAAACCTGTATGGTACCCGCGTGGAAATGTGTTAGGGGGTAAGACCCGAATTGGGCACCTATGTTCCGGGGTATTCCCGTGTGGATACCTCCGTGACCCTTGGTTGCGACCTTGGGGGTTTATGTGATAAAGAGAGAGACACGTCGGTTAAGTGGTGAAATATTCCTTGTGATTACTAGGTACGGTGATTGTAAAAATGTCGTATACTGTTGTTAGTAGTGTTATTTGATATGCATTCTCTGACTCTGGTTACCTGGTATGACTCGTCATACCAGGTAAAATTGTTCATCATGTGCAGGACATTCCCGAGGGGTCCGGTCAGACTTGAGCGGTGTTGGGATTATCTTTAACCGTTGCTTAAATTGGAATAAATTGTTTTCTTTGGAAAAACATTTGTTGTGTAATAATTCTTCGAATTACATTTTTTCCTTAAATCTTTCGTTTCACGTCATGTAACCCTTGAATTTGAGGTTTTATCACGATTTTCTTAAAATGCCTATTTTTTTAATTAGCCTTGTGGGTCCCACGTGGGATTCACGGCACTGTAATACCTCGGGATATTTTGGGGGTGTTACAGATTCGTTCCGTATTATTGGTTAATTCATGATGGATATGATTAATCTTAGTAGTATTCTTGTGTTTAACATCATTTAATCCATTGTTCTTCGTCGAATCGAAGTATACTTCTTGATTTCCTTCAAATTGACTTTTTGGGGGATTTGTCCTTGATCTTGTTTTTCATCCGTTTTTGATGGATCGATTATGGTTAAATGATGTTGTTAAACATATTCTATGGATTGTATATCCATATTTAAACTTGGAATTCCGTTTTTGGGTTTTGACGGAACGAATCGTGTTCTTGGCCGTTTTGGAAAGCGGCAGGCGTTCGTCATTTGTTCTTTGAATTCAACGGCTTTGAGTCGTGTTATGGAATTCATTTCATTGTTGTTCTTGTCCTTCATAGTTTATGACCGCGAGTTGGCGATCGGTGGAGTCGGTAGGTTCGTAGTCGGTTCGTGTCAACCTACTTCGGTCGATTCTTCGTGTTGCGATTATTCGAGGCAAGTATCTTGCCCATACATTTCATATTTCATCGGCATAATTATTGATAAATGATTTTATGCGAAATCCAATGTTTAATGAACGTTAAAAAGGATCGGTATGTCCTCGATAAATATTGTCTTTCAACGATAATTCGAATACTTCGTGAATGGATATGTTCTCGGAATATGTGTGTTAGTTTCGCACGTTGAGAGACGTTATAATCGCATTGAGTGAACATAATAGACCATAATTGTTTTCCGAGGATTGTGTATTGAATTGTATGTTTGTTCGGTGGGTATTCGACATGATGTGATGTTAGTCGTTACTCCTTTGAAAGGAGGTTGTGATGTTTAATGTTGCTTGTCTTGATAATCGACTATTGTTGTGTGCTTGTTGTATGTGATGTGCCTCCGGGTAGGATTGTTGAATCTCCGGGATCCATACTTGCTAGTATGGGTCGGGCGAAACCGTAAGGTTATCCAATACGGGTATGTCTTGCGGGGACTCCGAGGTTCGGGGCTTGCTAGCCCGATGCCGGGATAACTTGTGGGGTTATCATCGGGTATGTCTTGCGGGGACTCCGAGGTTCGTGGCTTGTTAGCGCGATGCCGGGATAACTTATGGTTGTGGTTTGGTTGTGATATTCGTGTCGTGGAGACATGTGATTTGATATGTTTTTTCCTATTGGGTTATTCACTCGGGTTTGTTCTTCGGGAGCATCTGAGGTTCGTGGCTTGTTAGCACGGGACACGAATAATCCTTAGGAACATGTGATTTGTGATTTGGGTCACGGACCCCGTGTTTTGTGAAATGGGTTGTGGACCCTGCGTATTGTTACTGGAACTTGAATTTTGGAAAATGACTTTTGGGCTGTGTCCCTAAATGTTTTCGAAAGGTTTTAGAATTTTTATATCCCAAATGTTTTCTAAACTCCCGAGATCGTCAAATGTTTTGTAATGTGGACATTGGGTTATTTCCTACCTTTCACGTTTTGAATGGTTTGATCAAGTGAATTTTCTCGGGAAGTATATTCGCGATTATTCTGTTTTTGTGGAGTATGATATGTATGGCTTGTTTTCGTATTTATACTTGCACTAGCAAAACAGTGGAGTTTTGCTAACCCTCGAGTATTCGGGGGGTGGATGTCTATTTTTGCATTCAGGTTTTGGAGCATAGCACAGGGTCGGCACGAAGGATGATGAAAGATGAACGATACTAATCACACGAGGATCCGTTGATGTCGTATTGGTCTAGTTGTATTTTCTTTTCCGCTGCAGTATCTTTTCCCCGTTGTACGGGAGTTTATTGTATTTTGACCCCTGCGTGGGTATATGTTGTAATTGAGCTGTTTATTTTTATTGAAAGACCAAATCGGTCTACTGAGTCATTTAGCCTTGAAGGCATTGTCGAGATGTTAAATATTGTTACCAGCCTGGTAGATCTTCGAGGAGAGGGTCTACGGCGTGTAATATCCCTGAGTGGATTGGGCGTGTTACATCATCAAGACGTTCTAGGATCTATAATGCAGCATCCTGTTTTGTCTCGATGTTAGACATTCTTTCCACAAGGGAGAAAAGCGTTTGCGACATGTCCTTGATGCATTTATCGTGGGCGCGCAATTGAGAGCTGTTTTCTATCATGGCACATGCGGTCTTGGCTTCAGCTATTCGAGTTTTGGTTGCTTCTTCCTTTAGAAGTTGCTCCTGCTTGTCTTCCATGATTTTCAAAGCTTGTTTGAAAACTTCGGGCAGAATAACGAATGCCTCGACAACACGAGATACTTCATGTTGTAGAGTGGTCATTTCTTCTACGGCAGAAGTATGCATCCAATTTAATGCTTTCTCAACGGAAGACAGAGCATTCACTGCATCCTGGATGAATACAGTTTGAAGACCAAGTGCGCGCAGGCGCTCTTTCCTAGCGGCAGAAATAGGAGAATCTGGTTGAGAAAAGTCTTCAGCGCTGTTCAACCTCCTTACGTTGACGGTTGGTCGTGAAGTAAGTTGGACATCCTCAGGTACGATACCATCCTCGGATTCCAAGGTTGAAGGGGCGGGAGCAGCTTGTTCTTGTTCTTCGACAGGGGGTTGAGTTGCTTCCTGTTGCGAAGTTTCTTCTGTTAGGAGTATGCCCTCGAATGCCACTCAGAGGATGTTGAGTGAGGGCATTGTACTTGTTATTATGTAAATCATCAATATAAGGCAATGGATGTTTCTTTATTTACTGGTAGTTATTGGCAGTCCTAACTCGTAAATATACATGTAGAAACTAGTCCGTGTATTTGAGAGCAAAACATTCCACTCCTTATTGGATAAGGGGGTCGGCACTGGAAAGGTTTATAGCTCAAATACTTAATCGTTCGCAAGTCGATGAAACTTGACTGGGCGTTAAGTTTATGTGAAGACTTGTATGACGTGTTCTTTGACAAGGAGAGTGCCTGTCGAACACTAATGGTTAGTGGGAGCACACGTTATAGGTATGCTAATTGGATTAGTATACTCGAACCGAATCACCCTCTATTCGTCACACGGATTTCACTCCGGGACAGTCAATGACGGAATCGAAAGGTTGTGATAGGTATTCGTGAACCTTCGACTTGAGGATTTAGTAGGGATGTGCTTGTGACGTCAAGATTTTCATTAGAGTAGTTCGACCCTGTAAACCGGAAGGCGTGTAACAACCCCAGAATACATCCGGAAATGTTACACGCCGTAGGCCCTTCTTACAAGGATCTACAAGGCTAAACTCTACAAGACTACAAAATGATTGACCGACCGGGTCAATCTAAATACAACGCAGACCGTCAAGGTCATTAAACAATTCAGAAAACAAATGAACCTTACATCTCAATGATGAAAATAAACTTGAACACAGAAAAGAACAACAGTTCAATTTAATTAATGAAAACTACACCCATGCAAGGGTGAAAACTCGAACGACAGAGAAATACCGACCAAAATGAAACAAAAGAAAAGACTCTAACTCTGGTGTGATTAGTATCATTGTCCTCCATCTCCTTCCCAGCCAATCCTGTGACTGCTCCCGAGCTGCCAAAACCTGAGCGCATAACAGGCACCCACCCCCCGAAACTCGGGGGTTAGCAAACTGGAATTTTGCTAGTGCAAGTACATAACACACAAGATATACGAATAATAATAACACAAAACTCAACAGTCGTGAAACCTTAACACAACCCACACATTCAAATGGTCAGCACAGAATAGTATTACATACACAAGGTGAAAGATAATCACATTGTCATATTCTCCGTACAGAACATAACACCAATGAAACTTTAAACGAACCCAAGGAGTCAGAAAATTCCCTTTTTATAAAAGGAAAGTATTTTGATAAGAAAGTTCGAAAATATTAATATTGACTCGGGTCATCTTGGGGTTTTGAAAATCAGATGGAAATACTTTAGAAAATACTTCAAAAGCTCTCGGGTCCTTGACCCAACATGTGGAAAACAATTTTGCAAGAAAACTATCACAACGTTATTCGGGGTTCTCGACCCAAATGATAAAACACTATCACAAGTGAATCATTACAACATCTCATGGGGTTCTCGGCCCAATCCAAATAATATCATCACGAGATCAAATCTCAACATCTCACGGGGTCCTCGACCCAATACACAGAATAATCAACACAGTACAATCAAAGGCACAGCCTCTCATTCGACAAATCCTGCTCAAGACCCCTGATTAATTAACCCTCGGAGATCTCGTCAAATATCCTTGGTTAATTAACCCTGATACCAACATTTAAAAGAAATTGGAACGAACTCCAGAAACAAAATCCGCGGTCTACGTCAAGACCAACATTAAAAGTAAGTTGCAAAGATTTAAATTTCGAAAATCATTTGACAACGGGGTCTTAGCTATCACTCAAATATCCGTTACCAATAAGCCTGCCAGGCGCCTCCCTTGCACACCTGTGTACCGGCGTTCACTATATTGGCCGCCCATTGCACATGTCACCGCGCCGGCGTTCACTCCCACAGGAGCCGCCCCTTGCTCGCGCATTAAGTAACACCGGTGTTCACCAATCATATGGAGCCGCTCATTGCCAGTACAACAAGGCCGGAGTGCACGCCCGCCCTCGAGGTACCGGATATGACGTCTCTCATAACAAGTATTCACATTATTACAAATACCAAGCACACAATCCAAGTTGCAACAATTATCAAATCGGTTCATCAATCCACATAATTTATTCGCGAGACGCAACTACGCAAAATAAACAATAATTCGCACGTTATTCATCAAGACTTAGCACATTAGGCCTTCAACTCTATCAATTAATACTACATAAATATCCACACATATCTATATATATATATAATATAAATACAGATATTCATAACATGATTCATACACTTCACAACAATGATTTCACGTAATTATAATTCGTATATCAAGGTACTTGCCTTGGTAATCTCTCGCGAATACTCCGGAAATACAATTGATTGGAACAATCGAACTCCAACGAAAACGACGATCGGAGAGGCTCAACCTTTGGATTATCGTAGGAAATTCGTCCTTAATATCCTATCATTAAATAAGTAATCAATCACACGGGGAAAAGCATAAAAAAAATGGTCGAACCCTAACTGTTCTCTTCGTAACGTACGTTACACACATACGTAACGTACGTTACGTCTGCACGTTAGCGCACGTAAGCTACAAGGATTAGCGTACGCTAAGCATGCCTTGGACAGTTCTTCTCGGTTGACGATCGCCTTTCTCGAGGGTATAACGTACGTAATGCATAAAGCTTAACGTACGTTATATTCACATATATCATACTCATGTGAATCATAATGATCCTACGGTGTTGATGTCTATGAATTCCAGGTTAATCCTCCCATCATAATACTCACTCCAAATATTGATTATAGATCCTCAAAGGTAGTTCGGAAAATCTGAGGTTGTTACCATCATTAAGTCTATGATCATTATGGAAACACCATACAACATGGTTTATTAATCTTCAGAATTTTACCTTACGTGATTATCATAACAAGAGTCGGACTATAACGTTCTTAACTCGGTTAACTAAAGCATGAACATTCCAACTTCCAAAAACATGGTGTTCGGATAAAAATCATCTTATGGAGCTTAATAATCCTGGTGGTATGTTCAAAACATCCTTAAGAACACGAAACCAAGGTTGAGGTAGCATTAACATACCTTAATATGAAAGAAACGCAGGGACACGAGGTAGCATCCAATTCCGATTGCTTGAATGTCAATGCAAGATGTTTCGTAACTTAAATGATCGAGTCTACGTGTTCTTTATGTGTTTTAGAGGGCTGGAAACCCTCTAGAAATGAAGGAAAATGAATTGCAAGTGAAAGGGACGAAGAGAAACGAAATGGGGTGTTGTCCATATATATAATATCTTGAGATTTACGTACGTTAGCCTCAGCCATTTACGTAATATACTTAGCGCACGCTACCATTCGATATTAGCGTACGCTATCGATCACCGATAGCTTCGTCTCGTTTTGTACTATCTTACGTACGTTAAACCCTATGCATTAATTACTTATGATACACATATTAGCGTACGCTAGTTAAAAGACTTAGCGTACGTTAACACACGTTGACCACAAAACTGTCGAGGTTCATCAGCGGGAATCTTTCCGAGCCCCACCACCACCGGCCCATGTGCTAGCCAGTCTGTTCAATTATTGACCTCCTTACGTACGCTACGTCTAGCTCGTAGCGTACGCTATTTCCAGATCGTAACGTACGTTACGCTTACCTGTTAGCGTGCGTTACGACGTAGTTGCATGAAAAGGATTAAAGGTTGATATTATCATGTATGAGGATACGAATACGGAAACGATCGTACTTCGATTATTGATAGCACCAATTCAGGTAATACAGGGTTCAAATACAGATGAAAATACTCAACAATTTATCCGGATATTACATACTATCCCTCTTAAAAGAAGTTTCGTCCCGAAACTTAAAGTAGAGTGGTGGAACAACCAAGAAAAAGTAACTACTTGCTCAGCCCCAAAACATCATGAGCGATGCGCGAATACAAGGTTCTAAAAAAAATACAGTGATTGGACTTAGGAAGTATCAGGCACGTCAAATGAGGCAATAAATTACACGTGAACACGAGAAGTTAGAGTGGAGAAGTAGAAGCTCACGGAATTAAGGAAATTCACAAACGACTCAGATGTACTAAAATCGCGTGTCGAGCTCGACCCACCATATTCAAGTTCATAACACATTGGAAATATTAATCATACGAATGGGAACAAATAGTTTCGAACAAAATTCTGCCGAGATTAAGTTTAGATGTGAATAGACCACAATAATTCACGGAGTCTAACAAATCGGTTCTGAAATTCGTTCGAATGATGGTAGGTTCGTAGAACATGGTAGTTTGAAATTGTCAAGAGAATCACAGATGAATCATCAACAATGAAAGTCTCCCAACATCGGAAATACTAAGAAGAGCACGGGTACTACGTGTCCCCGTGCTAAGAAAACATGCCAGCCCCGAAACTTAAAACAGTAGGAGTAGGAAACGAAAAGCAATTAAAATGAAAAACAATCAAAGTCACGATTGTTGGAAACAACAACGACTAGAACACAGCACAAAATCTTCATTCGCCTATGATAGGCTCTTCAGTAGAAGACTTAAGGTTTCCGGACATTCTCCGACCACTTGCTCTGCTCACCGACAGAGTAGCATTCTTTGCCAATTCAGAAATTATCTCATAATGTTTCTCCCGATGGCCTTCACACCCGCACCGATGACAAGTCAAGAGTGGTGAGGGACAATTTACACGGATGTGTCTCGTACGGTTGCAGTTGAAGCACACTCTCTTCTTACCGGGAGTCACTGATGCTGGTTGGGGATTCCCAATGCTCATTCTCGACCGCGAAGACGACGCATTCGAACGACGTGGGGGTTTGAGAACCTTAGTCTCGTCACTGCCCAAAATTTTTCCAGATGTCCTCGGTCTCTTTTCTCCGCTCGTTGGCTCGGTCACTGAGGAGGTTTCATAGGTTATCGTCTGATCTTGATATTCCTTCACCGTAACATGAATCGTTGTCGTACGAACCACCTCACCGCTCCCGCTTCCTATATTATGTCTACATCCGCCAGGGCTCGACATGCTAATGCAGATAGTACCGATTTTTGTTATCACATAGTCGGTTGTACGGTATACCACAGTTATCAACATAAGGTTTAATTAGCATCCTTAGAATAACGGTAATATCGTAAAGCACAAAATTTTCTGAAATCAACTTCCAGTCCTTCATCTAGGACGATCATTATGCGTATGCTTTTTTTTAAAAAAAATTTTGAAACAAAAGTCGAATCACGTTGTGCTCAAAACTGGTAAATACTGTCCTTTGTTTTGGAAGAGGAAGTTTATACAATGATTCTAAAAATTTATTTTCGAGTAATGCCTACAAGAAAATTGAAAATCGAATTGTAACTAATTTAAAATATTTCGAAAGTCTTGGGTCCCAAATACCACAATTTTGAAAATCCTTCCTCTTCTACCAAAATGTTTATTCGAAAGAACTTTTCACCAAAATACGTGACCATTCGACACGACTACATCAAATCATGAGGTTTACAATGCTAGGAAAATTTCAAAACACTACTTTGAAATGTTCGTAATTCGGCCCGGAAATATTACATGCCGGGGATCCTGTGCCAGAACCTACCAGGCTAAAAATCATTTAGAAATCATTTCAAAATATGCCAAAAGCCGATGACGGTAGCATTTTCCAAAACTTACAAAATCATTTGTAAAATATTAAATACCGTCATAAAAATACCGTTAAAATGTGCGAGACTAAAATGCCAAAATGTCAAGAGTCATTTCACAATACTCACGCAGCGGATAAAATTAACACTCAAAGATTTATCCTACTGAAATGCAGAAACCGATAAATATGTTTGACTACCAAAGTATACTACATAACCATTCTCACTCGACGCGTATATGCAGGTGATATCGTAAAACAATATAATCTCTAACAAGTTCAAACCCTAGGTTCATGTTAAGCACAATATAATCAAATACGTATGTAAGGGGACTTACGATTCGGGAAGCTTACCATCACGGATTGCTTGAAGATGATGTTGGAACCACGATACTAATCACAACTCTGACGCGCGCGACTTACACAAGACATGGACTTGACCCAACGGCCTAGGTTTTTCGCAAACCTAAGCTCTGATACCATATTTGTCACAACCCCAGAATACATCCGGAAATATTACACGCCGTAGGCCCTTCTTACAAGGATCTACAAGGCTAAACTCTACAAGACTACAAAATGATTGACCGACCGGGTCAATCTAAATACAACGCAGACCGTCAAGGTCATTAAACAATTCAGAAAACAAATGAACCTTACATCTCAATGATGAAAATAAACTTGAACACAGAAAATAATGACAGTTCAATTTAATAAATGAAAACTACACCCATGCAAGGGTGAAAACTCGAACGACAGAGAAATAACGACCAAAATGAAACAAAAGAAAAGACTCTAACTCTGGTGTGATTAGCATTGTCCTCCATCTCCTTCCCAGCCAAATTTGTGACTGCTCCCGAGCTGCCAAAACCTGAGCGCATAACAGGCACCCACCCCCCGAAACTCGGGGGTTAGCAAACTGGAATTTTGCTAGTGCAAGTACATAACACACAAGATATACGAATAATAATAACACAAAACTCAACAGTCGTGAAACCTTAACACAACCCACACATTCAAATGGTCAGCACAGAATAGTATTACATACACAAGGTGAAAGATAATCACATTGTCATATTCTCCGTACAGAACATAACACCAATGAAACTTTAAACGAACCCAAGGAGTCAGAAAATTCCCTTTTTATAAAAGGAAAGTATTTTGATAAGAAAGTTCGAAAATATTAATATTGACTCGGGTCATCTTGGGGTTTTGAAAATCAGATGGAAATACTTTAGAAAATACTTCAAAAGCTCTCGGGTCCTTGACCCAACATGTGGAAAACAATTTTGCAAGAAAACTATCACAACGTTATTCGGGGTTCTCGACCCAAATGATAAAACACTATCACAAGTGAATCATTACAACATCTCACGGGGTTCTCGGCCCAATCCAAATAATATCATCACGAGATCAAATCTCAACATCTCACGGGGTCCTCGACCCAATACAGAATAATCAACACAAGATAATCAAAGGCACGACCTCTCATTCGACAAATCTGCTCAAGACCCCGATTAATTAACCTCGGAGATCTCGTCAAATATCCTTGGTTAATTAACCACGATAACAACATTTAAAAGAAATTGGAGCGAACTCCGAAACACAATCCGCGGTCTACGTCAAGACCAACATTAAAAGTAAGTTGCAAAGATTTAAATTTGAAAATCATTTGACAACGGGGTCTTAGCTATCACTCAAATATCCGTTACCAATAAGCACCGGGCGCCTCCCTTACACACCTATGTACCGGCGTTCACTCCACTATATTGGCCGCCCATTGCACATGTCACCGCGCCGGCGTTCACTCCCACAGAGCGCCCCTTGCTCGCGCATTAAGTAACACCGGTGTTCACCAATCATATGGAGCCGCTCATTGCGGCGCATAACAGCCGGAGTGCACGCCCGCCCTCAGGTACCGGATATGACGTCTCTCATAACAAGTATTCACATTATTACAAATACCAAGCACACGATCAACCGTTGCAACAATTATCAAATCGGTTCATCAATCCACATAATTTATTCGCGATGCGCAACTACGCAAAATAAACAATAACTCGCACGTTATTCATCAAGACTTAGCACATTAGGCCTTCAACTCTATCAATTAATACTACATAAATATCCACACATATCTATATATATATATATAATATAAATACAGATATTCATAACATGATTCATACACTTCAGCAACAATGATTTCACGTAATTATAATTCGTATATCAAGGTACTTGCCTTGGTAATCTCTCGCGAATACTCCGGAAATACAATTGATTGGAACAATCCAGAACTCCAACGAAAACGACGATCGGAGAGGCTCAACACTGGATTATCGTAGGAAATTCGTCCTTAATATCCTATCATTAAATAAGTAATCAATCACACGGGGAAAAGCATAAAAAAAATGGTCGAACCCTAACTGTTCTCTTCGTAACGTACGTTACACACATACGTAACGTACGTTACGTCTGCACGTTAGCGCACGTAAGCTACAAGGATTAGCGTACGCTAAGCATGCCTTGGATGATTCTTCTCGATTCGACGATGCCTTTCGAGGGTATAACGTACGTAATGCATAAAGCTTAACGTACGTTATATTCACATATATCATACTCATGTGAATCATAATGATCCTACGGTGTTGATGTCTATGAATTCCAGGTTAATCCTCCCATCATAATACTCACTCCAAATATTGATTATAGATCCTCAAAGGTAGTTCGGAAAATCTGAGGTTGTTACCATCATTAAGTCTATGATCATTATGGAAACACCATACAACATGGTTTATTAATCTTCAGAATTTTACCGTACTTGATTATCATAACAAGAGTCGGACTATAACGTTCTTAACTCGGTTAACTAAAGCATGAACATTCCAACTTCCAAAAACATGGTGTTCGGATAAAAATCATCTTATGGAGCTTAATAATCCTGGTGGTATGTTCAAAACATCCTTAAGAACACGAAATCAAGGTTGAGGTAGCATTAACATACCTTAATATGAAAGAAACGCAGGGACACGAGGTAGCATCCAATTCTGATTGCTTAAATGTCAATGGAAGATGTTTCGTAACTTAAATGATCGAGTCTACGTGTTCTTTATGTGTTTTAGAGGGCTGGAAACCCTCTAGAAATGAAGGAAAATGAATTGCAAGTGAAAGGGACGAAGAGAAACGAAATGGGGTGTTGTCCATATATATAATATCTTGAGATTTACGTACGTTAGCCTCAGCCATTTACGTACGTAATATACTTAGCGCACGCTACCATTCGATATTAGCGTACGCTATCGATCACTGATAGCTTACTGTCTCGTTTTGTACTAGCTTACGTACGTTACACCCTATGCATTACGTACGTAAGCTACACATATTAGCGTACGCTAGTTACAAGCCTTAGCGTACGTT
Source organism: Orobanche coerulescens (assembly GCA_033398695.1). NCBI lineage: Eukaryota > Viridiplantae > Streptophyta > Magnoliopsida > Lamiales > Orobanchaceae > Orobanche > Orobanche coerulescens. The sequence goes on along the minus strand of CM065802.1, from coordinate 126,962,878 downwards.
AACACCCGTTGACCCCAAAACTGTCCAGGTTCATCCGCGGGAATCTTTCCGAGCCCCACCACCAGCTGTCCATGTGCTAGCCAGTCTGTTCAATTATTGACCTCCTTACGTACGCTACGTCTAGCTCGTAGCGTACGCTATTTCCAGATCGTAACGTACGTTACTCCTACCTGTTAGCGTGCGTTATGACGTAGTTGCATGAAAAGGATTAAAGGTTGATATTATCATGTATGAGGATACGAATACGGAAACGATCGTACTTCGATTATTGATAGCACCAATTCAGGTAATACAGGGTTCAAATACAGATGAAAATACTCAACAATTTATCCGGATATTACAAGGCGGGGGTCAACCTCGACGTGCATCTTGATGGGCAAGTAGCAGGTCCTACTGAATACCAAGATAGAATTCTTTCTCCTGTTAGTGAACGGGTTATATGTCCTATGCGGTTATTGGCAGATGAGATCATAAGTCTTTGGCCAAAGCATTGGAGCTAGCTGTATTAGATACACGAGAGCTCGATGATCTCGATTTGCATTAACACATGCATAGCGTCAAGTACAGATAGGGTTTGACTGACCGTGACCCTATAACTTGATCGGGACATTTGAAAGAAGGGCTTATACGTTTACTGGTATTCACGACAGAATGGTTCTTGAATGATCCCAATCATTCGTTCTCGATTAAGTGCAGTGTAGGCCGCCAGGCTGGCTAGGTGGTGCTACTACTCTTTGGTTCCTCCCATTGCTGACTGAGACGGACCTACCGAGTCGCGCATTAGGATTGACGACAGAATGAATCGAGCTTAATCTCTCATTATAAATATTAGATATTGGATATCTAATTTGGGACATTGGATGTATAAATCGATTTATTGGATAAATTGATTTACGGCCTAATGGATTAAATAAATTACTGGGTGATTAATTTAATTCGTGAATATAATTATTTCTTGGAGAAATTAATTATGTTATTATGTATTTAATGTGATTAATTGATTGGATTAATTAATCGACACAAATACATCGGAACAGAATAGGAGTTTATCTGTTTGGACTCACGGGAGTCCTAAACGAATCGAACTCATCCGATTCCTTCTAGATGGCCACCCCATCACCTACTCCCTTACTTTGTCTTGGTCTACACTTTCAAGGATGGTGGACTAGTGACCAATCAAGGGGACAAATATCACACCTTGGTGATATTGTCTAAAGTGGGAGATCTTGGGGAGTTGAATAAGAATATAAGGAAGACTCACTTCACTAACAAAACAGATGCTTCCAGCCGTGAGTTTTGATAGTAAGAGAGAAAATTGTTTTTCTTAGTCTTCATCCTCATCTTCTTCTTCACTTTTGTTCTTGAGTTTTCTTGGAGAAAATTCAAGATACATTAAGAGAGATATATTATACACTTAGAGTGTAATAACAAAAGCTTCCCCACTTGATTCTAGCCGTAACCTTAGAGGTTAATCGAGTGTTGTTGTTCCGGTCGTTTTTCCGGCGCGTGGCAAGTAGAGACGCGGTGTTTTCGGCGTTGGATCGTTCAAGGGCTTGGAGCGGATTGAACTCGTAGAGATCAAACTAAAGCTTGGGGAATAGCTCAAGAGAAGGTTTCCATTTAATCAACGGACTTCGAGGGTTAGTTTCTTACGACTCTTGCTTTTCGTTTATATATTCGTATATACGTAGCTCGATCGATCCTCGCAGGGATTCGGATCGAATTAATTTTCGTTTTACCGCTTCCGCTGGGCCTTCGTTTTAGGCACCGAATTCCAACAGTGGTATCGGAGAGTAGGTCTTGCGATCGTATATACGATATTGGCATTTGGAATGCTCGATTAGATGGTGAATGATTTGGAATCATTTTAGTCATAATCGTGGTATATGTTTTTCTTTCGTAATAATTGTATTTTTCGTAAGTTTATGTCTAAATATAAATCTTAAATTTCTGGGAAATATGATTTATATTGAAGATATGAAAGTCGGAAAATATTGATATTGGATATCCGGTCGAAAATCTAGCCCCGAATCGTCGTCGGACGACTTTTTGGACAAAAAGGGTAATTTGGCCGAGAGTGACTCGACCGTGTCCTGGGTGACACGGTCGTGTCCGGCAGATGTGGCGGGCCCTGCACGGAGACCCGACCGTGTCGAGACACGGGCGTGTCTGGCCGAAAGTGACTCGACCGTGTCCTGGGTGACACGGTCGTGTCCGGCAGTCTGCCAAGTCACTGCCAGGCGACCCGACCGTGTCCTGGGTGACTCGGTCGTGTCCTGGCCGGCATCTTCCGAGCGTGACTCGGCCAAGCCAGGCGTGACTGCCGGTAGGCTGCCGAGGGTGACTCGGTCATCTTGGCGATTTCACCGGCTCGATTTTTCGTTTATTCTTGAAAATTAATCTCCCGCATGTTAAATTGGATTTAATATGATTAAAATGATTTATGGTATTTCATTTTATAAGGGAAATTTGATTAATTGGAATATTTATGGTCGACCGAATTATTTTGAACGTTATCATATTACCGATTGTGTGAATCGATTTGATCGGTTCGTATTGTTGATTGGATCAATGTATCTCTACGCTTTCCATTTATTTAGTATTTATTGGATGAATGTTTTTGAATGAGGATTTGGTTCGTGGACTTAGATTTGAATCGTTCGTTTTATTCGATTGGGTTGTAAAGGCCGTTTTGAGCCTATTTATTTTACTAGAAATATTTGTATCTAGGATGCAATTTTCGATGTAAAATTTATATGTAATGACGAAGACCGGAGGAAGATCCATTTCGAGAAGACGAAGATTCAAGACGAAGACTTGTAATTAGATTACGGAGTTTTTGTTTTCTAGGAACGGTCCATGAACCACATGTTGGTAGCAACTAGGTTGTGAATGGTTTTTTCATATTGTATGAATACCACAAACGCGCTAATATGATTAATGTGCAAAGTGTAACGTTAATCGCGAAAATTCTCCCACAATAAATAATTAAGTTTATAAGGTTTCAAGGTTTTCCTTCCCTCCATCGAGTTTTCGGGAAATTGAAATCCAAACCGGATGTGCTATGTGTAATATCCGCAATTTTCGATTTTCGGTAAATTTCTTTTTTTGGTCTGAGTCTGTTTTGATGACTCGCTCATGACCGTTTCGTCATTCTAAGAATGATTAATTCTGCACTTTTTGTCATCCGAGTTCGTTTCGGTGTCGTTTTGTTGAGTTCCGTGCTTTTTAGCGACTTTTCCGCACTTGAGTTCGATTCTTGCGAATCTCGTTCGAAACTGCTGTTTCGAGTTTCCCGTAAGTTCGTTTAACTTTGTTAGACGTGTTGTGAACTTCGGTTTGGTTATTCGATCACGTATCGTGATTTCCGGGCTTTTTGGGCCATTTTGTAATTTCTTGAAAGTTACGGGTATCCGTATCTGTAATTGTCGTCTCGACCCGTTTCTTGGTCGCGTATGATTGAATATGGTATTATGTTTTCATTTCGGGTCGTTGATGTCGTCCGCGAACTTTTCGTCGTGTTCGTTCCGTGCGTTTTCGGTAATCGGGTCGTCGAGCCACGCGGTTGCGGGGATGGCCGGACGGTTGCGGGGATGGCCGGACAATTGCGGGCACCGGCCGGGAGGTGCGCGAGAACCGGCGTAAGCGCACGCCACGGCCGGAAGGCTGCGCGCGCTAACCGGCAGTGTAGCGCACGCTACCGGATGACCTAACGCACGCTAGCGGGTCGGACAGTGGAGTCACAGGGGTTCGGAATCGGTCATGCTCGGCGAGTAGCGCCGCATTCTTGTCGGGCCAGCTGCGACGCTATGGCGGCGAGTAGCGCGCCTACGGCCGGAAAAGCGCTGCGCTACGGCGGCGATCTAGTCGAGAGGGCAATCTGGGTCGCGGCACGGGCGATAGCGCCGCTAGCTCGGCTGACTAGCGCGCTAGTCGCCCGATATAAATGTGGTGGCGATCATATTTCATTTCGTTTTCACTTCCTTACTTCTCCGTCCGCGGATGGCGATTCATGGGTGATGAAGCCATGTTGTTTAACAACAAATCCATGAAGTCCTTGAGTTCATAACATCAATCAATAAATCGTTATCATCCTTTGATCCATGAATCAAGGTAATCTTCCTTAGAACCCTATTTTCGTGAATTTGGGGATTTTTGCATTTTTGTCCGATTCGTTCCGTGTTGTTGATTAATTCATGATGGGTATGATTAATCTTGATAGTATTCTTGTGTTTAACATCATTTAATCCATTGTTCTTCGTCGAATCGAAGTATAATTCTTGATTTCCTTCGAATTGACTTTTTGGGTGATTTGTCCCCGATCTCGTTTTTCATCCATTTTCGATGGATCGATTATGGTTAAATGATGTTGTTAAACATATTCTATGGATTGTATATCCATATTTCAACTTGGAATTCCGTTTTCGTGTTTTGTCGGGACGAATCGTGTTCTTGGCCGTTTTGGGGAAAACACTTGAACATTCGTCGTTCGTTCTTTGAATTCAACGGCTTTGAGTCATGCTTTGGAATTCATTTTCGTTGTTATTGTTTTCGTTCGTAGTTCTTTGTTGTGGATTGTCGTTCGGTGGAGTCGACGAGTTCGTAGTCGGTTCGTGCCAACCTATTTCGGTCGATTCTCCGCGTTGTTCTTATTCGAGGCAAGTACCTTGTCCATACTTTTCTTGTTTCGTGGATATGATGATTGGTGATCGTCTTGATTTGTTTGTTTGTTTGAAATGAGTTTTCAAAAGATTTGGTTAGCCTCGTTAAACGCCCTCTTTCAAAACCGTGTGTGTTTTGTGATTGGTGTGGTTCGTGAATAACTATGTGAATTATATGTATATGCTTGGTGTTCATGTTGCACTTGGTATTGTGTGTGGACGTATATTATTTCATTTCGGTGCGTTGTGGATTGACGTGGTATTTTGCTAAGTGTTTGATGCCTCTGGGCGAATTGTTTGAATATCCTTGATATGATATGTTATTTGTGTGAATGTGTGGATATGGTTGAAGGTCTACGGTGACACATGGCACGTGATCATGTGGTCAGGATGCAACAAGTGATTGATCCAACCGTGAGAGCCTGAGATAATCTACGGTGGCACATGGCATGTGATCATGTGGCCAGGATGCAACAAGCGATTGATCCAACCGTGAGATGTGTGTGATTTGTTTCGCTAGCCAGCTCGGGAGGATCCTTCGAGGCCTCGGGTGGGATGTCGGTGGTAGCGTCCCGGTCCTAGGCGATGCGCGTGCGTGATTATATTTCGTTGGTTTTACGTCCGTTGAGGATACGTGATGTTGGGCTCTGACCCTGTAAATTGTTGATGGTTTCCTATTTGCGAAAACAAAACATTTGGGCTGTGACCCTATTGATTTTTGGAAAGAGAAGGATTTTATAATCCTAAATTGTTTTCTATTAAAACTCTCGATGGCATTTTAAACTTTTTTTGTAAATTGTTTCCCTTATTTCCGATCTTTCGGTTTTGGAAATGTTTGCCCAAACTCTTGCCTCGGGAAGAACTTTTCTTTACGTTTGGATCTTTGAGGATTCCTGATTATTATTGTTCTTGGAACTTGTATTGTATGGCTCGTATTTTTGCACTTGTACTTGCACTAGCAAAACAGTGGAGTTTTGCTAACCCCCGAGTATTCGGGGGGTGGATGTCTATTTTTGCATTCAGGTTTTGGAGCATAGTACAAGGTCGGCACGAAGGATGATGAAAGATGAACGATACTAATCACACGAGGATCCGTTGATGTCGTATTGGTCTAGTTGTATTTTCTTTTCCGCTGCAGTATATTTTTCCCGTTGTACGGGTGTGGTTGTATTTTGACCCCTGCGTGGGCACGAGTTGTATTTGAGTTGTATGTATTTATTGAAAGACCAAATCGGTCTACTGAGCCATTTTAGCCTTAAAAGGCAATGTTTGATTTTAGTTATCAGCCTGGTAGATCCTCGAGGAGAGGGTCTACGGCGTGTAATATCCCTGAGCGGATTGGGGGTGTTACAGAATGGTATCAGAGCTTTAGGTTGAGGAAACCTAGGCTGTCGGGTCAAGTCGTGTTGTTTGAGTCTTGTTTCGTCGGATTTTATCCGATCGAGTAGTGTCGCGACGCGTCGTCTGAGTTTGTTGGTCGTGATTAGTATCGTGGGGCGATCATCATCTTCGTGCGACCTGTGGCTGTAAGTCTCCCTTCTTTGTGTTGTGCCTCGTGTGACACGAGCTATTTTTATGATTTATTTGTTAAGTGACGGAATCCTCTTATGGATTTTGATATCTTGATATGTGGTTATTTGACCCTCATATTTCGTTTATGTGTGGAGTAGTGTTGCTGGATTGTGCATGTTTGACTTTATTTCTTTTATCCGCTGCGTGAGTTCTTTTGTAATGGCTTTCGGTATTTTACCGACTGAGTTTTATTTCGAAAATCAATTCCATTAACCGAGATTTTGATATTATGGTCTTGATCATTTTAGCGAAATTCTCATGACGGTATTTAACATTTTGTAAATGGATTTTGTAAGTTTTTGAAAGATTACCGTCATCGGCCTTTTTGGCGTTTTTGTAAATGTTTTTTTTAGCCTAGTGGGTTCCGACGCGGGATCCACGGCGCTATAAAGTTTTGTGTAATTACCTGAATTTTTTTTTTGGGCATTCTAGCCCATTGAATTATTTTTGAAAACCTTGAGTATCTTAGAAAATAAATTTCGAGACGTACTTTTAAAATGAATTATTTTCTCGTGGTACTTCCAAGGTGCCACAACATGTTTCAAAATTCTTCTACCTCGAGGACCAAAATGTTTTGAGATATTTTCAATGTTTTATAAACACTTTTACTTAGACCCGAAGGTCGAATATTCTGAAAGCTTTTCACTAAAAGAAAGTGTCCTCATTTTTATCAAATGCGAAATGGTTTTCCAAAGTCTCGATAATGATGTTTCACGTTTTTACTTTTTTGGAAATGTGATACTCAAGATCGACCGGTGTTTTTTCTAAATTATTTTCCAAATGAGGTTTTCGTTTTTAAAACCTATCCATTCCCGTTTGAGGGCTGGGTATGTATGTGTGATGTTGGCTTTGTCGCTATGATGTTAACTCCCGAATATGATCGAGTTGGTGGCATGAACGTTGAGGCGTTGCCACGTATTTGTTGTACTAGCCCTCTGTGAGAGGTGTGAACTGGTACTTAATGATTGTTTCTTGATGTTTGTAATTACGTGCTAGTTATCGTTCGGGTCGTTGAGGTCGCCGAACGATACCGTCGTTGCTGTGGTGTATGTGTATATATTACTTTACGTTGGTAATAGTTGTATATGATATGTGTTATGATTCCCTGTTGTGCTGAGTTGGCATCTCCGGTATGTTGTTTTGCGGTGTTATGTTCCATTGTACCTAGCATTTGTATTTTCGGTATGCCGAGCCGAGGCATTTCAACCGTGATGTGCCGGGGGGATACACGTGTAAATTATCCTCCTCGTCGGTAACACATTTCGAGTGCAGACTCGAGGGACACCGAATTCAGTTCTGCGAATTGGCTACCGAGACTTTCGGAGTTCGCGCTTCAGCACAGTTATCAGGATCGGCTCTGAGAGGCCCAATGGAGATTTTTCTGTCGGTTGCTTTTTGTGTGGTTAACCTGTTTTCGTTGTTGTGAGCTTCGGGGACGACATTTCTTTTATAAGAGGTCGAATATAATACCCGTATTATTTTTGGCTTCTATATTTTCTCTTTCTCCAGTCTATCGATACACTCATGTTCGTTGATACTTTCTGAACTTGTTCTGTATTTCGGTTTCATCGTTCGAGCAGTGTGATCTTGTTTTGGGTCGATCCGGTTATCATTGTAACTTTTCGAGAGTTCGGTTCGATTCTTGTGAACCTTGTTCGGAAGTAGCATCTTTTGATTCTACTAACTCTTTTATTCGAAGTGGATCGGATTTGGAACTTCTGTATTTTCGACTCTGTCGACTCGTTTATGTTCATTGACATTTTCTGAGCTTGTCCTGCCCCTTGCTTTGTTGATCGAACGAGGGTGGTATTATTTCGGAATTACTCGTTCGTCGTTGTGACTTTTCAATTGTTATTCACTTTCCTTTGGATCTTATGCGTGTGTTCATCTTGTTGTTTTCACCGTATCATGTTTTGTCTCGAGTCGAGATGTGAACCTCGGAGTTGTCGGTTGAACCTTATTGTTCTTCGTGATCCGAACATGATCGTTCGATTTTTGTTGTCTCGATCGTTTGTTTGTTCGGTTTTGTTCTCGTTTCGTGATTGTCGAGCGTTCAGGCTCCTTCCTAATTCCCTTAAGTTCGGGAAGTTAGTCTCGTTTTCAATCTTCCAACCCTTGGGCGGTGGAATTCCGTATTTGTTCGGTTGGCTCGCGTTTTGATTGATGTACCGTTGGGTTGGTCAATCCTATTGATTTTCGTTCGTTGTGTTTTGTGATTGTCCGGATGATCGACTCGATTGTATTATGCATTTGATGACGCTTGTCACTTGTTGATTTTATTATGTTTCTACCTGTGGCGTTGTGTTGGTCATCGTGGGGCGTGTTTTCACGCCGTATGTCTCTTTGCATTGCTTGTGGTGTTCCGTCGTTGGCGCGAGTTTCGGTTCTTGTGTATCTCGTTGAGTATTTTCTGGCGGGATGTTGCTCCTCCCTACTTATTTTAAGTTTCGGGACGAAAGTTCTTTTAAGGAGGGTAGAATGTAATATCCGCAATTTTCGATTTTTGGTAAATTTCTTTTTTTGGTCTGAGTCTGTTTTGACGACTCGTTCATGACCGTTTCGTCATTCTCAGAATGATTAATTCTGCACTTTTTGTCATCCGAGTTCGTTTCGGTGTCGTTTTGTTGAGTTCCGTGCTTTTTAGCGACTTTTCCGCACTTGAGTTCGATTCTTGCGAATCTCGTTCGAAACTGCTGTTTCGAGTTTCCCGTAAGTTCGTTTAACTTTGTTAGACGTGTCGTGAACTTCGGTTTGGTTATTCGATCACGTATCGTGATTTCCGGGCTTTTTGGGCCATTTTGTAATTTCTTGAAAGTTACGGGTATCCGTATCTGTAATTGTCGTCTCGACCCGTTTCTTGGTCGCGTATGATTGAATATGGTATTATGTTTTCATTTCGGGTCGTTGATGTCGTCCGCGAACTTTTCGTCGTGTTCGTTCCGTGCGTTTTCGGTAATCGGGTCGTCGAGCCCTGGCGGTTGCGGGACTGGCCGGACGGTTGCGGGGCCCAGGCGGACGGTGCGGGCACCGGCCGGGCCAGGTGCGGCGAGAACCGCGTAAGCGCACGCTACGGCCGGAAGGCTGCGCGCGCTAACCGCAGTGTAGCGCCGCGCTGCGGATGGCTAACGCACGCTTGAGTCGAGACAGTGGAGTCACAGGAGTTCGGAATCGGTCATGCTCGGCGAGTAGCGCACGTTCTTGTCGGGCCGCTGCGTGCGCTTCTGGCGGCGGTAGCGACGCTTCTGGCCGGAAAAGGCTGCGACGCTACTGGCGGCGATCTAGTCCAGAGGGCAACTGGGTCGCGGCCTGGGCCGATAGCGCACGCTAGCTCGGCAGCCTAGCGCGCGCTAGTCCGGACCAGTATAAATGTGGCTGAGCAGTCATATTTCATTTCGTTTTTCACTTCCTTACTTCTCCGTCCGCAGATGGCGATTCATGGGTGATGAAGCCATGTTGTTTAACAACAAATCCATGAAGTCCTTGAGTTCATAACTGTTGTTGCCCAAAATATTTATCCGAAGATTAATACTGCTGGAAGACGGACAACAAACAAATGCGGGAGCACTTCCGAGAGAAGATAAATAAAACAAGATTTGCCGGGTTTGTTAGGCCCGGGCTTGAATGCTCTCGCGAGATGTTATTAATACAAATATTCGTGGATACAAGTATTAATTAGAGAAATCTAAGTACAATGAGTGTAAAAAGACTCTGTTGATCCGGCTCTTGAGCGAAGCTAGGTGTTCTTCGTCCCGCCGGTAATCTGCTCGAGGAGAAGAGGCCGGGAGAAGTTTGACCGAAAGAAAGCTGTTGCCAAGAGTTGGATGTTTTGCCAAGTGTAAGTATTGCTTCGGTATTGTGTGAAATCCGAAGGAAACTGAAGTGTTTAGAGAGTCAGAATCTCGGTTTGTGCAGAAGAGTTTCGGTCCCTTTTACAAGTGAAGGCTGCCTTGTATATATAGAGGCTGAAAGGCCCTGTCCCCTAGTGGGCGATCGCCTTTCGGCATTTAATGTAATGGGGCGATCGTCCTAAAGGGCACGTGGGCTGCCTGCCAAAAGTCCGGCTACGGTGGTGGCGGCCGTGCGGTCAATGAGGATCCGGCACGCGTCCTAAGCACTTATCACGGGAGGTCCCACTTAGTGCTTTGGCGGACTTTGTCGGGGTAGGTGACAGTCAGTAGTCACATGTCTGTCCGCCAACTCCTTTCGCAGTGCAGGCCATCTTTGGTAGGTGAGGTAGGAGACAGTTTGTCGGCGCCTTTTGTGGATGCACGTGGGGTCGGCTTTGAGACTTGGCCTTTGCCGATTTGGATGGTCATCGGTGGAGATCGACATGAGGCGATCGTCTCTAGCTGATCATCCGAGGATCGTTCTCGGCCATTCACTGAAGGGTCGGCACTGGTCGGTCACCAAGGGTCGATCGGCGGATGCCCAGAGAGGTCGGTCACCAAGGGTCGATCGGCAGATGCCAGGATCGTCCATAAGTCGATCGCCAGGAGTCGGTCGCCGAGTGCCGAGTGATGATCGTATCTGAGGTCGATCGCTCGGCACCGGGACTTGTCCTGGGACCTTCCTTTGGCCGATTTAGCTGGTCCGCTGGGTTAAGGCTCGGTCGCCTTGTCGCCGATCGGCAGGCTTGCCTTGGTCGCTCGGCAGTAAGTCGGTCGCTCGGCCTGGGAGGCGATCGCCGGTCGGAAGGTGTTAAATCTTGACACAACAATTGCCCCCCAGCTTGCTCCTATGTTGAAGACATGGGGCGAGGTGGTTCTTGCTGGTGATCGCGTCTGGATGAGAAAGGGACCTTCTTGGTGACTTAGGACTCGGACTTGGGCTAACATAGTCGATTGGCTTAGCTATCTTTCGGTCTTGTACTGCAAAAAACAACATTGGCGATCCCCATGGAAACTTGGTGGTTTCGCTTGCTTGAGGAATCGTGCACGATCGCGGAGATCGATGGACCGACCCCATGACCGTGTCTTGGTGCGCGAAGACAATGAGTGCCTCGTGACTCACTTTATTATGAGGTCCTCTGTTAGGTGCGCCTCGCCTTGTTTTTAAACGAAGGCGTGCGGTCTCGGTCTAGAGGAGTCCTTGCGCGGGCGGCGTCGGATGAATCAACTCCACGCCCGCGGCTTGTTAGCTCTGCTTCCACCTCGGCCAGCCATGGAGATGGCCGACCTCGACGGTGTACGTTGAGACGGGGTTGTGGAATGAGTCCACTGATTAATGTTGGAGGGCCCTCCGACTACGCCGGCCTCGTATTTAAACGAAGACGGGCGATCTCGGCCGAAAGGGACCTTGCATGACCGGCGGCCGGTTCCATCGGCCAGCGGGGCCATGGCTTTATGATGTGCGGTGGAGCGATCTTATGCCTTAGTCCGTCATGTTATATGCTGGACTGTAGATGGCGATCGTGTCCTCCGAACTGCGGATGATGTAGCGTGATGATCGGCGATCGGGCTGGAAGACTATCGATCGTCGCTCGGCTGCCGATCGCTTTATTCGTAGGTCGATATTGGCGATCGGGCGGGAGATCGTCGTCCGGGTGCCGATCGCTCTGCTCACAGGCTAAGAAGAAACCTTTGCCTGGCCAGAAAATCTGCGGCTCTAGCCCGGAAGGCTGCGTAGGTCGTAGGTTGGGTCTTTGTAAGATGCCTGAACATAGGCGAAAAACCCTGAAAACCTCCTAGGACCGCGTAGAGGGCGGTCTCATCGCTTATGGGCTCGCCATTGAGGATGATCACGTCCACCCGGTCGATGTAGTCCGAGTCGGACTCTTCTTCTCCCTGCTTGATTTGCATCATGCGAAGGGGACCTTCGGGCAGACGACCACAGTGGCGAAGTACTCGGTGAAGCCGTGCGCCAGCTCGTTAAAGGAGCCAATGGACCGAGGTGGCAATGAAGTGTACCACCGGTGGGCGAGGTCGTCCAGCGTCAGAGGGAACATTCGGCATCTGGTCGCGTCAGATGCCCCACACCCAGTCATGTAGATGTTGAACTTCCTCAGGTGCACTTGGGGGTCCGATCGCCCCACGTACATGGGTGTTTGCGGGGGAGCGATCCTATGCTGCACGGGGGCGAGCTCGATGTCGATCGCGAGCGGCTCGCTTGGCCCGGCGATCGTCTTCTTGGCGCCTGCCCTGGATTCCAGGAGCGCCTTCATGTCGTCGACTTGACGTTGCATTGCAGCCATCGCCGTGGCTTGGTCGCTTGCCGATCGGCTTTGGGAGCAGGAGCCGAGGCGATCGTGTACCGATCTCCGGGCTCCGCTGCCGCCGACCTCGGCAATTCGGCGAGGAGCGGGCAGCTAGGCGCCTCGGGAGTCGGGTATGCCGAGCTCCCGGTGACGGACTCAAACTCCGTCGTCTCGTAGCCTGGGCGACTACCCGGTCGCCGGGTCGGAGTCGGCGCCCATGCGATCGAGACAGAGGTGCCCGGGCGAGCGCCTCTTCTGCGGACGGAGCCTCACGGAGCGCTCGGCCGGTAGAGCCTTGAGCTTCCGCTTGATCTCCGGCGAGAGACCGAGGCGGTTCTTTGGAGGCGCGTCGAGAGCACTCCGTCGCTCTGAAGGACGGCCAGGGCCCCTTGATCTGTTCCTTGGTTCGAACCGATCGAGCGAGAGGCTCGGGCCGCCTTCCCCGGACGTGGTCGAGCGCCTCGGGCTGCGGCGGCTACCTTCCACCATCGGCTGCGGCTCGGGGGGGCCAGGCCCAGGGTGCAGCCGGGCGGCGGCGGCTTTCTTCGACGCGGAGGCGGAAGACATGTTTTCTGAAGGATTTCTTTTGAAGTGCAGTGAGTGTCACTTCAAATATCTGCCCCGAGAACAGTGAGTGTTCTTCGGGACGGTAGGTGTAAAAAATCGAGGGTTGGATCCCCTTCTTCTAGCGCCAATTTGTTGTTGCCCAAAATATTTATCCGAAGATTAATACTGCTGGAAGACGGACAACAAACAAATGCGGGAGCACTTCCGAGAGAAGATAAATAAAACAAGATTTGCCGGGTTTGTTAGGCCCGGGCTTGAATGCTCTCGCGAGATGTTATTAATACAAATATTCGTGGATACAAGTATTAATTAGAGAAATCTAAGTACAATGAGTGTAAAAAGACTCTGTTGATCCGGCTCTTGAGCGAAGCTAGGTGTTCTTCGTCCCGCCGGTAATCTGCTCGAGGAGAAGAGGCCGGGAGAAGTTTGACCGAAAGAAAGCTGTTGCCAAGAGTTGGATGTTTTGCCAAGTGTAAGTATTGCTTCGGTATTGTGTGAAATCCGAAGGAAACTGAAGTGTTTAGAGAGTCAGAATCTCGGTTTGTGCAGAAGAGTTTCGGTCCCTTTTACAAGTGAAGGCTGCCTTGTATATATAGAGGCTGAAAGGCCCTGTCCCCTAGTGGGCGATCGCCTTTCGGCATTTAATGTAATGGGGCGATCGTCCTAAAGGGCACGTGGGCTGCCTGCCAAAAGTCCACAGCTACAGCTGGTGGCCAGCCGTGCGGTCCAATGAGGATCCAGCACGCGTCCGGAAGCACTGTCACAGGAGGTCCCACTTAGCTGCTTTCGGCGGACTTTGTCAGGGTAGGTGACAGGCTGTAGTCACATGTCCTGTCCGCCAACTCCTTTCGCAGGTCTGGGCCATGCTGGTAGGTGAGGTAGGAGACAGGTTTGTCAGCGCCTTTTGTGGATCTGCACGTGGGGTCAGCTTTGAGACTTGGCCTTTGCCGACTGGATGGTCATCGGTGGAGATCGACATGAGGCGATCGTCTCTAGCTGATCATCCGAGGATCGTTCTCGGCCATTCACTGAAAGGTCGGCACTGGTCGGTCACCAAGGGTCGATCGGCGGATGCCCAGAGAGGTCGGTCACCAAGGGTCGATCGGCAGATGCCAGGATCGTCCATAAGTCGATCGCCAGGAGTCGGTCGCCGAGTGCCGAGTGATGATCGTATCTGAGGTCGATCGCTCGGCACCGGGACTTGTCCTCGGACCTTCCTTTGGCCGATTTAGCTGGTCCGCTGGGTTAAGGCTCGGTCGCCTGGTCGCCGATCGGCAGGCTTGCCTTGGTCGCTCGGCAGTAAGTCGGTCGCTCGGCCTGGGAGGCGATCGCCGGTCGGAAGGTGTTAAATCTTGACACAACAATAACATCAATCAATCGTCCGTTATCATCCTTTGATCCAGCGAATCAAGGTAATCTTCCTTAGAACCCTATTTTCGTGAATTTGGGGATTTTTGCATTTTTGTCCGATTCGTTCCGTGTTGTTGATTAATTCATGATGGGTATGATTAATCTTGATAGTATTCTTGTGTTTAACATCATTTAATCCATTGTTCTTCGTCGAATCGAAGTATAATTCTTGATTTCCTTCGAATTGACTTTTTGGGTGATTTGTCCCCGATCTCGTTTTTCATCCATTTTCGATGGATCGATTATGGTTAAATGATGTTGTTAAACATATTCTATGGATTGTATATCCATATTTCAACTTGGAATTCCGTTTTCGTGTTTTGTCGGGACGAATCGTGTTCTTGGCCGTTTTGGGGAAAACACTTGAACATTCGTCGTTCGTTCTTTGAATTCAACGGCTTTGAGTCATGCTTTGGAATTCATTTTCGTTGTTATTGTTTTCGTTCGTAGTTCTTTGTTGTGGATTGTCGTTCGGTGGAGTCGACGAGTTCGTAGTCGGTTCGTGCCAACCTATTTGGTCGATTCTCCGCGTTGTTCTTATTCGAGGCAAGTACCTTGTCCATACTTTTCTTGTTTCGTGGATATGATGATTGGTGATCGTCTTGATTTGTTTGTTTGTTTGAAATGAGTTTTCAAAAGATTTGGTTAGCCTCGTTAAACGCCCTCTTTCAAAACCGTGTGTGTTTTGTGATTGGTGTGGTTCGTGAATAACTATGTGAATTATATGTATATGCTTGGTGTTCATGTTGCACTTGGTATTGTGTGTGGACGTATATTATTTCATTTCGATGCGTTGTGGATTGACGTGGTATTTTGCTAAGTGTTTGATGCCTCTGGGCGAATTGTTTGAATATCCTTGATATGATATGTTATTTGTGTGAATGTGTGGATATGGTTGAAGGTCTACGGTGACACATGGCACGTGATCATGTGGTCAGGATGCAACAAGTGATTGATCCAACCGTGAGAGCCTGAGATAATCTACGGTGGCACATGGCATGTGATCATGTGGCCAGGATGCAACAAGCGATTGATCCAACCGTGAGATGTGTGTGATTTGTTTCGCTAGCCCGGCTCGGGAGGGTCCTTGAGGCCTCGGGTGGGATGTCGGTGGTAGCGTCCGGTCTAGGCGATGCGCGTGCGTGATTATATTTCGTTGGTTTTACGTCCGTTGAGGATACGTGATGTTGGGCTCGACCACCGTAAATTGTTGATGGTTTCCTATTTGCGAAAACAAAACATTTGAAATTTTGTGACCTATTGATTTTGGAAAGAGAAGGATTTTATAATCCTAAATTGTTTTCTATTAAAACTCTCGATGGCATTTTAAACTTTTTTGTAAATTGTTTCCCTTATTTGCGATCTTTCGGTTTTGGAAATGTTTACCCAAACTCTTGCCTCGGGAAGTACTTTTCTTTACGTTTGGATCTTTGAGGATTCCTGATTATTATTGTTCTTGGAACTTGTATTGTATGGCTCGTATTTTTGCACTTGTACTTGCACTAGAAAACGGTGGAGTTTGCTAACCCCAGTATTCGGGGGTGGATGTCTATTTTTGCATTCAGGTTTTGGAGCATAGTACAGGGTCGGCACGAAGGATGATGAAAGATGAACGATACTAATCACACGAGGATCCGTTGATGTCGTATTGGTCTAGTTGTATTTTCTTTTCCGCTGCAGTATATTTTTCCCGTTGTACGGGTGTGGTTGTATTTTGACCCCTGCGTGGGCACGAGTTGTATTTGAGTTGTATGTATTTATTGAAAGACCAAATCGGTCTACTGAGCCATTTTAGCCTTAAAAGGCAATGTTTGATTTTAGTTATCAGCCTGGTAGATCCTCGAGGAGAGGGTCTACGGCGTGTAATATCCCTGAGCGGATTGGGGGTGTTACAGAATGGTATCAGAGCTTTAGGTTGAGGAAACCTAGGCTGTCGGGTCAAGTCGTGTTGTTTGAGTCTTGTTTCGTCGGATTTTATCTGACTGAGTAGTGTCGCGACGCGTCGTCTGAGTTTGTTGGTTGTGATTAGTATCTTGGGGCGATCATCATCTTCGTGCGACCTATGGCTGTAAGTCTCCCTTCTTTGTGTTGTGCCTCGTGTGACACGAGCTATTTTTACGATTTATTTGTTAAGTGACGGAATCCTCTTATGGATTTTGATTTCTTGATATGTGGTTATTTGACCCTCATATTTCGTTTATGTGTGGAGTAGTGTTGCTGGATTGTGCATGTTTGACTTTATTTCTTTTATCCGCTGCGTGAGTTCTTTTGTAATGGCTTTCGGTATTTTACCGACTGAGTTTTATTTCGAAAATCAATTCCATTAACCGAGTTTTTGATATTATGGTCTTGATCATTTTAGCGAAATTCTCATGACGGTATTTAACATTTTGTAAATGGATTTTGTAAGTTTTTGAAACATTACCGTCATCGGCCTTTTTGGCGTTTTTGTAAATGGTTTTTTTTAGCCTAGTGGGTTCCGACGCAGGATCCACGGCGCTATAAAGTTTTGTGTAATTACCTGAATTTTTTTTTTTGGGCATTCTAGCCCATTGAATTATTTTTGAAAACCTTGAGTATCTTAGAAAATAAATTTCGAGACGTACTTTTAAAATGAATTATTTTCTCGTGGTACTTCCAAGGTGCCACAACATGTTTCAAAATTCTTCTACCTCGAGGACCAAAATGTTTTGAGATATTTTCAATGTTTTATAAACACTTTTACTTAGACCCGAAGGTCGAATATTTTGAAAGATTTTCACTAAAAGAAAGTGTCCTCATTTTTATCAAATGCGAAATGGTTTTCCAAAGTCTCGATAATGATGTTTCACGTTTTTACTTTTTTGGAAATGTGATACTCAAGATCGACCGGTGTTTTTTCTAAATTATTTTCCAAATGAGGTTTTCGTTTTTAAAACCTATCCATTCCCGTTTGAGGGCTGGGTATGTATGTGTGATGTTGGCTTTGTCGCTATGATGTTAACTCCCGAATATGATCGAGTTGGTGGCATTAACGTTGAGGCGTTGCCACGTATTTGTTGTACTAGCCCTCTGTGAGAGGTGTGAACTGGTACTTAATGGTTGTCGTCTCGTGGTGGATTGCTTGTCCCACACGAGTGTAAGATGTTGAAGCTTGGGTTTGTACGTTGGTGTACATGTGTGATTGTTTCTTGATGTTTGTAATTACGTGCTAGTTATCGTTCGGGTCGTTGAGGTCGCCGAACGATACCGTCGTTGCTGTGGTGTATGTGTATATATTACTTTACGATGGTAATAGTTGTATATGATATGTGTTATGATTCCCTGTTGTGCTGAGTTGGCATCTCCGCTATGTTGTTTTGCGGTGTTATGTTCCATTGTACCTAGCATTTGTATTTTCGGTATGCCGAGCCGAGGCATTTCAACCGTGATGTGCCGGGGGGATACACGTGTAAATTATCCTCCTCGTCGGTAACACATTTCGAGTGCAGACTCGAGGGACACCGAGTCGATTCGCGGGTGGCTTAGAGACTTTCGGAGTTCGCGCTTGACACGATTATCGTGATCGGCTCTGAGAGGCCCAGTGGAGATTTTTCTGTCGGTTGCTTTTTGTGTGGTTAACCTGTTTTCGTTGTTGTGAGCTGCGGGGACGACATTTCTTTTATAAGAGGTCGAATATAATACCCGTATTATTTTTGGCTTCTATATTTTCTCTTTCTCCAGTCTATCGATACACTCATGTTCGTTGATACTTTCTGAACTTGTTCTGTATTTCAGTTTCATCGTTCGAACGAGCTGTGATCTTGTTTTGGGTCGATCTGGTTATCGCTGTAACTTTTCCGAGTTCGGTTCGATTCTAGTGAACCTTGTTCGGAAGTAGCATCTTTTGATTCTACTAATTCTTTTATTCGAAGTGGATCGGATTTGGAACTTCTGTATTTTTGACTCTGTCGACTCATTTATGTTCATTGACATTTTCTGAGCTTGTCCTGCCCCTTGCTTTGTTGATCGAACGAGGGTGGTATTATTTCGGAATTACTCGTTCGTCGTTGTGACTTTTCAATTGTTATTCCCTTTCCTGTGGATCTTATGCGAGTGTGCATCTTGTTGTTTTCACTGGATCATGTTTTGTCTCGAGTCGAGATGTGAACCTCGGAGTTGTCGGTTGAACCTTATTGTTCTTCGTGATCCGAACATGATCGTTCGATTTTTGTTGTCTCGATCGTTTGTTTGTTCGGTTTTGTTCTCGTTTCGTGATTGTCGAGCGTTCAGGCTCCTTCCTAATTCCCTTAAGTTCGGGAAGTTAGTCTCGTTTTCAATCTTCCAACCCTTGGGCGGTGGAATTCCGTATTTGTTCAGCGGTTGGCTCGCGTTTTGATTGATGTACCGTTGGGTTGGTCAATCCTATTGATTTTCGTTTGTTGTGTTTTGTGATTGTCCGGATGATCGACTCGATTGTATTGTCTGTTTGATGACGCTTGTCACTTGTTGATTTTATTATGTTTCTACCTGTGGCGTTGTGTTGGTCATCGTGGGGCGTGTTTTCACGCCGTATGTCTCTTTGCATTGCTTGTGGTGTTCCGTCGTTGGCGCGAGTTTCGGTTCTTGTGTATCTCGTTGAGTATTTTCTGGCGAGATGTTGCTCCTCCCTACTTATTTTAAGTTTCGGGAAGAAAGTTCTTTTAAGGAGGGTAGAATGTAATATCCGCAATTTTCGATTTTCGGTAAATTTCTTTTTGTGGTCTGAGTCTGTTTTGACGACTCGTTCATGACCGTTTCGTCATTCTGAGAATGATTAATTCTGCACTTTTTGTCATCCGAGTTCGTTTCGGTGTCGTTTTGTTGAGTTCCGTGCTTTTTAGCGACTTTTCCGCACTTGAGTTCGATTCTTGCGAATCTCGTTCGAAACTGCTGTTTCGAGTTTCCCGTAAGTTCGTTTAACTTTGTTAGACGTGTCGTGAACTTCGGTTTGGTTATTCGATCACGTATCGTGATTTCCGGGCTTTTTGGGCCATTTTGTAATTTCTTGAAAGTTACGGGTATCCGTATCTGTAATTGTCGTCTCGACCCGTTTCTTGGTCGCGTATGATTGAATATGGTATTATGTTTTCATTTCGGGTCGTTGATGTCGTCCGCGAACTTTTCCTCGTGTTCGTTCCGTGCGTTTTCGGTAATTGGGTCGTCGAGCCCTGGCGGTTGCGGGACTGGCCGGACGGTTGCGGGACTGGCCGGACGATTGCGGGCACCGGCCGGACGGGTGCGGCAGGAACCGGCGTAGCGCACGCTAACCGGCAGGTGTATCGCACGCTACCGGATGGCCTAACGCACGCTAGCGGGTCCGGACAGTGGAGTCCTGGGGGTTCTGGAATCGGTCATGCTCGGCAGGTAGCGCACGCGTTATCGGGCCAGCTGCGTCACGCTGGCGGCGAGTAGCGCACGCCACGGCCGGAAGGCTGCGCACGCTACCTGGCGAGCGATCTAGTCGAGGGCAGCGGGTCGCGGCACAGGCGATAGCGCACGCTAGCTCGGCAGCCTAGTGCGCGCTAGTCCGGCCCAGTATAAATGTGGCTGAGCAGTCATATTTCATTTCGATTTTCACTTCCTTCCTTCTCCGTCCGCGGATGGCGATTCATGGGTGATGAAGCCATGTTGTTTAACAACAAATCCATGAAGTCCTTGAGTTCATAACATCTATCAATCGTCCGTTATCATTCTTTGATCCAGCGAATCAAGGTAATCTTCCTTAGAACCCTATTTTCGTGAATTTAGGGATTTTTGCATTTTTGTCCGATTCGTTCCGTGTTGTTGATTAATTCATGATGGGTATGATTAATCTTGATAGTATTCTTGTGTTTAACATCATTTAATCCATTGTTCTTCGTCGAATCGAAGTATAATTCTTGATTTCCTTCGAATTGACTTTTTGGGTGATTTGTCCCCGATCTCGTTTTTCATCCATTTTCGATGGATCGATTATGGTTAAATGATGTTGTTAAACATATTCTATGGATTGTATATCCATATTTCAACTTGGAATTCCGTTTTCGTGTTTTGTCGGGACGAATCGTGTTCTTGTCCGTTTTGGGGAAAACACTTGAACATTCGTCGTTCGTTCTTTGAATTCAACGGCTTTGAGTCATGCTTT
This sequence comes from Orobanche coerulescens, assembly GCA_033398695.1. Lineage (NCBI taxonomy): Eukaryota > Viridiplantae > Streptophyta > Magnoliopsida > Lamiales > Orobanchaceae > Orobanche > Orobanche coerulescens. The sequence continues at coordinate 126,942,351 of CM065802.1, read as the reverse complement.
GGAATTCATTTTCGTTGTTATTGTTTTCGTTCGTAGTTCTTTGTTGTGGATTGTCGTTCGGTGGAGTCGGCGAGTTCGTAGTCGGTTCGTGCCAACCTATTTCGGTCGATTCTCCGCGTTGTTCTTATTCGAGGCAAGTACCTTGTCCATACTTTTCTTGTTTCGTGGATATGATGATTGGTGATCGTCTTGATTTGTTTGTTTGTTTGAAATGAGTTTTCAAAAGATTTGGTTAGCCTCGTTAAACGCCCTCTTTCAAAACCGTGTGTGTTTTGTGATTGGTGTGGTTCGTGAATAACTATGTGAATTATATGTATATGCTTGGTGTTCATGTTGCCCTTGGTATTGTGTGTGGACGTATATTATTTCATTTCGGTGCGTTGTGGATTGACGTGGTATTTTGCTAAGTGTTTGATGCCTCTGGGCGAATTGTTTGAATATCCTTGATATGATATGTTATTTGTGTGAATGTGTGGATATGGTTGAAGGTCTACGGTGACACATGGCACGTGATCATGTGGTCAGGATGCAACAAGTGATTGATCCAACCGTGAGAGCCTGAGATAATCTACGGTGGCACATGGCATGTGATCATGTGGCCAGGATGCAACAAGCGATTGATCCAACCGTGAGATGTGTGTGATTTGTTTCGCTAGCCAGCTCGGGAGGGTCCTTCGAGGCCTCGGGTGGGATGTCGGTGGTAGCGTCCCGGTCCTAGGCGATGCGCGTGCGTGATTATATTTCGTTGGTTTTACGTCCGTTGAGGATACGTGATGTTGGGCTGTGACCCTGTAAATTGTTGATGGTTTCCTATTTGCGAAAACAAAACATTTGGGCTGTGACCCTATTGATTTTTGGAAAGAGAAGGATTTTATAATCCTAAATTGTTTTCTATTAAAACTCTCGATGGCATTTTAAACTTTTTTGTAAATTGTTTCCCTTATTTGCGATCTTTCGGTTTTGGAAATGTTTACCCAAACTCTTGCCTCGGGAAGTACTTTTCTTTACGTTTGGATCTTTGAGGATTCCTGATTATTATTGTTCTTGGAACTTGTATTGTATGGCTCGTATTTTTGCACTTGTACTTGCACTAGCAAAACAGTGGAGTTTGCTAACCCCAGTATTCGGGGGGTGGATGTCTATTTTTGCATTCAGGTTTTGGAGCATAGTACAGGGTCGGCACGAAGGATGATGAAAGATGAACGATACTAATCACACGAGGATCCGTTGATGTCGTATTGGTCTAGTTGTATTTTCTTTTCCTCTGCAGTATATTTTTCCCGTTGTACGGGTGTGGTTGTATTTTGACCCCTGCGTGGGCACGAGTTGTATTTGAGTTGTATGTATTTATTGAAAGACCAAATCGGTCTACTGAGCCATTTTAGCCTTAAAAGGCAATGTTTGATTTTAGTTATCAGCCTGGTAGATCCTCGAGGAGAGGGTCTACGGCGTGTAATATCCCTGAGCGGATTGGGGGTGTTACACTATGCTTCCGAATTTATAAAGAACTCGATCACCACTATGACGTAGAGCGACGATACTTCCGGATTTCACATGGGAGTGTGTTATTCCGATAAAAATAGTGGGAGCTGGGTAACAAGAATAGAAAAGACCTTAAATTCTATACTCAGAACATAATTGAATGAGTCACTAATTAATCTGTTATACTTAATGCAGACAAATCTCAATATGACAATGAATCCACTCGCAATTCTACTCGAAAAGAACACCTTAATGTGACCTAACTTTGTGGATTGGCTCCATGTCGATGATTGTCCTCGGTATAGAGGCCCGGGATACGTCTTGGAGACGGACATTGGCGCCTCCTATGCGGACTCGAGCCAATCAGGAAGAGATTGAAAACCACGAAAAGTGGGTTAAGGATGACGTGAAAGTCCGTGCTTATATGATGGCTTCCATGTCTAATGAGCTTCAGAGAGCTCATGAGAAAATGACTTCGCTGGCGCATTCTATCTCACTTAACCGAGCTTTATGGTGAGCACGGCAGAATCGCTAGATATGAGATATCCAAGCAACTGTTCGGTGCAAGGATGAAGGAAGGTGAGAAGGTTGGGGAACACGTCCTCAAAATGATATCCATGATCGAGAGATTGGAGGCTCTTGATTTTAAAATGGATACTTCTCTCCAAACCGACCTTATCCTACAGTCTCTCCCTGATTCCTTCTCACAGTTTGTTATGAACTTCAACTGCAATGAGATTGCATGTAATTTAGCTGGGCTAATGAACAAACTTGTGACCGCTCAGTCTCAGATGAAGACTCCGCGGATGAAGGAGTCTGCTCTTGTGATTTCTTCTGGACCTCGGAGGTCTAAGAATAAGAAGAAAAAGACCAAGAAGCGGACTGGACCACAAGCTAAGGACCTTTAGGGTAAGGGCAAGGCCCCGATGGTTCCGAAGAACAAGAAGAAGAAGGATGCTTGTCTCAAGTGCGGTGAGCTAGGCCACTGGGCTAGAGACTGTCCGATTCTTCATGGCACTTGGTCTGAGAACTTTTAGTTTTGGAAACAAATTGTTCGCTCTTGTATTTTCTACTTCTGGATCTTTGGATTCTGGTGCTAGTTCTCATATTTGTACCGTGAATCAGGATCTGGAACAAAGTAGGAAGCTTGGAGCTGGAGAAGTTATGGTCACAGTCGGAAGCGGGCATAGTTTCGAGGCGACCGACATAGGATCACTTCTTTTGGGTTTAGAATCCGGCTTTGTTTGACTTTAGAAGATGTACTTGTTTTGCCCAAGGGGCACAAAAACATTGTATCCATTCCGGTCATGGACCGAAAAGGCTTTTCATTTTTCATTGGTGATGGTTCCTGCAAAATTTATTTTAGAAATAAACTAGTGGGTACTGCTACATTGTTGAATGGATTGTATCATCTAAATCTCAGCAACAAAGTAGTTGTGAATACTATGACTAGAAAACGTGGTAGGGATGAAACCAATCAAGTTTTAAAATGGCATCTTAGACTTGGTCATGTTGGTCAGACCAAGGTTTACAAGATGGAAAAAGATGGACTTATGGGTCTATTGGGATCGGATCCCTTTCCTACTTGTGAATCTTGCCTTAAAGGCAAAATGACTAAGTCCCCCTTCACAGGGACTTTTGAAAGAGCCGCTGATAAACTTGGATTAATCCACACTGACGTTTGTGGTGCTTTGGAAGCAGCACGTGACGGATATCAATATTTCATTACGTTTACAGATGATCATACTAGGTATGGTTATGTATACCTAATGAAACATAAATCTGAGGCTTTTGAGAAATTCCAGGAATTCAAGGCCCTAGTCGAGAAACAAACTGGTAATCATATCAAAGCACTTCGGTCGGACCGAGGTGGCGAGTATATGAGTACGGAGTTTGACGAGTTCCTTAAGGAACATGGAATAGTTTCACAACTAACACCTCCAAGTACCCCTCAGTTAAATGGTGTGTCAGAAAGAAGGAACCGGACCCTGTTGAACATGGTCCGTTCCATGCTGGGCTATACTGACTTGCCGATTTACCTGTGGGGGTATGCACTCCTGACTGTCGCGTATATCTTGAACAGATGTCCTTCCAAATCCGTTCCTAAAACTCCACATGAGATGTGGGAAGGAAGGAAACCAAGTCTTAATCATATTAGGATTTGGGGATGTCCCGCTTATGTCAAGAAGACTAAGGTGGAAAAGTTGGAAGCTAGGTCTGCGAAGGGACGTTTCATTGGATTCCCGTCTGGGACGATGGGATATCTATTCTACATGCCCGAAGATCGAAGGATCATTGTTGCTTTACAAGCACAATTCCTGGAAGATGAGTTGATTCAGGAAGGCGGAGCAGGTAGAAGTATTTCTTTAGAAGAATACAATGAAACTCCTCGAGAGACACCTGTGCAAGAAACTGGAACCGAACTTTCTGAAACACAAGTACAACCACCTCGTAGGTCTAGTAGGGTGTCTCATTTACCTGAGAGGTATGGGCTTGTGCACTTGGAGGAGCTGGGTCTCCATGAGGTTCCAAGTGATAGCCAAGAGACCGACCCGACGACCTATGACCAAGCGATGGTGGATGTAGACTCCGCGAAATGGCGTGAAGCTATGGAAGCTGAGATAGACTCGATGCATGTCAATCAGGTCTGGACTCTAGTAGACCGCCCCAAGGGCATAGTGCCTATTGGGAACAAGTGGATCTACAAGAGAAAGACTGATGGTGATGGCAAGGTTGACGCCTATAAGGCCGGGCTAGTGGCAAAGGGTTATACCTGGAAGGAAGGGATCGATTACCACGATACCTTCTCGCCCGTAGCCATGATCGCCTATTCGCATGATGCTTGCTATAGCCGCCTACCACGATTATGAGATATGGAAAATGGACGTAAAGACGGCTTTCCTTAATGGATTCCTCGAGGAGGAAATCTATATGGAGCGACTAAAGGCTTTGTGTCCGAAGTCGATATTCGAGAAAGTGTGCAAGCTTGACGTTCCATTTATCGACTGAAGCAAGCATCGCGTAGTTGGAACCTTCGTTTTGACGAGGCAGTCAAAGAGTTTGACTTCGTGCAAAATGAAGAGGAACCTTGTGTATACAAGAGGGTTAGTGGGAGCAAGATCGCATTCTTAGTACTATATGTAGATGACATTCTACTAATAGGAAATGATGTGGGAATGCTCGATTACGTGAAAGCTTGGCTTTCGAGTAATTTCTCCATGAAAGACTTGGGAGAAGCTACCTATATTCTTGGTATTCGACTCTACCGGGATAGAGCGAAGAGAACAATAGGTCTTTCCCAAGCCCTCTATATAGACAAAATATTAAAGAGATTTAAGATGGATGATTCTAAAAGAGGGTTCCTACCGATGGGACATGGAATAAAACTCACCTTGAAGATGTGTCCTCAAAGTGAGGAACAACGAAAGGAAATGAGTAATATACCATATGCTTCGGCCGTGGGTAGCCTTATGTATGCTATGTTGTGTACAAGACCTGACATCGCGCATGCTGTAAGCGTGGTGAGTAGGTTTCGAGCAAACCCGGGTAGGGAACATTGGGCCGTAAAGAACGCTCAAGTACTTGAGAAGGACTAGAGATATGGTTACGATGTATGGTGGTGGAGAATTGGATGTGGTGGGATTCACCGATTCGGACTTCCAAGGGCGAAGGGCGACTCGATGTCCACTCGGCTACATATTTACTCTTAATGGAGGAGCGGTATCTTGGCGTAGTGCCAAGCAAAGCGCGATCACGATTCCACTGTCAGTGAGTATCAAGCGGCCTCGGAGGCTTCCAAGGAAGGGTTCTGGATTAAGAAGTTTCGGAGAACTTCAAGTGATACCATGTCTTGAGTCATTGCTGTTCGTGTCTTTGCGACAACGACGGAGCTGTAGCGCAGGCCAAGGAGCCGAGGTTTCACAACAGCACCAAACATATTGAGAGGAAGTATCATCTCGTAAGAGAATTTGTTCGCAAGGGATACATTGTGCTGCACAGAGTAGACTCGGCTGACAACGTCGCCGATCCACTGACCAAGCCACTTTCTCAGACTAGCTTGGAGCATCATCTGGAGAATATGGGTATTAGATACCATAGTGTGTGGCATTGAGTGCAAGTGGGAGATTGTTAGAAGTATGCCCTCGAATGCCACTCAGAGGATGTTGAGTGAGGGCATTGTACTTGTTATTATGTAAATCATCAATATAAGGCAATGGATGTTTCTTTATTTACTGATAGTTCTTGTGATCTAACTTGTAAATATACATGTAGAAACTAGTCCGTGTATTTGAGAGCAAAACATTCCACTCCTTATTGGATAAGGGGGTCGGCACTGGAAAGGTTTATAGCTCAAATACTTAATCGTTCGCAAGTCGATGAAACTTGACTAGGCGTTAAGTTTATGTGAAGACTTGTATGACGTGTTCTTTGACAAGGAGAGTGCCTGTCGAACACTAATGTTTAGTGGGAGCACACGTTATAGGTATGCTAATTGGATTAGTATACTCGAACCGACTCACCCTCGATTCGTCACACGGATTTCACTCCGGGACAGTCAATGACGGAATCGAAAGGTTGTGATAGGTATTCGTGAACCTTCGACTTGAGGATTTAGTAGGGATGTGCTTGTGACGTCAAGATTTTCATTAGAGTAGTTCGACCCTGTAAACCGGAAGGCGGGGGTCAACCTCGACGTGCATCTTGATGGGCAAGTAGCAGGTCCTACTGAATACCAAGATAGAATTCTTTCTCCTGTTAGTGAACGGGTTATATGTCCTATGCGGTTATTGGCAGATGAGATCATAAGTCTTTGGCCAAAGCATTGGAGCTAGCTGTATTAGATACACGAGAGCTCGATGATCTCGATTTGCATTAACACATGCATAGCGTCAAGTACAGATATGGTTTGACTGACCGTGACCCTATAACTTGATCGGGACATTTGAAAGAAGGGTTTATACGTTTACTGGTATTCACGACAGAATGGTTCTTGAATGATCCCAATCATTTGTTCTCAGTTGGGGTACAGTGTAGGCCGCCAGGCTGGCTAGGTGGTGCTACTACTCTTTGGTTCCTCCCATTGCTGACTGAGATGGACCTACCGAGTCGCGCATTAGGATTGACGACAGAATGAATCGAGCTTAATCTCTCATTATAAATATTAGATATTGGATATCTAATTTGGGACATTGGATGTATAAATCGATTTATTGGATAAATTGATTTACGGCCTAATGGATTAAATAAATTACTGGGTGATTAATTTAATTCGTGAATATAATTATTTCTTGGAGAAATTAATTATGTTATTATGTATTTAATGTGATTAATTGATTGGATTAATTAATCGACACAAATACATCGGAACAGAATAGGAGTTTATCTGTTTGGACTCACGGGAGTCCTAAACGAATCGAACTCATCCGATTCCTTCTAGATGGCCACCCCATCACCTACTCCCTTACTTTGTCTTGGTCTACACTTTCAAGGATGGTGGACTAGTGACCAATCAAGGGGACAAATATCACACCTTGGTGATATTGTCTAAAGTGGGAGATCTTGGGGAGTTGAATAAGAATATAAGGAAGACTCACTTCACTAACAAAACAGATGCTTCCAGCCGTGAGTTTTGATACTAAGAGAGAAAATTGTTTTTCTTAGTCTTCATCTTCATCTTCTTCTTCACTTTTGTTCTTGAGTTTTCTTGGAGAAAATTCAAGATACATTAAGAGAGATATATTATACACTTAGAGTGTAATAACAAAAGCTTCACCACTTGATTCTAGCCGTAACCTTAGAGGTTAATCGAGTGTTGTTGTTCCGATCGTTTTTCCGGCGCGTGGCAAGTAGAGAGGCGGTGTTTTCGGTGTTGGATCGTTCAAGGGCTTGGAGCGGATTGAACTCGTAGAGATCAAACTAAAGCTTGGGGAATAGCTCAAGAGAAGGTTTCCATTTAATCAACGGACTTCGAGGGTTAGTTTCTTACGACTCTTGCTTTTCGTTTATATATTCGTATATACGTAGCTCGATCGATCCTCGCAGGGATTCGGATCGAATTAATTTTCGTTTTACCGCTTCCGCTGGGCCTTCGTTTTAGGCACCGAATTCCAACATCTTCAGTATACATGGATACAGGAGGGACTGAATCCTCCTGTTGTCTTTCAGGTACAACTTCTTCGGTCGCAGCAGGCTCAGGTGCCTGTTCCAAAATTTCTTCAACTTCCTTGACTTGAGGGGCTGATTCCTCTTCATCGGGAATGTTCTCATGCTGTGGAGAAGGGGGATTGCTTCGTGTAGATGGCCCTTCGTCGCCTTTGGGTGGAGAGGCGTCTCTTGCTTGAGCCTCTTCACGACTCATCCTCGAACCCGGCAGAAAAGCATCATCGTAAATCGCCGAGTCATTATAAATCGTCTTTTGGATTAGTGGGAGAGTCCTCTGACTTGTCTTTTCCTTTCCTCCGAGCGTCATATTTGTGCAGAAGATGGCTTTCAATCAGTTCCTTGCAGAAGGGATTGTCCCATCGGAGCAGGGCCTCAATTTCTGTTCAGTCCGTCACTTCTGAGACGAATCTTTCTTCTTGGCTCCAATCGCTCCAGTTGTACAATGTTTCGTACGGAGCTAGCATGTAGCTTTTCCATTGCAAAAATCTTTCGTAGGCGTGTTCAATTTGAACAGAGAGAAGGGTCTGATTAATAATCGAGTCAGGGGAGGGACTGCGTACAACGTCTGGAGACACTGTAGCGAGGGATTCCTGTACAGGTATGGGATCCTGTATGGAAGTGGGACTCCTTACAGGGGATGGTGCCCTGAAGGAAGATGGATCCTGTATGGGTGTGGGATCCCACAGAGGAGAAGTAGATGTTGGCTCCAAATGGGCAGCCGACTCGCTAAAGTCTTGTTCGATGGCAGATGTCTCATTATCCGTCCTAGCCGCCAAAGGCTCAGGATCTACTGTCGATACAGTAGGAGACATCTATTCCACAGGGGTTGGGACCTGGGGTTCTTCGTCAGTGGGTTGAGACACGGGGGAGACTTCTTCGGTGGGCTTGGCAGATTTGACTTTCGAAAGCCTCCTAAGTCTCTTCTTGGGCTTCTCACCAGCAGTGGGTTTCTTGCTGTGAGATCTCTTTCTTTTCTTTGAAGATTCCACTTCCTGGAACTTCAAGGATTCATCTCGTGGATTGGCGGAAACTGGCATACTTCCAGTTTTTGGATGGTTGCAGACCATGGTGGTTTGATTATACGCAGTAGGCTTGACGCCTCCTAGGTATATCCTGAGGTTATTCTTCTTAGCATCGGCGGATTGTGACAGTCCGCATTTTGTCAGGATATTGTTTAACATCAAAACAAAAGATCTCTTCTGGGTGGCCGGTTTGCACACCTCCTCTTGCAGGCGTTTCAGGATTATTTGGCACCAATTGACCTTTTCACAGGTCAGAATAGCCACCATCATCCTGAACCTCAGGTTGGCACACATTTCGAACGCAGCAGTTCGATTCTCAATTATCCTGCAGCAAAAATCATGAAGATATACATATGGGAGACAAAATTTTTCTTGTGGCATGTAGTCTGAACCATGTCAACAACTTTGGAGCCTGTGAACAGTCCATAAAATTTAGTGATTAGCTCTTGAGACCCGAATGTCTCAAGTTGATCCATAGTCAGGCCATCAGCGGGTAGCCTGTAGATGTTCTGGAGCAGATCGTTATCAATACAGATCTCAACTCCCTGGATTGTAGCGGTGATGTCGGCAACATGACCTCCTTGGGCCAATGACAGAAAGCGTACGGCGGCGTTGAGGTAAAATTCCTCAACCAGATGTGCATCGTACTTATCAGCAGTCTGACTTCCAAATCGATAAAGGCCTTGTTAAGATGGGAACCGGTTTTTGAAATCAACGGTTAAGATGAACTGAGTGTAACTGGTACGCTAATCCATTAAAATGTTTAAAAAAAATGAGCGGGTCCCATTTTTGACATTTGTGTCACCCTAAATGCCTAAAACGGCGGTTTTAAAACAATAAACAATTTCAAACATCGCGGCTTTTGAGATTCAGTTGTCCAGATGTCGTGTAAGGCATTTAATGTACATGACGTTTGACATAACAGGTCACGTGGACAAAAATCATTTTAAAAAGAAATAATATGATATTATATATATACTGAATCGAAATCCTATAGTATGTGCTGTTTCCGCGTCGATACAGCGTTCCTCCTTAAAAGGTACGTATAGGTTTTAAATTCCATACAGCAACTTAAGGATTAATGTTGTATTCATTGGTCCGACAGTATTCCCCCTTAATTATTACACACGTCAGCTGTAGGATTCATATGTCTTCGCTCGCTACAGTGCTGTATTGACGATTCTGAGTGTACAAATAATTAACGTTGGATACTGTATTCTTGGGTCTTACAGCGTTCCCCCTAATTTGTTGAGTAAAAACTGTAAATCACTTACAGGGAGTCTGACTGTAGCATTCCCAATTCTTGTCTGAGCATGTTGAATCTTGCTGTGTCGAGCGGCTTGGTGAATATGTCGGCCAGCTGAACGTCTGTATGAACCTTTTCAAGGCGAACATCCTTGTTCTCGACGTGATTCCTTATAAAGTGATGCTTCATGTTGATATGCTTAGTGCGCGAGTGCAGGACAGGATTGTGCGTGATTGCAATTGCACTCGTGCTATCACACATGATTGGAGTCTCTCTGGCATCGATTCCATAGTCTGACAACTGTTGCTGCATCCAAAGGATCTGCATACAGCAACTACCAGCAGCATAGTACTCTGATTCAACCGTGGAAAGAGAATTTGCCAATTGCTTCTTACTGAACCAGGAAACGAGTCTAGGTCCAAGAAAGTGACAAGTTTCACTTGTACTCTTCCTATCTAGCTTGCAGCCTCCGAGATCCGAGTCGATGTATCCAACTAAATCGAATCCGCCTTCCTTAGGATACCATAGTCCTGCATCGACTGTTCCTTTAACGTACTTCAGGATTCATTTAGCTGTATTGAAATGTGATTCCTTAGGTGCAACTTGATATCCTGCACACACTCCAACAGCAAACTGGATATCGGGCCTGCTAGCCGTTAGGTACAAGAGCGAACCAATGAGCTTCCTGTAGAGTGATTGGTCAAACGGCTTTCCGGCTTCATCAGCACTAATTTGCACGGAAGTGCTCATGGGGGTTGGCGAGGGTTTGGAAGTGTTCATTCCAAATTTGTTGAGAAGCTCCTTGCTGTATTTTTCTTGGTTGATGAAAATACCTGTAGGCATCTGCTTTACCTGCAAACCTATAAAATAACTAAGTTCCCCCATCATACTCATTTCAAATTTACTTTGCATGAGATGAGAGAACCTTTGACATAGAGCAAGGTTAGTTGAACCAAAAATAAAAACATCCACAAAGAATTTCACCATAAGAAGGTCAACACCTTCCAGTAACTTGAACAAGGTCTTGTCCATGCACCTTTCTCAAATCCGTTGTTGGTTAGATCTGGGACAGGGTTTCGTACCAGGCTCTAGGGGCTTGTTTAAGTCCATACAGCGCTTTCCTTAGCCTGTAAACTAGGTCGATACCGTCTGTGTTGGCAAACCCTGGTGGTTGTTCAACATAAACTTCTTCTGCAAGATCTCCATTCAGGAAAGCACTTTTGACGTCCATTTGGTATACAATGAAGCTCTTATGGGCGGCAAAGGCTAGAAATATCCTGATGGCTTCTAGTCTCGCTACATGAGCGAAGGTTTCATCATAGTCTATGCCTTCTTCCTGACTATAGCCTTGTGCGACTAGTCTGGATTTATTCCTTATGATAAGTCCATTTCGATCCTTTTTGTTTCGAAATACCCATTTGGTTCCTATAACCGATTGATGTGTTGGTCTGGGTACAAGATACCATACATTGTTTCTTTCGAAACCGTTAAGCTCTTCTTCCATAGATGTTATCCAATGGGAATTATTAAGAGCGTCTATGGTTGAAATAGGTTCGGACTGGGCTAAGAATACAGCGATAGTGCACATATTGAGTCTTCTAAGCTCGGATTGAGATTTCCATTCAGGAAACTGTGATATCTCAGCATCAGATTCTTCTTGTGCACAAAGTACATTTCCTTGTGTACTCTGTATTCTCCTACGAGTAGAAACACCAGCATTTATGTTTCCAATGATCAGCTCTTGCGGGTGATCTCTCAACCATCTTCGGTCGGGTTCTAATTCAGGATCCGGTACTGTATCGAAGGATTCTGTGGATACAGCTTCAGCTTGTACAGTGTCGACTTCATCCACATCGATTCTTACAGCTGCGGGGTTGATTTCTAAATCAATGACAAGTTCTATGGGAGTTGGAGGATCCAAGATAGATAGATGGTGAATGTTCTGAGTGATATCATCTACTCCTGTAGGGTCATGGTGTGGTTCGTCAAACACTACATGAACTGATTCCTCAATCGTCAGCTTCCTTTTGTTAAAGATTCTGAAAGCTTTGCTGACGGAGGAGTATCCTACGAATATTCCTTCATCTGATTTCTCATCAAAGGTTCTAAGTTGGTCTTTCCCATTATTCAATACATAACACCTGCATCCAAAAATGTGGAAATACGAAACTAAGGGAGTTTTGTTGTTCCATACCTCATATGCTGTTTTGTTGTGGTGTTTGTTGACGATACAGCGGTTTTGAGTGTAGCATGCTGTATTGGTTGCTTCACCCCAGAAACGCTGTGGCAATTTGCTTGCGGCAATCATTTTCCTTGTTGCTTCTTTCAATGTCCTATTCTTTCGCTCGGCAACACCATTTTGTTGAGGTGTACGGGCAGCTGAGTATTCGTGCTGTATTCCATTCTCCGAACAGTATTGCTCTATAAAGCGGTTAGTAAATTCTGTACCTCTGTCGGAACGAATGCACACGATACTCGATGCCTTTTCATTTTGAAACTTTCTCAGGAGCTCGGGCAGCTTTGATGTTGTTTCCTTCTTCTTGCTAAGAAAGATCGTCCAAGCATACCTGGAATAATCATCAACAACAACCATGCAATATTTATTACCTCCCAAACTTACTGGGTCTACCGGACCGTAGAGATCCATGTGTAGCATTTCCAACACTTTTTGGGTTGAAAGGTAGGATTTGCTCTTCAGGGTTGACTTGATTTGCTTGCCTTTCTGACATGGTCCGCAGACGCTGTCCTTCTTGAATGACACATTTGGCAAACCTCTAACCATTCCCTGTCTTGAGAGCTTGTTGATTGTCTTGAAGTTGACGTGAGACATCCTCTTGTGCCATAACCAGCTAAGATCTGCAGTGCCTTTGGCAACAAAGCATGGAATTGAGGAGCTCATAGGCTTCCAGTCAGCAATATACATATTACCTGATCTGCTTCCTGTAAGCACAACTTCCTTGGTTTGGATGTTTTTGACTCTATAGCGATCTATATAGAACTTCACCGAGAACTGTTTATCACAAAACTAGCTAATACTAAGTAGATTATACTGTAAGCCTTCAACATATGCAACATCGGTGACTTTGAATTTCCCGACAAGTAGGTTTCCTTTCCCTCTTGTTCTTCCTTTAGATTTATCACCGAAGCGAACTTTTGGACCGTGACCTTCTACAAAATCTGATAGCTTGCTCCTATCTCTGGTCATGTGTCGAGAGCATCCACTATCAAAGTACCAGGTATCCTCCTCTAGAATGTCCTGTAACAAAAAGATTAAGTAGATTTAGGTCCCCTTTGATTTTTGGGTCCATGATTGTTAGTTCCTCTTGGTACCCAAGTTTTCCTGGCAACAATTGGTTTACTGTAGGATATACTCGGTACAGTGTTGCGATATCTACGGGGGACATAACCGTAGTTATTATAACCATGATAATCATTATGCATGAAAAATTCAGGGCTATTATTATCAATCCAGTACGAGTGCCGTCTTGGAGGTGGAGCCATTTTCTTAGGCCTAACATCTTGCCTTCTGGGTCTCCAGTTGGATTCCCAATGCTGTTGTTGATACTGAACCAGCATCTGCTGTCTCGAGGGATAACGGGGCTCCTGTATCCAATACCTCGGCGTGCTGTACTGATAGTACTGCCGTGCGGGCCTTTGGTGGTTGGATACAGCTTTCCTTCTGAATGGCTGTTGGCGCTATTGATATGCTCTGGGAGCATGCTGTTGAGTGTGCCTCACAGGTTGGAACGGCTTATGATTCCGCTGTCTGGAATAGGATTGCGGGGGCGGAATAGCAGCCTTCGGTTTTCTCGATGCAAAGAGTTCCTTCACGGGACTAGGGATTTCTCCCGATTCTGGAATGTGTTCCACACTCTTGACGAACACTGTACTAGTTTTCCCTTTGTTTGAACATGAGCTGTATCCTAAGCCACTTTTATCATGAGCATTTTGCCCAGTGCTCAGAATTTCTTCCATTATTTTGGACGATTTCTCGAACGATTTCAGAGTGGTCTCAAGTTCAGTTTCTTGCTTTTCGAGAGTTGTGATTTTGGCTTGTAGTAGAACCAAATCATTTGTCTTGCTCTCGTTGTGAGTTTTAGCCTCACTTAGTTCATGAGCAAGTTGATGATTGCTCTCCATGAGTTTTTCAAAATCGACCTTGCTGGTTTCACAATCAAGAGACATATTTTCATAATTTATTTTCAGCAAGTCATTTTCATCTTTCAGCTCTAAATTAGTTAATTGAAGCTGTATATTCTCAGTTTTTAGTGTCTCATGGGCCTTTTGGATGTTTTTAAATTCATTCATATTGTTTTCAAAAGTATGAGATGCATTTGACGGAATAGCTGAGGTTGAATTTACCTCATCGTCGCTGTCTTCACCTTCTGGAATGTCTTTGGCCATAAAGCACATATATGCTTTATCATCGAACTCATCGTCAGATGAATCACTTTCAGTGACTACCTGAAGACATTCTGCTGATTTGGATGGTGTGGGGGAGACTTCTGATTCTCCAATCAGAGCCTTGAGCTTGTCTTTCCAAGCACGTCTTCTTTCATCTCTCTCTTGTTGCTCGGCTTCCGGCAACCTTTGGACTTTGGGATGAGGACATTTATTTGCGTAATGCCCTGGTTTCCTGCAAATATAGCACAGGTTAGCATCTCCAGATGATGTTTCGGTACTTACCTTGTGGACAGGTTTGGGCCTGTAGGGAGTCTTTCCAGACTGTTTGATGAACTTTTTGAATTTATGCATGAGAAGCGCCATTTCATCTTGAGACAGGATGTCGTCGTCACTGTCAGCATTCTTGTGACTAGGCTTCGACGAGTTGGGCATCTTTGTGTCGACGGTTCGTCATGGCGGCTAGAGTTGTGACCTTTGAAGGAGATTCTTCAGCTTTCTCTCTTCTGTCAATATCATACTCAAAAGCTTTGAGGTCAGAGAAGAGATCAAAAGTAGATATTTCATTAAGATTACAAGATACACGCATAGCTGTGGTCTTAATGTCCCATCGGGCTGGGAGAGATCTGAAAATTTTCAAATTCTTCTCCTTTTGGGTATAAATTTTGCCCAATGCTTCAAGTTCACCAACAATACCAGTGAATCTGAGGTCAAGTCCTCAAGTGTCTCAGTTGATTTCATTTCAAAAGATTCAAATTGCTGAGTCAGTTTTGAAATCTTGTTTTCTTTTGAGAGCACAGTTCCCTCACAAATTAACTTGAGTTTATCCCAGATTTCTTTGGCTGTTTTGCAGCTCTTTACCTTCGAGAACATGCCTTTGTTAAGAGTGACAAATAACGCGTTCTTAGCTACGTTGTCAAGGTTTGCTCGCTTTCTTTCATCTGTGGTCCATTGCTCGCGAGCCTTCTCGAGCATCTCCGCATGGGCTTGGCCTTCAATCCTTGCAGCCGTGTTCACCTTCATGATCTTGATAGGACCATCCTGTATAACGAAAATCATCTCTTCATGCATTGCTGCAAGATGAGCCTCCATTCTAATTCTCCAGTCGTCAAATTCGTTAATAGAGAACATAGGGACTTTGTTAATATAGAAGTATCCATGTGATAATACAGAAATGAAAGAGACTGTTTTGAAAATAAGTGATTTTGGATCTGATTCGGTTAAAAATACGACTAATTCTTTTTAGAATCAACCGCTCCGATACCACTTGTTGGCCACTAAGTATACTGGATACAGTTTGGGAAATAGTTTAAACAACAAACTGTACGGATTTTAAATCTGAGTGCGTAGCGGAAGTCTTGGATACAGTAGGTTGCTGTGGATACAGCAACTAAATGTATAGAGTATACTTAATTAATCACAGTAATTAAAACAGTAAAAGCTGAAGGTAAATAACACAGTAATTAAAGTGGTTCGAGGTAAACCCCTCTACGTCCACTGGTCCTCCACACAGGAGTAAAAAGTTTATTATAATTACTACGTACACAACTACGCAATTATAACAACACACAATCAATATATCGTTCACACAGATTGATATAAAGATCTTAGCTTCAACCGTTCACACAGATTGGTTTTGAGCTAATGCTTTGACTTGCTTCTTCACACACAGTTCTGAAGCTTCGTCTTCTTCAATGCAAATCCTTCACACACAGTTCCGGAGAAGCACAGATTGTTCAGTCCACATAGGGCTGTTTGTTCAAAGTATAGAACAGGTGGTGAACAACAACTTTGACTTTAAGAGCTTTCAGCTGATGAAGTATTGTTCAGAATAGTGAGCACTGTATATCTCTTTTGATCTGAGTTGCAGTAAGCTTTAGAGATATGTTTTGCTCTGATAATAATTTCGATAGCTTGGATAATTGATCTTCAGCATCTTGATGTGATATATATAGTCTCTGAAATATATATCTGTTGAGATGTATCCGTTTGAGTGAGATTCCGTTCCAACGGGATTATAACACGATTCCGGATTTAGCGGGATTTGAAGATCTGTTGACAGACAGTATTTAAATACTTTATCCTTGAGTATTTAAATACTTCTTTATTCAACGGGACTTGACTTCTGGAGATTCCTTCTTTGTCCTGTTGTGAGCTGTATGGAAGATAACTGTATTTGAGTTTCGAGACAGTTTCCATACTTGGTCTTTTATAAGACTTCTTGTTGTACTGAAGGGCTTCACTATATGCTGATTCGAGGCAGGTCTTCGATACAGGATAATGCCTCAATGCTTCGATACAGTTTCCTTTACTATATGCGGATTGGCATATATGTCAAAACCTCTTTATCAAATACCGTTCGATACAGGGATTGGATATCCCGGCTGTTTCGATACAGGGTTCTTGTTTTCCCAACATTTACCTTTAAGTCAGATTTTGGATGGGTATGGTTATATAAATTATAAACAGGTTCATGTGGCTAAATCGGCCTACACCTCATACTGTAGGAAAACAAAGTCGGTCATCTGGTCTTCTTCCCTTAGTTGATCTTGATCAATAGTACAATCCTTTTAGTAAGGTATTTGTGTTGTACTATTTATCAATATTAATCGTAAGGATCTAGCAATCCGGCTTGTGGAATTGTTCGTGTGTGGACCACCCAAAGAGGAAGGAGATATTCATCTGCTTCTAGTCCGGATCTAGATCTTTTCGTCGGATTAAGGTATTTCGATTAACCCTTTAATCAAATAATTAAATTACTGCATGAGATCCTAAATTGGATTTTTCATATTTATTCTTTTGCTGCGTTTGACTCTTAATTTATGTATTCGATGCATGGAAAAGCCAACAGTGGTATCGGAGCAAACTTGTAAGTATTTTAGTTGTTTATGTAGAACATATTTATGTTTAAATTATGTTCTTGATTATGTTTATAAAATATAGATTTTATAAAACATTTTCTTCTGGTTTAATTTAATGAAATCGGATCGTTTAAATATCAATTTTCTGGACTGTTTTCGCAATAATCTGCTCCAGAACTATTCTGGGACAGATCTGGTCCGAGGCGGGTCGGGTCCGTAAATCGGATCGTTTAAATATCATTTTAATTAGCAAAATATTTTTTGCAATACCAGGGATTCGATCCCTGGTTGTCCGGATACCCCTCAGCTGTATTACCATGTGGTCTGCCGGTTTTGTTTGTTGAATTGTACACGGATCTTTTTTAAAAGGTATCAAATCTATTTTAAAATATGAAATAAAAATCATTTTTGCGAGATACGGGATTCGATCCTGCGTCACTGCCCATGAGTCGTGCAAGTTACCATCTCGGCTGGGCCTGTTTTGGTAGCTTTCATGGTAGTCCATTTCTTATAAGCGTGTTTTATAGTAAAAGAAAATTTGGCAATAATAGTTGCAAAATGTTGCAACTGCTACTGCCGGGTTTCGAACCCGTGCGGATCTGTGGGCAGAGCGCGAAGCCATCCATATCGGCTATAGTCCAGGATTGTTCATTTGATTCTGAAAATCAAGAGCTTCGAATCTCTCAATCATTGAGATCATCTTGAGGACATGGTCCCCAACCCTCTCTCCTTACTTCATTCTGGCGCCGAATAATAGCTTTGATATCTCATATCTAGCAGTTCGACTATGCTCTCCATAAAGCTCATCCAAATGCGCTAAGATGGCTCCCAAAGACATCATCTTTTTATGGGCACATTGAAGCTCATTATTCACTGAGCCTAGCATGTACCCCCGCACTCTTACATCGTCTTTTACTCATTGTCATGGGCATCGACATCTTACTGATTGGCTCGGGTTCTTGCAGGATTCGCTGGAATGTCCGCCTCCAAGACGTATCCCATCATTTCCATAGTGAGAACAATCCTCAAGTTCCAAAGCCAGTCTACATAGTTTGGACCATTCAGGACGTTCTTTTCAAGCAATATAGTGAGTTGGTTCATTGTCATTTTGAGAGATTTTGTTAACGGCGGAGAATAATTTATGACTCGTTAGTGATTGTCTAATTATGATCCGAGTAAAGAATTTAAGGACTTTTTTTATTCATAACTCGGCTCCCACTATTTTTATCAGTATTTACACACTCCCATGTAAAATCCGGAAGTCACAGTTGACTTCATAGTGGTGATCGAGTTCTTTACAATGTTTAATAGAGGGCAACTTATACGGTTTCTATTCTATCATTCTTTATAAAGTGGCGTCTAACACAAACCCATCTAATGGATGATTCTAGCTTCTTTTACCCCTAGTTCACTTGCCCTCAACCTATTCAGTTTCTATGGCTCGCTGAAATATCTAAGTTTAAACCGTCAACTCTTATTAGTCTGACAATTAAAACTTACCCGACAACCCATACAGTTTCTAGGGGTTTGATTTGTCACAACCAAAGGCATCTAATGCACTCTAGAAATTTATCACTTTCCTCAAAAATATTACCCCGACATACTCGGATGAATAATATTCCAGTTTAGAATTCAATTTCCAATGAGTTTGACGGAGGGTAGGAAACCTCGTAACCTTTATAACTTAGTGTTTATAAGTGGGAGTATTAACGCTATTATATGTTACACTTCACACATTAATCCGGTTATAAGCGCGGTTTTTCGGTTTGTTCGTTTGTCATACAATATGAAAACATACACAACCTAAAACTAACAACATGCAGTTCACGAACCGTTCCTAAAACAAAATCATCGTAATCCAATTAAATGTCTTCGGTCTTGAATCTTCGTCTTCTCGAGCGGATCTTCCTCTGGTCTTCGACATTACATATAAATTTTACATTTGAAAAATTTCATCCTATACAAATCTTCTAGTAAAACAAATAGGCTCAAAACGGCCTTTACAACCCAATCGAACAAAATAAACGATTCAAAACTAGGTCCATAAACTACATCCCCATTCCAAATTAATGCAACAATCACATTAAAATAAATGGCAATAATGATTAATCTAAATATTGATCTAATCAACAAAAATTAATCCAACAATTAGAATTAATTCAATTAATTCACGTAATTGTTAATTTTAATTTGTTCTAGGCAAAAAAATATTTCATTAAATTAATTTCCTTAAAAATAAAATTACCATAATTATATTTTAGTCAAATTAAATCCAATTTAATTTGTGGGATTAATTACCGAACGAAATATAAAAACGAAGTCGAAAAATACACGGCCAACCGGGAGCCGCTGAAGACATTGCCTGCCAGTCGCCGAGTAGGGCGGATCGCGATCCATCACCGACGGCCGGCAGCCGCGAAAGGTGGCTAGACCGCATGGTCGGATCGCGATCCACTGCACGAGACCGCACGGTAGTGCCCGACCAGCTCCAAACGGTCGGGTCTGTTCTAATTTTTGGCTCGTTTTTCGCCCCAATTCAAAAAATAATATTTTTCTAATATTTATATTACACGTTTAAATCAGTTTTAAGAAAAATAGATTTACATTGTAACATAGAATCATGAAAAATTAATTTTTAGACGATAAATTAAAAATCAACGATTAAAACGATTATGATTCCAAATCATAAGAACATCCAAACAAGCATTCCAAATGATAAATATCGTATATACGATCGCAAGACCTCGCTTCGATACCACTATTGGGATTTTGGTGATAAAAACGATATACGCAGCAGAAAATAAAACTGGCCTAAATGGATAAAACTAAACCCCAAAACGGATCATACAAGCATCGTATAGACGAATATAAAAATAAGGAAGATGAGATTCAAAGAATAATTACCCTTAGAGTTCTTTGATAATATGATCTTCGGAGGAAAAACCCGAGCAAGCTTTTTCCGGTTAGCTACACGAACACAAATCCAATTCGTTCTTCCTTGATGAATGATCAACCGAGTGTTTCTACTTCACACGCATCGGATGTTGACCGGAAAATTCAACAGAACTCCGTTCTTCAAGAACACGGCTAGGAAGTTATCGTAGGATTTTTCTCTCTAATTTTTCTTACTTCTCTTCCGCCTCAAAGATGAAGAAAACACATAGAAAAAAATTCTTCCCTCTCCTCTACTACTCTTGGCCGTATGTAATGTATCATTGGCGTGGTGTTGTTATGTTTCATTATATAAGACCAAGTGATCAAAGGTAAGATATCAAAATGATTCGATAAGATAAGTCTTATCATTCCATTTTGGAAGTATCTTAAGTAACATGCCTTGTCACATATAATACATAAACACCACACCATGACAAATGAGAGGGAGGGGCGGCTATTATGAAGGTCCTAGGAAACCGGCAGAGTCACTCGGCTCGTGTACTGCACGTTCGTCAAACGACTCAATTAAATACACTCTGTTTTATCATCAATGTATTTATACTAATTAATTAATCCAATTAATTAATTATATCAAATACAAATATATTTCTCTAAGAAATATTATTTATGAATAAAATTAATTACCCGATAACTTAATTTCAATTCATAAGACCGCTATTTGATTTATCCAATAAATCATAATTAGATACCCAATATCTAATATTAATAGAGAGATCATAAATTCATATTTATCCGTCAACGATCCTGATGCGCGACTCTGTATGTCCGTCTCAGCCGGAATTGGGAGGAATCAATGAGTGCGGGCAGCACTTAGCCAGCCTCGCGGGCCGCACTGTAAACCTCGACTGAGAACGAATGAAGGGATCATTCAGAACCATTATGTCGTGAATACCGTATATATATAAACTTTTCAATCATATGTCCTGGTCAAGTATTAGGGTCACGGTAAAGTCAAACCCTATTGTAACTTGACTCTATGCATTTGTTAATGTAAGATGAGATCATCGAGCTCTAGTGTATCAAATACAACTAGATCTAAATGCTTTGGCCAAAGACTTATGATCTTATTTGCCATTAACCGAATAGGACATTTACCTGCTCACTTACAGGAGAAAGAATTCTATCTTGATATTTAGTAGAGACTGCTACTTGCCTATTAAATTGCATTTCGAGGTTGACCCACCAACCGGCGATTGGGCCGAACTACTCTAATGACTAACTTAATGTCACAAGCACATCTCCTACTGAAACCTCAAGTCAAAGGTCCACGTATACCTATCACAACTTTTTGATTCAGTGATTAACAAACCCTAAGTGATATCCATGTGACCGAATCGAGGTGAGTCGTGTTCGAGTATACTAATCTCATTAGCACACCTATAACGTGTGCTCCCACCAACTCTTAGTGAAGACAGGCACGCTACATGTCAAAGTACACGTTATATAAATATTGTCTAAATTTAGTGCCCAATTAAGTTTTATCGACTTGCGAACTAGTTAAGCATTTAAGCTTTAAACACTTCCAGTGCCTATCTCCTTATCTCCATAAGAAATAGAAAGTTTGCTCTCAAATTCAAGGACTATTATTCTATATACCAAATCACAATGCCAGTGATATACAATAATATAGAAATAATAATTGTCTTATGAAATATAATATTCATAATTACAATACAAATGCTCTCACTCTCTCATCCTCTCAGTAGCATTCGAGGGCATATTCCTAACACGTAAGGCATGTTACATACACTAACCTTATAGTGTTGCGCACATAACGTGATGCGGCCTATAAATAGGCAGGCCGCAGACTTCTATTCACGTTTTCATCCTTCCTTCTTCTTCTCCATCTTGCGATCAATAGGATTGATTTGAGAGGGTGGAGCTGGTTTATATTTCATCATCCATCAACCTTCTTAAGTTCCTAGCAACGATTAACACCATTTAATCCATAGTTCTTAGTTGGATTGAAGGTATTTTCTTAATATTCCTAGAGTTGACCTTTTCGGGTTTTGTTCTTGATTTTGGTTCCACTGCAATTTTGATGAATCTATTAGTATCAGTGGATGTTGTTGAACATGTTCTATTGATTCTATATCCATGTTTTTGGTTCGTTCAAACCGGTTGATGATTCTGGGGTTCTTAGGAAACCTTGAATATTTAATATTTGATTAAATGTTTCAATGAATTTTCTTCGGGCGTTAGGTGTGTTTTTCGTTGTTATTAACTCTTATCCCCATAGTGATTATGTTGTTATTGATTTCTCATGAAGGTTTC
Organism: Orobanche coerulescens; assembly: GCA_033398695.1. Taxonomy (NCBI): domain Eukaryota; kingdom Viridiplantae; phylum Streptophyta; class Magnoliopsida; order Lamiales; family Orobanchaceae; genus Orobanche; species Orobanche coerulescens. The sequence continues at coordinate 126,919,948 of CM065802.1, read as the reverse complement.
AGTTTCCGGGACTGTTTCGGGCGAGCTTTGTTGTCGGAGTTTCTGGTATCGATCATCGAGGCAAGTGTTCTTGCCTATAGGATTTATATCTCGTGAGTTGATGTTATGTAAAGTGCGTATGATGGTTTTTCCGAACATATATATATATATATTAATTGTGTATTACGGAATTGAGTTGGTTATGATGATTTGATTGGTTTGTGTAGATGTGGATGTGTAGTGATGCGTATATGATGGTTAGGTTATTCTGGATTCGTGTCAGTCATGTTGTTGATCTTAGGATATATTAAGTATTGAATGTGTTGCTTGTGGATGCCTTTGTCGTGTGGATGTATACTAGGAATAGATTATAGTTATGATAGTCCTTGGTCGTCGGTATGTGTCGGTAAGTGGACATTCTAGCTAGTGCCATAACTATATATATTATATTCAATGTTCGAAAATTTTGAAAGATGTGAACGCAAGTGTGCGTGAGTTGTTATTCCACCTGGGGACGGTTCGACGGAACCTCTGGGGGCCGATGCTAAGGGGCACGGCCGCGGAAGTGGTTTCCCACGTGGGGACGGTTTGATGGGGCCTCTGGGGACCGATGCTAAGAGGCACGGCCGTGGGTTACCAAGTGTGGTTTTCGTGATGTTGATGTAATATTTTCAATAATTGTGATATGTTCGGATCACAACGTTTATCCTTGATGTTGAGATGTACTATATATAAGGTCTTGGTACTTGGCTAGAATGGCACTAGAATATGTGTTGCATGTGATTTGTTCCTTGTTTGTAATGTTTTGGTGTCAGAATGCAGGCTTTGTTACTGTTCCCGTGCAGGGTGGTTTGAAGAAAATTTGGGTTGAGACCCTAAAGATTGTGTAAAGGTTGTTTTGCGGAAAATGACTTTGGGCCGAGACCCAATTGTCTTGAAATGATTTTGTAACTAAGGACGAGAGGTCCAGAAAGATCTTCTATTTTCAAAAATGTTTGTTACATAAAACGAGACATGGGCCGAGACCCTATTGTTTTCGAAAAAGGTTTTATAATCTTTGACTTGAATTTCCAAAAGACTTTCTGTCGTTTTCTAAAACTCCCGAGTTGATAAATTACTTTCAAGGACTTGAGTTGTACTTTAAACATTGAAATCTCTCGGTAACTTCTTTCATGGTTTGTCATTGTTTTATTATAACTGATATTTGCATGGTATATTTTGTATGATTTAAATACTTGTACTACAAATTCGAATTGCTAACCCCTTAAATGGGGGAAATGAGTTTCATGCATTTCAGGTGCACTTTTATCGAGGGAGCATTCACAATCGGCATGGAGGATGATGGATTGCAATACTAATCAAGAGTTAAGAGTTCAGTTAATGTCGGTGAATTGTCGAGTTAAATCCTGTCATCCGTTGTATTATATTTTGACCCCTGCGTGGGTATGTACATGTTGGGATTCAGTGCCTAAAGCGAAAGCCCAGCGGAAGCGATAAAACAAAAATTAATTCAATCCGAATCCCTACGAGGATCGATCAAGCTACGTATATATGAATTTTAAATGAATAAAGGAAGATTCGAAATCATACCCTTGTAGTCCGTTGATTAAATGGCGTTCTTCTCTTGAGCGACTCCCCAAACTTTAAATTGCTTTCCACGAATCCAATCCACTTCCAATCTCTTGGATGATCCAACGCCGAAAGAACCGTATCCCTACTTGGCACGCGCCGGAGAAATGAACGGAATGACTAAACCTCATTATCCTCCAAGGATACGGCTAGAACAAGGTTATAGGAACTTGCTAATTAAGATTATAACACTGTAAGTGTTCAATATATATCTCTCAATTTATGTCTTGAATTTTCTCCAAGAAAAACAAGAAGAAATGAAGAAGAAGAAGAAGAAGAAGAAGAAGAAGAAGAAGAAGACCTTGAGAAAATATTTTTCTCTCTCTCTACTCTTGCTCACGGATGAAACACCAAAATGAAGTGTGAGTGAGTAAGTCTTCTCCTCATTCTATATACACCAATAACCCACATGAAGACAACTCATTACACATGAGAGATTCCCCTACAAAAGTCATTTTCTTCCATTATAAAATGGAAACAAAGACTAAGTGGAAGGTAGGTGGAAGGGGGGCGGCCATCATGAAGAAATCGGACGAGTTCGGTTCTTTTCGGACTCCCGTGAGTCCAAACAGGTAAACTCCAATTTTGTTTCGATGTATTTATATCAATTAATTAATCCAATTAATTATTCATATCAAATACAAAATAATATAATTAATTTCTATAAGAAATAATTATATCTACGAATTAAATTAATCACCAGTAATTTATTTAATTCATTTAACCATAAATTAATTTATCCAATAAATTAATTTAGACATCCTATGTCCCCAAAATTAGATATCCAATATCTAATATTCATAATGAGAGAATAAGCTTGATTCAATCCGTCGTCAATCCTATTGCGCGACTCGGTAGGTCCGTCTCAGTCAGCAATGGGAGGAACCAAAGAGTAGTAACACCACCTAGCCAGCCTGGCGGCCTACACTATACCCCAACTAAGAACGAATGATTGGGATCATTCAAGAACCATTCTGTGGTGAATACCAGTATACGTATAAACCCTTCTTTCAAATGTCCCGATCAAGTTATAGGGTCACGGTCAGTCAAACCCTATCTCTACTTGACGCTATGCATGCGTTAATGCAAATCGAGATCATCGAGATCTCGTGTATCCAATACAACTAGCTCCAATTCTTTGGCCAAAGACTTATGATCTCATCTGCCAATAACCGCATAGGACATATAACCCATTCACTAACAGGAGAAATAATTCTATCTTTGTATTTAGTAGGACCTGCTACTTACCCGTCAAGACGCACGTCGAGGTTGACCCCTCCCTTCTGGTATTCTGGGTCGAACAACTCTAATGAAAATATTAACATCACAAGCACATCCCTACCAAATCCTCAAGTCGAAGGTTCATGAATACCTATCACAACCTTTCGATTCCGTCATTGACTGTCTCGAAGTGAAATCCGTGTGACAAATCGAGGATGAGTCGGTTCGAGTATACTAATCCAATTACCATAACTATAATGTGTGCTCCCACTAACCATTAGTGTTCGACAGGCACTCTCCACGTCAAAGAACACGTCATACAAGTCTTCACATAAACTTAACGCCCAGTCAAGTTTCATCGATTTGCGAACGATTAAGTATTTGAGCTATAAACCTTTCTAGTTCCGATCCCTTTATCCAATAAGGAGTGGAATGTTTTTCTCTAAAATACACGGACTAGTTTCTATATATATATTTACGAGTCCGAAATGCCAGTAACTTCCAGTAAATAAAGGAACAAACAATTGCCTTATGATAATGATTTACATAATAACAAGTACAATGTCCTCATTCAACATCCTCTAAGTGGCATTCGAGGGCATACTCCTAACAATCTCCCACTTGCACTCAATTGCACACACTATGGTATATAATACCCATGTTCTCCAGATGACGCTCCAAGCTAGTTTGAGAAAGTGGTTTAGTCCGTGGATCAGCGACGTTGTCGGCTGAGTCTACTTAATGCAGCACAATATATCCCTTGCGAACAAATTATCTTACGAGATGATACTTCCTCTCAATGTGTTTAGTACTTTTGTGAAACCTCGGCTCCTTGGCCTGTACTACAGCTCCATCGTTGTCGTAGTACAGCAGAACAGGCAGCTCAGCACATGGTATCATGTAACACCCCCAAAACCAACCGGGAATATTACAGCGTCTTGGGCCCCGCGTCAGAACCCACAAGGCTAAAAATCATTTTCGCAAAGGTTCAAACAGGCCATAGAGGCAAAGACGGTAATATTTTAAATACCCAAATGTTTCACAAAATAGAGTTTGCAACTACCGTCAGAAAATACCATTTGGAATCACAAGGCGAAGACGCCAAAAGGGCATTTAGAAAGTATACACGAGTTGGTAAAATACCGAAAGCCATTATAAAATTACACATACAGTGGATAGAGACATGATAAAAATACATTTGCAGCGGAATCATAACAGTCAGGAAAAATACTCAGTCTGAAACACATGCCATAACCAGTATCACCGGGAAGCTCATCCCTTCACGACCGATACTAGCTCGATGTCCGAGTACCTGAAAGATAAAGCCCATGACGGGGTCAGCCATAATACTCAACAATGATAACGATCACACCAAAATAAATAATTACATATGAATGTAATTACAGAGTAAGAATATTTCCAATGTAATCTTACCGTTATAACCTTACCAATTCGTGGTAACTCATATCAAATCAACCCTTACCTCAATTCGCACCTCGCATTCTCAAGTGACGAATGAATTCGAAATAACCATCTGTACTGTATTCAAAACGACACCAAGATTCTCAAACATAAATATATCTCCAATATGGAATATCCTGTCTATGTCCAATTCTGTATGCTGGATCGCACAATCGAATCCCAATTCTGGTAAAACCGATAATACATGATACATGTGTAGATTAACTGCCCCGAAATAATGGCAAGTCCCGGATATCGATACAAGGTATGAGTGCTCACACAATTAATAGTAATATACAACCAATGCATCAAAACGAGAATATCATTGACATGATAACTCCACACAAGATCAACAAAGGACCACCCACGAACGAGAATACCATCGATGTGGTAAACTCCAACAAGATCAATAAGGATCAACAATGACCGAGAATACCAACGACAAGGTAAACTCCAAACAAGATCAGTAGAGGATCAATAACGAACGAGAATACCAACGATATGGTAAACTCCAACGAGATCAATAAGGGTGAATAACGACCGAGATTACCAACGATATGGGGAACTCTAACGAGATCAATAAGAATCAATAACGAACGAGATTACCAATGATATGGTGAACTCCAATGAGATCAATAAGAATCAATAACGAACGATATTACCAACGATATGGTCAACTCGAACGAGATCAATAAGGATAGATAACGGACGAGATTACCAACGATATGGTGAACTCCAACAAGAATAATAAGGATAAATAACGAACGAGATCACCAACGATATGGTGAACTCCAACGACATCAATAAGAATCAATGACGAATGATAATACCAACGATATGGTAAACTCCAACAAGATCAATAAGGATCAATGACGAACACGAATACCTACGATATGGTAAACTCCAACAAGATCAATAAGAATCAACGACGAACGAGAATACTAACGATATGGTAAACTCCAACAAGATCAATAAAGAACCACAGGGCCAGATATACGAGAGAGAATAAAATCAACCCCATACAAATCACATATATGGTATCTCGAAGACAAACGTGACTATCGAACATATCCGATCCCACATGGACTATGAACGACCAATCAATACGACTCAAGATGGACGTCACAATACGCCCGATCCAGAAATGTGTCCATGCACAATCCACCCATGGGTATTGATTGAATACACGTCTGGTCTCGTACCTAATCAGTCTCAAGACGTACGTCTCGTGTGCACATCTCAATGTGAGGTTGAAACCAACACATAACAACACGTGCCCGCGCTGAAAATCCTACACATGACCGATCAGTACGTATCTAACTCCAGATATGTCACGATACAACATGATAATGAAACTCGAAGAAATGCATATCCAACAAGGATCATATAACTTTCCAAGTGAGCAACGATGACTCGATCATTAAATACCGACACGACCACAATGTAGTATTCCCATTAGACAACGGCTCACAGCATGATCAACAAGGCATACAATATTATCATATAAACTCCCAAGGTCACAACCAAGGGTCACAGAAATATCTACTCGGGAATACTACGGACATTATCACATAAACTCCCAAGGTCGTATCCAAGGGTCACGGAAGCATCTGCACAGGAATACTCCAGACATTATCATATAAACTCCCAAGGTCACAACCAAGGGTTACGGAAGTATATACACAGGAATACTCTGGACAATGATGCACACTCATTACATGAAACATCAACACACAACATATGCAACAATGCAACAGGATAATTATCATAATTCAGCAATACTAAATTACCTCAAAACCGGAGACGCTAACCCTTACACGACCAACGTCCCTGAACGAATACACAGTTATTCGTCCAAATGAAGTATAGTCCATCACTAATACCAAACCACCATCTCGAGTTCAATGTCGGCACGATAAACTATCCTCGATATCCACCATTTCATATAATAGAGCAAAGATAATTCACATCTCCGTTTCCACTAGACATCTTTAAAATCATATACATTATGATTTATCCCAGTCCAAGCATAATATACATACCATCATCCCGACAATTCATATTCATAATAATATTGCTATATGAATCATAAATGAAATGAAATTAAAACCATTTATTAAACATTATGAACTGAGCAAAGCATAACTTGCCTCGATATCACATACTTTAGTTCGACGAAATCGAGATCACAGATGATCATTCGTATGAGGAGCGTCCTATACGAGTTTTAGAGCGGCGAATCAAAAAGTTGAGGAACAAGATGATTCCTTTGGTTAAAATTCAGTGGTCTAGACACGGAGTCGGAGAGGCTACTTGGGAAACCGAGGATAGTATGCGGGAGAGTTATCCTGAGTTGTTTCACCCTTAGTTTCGGGGACAAAACTCTTTTAAGGGGGGGTGTATGTAATACCGGTTGTAATTCAGTCATTATCATTCAGTAATTATCATTCAGTAATTGTCACTCAATATTTTTCACTCATTAATAATCATTCATCATTCATAGTCAATCATTATATTCACCGTTCAGAGTAATTTGTATCGTGTATCAGTTATTATCCGTCTTTCTACCTGGTTGGAGGATCGAGTCGTGGTTATCATCATTGTCATCTTAATAGTGGGCTGTGTGTGAGGAGTAGTGCACGCTACGTACTCTCTTTAGCGTGCGCTAATTGAGTACGGGTAGCGCACACCACCTCTCAGCATTAGCGCATGCTAGCGTGGTTTAGACAGACAGTCCATAAGGCACTGGACTGCAGTTGAGTTGTAGTAGAGCACGCTACGAATGGTAAGTAGTGCACGCTAGTGAGTTCGGATAGCGGACGCTATGATAGCAGTGTAACGCGCATTAAAGGTCGATCAGGGAGAGTCCAGTGGGTACTGGACTGATTTGGAATAATTCATAGCGTACGCTATAAGTGGATATTAGCATACGCTAATGGTGTAGTAGCACACGCTGAGTTCTGGGTGTAGTGCGTGCTATCACGCTAACTTTTTCAGTTAACACACGCTATCGGGAGGACGTTAGTGCACGCTAGCAAGTTCGTAGCGTACGCTAACGAGGCAGTCAGAGCTTACTGGACTATCCAGTTAACTCGCTAGCGCACTCTAAAAATCAGGGCTTAGCGTGCGCTAAGCTGGAGCAGTATAAATTGGACAGTCTAGTCCAGTTTCGTCATTTTTCATTCTCTCTTCATTCATTCGACGGTTTTGGATGATTTCGGGCATTTTGGAGAGATTTCTTCGAGCTGAATCCATCTACCATCATCTTCAAGCTTATCATTCGGATTAATCATCATTTCATCCTCTCCAACACATCAAATCAAGGTAATAACTTCTTGGATCTAGAATTTCGGATTTTTGGGTTTTTTCCTTCCGATCTCTTCGTGTAAGCTTGGTATTATGCTGGAATATGTTAGATATGGATTATCTACCTTGGATACATGTATTCCTACGGGTTTATTGATGTGTTTTTCGGATTTGATGAATATTTGGAGAATTAATCAAGAACCCTTGATGTTGACTTTGGTTATTTTTGGGGGTTTCCGATTATAGTTGTCGTAACCTCTAGTTGTGATTTCCTATTGGATTATTGATATCGTTGAAGGTGTTTTGTTGGATTGGACTACTCATTTTGGAGTTGGTTTCGATATATTTGGGATATGGTTATAACCAAGGGTTGATGTTCGCTAAGTGTTTGTTTGAATGCCTCAATGAGTTTGGATATTGTTGTATCGACCTTTGAGTTAGTCGTAATCCATGCTTGATACGTATATTGAGCGGATTATTAGTGATTGTGTTTCAAGGTTGTCCGATCGACCGACATCTCATTGTAGGATGTTTGTTCGAGGAAGGACATTCTTCACCGGTGTTGTGTAAGTTAATTCTTACTCGGTTAAAAGGATATTCCTTCCTTTCGTTGTTGTTCATTCATAATCATAACTTATTCATAATGTATTAACCATATTGAGACTTGTAATTGTCGAATAATGACTTCATTCACGAGGAACGACGGTTCCAATCATTTCATTGAGCTATCATTCACGTCACTATTATTTCATCTCGGAGAGTCATTCTTGACTTTGTCGGATTGTTATTCATTAATATTCTTCATGGTCATTCTTGTTCATATGAACTTCTGGGTTCATATTGCGTGGCCAGGTGGGGATGTGTGGCATTTTTAATCGGGCACATGATGGTCATGTGTTCGGGTTCACCGACACAATGGACTGTACACACGGTAACGTACCTCTGTAAGACTAATTAGGTACAAGGATGGGTGTGTCCGGACACTCGTCTTGTGCACTTGCACATACCATTACGGGCGTATTATGATCCTCCTCTTCAGCTTAATTTCATAATTAAAATATATCATGATTGTGTTTATTCAACTCTTGAGGATTGTTATTCTGTGTAACTGACCCCGTTGGGGATGTTTTTTTCAGGTCATGGCAAGGCTAAAGTACGGGAATAGAACATTGACGGCGAGGAGTCCCAGTGATACTAGTAGGGGGCCCCAGTCCTTTCAGTCATTCACGTTTTTCTTCATTTTATTTCCGCTGCAGATTTCCATGTGATACTCATTTTCATTCAGTGTTGTATATTTTATCTTTATATAAAATATACATGTATTCTGTATTATCTTGGGTGTGTTGTACTTGAAACTCCTCATCGGAGTAATTGATGATGTAATGTGGTTCGGTACTACAATTATATTATTTAAGTCATTAATTTTCATTCGCCTGGTGAGTCCCAGTTGGGGGTCTACGGCACTGTAATAGTCGCCTAGTTTGGGGTGTTACAGAGTTGGTATCGGAGCGTGGTTTTGAATACTACCTTCCGAGTCATGTCTCGTTTGAAATCATCGTTCATCAGACTAGTATCATTAGACTTTCGCGTCATATGTGACCTGTGCAAGAGCCGAGCCCCTAAGACCAAAGAACAGTAAGATTTCTGACGCCATGGTATAATTTCTGGCAATAAGAATCACTCATTCATCATTCAATAGTCAACAATCCTCAATCATCATTTTCATTTTGATCATGTCGATCATGTTAACTCATTAATCACTCAGTTCATTTCAGTGTTCAGTTGTTGATCTTGAGGATCATATCATTTATCTTGTTAACTTGTTCAAGATAATCATTTCAAGAATTTCATCAGATAATCATGTCACCTCAGTTGGCCATTCATGTAATCATTGTGTTAGAGCGTGTATGCTCATCATCATCAATTCATAACGTAATAATAATGTGATATTCATGCGAGATATATAATCATCATTTGATTTTCCCACTTCAGTATGGAAAGAGCTGGCAGAGGACGCGGGGTAAGAGGCCGCGGTGCGGGCCGAAACCCGAGAGCTCGTGTGAATACACGTGCAAATGCAAGGAATAATGCTAATTCATCGAGCAGCAACGCCGCCACTCGTTCTCCTGGAACTGATCATTCACTGTCAGGTAGTCTTACCCAGGACACAGCTCATTCAGAAGGTGTTCGGGTTGACCCACTCGCATTTATGCAGGGCATGATGGCCCAAATGACTCAGATGGCACGCCTCATGGAGACGATGCAGAACTCAGCTACTCAGAATCAACAGGCTCCTCCGCCTCCACCTCAAGGGCAAGAGAGGGGTGTGAGCATTATTATTGGCGACATCTCTCGCCAAAGACCACCTACCTTTGAGGGCTCATCTGAGCCGGCGGATATTGTTCACTGGCTCGAGCATTTCGAGAAGTTGTTTTCTATGGTAGAGAGTCCCGAAGGGTACAAGGTTTCAGTCGCGGCTTACTATCTGGGTAAGAGCGCTCATTGATGGTGGTTATCGTTGAAGCCCACTGACGGATCTTGTACTTGGGATCAATTCAAGACTCTCATGATGGAGAGGTATTATCCGGCCCCACTCAGAGAGGCCAAGTTATCAGAATTACTCACTCCCGACCTCTCAGCGGACGATGATGTTCTCGCCATCGCCGCGAAATTTCAAGAGCTACTTCCTTTCGCCTGATCTATTATTCACTCTGAGGCGGACAAGATCAACTATTTCAGCAAGAGGTTGAAACCTCGCATGCGGATGCAGTTGCTTAATCACAATTGCACCACTCTGGCCGAATTCATCGAGAAAGCTCTTACTTATGAGCTTACTGCTAAGGAAATTGCTACGCAGCAACCTTCATCTGCTAACAAGAAGTCAAAGAATCGTAATCAGTCTGAAGGCAGTCATGAAACTTTCAAGAAGCCTCGTGCGGGCTCTACTTTCTCTGAGCGACCTCCTGTGGCACCCAGACCCGCGGAATCTCAGTCACGAGTGGCCAGTTCGGCCATCACCTGTTTCAACTGTGGAGAACTTGGTCATTTCAGCACCAAGTGTCTGAGGCAGACTATCACGTGTAATAACTGTGGGATTGCTGGGCATAAGGCCCATTTTTGCCGAAGGGACTCCAAATTTACTCCGGCATTATCTCAGGCCCCGAGGCAGTCAGCGGTTCAGAATCAGGCCACTCATCTACATCGTTTAAGACGACAGGAGCAAACAAAGGCGGAGCCCATACTCATCAAACAGGAGCGTCCGGTGCGGGGACTAGCAAGCCCCGAATTTATGAGATGAAGAGGACCGACGATCAGGAGGCTCGGATGATCTCAGGTACACTCAAAATTCTATCTCAACATGTGTGTACCCTTTTTAATACTGGTGCATCGCATTTATTCATTTCCGAGTCATGCTTGAATAGTATTCATCTGGATCGTGCTACTAGTTGTGAACCTTATGTCATTGGACTACCTGACGGTAGAAGAATTATCGGAGATCGTGAGATTAAGAATTGTCCGATTCATCTTCATGGCCATGATTGGTTAGCAGACCTAATCGCGGTGGATTTATCGAGAGACGATGTTATCTTGGGTATTGATTGGATGGATTGCCACAATGCTACCATTAGTGTCTGTAAGCGTATGGTCACTATCATTTCAGACGATGGAGTCGAATGTGTATTTCAAGGAGGTAACCCCAGCTGTTCCGGGAGAGTCATTAACTTGATGAAAGCAGTGAAATTACTCAGTCAGGGGTGTGTTGGTTATTGGTTCTATATGACCAAAACCGAGAAATCCTCAATAATGTTGGAGGATATTCCGGTAGTGAGAGAATATGCCGACGTATTTCCAGACGAGTTACCTGGTTTGCCTCCACAGAGAGATGTGGAATTCACGATTGAGTTGGAGCCTGGTACGTCTCCAATATCGAAGGCACCGTATCGGATGGCCCCGATTGAAATGCAGGAACTGAAGAATCAATTGGAGGATTTGATCGAGAAAGGTTATATCTGACCGAGTGCGTCCCCGTGGGGAGCACCAGTGTTATTTGTCAAGAAGAAGAACGGTTCATTTCGTTTGTGTATTGATTATCGGGAGTTGAACAGGGTGACGATCAAGAATAAATATCCTCTACCCAATATTGATCATCTTTTGGATCAACTTCAGGGAGCTTCAGTATTTTCCAAGATCGACTTAAGATCTGTATATCATCAGTTGCGAATTCGAGAGTCGGATATCGCAAGGACGGCGTTCTGAAAATGCTATGGTCATTATGAGTTTGTGGTAATGCCGTTTGGGTTAACTAATGCACCTGCAGTATGCATGGAGTTAATGAATCGGGTTTTCATCGACTATTTGGATCATTTCATGGTTGTCTTCATTGATGACATTTTGATTTATTCCCGTGACCGTGAGGAGCACGAATTTCACCTTCATCAGGTTCTCGACGTGCTGAGACTAGAGCAACTTTATGGAAAGTTTTCCAAATGTGAGTTCTGGATATCCGAGGTGACATTTCTCGGACATGTAATTTCATCAGACGGAGTTCGTGTCGACCCTCAGAAGACGGAGGCTATCCGAGATTGGCAACCTCCGAAGAATGTTAAGGAAATCCGAATTTTTCTCGGATTAGCAGGGTATTACCGGCGATTTGTGGAAGGGTTTTCTAAAATCGCTCAACCCATGATGAACCTTTTGCGGAAGGATAAGAAATACATGTGGTCTGACGCGTGTCAGCGGATTTTTGAGGAACTCAAGAGTCATTTGATTTCAGCACCTGTCCTTTCCTTGCCACAAGGGACGGAGGGATTCGTGGTTTATAGTGACATGTCCGCACACGGTCTTGGATGTGTATTAATTCAGAACGGGAAAGTTATTTCTTATGCTTCATGGAAATTGAGACCTTACGAGGTTAATTATCCGACCCACGACCTGGAGCTAGCAGTCGTGGTGTTCGCATTGAAGATTTGGCGTCATTATCTTTATGGCGATACATGTCAGATATTCACCGATCATAAGAGTTTGAAGTATATATTTACTTAGAAGGAGTTAAATGTGCGACAGAAGCGGTGGTTGGAACTAATCAAAGATTATGATATTGAGATCCTGTACCACCCGGGAAAGGCGAACGCAGTCGCCGATGCCTTGAGTCGTAAGTCCATTCAGGAGCAAATGCTTGCTCGTTTACTTGATTCGAGAAGGAGCTTGGCGAGAATTCCTTCGACCCGAGATCGAGGTCTGGTTACAGCGAGTGCAAGGGCAACTTTGCATGTTGGAGATTTCATCGCCACTTGAGGAGGCAATCAGAGTAAATCAGGGTTCGGACCCATTTTTGTTGCGCATTCGAGATGATGTGACTCAGGGGCAAGCCCCTAGATCTGTGGTCCACGAGGATGGACTTTTGCGATTTCATAACCGATTATGCGTTCCGTCAAATGACGAGTTGAAAAACTCAATTTTGAGAGAAGCTCATGCTACCCCTTATTCCATTCATCTAGGGTCTAGCAAGATGTACAAAGACTTGAAACAAAATTACTGGTGGAGTAATATGAAACGAGAAGTCGTGGATTTTGTTTCGAGATGTTTAACCTATCAGCAAGTCAAGATAGAACATCAGCGACCAGTGGGTATGCTGAAACCGCTCCCTATTCCAGAATGAAAGTGGGAAGATATTTCGATGGACTTCATCACGAGTTTGCCGACGAGTCGTCGTGGCATGAAAACAATTTGGGTAATTGTGGAATGCTTAACTAAATCAGCTCATTTCCTTGAGATTAAGGATATGTGGGGTCCCGAGATACTTGCCCAGTTGTTCATCAAAGAGATGGTGAGATTGCACGGTACTCCTAAGAGTATCGTTTCCGATTGTGACGAGCGATTCGTGTCACATTTTTGGAAGTCAGTTCATCGTGCCATAGGAACTCAGCTTAATCTCAGCACAGCTTTTCATCCTCAGTCCGACGGACAATCAAAGAGGACTATTCAGACATTGGAGGACATGTGTTCTCGATTCGAAAGATGATTGGGAAGCCCAACTACCATTGATCGAGTTTACGTACAACAATAGTTGGCATGCTTCGATTAAGGTGGCACCTTACGAGGCCTTGTACGGTCGTCGTTGTCGATCTCCTTTGTGTTGGGATGACTTATCAGAATCAATCGACACTGAGCCCGATATGCTTATAGCTGCCCGCGAGAAGGTAGCTTTGATCAGGAGATGTTTGTTGACCGCTCAGAGTCGACAGAAATCATATGCATATAATCGTCGTCGACCATTATAGTTCGAGACAGGTGACACGTTTTGGTCAAGGTATCCCCGAGTCGAGATATCTTCCGTTTCGGGAAGTAGGGAAAGTTGAGTCTGAGATTCATCGGACCATTTGAGATTTTGGATCAAGTAGGCAGTCTGGATTATCGATTGGCCTTACCTCCGGTGTTGAGCCGAATTCATAATGTGTTTCACGTCGCTCGTTTGCGGAAGTATGTTTCCGACCCGAGTCACATACTTCAGTTTGACAAAATCGAGATCGCGGATAATTATTCGTATGAGGAGCGTCCTATACGAGTTTTAGAGCGGCGAATCAAACGGTTGAGGAACAAGACGATTCCTTTGGTTAAAATTCAGTGGTCTAGACATGGAGTCGAAGAGGCTACTTGGGAAACCGAGGATAGTATGCGGGAGAGTTATCCTGAGTTGTTTGACCCTTAGTTTCGTGGACGAAACTCTTTTAAGGGGGGCGTATGTAATACCTGGTTGTAATTCAGTCATTATCATTCAGTAATTATCATTCAGTAATTGCCACTCAGTATTTTTCACTCATTAATAATCATTTATCATTCATAGTCAATTATTGTATTTACTTTTCAGAGTAATTTGTATTGTGTATCAGTTATTATTCGTCTTTCTACCTGGTTGGAGGATCGAGCCGTGGTCATCATCATTGTCATCTTAATAGTGGGCTGTGTGTGAGGAGTAGCGCACGATACGTACTCTCTTTAGCGCGCGCTAATTGAGTACGGGTAGCGCACGCTACCTCTCAGCATTAGCGCACGCTAGCGTTGTTCAAACAGATAGTCCAGAAGGCACCGGACTGCAGTTGAGTTGTAATAGCGCACGCTACGAATGGTAAGTAGCGTGCTCTAGTGAGTTCAGATAGCGCATGCTATGATAGCAGTGTAGCGCGTGTTAAGGTCGATCTGGGAGAGTCCAGTGGGAACTGGACTGATTTGGAATAATTTATAGCGTACGCTATGAGTGGATATTAGCGTACGCTAATGGTGTAGTAGCGCATGCTGAGTCACGCGCTATCGCGAGCAGGTCAGAGAACAGGAGGTTCTGGACTTCAGTCACTGGGAATCAGATATCAGTTAGCGCACGCTAACTTTTTGAGTTAACACACGCTATCGGGAGGACGTTAGCGCATGCTACCAAGTTCATAGCGTATGCTAACGAGGCAGTCAGAGCTTACTGGACTGTCCAGTTAAATCGCTAGCCACGCTAAAAATCAGGGCTTAGCGTGCGCTAAGCTGAAGCAGTATAAATTGGACAGTCTAGTCCAGTTTTGTCATTTTTCATTCTCTCTTCATTCATTCGACGGTTTTGGGCGATTTCGTGTATTTTTGAGAGATTTATTCGAGCTGAATCTATCTACCATCATCTTCGAGCTTATCATTCGGATTAATTATCATTTCATCCTCTCCAACACATCAAATCAAGGTAATAACTTCTTGGATCTAGAATTTCGGATTTTTGGGTTTTTCCTTCTCATATCTTCGTGTAAGCTTGCTATTATGCTGGAATATGTTAGATATGGATTATCTACCTTAGATACATGGATTCTTATGGGTTTATCGATGTGCTTTTCGGATTTGATGAATATATGGAGAATTAATCAAGAACCCTTGATGTAGACTTTGGTTATTTTGGGGGGTTTTCGATTATAGTTGTCGTAACCTCGAGTTGTGATTTCCTATTGGATTATTGATATCATTGAAGGTGTTTTGTTGGATTGAACTACTCATTTTGAAGTTGGTTTCGATATATTTGGGATTTGGTTATAACCAAGGGTTGATGTTCGCTAAGTGTTTGTTTGAATGCCTCAGTGAGTTTGGATATTGTTGTATCGACCTTTGAGTTAGTCGTAATCCATGCTTGATACATATATTGAGCGGATTATTGGTAATTGTGTTTCAAGGTTGTCCGATCGACCGACATCTCATTATAGGACGTTTGTTCGAGGAAGGACATTCTTCACTGGTGTTGTGTAAGTTGATTCTTACTCGGTTAAAAGGATATTCATTCCTTTTGTTGTTGTTCATTCATAATCTTAACTCATTCATAATGTATTAACCGTATTGAGGCTTGTAATTGTCAAATAATCACTTCATTCACGAGGAATGACGGTTCCAATCATTTCATTGAGCTATCATTCACTTCACTATTATTTCATCTCGGTGAGTCATTCTTGACTTTGTTGGATTGTTATTCATTAATATTCTTCATAGTCATTCTTGTTCATATGACCTTCTGGGTGGGGATGTGTGGAATTTTTAGTCGGGCACATGATGGTCATGTGTTCGGGTTCACCGATACAATGGACTGTGCGCACGGCAACGTACCTCTGTGAGACTAATTAGGTACAATGACGGGTGTGTCCGGACACTCGTCTTGTGCACTTGCACATAACATTACGGGCGTACTATGATTCTCCTCTTCAACTTAATTTCATAATTAAAATATATCATGATTGTGTTTATTCAACTCTTGAGGATTGTTGTTCTGTGTAACTAACCCCGTTGGGGGATGTCGTTTTCAGGTCATGGCAAGGCTAAAGCACAGGAAGAGAACGTTGATGGTGAGGAGTCTCAGTGTTGTATATTTTATCTTCATATAAAATATACATGTAATCTGTATTATCTTCGGTGTGTTGTACTTGAAACTCCTCATCGGAGTAATTGATGATATAATGTGGTTCAGTACTACAATTATATTATTTAAGTCATTAATTTTCATTCGCGTGGCGGGTCCCAGTTGGGGGTCCACGGCACTGTAATAGTCGTCTAGTTTGGGGTGTTACACTCTCCACGTCAAAGAACACGTCATATAAGTATTCACATAAACTTAACTCCGAGTCAAGTTTTATTGACTTGCGAACGATTAAGTATTTGAGCTATAAACCTTTCCAGTTCCGATCCCCTTATCCAATAAGGAGTGGAATGTTTTTCTCTCAAATACACGGACTAGTTTCTATATATATTTAGGAGTCCGGAATGCCAGTAACTGCCAGTAAATAAAGGAACAAACAATTACCTTATGATAATAATTTACATAATAACAAGTACAATGTCCTCACTCAATATACTCTGAGTGGCATTCGAGGGCATACTCCTAACAATCTCCCACTTGCACTCAATTGCACACACTATGGTATCTAATACCCATGTTCTCCAGATGATGCTCCAAGCTAGTTTGAGAAAGTGGCTTGGTCAGTGGATCAGCGACGTTGTCGGCTGAGTCTACTTAATGCAGCATAATGTATCCCTTGCGAACAAATTCTCTTACGAGATGATACTTCCTCTCAATGTGTTTGGTACTGTTGTGAAACCTCGGCTCCTTGGCCTGCACTACAGCTCCGTCGTTGTCACAGTACAGCGGAACAGGCAGCTCAGCACATGGTATCATGTAACACCCCCAAAACCAACCGAGAATATTACAGCATCGTGGGTCTCGCGTCGGAACCCACAATGCTAAAAATCATTTTCGCAAACGTTCAAACACACCATAGAGGCCGGTAATATTTTAAATACCCAAATATTTCACAAAATAGAGTTCGCAACTACCGTCAGAAAATACCATTTGAAAGCACAAGGCGAAGACGCCAAAAGGGCATTTAGAAAGTATACACGAGTTGGTAAAATACCGAAAGCCATTATAAAATTACACATACAGCGGATAGAGACATGATAAAAATACATTTGCAGCGGAATCATAACAGTCAGGAAAAATACTCGGTCTACAAATGCCATAACCAGTATCACCGGGAAGCTCATCCCTTCACGACCGCTACTAGCTCGCTCTCCGAGTACCTAAAAGATAAAGTCCACGATGGGGTCAGCCATAATACTCAACAATGATAACGATCACACCAACATAAATAATTACATATGAATGTAATTACAGAGTAAGAATATTCCCAATGTAATCTTACCGTAATAACCTTACCAATTCGTGGTAACTTATATCAAATCAACCCTTACCTCAATTCGCACCTCGCATTCTCAAGTGACGAATGAATTCGAAATAACCATCTGTACTGTATTCAAAACGACACCAAGATTCTCAAACATAAATATATCTCTAATATGGAATATCCTGTCCATGTCCAATTCTGTTCGCCGGATCGCACAATCGAATCCCAATTATGGTAAAACCGATAATACATGATACATGTGTAGATTAACTACCCCGAAATAATGGTAAGTCCCGGATATCGATACAAAGTATGAATGCTCACACAATCAATAGTAATATACAACCAATGCATCAAAACGAGAATATCATTGACATGATAACTCCACACAAGATCAACAAAGGACTACCCACGAACGAGAATACCATTGATGTGGTAAACTCCAACAAGATCAATAAGGATCAACAACGACTGAGAATACCAACGACAAGGTAGACTCCAAACAAGATCAGTAGAGGATCAATAACGAACGAGAATACCAACGATATGGAAAACTCCAACGAGATCAATAAGGGTCAATAACGAACGAGATTACCAACGATATGGTGAACTCCAACGAGATCAAAAAGAATCAATAACGAACAAGATTACCAACGATATGGTGAACTCCAATGAGATCAATAAGAATCAATAACGAACGATATTACCAACGATATGGTCAACTCGAACGAGATCAATAAGGATAGATAACGGACGAGATTACCAACGATATGGTGAACTCCAACGAGAACAATAAGGATAAATAACGAACGAGATCACCAACGATATGGTGAACTACAACGACATCAATAAGAATCAATGACGAATGAGAATACCAACGAGATGGTAAACTCCAACAAGATCAATAAGGATCAATGACGAACGAGAATACCAACGATATGGTAAACTCCAACAAGATCGATAAGAATCAACAACGAACAAGAATACCAACGATATGGTAAACTCCAACAAGATCAATAAAGAACCACAGGGCCAGATATACGAGAGAGAATAAAATCAACCCCATACAAATCACATATACGGGATCTCGAAGACAAACGCGACTATCGAACATATCCGACCCCACATGGACTATGAACGACTGATCAATACAACTCAAGATGGACGTCACAATACGCCCGATCCGGAAATGTGTCCGTGCATAAGCCACCCATGGGTATCGATTGAATACACGTCTGGTCTCGTACCTAATCAGTCTCAATAAGTACGTCTCGTGTGCACAGCTCAATGTGAGGTTGAAACCAACACATGACAACATGTGCCCACGCTGAAAATCCTACACATGACCGATCAGTACATATCTGACTCTAAATATGTCACGATACAACATGACAACGAAACTCGAAGAAATGCATATCCAACAAGGATTATAAAACTTTCCAAGTGAGCAACGATGACTCGATCATGAAAGACCAACACGACCACAATGTAGTATTCCCATCAGACAACGGTTCACAACATGATCAACAATGCATACAATATTAGCACATAAACTCCCAAGGTCACAACCAAGGTTCACGGAAGTATCTACTTGGGAATACTCCGGACATTATCACATAAACTCCCAAGGCTGCAGCCAAGGGTCACGGAAGCATTTGCACAGGAATACTCCAGACATTATCATATAAACTCCCAAGGTCACAACCAAGGGTCACGGAAGTATCAACACAAGAATACTCCGGACAATGATGCACACTCATTACATGAAACATCAACACACAACATATGCAACAATGCAACAGGATAATTATCATAATTCAGCAATACTAAATTACCTCAAAACCGGAGACGCTAACCCTTCCACGACCAACGTCCCTGAACGAATACACAGTTATTCAAATAGTCCAAATGAAGTATAGTCCATCACTAATACCAAACCACCATCTCGAGTTCAATGTCGGCACGATAAACTATCCTCGATATCCACCATTTCATATAATAGACCAAAGGTAATTCACATCTCCATTTCCACTAGACATCTTTCAAATCATATACATTATGATTTATCCCAGTCTAAGCATAATATACATACCATCATCCCGACAATTCATACTCATAATAATATTGCTATATGAATCATAAATGAAATGAAATCAAAACCATTTATTAAACATTATGAACTGAGCAAGCATAACTTGCCTCGATACCGATACGATGAAGCTGTTACCACTCCCGTCGTCTTCATCTACAAGCTCCTCAGCCCCGACCAAGGCAATACATGCATTCTCCAATATCAACCGCAGCACGAGGATCGTAATCCACGATCAAAACATCATAACCTATTGCAATAATCGATTAACACACATTCGATAATACACAACAACCGATATAACCAACCAATCAAACTCAACGGTTCAACAATATCTCGATCATACGAATCCAAACCATTTCAACTCATATAATTACAAATACAAGTCACAGTTCGATAATCAATCAATTCTAACAAGTTTCTCAACATTCTCGATTCCGACTTCAACCTTAATTACAGTTTTAACAAGGTTCCTTCTTGTTCATATTAGTAAATTAATAGAAAACCAATTACCGGTTATTATCATGAATAATTACATACCGAAATTTACCGTAATCTTTCCAAATTCCATTCATAAATCACGATATATATAACTCAAGAGTTCTTCAAGAACACTAGTCCGTAATCTGATGTCTTCTTGTTGGGATTCGGTGCCTAAAACGAAGGCCCAACGGAAGCGGTAAAACGAAAATTAATTCTATTCGAATCCCTACGAGGATCGATCGAGATACATATATTCGAATATATGTAAACGAAATCACAAGAGATATTAGAAACTCACCATTGTAGTCCGTTGATTAAATGGATTCCTTCTCTTGAGCTATTCCCCAAGCTTTAGTTGTTCTCCACGAATCCAATCCGCTCCAAGCTCTTGGATGATCCAACACCGAAAGACCGTGTCTCTACTCGCCATGCGCCGAAGAAACGACCGGAACGACAATCACTCGATTAACCTCTAAGGTTGCGGCTAGAATAAAGTGATGGAAACTTTATATTTAAGATTATAACACTCTAAGTGCTTAATCTATTTCTCTCAATTAATCCTCACAATATTTCTCCAAGAAATATGAAGAAGAATGATTTTCTCTCTCTATTTTCCTCAATTCTCACGGATGGAATAGTGTGAAGGAGATAGGAGTAGTCTTAATTATATCCTTATTCAAATCCCCCAAAATCTCCTACTTTAGATAATATCATCTAGGGTTGATATTTGTCCCCTTGATTGGTCACAAGTCTACAAACCTACAAAGTGAAGACCAAGACCAATTGAGGGAGTAGTGATGGGGAGGCCATCTAGAAGGAATCGGACGAGTTCGATTCGTTTTGGACTCCCGTGAGTCCAAATAGATAAACTTCGATTTCGTTCTGATGTATTTATATCGACTAATTAATCATATAAAATACATAATAACTTAATTAATTTCTCCAAGAAATAATTATATTCACGAATTAAATTAATCACCCGGTAATTTATTTAATTCATTAGGCCGTAAATTAATTTATCCAATAAATCAATTTAGACATCCAATGTCCCAAATTAGATATCCAATATCTAATATTCATAATGAGAGAATAAGCTCGATTCATTCTGTCGTCAACCCTATTGCGCGACTCGGTAGGTCCATCTAAGTCAGCGATGGGAGGAACCAAAGAGTAGGACCAACTGAGAATGAATGATTGGGATCATTCAAGAACCATTCTGTCGTGAATACCAGTATACATATAAACCCTTCTTTCAAATATCCCGATCAAGTTATAGTGTCATGGTCAGTCAAACCCTATCTGTACTTGACACCATGCATGCGTTAATGCAAATCGAGATAATTGAGCTCTAATGTATCCAATACAACTAGCTCCAATGCTTTGGCCAAAGACTTATGATCTCATCTGCCAATAACCGCATAGGACATATAACCCGCTCACTAACAGGAGAAAGAATTCTATCTTGGTATTCAGTAGGACCTGCTACTTGCCCGTCAAGATGCACGTCGAGGTTGACCCCCACCTCCCGGTTTATAGGGTCGAACTACTCTAATGAAAATCTTGACGTCACAAGCACATCCTTACTAAATCCTCAAGTCGAAGGTTCACGAATACCTATCACAACCTTTTGATTCCGTCATCGACTTGCGAACGATTAAGCATTTGAGCAATAAACATTTCCAGTGCCAACCCCCTTATCCAATAAGGAGTGGAACATTTTGCTCTCAAATACACGGACTAGTTTCTATATGTATATTTACGAGTTAGGAATGCCAGTAACTTCCAGTTAATAAAGAAACATACATTGCCTTATATAAATGATTTACATAATTACAAGTACAATGCCCTCACTCAACATCCTCTGAGTGGCATTCGAGGGCATACTCCTAACAATCTCCCACTTGCACTCAATGCCACACATTATGGTATCTGATACCCATGTTCTCCAGATGACGCTCCAAGCTAGTCTGAGAAAGTGGCTTGGTCAGTGGATCAGCGTCGTTGTCGGCTGAGTCTACTCTATGCAGCACAATGTATCCCTTGTGAACAAATTCTCTTAAAAGATGATACTTCCTCTCAATGTGATTGGTACTGTTGTGAAACCTCGGCTCCTTGGCCTATGCTACTGCTCCATCGTCGCAGTACAGCGGAACAGGTAGCTCAGCACATGGAATCACTTGAAGTTCTCCCAGAAACTTATTAATCCAGAACCCTTCCTTGGAAGCCTCCGAGGCTGCTTGAAACTCAGCCTGACAGGTGGAATCAGCAGTCGCGCTTTGCTTGGCGTTACGCCAAGATACTGCTCCTCCATTAAGAGTAAATATGTAGCCTGAAGTAGACATCGAATCGTCCTACAGTCCTTGGAAGTCCGAATCAGCCCACCACATCCAATTCTTCACCGCCATACATCAGAACCATATCTCTAGTCCTTCTTAAGTACTTGAGAACGTTCTTTACGGCAGTCCAATGTTCCCTACCTGGGTTTGCCTGAAACCTACTCACCACGTTTACAGCATGCACAATGTCAGGTCTCATACACAACATAGCATACATAAGGCTACCCACGGCCGAAGCATATGGTATATTACTCATTTCCTTTCGTTGTTCCTCACTTTGAGGACACATATTCAAGGAGAGTTTTATTCCATGTCGCATCGGTAGGAACCCTCTTTTAGAATCACCCATCTTAAATCGCTTTAAGATTTTATCTATAAAGAGGGCTTGGGAATGACCTATTGTTCTCTCCTCTCGATCCCGGTAGAGCCAAATACCAAGAATAGAGGTTGCTTCTCCCAAGTCTTTCATGGAGAAATTACTCGAAAGCCAAGCTTTCACAGAACTAAGCATTCCCATATCATTTCCTATTAGTAGAATGTCATACACATATAGTACTAAGAATGTGATATTACTCCCACTAACCCTCTTGTATACACAAGTTTCCTCTTCATTTTGCACAAAGTCAAACTCTTTGACTGCCTCGTCAAAACGAAGGTTCTAACTACGCGATGCTTGCTTCAGTCCATAAATGGAACGCTGAAGCTTGCACACTTTCTGAATATCGACCTCGGACACAAATCCTTTAGGCTGCTCCATATAGATTTCCTCCTCGAGGAATCCATTAATAAAAGCCATCTTTACGTCCATTTGCCATATCTCATAATCGTGGTAGGCAGCTATAGCAAGCATCATGCGAATAGACTTGATCATGGCTGCGGGCGAGAAGGTATCGTGGTAATTGATCCCTTCCTTCTGGGTATGACCCTTTGCCACAAGCCTGGCCTTATATGCGTCAACCTTGCCATCACCATCAGTCTTTCTCTTGTAGATCCACTTGTTCCCAATAGGCACTATGCCCTTGGGGCGGTCTACTAGAGTCCAGACCTGATTGACATGCATCGAGTCTATCTAAGCTTCCATAGCTTCACGCCATTTCGCGGAGTCTACATCCACCATCGCTTGGTCATAGGTCGTTGGGTCGGTCTCTTGGCTATCACTTGGAACCTCATGGAGACCCAGCTCCTCCAAGTGCACAAGCCCATACCTCTCAGGTAAATAAGACACCCTACTAGACCTACGAGGTGGTTGTACTTGTGTTTCAGAAGGTTCGGTTCCAGTTTCTTGCACAGGTGTCTCCCGAGGAGTTTCATTATATTCTTCTAAAGAAATACTTCTACCTGCTTCGCCTTCCTGAATGAACTCATCTTCCAGGAAGTGTGCTTGTAAAGAAACAACGATCTTTCGATCTTCGGGCATATAGATAGATACCCCATCATCCTAGATGGGAATCTAATGAAACGTCGCTTCGCGGACCTTGCTTCCAACTTTTCCACCTTAGTCTTCTTGACATAGGCGAGACATCCCCAAATCCTAATATGATTAGGACTTGATTTCCTGCCCTCCCACATCTCATGTGGAATTTTAGGAACGGATTTGGAAGGACATCTGTTCAAGATGTAAGCGGCAGTCACGAGAGCGTACCCCCAAAGGTAAATTAGTAAGTCAGTAAAGCCCAACATGGAATGGACCATGTTCAACAAGGTCCGGTTCCTTCTTTCTAACACACCATTTAACTGAGGAGTACCTGGAGGTATTAGTTGTGAAACTATTACATGTTCCTTAAGGAACTCATCAAACTCCGTACTCATATACTCGCCACCTTGGTCCGAACGAAGTGCTTTGATATGATTACCAGTTTGTTTCTCGACTAGGGCCTTGAATTCCTGGAATTTCTCAAAGGCCTCAGATTTATGTTTCATTAAGTATACATAACCATACCTAGTATGATCATCAGTAAACGTAATGAAATATTGATATCCGTCGCGTGCTGCTTCCAAAGCACCACATACGTCGGTATGGATTAATCCCAGTTTATTAGCGGCTCTTTCATAAGTCCCTGTGAAGGGGGACTTAGTCATTTTGCCTTTAAGGCAAGATTCACAAGTAGGAAAAGGATCCGATCCCAATGGACGCATAAGTCCATCCTTTTCAATCTTGTAAACCTTGGTCTGACCAACATGACCAAGTCTAAGATGCCATTTCAAAACTTGATTGGTTTCATCCCTACCACGTTTTCTAGTCATAGTATTCACAACTACTTTGTTGCTGAGATTTAGATGATACAATCCATTTAACAATGTAGCACTACCCACTAGTTTATTTCTGAAATAAATTTCGCAGGAACTATCACCAATGAAAAATGAAAAGCCTTTTCGGTCCATGACCGGAATGAATACAATGTTTTTGTGCCCCTTGGGCAAAACAAGTACATCTTCTAAAGTCAAAACAAAGCCGGATTCTAAACCCAAAAGAAGTAATCCTATGTCGATCGCCTCGACACTATGCCTGCTTCCGACTGTGATCATAACTTCTCCAGCTCCAAGCTTCCTACTTTATTCCAGATCCTGATTCACAGTACAAATATGAAAACTAGCACCAGAATCTAGTATCCAGGAAGTAGAAAATACAGTAGCAGAACAATTTGTTTCCAAAACTAAAAGTTCTGTACCTGAAGTGCCACGAAGAATCGGACAGTCTCTAGCCCAGTGGCCCAGCTCAACGCACTTGAGACAGGCATCCTTCTTCTTCTTGTTCTTCAGAACCGTCGGGGGCTTGCCATTACCCTTAAGGTCCTTAACTTGTGGTCTAGTTTGATTCTTGGTCTTTTTCTTCTTATTCTTAGACCTCCGAGGTCCAGAAGAAATCACAAGGGCAGACTCCTTTATCTGCGGAGTCTTCATCTGAGACTGAGCGGTCACCAGTTTGTTCATTAGCTCAGCTAAGTTACATGCAATCTCATTGTAGTTGAAGTTCATAACAAACTGTGAGAAGGAATTAGGGAGAGACTGTAGGATAAGGTCGGTTTGGAGAGAAGTATCCATTTTAAAATCAAGAGCCTCCAATCTCTCGATCATAGATATCATTTTGAGGACGTGTTCCCCAACCTTCTCACCTTCCTTCATCATTGCACCGAACAGTTGCTTGGATATCTCATATCTAGTAGTTCTGCTGTGCTCACCATAAAGTTCGCTTAAGTGAGATAGAATTTGCCTAGTAGAAGTCATTTTCTCATGAGCTCTATGAAGCTCATTAGACATAGAAGCCATCATGTATGCATGGACTTTTACGTCATCCTTAACCCACTTTTTGTGGTTTTCGATCTCTTCCTGATTGGCTCTGGTCCGCACAGGAGGCGCCGGAATGTCCGTCTCCAAGACGTATCCCAGTGCCTCTATACTGAGGACAATCATCAGATTGCGGAGCCAGTCCACAAAGTTAGGTCCAATCAGGGTGTTCTTCTCGAGTAAAATTGCAAGTGGATCCATTGTCATATTGAGAGTTGTGTCTGCATTAAGTATAACAGATTAGTTAGTGACTTGTTATATTATGATCTGAGTATAGAATTAAAGTCTTTTCTATTCTTGTTACCCAGCTCCCACTATTTTTATCGGAATAACATACTCCCATGTGAAATACGAAAGTATCGTCGCTCTACTTCATAGTGGTGATCGAGTTCTTTATAAATCTTAATAGAGGGCAACCGAACAGGTTTCTACTCTATTAATTTTCATAAAGTGGTGTCCAACACCAACCCATCTAATGGATGATTTGATCTTCTTTTTCCCCTTATTCACTCCCCTCAACCTATACAGTTTCTATGGTTCGTGAACAAGTTAAGTTTATACCATCGATGAAAATCAGTTTCACAATTGAATCTTATTCGGCAACCTATCAGGTTTCTAGGGATACAATTTGCTCCAACCGAAGGCATCCAATGCGCTCCAGGTAATTTATTGGTCCTCCCCGAACGACTACCCCAATAACTCGGAAGCATAGAACATCCGATTTAGATTTCAATTTCCCAAAAGCTCGATGGAGGGAAGGAAAACCTTGAAACCTTATAAACTTAATAATTTGTCGTGGGCGAATTTTCGCGATTAATGTTACACTTTGCACATTAATTCATTTAAGTGCGTTTGTGGCATTCATACAATATGAAACAACCATGCACAACCTAGTTGCTACCAACATGTGGTTCATGAACCGTTCCTAGAAAACAAAAACTTCGTAATCTAATTACAAGTCTTCGTCTTGAATCTTCGTCTTCTCGAAACGGATCTTCCTCCGATCTTCGTCATTACATATAAATTTTACATTGAAAATTGCATTCTAGATACAAATATTTCTAGTAAAATAAATAGGCTCAAAATGGCCTTTACAACCCAATCGAATAAAACGAACAATTCAAAACTAAGTCCACGAACCACATCCCCATTCAAAAGCATTCATCCAATAAATAGTAAATAAACGGAAAACGTAGAGATACATTGATCCAATCAATAATACGAACCGATCCAATTGATTCACATAATCGGTAATATGAAAACATTCAAAATAATTCAGTCGATCATAAGTATTCCAATAAATCAATTTTCCATTATAAAATGAAATACCATAAATCATTTTAATCATATTAAATCCAATTTCAAATGTGGGAAATTATTTTTAGAAATACACGAAGAAAACAAGCCCGAAACGGGGCCGAAAAAGGGTTGGACCGCCAAAGCGAACCAGCAAGCGAAGGTGCCCGGCTACACTGGACCGCGGCCCCACCCGTAACCCTTTCCAAGAGGTGCAATGACCACAGCCGCGGCCCCTTCCTTCCGGACCACTCCTGGACTGTCCAACGGCAATTCAGGGCTAGTTTTTCGACCGGATATCCAATATCTATATTATCCAACATTCATATCTTCAATATAAATCACATTTTCCAGAAATTAAGATTTATATTTAGACATAAACTTACGAAAAATATAACTACAACGAACGAAAAAATATATACCACGATATGACTAAAATGATTCCAAATCATTCACCATCTAATCGAGCATTCCAAATGCCAATATCGTATATACGATCGCAAGACCTACGCTCTCATACCACTGTTGGGATTTGGTGCCTAAAACGAAGGCCCATCGGAAACGGTAAAACGAAAATTAATTCGATCCGAATCCCTACGAGGATCGATCGAGCTACGTATATACGAATATATATAAACGAAATCACAAGAGATATTAGAAACTCACCCTTGTAGATTAAATGGATTCCTTCTCTTGAGCTATTCCCCAAGCTTTAGTGGTTCTCCACGAATCCAATCCGCTCCAAGCTCTTGGATGATCCAATACCGAAAGACCGCGTCTCTACTTGCCACGCGCTGGAGAAACGATTGGAACGACAATCACCCGATTAACCTTTAAGGTTACGACTAGAATCAAGTGATGGAAACTTTATATTTAAGATTATAACACTCTAAGTGCTTAATATATTTCTCTCAATTAATCCTCACAATATTTCTCCAAGAAATATGAAGAAGAATGATAAGGAAAGATGAAGACTTGAAAAATGATTTTCTCTCTCTATTTTCCTAAATTCTCACGGATGGAATGGTGTGAAGGAGATAGGAGTAGTCTTCATTATATCCTTATTCAAATCCCCCAAAATCTCCTACTTTAGACAATATCACCAAGGGTTGATATTTGTCCCCTTGATTGGTCACAAGTCTACAAACCTACAAAGTGAAGATCAAGACTAATTGAGGGAGTAGGTGATGGTGAGGCCATCTAGAAGGAATCGGACAAGTTCGATTCATTTCGGACTCCCGTGAGTCCAAACAGATAAACTCCGATTCTGTTCCGATGTATTTATATCGATTAATTAATCCAATTAATTAATCATATCAAATACATAATAACATAATAAATTTCTCCAAGAAATAATTATATTCATGAACTAAATT
Organism: Orobanche coerulescens; assembly: GCA_033398695.1. Lineage (NCBI taxonomy): Eukaryota > Viridiplantae > Streptophyta > Magnoliopsida > Lamiales > Orobanchaceae > Orobanche > Orobanche coerulescens. Next base: position 126,891,297 of record CM065802.1, on the reverse strand, counting down.
AATCACCCGGTAATTTATTTAATTCATTAGGCCGTAAATTAATTTATCCAATAAATTAATTTAGATATCCAAAATTAGATATCCAATATCCCAAATTAATTTAATTCATGTCCCAAATTAGATATCCAATATCTAATATTCATAATGAGTGAATAAGCTCGATTCATTCCGTCGTCAATCCTATTGCGTGACTCGGTAGGTCCATCTCAGTCAGCAATGGGAGGCACCAAAGAGTAGTAGCACCACCTAGCCAGCCTGGCGGCCTACACTGTACCACAACTGGGAACGAATGATTGGGATCATTCAAGAACCATTCTGTCGTGAATACCAGTATACGTATAAACCCTTCTTTAAAATGTCCCGATCAAGTTATAGGGTCACGGTCAGTCAAACCCTATCTGTACTTGACGCTATGCATGCGTTAATGCAAATCAAGATCATTGAGCTCTCGTGTAACCAATACAACTAGCTCCAATGCTTTGGCCAAAGACTTATGATCTCATCTGCCAATAACCGCATAGGACATATTACCCGCTCACTAACAAGAGAAAGAATTCTATCTTGGTATTCAGTAGGACCTGCTACTTGCCCGTCAAGATGCACGTCGAGGTTGACCCCCACCTCCCGGTTTATAGTGTCGAACTACTTTAATGAAAATCTTGACGTCACAAGAACATCCCTATTAACTCCTCAAGTCGAAGGTTCACGAATACCTATCACAACCTTTCGATTCCGTCATTGACTGTCCCGAAGTGAAATCCATGTGACGAATCGAGGGTGAGTCGGTCCGAGTATACTAATATAATTAGCATACCTATATCGTGTGCTCCTACTAACCATTAGTGTTCGACAGGCACTCTCCATGTCAAAGAACACGTCATACAAGTCTTCACATAAACTTAATGCCCAGTCAAGTTTCATCGACTTGCGAACGATTAAGTATTTAAGCTATAAACCTTTCCAGTGCCAACCCCCTTATCCAATAAGGAGTGGAACATTTTGCTCTCAAATACACAGACTAGTTTCTATATGTATATTTACGAGTTAGGAATGCTAGTAACTTCCAGTAAATAAAGAAACATATATTGCCGTATATAAATGATTTACATAATTACAAGTACAATGCCCTCACTCAACATCCTCTGAGTGGCATTCGAGGGCATACTCCTAACACTTCTAACATCTAAACAATCACTTAATTCACAATCCAAGGCATATATCATTTTGTCCTTCAATATACAATTCATATAAGCTCAAGAATCACAACAACATATCATAACCATCATCATACGAAGAAGAACATCAACAACAATATCAAAATACGAATCAAAGAGAGGAGTTTTTCAGCATACCTCTTGAAGAAGAACTACAAGGATCAAACACTTTAAGAAACATCAAGAACTCCAAGCTTCAAGCTTCTAATCAAATCATCAAGGCCTCAACCAAGGTAGAAGGATCTCGAATAAGATTGAAAGTGAAGAGGGACAAAGCTGGGGTGGAAAAATATGTTTCTTATCGTGTAGAAATGAATGATCGATCCTTAATATATAATCTTCACATCTCATTACGTACCTTAAGACCAAACTTTTACGTACGTAAGACCTTTTAACGTACGCTACATGTCCTGCATAGCGTACGTAATCGTCATCCAGGGTTCACTATCTTATTTTGTGGCATGCATTACGTATGTAATTTCCTTACCGTAGCGTACATAATGTAGTTGTTAACTTGCTACAGTGCTATACTTGTTTACGTACGTAATGTGCTATCATTAACGTATGTAAAACTCGATGTTGACTCGCCTGTCCACATCCGCACCAAAAGCTGCCGACACTGGGCCCACCTGCCGACCACAGCTCGGACTTAGTCAATTCTCTTCATAACGTACGTTATGTGCTCAACCTAACTCTTCTTAGCATACGCTATGTTTGTACCTTTACGTACGTAAACCCCTATGTTTAACGTACGTGGTGGCTTTTATATTTAGTCATTTCTGCTCCTGTCAGCCTTCTCAATATACCGAACACGTACACGCGAAATACTGAATACATATACTCGTTCCGATAACATTCTCATACAAGACACCTGATGCACGATATCCTCAGATGCAATTATCAACCAAGTACGACAATTATACAAATACTCATACAGCATATTAGACATCGAAAGACATATCAAGCATGTAATATTCTAGAATTAAAAATAACCTCGATAGATATACTGGTACAACTGTCACGGTTCCCAATATTATTCATCCATACTGTATCGGTCCCACTCTATACAGTACAACTCAAATAAAACAATGCGAAAAATTCATAGCAAAATTCTAGGATATTACATATCTTCCCACTTAAATAAGTTTCGTCCTCGAAACTTAACATCCTGTCATAAACAATATCTCAATCCCGAAGTACCTTAAAATCACGCCACCATGCTCAAATAATAATCATCAAAACCAAATAACCGAAAGAACAGACTTACAGGTCCGTGAAGTCGATAATCTCCCGTGACACTAGCATACGACTCCCATACAAAGCCTCAACACAATAACAACACACACGAATATCGTAATTATAGCAATTTGAAAGTATCTCAAAAATTTTGGAACCTCCAAAAATCAGTTTGACTCGAAAGTCAGAAAAATTATTTTCAAAAGTCACGCTACTACCGCACCGGTAGAGCCACACAACACACATGCCCGGGTTTTACGAAACCCAAGCTCTGATACCATTTTCTGTAACACCCCCAAAACCAATCGGGAATATTACAGTGTCGTGGGCCCGCGCCGGAACCCACAAGGCTAAAAATCATTTTCGCAAATGTTCAAACACACCATAGAGGCAAAGACGGTAATATTTTAAATACCCAAATGTTTCACAAAACAGAGTTCGCAACTACCGTCAGAAAATACCATTTTAAAGCACAAGGTGAAGGCGCCAAAAGGGCATTTAGAAAGTATACACGAGTTGGTAAAATACCAAAGCCATTATAAAATTACACACGCAGCGGGTAGAGACATGATAAAAATATATTTGCAGTGGAATCATAACAGTCAGGAAAAATACTCGATCTCAAACACATGCCATAACCAGTATCACTGGGAAGCTCATCCCTTCATGACCGCTACTAGCTCGATCTCCGAGTACCTAAAAGATAAAGCCCACAACGGGGTCAGCCATAATACTCTACAATGATAACGATCACACCGACATAAATAATTACATATCAATGTAATTACAGAGTAAGAATATTCCCAATGTAATCTTACCGTAATAACCTTACAAATTTGTGGTAACTCATATCAAATCAACCCTTACCTCAATTCACACCTCGCATTCTCAAGTGACGAATGAATTCGAAATAACCATCTATACTGTATTCAAAACGACACCAAGATTCTCAAACATAAATATATCTCCAATATGGAATATCCTGTCCATGTCCAATTCTATTCGCTGGATCGCACAATCAAATCCCAATTCTGGTAGAACCGATAATACATGATACATGTGTAGATTAACTGCCCCAAAATAATGGCAAGTCCTGGATATCGATACAAAGTATGAATGCTCACACAATCAATAGTAATATACAACCAATGCATCAAAACGAGAATATCATTGACATGATAACTCCACACAAGATCAACAAAGGACCACCCACGAACGAGAATACCATCGATGTGGTAAACTCCAACAAGATCAATAAGGATCAACAACGACCGAGAATACTAACGACAAGGTAGACTCCAAACAAGATCAGTAGAGGATCAATAATGAACGAGAATACCAACGATATGGTAAACTCCAACGAGATCAATAAGGGTCAATAACGAACGAGATTACCAACAATATGGTGAACTCCAGCGAGATCAATAAGAATCAATAACGAACGAGATTACCAACGATATGGTGAACTCCAACGAGATCAATAAGAATAAATAACGAAAGAGATTACGAACGATATGGTCAACTCCAACGAGATCAATAAGGATAGATAACGGACGAGATTACCAACGATATGGTGAACTCCAACGAGAACAATTAGGATAAATAACAAACGAGATCACCAATGATATGGTGAACTCCAACGACATCAATAAGAATCAATGACGAACGAGAATACCAACGATATGGTAAACTCCAACAAGATCAATAAGGATCAATGACGAACGAGAATACCAACGATATGGTAAACTCCAACAAGATCGATAAGAATCAACGACGAACGAGAATAACAACGATATAGTAAACTCCAACAAGATCAATAAAGAACAACAGGGCCAGATATACGAGAGAGAATAAAATCATCAACCCCATACAAATCACATATACGGGATTTCGAGGACAAACCCAACTATCGAACATATCCGACCCCACATGGACTATTAACGACCAATCAATACGACTCAATATGGATGTCACGATACGCCCGATCCGGAAATGTGTCCGTGCACAAGCCGCCCACGGGTATCGATCGAATACATGTCTGCTCTCGTACTTAATCAGTCTCACGAAGTACGTCTCCTGTGCACAGCTCAATGTGAGGTTGAAACCAACACATGAAAACTCATGCCCGCCCTGAAAATCCTACACATGACCGATCAGTATGTATCTGACTCCAGATATGTCACGATACAACATGACTACAAAACTCGAAGAAACGCATATCCAACAAGGATCAGAAAACTTTCCAAGTGAGCAACGATGACTCGATCATGAAAGACCGACACGACCACAATGTAGTATTCGCACCAGACAATGGTTCACAGCATGATCAACAATACATACAATATTAGCACATAAACTCCCAAGGTCACAACCAAGGGTCACGGAAGTACTCCGGACATTATCATATAAACTCCCAAGGTCGCAACCAAGGGTCACGGAAGTATCTACATGGGAATACTCCGGACAATGATGCACACTCATTACATGAAACATAAACACACAACATATGCAACAAGATAATTATCATAATTCAGCAATACTAAATTACCTAAAAACCGGAGATGTTAACCCTTCCACGACCAACGTCCCTGAACGAATACACAGTTATTCGAATAGTACAAATGAAGTATAGTCCATCACTAATACCAACCCACCATATCGAGTTCAATATCGGCACTATAAACTATCCTCGATATCCACCATTTCATACAATAGACCAAAGATAATTCACATTTCCGTTTCCACTAGACATCTTTATAATCATATACATTATGATTTATCCCAGTCCAAGCATAATATACATACCATCATCCCGATAATTCATATTCATAATATCATTAGTATATGAATCATAATGAAATGAAATCAAAACCATTTATTAAACATTATGAACTGAGCAACCATAACTTGCCTCGATACCGATACGATGAAGCTATTACCAATCCCGTCGTCTTCATCTACAAGCTCCTCAGCCCCGACCAAGGCAATGCATGCATACTCCAATCTCAAACGCAGCACGACGATCGTAATCCACGATCAAAACATCATACCTATTGCAATAATCGATTAACACACATTCGATAATACACAACAACCGATATGACCAACCAATCAAACTCAGCGGTTCAATGATATCTCGATCATACGAAGCCAAACCATTTCAACTCATATAATTACAAATACAAGTCACAGTTTGATAATCAATCAATTCTAACAAGTTTCTCAACATTCTCGATTCCGACTTTAACCTTAATTACGGTTTTAACAAGGTTCCTTCTTGTTCATATTCGTAAATTCATAGAAAACTAATTATCAGTTATTATCATGAATAATCACATACCGAAATTAATCATAATATTTCCAAATTCCATTCATAAATCACGATATATATATATATAACTCAAGAGTTCTTCAAGAATACTAGTCCGTAATCACGTTCGTACTCAACAAGATGGTATACTCCGATGTCTTCTAACATCTAAACAATCACTTAATTCACAATCCAAGGCATATATCATTTTGTCATTCAATATACAATTCATATAACCTCAAGAATCACAACAACACATCATAACCATCATCATACGAAGAAGAACATCAACAACAATATCAAATCCGAATCAAAGAGAGGAGTTTCTCAGCATACCTATTGAAGAAGAACTACAAGGATCAACCACTTCAAGAAACATCAAGAACTCTAAGCTTCAAGCTTCTAATCAAATCATAAAGGCCTCAACCAAAGTAGAAGGGTCTGGAATAGGATTGAAAGTGAAGAGGGACGAAGCTGGGGTGGAAAAATATGTTTCTTCTCGTGAAGAAATGAAAGACCGATCGTTAATATATAATCCGCACTTCTCGTTACATATGTTAAGACCAAACCTTAACGTACGTAAGACCCTTTAACATACGCTACATGTCCTGCATAGCGTACGTAATCGTCATCCAGGGTTCACTGTCTTATTTCGTGGCATGCATTACGTACGTAATTTCCTTGCCGTAACGTATGTAATGTAGATGTTGACTTGCTACAGTGCTATACTTGTTTACGTACATAATGGTCTATCATTAACATACGTAAAACTCGATGTTGACTCGCCTATCTACATCCGTGCCGAAAGCTGCCGACACCGGGCCCACCTGCCGACCACAGCTCAGACTTATTCGATTCTTTTCATAACATACGTTATGTGCTCAACCTAACGTACGTTAAGCTCACTTCGTTGCGTACGTAAGCTCCTCTGCTTAGCGTACGCTATGTTTGTACCTTTACGTACGTAAGACCCTATTCTTAACATACGTAATGGATTTTATACTTAGCCATTTATGCTCCTGTCTGTCGTCTCAATATACTGAACACGTACACGCGAAATACTGAATACATATACTCGTTCCGATAACATTCTCATACGAGACACATGATGCACGATATCTACAAATACAATTGTCGACCAAGTATGACAATTATACAAATACTCATACAGCATATTAGACATCGAAAGACATATCAAGCATGTAATATCCTAGAATTAAAAATAACCTCGATAGATATACTGGTACAACTGTCACGGTTCCCAAAATTATTCATCCATATTAGTCGCGCGTTGCTTGGTGCTACGCCTAGACATTGCTCCTCCATTAAGAGTAAATATGTATCCAGAAGTAGACATCGAATCATCTTTCTGTCCTTGGAAGTTCGAATCAGTGAATCCCACCACATTCAGTTCTCCACCGCCATACATCAGAATCAAATCTCTAGTCTTTCTTAAGTACTTGAGAACGTTCTTTACGGCAGTCCAATGTTCCCTACGTGGGTTTGCCTGAAACCTACTTACCACGCTTACAGCATGCGCAATGTCAGGTCTCGTACACAACATAGCATACATAAGGTTACCCACAGCCGAAGGATATGGTATATTACTCATTTCCTTCCATTGTTCCTCACCTTGAGGACACATCTTCAAGGAGAGTTTTATTCCATGTCGTATCGGTAGGAACCCTCATTTAGAATAGTCCATCTTAAATTGCTTTAAGATCTTATATATATAGAGGGCCTGGGAAAGACCTATCGTTCTCTTCGCTCTATCGCGGTAGAGACGAATACCAAGAATATAGGTTGCTTCCCAAGTCTTTCATGGAGAAATTACTCGAAAGCCAAGCTTTCACAGAACTGAGCATTCCCACATCATTTCCTATTAGTAAAATGTCATCTATATATAGTACTAAGAATGCGATCTTGCTCCCACTAACCCTCTTGTACAAGGTTCCTCTTCATTTTGCACGAAGTCAAACTCTTTGACTGCTTTGTCAAAATGAAGGTTCCAACTACGCGAAGCTTGCTTCAGTCCATAAATGGAACGCTAAAGCTTGCACACTTTCTGAATATCGACCTCGGACACAAAGCCTTTAGGCTACTCTATATAGATTTCCTCCTCGAGGAATCTATTAAGTAAAGCCGTCTTTACGTCCATTGGCCATATCTCATAATTGCGGTAGGCAGCTATAGCAAGCATCATGCGAATAGACTTGATCATGGCTACGGGCGAGAAGGAATCATGGTAATCGATCCCTTGCTTCTGGGTATAACCCTTTGCCACAAGCTGGCCTTATAGGCGTCAACCTTGCCATCACCATCTGTCTTTCTCTTGTAGATCCACTTGTTCCCAATAGGCACTATGCCCTTGGGGCAGTCTACTAGAGTGCAGACCTGATTGACATGCATCAAGTCTATCTCAACTTCCATAGCTTCACGCCATTTCGCGGAGTCTACATCCACCATCGCTTGGTCATAGGTCGTTGGGTCAGTCTCTTGGCTATCACTTGGAACCTCATGGAGACCCAGCTACTCGAATTGTACAAAGACATACCTCTCAGGTAAATGAGACACCCTACTAGACCTACGAGGTGGTTGTACTTGTGTTTCAGAAGGTTCTGTTCCAACTTCTTGTACAGGTGTATCCTAAGGAGTTTCATTGTATTCTTCCAAAGAAATACTTCTACCTGCTCCGCCTTCCTGAATGAACTCATCTTCCAGGAAGTGTGCTTGCAAAGCAACAACGATCTTTCGATCTTCGGGCATGTAGAATAGATAACCCATCGTTCCATATGGGAATCCAATGAAACGTCCCTTCACGGATCTTGCTTCCAACTTTTCCACCTTAGTCTTCTTAACATAGGAGGGACATACCCAAATCCTAATGTGATTAAGACTTGGTTTCTTGCCCTCCCACATCTCGTGTGGAGTTTTAGGAACGGATTTGGAAGAACATCTGTTCAAGATATAAGCAAGCAGTCAGGAGTGCATACCCCCACAGGTAAATCGGTAAGTCAGTATAGCCCAGCATGGAATGGACCATGTTAAACAAGGTCCAGTTCCTTCTTTATGACACACCATTTAACTGAGGAGTACTTGGAGGTGTCAGTTGTAATACTATTCCATGTTCCTTTAGGAACTCATCAAACTCCGCACTCATATACTTACCACCTCGGTCCAACCGAAGTGCTTTGATATGATTACCAGTTTGTTTTTCGACTAGGGCCTTAAATTCCTGGAATTTCTCAAAGGCCTCGGATTTATGTTTCATTAAGTATATATAACCATACCTAGTATGATCATCTGTAAACGTAATGAAATACTGATATCCATCACATGTTGCTTCCAAAGCACTACATACGTCGGTATGGATTAATCCTTGTTTATCAGTGGCTCTATCAAAAGTCACTGTGAAGGGGCACTTAGTCATTTTGCCTTTAAGGCAAGATTCACAAGTAGGAAAGGGATCCGATCCCAATGGAACCATAAGTCCATCTTTTTCCATTTTGTAAACCTTGGTCTGACCAACATGACCAAGTCTAAGATGCCATTTCAAAACTTGATTAGTTTCATCCCTACCACGCTTTCTAGTCATAGTATTCACAACGACTTTGTTACTAAGGTTTAGATGATACAGTCCATTTAACAATGTAGCCCATGAGTTTATTTCTAAAATAAATTTTGCAGGAACCATCACCAATGAAAAATGAAAAGCCTTTCCGATCCATGACTGGAATGGATACAATGTTTTTATACCCCTTGGGCAAAACAAGTACATCTTCTAAAGTTAAAACAAAGTCGGATTCTAAACCTAAAAGAAGTGATCCTATGTCAGTTTCCTTGACACTATGCCCGCTTCCGACAGTAATCATCACTTCCCCAGCTCTAAGCTTCCTACTTTGTTCCAGATCCTGATTCACAGTACAAATATGAGAACAAGCACCATGATCCAGTATCCAAGAAGTAGAAAATACAGTAGCAAAACAACTTGTTTTTTTCAAAACTAAAAGTTCTGTACTTGAAGTACCATGAAGAATTGGACAGTCTCTAGCCCAGTGGCCCAGCTCACCGCATTTGAGACAAGCGTCCTTCTTCTTGCTCTTTGGAATCATTGGGGCCTTGCCATTATCCTTAAGGTCCCTGAATTGTGGTCCTGTCCACTTCTTGGTCTTTTTCTTCTTATTCTTAGACCTCCGAGGTCCAGAAGAAATCACAAGGGAAGACTCCTTCATCTATAGAGTCTTCATGTGAGACTGAGCAGTCACGAATTTGTTCATCAACCCTGTTAAGTTGCACGCAATCTCATTGCAGTTGAAATTCATGACAAAATGTGAGAATGAATCAGGGAGAGACTGTAGGATAAGGTCGGTCTGCAGAGAAGTATCCATCTTAAAATCAAGAGCCTCCAATCTCTCGATCATAGATATAATTTTGAGGACGTGGTCCCCAACCTTCTCACCTTCCTTCATCATTGCACCGAACAGTTGCTTGGATATCTCATATCTAGCGGTTCGACTGTGCTCACCATAAATCTCGGTTAAGAGAGATAAAATCTGCCTAGCAGAAGTCATTTTCTCATGAGCTCTCTGAAGCTCATTAGACATGGAAGCCATCATATAATCATGGACTTTCACATCATCCTTAACCCACTTTTCATGGTTTTAATCTCTTCCTGATTGGCTCTTGTCCACACCGGAGGCACTGTAATGTCCGTCTCCAAGACGTATCCCAGTGCCTCTATACTGAGGACTATCATTAGATTGTGGAGCCAATCCACAAAGTTAGGTCCGATCAAGGTGTTCTTTTCGAGTAGAATTGCGAGTGGGTTCATTGTCATATTGAGAGTTATGCTGCATTAAGTACGACAGATTAATTAGTGACTCGTTCAATTATGATCTGAGTATAGAATTAAGGTCTTTTCTATTCTTTTAACCCAGCTCCCACTATTTTTATCGGAATAACACACTCCCATGTGAAATCCGGAAGTATTGTTCCCTCTACTTCATAGTGGTGATCGAGTTCTTTATAAATCTTAATAGAGGACAACCGAACAGATTTCTAGTCTATTAATTTTCATGAAGTGGTGTCCAACACCAACCCATCTAATGGATGATTCGATCTTCTTTTTCCCCTTGTTCACTCCCCTCAACCTATACGGTTTCTATGCTTCGTGAACAAGTTAAGTTTGTACCATCGACGTAAATCAGTTTCACAATTGAATCTTGTCCGACAACCTATCAGGTTTCTTGGGATAAAATTTGGTCCAACCGAATGCGCTCCCAATAATTTATCCATCCTTCCCGAATGACTACCCCAATAACTCGGAAGCATATCACATCCAGTTTGGATTTGAATTTTATGAAAGCTCGATGGAGAGAAGGAAAACCTTAAAACCTTTTAAACTTAATAATTTGTCGTGGAAGAATTTTCGCGATTAATGTTACATTTTGCACATTAATTCATTTAAGCGCGTTTGTGCATTCATACAATATGAATAAACATTCACAACCTAGTTGCTACCAACATGTAGTTCATAGACCGTTCCTAGAATCAAAAACCTCGTAACCTAATTACAAGTCTTCGGTCTTGAATCTTCGTCTTCTCGAACGGATCTTCCTCGGGTCTTCATCATTACATATAAATTTTACATTGAAAAATTGCATCCTAGATACAAATATTTCTAGTAAAATAAATAGGCTCAAAACGGCCTTTACAACCTAATCGAATAAAACCAAATGATTCAAAACTAAGTCCGTGGACCACATCCCCATTCAAAAGCATTCATATAATAAATACTAAATAAATGGATACGGCGTATATATATCGATCCAATCAATAAATAGAATTGATCCAATCAATTCACACAACCGGTAATATGAAAAATGTTCAAAGTATTCGGTCCTCCATAAATATTCCAATTAATCAAATTTCCCTTATAAAATGAAATCCCCATTTTAATCATATTAAATACAATTTAACATGAGAGAGATTAATTTTCTGGAATACACGAAAAAACAAGCCAGGACGAAACTGCCTACCGGACACAGCCCGTGCCGATTGGCACGGTCGGGTTACCTCGGCAGTTAGCTTCCGGCCCGACGCGGCCCGTGCCAAATGGCACGCTCGGGTCACCTCGGTAGTCACCTGCCTGCCCGACGCGGCCCGTGCCGAATGGCACGCTCGGGTCACCTCGACAGTCTCCGAGACTGGCCTGCCTGGCACGGTCCGTGCTGATTGGCACGATCGGGTTACCCCGGCAGTCTCCGAGACTGGCCTGCCTGGCACGGCCCGTGCCGATCAGCACGGTCGGGTCACTCGGGCAGATTCGTGCCCCTGTCCGAAAAATCGTCTGACGACGATTCGGGGCTAGATTTTCGACTGAATATCTAATATCAATATTTTCCGACTTTCATATCTTCAATATAAATCATATTTCCCAGAAATTAAAGATTTATATTTAGACATAAATTTACGAAAATATAACTACAACGAACGAAAAACATACACCACGACTATAAGTGATTCCAAATCATTCACCATCCAATCAAGCATTCCAAATGCAAATATCCGATACCACTGTTGGGATTCGGTGCCTAAAACGAAGGCCCAGCAGAAGCAGTAAAACGAAAATTAATTCGATCTGAATCCCTACGAGGATCGATCAAACTACGTATATACGAATATTAAATGAACAAAGCAAGATTCAAAATCATACCCTTGTAGTCCGTTGATTAAATGGTTTTCTTCTCTTGAGCGATTCCCAAAGCTTTAAATTGCTTTCCACGAATCCAATCCGCTCCAAGCTCTTGGATGATCCAACGCCGAAAGGACCGCGTCTCTACTTGCCACGCACCGGAGAAACCAAAGGAACGACTAAACCTCGTTATCCACCAAGGATACGGATAGAACAAAGTCATGGGAACTTGATAATCAAGATTATAACACTCTAAGTGTTTAATCTATATCTCTCAATTTATGTCTTGAATTTTCTCCAAGAAAAACAAGAAGAAATGAAGAAGAAGAAGAAGAAGAAGAAGAAGAAGAAGAAGAAGAAGAAGAAGAAGAAGAAGTAGAAGAAGAAGAAGAAGAAGAAGAAGAAGAAGAAGAAGAAGAAGAAGAAGAAGAAGAAGAAGAAGAAGAAGAAGAAGACCTTGAGAAAATATTTTTCTATCTTTCTCTACTCTTGCTCACGAATGAAACACCAAAATGGAGTGTGAGTGAGTAAGTCTTCTCCTCATTCTTTATACACCAACAACCCACATGAAGACAACTCATTACACATGAGAGATTCCCCTACAAAAGTCATTGTGTTCCATTATAAAATGGAAACAAAGACTAAGTGGAAGGTAGGTGGAAGGGGGGGCGGCCATCAAGAAGAAATCGGACGAGTTAGGTTCGTTTCGGACTCCCGTAAGTCCAAACAGATAAACTCCAATTTCGTTCTGATGTATTTATATCAATTAGTTAATCCAATTAATTAATCATATCAAATACAAAATAATATAATTAATTTCTCCAAAAAATAATTATATCTACGAATTGAATTAATCACCCAGTAATTTATTTAATTCACTTGACCGTAAATTATTTATCCAATAAATCAATTTAGACATCCAATGTCCCCAAAATTAGATATTCAATATCTAATATTCATAATGAAAGAATAAGCTCGATTCATTCCGTCGTCAATCCTATTGCGCGACTCGGTAGGTCCGTCTCAGTCAGCAATGGGAGGAACCAAAGAGTAGTAGCACCACCTAGCCATCCTGGCGGCCTGCACTGTACACCAACTGAGAACGAATGATTGGGATCATTCAAGAACCATTCTGTCGTTAATACCAGTATACGTATAAACTCTTCTTTCAAATGTCCCGATCGAGTTATAGGGTCACGGTCAGTCAAACCGTATCTGTACTTGATGCTATGCATGCGTTAATGCAAATCGAGATCATCGAGCTCTCGTGTATCCAATACAACTAGTTCCAATGCTTTGGCCAAAGACTTATGATCTCATCTGCCAATAACCGCATAGGACATATAACCCGTTCACTAATAGGAGAAAGAATTATATCTTAGTATTTAGTAGGACCTGATACTTGCCCGTCAAGACGCACGTTGAGGTTGACCCCCACCTGGCGAATTTCTAGGTCGAACTACTATAATGAAAATCTTAACTTTACAAGTACATCCCTACCAAATCCTCAAGTCGAAGGTTCAAGAATACCTATCACAACCTTTCAATTCCGTCATTGACTATCTCAGAGTGAAATCTGTGTGATGAATCATGGGTGAGTCGGTTCGAGTATACTAATTGATGAAAAAATTAAAAACTCGCAAGTGTACAAATCGCTTTTGTAGGAAGCGGCAAGTAACTCCGAGGCCGATCTCACAAGGAGTTGGAAACGGTTTGAAGTTCGATTATGTTTAGCAAATGGTCGAATTAACAAAAGTAAAGTAAAGTAAAATACACCAAAGATTTGATAGGATTAAAATCAAAAAACGCGGAAAATTATTATAAACGGAACGTTAACACCGAATTAATGGTTGGATAATTAAGAGAACACAATTATGAGAATGATATGGGAGTTTAGAATCACCGACACATACGTAATCAATTATTAGTTCCGATACTCAAAGAAATAATGTTTTTAATTATCGATTGCTCACGATTAAAAGAAATCCGTTTGATGGCGGTAATTCTAAAAATCACGAATGTTCTTTACAAAAATAAGAGACATTCCTTTGATGGGGATGAGTCCCTAACTAACAATCAATTAACCGACTACTTTTGATGAGGTAAATCGCTAAAAGATCATGCAAAAAAAGGTTTAGAACATTAACCATCGCTTCTATCGGGTCGTTTGATAGCGGACTCCGAAAAAAACCCTCGTTTTGAATAATAATAACAACTATGAAATAGGTTTGATGATCTAAATCAAAAGTTCTTATGTGAAGAACAAACAAAGAGGAACAATCCCAAACTCTACCCGGAAAATCAATAGAAACTAACAATCGATAAAATGTGTGTGGCTCAATCTAAAAACCCATATAAAAAGATTAGCTACACATGATTATTTCAACAATAATAATAGAAATTGCAAAACAAAACATGGTAGAAACTTCCCTTGGAAAAGCCGAAATCGAATTCCCGATGAAGGTTTGATAATCTTCCTTCAAGAACTCACAACAAATGATACAAGGACTTATAATCACTCACAAAATGTCTTCTTCCAAATAATGAACATACAATGAAGATCATGAAAAATCTCTCTTTTCCTCCCTTTTGGTGTTTTCTCTCACTAATCTTGTGTTTTTCCACACAATATCTCACACAAGATCTGAATATCCCATCTTAAGGTCTCCAACCCCTTTTTATAAAGCCAAAAGACCAAGAAAAATGCTCCAAATCGTGTAAAAATGACAAAGAAATGGACTTGCACCGAAAAGTGACACGGCCCGTGTCAAATGACACGGCCCGTGTCAAATGACACGGCCCGTGTCCTACTGTCCTGGAAATGGCAAAAAATTCTCTGTCCACCGGACCCGACCGTGTCATATGACACGGCCCGTGTTGTACTGTACTAGAAATGGAAAATCGACTGGATGCGTGACCCGGCCGTGTCCTGTGACACGGTCGAGTTGCCTGACGCGGCCCGTGTCGTTTCTTCTTGTTTTGACTCTAGTTTTTGGTCTTCTTCGGCTTGATCCTTTCTTCTTATATCAATACACCTCGTAATTTAGCGTATGATATACCGTTTCGAAGCTAATTTCACGAGGAATCTATATCAATAGAGAACACATCCCAATTCGGAGTGATGATTCTGGAATTTATAAAATACGACCGATATTGCTTCAATCTTTATCATTTTAGGCCCCGTTCTTGCTCTTGATCGTCATAAACTCCAATATTAGCTATAAAAGTGCATATTTCACCACAATATTCGTCCGGCTACCTACAAAGCAAAATCACAATATACCACGCATAAAAGAGAACAAAAACATTAAAAAATAAACAAAAACACAACTCAATAGAATACAATGAGTTGATCAAAAATCAACTCATCAAATCCCCCCAAACTTAAACTTTCATCATCCCTAGAAATGCACTTTAACATAACCACTCTAAAGGGGAACTCATCTCTCAACATACCTCAAAGGACCACTTCAAAAATTTCATCAATACGCTTCAAGTAAAATAAGTTGAGTTCTTTAAAGTTTTCAAATCTCCGGGGTGCTTTCTTAACATCATAGTCAATATTTGGCAAATATAAACCTCATCGGTCAAGTGTATTCACTCACTCTCAATGTGATATAGGGATAAGTATACGCTCGGAACTCATTCAATGAATTAACGAACTCCATAGGCTTGCCAATCGTCTTCATCTCTACCACTGTTTTGTGTATGCAAAATTGTAAATCAAAAAAAAGGACTTTGCTCGGCTGTAATGTAGGCTTGGGTCGAGGTGGGATAAATATGGCTAAAGTGACTTGACTTGAGCAATTTAGAACTAAATAACCATAATTGCTTAGAAGCTCAAGTTTTTGAAGTTTGCTTCTTTCAACCCCTTAACTATGTAACACTTGCAACAAGCGCTTTTGAAAGTGAGAAAGGCAGCCTTATGTCGTCCTTATTGCTCCTTTTTTTGGGGAATGTGGGTTGTTTAATTATCCATTTTACGCGAATGTAAACTATGGGTCCCATGAAGACACCCGTTTATTAGGAAAAAACATACACAAACTGCTTCCAAGCATACTCATATCTAAGGTAACTGTTTTATGCGAATGTAAACATGGGTCACATGAATACACCCGGTTACTAAGTTCCCAAAAATAACGGAGTAATTATTTTCTCCATTTCAACACTACCAACAATATATATATCACCCAATGTCACCACAATAATTGTATCCTCATCAAAAAGAATTTCTAATCGCTCAAGTATGGGTCGAAGGATTATAGCAATGGAAAGCTCAATATGTGGTTTGACAATGAAATAGGCAATGAGCTCAATTGGGTTTATTTAAGGAATAATCAATTGTCGGGTTGGCCAAAATCGAAGGGTTAAAATCAAAGGCGCCTAAAATCATTTTCACTCAATTTCACACACACACTAGTAGTTTCGAACAAGATACCAAGGCAAGTTCTAGAGTCTTAAATCACGAATGAAACACTCGACAATGAAACTTGCATATTTAAAAATGCACGAAGGCTCAAAATCTCACAAGAACATTTGTTCATACCTCCAAGATATTAAACTACTTATTCAATTTCACACCTGTTTCGATTATCAACAATTTTTCCTCTTCAAATTATCCTCGATTTGTATATCAAAACAACAAAATAAATCCTGAGGCTTCCAAGAAAAGAGTACATTCTTCAAAGTTTTTATGAAAATTGCAAGATGCTCAAAATACACCAAATGTTTATAAACACACCAAAAAGAAGTCTATCGACAAAAATAAGCAAACAAGCAAAATAATATCAAAAAACAAACAAAACAAAGAAACAAAGTATTTCTTGACCAACCCCCCCCCCCCCCACTTAAATTAAAGAATATATGCATGAAGGGGGTATAGTATTTAAATAAAAGAATTTCATCGGTCAAGAAATACTTACGACCGGTTCTACTGGTGGGGCGGAGGTAAGTGGCCTTGCTGGACATGCCACTCGTGCATTTATCTCAAAAGAGACAACATCTCGTCCTGCTTCTGTCTAGATTCTTCCTATCTCTGTCTAGTCTCCTCTCGGAAGGCTACGAACTCCTCCCTTATGTAAAGTATGTATGATGGTTTGTCCGAATATATATATATATATATATATATATATATATATATTAATTGTGTATTACGGAATTAAGTTGGTTATGATGATTTGATTTGTTTATGTAGATGTGGATGTGTAGTGATGCGTCTAGGATGGTTAGGTTGTTCTGGAGTCGTATCAGTCGTGTTGTTGATCTTAGGATATATAAAGTGTTGAATGTGTTGCTATTGGATGCCTTTGTCGTGTGGACGTAAACTAGGAATAGATTATAGTTATGATAGTCCTTGGTCATCGTTATGTGTCAGTAAGTGGACATTCTCGCTATTGCCATAACTATATATATTATATTCAACGTTTGAAAATTTTGAAAGTTGTGAACGAAAGTGTGCGTGAGTTGTTCTTCCACCTGGGGACGGTTCGACGGAACATCTGGGGGCCGATGCTAAGGGGCACGGTCATGGAAGTGGTTTCCCACTTGGGGACAGTTCAATGGGACCTCTGGGGGCTGATGCTAAGGGGCAAGGCTGTAATATCCGGATTAATTATTGAGTATTTTATCTGTAATTGAACCCTGTATTATTCAGATTTGTGATATCGATAATCGAAGTATAATATTTCTCGTATTTGTATCCATGTACATGATAATATCAACATATGTATTTTCACATGCAAACACGTGATAATGTACACTACGAAGTGAGCATAGCGTATGTTATGTGCCAAGATTAGCGTACGCTACGAATGAAGCGTAGCGTACGTAAGGCAGCCAATAATTGAGCAGGGCGGCTAGCACATGAGCCAGCTGGTGGTGGGCTCGGCCAGATACTTACCAGATTCGCACGGCATGAACCTGGACACTTTTTAAGTCGACGGGTGTTAACGTGCGCTAAGGAAGGTAACTAGCGTACGCTAATGGTATTGGTTACGTACGTAACATTATAAGTGCAACGTACGTAATGAAGTTCATAAACAAGACAGTAAGCTATTTTGGACGATAACGTATGCTATGAGCAAAGACTAGCGTACGTTATGCTCAGAAAGTTATAAATGGGACAGCACCCCATTTCAATTCATTTCGTTCCTTTTCACTTGGTCATCGACTTATCTCATTCCAGAGAGTTCCTAGCCTCCTTAAACACATATAGACATTCTATACTTGACCTTGGGAGATTAGATATCACTTATACTTGATCATTGAAGTGGAGAATCATTTTGGGTTGGCACACAAGAAACCAGAGTTGGATTCTACCTATCTTCTCGGTGTTTTCTTCATCTTAAGGTATGTTAATGCTATCTCCAACCTTGGATAGGATATGATGATCATGATATCAAGATATTAAGTTCCATAAATTATTTATTCAACCAAACATCATGTTTAGAAGTTGGGATGATTATGCTTAAGTTATCATTGTTGAGAACATCATAGTTGGAATCCTGCTTCGTCAAATGATGAGAGTAATGTTCTGAGATTGATTATCCTTATTGAATAGTGTTGACATAATGGTCGTAGATTTAGTATTGGTATCACTTTTTCTTAACGGAATTAGATGAAGGATCACCAAAGGTTGAAGTTGATTTAGTAAATTAATCTTCATGATGAAGCAGGAATATGTTGATGATATTTGTAACTAGAGTATCAACCTCAGAATAACTGAATTACGTAAGAGAATTTGTAATCAAGATTAGAGTATGACATCATGATGATATGCTTATCCTTGAAGTTGTAAGACATTGAACCCCATTAGATCATTCAAGTTTTCATAAGTGTATCATGCATGGAGATAACGTACATTAATCACTGAGGATTTCGTACGCTACATCACCAATCGAGACAGTCGTCTGCTTAGTGAGAAACCGTTATATGTGTGTTTAGCGTGCGCTAGGATATGTAGCTTATGTACGCTAACGGGTAGAATTAACGTACGCTACGTTTGGTACGTAACGTACGTTATATCATCAGACGAATCAGTCGACTGATCAGAGAGGAACTGTCGATGCATGGTTAGTGTACACTAGACTTTGTAGCTTACGTACGCTAACGAGTAGGCTTAACGTACGCTACAAAGGGTAAGTAACGTACGTTATGCAGGTCTGACAGGATACGTTTTATGAACTTTCGACCGTAATTTGGATTGTTAGATGTTCGTATGACGTGAGATGAATTCTATATTATTTCTTTTATTTAAGGTTTGGGATTTACAACGTGATTGATCGAAGGGGTGACCTTCTCGTGTATTGATAATTCGTCGAAGTTTTATTCTTGTCATCGAATCGAGGCAAGTACTTTAATTAGAATTGTTCGTATTATGTCGGTTATGCTATGATTGCACTGTGTACATATGTTGTGATTAAATTGTCCACCATGCGTTGATCCGACGTGAATCATCATGGGAAATCTACAGGTGTGTGCGCTAGATCGTTGGACAGGTAGTTCCACTATGCGTTGGTCCGGCGGTATCATCATGGGAATCTATAGCTGTGTTCGCTGGATCGTTGGAATACCATGAGTATGTTGAGACTGTCATGATGTGATATGTGTTGTTATTATTTCTCGTTGAAGAAACTTGTCATGATTATTGTTGATTAAATCATTGTTGTATAATTATCGTACTTGTACTAGCATCGTTGTGCTAACCCCTTTGGAGCTGAACATTTGTTTATGTTCAGGATCCAGGAGAGCAGGGAAACAACCACTGGAACTGCATGACGACGAGGGTGCAGAGTGATGTTACGACCGGGTTTAATTGTTTGTTGTTTGTGTTGTTTTTAATAAGTACTCGAGTACGTCGTCGTTTGTGATGTTGATTTGGTGATGCATTAATATTCTTCATTTGGATATTTGTATTTTCGGTATTGGCCCAGAGCTGTTGTATTTTATTTCAGTTACTTTCATATGTTGGTATCTGTTATTGTCTTTTCATTTCTTTAGTCTTGTAAATTCTTTTGCAAAGGATTTATGGCTCTGTAATATTCCTGAATATATCGGGGGTGATACAGAATATGGTATCGGAGCTAAGATTATGGATATCTTGGCCATTGGGTTAAAATAGGGGTCATATATGTCTTTTGAGGTAACCGGCCGTGAATAACATCATTGTACTGCCTACGTCTTCGTGCAAACGGTGGTTGTAAGTTCCTAAACTCTATCTCGTCCTTTAGATGTTATACCTCTTTATACTTGAACATTAGAACGATATTGTTTCCTGTATATTGAGTATTTATGCTTATAGTATGTTCAGAGGTGGACGTGGACGTGGTCGCAGTCGCGGACTCGGACGAAGGAATGCTGAAAGAGAATCTTCGCCATCTAATCAGGCCAGCCACAGCTCAGGCAAGCCACAAAGATCTATTAACAATGAACCAGAACCTATTGTGCCCGAAATCCTTCATCAGGTGGTTAACCAGATGACTCGGTTTGCCCAGGTCGTGGACCGAATGCAGGTGGCAGTAGGATTACAACAGGGAGAAAGACAGCAAGGTATCCCAGACTTGGGAAATCGAGGCGACGGATGACTGCAAGAGGTGGCGAAGATGCAACCACCCAAATTCAACGGCTTTTCTGAGACACCGACGTGGGATCATTGGTTAAAAGAACTGGAGAAAATTTTTGCCGGGATTAATTGCCCAGACGACCGTAGAGCTTCTATTGCTTAGTACTTTCTAATAGGGAAAGCGTCCGAGTGGTGGGAAGCCATCCGGCCTGTAGATCATGATGCCGACTGGAGAGAATTTAAATTAATGATGGAAGCTCAGTACTGCCCTCGTCCATTGAGGGAAGCCAAAATTTGGGAATTTTTTTCCGCACAGCCGTCAGACAAGCCAGTATCCTAGACGATTAAAACATTTAATTAGCAGATGGCGTTTGTTCGACACCTGGTTAGAACAGACGCGGAAATGATGATCCATTTTGATATGAGAACGAAACCAGAGATCCAGAGATACAAGTCCGGTTTCGAATGTACCACTCTCCGTCAATATCAGGATAAAGCATTGGCGTATGAAATTAAAGAAGCAGCGATGGAAAAGTTTGCAGAATCCAAGAAGCATAAAGTCTCTGGTAGTTTCACAAAGCATAAGAACAGTGGGCCCCGCAAGGCCCAGTCATCTTTTCATTCTTTCAAGAAACCTCCGCACCCATCCAAGAGCGAAAAGAACTCCAAAGCAGTATCAGCCACGACGGATGCAACTAGGAAGTGCTTTAATTGTGGCCGCCCAGGACACCTTTGGCATGATTGTTTCCTTGCTCCAGTGACATGTTATGACTGCGGACAGGAGGAGCACCGTGCGATGTTCTGCAAGGATTCCATTAAGTTTAATGGGACTCGTACTTCACAACCGGCTCGGAAGTAAGCAAGTATTCAGCAAACGCAGCAAAGTGTTCAGCTGCCCCAAAATTTCGGGCAAGGTCATGGCAGAGGACAGTTAGACCGAAAGGGAGCCTCGAGTGTCGGATCCGTTCCTCCATACCTGTATGAGATGAGGAGGGCAGACGATCAGGATGCTGCTGTCGCATCAGGTACTGTTCAGATCCTTTCATAGCCAGTTAGCATTTTATTCAATACATGAGCTACGCATTCATTTGTATCTTTGTCTTGCGTAAATCGTTTGAACATTTCTAGTTTTCATAATTATGAGCCTTATGTTGTGGGTTTACCGAATGGAGAGAGGATTGTGGGAAACTTAGAAACTAGAGATTTCCCCGTATCAATTGGAGGCAGAGAGTGGCCCTCAAATCTGATTGTGATAGAAGTGCAAGGAGACGACCTGATACTCGGAGATGATTGGCTAAATCGATATAGAGATATTGTAAACTACCGAAAGAGGAATATCTCGGTGATAGATGATGATGGTTCCGAAATACTGTTTGAGGGATGGAGACCAGGAAGCTCCGGAAATATGATCAAGGCAATGAAAGCTGTCAAATTGCTGAAACAGGGCTGTACCGGATACTGGTGTTACGCAATGAAGAAGGAAGACGGAAAAGTGGAACTTTCATCCATTCCTGTGGTGAACAAATTTCCGGATGTATTTCCTGACGAATTACCTGGACTACCTCCAAGACGGGATGTAGAATTCACCATCGAGCTGGAACCAGGATCTACACCAATTTCTAAGGCACCGTATCGTATGGCACCTACTGAGATGTACGAATTGAATAAGCAACTGGAAGAGTTACTGGACAAAGGCTATATCCAGCCAAGCGTTTCTCCCTGGGGTGCACCAGTTCTTTTCGTCTGGAAGAAGGATGGATCGCTTCGATTGTGTATTGACTATTGAGAGATGAACAAGATGACGATCAAGAACAAGTATCCATTGCCACGTATTAATGATTTGTTTGACCAGTTACAAGAAGCAACAGTGTATTCTAAGATCGATCTAAGGTCGGGATATCATCAGTTGAGGATTAAGGAATCTGATGTTCTTAAATCAGCGTTCAGAACTCGCTACGGACACTATGAGTTTGTAGTGATGCCGTTTGGTCTCATTAATGCACATGCTGTATTTATGCAATTGATGAACCGAGTGTTCATAGAGTATTTGGACAAATTCTTGGTTGTATATATTGATGACATTCTGGTTTATTCCAAGAGCCCGGAAGAGCATGCACAGCATTTGCGGATCGTTTTAGACCTTTTGAGAAATGAGCAATTGCGCCAAGCTTTCTAAGTGTGAATTATGGCTAAAGGAAGTAATATTCGTCAGTCATGTGGTATCAGCAGAAGGAGTCCGAGTGGATCCCCAGAAAATCGAAGTAGTTATGGATTGGAAATCTCCTAAGAACGTGAAGGAAGTCCGGAGTTTCTTAGGGCTTGCTGGGTATTATCGTTGGTTTGTGGAAGGGTTTTCCAAAATTACCCGCCTACTTACTCGATTACTGCAGAAAACCCAAAAGTTTGAGTGGAACGAGATGTGCCAAACTAGCTTTGATGAATTGAAGAAGAGATTGACAATGGCACCGATTTTAGCACTCCCACAGGGAACTGGAGGATTCATAGTTTACAGTGACGCTTCGAACCAAGGACTCGGTGTGTATTGATGCAGAATGATAAGGTGATCGCCTATGCAGCACGACAGCTGGAGCCTTATGAAGTAAATTACCCAACGCATGATTTGGAGCTGGCAGCGGTAGTTTTTGATTTGAAAATCTGGAGACATTACCTGTACGTGACTCACTGTCAAATCTTTACGGATCACAAGAGTCTCAAATATATATTCAGTCAGAAAGAGTTACACATGCGGCAGAGGAGATGGCTAGGATTGATTAAGGACTATGACTTGGAGATTCTTTATCATCTAGGCAAAGCAAATGTAGTGGCCGATGCACTTAGCCGCAAACCTGTTTCTACTCAGATGCTGGAGACTCTGACCTCTCAGCCCAGCATTCAATGGGAATTGATTAGCGAAGGAATTGAAGTATGGTTGCAAAGATTCCAAGGACAACTGTGTGTGATGGAATTAACTTCATCGTTAACCGAAGAAATCAAATCTAAGCAATTGGATGATCCTCTGATGACTCGATTACGCGATGAAGTGAATAAAGGAAAAGCCCCAGGATTTCTAATTCATGATGATGGAGTATTGAGATTCCAGAGCCGACTTTGTCTTCCCGATGTCGATGTTTTGAAGCAAACAATTCTGAAGGAAGCTCACAGTATGCCCTATTCTATCCACCCGGGTACCAGTAAAATGTATACTGATCTGAAGCAGAACTTCTGGTGGGGCAACATGAAGAAAGATGTAGCGGATTATGTCTCGAAATGTTTGACGTGTCAGCAGGTTAAGATCGAACATCAACGACCAGCTGGAATGCTGAAGCCACTCCCAATTCCTGAATGGAAGTGGGGGGACATATCGATGGACTTTATCACTAATATGCCGAAGACCAGAATAGGGATGAACATGATTTGGGTGATAGTTGACCGTTTAACCAAATCAGCTCATTTTGTAGGCATTAAGGACACTTGGGGACCATAGAAGTTGGCATGAGTGTTTATTGCAGAGATAGTCCAATTGCATGGTACGCCGAAGACCATTATTTCTGACCGAGACGGTCGCTTTGTGTCTCATTTTTGAAAAGCAGTTCATAAGGCCTTGGGAACCGAATTGAATTTCAGCACAGCTTATCATCCACAGACAGACGGACAGTCCGAGAGGACTATTCAAATAGTAGAGGACATGCTGAGGGCTTGTGCCTTAGATTGGTCGACTGATTGGGAAGTTCATCTACCGTTGATCGAATTCACCTACAAAAATACTAGGCATGCTTCCATTAAGATGGCACCGTTTGAGGCATTATATGGGAGGAGATGCAGATCGCCCCTATGTTGGGACGATTCATCATACTTGATCGGAACAGAACAAGAATTGATCGTACAGCCATAAGAAAATATAGCCTTGATTCGCGATAGATTGTTGACCGCCCACAGTAGACAGAAATCTTATGTAGATGTGCGCCGTCGCCCATTAGAGTTCAGTACTGGAAATCACGTACTTTTAAAAGTTTCTCCTACTCGGGGGATATTTTGTTTTGGGAGAAAAGGAAAGCTGAGTCCGAGATATATCGGACCGTTCGAGATTCTTGAGAGAGTTGGAGAGTTGGCGTACAGGTTGGCATTACCGCCGTCATTAAGTCATGTTCATAACGTGTTCCACGTATCCCAGTTACGGAAGTATATACCATATCCTAGTCATGTCATTGATTTCGGCGAGATCGAAGTCGCTCAAGATGGCACGTTTGAAAAGAGACCAATCAGGATACGCGAGAGTCGAGTTAAGCAATTTAGAAACAAACTGATCACTTTGGTTAAGGTTCAGTGGTCGCGCCACGGAGTGGAAGAAGCCACTTGGGAAACGGAAGATAACATGAAGTCCACATATCCAGAGTTATTTTCGTCTTGAGTTTTGGGACGAGACTCCTTTTTAGAAGGAGAGTATATAATATCCGGATTAATTATTGGGTATTTCATCTGTAATTGAACCCTGTAATATTCGGATTTGTGATATCGATAATCGAAGTATAATATTTCTCGTATTCGTATCCATGTACATGATAATATCAATAATTGTAATTTCACATGCAAACACGTGATAACGTACGCTACGAAGTGAGCATAGCGTACGTTATGTGTCAAGATTAGCGTACGCTACGAATGAAGCGTAGCGTACATAAGGCAGACAATAATTGAGCAGGGTGGCTAGCACATGAGCCAGCTGGTGGTGGGCTCGGCCAGATACTTACCAGATTCGCACGGCATGAACCTGGACACTTTTTAAGTCAACGGGTGTTAATGTGCGCTAAGGAAGGTAACTAGCATATGCTAATGGTATTGGTTATGTACGTAACATTATAAGTATAGCGTATGTAATGAAGTTCATAAACAAGACAGTAAGCTATTTTGGACGAAAACGTACGCTATGAGCAAAGACTAGCGTACGTTATGCTCAGAAAGTTATAAATGGGACAGCACCCCATTTCAATTCATTTCGTTCCTTTTCACTTGGCCATCGACTTATCTCATTCCAGAGAGATCCTATCCTCCTTAAACACCTATAAACATTCTATACTTGACATTGGGAGATTAGATATCACTTATACTTGATCATTGAAGTGGAGAATCATTTTGGATTGGCACACAAGCAACTGGAGTTGGATTCTACCTATCTTCTCGGTGTTTTCTTCATCTTAAGATATGTTAATGCTATCTCCAACCTTGGATTCGTGTTCTTAAGGATATGATGATCATGCTATCAAGATATTAAGTTCCATAGATGATATATTCAACCAAACATCATGTTTAGAAGTTGGGATGATTATGCTTAAGTTATTATTGTTGAGAACATCATAGTTGGAATCCTGCGTCGTCAAATGATGAGAGTAATATTCTGAGATTGATTATCCGTATTGAATAGTGTTGCCATAATGGTCATAGATTTAGTATTGGTATCACTTTTGCTTAACGTAATTAGATGAAGGATCACCAAAGGTTGAAGTTGATTTAGTAAATTAATCGTCATGATGAAGCTGGAATATGTTGATGATATTGGTAACTAGAGTATCAACCTCAGAATAACTGAATTATGTAATAGAATTTGTAATCAAGATTGGATTATGACATGATAATGATATGCTTATCCTTGAAGTTGTAAGACATTGAACACCATTAGATCATTCAAGTTTTCATGAGTGTATCATGCATGGATATAACGTACGTTAATCACTGAGGATTTCGTACGCTACATCACCAATCGAGACAGTCGTCTGCTTAGTGAGAAACCGTCATATGTGTGTTTAGCGTGTGCTAGACTATGTAGCTTACGTATGCTAACGGGCAGAATTAACGTATGCTACGTTTGGTACGTAACGTACGTTCTATCATCAGACGAGTCAGTCGACTGATCAGAGAGGAACTGTCGATGTATGGTTAGCGTACACTAGACTTCGTAGCGTACGTACGCTAACGAGTAGGCTTAACGTACGCTAGAAAGGGTATGTAACGTACGTTATGCAGGTCTGACAGCATACGTTTTATGAACTTTCGACCGTAATTTGGATTTTTAGATGTTCGTACGACGTGAGATGAATTCTATATTATTTCTTTTATTTAAGGTTTGGGCTTTACAACGTGATTGATCGAAGGGGTCACCTTCTCGTATATTGATAATTCGTCGAAGTTTTATTCTTGTCATCGAATCGAGGCAAGTACTTTAATTAGAATTGTTCGTATTATGTCGGTTATGCTATGATTGCACTGTGTACATATGTTGTGATTAAATTGTCCACCATGCGTTGATCCGACGGGAATCATCATGGGAAATCTATAGGTGTGTGCGCTGGATCGTTGGACATGTAGTTCCACTATGCGTTGGTCCGATGGGATCATCATGGGAATCTATAGCTGTGTTCGCTGGATCGTTGGAATACCATGAGTATGTTGAGACTGTCATGATGTGATATGTGTTGTTATTATTTCTCGTTGAAGAAACTTGTCATGATTATTGTTGATTAAATCATTGTTGTATAATTGTCGTACTTGTACTAGCATCGTTGTGCTAACCCCTTTGGGGTTGAACATTTGTTTATGTTCAGGATCCAGGAGAGCAGGGAAACAACCACTGGAACTGCATGACGACGAGGGTGCAGAGTGATGTTACGACCGGGTTTAATTGTCTGTTGTTTGTGTTGTTTTTAGTAAGTACTCGAGTACGTCGTCGTTTGTGATGTTGATTTGGTGATGTATTAATATTCTTCATTTGGATATTTGTATTTTCGGTATTGGCCCAGAGCTATTGTATTTTATTTCAGTTACTTTCATATGTTGGTATCTGTTATTGTCTTTTCATTTCTTCAGCCTTGTAAATTCTTTTGTAAAGGATTTATGGCGCTGTAATATTCCTGAATATATCGGGGGTGATACAGAATATGGTAACGGAGCTAAGATTATGGATATCTTGGCCATTAGGTTAAAATAGGGGTCATATATGTCTTTTGAGGTAACCGGCCGTGAATAACATCACTGTACTGCCTACGTCTTCGTGCGAACGGTGGTTGTAAGTTCCTAAACTCTATCTCGTCCTTTAGATGATATACCTCTTTATACTTGAACATTAGAACGATATTGTTTCCTGTATATTGAGTATTTATGCTTATAGTATGTTGAGAGGTGGACGTGGACGTGGTCGCGGTCGCGGACGCGGACGAAGGAATGCTGAAAGAGTAGCTTCGCCATCTAATCAGGCCAGCCACAGCTCAGGCGAGCCACAAAGATCTATCAACAATGAACCAAAACCTATTGTGCCCGAAATCCTTCATCAGGTGGTTAACCAGATGACTCGGTTTGCCCAGGTCGTGGACCGAATGCAGGTGGCAGTAGGATTACAACAGGGAGAAAGACAACAAGGTGTCCCAGACTTGGGAAATCGAGGCGACGGATGGCTGCAAGAGGTGGCGAAGATGCAACCACCCAAATTCAACGGCTTTTCTGAGACACCGACGTGGGATCATTAGTTAAAAGAACTGGAGAAAATTTTTGCCGGGATTAATTGCCCAGACGACCGGAGAGCCTCTATTGCTTAGTACTTTTTAATAGGGGAAGCGTCCGAGTGGTGGAAAGCCATCCGGCCTGTAGATCATGAAGCCCACTGGAGAGAATTTAAATTAATGATGGAAGCTCAGTACTGCCCTCGTCCAGTGAGGGAAGCCAAAATTTGGGAATTTTTTTCCGCACAGCCGTCAGACAAGCCAATATCCCAAACGATTAAAACGTTTAATTAGCAGATGGCGTTTGTTCGACACCTGGTTAGAACAGACGCGGAAATGATGATCTATTTTGATATGAGAATGAAACCAGAGATCCAGAGGTACATGTCCGGTTTCGAATGTACCACTCTCCGTCAATATCAGGATAAAGCATTGGCGTATGAAATCAAAGAAGCAGCGATGGAAAAGTTTGCAGAATCCAAGAAGCAGAAAGTCTCTGGTAGTTTCACAAAGCATAAGAACAGTGGGCCCCGCAAGGCCCAGTCATCTTTTCATTCTTTCAAGAAACCTCCGCACCCATCCAAGAGCGAAAAGAACTCCAAAGCACTATCAGCCACGACGGATGCAACTAGGAAGTGCTTTAATTGTGGTCACCCAGGACACCTTTGGCGTGATTGTTTCCTTGCTCCAGTGACATGTTATGACTGCAGACAGGAGGAGCACCGTGCGATGTTCTGCAAGGATGCCATTAAGTTTAATGGGACTCGTACTTCACAACCGGATTAGAAGGAAGCAAGTATTCAGCAGACGCAGCAAAGTGTTCAGCTGCCCCAAAATTTCGGTCGAGGTCAAGGCAGAGGACAGTTCGACCGAAAGGGAGCCTCGAGTGTCGGATCCGTTCCTCCACACCTGTATGATATGAGGAGGGCAGACGATTAGGATGCTGCTGTCGCATCAGGTACTGTTCAAATCCTTTCACAGCGAGTTAGCGTTTTATTCGATACATGAGCTACGCAATTCATTTATATCTTTGTCTTGTGTAAATCGTTTGAACATTTCTGGTTTTCATAATTGTGAGCCTTATGTTGTGGGTTTACCGAATGGAGAGAGGATTGTGGGAAACTTAGAAACTAGAGATTTCCCCGTATCAATTGGAGGCAGAGAGTGGCCCTCAAATCTGATTGTGATAGAAATGCAAGGAGACGACCTGATATACGGAGATGATTGGCTAAATCGATATAGAAATATTGTAAACTACCGAAAGAGGAATATCTCGGTGATAGTTGATGATGGTTCCGAAATACTGTTTGAGGGATGGAGACCAGGAAGCTCCGGAAATATGATCAAGGCAATGAAAGTCACAAATTGTCAAACAGTATGCATCTGGATACTGGTGTTACGCAATGAAGAAGGAAGACGGAAAAGTGGAACTTTCATCCATTCCTGTGGTGAAAAAATTTCCGGATGTATTTCCTGACGAATTACCTGGACTACCTCCAAGACGGGATGTAGAATTCACCATCGAGCTGGAACCAGGATCTACACCAATTTCTAAGGCACCGTATCGTATGGCACCTACTGAGATGTATGAATTGAAGAAGAAAATGGAAGAGTTACTGGACAAAGGCTATATCCAACTGCGTTTACCGGGTGCACGTTCTTTTAAATGCGGAAGAAGGATGGATCGCTTCGATTGTGTATTGACTATTGAGAGCTGAACAAGATGACGATCAAGAACAAGTATCCGTTGCCACGGATTGATGATTTGTTTGACCAGTTACAAGGAGCAACAGTGTATTCTTAGATCGATCTAAGGTCGGGATATCATTAGTTAAGGATTAAGGAATCTGATGTTCCTAAATCAGCGTTCAGAACTCGCTACTGACACTATGAGTTTGTAGTGATGCCGTTTGGTCTCATTAACGCACCTGCTGTATTTATGCAATTGATGAACCGAGTGTTCATAGAGTATTTGGACAAATTAGTGGTTGTATATATTGATGACATTCTGGTTTATTCCAAGAGCCCGGAAGAGCATGCACAGTATTTGCGGATCGTTTTAGACCTTTTGAGAAATGAGCAATTGCGCCAAGCTTTCTAAGTGTGCATTCTGGCTAAAGGAAGTAATATTCGTCAGTCATGTGGTATCAGCAGAAGGAGTCCAAGTGGATCCCCAGAAAATCGAAGCAGTTATAGATTGGAAATCTCCTAAGAACGTGAAGGAAGTCCGGAGTTTCTTAGGGCTTGCTGGGTATTATCGTCGGTTTGTGGAAGGGTTTTCCAAAATTACCCGCCCACTTACTCGATTACTGCAGAAAACCGAAAAGTTTGAGTGGAAAGAGATGTGCCAAACTAGCTTTGATGAATTGAAGAAGAGATTGACGATGGCACCGATTTTAGCACTCCCACAGGGAACTGGAGGATTCATAGTTTACGGTGACGCTTCGAACTAAGGACTCGAGTGTGTATTGATGTATAATGATAAAGTGATCGCCTATGCGTCACGACAGCTGGAGCCTTATGAAGTAAATTACCCAACGCATGATTTGGAGCTGGCAGCGGTAGTTTTTGCTTTGAAAATCTGGAGACATTACCTGTACGGGACTCACTGTCAAATCTTTACGGATCACAAGAGTCTCAAATATATATTCAGTCAGAAAGAGTTACACATGCGGCAGAGGAGATGGCTGGGATTGATTAAGGACTATGACTTGGAGATTCTTTATCATCTAGGCAAAGCAAATGTAGTGGCCGATGCACTTAGCCACAAACCTGTTTCTACTCAGATGCTGAAGACTCTGACCACCCAGCCCAGCATTCAATGGGAATTGATTCCCGAAGGAATTGAAGTATGGTTGCAAAGATTCCAAGGACAACTGTGTGTGATGGAATTAACTTCATCGTTAACCGAAGAAATCAAATCTAAGCAATTGGATGATCCTTTGATGACTCGATTACGCGATGAAGTGAACAAAGGAAAAGCCCCAGGATTTGTAATTCATGATGATGGAGTATTGAGATTCCAGAGCCGACTTTGTGTTCCCGATGTCGATTTTTTGAAGCAAACAATTCTGAAGGAAGCTCACAGTACGCCCTATTCTATCCACCCGGGCACCAGTAAAATGTATAAGGATCTGAAGCAGAACTTCTGGTGGGGCAACATAAAGAAAGATGTAGCGGATTATGTCTCGAAATGTTTGACGTGTCAGCAGGTTAAGATCGAACATCAACGACCTGCTGGAATGCTGAAGCCACTCCCAATTCCTGAATGGAAGTGGGGGGACATATCGATGGACTTTATCACTAATATGTCGAAGACCAGAATAGGGATGAACATGATTTGGATGATAGTTTACCGTTTAACCAAATCAGTTCATTTTGTAGGCATTAAGGACACTTGGGGACCAGAGAAGTTGGCACGAGTGTTTATTGCAGAGATAGTCCAATTGCATGGTACGCCGAAGACCATTATTTCTGACCGAGACGGTCGCTTTGTGTCTCATTTTTGAAAAGCAGTTCATAAGGCCTTGGGAACCGAATTGAATTTCAGCACAGCTTATCATCCACAGACAGATGGACAGTCCGAGAGGACTATTCAAACAGTGGAGGACATGCTGAGGGCTTGTGCCTTAGATTGGTCGACTGATTGGGAAGTTCATCTACCGTTGATCGAATTCGCCTACAACAATACTTGGCATGCTTCCATTAAGATGGCACCGTTTGAGGCATTATATGGGAGGAGATGCAGATCGCCCCTATGTTGGGACGATTCATCAGACTTGATCGGAACAGAACCAGAATTGATCGTACAGCCACAAGAAAATATATCCTTGATTCGCGATAGATTGTTGACCGCTCAGAGTAGACAGAAATCTTATGCAGATGTGCGCCGTCGCCCATTAGAGTTCAGTACTGGAGATCACGTACTTTTAAAAGTTTCTCCTACTCGGGGGATATTTCATTTTGGGAGAAAAGGAAAGCTGAGTCTAAGATATATCGGACCGTTCAAGATTCTTGAGAGAGTTGGAGAGTTGGCGTATAGATTGGCATTACCGCCGTCATTGAGTCATGTTCATAACGCGTTCCACGTATCCCAGTTACGGAAGTATATACCAGATCCTAGTCATGTCATTGATTTCGGCGAGATCGAAGTCGCTCAAGATGGAACGTTTGAAGAGAGACCAATCAGGATACTCGAGAGTCGAGTTAAGCAATTGAGAAACAAACCGATCACTTTGGTTAAGGTTCAGTGGTCGCGCCACGGAGTGGAAGAAGCCACTTGGGAAACGGAAGATAACATGAAGTCCATATATCCAGAGTTATTTTTGTCTTGAGTTTTGGGACGAAACTCCTTTTTAGAAGGAGAGTATGTAATATCCGGATTAATTATTGGGTATTTCATCTGTAATTGAACCCTGTAATATTCGGATTTGTGATATCGATAATCGAAGTATAATATTTCTCGTATTCGTATCCATATACATGATAATATCAATATATGTAATTTCACATGCAAACACGTGATAACGTACGCTACGAAGTGAGCATAGCGTACGTTATGTGTCAAGATTAGCGTACGCTATGAATGGAGCGTAGCATACATAAGGCAGACAATAATTGAGCAGGGCTGCTAGCACATGAGCCAGCTAGTGGTGGGCTCGGTCAGATACTTACCAGATTCGCACGGCATGAACCTGGACACTTTTTAAGTCAACGGGTGTTAATGTGTGCTAAGGAAGGTAACTAGCATATGCTAATGGTATTGGTTACGTACGTAACATTATAAGTGTAGCGTATGTAATGAAGTTCAGAAACAAGACAGTAAGCTATTTTGGACGAAAACGTACGCTATGAGCAAAGGCTAGCGTACGTTATGCTCAGAAAGTTATAAATGGGGTAGCACCCCATTTCAATTCATTTCGTTTCTTTTCACTTGGCCATCGACTTGTCTCATTCCAGAGAGATCCTAGCCTCCTTAAACACCTATATACATTCTATACTTGACATTGGGAGATTAGATATCACTTATACTTGATCATTGAAGTGGAGAATCATTTTGGATTGGCACACAAGCAACTGGAGTTGGATTCTACCTATCTTCTCGGTGTTTTCTTCATCTTAAGGTATGTTAATGCTATCTCCAACCTTGGATTCGTGTTCTTAAGGATATGATGATCATGCTATCAAGATATTAAGTTCCATAGATGATTTATTCAACCAAACATCATGTTTAGAAGTTGGGATGATTATGCTTAAGTTATTATTGTTGAGAACATCATAGTTGGAATCCTGCGTCGTCAAATGATGAGAGTAATGTTCTGAGATTTATTATCCGTATTGAATAGTGTTGCCATAATGGTCGTATATTTAGTATTGGTATCACTTTTGCTTAACGTAATTAGATGAAGGATCACCAAAGGTTGAAGTTGATTTAGTAAACTAATCTTCATGATGAAGCTGGAATATGTTGATGATATTGGTAACTAGAGTATCAACCTCAGAATAACTTAATTACGTAATAGAATTTGTAATCAATATTGGAGTATGACATCATGATGATATGCTTATCCTTGAAGTTGTAAGACATTGAACACCATTAGATCATTCAAGTTTTCATGAGTGTATCATGCATGGATATAACGTACGTTAATCACTGAGGATTCCGTACGCTACATCACCAATCGAGACAGTCGTCTGCTTAGTGAGAAACCATCATATGTGTGTTTAGCGTGTGCTAGACTATGTAGCTTACGTATGCTGATGGGCAGAATTAACGTACGCTACGTTTGGTACGTAACGTATGTTCTATCATCAGACGAGTCAGTCGACTGATCAGAGAGGAACTGTCGATGTATGGTTAGCGTACACTAGACTTCGTAGCTTACGTATGCTAACGAGTAGGCTTAACGTGCGCTACAAAGGGTATGTAACGTACGTTATGCAGGTCTGACAGGATACGTTTTATGAACTTTCGACCGTAATTTGGATTGTTAGATGTTCGTACGACTTGAGATGAATTCCATATTATTTCTTTTGTTTAAGGTTTTGGGCTTTGCAACGTGATTGATCGAAGGGGCGACCTTCGAGTGTATTGATAATTCGTCGAAGTTTTATTCTTGTCATCGAATCGAGGCAAGTACTTTCATTAGAATTGTTCGTATTATGTCGGCTATGCTATGATTGCACTGTGTACATATGTCGTGATTAAATTGTCCACCATGCGTTGATCCAATGGGAATCATCATGTGAAATTTATAGCTGTGTGCGCTGGATCGTTGGACAGGTAGTTCAACCATGCGTTGGTCCGACGGGATCATCATGGTAATCTATAGATGTGTGCACTGGATCGTTGGAATACCATGAGTTTGTTGAGACTGTCATGATGTGATATGTGTTATTATTTCTCATTGGAGAAACTTGTCATGATTATTGTTGATTAAATCGTTGTTGTATAATTATCGTACTTGTACTAGCATCATTGTGCTAACCCCTTCGGGGGTGAACATTTGTTTATGTTCAGGATCCAGGAGAGCAGGGAAACAACCACTGGAACTGCATGACGACGAGGGTGCAGAGTGATGTCCCGGCCGGGTTTAATTGTCTGTTGTTTATGTTGTTTTTAATAAGTACTCGAGTACGTCGTCGTTTGTGATGTTGGATTTGGTGATGTATTAATATTTTTCATTTGGATATTTGTATTTTCGGTATTGGCCCAGAGCTGTTGTATTTTATTTCAGTTACTTTCATATGTTGGTATCTGTTATTATCTTTTCATTTCTTCCGCCTTGTAAATTCTTTTGTAAAGTATTTACGGCGCTGTAATATTCCTGAATATATCGGGGGTGTTACAACGGCCGTGGGTTACCAAGTGTGGTTTTCATGATGTTGATGTAATGTCTTCACTAATTGTGATATGTCCGGAATATCACAATGTTTATCCTTGATGTTGAGATATACTATATATAAGGTCTTGATCGGCACTAGAATATGTGTTGCATGTGATTTGTTCCTTGGTTGTAATGTTTTGGTGTCAGAATGCGGGCTTTGTTACTGTTCACGTGCAGGGTGGTTTGAAGAAAATTTCGGTTGAGACCCTAATGATTGTGTAAAGGTTGTTTTGCGGAAAATGACTTTGGGCCGTGACCCAATTGCCTTGAAATGGTTTTGTAACTAAGGACAAGAGGTCCAGAAAGATTTCCTATTTATAAAAATGTTTGCTACATGAAATGAGATATGGGCCGAGACCCTATTATTTTCGTAAAAGATTTTATAATCTTCGACTTGAAGTCCCAAAAGACTTTCTGTCGTTTTCTAAAACTCCCGAGTGGATAAATTACTTTCAAGGACTTGAGTTGTACTTTAAACATTGAAACCTCTAGAGAACTTGTTTCATG
This sequence comes from Orobanche coerulescens, assembly GCA_033398695.1. Classification (NCBI taxonomy): domain Eukaryota; kingdom Viridiplantae; phylum Streptophyta; class Magnoliopsida; order Lamiales; family Orobanchaceae; genus Orobanche; species Orobanche coerulescens. The sequence goes on along the minus strand of CM065802.1, from coordinate 126,855,402 downwards.
GTTTGTCGTTGTTTTATTATAACTGGTATTTGCATGGTATATTTTGTATGACTTGAATACTTAATAGGAAATTCGAATTGCTAACCCCTTAAATGGGGGAAATGCGCTCCATGCATTTCAAGTGAACTTTTATCGAGGGAGCATTCACAAGTTCGACATGGAGGATGATGGACCGCGATACTAATCAAGAGTTAAGAGTTATGTCATTGAATTATCGAGTAAAATTCTATCATCCGTTGTATTATATTTTGACACCTGCATGGGTATGTACAGTAATGAGTTTATTTTCGGATTGACATAGTCGTGAGACCTCATCGGTCAGCGTAATTTAACACTTGACCATATCGGTCCATGTTAGTATGTAGTTTGACTTCGGTCGGTCAAACGTTATTCGTATCGTGGTGGTTAGCCTGGTAGATCCTTGTGGCAAAAGGATTTACGATGTGTAATATTTCCGGTGTATTTTCAGGGTGTTACACTATTTATAACCTCGGAGATAGATCCATTATAAATGTAGTCGTTGGATGGTTGGTGAGATGTGGACACTTCAGATTGGTGTCTTGATGAATGTTTGAATTAAGATGTCATAACATTTAATGCTTCAGACATTCTTTTTGGCCTTCATTAAATGCGCTTCAGTCCACAGTCTACGGCTGCATTAAATGCTGTCTCCATGAGCATGAAATGCATCTTTGAAAACCATGAATAATTTGTGAATAAAGAATTGCTTAATTCACAAAGGTTTAAAGATCTAAGTATTTCCTCTTGGATTTACATTTTACTTTTCTTAAGTAAAATTCCTACATCGATATTGCTGTAGTCAACAATGTCTTTTTGCTGTAAGCTCAATCCTCATTACTCTGTAAGCAGCACGTCCTTTGAGCATTTTATAAAAATTGTTGTAGGATGCATTTATCAATACATTTAGGGTATTTTTATTCCAATAGTGTCCATACTTGTTAATTGTATGCACAGACTTTCAATTCGTATCCTTATTGTAGGAGGAAGTGGGTACAGTTCCCTTCATATGGCTGTAATGTGCATTAGTCAAGGGGGAACACTGTAGGACTCTTGGATACTATATTCATCAACAATTTATATCACCAGGGAGTTACTAGAAAAACTGTACAAACTCCTGTCAGATGGTGTCACTCTTGGGGACCTAGAAACCTTTGGAGACGATCTAATCCACTCCTACTGGAAGCTTTTTACTCGAAATCCAGATGATGAGAATGCACATCCCTCTTGACCCAAGAAGAAATTTGCTTTTCTTTACTTTTATCTTCATAAGTTTTGTTGCAGGGTCGTTGAAAACCACACATGAGCTTTTGAAATGTGCACAAATTTACGTTTCACGGTGATGATGGCAATTATGAGTTGCCAAAAAGTGCATTGGTAGCAAATTATGCTCAAATATCTGCAAGAAGAGGCTCCAAAACTTGAGACCATCAGAAATTCCTTCAGTCTGATGTTGAACTACATCTTCACTAACTACGGAATCAATAAATCGCCTTATACTAATAAGATTCTTGCGGGAAAGGTTTTGGGAGGATCTAAGCCCATTCTACACAATGAAGACATTCCAATCGAGCACAGGCCAGACCCCAACTGCATGCCAATGTCGAGTGACCTACGTGATATGAGTGGACATGCCACTAAGGTCAAGGCTGGAGAAGTTGAAAAGAGAAAGAAACAGTAAGCAAGAAAAAAGTGTTCGCGACAGCAGCTCTCTTACAACTGTCGAGAAAAAGAAAAGAAAAGCACAAGTCTCATAGGGAGACTAGAAAAATGAAAGTTGTTCCTACGGCTCCTCAGCAGGATATAGTGGCCCCTGAGGTTCCACCTAGAGAGCCTATACCAATAGCTACCTTGGCGACTGCAAAAGCACTGAAGGATGTTCCAACAGTGGTCGTCCATATAGAGGCCAACTCTTCAGAAGTTGTTCCTATAGAGGAAACACCTGTTGTTCCTATAGCAGTTCCTTATCCATCCACGGCTATAACGGATGAACAAGTTTTTCTTAAACTTGAAGAAATTAGTAAATCGACTGCCCCGTTAGATCCGGCAGCTGTTTCTCCCCACAGAGCACCCACCCCTACTAGGGGTCTCTCTCCCAACAGGGAATCCTACCCTATTAGGAATCTATCTCCTCAATAGGCTCTCGCGCCTACTGAGGATCCAAACCAAACATTAGTCCCATCTAATGTTAGGAGTCCCTCCCTCATGGATATTATTGATCAAACACTCTGTGTAGTACAGATTGATTCCATAGTTGAGCGCTTCACTATATGGAAAAGCTACAGGGTAGCCAACTATGACACTTTATACTACTGGGCGGACTGGAAGGACTAAAACATATTTGTGTTGGAGGTGACAAACAAGGACAATATTGAAGCTTTGATTAGGTGGGATGATCCTTCCTACCACAAGCTGATTTTCAAAATATTACGTAGAGAAGGATAAGGCTAGACTCAATGGGAAGCATCCCTCTCACGAGAGCACTCGGATCCCGAGCACCACTCCGACCCCTACTACGATGGCTATGCAGGCAGGACTTAGAATGGGCGGGGAATAGGATTGTGAGAAGAAATTTGCAACAATACAGGTTGATCAAGGCCAAGGGACATCTAGGAAATCTTTTGAAAAGCCTAAATCCCCCGCACAAGAACAAGTAGAAACCATACAAGAGGAATCAGTACCTCTTATACATGAAATTGATATTGTGTCAGAAGCGTATTAGAAGGAATCAGTCCTTCCACAAGCAGAAGAGGCTCACACCATCGAATAGAAGGAATCAGTCCCTCCTTAGGAGCCAAAACCAACTTAGAGCCAACAGGAGTAATCAGTCCCTCCTATCCAATAGGCTGCAGAATCCGAACTTAGACGGAAGGAATCAGTCCTCTCTGTCTCCCGGAAAGATGATCCAGCTAAACTGATAGAGGATCCAGCCCAGGAATAGGTGCAAAATCTTATCCGTGTTGGTTCATCTGAATCCTCCCCAAATGATGATTTCCTCCTGAAGGTTACTCCACCCAAACCTTGGAGTACTGTCGACATTTTCTAGGAAAAGGAACCCTCCTGCTCTTCTTGCCTATCTAGACTCCTCACGCACTAAGGATTGCAAACCTCAAATGATAGCCCTTAGCACACAGATAGTCTGTCTAGAGGATGTTGTCAAAGCCCTCTATAAAGTTGGCAAAGAACTTGACTGGATGTGATCCACAGCTATTGATGAATTCATAAACATGCCATGGGCAACACAGGATGTAACAAAAGCTTTCATGCTACTCCCAAATGATATTTGCAGTGCCCTCCGCCAATTTCAAGAACCTCAGGCTTCGGTCATTAAAAGGGAACAAGATAAGATTGGTGTCATAGAGCCACGATCGTTGCCACCCTCTAGCACACAAGGGATAAGATAAGCGGTCATGATAAAAAATTGATGATTTAAGTGCAGTGGTCGCCAATCTTGTGAGTCAGGTGAAGGACATCCAAGATAGGCAAACTGAGTCAATGGATATCATCCGATATATCCATGGCAAAGTCATGGAGCTTGACAATGCTAAAAAGGGGAAGAGTCCCGGGAGACTGTTAGATAATGGAGGTTGGAGAAGGAACATGAAATGGAAGCTGTGCTCGAAGATACAGTCGCTCAGTCAATCAGACGACTGGCAGGACTAGGTCTAGGACAAGGAGCAAGAGGTTACCAGGTAACTGGATCTAGATCAAAGTTCCAAGACCCTTAACTTTCCTTGGAAGAATTCAATTCAAAAACCCGCTGAGATTCCTTTGCCTAAAAACAGGCAGCCAACAGTGGATGAACTTAAAGCCTGGATGAGGAATGAACTCACAAGGTACTTCTGTGTACTTATCAGAGAATCGCCCATCCTCAATCACTGCAAGATGCTGGAGGCCACATCGAAAGAATTCTCATCACCCATCGTCAAACTTTTTGTGGAAGGTCTTGAGCTGATCCTTCCCATTATTGAGAACATAACACCTGCAACTAAAAATGTGAAACATATGCAACCATAGGAGTTTTACTATTCCATACCTTGTATGCAGTTTTTTTGTGGTGCTTGTTGATGATATATCGGTTTTGTGTATAACATGTTGTATTTGTTGCTTCACCCAGAATCGTTATGGCAACTTTCTTGCAGCAATAATCATTCTCGTGGCCGCCTTCAGGCATTCTGTTCTTTTGCTTGGTAACACTATTTTGATGTGGAGTTCAGGCTGCTGAATATTCTTATTCTATGATATTGTCTGCACAGTATTGCTCTATGAAGAAATTTGTGAATTTTGTGCCTCTGGCGGACCGAGTGGATACAATGCTCAGACCTTTCTCATTTTGTAGCTTCTTTAGGTGTTCTGGTAGCTTTGTGGTTGTCTCTTTTTTTTTCAAGAATATTATCCAGTTGTACCTGGAGAACTCATCAACAATAACAAGACAGTACTTCTTACCTCCCAGGCTAACAGGGTCCTATAGGGCCATATAAGTCCATATGCAGTAAAACCAGGACCGTGTTGGTTGAGAGATACGATTTTCTCTTTAGGGACGTCTTGATTTGCTTGCCTTTCTGACAGGGTCCACATACACTGTAATATCCTAGAATTTCGCTATGAATTTTTCACATTGTTTTATCAGAGTTGTACTGTACAGAGTGGGACCGATGCAGTATGGATGAATAATTTTGGGAACCGTGACAGTTGTACCAGTATGTCTATCGAGGTTATTTTTAATTCTAGGACATTACATGCTTGATATGTATTTCGATGCCGGATATACTGTATGGGTATTTGTATAAATATCGTACTTGGTCGACAATTTCAATTGAGGATATCGTGCATTAGGTGAATCATATGAGAATGTTATCGGAATGAGTATATGTATTCAGTATGTCGCGTGTACGTGTTTGGTATATTGATATGACAGACAGGAGCAAAAATGGCTAAGTATAAAAGCCATTACATATGTTAAGCATAGGAGCTTACGTAGCTAAAGGTGCAAATGCAGCGTACGCTAAGCAAGGGAGCTTACGTACGTAACGAAGCGAGCTTAACGTACGTTAGGCTGAGTACATAATGTATGTTATGAAGAGAATCGAACAGGTTCGAGCTGTGGTCGGCAGGTGGGCCCGGTGTCGGTAGCTTTCGGCGCGGGTGTAGATAGGCGAGTCAACATCGAGCTTTACGTACGTTAATGACAGCCTAGTACGTATGTAAACAAGTATAGCACTGTAGCAAGTAAAGGAAATTACGTACGTTAGGTTGATTACTTAGCGTACGTAATGGTTGAAGTTATATATATATGTGTAAGACCCATGCCTTTAGCATTTATGGAGATGTTCATATCATTTCTTCACCCTTCAACACTCCGAGACCGATTTTGGCTCTTCCAAACAGATTGGGGACTTGAGGGCATGGATTTGGAGTTAGAGATATGAAGATATTTTGGATTCTTCAGGTGTTTGATTATGTTCTTGAGGTATGTTGATCAACTCTACACCTTATTTCGGATTATTGATGTTGTTACCATTGTTTGCTTCATATGACGATGAATATGGTAGTATTGTTGTGATTCTTGATGGTATCTGAAGAGTATGTTGAAGAAGATGATGATATGTATGCATTGATCGGATTATGAGGGGAATTTGATAGATTAGAGATTAGATAACACATTGGGCTATGATATCTTGATGATTATGAACAAGTAATGTTAATTGGATATGATTAATTCATGATCTTGAGGAATTCTTGAATTATATGGTGAACATATGTAAGGTGTTGGTATTTTGGATATGAATATGGAATATTCATATCTAGAAAAAAGTTATGTGATTGTTAGTGTAATATCCATATAGGAGTTCGAATATGATTATGAGTGGATGAGATTAATATGATGATAACCGGTAATTGTATTTATATGAATTTACAAGAAGAAACATTGTTAATCTGTAATTAAGATTGAAGTCGGAATCAAGAATGTTGAGACATTTGTTAGAATTGATTGATTATCGAATTTCGGCTTGTATTGATATAGTTTGAGTTGAAAAGGTTTGGGTTCGTATATGATCGCGATCTCATTTGGGTTTCATAAAACCCGTGCATGTGTGTTATGTGGCTCTACTAGTACGGTAGTAGCGCGGCTTTTGCAAATGATTTTCTGACTTTTGAGTCAAACCGATTTTTGGAGGTTCCAAAATTTTTGAGATATTTTCAATTTTCTATAATTACGATATTCGTGTATGTTGTTATTGTGTTGAGGCCTTGTATGGGAGTCGTATGCTAGTATCACGGGAGATCATCGACTTCACATACCTGTAAGCATGTTCTTTCAGTTATTAGATTTTGATGATTATTATTTGAGCATGGTGGCATGATTTGGAGATATTTTGGGATTGAGATATTGATTATGACACGATGTTAAGTTTCGGGGACGAAACTTATTTAAGTGGGAAGATATGTAATATCCTAGAATTTCGCTATGTATTTTTCGCATTGTTTTATCTAAGTTATACTGTACAGAATGGGATCGATGCAGTATGGATGAATAATTTTGGGAACCGTGACAGTTGTACCAGTATGTCTATCGAGGTTATTTTTAATTCTAGGATATCATGTGCTTGATATGTATTTCGATGCCAGATATACTGTATGGGTAATTGTATAATTGTCGTACTTGGTCGACAATTTCAGTTGACGATATCGTGCATCAGGTGTATCGTATGAGAATGTTATCGGAACGCGTATATGTATTCAGTATATCGTGTGTACATGTTCGGTATATTGAGATGACAGACAGGAGCAAAAATGGCCAAGTATTAAAGCCATTACGTACGTTAAGCAAATGAGCTTATGTAGGTAAAGGTGCAAACGTAGCATACGCTAAGCAGAGGAGCTTATGTACGTAACGAAGCGAGCTTAATGTACGTTAGGTTGAGTACATAAGATACGTTATGAGGAGAATCGAATAGGTCCGAGATGTGGTCGGCAGGTGGGCTTGGTGTCGGCAGCTTTCAACGCGGATGTGGACAGGCGAGTCAACATCGAGCTTTACATACGTTAAGGACAGCCCAGTACGTACGTAAAAAAGCATAGCACTATAGCAAGTCAACAGCTACATTACGTATGCTATGGCAAGGAAATTACGTACGTAATACATGCCACGAATTGAGGCAGTAGCCCCTGGAATAGTGCTACGTGCGTTAACAAGGTCAGTTTACATACGTAAAGGAGATTACGTACGTTAGGTTGATTACTTAGCGTACGTAATGGTTAAAGTTATAATATATATATATATATGTGTGTGTGTGTGTGTTTGACCCGTCCCTTTAGCATTTTTGGAGATGTTCATATCATTTCTTCACCCTTCAAGCCTCCGAGACCGATTTTGGATCTTCCAAACAGATTGGGGACTTGAGGGCATGGATTTGGAGCTAGAGATATGAAGCTATTATGGATTCTTGAGGTGTTTGATTGTGTTCTTGAGGTATGTTGATCAACTCTACACCTTATTTCGGATTCTTGATGTTGTTACCATTGTTTGCTTCGTATGACGATGAATAGGGTAGTATTGTTGTGATTCTTGATGGTATATGAAGAGTATGTTGAAGAAGATGATGATATGTATGCATTGATCGGATTATGAGGGGAATTTGAGAGATTAGAGGTTAGATAACACATTGGGCTATGATATCTTGATGATTATGAACAAGTAATGTTAATTGTATATGATTAATTCATGATCTTGAGATATGAATATGGAATATTCATATCTAGAAACAAGTTATGTGATTGTTAATGTAATATCTGTATAGGAGTTCGAATATGATTATGAGTTGATGAGATTAATATGATGATAACCGGTAATTGTATTTCTATGAATTTACAAGAAGGAACCTTGTTAATCCGTAATTAAGATTGAAGTCGGAATCAAGAATGTTGAGACATTTGTTAGAATTGATTGATTATCGAATTTCGGCTTGCATTCATATAATTTGAGTTGAAAAGGTTTGGGTTCGTATATGATCGCGATCTCGTTGAACCGTTGAGTTTGATTGGTTAGTCATATCGGTTGTTGATTGCTATCGAACGTATTGTTAATTGATTATTGCATTAGGTTGTGAGAAGTGATCGTTGATATTAACCATTGTGCTGCGATTGAGATTGGAAGATGCATGGATCACCTTGGTCGGGGCTGAGGAGCTTGTAGATGAAGATGATGGGATTGGCAACAGCTTCGTCGTATCGGTATCAAGGCAAGTTATGCTTGCTCAGTTCATAATGTTTAATAAATTATTTTGATTTCACTTCATTTATGATTCATATAGCAATGATGTTATGAATAAGAATTGTCGGGATGATGGTATGCATAGTATGCTTGAACTGGGATAAATCGTAATATATATGATTTAAAGATGCCAAGTGGAAATAGAGATGTGAATTATCGTTGGTCTATTCTATGAAATGATTGGATATCGAGGACAGTTTACCGTGCCGTCATCGATCTCGAGGTGGTGGATTATTGATAGTGATGAACTGTACTTCATTCCGGACTATCATATAACTGTGTATTCGCTCAGGGATGTTGGCCATGGAAGGATTAGTGTCCCCGGCTTCAAGGTAATTTAGTATTGCCGAATCATGATAATTATCATGTTGCATTGTTGTACATGTGTGTGTTGATGCTTCATGTGATGAGTGTGCACCATCGTTTGGTATATTTTGTGATGTGCTCTTTCTTTGAACTGTAATTTGTTGGGCCGATGTGTTGAGGGATAAGACCTAAATGGCACCCACGTTCCGGAGTATTCCTGTGTAGATGCTTCCGTGACCCTTGGTTGCGACCTTGGGGTATTTTGTGATTGCATGTAATGTGTTGAGGGATAAGACCAGAATATGGCACCCACGGTCCGGAGTATTCCTGTGTAGATGCTTCTGTGACCCTTGGCCGCGGCCTTGGGAGTTTATGTGCTAATATTATATGCATTGTTGAGCATTCTGTGAACCGTTGTGTGACGGGGATATGACATTGTGGTCGAGTTGGTGCTTCGTGATCAAGCTATCATTGCTCATTTGGGAAGTCTTCTGATCCTTGTTGGTTATGCGTTTCTTCAAGTTTCGTTGTCATGTTGCATCGTGACATATCTGGAGTCAGATACGTACTGGTCGGTCATGTGTTGGATTTTCAGGGCGGGCACGTGTTGTCATGTGTTAGTTTCAACCTCACATTGAGCTGTGCACATGAGATATACTTCGTGAGGTTGATTAGGCATGAGACCATATGTGTATTCGATCGATACCCTTGGGTGGCTTGTGCACGGACACATTTCCGGATAGGGCGTATCATGACGTCCATCTTGAGTCATGTTGATTGGTCATTCATAGTCCATGTATGGTCGGATGTGTTCGACAGTCGGGTTTGTCTTCGAGATCCCATATATGTGATTCGTATATGTTTGTCGATTTTATCTCTCGTGTATCTGTCCCTGTGGTCCTTTATGGATCTTGTTTGGAGTTTACCATATCGTTGGTATTCTTGTTCGCGGTTGATCCTTTATTGATCTCGTTGGAGTTCACCATATCATTTGTGATCTCGTTCGTTATTTATCCTTATTGATCTTGCTGGAGTTTACCATATCGTTGGTATTCTCGTCGTTATCGAACTTTATTGATCTTGTTTGGTGTTTACCATATCGTTGCAATTCTTGGTCGTCGTTGATCCTTTATTGATCTTGTTTGGAGTTTACTTTATCATTGGAATTCTCGGTCGTATTTGATCCTTTATTGGTTTTGTGGGAGTTTACCATATAGTTGGTATTCTTGGTCGTGTTGATCCTTAATTTGACCTTGTTGGAGTCTATCACCTCGATGGTATTCTCGTTCGTGGTTGGTCCTTTGTTGATCTTGTGTGGAGTTATCATGTCAATGATATTATCGTTTGATGCATTGGTTGTTTATTATTATTGCTGTGTGAGCATTCATACTTTTATCGATATCCGGGACTTGTTATTGTTTCGGGACAGTTGGTCCACAGAGGTATCGTGTATTATCGATTTTATCAGAATCGGGATACAATTGTGCGACCCAGTGGACGGAATTGGACAGGACCTATTATTCCATATTGGAGATATAATTATGTTTTGAGAATCTTGGCATTAATTGAATACAGTACATATGGTTATTTTAGAATTCATTGTCGCCTAAGGACGCGAAGTGTGAATTGAGGTAAGGGTTGATTTGATGTGAATTATCACCATTGGTAAGGTTACTACGGTAATATTACATTGGAATTATTCTTACTCTGGGTTTTAATTGATATGTAATTGTTTATGTTGATGTGATCATAATCATTTTTGAGTATTATGGCTGACCCCGTCGTGGGCTTTCTTTTAAGGTTCTTGGGATATCGAGCTTGTAGAGGTCGTGAAGGGGTGAGTTTCCCGGGTGATACTAGCTATGGCACGGTTATTGGGATTCGAGTATTCTTTTCTGATTGTTATGATTCTGCTGCAAATGTATTTCTTACTGTGTTTATATCCACTGTGTGTGTATCTTTAAACGGCCTTCGGTATTTTACTAGCTCGTGTGTACTTTCAAAATGACCCTTTTGGTTTCCTTGCCTTGTACTTTAAATGGTATTTTATGATGGTATCTGGAAACTATGTTTTGAAAAATATTTGAGTATTTAAAATATCACCGTCTTCGCCTCTTTGGCGTGTTTGAAACGTCTACAAAAATGATTTTTATTCTTGTGGGTTCCGGCGCGGGGCCCACGGTGCTGTAATATTCTCGGTTATTTTTTAGGGTGTTACAGAAGATGGTATCGGAGCTTGGGTTTCATAAAACCCGTGCATGTGTGTTATGTGGCTCTACTAGTATGGTACTAGCGCGGCTTTTGCAAATGATTTTCTGACTTTTGAGTCAAACCGATTTTTGGAGGTTCCAAAATTTTTGAGATATTTTCAATTTTCTATAATTACGATATTCATGTATGTTGTTATTATGTTGAGGCCTTGTATGGGAGTCGTATGCTAGTATCACGGGAGATCATCGACTTCACGGACCTGTAAGTATGTTCTTTCAGTTATTTGGTTTTGATGATGATTATTTGAGCATGGTGGCATGATTTGGAGATATTTTGGGATTGAGATATTGATTATGACAGGATGTTAAGTTTCGGGGACGAAACTTATTTAAGTGGGAAGATATGTAATATCCTAGAATTTCGCTGTGAATTTTTTGCATTGTTTTATCTGAGTTGTACTGTACAGAGTGGGACCGATGCAGTATGGATGAATAATTTTGGGAAACGTGACATTTGTACCAGTATGTCTATCGAGGTTATTTTTAATTCTAGGATATTACATGCTTGATATGTATTTCGATGCCAGATATACTGTATTGGTATTTGAATAATTGTCATACTTGGTCGACAATTTCAATTGACGATATCGTGCATCAGGTGTATCATGTGAGAATGTTATCGGAATGAGTATATGTATTCAGTATGTCGTGTGTACGTGTTCGGTATATTGAGATGACAGACAGGAGCAAAATGGCCAAGTATAAAAGCCATTACGTACGTTAAGCATAGGAGCTTACGTAGGTAAAGGTGCAAACGTAGCGTACGCTAAGCAGAGGAGTTTATATACATAACGAAGCAAGCTTAACGTACGTTAGGTTGAGTACATAACGTACTTTATGAAGAGAATCGAATAGGTCCGAGCTGTGGTCGACAGGTGGGCCCGGTGTCGGCAACTTTCAGCGCAGATGTGGACAGGTGAGTCAACATCGAGCTTTACGTATGTTAAGGACAGCCCAGTACGTTCGTAAAAAATTATAGCACTGTAGCAAGTCAACAGCTACATTACGTATGCTATGGCAAGGAAATTACGTACGTAATGCATGCCACGAATTGAGGCAGTAGCCCCTGGAATAGTGATACGTACGTTAACAAGGTCAGTTTACATACGTAAAGGAGATTACGTACGTTAGGTTGATTACTTAGCGTACGTAATGGTTAAAGTTATAAATATATATATATATATATATATGTGTGTGTGTGTGTGTGTGTGTGTGTGTGTGTGACCCGTCCTTTAGCATTTTTGGAGATATTCATATCATTTCTTCACCCTTCAAGCCTCTGAGACCGATTTTGGATCTTCCAAACAGATTGGGGACTTTAGGGCATGGATTTGGAGCTAGAGATCTGAAGATATTATGGATTCTTGAGGTGTTTGATTGTGTTCTTGAGGTATGTTGATCAACTCTACACCTTATTTCGGATTCTTGATGTTGTTACCATTGTTTGCTTCGTATGACGATGAATAGGGTAGTATTGTTGTGATTCTTGATGGTATATGAAGAGTATGTTGAAGAAGATGATGATATGTATGCATTTATCGGATTATGAGGGGAATTTGAGAGATTAGAGGTTAGATAACACATTGGGCTATGATATCTTGATGATTATGAACAAGTAATGTTAATTGGATATGATTAATTCATGATCTTGAGATATGAATATGGAATATTCATATCTAGAAACAAGTTATGTGATTGTTAATGTAATATCTGTATAGGAGTTCGAATATGATTATGAGTTGATGAGATTAATATGATGATAACCGGTAATTGTATTTCTATGAATTTACAAGAAGGAACCTTGTTAATCCGTAATTAAGATTGAAGTCGGAATCAAGAATGTTGAGACATTTGTTAGAATTGATTGATTATCGAATTTCGGCTTGCATTCATATAATTTGAGTTGAAAAGGTTTGGGTTCGTATATGATCGCGATCTCGTTGAACCGTTGAGTTTGATTGGTTAGTCATATCGGTTGTTGATTGCTATCGAACGTATTGTTAATTGATTATTGCATTAGGTTGTGAGAAGTGATCGTTGATATTAACCATTGTGCTGCGATTGAGATTGGAAGATGCATGGATCACCTTGGTCGGGGCTGAGGAGCTTGTAGATGAAGACGATGGGATTGGCAACAGCTTCGTCATATTGGTATCAACATAAGTTATGCTTTCTCAGTTCATAATGTTTAATAAATGATTTTGATTTCACTTCATTTATGATTCATATAGCAATGATGTTATGAATAAGAATTGTCGGGATGATGGTATGCATTGTATGCTTGAACTGGGATAAATCGTAATGTATATGAGTTAAAGATGCCTAGTGGAAATAGAGATGTGAATTATCGTTGGTCTATTATATGACATGATTGGATATCGAGGACAGTTTGTCATGCCGACATCGATCTCGAGGTGGTGGATTGTTGATAGTGATGAACTGTACTTCATTCCGGACTATTCATAGAACTGTGTATTCGCTCAGGGATGTTGGCCGTGGAAGGATTAGTGTCCCCGGCTTCAAGGTAATTTAGTATTGCTGAATCATGATAATTATCCTGATGCATTATTGTACATGTGTGTGTTGATGATTCATGTGATGAGTGTGCACCATCGTTTGGTATATTTTGTGATGTGCTCTTTCTTTGAACTGTAATTTGTTGGGCCGATGTGTCGAGGGATAAGACCTAAATGGCACCCACGTTCCGAAGTATTCCTGTGTAGATGCTTATGTGACCCTTGGTTGCGACCTTGGGGTATTTTGTGATTGCATGTAATGTGATGAGGGATAAGACCAGAAAATGGCACCCACGGTCCGGAGTATTCCTGTGTATATGCTTCCGTGACCCTTGGCTGCGGCCTTGGGAGTTTATGTGCTAATATTATATGCATTGTTGAGCATTCTTTGAACCGTTGTCTGGCGGGGATATGACATTATGGTCTAGTCGGTCCTTCGTGATCGAGCTATCATTGCTCATTTGGGAAGTCTTCTGATCCTTTTTGGTTATGAGTTTCTTCGAGTTTCGTTGTCATGTTGCATCGTGACATATCTGGAGTCAGATACGTACTGATCGGTCATGTGTAGGATTTTCAGGGCGGGCACATGTTGTCATATGTTAGTTTCAACCTCACATTGAGTTGTGCACACGAGACGTACTTCGTGAGACTGATTAGGCATAAGACCAGACGTGTATTTGATCGATACCCGTGGGTGGCTTGTGCACGGACACATTTCCGGATCGGGCGTATCATGACGTCCATCTTAAGTCATGTTGATTGGTCGTTCATAGTCCATGTATGGTCGGATGTGTTCGACAGTCGGGTTTGTCTTTGAGATCCCATATATGTGATTCGTATATGTTTGACGATTTTATTCTCTCGTGTATCTATCCCTGTGGTCCTTTCTGGATCTTGTTTGGAGTTTACCATATCGTTGGTATTCTTGTTCGCGGTTGATCCTTTATTGATCTCGTTGGAGTTCACCATATCATTGGTGGTCTCGTTCGTTATTTATCCTTATTGATCTTGCTGGAGTTTACCATATCGTTGGTATTCTCGTCGTTATCGAACTTTATTGATCTTGTTTAGTGTTTACCATATCGTTAGAATTCTTGGTCGTCGTTGATCCTTTATTGATCTTGTTTGGAGTTTACTTTATCGTTGGTATTCTCGGTCGTAGTTGATCCTTTATTGGTTTTGTGGGAGTTTACCATATCGTTGGTATTCTCGGTCGTGTTGATCCTTTATTTTACTTTGTTGGAATTTATCACCTCGATGGTATTCTCGTTCGTGGTTGGTCCTTTGTTGATCTTGTGTGGAGTTATCATGTCAATGATATTATCGTTTGATGCATTGGTTATTAATTATTATTGTTGTGTGAGCATTCATACTTTTATCGATATCCAGGACTTGTTATTATTTCGGGACAGTTGGTCCACAGAGGTATCGTGTATTATCGGTTTATTAGAATCGGGATACGATTGTGCGACCCAGTGGACGGAATTGGACATGGACCGATTATTCCATATTGGAGATATAATTATGTTTTGAGAATCTTGGCATTAATTGAATACAGTACAGATGGTTATTTTAGAATTCATTGTCGCCTAAGGACGCGAAGTGTGAATTGAGGTAAGGGTTGATCTGATGTGAATTATCACCATTGGTAAGGTTACTACGGTAAGATTACATTGGAGTTATTCTTACTCTGGGTTTTCATTGATATGTAATTGTTTATGTTGATGTGATCATTATCATTGTTGAGTATTATGGATGACCCCATCGTGGGCTTTCTTTTTAGGTTCTTGGGATATCGAGCTTGTAGCGGTCGTGAAGGGGTGAGTTTCCCGGGTGATACTGGCTATGGCACGGTTATTGGGATTCGAGTATTCTTTTCTGATTGTTATGATTCCGCTGCAAATGCATTTCTTACTGTGTTTATATCCGCTGCGTTGTATCTTTAAACGGCTTTCGATATTTTACTAGCTCCTGTGTACTTTCAAAATGAACCTTTTGGTATCCTTGCCTTGTACTTTAAATGGTATTTTATGACGGTATCTGGAAACTATGTTTTGAAAAATATTTGAGTATTTAAAATATCACCATCTTCGCCTCTTTGGCGTGTTTGAAACGTTTACGAAAATTATTTTTAGCCTTGTGGGTTCCGGCGCGGGGCCCATGGCGCTGTAATATTCCCGGTTGTTTTTTTGGGGTGTTACATACATTATTCTTTTGATATGATATATCTGGAAAGACTCTGACCATTTCCTGTCCGACCAGTATGTTGATGGTCTTGAAGTTGACGTGAGGCATTTTTTTGTGCCATAGCCAGGTCTGATCTGCAGTGTCTTCGGCAACAAACCAAAGAATTACAGGCGACATACATGTTACCTGACTGGATTCCTGTGAGGACTACTTGCTTGGCCTTTATGTCCTTCATACAATAGTTTCCTTCAAAGATTTTTACCGAGAATTGTTTGTCATATAACTATCTAACACTTAGAAGATTGTACCATAGTCCTTCAACAGGCTACAAGCAGGGTTCATATCCCTCTTGTTCTTCCTTTAGATTTATCACCGAATCAAACTTTTTGACCATAACCTTCTATGTAATCTGTCAGTTTATTGACATCTCCTGTCATGTGTCGAGAACATCCACTATCGAGATACCAGATGTCCTCCTCCCTGATATCTTGTAAGTAAATTTAAGTAGATTTAGGTCCCCGTTATTTTTTGGGTCCTTGGTTAGTGGTGCTTTTTGGTACCCATACTTGCCTTACATAGGTTTGTTGTAGGTCTTCTTGGGTCCTTTCTTGCAAGGTCTATGTGGGGCAGACACGTACTCGCTATAAGCATTATTATTATGCATGTAAAATTGAGAGTTGTGGTTCCCCTAAAGTGGTTGTTTGAGAGGCCAACCATACTTCTCTGCTTTCTAGGTTGCCTCGTGGGTGTCCAGTTGGATTTCGAGAGCTGTTGTCGATATAATTGAGTGGCAGCTTGCTTGCAAGAGAGGCACTTGGGTTCTTGTTCCTAGTATTGAGGAGTTGTGTACTGTTGATGGTACTGAGGTACATATTTCCTTCATTGATGTTGGCGATGATGCCGGTGTGCTTGAGGAGCATACTGTTGGTGTTAGGCATTGCGTTTATCAGGTTTGTGTGGATGTGATGTCCACTGTTTGTGATATGAGTTAGGGGGCAGAATAACAGCCTTGGTTCTCTGAGAAGGTATAGTTGTATCCTTACCTTTATCTACAGGAATAGTCTTATAATCTCCTCTGTGTTGGGGCTTGGAACAGGTTCAACCCCTTCGACAAATACCGTATTGGTTTACCATTATTGGAGAATGAGTTGTATCCTAGACCTTATTTCATGATTAACATGTTGGCCAGAACCAAGGATATCTTCCATCTTCCTAGATTATTTCTCAAATGATTTGAGGATGGTCTCGAGTTCCCCTTCTCTCTTTTCAAGAAGTTGTATCTTGGCTTCCAGGATTTTGAGATTTTACATCATTCATTTCATTTGTAAATTGACGATTATTCCATGAGTTTTTCATGGTCAACCTTGCTATTTTCGCAATCTAAAGATATATTTTTTAAATTTATTTTTAGCAATCTTTTTCATCTTTCAGCTCCATGTTGGAAATTGAGAGTTGTAGGTTTTCTTGTTTCAAAGTCTCATGGGCTAGTTAGATGGTTCTAAACTTATTCATCATGTTTTGGAAAGTATGAGATCTGCTAACCGGATTATTGGAAGTAGATCTCAACTCATCATCACTTTCACCATCCTCTTCTTCATTTACCATAAAGCATATGTATGCTTTATCATATATACATCATTAGAGGAGTCAGTGTCGGTAATAGCCCATAGACACTCCTCTATCTTGCTTGCGGTAGGCGGTGCATATGATTCCCCAATCAGTTCCTTTCGCTTACTTTTCCATACTCTTCTCTTTTCATACTTTTCTTATTGCTCAATATTCGGTAGCCTTTGTACCTTTGGATAAGGGCATCTATTTGCATAGTGTCCTAGCTTCCTGCAGTTATAACATAAATTAGAGTCTCCTGTGGAAGGTAACTCAGATGTTACCTTGTTTGAACTTTTCATTTTGTTAGGAGCCTTTTCGAACTTTTTGATGAGCTTTTGGAATTTGTGCATGAGAAGTGCCATCTCCTCTTACAATAGCACATCATCGTCATCATCTCCAACAGCTTTGGAGGCACTGGGGGCAAAGCTTTGTCTTCTGTCAATTACAGCAGCGAGTGTTGTAGTCTTGGCTGAGTACTCTTTGATGTTCTCTCTCATGTCTATATCGTACTCAAAAGCCTTGAGGTCATAGAATAGGTTGAAAGTGGATATATCGAATAAGATTACAAGACACATGCATAGTTGTTGTCTTAATGTCCTATTGAGCAGGGAGTGATATAAAGATTTTAAGGCTTTTCTCTTTTCAGGAGTACACTTTGCCCAGTGCTTCAAGTGCACTGATAATGCCAGTGAATCTTAGGTCAAGATCCTCAAGAGTTTCTGAAGATTTTATTTTAAAAGATTCGAATTGCTGAGTAAGTTTTGAAAGTTTGTATTCCTTTGAGAGTTCAGTACCCTCGCAAATCATCTTCAGTTTATCCCAGGCTTACTTGGCTGTCTTACAACTCTTTACCTTTGAGAATGTTCCTCTGTCGAGGGTGATGAACAGTGCATTCTTAGAAATATTGTCCATGTTTGCTTGCTTACGCTCGTCAGTGGTCCACTGGTCCGAGACTTTTTGAGCATCTCCTCATGGGGTTGGCCTCCCACTTTGGCAGTTGTATTTACCTTCATGATAGTAATAGGTCCTTCATGTATTACGAAGATCATCTCTCCATGCATGGCAGCCAGGTGTGCCTCCATTTTAATTCTCCAATCATCAAATTCGTTATTCGAGAATATAGGAACTTTATTAATCATAGGTGAATCCATGAAGAGAATATGGGATGAATATGAGAGATAAAAGTATACAGTTCTGAAAGCTTGTGACTATGAATCTAGTTCAGGTTAAAATTGACTCATTCTTTATAGAACCAACTGCTACTATACCACTTCCAGATCACGGTATACTTAAATGACAGCTTAGAAGGGGGGTTGAATAAGTTGTACTCTTTTTCGAAGTTCAAATGCATAGTGGAAGACTAATGAAAGTTGTGACTACTGCAACTAAGTGTTCTCCTATTAGCTTGATGCTTACAGTGTTTTTAAGAGTAAGTATAATATAATCATAGGCAGTAGGTAAGCAATAATTACAGCAAGTAAGAATATAGGGTTTAATGTGGTTCTAGGCAACATCCTCTATGTCTATAGATTCTCCATATATGAGTAAATATTTATTAAAATCAAGGCGTACACAACTATATGATTTTAACTAAACCCATCATTGTATCTTTCACACAGATTGGTACGCATGACTGTAGCTTTAAGCCGTTCACACAGACTGGGTGTAGGTTGTATTGAACTAAATTCTTCTCACATAGATTGAAGCTTCATTCTGAACTCTTTTCGTCTCACACAGGTCATAAAGGTTCCTTCTTAGTCCAAACAGGGATAATGTACTCAACATTAAAGTTTGGTATTGCAAGTATACCAAACAACAGCTGTAGACTCTTTAGTTCCTTGCTGTAGTGTGTTGTTCACAGTTGAGGACTAATATATCTTCAATAAGGATATGCACCATAGGCTTCAAAAAATTGATTACTTTTGTGTGCAAACTGATCAGTTGTTCTTTTAATATATCAGTTAATCAGTTGAGAAAGTTCTCTGGATTGGGCTATTTATAACCTTAGAAATACATCTGTCATAAATATAATCGTTGGTTGGTTG
Organism: Orobanche coerulescens; assembly: GCA_033398695.1. NCBI lineage: Eukaryota > Viridiplantae > Streptophyta > Magnoliopsida > Lamiales > Orobanchaceae > Orobanche > Orobanche coerulescens. Next base: position 126,836,177 of record CM065802.1, on the reverse strand, counting down.
ATGAGATGTGGACACTTCATATTGGAGGTTGATGAATGTTTGGATTAAAGTGTATAGCATTAAGTGCTTCACACATTCTTTTTGCCTTCATTAAATGCTCTTTGCTCCATAGTCAATGGCTGCATTAAATGATGTCCTACTAGTATCAAATGTACTTTGGAAATTACTTTGAGAGGAAAGAACTTCTTATTTCATAATGGTTTAAAAGTTGAAGTATTATCCTGTTGGATTTGCACTTTATTTTTCCCAAGTAAAATGCATACAGTGATTTCGCAGTAGCCAAGAATCTCTTTTGCTATAAGCTGAACCTTTATTTCTCTGTAGGAAGAACGTCCTTTGACCGATATATGAAGATTGTTGTAGGATGATGACTGTAGGATGCATTTATCAAAATACTTAGGGTATTTTATCCCAACATAAACATTGTAACACGTTGAGCTCTTTCAATATTACCCTTGAACTACTTCAACTTTCCAATATCCTCTCACATAAGCTCTATGCATGTGAGGCAAGTACAATGATCGTATCATTTATATTCGTATATTATGAACGTGATATGATATGCTTAAGTATCCTCGGATCGTAAGGATCCTAAGATAATCCATGCCGATGGCGCTGGATTATCATTATGTGTCCCGGGATTGGAAGAATACTCGGGGTATCCATGCCAAATGATGGATTAACTCTATCACAATCTTCAAACCCATGATTAAAGAGGATCTTATGAGGGTGATCAGGGATCATGACACCAGATCGAGGACCGCCATTGGATTAAGTGGGTTTTTAACGTTAAATATATATTACTAATCACGTGACATTATAGATCAATATTGTTGCTCAAGAAACTATACGTATTTATAATAACATCCATATGATATTGTTTTTATACTAGCTGTTTCGAGTAAACCCCCTCGGGGTTGCACATATTGACATGTTAAAGTGCATATGCTTTGGGGAAGTGACTGTAGGGGCAGTATGATGACGATGGACATCAGTGATACTATGTGTCCCTGATATTTCTATTGTCGATTATCTTTGTTTGTGGTTTTGTACTCGAGTACATGTATTTTTCTTTCATAGGTTTTTATTCCTAATTGTTGTATTGGATATTGTTTTGCATTCCAGTTGAAGTCGATGTTGCATTTGATGATGTAATTTGGTATTATATCTAGTGGTAATTATTTTTAGCCTGGTAAATCCTCGTCGAAGGGTTTACATCGTTGTAATATGCCCTGAGTGAAATGTGGGTGTTACTGTTAAGAATATGCCCTCGAAATGCCACTCAGAGGATGAGAGAATGAGAGCATTGTATTATAATTATGAGCATTAATTAAATAAGGCGTTTATTATTGCTATATTATTGTATATCACTGGCATCCTGATTTGGTATATAGAATAATAGTCTTTGCATTCGAGAGCAAACATTATACTCCTTATAGAGATAAGGTGATAGGCACTGGAAGTGTTTAGGGATCGAATGCTTAACTGGTTCGCAAGTCGATAAAGCTTAACTGGGCAGTAAGTTTAGACAAGACTTGTATAACGTGTACATTGACATGTAGTGTCTGCCTTCACTAAGGGTTAGTGGGACTATACGTTATAGGTATGCTAATGGGATTAGTATACACGAACACGACTCACCTCGAATAGGTCACATGGACTTCACTCTATGATGATCAATGGCTAAATCGAAAGGTTGTGATAGGTACACATGGACCTTTGACTTAAGGTTTCAGTAGTAGATGTGCTTGTAACATTAAGTTAGTCATTAGAGTAGTTCCATCCAATCACCGGTTGGTGGGGTCAACCTCGAAATCCAACTTAGTGGGCAAGTAGTAGTCTCTATTGAATACCAAGATACGATTCTTTCTCTTGTAAGTGAGCAAGTAAATGTCCTATGCGGTTAATGGCAAATAAGAACATAAGTCTTTGGCCAAAGCATTTAGAGCTAGTTGTATTTGATACACGAGAGCTCGATGATCTTGGTTTGCATTAACAAGTGTATAGGGTCAGGCTACCATAGGGTTTGATATTACTGTGACCCTAATACTTGATCGGGACATATGATTGAAGGGTTTATACGTATACGGCACTCACGACTTGGTTTTGGAATGATCCAACCATTCGTCCTTAGTTCGGTTACGGTGCAAGGTACTAGACTAGCTAAGTATTACCCGTACTCCTTGGTTCCTCCCATTGCCGAGTAAAACGGACCTATGGAGTTGTACACAAGGATATTTGATAGATAAAATATGTATTTATTATCTCTTCATTAATATTGGAGATTGGATATCTAATTTGATTTATTTGATAAATCATAGCGGTCTTGTGAATTGAAATTAATTACTGGATGATAAATTTAATTCAGAAATAATTATATCTTGAAAATATATTATTATAATTTTTTATTTGATAAAATTAATTAATTGGATTAAGTAATTTAGTATAAATATATTTGAGATAAAATGAAGTGTACTTAATGGACAAGACACGCGAACGTCCAGTGCACGAACTGAGTTGCTCGGCTCGTTCTCTCACCATCCTACTAATGGGCTGCCCCCTCATCTCTCCCCACCTTTCACGTAAACCAAACCAAACCAAACATACCCAGTATATCCCGCTCAGAGCAGGGTCTGGGGAGGGTAAGATGTACGCAGACCATGCCCCTACTTTTTACGGTAGGGAGGCTGTTTCCGTGAAGACCCCCAGCTTAGTGCACAGCAAAGTATAGAGTGGTATATATATAAAAAAGCATATGATACGAAAAATCTCACGACATGGTGTGGGGTGTGATTTGATTTATTTTTTTCACATGGTGACAAAAGAGATCAAGATTGTTGTTATCTTAAAATCTTATCATATCATGATATAAAATAACATCAAACACACGCCATTCTAGAGGAGTTCGGCCGTGAGATATTAAGGGAGAGAAAGAGACTTTTTTTTAAGATTGTTCATCTTAGAGAGAAAGAAAAGGAAGAAGAGAAGAGAAGAAAAATATTATATCAATTCCTAGCAGTGTTCTTAGAGAACGAATTGATATATAATTTTTCCAATCAATATCCGACGCATGATAACATAGAGACACTTGACATATTCGGTGTTTGATCATTCATCAAGTTTGAACGAATTGGATTCGTGTTCGTGTTGGTGATCGAAAACGATCAAAGCTTGGCTCGGGAATATTTCCATGGAGACAAAATTATCAAAGGTCTACGAGGGTATGACTTCCATAATTTTATCTTCGTCAATTTATATTCGATATACGATGCTTCATCGATCCTCTTAGGGGATCGGTTTTTATCCGGTTAGACGGATTAATTTTTCCACTGTGTAATTTGTTTTTAATCATCGATTCCCAATAGTGGTATCGAAGCAAGGTCTATGCGATCGTATATTCAATATTTTCATTTGTGCTTGGTTGTACGTTTTTATGATTTAGAATCATAATTATTCTAATTGTTGATGTTTAATTGTTCATCTAATAATTAATTTTTTATGATTTTATGTTATAATATAAACATATTTTTCTTTTGAAAAAACTGATTTATATGTGTAATATAAAAATTAGAAAAATATTATTTTTGAATTCGGGATGAAATGACGAGCCAGAAAAGTGGCCGAACTCGGTAGCTCGGGGCTGCCAGGAGGCTGCCGGGACTACCGGCAGCAAGCAGTGGCCGAGCAGCTTGCTGGGCTACTCGGTCAGGGCTGGGCAGTTAATGCCGGGTCGCGGGCTTGGCCCGAGCCTTGTATTTTCCTACTCTAATTTTATATTTCGTTCGGTAAATTAATTTCCCGCAAATTAAATTTGATTTAATTTGACTAAAATATAATTATGGTAATTTTATTTTCACGGGAATGAATTTAATGAAATATTTATTTTCATCCAGGACAAATTAGTATTAACGGTTGTGTGAATTAATTGGATTAATTCTAATAGATGAATTAGTTTTATATTTATTGGATCAATATTTAGATTAATTTTTTTTTGCCATTAATTTTAATATAATTGTTGCATTATTATTTGAATGGTGATGTAGTTCATGGACTTACTTTATTGAATCTTTATTCGGCGGAGTTGTAATGGCCGTTTTGAGCCAATTTTTTTTGTAAATTTGTATAGGATGCAAATTTTAATAAATATAATAAACTAGCTATGACGAGGAGCCGATGACGAAACGCCATGAAGATAAAGATTCAAGACTTGTAACTAGATTACTTGTATTTTTATCGAGTTGATGATGACTAGGTACTTAGAAATGGTCCATAAAATAGTGGGAGCCGAGTTATCAATAAAGAAAGTCCTTAAATTCTTTACTCGGATCATTATTAAAGAATCACTAACGAATCTTAATTATTCTCTGCAGTTAATAAAAATCTCTCAATATGACAATTAACCCCCTCGCATTTCTACTTGAAAAGAACACTCTAATGGGCCGTTTGACAGTTGATGAATGATTTAGTGCAGAATGGTTGAGAGGCTCTGTATGGTTTAGTGAAGAATGAAATTTGGTTGTTTGGTAACTGTTCTGAATGGTAAGTCTGAATGGTAACAAATTACCATTTTACCCTTCTATATAAAAGTAGCGATTAAAAATCCTATTTTTTTCCTCCCATTGCGTACCAAAACCTCTGCTTTTTATAAATAAAAATCCTAATTTTTATAAGTAACTGTGTATAAAATTTTTAAATTTAATTCATTTAAAATAATAATAATAATTATTATTATTATGTATAATATTTTTAAATTTAATTCATTTAAAATAATAATAATTATTATTATGTATAATATTTTTAAATTTAATTCATTTAAAATAATAATAATTATTATGTATAATATTTTTAATATAATTCATTTAAAATAATAATAATTATTATGTATAAAAATTTTTTAATTTAATTCATTTAGAAAATTATAATAATTATTATGTATAATATTTTTTTATTTAAATTCATTTAAAAAATAACAATAATAATTATGAATAATAATTCTTAATTAAGAGGAGGGGTAAATCTGAAAATTGTTTGCCTCTGAATGGTTGAGAGAGGGTATGGATGCTTAATGGTTTAGAACTCTTTGTAACCATTAAGAGGTAAAAAAAAATTTGCCAAACAGTCGTGGCCTCTGAGCGATTCAGAGGTAGGCTCTTAATGGTTACATTAAGAGCCAAACAAACGGCCCCTAACTGGACCCAACTTTATGGACTGCCTCCGGAATCTAAGGATAGTCCTCAGTATAGAGACGCTGGGATACGTCTTGGAGGTGGACATCCCACTGGCTCCTGTAAGGACCAGGGCAAACCAGGAAGAAGTTTATGCCCGTGAGAAATGTGTTAAAGATGATGTCAGGGTCCGTGGTTTCATGATGGCCTCTATGAACAATGAGCTTCAGAGGGGGCATGAGAAAATGCTCTCTTCAAGGGCGACTCTGGCACATTTAACTGAACTTTATGGGGAGCACAATCGAACTGCTCGGTATGAGATATCGAAACAGTTGGTTAATGCTCGAATGAATGAAGGAGAGAAAGTTGCGGACCACGTCCTCAAAATGATATGTATGATAGAGAGATTGGAGGCTCTTGATATTAGTATGCATGTTTCTCTCCAGACTGGCCTCATTCTTCAATCACTTCCTAGCTCCTTCTCTCATTTTGTAATGAAATTCAACTATAGTGAAATTACATGCAACTTAGCTGGACAAATGAACAAACTGAGTATGGCACAATTTCCGATGAAGACTAGGCCGAATGAGGCTGCTCTTGTAATTTCTCTAGGGCCTTAGAGGTCCAAGAACAATAAGAAGAAAGGCAAGAAGCAATTCAAGCCAAAAGGTGGGGTACAAAAAGACAAGGGCAAGGCCCCAATGTTTCATAGAGTAAGGTGGCCAAAAACTGATACGGGATTGACGAGTCTGAGGGAAGAAGATGAGGTGATGATCGACGTAAGCAGCCATACAGCCCGCAATGCACATGCAACTATGTATTTAGGTGAGAATACGAACACGAGGCTTGGAGTGACTTTGGTGGTCGGGCTCGGGATAACTTAGTTTATCGTTTTGTGTATTATTTATTTTCGTAAGTAGGACGTATTGAATAAAGGGTGCGACATGTGCAGCCCTATTTTGCTTTACTTTGTTAGTTTAGTATTTTCCTTAAACAGTAGTAGCCCCAAACTTGTTTAAGGGCGTTTAGGGAATAACCTCATTTATGTTGCTAGGGTTTGGCGGCTATACATATATCATATAGCTCGGCCGATTTATGCATTGAATACAGAAGTTGATTTTTGCTTTCTTTGAGTTTTAGTTGTTTGACGAGTTTCAAACACAAATTCTTGATTATTATTCGACGCGTTCTCGAATTTTAATCTGATCAATTCTCAATAGGTCTTTGGAAGAGATCACCTTTGGCGAGTTATAGGTCTAGCTCGTCAATTCTCATTGTTTTTCTGTTCGTCTGATCAAGAGTTATTCTTGTTCGGCCGGAATCTTCTTGATTCGTTCGTGGTGTTGTTCATTGGAATCTTTTTGATTCGGGGTGCTGTCCATTTGTCTTTTGATCGTAAAGTTTATTTCCACTTCGTAAAAATCGTGATTCATAACTGCTCGTGATTCGGATTATATCCGCTCTTATACGGTTGGATCGCCTCGTTTATAGTTGTTGTTCGTCGTCCGAGCATGGTTCCTGTTTCCATCTCGTTCGACCGCGATTCGCTTGTTGTGGCTATTGTTGCTGTTTGTTACTGCTGTTGGCGGGGAATGTCACTGTTTGCTCTCCTGCGACTGGTTACTGTTTGTGTGAGAGTTGTTGTTCGTTACTGATGTTGGCGGGTGCGTGTTGTTGTTTGTTCCCGTGCGGCCGGTCACTATTTGTGTGTGTGCTGATGTTCGTTACTACTGTTAGTAACGGATTGTTGCTGTTAGTTGTCGACTGTTGCTGTTCGATTCTATTCGGCTGTTTGCTATTAGCTTTCGCTCATGAAACTACCTTCCGTTCGTTCGACAGTGATTTGTATCATTAGTGGTATCGGAGACCCGGTTCTTGATCTTTGGCGTTATGGATTTCAACGATGCTGATTTCTTGGAGAAACTTCACGACGCGTCACGTGACATACCAGAACAACGCGACCAGCATTGGCAACCTAGGCGTGGTGATTACGAACGTCCCCCGTGCTATGTCGATCAATTCAAAGTTAACGAACTTCCGGAGTTCGTTGGCGGGACAGATCCTGAAGTTTCCTTGGAATGGGAACGTAAGATTGACCGCATATTCGAATTTAAAGATCTTGACGATGACAAACGCTGCAAGTATGCGATTCTGAAGTTGGGTAAGGGCGCTTCTCTTTGGTTCGAGGGAGTGAAAATGCAGAGGGCTCGTGCGGGGAAAGAAAAGATTACTTCTTGGGACTCATTGAAATGAAAACTCCACAAAAGGTATGTGCCTACATTGCATAAATTGACCTTATACCGTAAGATTGCCGATTTTGTGCAAGGAATATTGAGTATTAGTGAATATATTGATGAGTTTGAAAGTTTGGCTTTGATGGGAGAATTAGAGGAGAATGAGGAACAAAAGATGTCTCGTTTTTTGCATGGTTTGAATCGGAACATAGTAAATTCGGTGGAGTTGTACCCATACGCCAATTTTGATACCTTGTGTGGATTAGGTTTGAAAATTGAGGCTCAAAATTGGCCGAAGTTTGGAGGCTCGAATACAGAGTATAGCAAATCGAACGGGTGGTCTAAACCCGAGTTTTCATCAAAATTCATAACTACGAGTAGCGGATCTAACTTGGCTACCAAAACTATACCAACACCAGCCCCTAATACGGTTCCTAAGACTCCCACTGTGACTAAGGAGATGAGTTTGTCGAAGGTGCGCTGTTTTAAATGTCAAGGGTTTGGTCATTATCAAAACGCTTGTCCGAATAAAAGAGTTGTGACATTAAGGGAGGCGCTTGCTGCCCGTGATGAGTTGTTAGGCGAGGAAGAATGAGAAAGGCTAGGTGAGGTGTTTGATTTTAATGAGGGAGACGAACAGGAGGAAGAGTGTGAAGCTTACGACGCTCCGAATTATGACATGACCTTGGTCCTTCGTACTTTACAAACCAAATCAGTTTCGAGTGATACGGAGCAGCGGGAACAAACATTTCATACGAAGTGTCGAGTTGGAGACAAGTGGTGTAGTTTGATCATTGATGGAGGAAGTTGCACTAACGTGGATTCGAGTGAGATGGTGTCTAAACTTGGGCTGACCACTACGGCTCACCCAAGGACTTATGCTTTGTATTGGCTCGATGGCGGGAGTAAAGTAAAAGTTGCAAAACAGGTGCACGTCGGTTTGACTATGGGTTCGTATTGTGATGAAGTATTATGTGATGTCATTCCTATGGATGCTTGTCATGTACTTTGGGGACATCCATGGTTGTTTGATAGAGATGTTTTATACCGTGGGAGGAGTAACGAGTATGAGCTGCGAGATAAGGGCAAGAGGATCGTGTTGAAGCCAATGTCACCTCAATCTATTCGTTCAATGAGTTCTAAACGAGGTCAGAAACTGAATCTGACCATGTTTGCTAGTGAGCGGGAAATTGAGCACGCTATTGATGAGGGTGAACGTGTATACATGTTGGTGATTAAGGAGACTTAGGATGATGGCGTATTCGGGCAAAATGAAGGGGATATGGCGGATTTATTGCACGAATTTGCTGATGTGTTTCCCGAAGATTTATCGCTGGGTTTGCCGCCTATTCGTGGAATTGAGCATCAAATTGACCTTATACCGGGTACGTCTCTTCCTAATAAGGCTGACTATAGATGTAATCTAGAGGAAACTAAAGAACTACAGAAACAAATCGAAGAGCTAATGAACCGCGGGTATGTTCGAGAAAGTTTGAGTCCTTGTACGGTTCCGGTTTTGCTTGTTCCTAAGAAGGATGGATCGTGGCGGATGTGTATTGATAGTTGGGCCATCAATAATATAATGATCAAGTATCGATTCCCGATTCCTAGGCTTGATGTTATGTTGGATGAGCTACACGGCTCAGTGGTCTTTTCGAAAGTTGATTTGCGAAGTGGCTATCACCAGATTCGTATCCGAGAGGTGGTATGTTTGTATGGAGTTCCGAAGACGATTGTTTCGGATCGGGACTCAAAGTTTCATAGCTACTTTTGGAACACGTTTTGGAGAAACGTGGGAACCAATCTTTTGTTTAGTACTTCGTATCATCCTCAAACCGACGGCCAAATCGAACTTTGGGTACTTTATTGCGTGATCTTGTAAGCAAGACGCAGAAGGATTGGTATTTGAAGCTTGCACATGCTGAATTTGCGTACAATCACTCTCCTACTCATGCCATGGCTCACTCTCCTTTTGAAGTCATTTATGGGCTGAATCCGTACATGCCGTTGGATCTTATTCCCTTGCCGTGCGATGAGTTAGTACACAAGGATGCCGAGTCTAAGCTGAAGTCGATGATGAAGTTACATGAGCAAGTACGTGCTCGAATTAAAGAAGTAAATGAGGATTACAATCGAAAGTCTAACAAGCAAAGGAAGCTGAGATTATTTGAAGTTGGCGATTTGGTTTGGGTACATTTGAGGAAGGAACGATTTCCGAGTAAGCGTAAGAATAAGTTAATGCCGCGAGTCGAGGGTCCTTTCAAGATAGTTGCTAAAGTGAACGATAATGCATACAAGGTAGAGCTTCCGGGGGATTATGGAGTGCATGCTACCTTTAATGTAGGTGATCTCTCTCCTTATCTTGATGACGACGGGATTGCAGAATTGAGGACAATTCCTTTTAAAGAGGGAGGGAATGATACGGGATTGACGAGTCCGAGGGAAGAAGACGAGGTGATGATCGACGTAAGCAGCCATGCAGCCCACGATGCACATGTAACTATGTATTTGGGTGAGAAGATGGACACGAGGCTTGGAGTGACTTTGGTGGTCGGGCTCGGGATAATTTAGTTTATCGTTTTGTGTATTATTTATTTTCGTAAGTAGGATATATTTAATAAAGAGTGCGACATGTGCAGCCCTATTTTACTTTGCTTTGTTCGTTTAGTATTTCCCTTAAACGGTAGTAGCCCCAAACTTATTTAAGGGCATTTAGGGAATAACCTTATTTATGTTGCTAGGGTTTGGCGGCTATATATATATATATATATATATATCATATAGCTCGGTCGATTTATGCATTGAATACAGAAGTTGATTTTTGCTCACTTTGAGCTCTAGTTGTTTGACGAGTTTCAAACACAAATTCTTGATTATTATTCGACGCGTTCTCGGATTTTAATCTGATCAATTCTCAATAGGTCTTGGGAAGAGATCACCTTTGGCAAGTTATAGGTCTAGCTCGTCAATTCTCATTGTTTTTTGTTCATCCGATCAGGAGTTGTTCTTGTTCGGCCGGAATCTTCTTGATTCATTCGTGGTGTTGTTCATCGGAATCTTCTTGATTCGGGGTGCTGTCCGTTTATCTTTTGATCGTGAAATTTACTTCTGCTTTGTAAAAATCGTGATTCATAATTGCTCGTGTCATATCCGCTCTTACACGGTTGGATAGCCTTGTTTATAGTTGGTGTTCGTCGTCCGAGCGTGGTTCCTATTTTCGTCTCATTCGATCGCGATTCACTTGTTGTGGCTATTATTGCTGTTTGTTACTGCTGTTGTCGGGGCTTGTCACTGTTTGCTCCCGTCCGGTTACTGTTCGTGTGAGAGTTTCTATTCGTTACTGTTGTTGGTGGGTGCGTTTTGTTGTTTGTTCCCGTGTGGCCGGTTACTGTTTGTGTGCGTGCTGTTGTTCGTTACTGCTGTTAGTAACGGGTTGTTGCTGTTAGTTGCCGACTGTTGCTGTTCGATTCCATTTGGTCGTTTGCTGTTAGCTTCTGCTCGTGAAATTACCTTTTGTTCGTCCAACAGTGATTCGTATCAAAAACTTATATGCTTGCCTCAACTGCGGTGAGCTAGGCAACTGGAGGAGACACTATCCAAAACTTGACCGCAATGCGCCTTCAGGTACAGAACTGCTAGTTTTGGAAATGAATTGTTGTGTAACTGCTATTCTACTTCTGGATACTTGATTCAGGTGAGAGTTCTCATATATGTACGATGAATCAGGATCTGAGATGAAGTAAAAGGCTTGGAGCTGGAGAAGTGATGGTGACAGTCGGCAGCGGCCATAGTGTCGAGGCTACTGACATCGAATCACTTATGTTGGATTTAAAATCCGGTTTTAGAATTACTTTGGATGATGTACTTGTTTTGCCCAAGGGGCATAAAGATATTGTATCAATTTTCGATCATGTACCGAAAGGGATTTCATTTCTTTATTGGAGATGGGTCCTGTCGAATTTATTTTAAAAATAAATTAGTTGGCACTGCTACATTATTAAATGGTTTATACCATTTGAATCTAAAGAATAAAACAACTGTGAACACTATAACTAGGAAGCGTGGTAGGGATGAAACAAACCAAGTACTTAAGTGGCATCTTAGACTTGGTCATGTTGGTCAGACCAAGGTTCATAAAATGGAGAAAGATGGGCTTACGGGTCCATTGGGATCAGATCCCTATTCAACTTGTGAATCTTGCCTTCAAGGCAAAATGACTAAGTTACCCTTCACAGGGACTTTTTAAAGAGCTGCTGAAAAACTTGGGTCGATCCATACCAATGTATGTGGCCTTTTTGAAGTGGCACGAGATGATTTTCAGTATTTCATTACATTCATTGATTAATATACTAGGTATGGATTTGTGTACTTAATGAAACATAAATCCAAAGCCTTTGATAAATTCAAGGAATTCAAAGCCTTAGTTTAAAACCAAACAGGTAACCGTGTTAAGGCTCTTCGGTCGGACCGAGGTGGCGAGTATATGAATACCGAGTTTGACGAGTTTTTAAAAGAACTAGGAATAGTGTCACAATTTTCTACTCTAGCTACTCCATAATTAAATGGTGTATCATAAAAAAGGAATCGAACCTTGTTGGACATGGTTCACTCCATGCTTAACTATACTGATCGACCAATTTATCTATGGGGTCATGCGCTACTTACTGCTGTACATATCTTGAACAGATGTCCTTCCAAATCTATTCCTAAGCCTCCACATGAGATGTGTATAGTTAGGAAAACAAGTCTTAATCACATCAAGATTTGGAGGTGTCCTGCTTATGTCAAGAAGACTAAAGTAAGAAGCTAGGTCTGTGAAGGGTCATTTTATAGGATATCCAGGAGATTCTATAGGATATCTATCCTACATTCACGAAGATCATAGGATCATCTTAGCTTTACAAATACTTCCTTTAATGTGAGTTCATTCAGGAAGGCGGCGCAGGTAGAAATATTTCTTTAGAAGAAATAAACGAAACACCAAATGAGACACCTGTACAAGATATTGAAACAGAACCTTCTGAAATACAAACACAACCTCGCAGGTCTAGTAGAGCTTCTCATTTACCTGATAGGTATGGCTATCTGCATCAAGAGGAACTGGCTCGTCATGATATGACAAAAAGTAGCCAAGAGAATGATCCCTCAACATATCACCAAGCGATGGTAGATGTTGACTCCAAGAAGTGGCGAGAGACTATGGAAGCTGAGATAGATTCAATGCATACTAATCAGGTCTGGACTTTAGTGGATCGTCCTAAGGGTATAGTGCCTATTGGAAATAAATGGATCTACAAAAGAAAGACTGGTGGAGATGGCAAGGTTGATACCTATAAGGCCAGGCTTGTGGCAAAGGCGTATTCCCAAAGAGAGAGAAACGATTACTTCAAGACCTTTTCACCTGTAGCCATGATTAAGTATATTCCCATGATGCTTGCCATATCAGCCCACTTAGATTATGAAATATGACAAATGGATGTGAAAACGGCATTCCTAAATGGATTCATCGAGGAGGAGATTTACATGGAACAGCCTAAGGTATTCATATCTAAAATCGATATTTATAAAGTATGCAAACTTCAGCGTGCCATTTATAGACTGAAGCAAGCTTCGGGAAGTTGAAATATTCATTTTAACGAGACAGTTAAAGAGTTTGATTTTGTCCAAAACAAAGAGGAGTCATGTATTTACAAGAAGGTTAGTGGGAGCAAAATTGCGTTCTTAATACTATATTTGGATGACATTCTACTTATAGGAAATGACGTAGTAATGGTCAGTTCTGTGAGAGCTTGGCTTTCTAAAGAGTTCTCAATGAAAGACTTGGGAGAAGCTACCTATATTCTGGGTATTCGTCTCTACTGGGATAGAGCGAAAAGAATGTTAGGTCTTTTTCAAGCCCTCTATATAGGAAAGATCCTGAAGCTATTTAGGATGGAAGATTCTAGGAGAGTGTTCCTACCTATGCGACATGGGATAAAACTTTCCTCAGAGATGTGTCCTCAAGGTGAGGAAGACGAAAAGGAAATGAGTAAGGTGCTATATGCTTCGGCAGTGGGTAGCCTCATGTATGCTAAGATTTGCACCAGACCAGACATTAACTATGCTATGAGCATAGTAGTCAGTTTCAGTCAAATCCAGGGCAGGAACATTGGGCTGCTGTAAATAACATTCTTAAGTACCTGAAGAGGACTAAAGACATGGTTCTTACGTACGGCGGTGGAGAACTAAAAGTGGAGGGCTATACAGATTCAGATTTTTCGGTAGACATGGATGTGAAGATGTCTACTCAGGGTATGTCTTTACTTTGAATGGTGGAGCAGTATCTTGTAGAAGTGCCAAGCAAAGCGCGACTTCAATCTCTATATGTCAAGCTAAATATTAGGCAGCCACGGAGACTGCTAAAGAAGCTTTTTGGATTAATAAGTTCGCCGAGGAACTTCTTGTGTTCCCTGACGCAGAGAAGCCCGTGATGCCGTTTTGCAACAATGACGGAGCTTTTGCACAGGCTAAAGAGCCTAGGGCTCACCAAAACACCAAACATATTGAGAGAAAATTTCATTTTGTTAGATAAATGATTCAGAAAGGGAATGTTATACTATAGAGAGTAGATACAGCAAATAACGTTGTTGATCTACTAACCAAGCTACTATCTCATATGGTCTTAGAGCGACATTGAGAGAGTATGGATATTAGATACCATAGTTTGTGGCATTGAGTGCAAGTGGGATATTGTTAAGAATATACCCTCGAATGCCACTCAGAGGATGAGAGAATGAGAGTATTGTATTGTAATTATGAACATTAATTAAATAAGGTATTTATTATTTCTATATTATTGTATATCACTGGCATAGTAATTTGGTATATAGAATAATAGTCCTTGCATTTGAGAGCAAACATTCCACTAGTTATGGAGATAAGGAGATAGGCACTGAAAATGTTTAGGGCTTGAATGCTTAACTAGTTCTCAAGTCGATAAAGCTTAACTGGGCAGTAAGTTTAGACAAGACTTGTATAATGTGTACTTTGATATGTAGTGTCTGTCTTCACTAAGGGTGAGTGGGAGCACACATTATAGATATGCTAATGGGATTAGTATACTAGAACACGACTCACCTCGAATCGGTCACATGGATTTTACTCTATGATGATTAATTACTGAATCGAAAGGTTGTGATAGGTATATGTGGACCTTTGACTTGATGTTTCAGTAGGAGATGTGCTTGTAACATTAAGTTAGTCATTAGAGTAGTTCGATCCAATCACCGATTGGTGGCGTCAATCTTGAAATGCAACCTAGTGGGCAAGTAGCAGTCTCTACTGAATACCGAGATAGGATTCTTTCTCCTGTAAGTGAGCATGTAAATGTCCTATGTGGTAAATGGCAAATAAGATCATAAGTCTTTGGCTAAAGCATTTAGAGCTAGTTGTATTTGATACACGAGAGCTCGATGATCTCGGTTTGCATTAATAAGTACATAGAGTCAAGTTACAATAGGGTTTAATATTATCATAACCTTAATACTTGATCGGGACATATGATTGAAGGATTTATACGTATACGGCATTCACGACATAATAGTTTTGGAATGATCCAGTCATTCGTTCTTAGTTGGGTTACGGTGCGGGGCACTAGACTGGCTAAGTGTTACCCGTACTCCTTGGTTCCTCCCATTGCCGACTAAGATGGACCTATGGAGTCGCGCACAAGTATATTTGATGGATAAAATATGTATTTATTATCTCTTCATTAATATTGGATATTAGATATCTAATTTAATTTATTTGATAAATCATAGCGGTCTTGTGAATTGAAATTAATTACTGGGTGATTAAATTAATTCATAAATAATTATTTCTTGGAAATATATTATTATAATTTTGCATTTGATAAAATTAATTAATTAAGTATAAATACATTTGAGATAAAACGAAGTGTACTTAATGGACTAGATACGCGAACGTCCGGTACACGAACCGAGCAGCTCGGCTTGTTTTCTCACCATCCTACTAGTGGGCCGAACCCTCATCTCTTCCCACCTTCCATATGATTTCTTTGATTGTCATGACATGGTGTGGGGTGTGATTTGATTTATTTTTTTCACATGGTGGCATAAGTGATCAAAATTGCTGTTATCTTGAAATCTTATCATATCATGCTATAAAATAACATCAGACACACACCATTCTAGAGGAGTTTAGCCTTGAACTATTAAGGGAGAGAGAGAAATTTCTTTTTAAGCTTGTTCATCTTAGAGAGAAATAAAAGGAAGAAGAGAAGAGAGAAAATACTATATCAATTCCTAGCCGTGTTCTTGGAGAACGAATTGATATATAATTTTTTTACGATCAATATCTGATGCGTGATAACATAGAGACACTCGACAAATTCGGTGTTTCATTTCCCATCAAGTTCGAACGAATTGGATTCGTGTTCGTGCTGGTGACCAGAAACGATCAAAGCTTGGCTCGGAAATTTTTCGATCAAGACAAAATTATCAAAGGTTTATGAGGGCATGACTTCCTTAATTTTATCTTCGTCAATTTATATTCGATATACGATGCTTGATTGATCCTCTTAGTGGTTCGGTTTTTATCCAGTTAGACCAATTAATTTTTTCGCCGCGTAACTCGTTTTAATCACCAAATCCCAACAATTACAGAATATGGTATCAAATCCCAAGGTTATGGATATCTTTGCAGTCGGGTTATTTTGGGTCTTATTGAGTCATATGTTGTCAGTCAATCGCAAATAGTATCACCGGGCTGCCACCATGTTCATGTAAATTGTGTTTGTAAGTCTTTCTATCCTTGATAATTCTCCTGATCTAGTTTGTCTTGTGATATGAACTCTTGATTTGTCATATTAGTAGATGTATTAATATTATTATCTATAGTATGCAAATAGGAGGCAGTGGATGAGGATGCGGACTTGAACGCGGTTGTGGTCTGGAGAGGCCGAAAGGACAGCATGACCCGATGTGTCTCATTTTATGTCGAATCAGGCCAACTCTGATACAGGCGAACAGTCGGATCCCTCTATTAACTGGAGCCGATAGTGAGGCCGACATAGATGTTGATATCCCACATATGCTCCATAAGATGGCAACTCAAACGAATCAGTTTTCCCAAGTGGTCTACAAGAAGTAGTCAAGATACGGCCTCAGAAATTTGATGTTTCTTTCAAACGACCAAGTGGGACCATCGGCTCAAGGAGATGGAAAAAAGTCTTTCTGAGAATCACCTATTGAATGACGGGAAAGTTCTGAGTGCTCAATTCTTTCTGCGTAAGAATGTTGTTGATTGATGGGAGGAAATTCAACCCACTGATCGCATCATTGGATGGCACAAATTCAAATTGTTTATGGAAGCACAATACTTACCCCAGCCAGTCAAAGCGGCCAGAGTTCATGAATTCTTTTCGGCACAACCAATGGATGTGCTTGTTGCTGAGGTGATTACACTATTTAATTTCCAATTTACATTTATTCATGCACTGGTGAAATGAGGCAAAGAAGATCTGCCATTTTGATATGCGAATGAGACTGGAAGTACCACTATACATGGTCGCTTTTGAATGTGAGACATTATGACAGTATCAAGATAAGACAGTGGCATATGAAATGAAGATGGGTGCAAAAGGGACTATATCTAAGTCCAAGAAACAGAAAACGTGATTACTCGAAGTATAAAGGGGTACCTTTCGGAATCCCCAATCCACGTACCGTTCTTCGAGGATATCTCCTCATCCATTTATGGATGGGAAAAGCTTTTCATCTGCTGTTAATACTTACAGCTTGAGAGGGGTGTCACAATTGTAATTGCACTCGGCATGTGCATCGTGCCTGCCAAACAAAGCCTGTAGAATGTTCCTAGTTGTAACAACCCGACTTCACTAGAGCTGTTACATGCCGTATAACCTTCCACAAAGGTGTACTAGGCTGACATCATTGAATAAAACGACACAATACCATTTCAAGTGACATACGAAATAACCAGTTGGGCTGCAGTCTCAGCCAAAATATTTTAAGTACAACATATTTTATCAGTTTTCAATATCTTGCATGCCCACACACGGGACTTCCACAATAAAGTAAAATAAGATATAACTAATAAAATCATAAAACCGACATCAGACTAAAAAAGCATCTAACTCTTTGTTTGAGATCCTAACAACCATGTCGCCCGTCCTTCCCATGCGTACCCCATGCTGGCTCCTCGATCTGGAAGTCACCAGAAATGTATTGAAGGCATTTCCCCCATTTAAGGGAGTTAGTGATGGAATCACTAGTGAAAGTACATAATCATATGAAATGTATTAGGCCATTTACCAAATCATTACAGCAAACAGTTTAATATTCCAGAATATTACCAAATAACACATAAAATCTCAAGGGTCCTCAACCCAAATCAAAATATATCACTCATGGTTATCCATGATCCAGCGCCCTTAGCCTAGATCTCATATGCCCTGTCGGACATCCTTGGTTAGGATAACCCAGTTCATGATCCAGTGCCCTTAGCATGAATCCCCATATGCCCTGTCGGGCATCCATGGGTGACCAATACAACCTTTCCCACTCTTATCCTCGATTCAACATTTATATATGCATAAAACACATCATATATAATTAAATACTTGCCTTGATTGCTAGGACACGGAGAAACAACGAACAAAAAGGGTTTTGGCTAAAGTACTTCACAATAAATTCAACCATATTATAATATCACCATCATTCAACATCTGTACGAGGAAATAACTAAGAAACACCCGAAATCCCCCTTCTTAAACATTCACCGGACATTATAAAGGCGTCTAAAGGTACGATTAATAGACAGAACAATAATAATCAAATCAGAAAACAACAAGGGAAACTGGTAGAATTAAACTATATAATCAATAATGCATCACCAATCTAAGTTAAATCGGATTAAAAGAACAAAGTCAACCCAAAAACCCAAATTTCCAAGATAAGGGTTCTAAGAGTTTTACCTCGATTCGGATGATGAACGATGATCAAACAATGTTTAATCCATGCTAGGAATCCAAATATGTTGTTATATAATGGTGTTATGGTCAAATTTCGCACTACACTGCCCAAAATCATCGATGGTCACCGAGGAGGATGAGAAGAGGAAAAGTGATGAAATGAGGGTTGTTGCCTGCTTATACAGTCTGTAGCTTCGTTACATATGATATTTATCTTATGTTACGCATGATAAGTATCTAAGGTATATTAGGCCATAGAGGTTGCGCACCAACGAACTTTACAAAGGTTGCTGCCTCGATGCAACAGGTAATGTTACGTCCGCAGCATGGGCTGGTTAGCGTATGTAACACAAGGATACATAAGATACGACTCCAGTTTAGTGTACGTAAGTGCCTGTCCAGTGCTTACTGCCCCCAATACACCACGCACCTTCATGTATGTTTTGAAGCTACAATAGCATACGTAATTGCATTGTTACATACGTTACGGCTCGCAGATGACATACTCAAGGATGCCAACAGAGGCTTCTACCTCAAACCATCATGTATGTTCATGTACGCTACAGTAAGGATTAGCATAGGCTAGGCTTGAGTGTTATGCATGTTATGCATGAGATATAACTTACGTAACCTGTGTAAAAATAACAACACTGCTCGAACGTCTCGGTGTACTAAACAACTACACGATGAAATATACAACGACTAGACTAAATATCAAATAACAAACTAAAGTATTAATAAATTCTGGGAAAAACATAACGGAATATAATATAAACATTACACCAAATACAAACAAAGCACAAAAATTGGGAAGTACGGAAATGAAAAATACTAGTATTACATTCTCCCCCTCTAAAAAGAAGTTTCGTCCTGAAACTTATGAAGTGAACAACTTGGGGTATCTCGGCTTCATGC
Source organism: Orobanche coerulescens (assembly GCA_033398695.1). Lineage (NCBI taxonomy): Eukaryota > Viridiplantae > Streptophyta > Magnoliopsida > Lamiales > Orobanchaceae > Orobanche > Orobanche coerulescens. Next base: position 126,816,873 of record CM065802.1, on the reverse strand, counting down.
TCTCTTCCGTCTACCATGTGGCCTCTTCCACTCCACGTCTCGACCATTGCGCTTTAACCAAAGGAATGGTTTTGTGCCTAAGTTGCTGGACCCAACGCTTCAAAATCTGAATTGGTGTCTCTTAAATCGTGATAATGGGTCCCACTTCAATCTCCCCATAATATGACTCGGATCTGGAATGTATTTTCTCAACTAAGGAACATGAAATACATTATGCATGTGACTCAACAGCGACGGAAGACCCAAATGATAGGCCAGATCCCCAACTCACTCTAGAATCTCAAATGGTCTGATATACCTCAGACTAAGTTTACCCTTCCTCCGGAAGTGATAACTCCACGGGTCGGCGACACTTTCAACAAAATGTGATGCCTGACTACGAATTCTAGCGGATAACAACGGACATCCGCATAAGATTTCTGTCGGCTCTGAGCGGTCAACAGATATAACAAACCAAGGCAATCTTATCTATCGTCTCAACTAACATATCTAGCCTAGTTTCAATCAGCTCGGACGAATCATCCCAATATAGCAGCAATCTGCAACACCTCCCATGTAAAGCCTTAAATGGTGCCATTTTAATCGAGGTGTTCTAATAGTTGTTATATGTAAACTCGATTAATGGCAAGTGAAACTTCCAATCATCTCTAAAAACTAGGGCACATGCTCTCAGCATTTCCTCAAGACTCTGAATCATTCGTTCTGACTGTTAGTCAGTCTAAAGATGATACGACGTACTGAGTCGCAACTCAGTACCTAATGCTAGTGAACAGACTGCCAGAAATGCTATATAATCTTGCCATCCCAGTCAGAAATAATACTCATTGGAGTCCCGTGTAATTGCACGATCTCTGCAATAAATACATGATTCAATCTCTCGGGTCCCCAAGTATTCTTAATTCCCAGAAAATGAGCTGATTTAGTCAACCGATCGACAACCACCTAAATCATATTCATTCCAGTCTGGGTCCTCGACATACTTGTGATTTCAACAACCCTGTCGGTATTGATACTCGATCTTGGCCTGTTGACAAGACAACCACTTCGATACAGACTCACTAACATCTTTCTTCAGGTTGCCCCACCAGAACTTATTTTTAACATCTTTGTAATATTACTTGTAACTGGATGGATTAAGTTTGGTGATGTGTGAGATTCCTTTAGAATTATTTATCTCAGCTCAGCCTCTGATAGTACACACAATCTATTTCAGCATCTCAAAACTCCATCGTCCTGAACCAGGAATCCAGGGGCTTTCCCTTCAGATACATCCTCCATCATATGAACCAAAGATGGATCCTCATGTTGCTTCACCTTGATGTCATCAACCAAGGATGAAGTGGTCTCTAATGCACATAACTGACCCTAAATCCTCTAAAGCCAAGTCTTGATGCCTTGCCTAATCGAGTCTTGGTGGATCCTCGACTGGGAAGTAAGTACCTCTAGAATCTGGAGCGGTATTGCTTACGACTCAACGCATCAGACACCACATTCGCCTTCCCCAGATGGTAAAGAATCTCAAGTTCATAATTCTTGATCAACTTTAACCATCTACATCGCGTCATACTCAACTCTTTCTGGCTAAAGATACTTTAAGATCTTATGATCAGTATAAATCTTACACAAGGAGCCGTAAAGATAATGCCTCCAGATCTTCAGAGCAAAAATGATGGCTGCTGACCATAAAGCATGGGTAGGGTAATTCGTATCATATGGTTTTATCTGTCGTGATGCATAAACTATCATCCTATCTCTATGCATCAGAACACAAGCGAGCTCATGTACTGAAGCATCACTTTAAACCACAAAACCATTGGTCCCTTGAGGAAGAGCTAAAACTTGCGTTGTTGTCAAGCGCCTCTTCAACTCATCAAATTTGTCCTCCCTCTCCGAGTTCCATTCGAACTTCTTTTTCTGAAGCAACTATATAAGTTGTTGAGCAATCATGGAGAATCCCTCATAAAACTATGGTAATACCCAACAAGTCCTAAGAAACTCCTCACTTCTTTCACATTTTTAGGCGGTTTCCAATCTAGTACCACCTATATCTTCTAAGGATCAACATGGATCCCCCTCTGCCGAAATCACATGCCCAAGGAATTCCACTTCCTTAAGCCAAAACTCGCATTTTGAAAACTTTGCGTACAACTACTTGGCTCTAAAAATGTTTAACATAATGTGGAGGTGTTCGGCGTGCTCCTCTTGACTCCAGGAATAGACAAAAGTGTCAATAATAAAGATGACTACAAACTTATTGAGGTACTCGATAAACACTTTATTCATCAACTACATGAACACGGCTGCGGTATTGGTTAGCCCTAATGGAATAACCATGAATTCATAATGATCATACCTCGTCCAAAAAGAAGACTTTGGAATATCTATATCCCGAATCCACAATTGTTAATACCCAGATCGCAAATCAATCTTCGAGAAGACTGTCGCACCGTAAAGCTAATCGAATAAATTGTCAATACATGGTAAAGGTTATTTATTCTTGATGGTCAATTTGTTTAATTCTCTGTAGTCGATACATAAACGAAGTGATCCATCCTTCTTTGTAACGAACAAGATCGGTGCACCCCAAGGGCAGGCGTTCGGTTGAATATAACTTTTTTACAAGAGTTCTCCTAACTATTTTTTCAACCCCAACATCTCATATAGCGCCACATGATATGGTGCCCGAGAAACATGAGCCACACTCAGCTCTAAGTCGATAGATAACTCAATCTCTCGTTGTGGGGCAATCCCAGCAAATCATTCGCAACAACATCGAGGTACTCGTTGACAACTGGAACTGTCAACAACTCAATTTCCCCATCTTTCGCCTGCATGGCGTGGCACCAGTAGCCAATACAACTCTGATTTAGGAGTTTCACCTCCTTCATGGCGCTGATCACACTCCCCAATCTTCTCGACTTATGACCCATTAAGGTATGCTCGGTACCATCCTCATCTACCATAAAGATAGTATGAGTTCGATAATTCCTGATAGAATCGTGTCGATGTAGCCAATCATCCCCGGGGATCAAATCCTCACCCTTCAAATCCACAACAATAAGAGTGGAAGGCAAATCCCTATTTCTAATCCTCACTAGACAATCTATAACCTCTTGGATCCCAACCATATAATCCCCACTCGGCATACCCACAACAAATGGTTCACACTCAAACAAGCAAACAATACTGCGACGATGAATACAATCCGATGCAATAAAAAAATGGGTATCACCCGAATCGAACAACACTGAAACGGGATGAGAAACAATTTGAGTGATACATGCTGCTGGAAAAGGCATTTGTCTCATTTGCATGCCTTATCTGATAGAGTCAGGGATGTGCTGAACCCAAATCCGACACACCAGGCTGGTCCGATTGACCGCTGCCTCTACCTCGGCTTGCACTCTGTTGAGATTAAATGGAGCCTGCTTCATAATGTTATGCTACCTCGAAGCCTGAAAGGCACTATATGACCCAAAAACTCGTGCAACCGTCTCACAAAAAGTTGACTGATGCCCTTTTTGGCCACATACAGCAAGTAATGGGAGGATAGGGGCACGCATGAGCAATGTGATCGATCCGATTGTAGTTAAAACAACTCTTGTCACCTAGGCTCTGTGATGGGCGAAACCCACATGAACTGCAGTCTGGATGAAGCGACCTTTGGGCAGCATAATGAGAGGACTTTGGTTTTCGGAAACCACCGCCCTTACTGCCTTAGAAGTTACCGGCAATTTTCTATTTTCTTACTCTCTAACTCTCTTCAATAGTTTCCAGTAACATCTCGATTGCCAAAGTTTGTCCTGGTATTCTTTCAGTGTAGTACACCTTAATCCAGCCATACCCTCTCGGATCTTTTAGTTTCATGCGACGATGAAAGTACCTGGTCTCGAACATATGGTAACTGTTGGTTAAATGTGATGATGGCCTAAGAGATTTGCACATACTGCGGAGTAGCAGTTAATAATTTAGTGATGCACTGATCGCGCATCGGCCACGGATAGTATTCCACTTCATCACGGTCTTGAACTCCTCCCAAGTAGCAACTCAATCATTAGACCTGGTGACCTCCCACCAGTCTGCAGCTTCCTTGTTCAGGAGATAATGGGAAATAGGCACCCTTCTCTCCTCCGGACAAACGATAGCATCAAAGGGCTGGCTGATTTGGTAGAGCCAACTCACCCATCCCAAAGAATCACAAGAATCAGAAAAACATGGAGGATGCATTTTCATAACCTCCTGGAGCCATTTACTAGCCTCCGTATTAGCAGTAGGAGGTGGATTCTACTAATCACTCTCAACAACCTGAGCTAGCTGAGCTACCACCTGCTGGAGAATGGTGGCAACTCCTATATCGGAGTTATTACTCATCGGTTGGTTCTGACTGGCCAACAGGTCCCGATGACCATCAGAACTCACAGGAACAGTATTCAGTACTGAACGATATATTGAATCAGTAACCGAATAAGAAGGCACGGACTCCTCATCAACAACATGGCAACCAGGGCCTCTGTCGTGTCCTCTAGCACGTCTACATCTACCTCGCATCATACTGAAGAATACGAAAGATAAAACAATATATGATCAGCGCAATATACAACTTTACACGGTCTAATGTGATAAGTCAACTCATTCTCAAGACTAAAAGTGATAAATAGATACAAATATTTGAGAAGTCTTACAGTCATGGGTCGTACGGTAAGACAGCAACAAAACAATGTTACGCTCGAACGGTGACTCTTTCAACTCAACTGACATACCTAATACACCAACATCCTATGTATTCACAAATCTAATCTCTGATACCATAAATGTAACACCCTGACTTCACTAGAGCTATTACATGCCATAGAACCTTCCTTACAAAGGACTACCAGGTTGATATCATTCAAAAAAATGACATAATACCATTTAAAACCAGGGTTGTGGCCTCGACCAAAATAGTTTAAGTACAACATACTTTATCAGTTTTCAATATCTCGCATGCCCACACACGGGACTTCCATAATAAAATAAAATAAGATTTAACTAATAAAATCATAAATCCGACATTAGACAGACAAAACATTCAACTCTTTGTTTGAGAGCCTAACAACCATACTGCCTGTCTTTCCCATGTGCACTATGTGCTGGCTCCTCAATCTGGAAGTCACCTGAAATGCATGAAATGCATTTCCTGCTTTTAAGGGAGCTAATGCTGGAATCACTAGTGCAAGTACATAATCATATGAAAATTATTAGGTCATTTACCATTACATTACAACGAACAGTTTAATATTATAGAGTATTACCAAATAACACAACAAAATCTCAAGGGTCCTCGACCCAAGTCAAAACACATCACTCATGGTTAGCCATGATCCAGCGCCCTTAGCCTCGATTTCGTATGCCTCATCGAACATCCCTGGTTGGAGCAACTCAGTTCGTGATCCAGCACCCTTAGCATGAATCCTCATGCACCCCATCGAGCATCCCTGGGTGACAAAAACAACCTTTCCCACTCTTATACACGATTCAACATTTATATATGCACAAAACACATCACATATAATTTAATACTTGCCTTGACTGCTAGGACATGGAGGAACAACGAACGAAGGGGGTTTTGGCTCAAGCACTTCACAAAAATTCAACCAAGTTACAATATCATAATCATTCAACATTTGTACGAGGGAAATAACCGAGAAACACCCGAAATCCCCCTCCTAAACATTTCATCGGACATTATGAAGGCGTCTATAGATCCGGTTAGACTAGTAGAGAGAACAACAATAATCAATTTGTTAAACAAGGGAAACTAATATAATGCAATTGCACCATCAATAATCAATCACCAATCTAAGCTAAATTGAATTAAAAGAACAAAGTCAACCCAAAAACCCCAAATTCTCAAGACTAGGGTTCTAAGAGTTTTACCTTGATTCAGACAATGAACAATGATCAAATAATGTTTAATCCATGCTAGGACTCCAACTATGTTGTGTGATGTTATGGTCGGATTTCGCACTTCAGTGCCCAAAATCGCTGTTGGTCATCGAGGAGGAGGAATAGAGGAAAAGTGGCGAAATGAGGGTTGTTGCCAGCTTATACATTCTGTAGCTTAGTTACATATGCTATAGATCTTATGTTACGCACGTTAAGCATCTAATATATATTATGCCACAGAAGTTGCATACCGCAGACTTCATAGAGTCTGCTGCCTCGATGTAACAGGTAATGTTATGCCCGTTGGATGAGCGGTTAGCATACGTAACGGACCTTTACGTAATCTACGACTCCATTTTAGCACACGCAAGTGCCTATCCAGTGAGTACTGCCCCAAATACACCAGGTACATTCACGTACATTATGAAGCTACAATAGTGTACATAATTATATTATTATGTACGTTACATCTTGCAGATAACGTATGCAAGGATGCCAACAAAGGCTTCTACCTCAAACCATCAGGTATGTTCACGTACGCTACAGTAAGGATTAGCGTACGCTAGGTTCAAATGTTACGTACGTTATGCAAGATATATAACATACATAAATTGTGTAAAAATAGCATCACTGCTCCAGTATCTCGGTACACTAGACAACTGCACGACGAAGTATACAACTACTCAGCCACAATAGCACATCCAAACTGAATATCAAATAGAAAACTCAAGTACTAATAAATTCTAGGAAAAGTATAAAGAAATATAATATAAACATTACACTGAGTACAAACGAATCACAAAAAGTGGGAAGAACGAAAATGAAAGTAGGAATATTACACTAATGTGGGAGGAAGGGGGAACGAGCTACCTATTGTAAAGATGTATCCAAATCTTTTGTCACTTAGGCTTCTATTTAGAAGGATCCAAATACGAACCAGAAGTCAGCAGGAAGACCACCATCACATCTGTACTTTGGTCAGGGCCAAGATAGAGGGTATCCCGATAGATAGAAGGCATCTAGTTCCGGTTTATCGCCTCTAAGAGTGTATGAAATGAGGAATATCGAGGATCATGACCCAATTATGGCTATAGGTACCTTTAAGATACTTCCCCAAATCATGTTAGTGTTCAGTTAGATAGTGGAGCCACACATTCATTTGTAGCGTTATCTCTTATTAATCATATGAAAGGTGATTGCCTGTATGATTGTGAACCTTTTATTGTTAGATTATCTAGCAGTGAGAGACTAGGGGGAACCATTTAGGTGCGAGAATGTCTTGTTACGATATGATACTGTATATGGCCTTCAGACTTAATCGTGATCGATTTCAAAGGCAAAGATTTAATCCTCGATAATCATTGGCTAAATCATTATGGAGATATTCTAGACTATAGAAAGAAGACTATCTCTATGATTGTAGATGATGATCTCGAACATGTCTTTCAGGGACGTAAGTAAAGGGTTTCATGAAAGTCAATTAGTGCCATGAGAACGGTCGAGCTGTTGGAACATGGTTGTACTGGATATTGGTGTTACGCTATAAATGAAGGAGTCGGAGTGGAATTATCAACCATTCTAATAATGAACAAGTACCAGACATATTTCCCGATGAGCTACATGGATAATATGATGCAGATTCAAGTGCTTTAGGGAAGCAACCACATGGGCAATATGATGATGATGTATAGTAGTGATATTATGCGTCCCTGATATTTCTGTTATCTATTATTTTGGTCTTCTATGTATTTTTCTTTCATGAGTTTTTATTCCCAAGTGTTATATTTGATATTATTTATATCGCATTCTGGTTGAGTTGTTATTGCATTTGATGATGTAATTTGGTATATATATTGTCGTATTTCTCTTTGGCCTGGTAAATCCTTGTCGAAGGGTTTACAATGATGTAATATGTCCTGACTGACTTTGTAATATCCTGACTTTTTTACTATGGCTGTTTCACGATATTTTATCTGAGTTATATCGAACAGTATGGAACCTGTACAATATGGATAAAACATTTTAAAGACTAAGACAGCTATATTGATATAAGAGTCATAGTTGGTCGATAATGACATTTGAGGATATCGTGTATCAGGTTATCATATATTTGATACAAGTATATCGTATGAGGGTAGTATTGGAACGAGTATACGTATTCAGTTGGAATTGTACAAGTGATGTTGTATTGGATTTGTACAATGTATATTATATTGGGATATCATGGAATTGAACTGTTTATGTTTGTCGCTGGTATTGGTTTGACCGACTGAATATTGCTTGGTAGTTGCGTTTTTTGCTAAGTATTTGCCAAAGTAGTGCATGTTACTTTCAGACATAGCGCATGCTAGTATGCACGTTTAGCGCATGCTATTGTGAAGACTAGCGCATGTAAGATCATATCAGACATGATCCGGGCAGTGGCCTACATGTGGGTCCGGTGGTCGGCATCTTTCAGCGTGCATGTTCATGGCTGAGTCAACGGCATTTAGCGCACGCTAAAGCCTAAGGCTAGCGCAAGCTAATGCAGATAACTCCAGAGGGAATCTACGTGTGGACCCAGCAACTTTCGGTGCATGTTCTGATAAAGTCAACTGACTGTTATCGTACATATTATATGGAGGATTAGCGCATGTTATCTAGTGAGAGTAGCGCACACTAAAGGGGTTGGAAAACTCAGCTTACTGCCGAACTGATTTAGCGCATGCTAAGGCAGTCGTCAGCGCATGCTAGTAATGTGTAGTATATATCCGCAGTCGGGTATTATTGTTCATTTTCGGCCATTCTTTCCTTTTATCTGATAGAGAGAGTTCTTGGAGAAAGTTTTGGAATCCAAACACTTGAGTATTTGTGAAATTGATCATCTCTAACGATATTGAGCTTGGAAGTGATTGGAAATGGATTCAACCTTAGGATTCAATCTATTTCTTCAAAGAGGTAATTACTCTTCACTTTGGATTTCCTTTTGGATTAGATATTGGTGTTCTTGAGTTGATAAGCATCATATATATGAGTTTATATGCATGATTATAAGATGGATGTACTTATCTCTTTGGATTGTGATTATTGATGTGATTCTTGTGGTGTTGGATTATGTTGTTCATGTTCAAGAGGCAAGTTGGTTAGTCCCTCTCTTCATTTCTGGACTCTTGGTGTTGTTTTGTTGAACTTCGTATGATGATAGATATGGCAGTGTTGTTGTAGTTCATGGTGTTTCATGGAATTTGTGTTGAAAAAGATAATGATATTTGTTGGATTATGAGTTTATATGATGATTTAGATGTTAGATAACATATTGGATTATGTTGTCTTCAAAATTATGAACAAAGTGATGTTAGTTGGACATGGTTATGGATTGTTTGGCGTTCTTGAGGAAGTTCTTGGTGAATATAACATATCAAGATGATTATATGTTGAAGTATTGATGTTTTGGGATATGAACATGGAATATTCATATCTAGAATCAAATTATGTTGATTGATGATGTGATTTTCGTATAGGAATACGAATAATGATTATGAGGTTAATGAGATTATTATTCAACCTTGTGTGTATGTGTTCATACATATTGTACAAGTGTTCAATTTGGATGTTAGGATTGTTTGATAACCTTGCAATTGTGATTGTTATGAACTTGATGGATATGAAAAAGAGATGAACACATTAGTTTAGTAATGAGGTTGTATTTGGAAAGGTTAGGATTAATCTTGGACTATGATCTCTCTTATATTCGTATTCCAGTATTCATGATCGCAAGGTGTTAAATTGATACTTGTAATGCATGCAACTGTATGACATTAACTTACACTAGGTGACTGATCTAACTTAGGCTAACTGGGACATTTAGCGTACGTAAATCCTGAAGTCTTACGTACGTAAAGTATGTTATGGATACGATAAACAAGTCAACGACTATTAGCGTACGCTACGCAATGTGAACAATGTACACTAAGTCAACAGATAGCGTATGTAAATTATATTGTGATTATGAGTTCGTAATTGTTTGAGTTAAATTGTTCAGGTTTAATATATGATCGAGGTATTGTTGAACCGTTGGGTTTGTTGATTGGTTATATCAATTGTTGATTGTTATCGAATTTGTTGTTAATCAATTATTGCAATAGGTTGAGATAATTGATCGATGGTTATAACCGTTGTGTTGCAGTTGAGATTGAGAAGTTCATGGATTATTTTGGTCGGGGTTGAGGAGCTCATAGATGAAGACAAGGAAATTGGTAATGGCTTCACTATAGTCCAATCAGTATCGAGGCAAGTTTATATTTGTTCAGTATATAATATTTAACGAATGGTTTGAGTTTCATTTTATTGATAATGCATATAGCAATGATTATAAGTGTGAATTCTGGAGATTTGGAATATATGTTGTTTTTTGATTTTGAAGTTTAATCATAATGTTTATGATTTACATTCGTTATTGGTATACTTGAGTATTGAAGATACGCTTTGGTGAGCATATTGATGTTGTCATATTGAGTGTGTGTAATACCCGCGCCTTCACTACTGTATTCTTCGTTTTTGTCGTACCATATCTGTGTTTATTGTAATGAACATATTGATGAATTATGTTAAATTGAAATCTCTGTCATTCATACTATAGTTGATTGTTAGATGTTATTTAGAGAATTTAATTTTTACTTGTTGTTGCCTTAGCATACGTTAGCTTGTTATCCTTACGTACGCTATGTACGCAGCATTACGTACATAACTCTCCTATGTTAACATACGTAATGCGGTATATCTATCAACAGCTCACCTTTCGGCGTGTGGGACCGAGCGTGGGTAGACAGCCTAAGTCAATGGACATTACGTACGTAATGACCCTGCCTTAGCGTACGTAATGTACTTGAGCCTTATGTACATTCATTTTGGTAACGTACGTAAGGACATGTGTATTTTGAGTCAGTAACATCTGAGAATTTGTTACATACGTAATACTTATAAGGTTACATACGTAAAGTTTGTAACGTACGTTAATATGTAGCCATAGCGTACGTAATTCTGAATTCGGGTTATAAAAGTATGAGATTGCCTTTCATTTCTGCACGACCTTTTTTCATCCTCTCTCCCTCAAAACCGATTCCCTGCACCCTTAAATCATATTCTTGACCTCCAATCTCGTGTTAGAGCTACAACACTTGGATTATAGCTTGGTAACTAGAAGTTAGGAGTGTGTTCTTGGAAGATTTGGTGCTATTCTTCATCCTTTCTTGAGGTTGGTTATCTTACTCTTGTTGTTTCATATAATTGATGATGTTAGTAGTAAAGTAACCTAGTAGATCATGATGAACATTAAAGTTATGTACAAATTTAGTTTGGAACATGATAATATTGTTAGAACCATTCCTTGAATGATTGATGAAGATATGAGATAACATGTTCAACATAGAACCCTTAGGTAATCATGTTAAAATCAGGAGATTAAAGTTATGAATATGCTCTTAATAGTTAGTAGGATCCTATGATGTTATAGCCATATATTGGAGAATGTTTAACAACTCATTAGCAAGAATTTGATGATGTCTTTAGAGTTTCAAAAACCCTCAATGATATAATTATGTTTTGAACAAATTCTTAAGAGATGATATTGTATTATGAAGAATACAAGTATAACCTTTATATATTCAAGATAATTGGGTGTATTGATAACTCAAGAAGGTGTTGATCACTACATTAATAGTTGATAGTTTTTTTAGGATGATTATAACAATTATGGATAATAATGATGCGGTAGAATTAATAGCCGAATTTTATTACGTTGATCTTCGTGTATTAGGATGACGTAAATTAGGATGATGTTCTTATTATGCTTAAAACTTAAAGTCATTATTTCATTTCTGGATTGGCTTAACGTAATCATTGTAAAGATGATGAAGAATGTAAGGAACACAAACTTTTAACATGTTCAACGTTAATCGTAAGTGTTGATGAATTGAGTGTGTGTTTAATCGTCATAATATTACATTGATAATGTTCTTGACTTCAAATGCTAGAATATGTGGACAAATCTCATAAACTTGGTGTATGATAATTCATAATTGGAGTGTTATAATGTTCAATAGAATAGTTGAGCTATCCGAGTAAAATTACGAATATTGTTTCTATAAATTAATACCATTATCATACGAATGTGTTGTTGAATGAATTACGTTTCATGATGTGGTGAAGTTCTTGATCGTGTTATCGTTTGTGGCGGGATTGTATTCCCAAACTTATCGCCCTTGTTACCGTTGGTCTCGTTGAGCTTTGTCGTCACTTCGGTGAGTTGTTCGATTCTTTGATAAAAGTGTAATTCGTTGAGTTTTGTTGTCATGTTGCATCATGACATCTCTGGAGTCATATCTACGTGCCGATTGGTTATGTGTAGGATTTTTAGCCAGGCACTTGATGGTTATGCGTGGATGTTTCCGCATTAGATCGTGCACACGAGACGTAGTTCGTGAGGCTAATTAGGTACATTGTCCCATGTATATTCTGGATTTCGTATACAGGGTGGACATGTGCACGGACACATTTTCGGATCGGGCATACTATGACGTCCGTCTTGAGCCATATTATTTGGTCGTTCATATTTTTGGACATGTTCGACAGTTGGGACTGACTGTTTATATGCCTGCGGGGTATATCCAGTAGTCAGTTGTTTCTTTGAGATCCGTATGTATATGAATTGTATAATGCCATGAGAATTATTATCATGTATGGCTAACCCTGTGTTGGGCGAAATATTTGTATTTCAGGGCGAGGAAAAGGCAAGGCACAGGAAGAGCACGATGGCGGCGAAGGGTTTTGAAGGATGATAATTCGGGGGGGCCGAGTCTTTTGATGTTCGGTTATGTCTTTCAGTGATTTTTTATTTTATTCTATTTCGGATGAATGTAAGATAATTGTAAGGTATTCTCCATCTTCATATGGTCTATACCGAATTTGGATCTTATGTATGGTTGCGTGAGTTGATATATGTATAATTTATACTCCACATCGGGGTTTGGATTAATATTGTGGTTCGGTACCACGTTGATGGGATGTTAAAGTTCATGTTGTGATATCGCATGGTGGGTCCCGATAGGGGTCCACGGAACTATATTAGCCGCCGTTTTCGGGGTGTTACAGAACATGGTATCATAGAGGTTTTTCTTTTGAGTCATTGTAAATCAAACTAGCATCAAGAAATCTTCGTGCCACGTGTGACCTGTGCAGGCGCCTGACCCGCCGATTACGGTATGTTTCTCATGGAGCCATGATTTAATATTGATGACGAATTGATCCCTCTAATGATCTTGGCATTTTGATAATGTGTGGTAAGATTCATTTGTTTGCGTTTCTGAGGAAATCCTAAATTGATTGTGTGATTGGAACTGGTTCGACTTGATGTCGATATGATTGTGTAGCACCTGCGGTGCCAATGATTCATTACTTACTGTTTTCTTAAATATGTAATTCCTTGTTGCTACTAACTTAGAATGAATTTTGATTGATATCTTGGACTGTACTTATAGTTATCATTATGGTTTGATTCTTTCAGTATGGAAAGAAATCTGAGAGGCCATGGCAGAGGGGGACGAGGCCGCGGAAGGGGCCGAATCCCGATACCACGAGCCAACAGGTGCGCGAATGTAGAGCAGAGCTCCGCGAGCAGTGATTCGCCTTCTAGGGACCAATCACACCACACTTGACACGAGGACGCGTGTGTCTATCCTTACGTTGTGATGCAAGGCATGATGGCCCAGATGACCCAAATGGGTCAGCTGATGGAAGCTATGCAGAGGAATACTACTGGCCAACAGCAGGGGCAGCAGCCTCCGCCTCCGGTGCACGGCGGGATCGTGAGCCAGATTATTAGCGACATATCGCGTCAGCGACCTCTAACCTTTAAAGGCTCTTCTGAGCCTACTGATATTGTAGATTGGTTAGAGTATTTCGAGAAACTGTTCGAGATGGTGGAGTGCCCAGAAGAGAATTGAGTTGTTGTGGCAGCTTACTACCTTGGCCAGAGTGCCCATACTTGGTGGCTTTCTGTGAGGCCTGCTGATGGTGCGAGTACTTGGGAGGAATTCAAGAATCTTATGCTAGATCGCTACTATCCTGCACCACTCCGTGAAGCCTAATTGTTAGAATTGTTGAATCTCGATCCGAGGACGAGGATGTGTTAACTATCGCCGAGAAATTCCAGGCATTTCTCCCTTTTGCTACGTCAGTTGTCCGTTCGGAAGCTGATAAAATCAAATATTTCCTCAAGAGGCTTAAACCCCGAATGAGGATGTAGTTGCTCAATCACCATTATACGACCCTACCAGAGTTTATCGAGAAGGCTCTGGAATACGAACTTACTGCGAAAGAGATTTCCAAGAAGCAGCCTCAGTCTTCCAACAAGAGATCCAGGAACCAGACCCTGTCAGACAGTAATCGGGGGATGTTCAGGAACCCCAGCCAGTACCAAATCCTTCTGAGCGGCCACCTATGGCGCCAAATCCGACTGGATCGCACTCTCGAGCAATCAGCTCATCTATTGTGTGTAATAACTGTGGGGACCAGGGACACATCAGCTCCAAATGCCCGAAGTCGGCCGTTGCCTGCCACACTTGTGGGAAGAATGGACATCGTGCTCGCTATTGTAGGGGTGGACCCGGGCATGCTCCAGTAGCATCTCTGGCTCCAGTACAGTCTTCTGTCCAAGACCATACACCTCTGTCCGCTTCTTATCAGACTACCGGGGCAAACAAAGGGATGGGCCATGGAAATCAAGCTGGTACACATGGTACCGGAGTTTCAAAACCCGGAGTCTACGAGATGAAGAAGGTCGACGATCCTGAATCCAGCATGATCGTAGGTATCCTCGGGATCCAATCTCAGCTTGTTTGTGTTCTTTTTTATACTGGCGCTTCACACTTCTTTTTATCTACCTCTTGTTTGAGTCGTTTGTAATTAGATCATGTTACCGATTGTGAACCTTATGTCATTGATCTACCCAATGGTAAAAGAATTATTGGGAATCGTGAAGTACAGAACTGTCCGATTCGCATGAATGACTATGAGTGGTTGTCAGACTTGATTGTGGTCGATTTACCTAAAGATGATGTGATATTGGGCATCGACTGGATGGATTGTCATGATGCCCTCCTTAGCGTCCATAAGCGAATCGTGACCGTCACATCTGATGATGGCGTCAAGTGTATTTTTCAGGGTGATAATCCTAGTCATTCTGGGAGAGTCATCAGCGCTATGAAGGCAATGAAACTACTGAACCAGGGGTGCGTTGGGTATTGGTGTTACATGACTAAGAGAACCGACCGACCAGTCGAATTGGCCGATATTCTGGTAGTTCGAGACTACCCAGATGAGTTTCCAGGATTACCCCCACAGCGATAGATAGAATTCACCATTGAGTTGGAGCCAGGGACGTCCCCGCTTTCGAAAGCACCATATCGCATGGCACCGACCGAGATGCAGGAGTTGAAGAGCCAGCTTGAGGAGTTGACTGAGAAAGGCTATATTCGACCTAGTGTGTCCCCTTGGGGAGTTCCAGTGTTATTTGTACGGAAGAAAGACGGATCGATGTGTTTGTGTATTGATTACCGTGAACAGAACAAATATCCATTACCTCATATTAATGATCCGCTGGATAAGCTCCAGGGAGCCGCTGTATTTTCCAAGATCGACTTGAGATCCGGGTGTTGTTACCCAAAATCAGAAGGGATTGCTGGAATGGATGAGTAACAAACAAATGCGAGAGCACGTCCGAGGGAAAGTAAATAACACAAGATTTGCCGGGTTTGTTAGGCCCGGTCTTGAATGATCTCCCGAGATATTATTAATACGAATACTTGGGAGTACAAATATTAATGTAAGAGTACAATTACAATGAGTGTAAAAGACCCTAGTTATCTAGCTCTTGAGTGTTGCTCTGTGAGTTCTTGAACTGTAGGGAGTTCTTGTTTCTGCCAACCGTTTTTTGGTTAAGAGGTTCTGAGAGAGTAAAGCCGAGAGAAAAGCAGACCGAAAAGAGAAGAAGCATCCAGCCAAAAGGCAGTCAGAAAAGTAGTCTTTTTTCCAAGTGCAGGAAGCCTTCTATTTATAGGAGGAGCTGGGATGTCTTAATCCTGACGGGCGATCACCTTTCCTGTATTATAATAAGGGGGTGATTGCCTTTAGCACATGGGCTGATTGCCTTAAAGTCCGCGGCTGCTGCTGGCATCCAGCTGTGCGAACCAATGAGAGGACAACATGCGTCTCTTGTCGCTGTCTCGGGAGATCCCACCTTGGACCTTTCGGCGGGTCTGTCGGTAGGTGAGAAGATGGTGACAGGCTGGGGCTAAAGGGTCTTATCCTACGGCGCCTTTTCCGGATCTGCACGTGGGCCTTCCTCTCGAGATTCGGTCTTCGCAGACTTGACGGATGATGGCATTACACGTGGCATGAGGCGGTCGTCCTTGGCCGGGCACCAGAGTCGATCGCTAGGTGCCAAGAGACGATCGCCTTAGATGTCGATCGCTCGGCACTTGGACTTGATCTGGGATCTCCGTTCTGTAGGTGTGGCATGGTTCATCTGACTCCGGTTCGGTCGCCCGGTCTTTGTGCCAATCGCATGTTGAGGTGTATAAATCTCGACACAACAATTGCCCCCCAGCTTGGTCCGATGTTGAAGACATGGGGTGAGGTGGTTCCACTGGCGATCGTTTGAGATAATGACGGGCGACCCTTCGAGCGGACTTTGGTCTCGGATTTGGGCGACCTAATCGCTTGGCGAGCTATCTTTGGTCTTGTTCTTGTGATCTTCAATTTTGCAGATCCCTCATGGAAAGCTGATTGTTTCGACCTTGAGGAACCGTACACGGTCGCGAAGCTTGATGGACTGACCTCCATGACTGTGTCTTGTGCGCGAGGGACATTCCACATGTAGGTTTGTCTCGCGACTCACTTTATTGTGAGGGTCCTCCCTTAGGCTGCGCCCGCCTCGTATTTAAACGAAGGGCTAGCGGTCTTGGTCTGGAGGAGTCCTTGCACAGGGCGTCGTTGGATTAATCGACTCCACGTCCGTGGCTTGTTAGCATTTTTCTACCTCGGGTCGTCATGTTAGATGGCAATCCTCGACGGTATACGTTGTGACGGGGGTAGGGACGCGTCGCATTGTCCGGGTCCACCATGTTAGATGATGAACCTTTTAGGGTGGGCGAGCGTGTCCACAGATTTGTTTGGAGGGTCCTTCGGCTATGCACGCCTCGTATTTAAACGAAGAGCGAGCGATCGCAGCCCAAAGGAACCTTGCACTGACGAAGCTGTCGGTTCCATCGGCCTCCAAGACCATGGTTGCACTCTTCTACCTTGGATCGTCATGTTAGATGGCGATCCTCGATGGTATACGTTGTGCTGAGGGAGGTTATCTCGTGCCTAGGTCCACCATGTTAGATGATGAACTTTAGATGGCGAGCGAGTCCTCCTGTTTTAGAGACGTTGCTTTGGGCAGTGGCCTTTCGTTTGACATGGTGGAAACTGGGGAAATACCTCCAAAGTTTCCATCTCTTGATTGAAGCATAAGGATTTGGCCGTCAGGGTTGATCGGGACGATCGACTCGTATGAATCCTCTGGCTCGCCGTGTTTGATTCTGGCGATCGGATTGGGAGACTAGTGATCGTCGTTCTGACGCCGATCGCGGCACTTGATCCTTTCCGCCCGGGGCTCCGGCTAAGTTACTAGACTGTCCAGCTTGCCCTCCTCGAACAATCTCTAGAGTTGTCTGAAGAGGTCACGGCATTGATCGGTGTTGCGGCCGGGACTCTTATGGTAAGCACAAAATTGCGGTGCAGATGACTGTGGTCCCTTACCACCTTCGGCTTGCTTAGCCGCTCGCGCCCCTAGATGGCGTAGTAAATATGAGCCAGAGATAGATTGAGGTTGTGGTAGAGATGGGCTTCCACATCCTCGAAGGTCCTGAAATCACCGGGTGGCTTGGCGACCGCCTTGTTGGACTTGGCGATCACCGTCTCTGTCTCCTCGCCTTGGCGAAGGGCGAGCAACCTCCGCCTGGCCAAAAAGTCTGCGGCCTTGGCGTGGAAGATTGCATAGGTCGGGGGGATGTCCTTCGTAAGGTGTCTGAACATGGGCGAAAGACCATTGAATCCCCCTAGGACTGAGTAGAGGGCGATCTCGTCGCTTACGGGCTCGCCGATGAGGATTATCTCATCCACCCAGTCGATGTAGTCTTCGTCGGACTCGTCTTTACCCTGCCTGATTTTCATCATGCGGTGGGGACATTCTGGTCAAGCGACCTTGGCGGTGAAGTACGATGTGAAGTCGCTCGCCAGTTGTTCAAAGGAACTGATGGATCGCGGTGGTAATGAGATGTACCACCTATGGGCCAGGTCGCCCAGTGTTAACGGAAATATTAGGCACCTGGTCGCATCTGATGCCCCACACCCGGTCATGTAGATCCGGAACTGGCTCAGGTGAGTCTCGGGTCCGATCTTCCCTCGTACAAAGGTGTTTGAGGAGGAGTGATCCTTGGCTGCACGGGGGAGAGTTCGATCTGAACCGCGAGCGGCTCACTTGGCCCGGCAATCTTTCTCTTGGCGCTTGCCCTAGTTTCTAGGAGCGCCTTCATGCCATCGAGCTGGTGTTGCATTGCGGCCATCGCCATAGCTTGGTTGCTCGTGGTTTGGCTCTCGGAGAGGGAGCCGAGGCGATCGTGTACCGATCTCCTGGCTCCGCGGTAGGCGATGAGGTCGTCGTCGCCGATCTTGGTTCTTCGGCGAGAAGGAAACAGATGGTTGGTCTGCCTTCTGGGAGTTGGATAAGCTGAACTCCTGGTGATGGATTCGGGCTCCGTCGTCTCATGGCTTGGGCCAGAATGCCCCAGCCGCCATGATGGGTCACTTCCAAGCCAGCTGAAGACAGGACCATCCCGCCTCGCGATTGCCTTTTCTTGCGACTTGTGGTTTTCTGTCGATCGCTCGACATATGGGCCCTTGAGTTTTCGCTTGCACGCACGGTGGACAGTCGATGGGGTAATAGCATGCTCTCCGTTGCTCCCTTAGGATGGCCATAGCCTTCTCGATCTGTTCTGCGGTTTGCAACTGGTCAAGCCAGAGGCTGGGACCGTCCCTCAGGGGTGGGATCGAGAGTCTCGCGTCTCCGCGGCTACCCTCTGCCGTAGGCTGGGGCTCGAATTGAACTGGAATAAGACGTCCGGCGGTTCTGGGAGTGGCTCTCTTCGCTGTGGTGGCAGATGCCATTATTCTGAAGGTTTTTCTTTGAAGAACAGTGGGTGTTTCTTCAAGTATATGCTCCGGAGAACAGTGACTGTTCTTCTAAACGGTCGGAATGAAAATGAAGGTAGATCGCCCTCCTTCTAACGCCAATTGTTGTTACCCAAAATCGGAAGGGATTGCTGGAAGGGATGAGTAACAAACAAATACAAGAGCACGTCCGAGGGAAAGTAAATAACACAAGATTTGTCGGGTTTGTTAGGCCCAGGCTAGAATGCTCTCGCGAGATATTATTAATACGAATACTTAGGAGTACAAATATTAATGTTAGAGTACAAGTACAATGAGTGTAAAAGACCTTAGTTATCTAGCTCTTGAGTGCTGCTCTGTGAGTTCTTGAACTGTAGGGAGTTCTTGTTTCTGCCGACCGTCTTTAGGTTAAGAGGTTCTGAGAGAGAAAAGCCGAGAGAAAAGCAGACCGAAAAGAGAAGAAGTAGATAGCCAAAAAGTAGTCAGAAAAGCAGTCTTTTTTCCAAATGCAGGAAGCCTTCTATTTATAGGAGGAGCTGGGATGTCTTAATCCTGACGGGCGATCGCCTTTCCTGTATTATAATAAGGGGGCGATCGCCTTTAGCACATGGGCTGATTGCCTTAAAGTCCGCGGCTGCTGCTGGCAGCCAGCTGTGCGAACCAATGAGAGGACAACACGTGTCTCTTGTCGCTGTCTCGGGAGGTCCCACCTTGGACCTTTCGGCAGGTTTGTCGGTAGGTGAGAAGATGGTGACAGGCTGGGGCCAAAGGGTTTTATCCTACGGCACCTTTTCCAGATCTGCACGTGGGCCTTCCTCCCGAGATTCGGTCTTCGCAGACTTGTCGGATGCTGGCATTACACGTGGCATGAGGCGGTCGTCCTTGGCCGGGCACCAGAGTCGATCGCCAGGTGCCAAGAGACAATCGCCTTAGATGTCGATCGCTCGGCACTTGGACTTGATCTGGCATCTCTGTTCTATAGGTGTGCTGTGGTTCATCTGACTCCGTTCGGTTGCCCGGTCTTTGTGCCGATTGCCTGTTGAGGTATATAAATCTCGACACAACACTGGGTACCACCAATTGCGGATTCGAGAGTCTGACATTCCGAAGACAGTTTTTCGCACTCGCTATGGACATTATGAGTTTGTTGTCATGCCATTCGGACTGACTAATTCACCGGCAGTGTTGATGGAATTGATTAATTGGATTTTTATTAATTATCTGGATCATTTTGTAGTCGTTTTTATTGATGACATTCTGATCTACTCTCATGACCATGAAGAGCATGAGTGTCACCTCCGCCAGGTTCTCGATGCGTTAAGGCGAGAACAACTCTATAGAAAATTTTCTAAGTGTGAATTTTGGATGCCTGAAATTATTTTTCTTGGACATGTAATATCAGTAGATGGGGTGAGAGTAGACCCACAGAAGACAGAAGCCATCCGGGACTGGAAGTTCGTAGTTTTCTGGGTCTAGCAGGCCATAACCGACAGTTTATGGAAGATTTTTCCAAAATTGCTCAACCGATGACTAATCTATTGAGGAAAGATAAGAAATATTTGTGGTCGGAAGCATGTCAGCGAAGTTTTGATGAAATCAAGAGTCGATTGATTTCAGCACCGGTTTTGGTTCTACCTAAAGGAACGGAAGCATTCGTGGTATATATTGATGCGTCGAGACAGGGCCTTGGCTGCGTATTAATGCAGAATGGGAAAGTGATCGCCTATGCATCTAGACAGTTGTGACCTTACGAGGTCAACTACCCGACCCATGATTTGGAGTTAGCAGCCATGCTATTTGCTTTAATAATCTGGCGCCACTACCTTTATGGAGTTACCTGTCAGGTTTTTATGGACCACAAGAGCCTGAAGTACATTTTTACTCGGAAGGAGTTGAATATGAGACAGAGGAGGTGGCTAGAGCTAATCAAAGACTATGATATCGAGATCCTTTATCATCCAGGCAAGGCAAACGTGGTTGTTGATGCCTTGAGTCGTAAAACCGTACAGGAGCAGATACTTGCCCGTTTGACCACCCAGAGAGAATTGCAGTTAGAGTTCATGAGGCCGGAGATTGAGGTCTGGTTACAGCGCATTTAAGGACAACTTTGCACGCTTGAGAGTTCATCGACCCTTGATGAGATAGTCAGGACAAAACAGATGACAGACCCGTTCTTATCTAGAATTCGGGGAGAAATCGATCAGGGGAAGGCCTATGGATTTATGGTTCACGAGGACGGACTGATACGCTTCAAAAATCGAGTATGTGTACCGGTGGATGAAGAGTTGAGGAACACTATTCTGAAGGGGGCCCATGCCACCTCGTATTCCATACACCCAGGATCGAATAAAATGTATAAGGATTTGAAGCCGTATTATTGGTGGGGTAACATGAAATGGGAAGTTCCCGAATTTGTTTCGAGGTGTTTAACCTGTCAGCGGGTCAAGATTGAGCATCAGCGACCAGCGGGCGTGTTAAAACCACTCCCGATTCCCGAGTGGAAGTGGGAAGACATATCGATGGATTTTATTACTAGCCTGCCGACGAGCCACCGAGGCATGAATACGATTTGGGTGGCTGTGGATCGACTGACCAAATCAGCCCATTTCTTAGAGATTAAGGATACGTGGGGTCCTGAGAGGTTGGCACAGTTGTTCATTAAAGAGATTGTGAGGCTGCATGATACCCCCAAGAGTATTGTATCAGATCGGGACGGACGGTTCGTGTCACACTTCTGGAAGGCGGTTCATCGTGCGTTAGGTACCCAGTTGAACTTCAATACGGCATTTCATCCTCAGACCGACGGTTAGTTTGATAGGACCATTCAAACTCTGGAGGATATGTTGAGGGTGTGTGCTCTCGACTGGAAGAAAGATTGGGAAGCCCAACTACCGTTGGTGGAATTCACATATAATAACAGTTGGCACGCCTCAATCAAGATGGCACCTTATGAGACATTGTATGGCTGTCGTTGTAGGTTCCCTCTGTATTGGGATGACTTGTCTGAATCCATTGGTACGGTGCCTGATATGTTGTTAGCATCCCACAGAAGATGATGTGAATCAAGATATTATGAAGAACCCGGATGAGGACTTGAGCATGCCGACTGGACCAATAACGAGGTCTCGATCAAAGAAGTTCAAAAATAATTTATCGACACTCTTCATTGATATGTTTAAAAATAACTATGTTATCAAAGACAACAAATTCGTGAGTAGTGTCGAAGTTGTCGAACAATAAGTTTTTCGTTTATTTTATCTTGGTGTATTTTAATTTGAATTGTATTTTTTTAGTTGTATTTTTATATTTTGAGTTGTATATAATCGATTCGTGTAATATTAATGTCAAAGACGATCGAAAAAGACGAACAAACAAACAAGGATGCAAATTCCCGCGCGTAAGACTGACACGCAGCAGTCTCGTATTTTGGCCATAACTTACTCGTCAGAAATCCGATTCAGATGATTCAGGTGTCTTTGGAAAGCTAAGAAAGAGAGCTACAAATATTGTTCAGACCATAGGACCAAATTCAAAGCCATTGGAGCTCAGAAATGATAAAAGAGACAGTATCGGATTTATGGTGACTTGTTGTCCTTGTTTTCACACCTTAAAATCTTGGTCTTTGATATTCTGTCCCCTAAACATATGTTGACTGACTTTGTATCAGATTTTAAGATCTTTGAATGTTGATTTTTCTATTTTGAAGGTTTCTAGTTGTTTCCTTATTCACACTAGAGTTAGGTGTAAGATTTTGGCTATAAATAGACTTGAAGTTTCATTATAAGAGGACACCAAAGATTTTATAAATTTGAGAGTGTTTGTATTAACAAACCACTGTGAGTGCTTTCTTGTTTGGTTGCTTGTGTCTCCAAAACATCCCTTGTGTGATTTATATACTTATCAAGTGCAATCTTGTTAGTATTTATATTCCACCCCTTCCGAGTTGCTACGGCGTGTAACGTAGAGGTTTGGAAGTAAAGCCCCATTTTGCTTATTTTGGAAACATACTGGGAACGAATTCATCTAGCGGTGTCGGTTACCATAGCGTGTCCTGTGGGGGTCGCATCAGAAGATTACTCTGATTAAGAGTCATCTATTAACGGCTCAGAGCCGCCAGAAATCGTATGCAGATAATCGTCGGCGACCACTCGAGTTTGAGATTGGTGATCATGTACTAGTAAAATTGTCCCCTACTCGAGGTGTTTTCCGTTTTGGGAAGAAAGGCAAGCTGAGCCCGAAGTATATTGGTCCATTTGAGATTTTGGATCGTATAGGCGACCTAGCTTATCGTTTGGCGTTACCACCAATTTTGAGTCGAATTCACAACGTATTCCATGTATCCCAGTTGAGGAAGTACAATGCTAACCCCAGCCACATTATTCGATTCAAAGAGGTCGAGACAGCCGATGACCATTCATATGAAGAACGTCCTGTGCGGATACTTGAGAGGAGGGTCAAACAGTTGAGGAACAAGGCGATTCCCTTATTGAAGATTCAGTGGTCGAGACACAGAGTCGAGGAGGATACGTGGGAGACTGAGGATAGCATGCGAGAGAGATACCCCGAGTTGTTTACCCCTTCGTTTCGAAGACGAAACTCCTTTTAAGGGGAGAGTATGTAATACCCGCGCCTTCACTACTGTATTCTTTGTTTTTGTCGTACCATATCTGTGTTTATTGTAATGAACATATTGATGAATTATGTTAAATTGAAATCTCTGTCGTTCATACTATAGTTGATTGTTAGATGTTATTTGGAGAATTTAATTTTTACTTGTTGCCTTAGCGTACGTTAGCTTGTTATCCTTACGTACGCTATGTACGCAGCATTACATACGTAACTCTCCTATGTTAGCATATGTAATGCAGTGTATCTATCAACAGCTCGCCTTTCGGCAGGTGGGACCGAGCGTGGGTAGGTGGTCGGGAATCGATCGTGACAGCCTAAGTCAACGGCCATTACATACGTAATGACCCTGCCTTAGCATACGTAATGTACTTGAGCCTTACGTACATTCATTTTGGTAACGTACGTAAGGACATGTGTATTTTGAGTCAGTAACATCTGAGAATTTGTTACGTACGTAATACTTATAAGGTTACGTACGTAAAGTTTGTAACATACGTTAATATGTAGCCATAGCTACGTAATGCTGAATTCGGGTTATAAAAGTATGAGATTGCCTTTCATTTCTGCACAACCTCTTTTCATCCTCTCTCCCTCAAAATCGATTCCCTGCCCTCTTAAATCATATTCTTGCCCTCCAATCTCGTATTAGAGCTACAACACTTGGATTATAGCTTGGTAACTAGAAGTTAGGAGTGTGTTCTTGGAAGATTTGGTGCTATTCTTCATCCTTTTCTTGAGGTTGGTTATTTTACTCTTGTTGTTTCATATAATTGATGATGTTAGTAGTAGAGTAGACTCGAAGATCATGATGAACATTAAAGTTATGTACAAATTTAGTTTGGAACATGATAATATTGTTAGAACCATTCCTTGAATGATTGATGAAGATATGAGATAACATGTTCAACATAGAACCCTTAGGTAATCATGTTAAAATCAGGAGATTAAAGTTATGAATATGCTCTTAATAGTTAGTAGGATCCTATGATGTTATAGCCATATATTGGAGAAGGTTTAACAACTCATTAGGAAGAATTTGATGATGTCTTTAGAGTTTCAAAAACCCTCAATGATATAATTATGTTTTGAACAAATTCTTAAGAGATGATATTGGATTATGAAGAACATAAGTATAACCTTTATATATTCAAGATAATTGGGTGTATTGATAACTCAAGAAGGTGTTTATCACTACATTAATATGTTGATAGTGTTTTTAGGACGATTATAACAATTATGGGTAATAATGATGCGGTAGAATTAATAGCCGAATTCTATTACGTTGATCCTCGTGTATTAGGATGACGCAAATTAGGATGATGTTCTTATTATGCTTAAAACTTAAAGTCATTATTTCATTTCTGGATTGACTTAACGTAATCATTGTAAAGATAATGAAGAATGTAAGGAAACACAAACTTTTAACATGTTCAACGTTAATAGGAAGTGTTGATGAATTGAGTGTGTATTTAATCGTCATAATGTTACATTGATAATGTTCTTGACTTAAAATGTTAGAATATGTGGACGAATATCATAAACTTGGTGTATGATAATTCATAATTGGAGTGTTAGAATGTTCAATAGAATAGTTGAGCTATCCGAGTAAAATTACGAATATTGTTTCTATGAATTAATACCATTATCGTATGAATGTGTTGTTGAATGAATTATATTTCATTCAAGGTTGCTTGTTCAAGTGAGTATTGTTAGATGAAGATACCATTCGTTAGTTTGTTCAAAGAAGGATTATTCTTCTACGGAATTGAGGCAAGTTATCTTGCTTGGTTATAATGATGGTTGAATTCTTGTGATTATTATGTGTCTCGTGTATATGAAATGTTTTGTAAATCTATGATTTATGATGTGGTGAAGTTCTTGATCGTGTTATCATTTGTGGCGGGATTGTATTCCCAAACTTATCGCCCTTGTTACCGTTGGTCTCGTTGAGCTTTGTCGTCACTTCGGTGAGTTGTTCGATTCTTTTATAAAAGTGTAATTCGTTGAGTTTTGTTGTCATGTTGCATCGTGACATCTCTGGAGTCATATCTGCGTGCCAATTGGTTATGTGTAGGATTTTTAGCCGGACACTTGATGGTCATGCGTGGATGTTTCCGCATTAGATCGTGCACACGAGACGTAGTTCGTGAGGCTAATTAGGTACATTGTCCCATGTATATTCTGGATTCCGTATACAGGGTGGACATGTGCACGGACATATTTCCGGATCGGGCGTACTATGACGTCCGTCTTGAGCCATATTATTTGGTCGTTCATATTTTTGGACATGTTCGACAGTTGGGACTGACTGTTTATACGCCTGCGGGGTATATCCAGTAGTCGGTTGTTTCTTTGAGATCCGTATGTATATGAATTGTATAATGCCATGAGAATTATTATCATGTATGGCTAACCCTGTGTTGGGCGAAATACTTGTATTTCAGGGCGAGGAAAAGGCAAGGCACAGGAAGAGCACGATGGTGGCGAAGGGTTTTGAAGGATGATAATTCGGGGGGCCCGAGTCTTTTGATGTTCGGTTATGTCTTTCAGTGATTTTTTATTTTATTCTATTTCGGATGAATGTAAGATAATTGTAAGGTATTCTCCATCTTCATATGGTCTATACCGAATATGGATCCTGTGTATGGTTGCGTGAGTTGATATATGTATAATTTATACTCCACATTGGGGTTTGGATTAATATTGTGGTTCGGTATCACGTTGATGGGATGTTAAAGTTCATGTTGTGATATCGCCTGGTGGGTCCGTGTGGGGGTCCACGGTACTGTAATAGCCGCCGGTTTTGGGGTGTTACAATGTGCATAGGTCTTTTGTGAGGACCATGTCTGTATGTTATTTTGACATAATCTCGTATTAGACTGACATGATTTGTCGTGGCATTGCGTATCTCAAGGTATGTTCTGTATTTCCTTCTTTGTACTTATCTTTGATTGACAGTTGATTATCATTGATAGTATTCTTAGTTTGTGATTACATTGGTATGTAATTATTGATGTCGTGAGATTGTTATCATTGTTTAATATCATGGCCGACCCCGTCGCGGGATTTATTTTTAAGTACGAGGAGATAGAGCTTGTAGCGATCGTGAATAAATGAGCTTCCCAGATGATACTATCTATGGCATGTATTTTGAGAATCGAGTATTTTGAATGATAGTTATATTCTGCCTCTATGTACTTTTAACTGTTGATTATATCTGCTGCATGGGTGTTTTAAAATGGCTTTATGATATTCTGCAACTTGGGTTATTTGAAAACCGATTCCCTAAATTATTTCGTCGGTACGTGTAAGTGGTGGCTTAACGCACATTTTAAACTGTTGAGTTTTTATCTTTCAGGCCTTGTATTTTTCAAATGTGATACGTTATTTGGTTAATGGATTTTGTATAGTCTATGATATCTTTCGTCATCACCTCTTCGGCGTATTTGAAATGATTGCGAAAATATCTTTTAGCCTTTTGAGTTCCGGTGCTGGGCCCTCGGTGCTGTTGTAATATCCGCAATTTTCGACTTTCGGTAAATTTCTTTTTTTCGGTCGGAGTCCGTTTTGACGACTCGCTCATGACCGTTTCGTCATTCTCAGAATGATTAATTCTACACTTTTTGACATCCGAGTTCGTTTCGGTGTCGTTTCGTTGAGTTCTGTGCTTTTTAGCGACTTTTCCGCACTTGAGTTCGATTCTTGCGAATCTCGTCAAAGCTGTTGTTTGAGTTTCCCGCAAGTCCGTTTAACTTTGTTAGACGTGTTGTGAACTTCAGTTTGGTTATTCGATCACGTATCGTGATTTCGGGCGTTTGGGCCATTTTGTAATTTCTTGAAAGTTACGGGTATCCGTATCTGTAATTGTTGTCTCGACCCGTTTCTTGGTCGCATATGACTAATTATGGTATTACGCTTTCATTTAGTCGTTTATGTTGTCCGCGAACTTTTCGTCGTGTTCGTTCCGTGCGTTTCGGAAATCGGGTCGTCGAGCCACAGCGGTGGCGGGATGGCCGGACGGTGGCGGGGCCAGACGATTGCGGGCACCGGCCGGGCCAGGTGCGCGAGAACCGGCGTAAGCGCCTTCTGGCCGGAAGGCTGCGCTAGCCGCGAGTGTAGCGCCTGCTAGGGTAACCTAGCTTGTCTGTTCTCGGGCACAGGCGATGGGGTTCGAGGTTACGGACTCGGTCGGAGATCGGCGAGTAGCGCACGCTACGCGGCGTAGCGCGCTAGTCGGCGGCGTAAGCGCCGCAGTCGGCGGCTAGCGTCGTTACTGGCAGGCGATTCGATCCGTGGCTCTTTGGGCCAGTCGGCTAAGCGGCGAGCATCCGGCCGTAGCGCACGCTAGCGGGAGTTGGGTCGGCGAGTTGGTCGGCGGGGTTGGTCGGTGATGCCGGGTCGTGTGGGCCTGGCGAGGTACTCGGCCCGTCTGCGGCCGATAAGCGCACGCTAGTCCGGAAGGCTAGCGCTAAGTCGGCCCGATATAAATATGGTGGCGATCACATTTCACTTCGTTTTCATTTCCTTCCTTCTCCATCCGCGAGTGGCGATTCATGGGCGAAGCCATGTTGTTTAACAACAAATCCATGAAGTCCTTGAGTTCATAACATCAATCGATCGTCCGTTATCAACCTTTGATTCATGAATCAAGGTAATCTTCCTTAGAACCCTAATTTCGTGAATTTGGGGATTTTTGCATTTTTAAATCGATTCGTTCCGTGTTGTTGATTAATTCATGATGGGTATGATTAATCTTGGTAGTATTCTTGTGTTTAACATCATTTAATCCATTGTTCTTCGTCGAATCGAAGTATATTTCTTGATTTCCTTCGAGTTGACTTTTTGGGGGATTTGTCCCGATCTCGTTTTAATCCGTTTTCGATGGATCGATTATGGTTAAATGATGTTGTTAAACATATTCTATGGATTGTATATCCATAATTCAACTTGGAATTCCGTTTTTGGGTTTTGGCGGAACGAATCGTGTTCTTGGCCGTTTTGCGGGAAATCCTTGAACTTTCGTCATTCGTTCTTTGAATTCAACGGCTTTGAGTCGTGTTATGAAATTCATTTCATTGTTATTATTGTCCTTCGTAGTTTATGACGTGAGTTGGCGATCGGTGGAGTCGGCGGGTTCGTAATCGGTTCGTGTCAACCTACTTTGGTCGATTCTCCGCATTGCTCTTATTCGAGGCAAGTACCTTGTCCATACTTTTCTTGTTTCGTGGATATGATGATTGGTGATCGTCTTGATTTGTTTGTTTGTTTGAAATGAGTTTTCAAAAGATTTGGTTAGCCTCATTAAAGGCCCTCTTTCAAAACCGTGTGTGTTTTGTGATTGGTGTGGTTCGTGGATAACTATGTGAATTCTATGTATATGCTTGGTGTTCATGTTGCACTTGGTATTGTACGGGCGTATATTATTTCATTTCGGTGCGTTGTGGATTGACGTGGTGTTTTGCTAAGTGTTTGATGCCTGCAGGCGAATTGTTTGAATATCCTTGATATGATATGTTATTTGTGTGAATGTGTGGATATGGTTGAAGGTCTACGGTGGCACATGGCATGTGATCATGTGGCGAGGATGCAACAAGTGATTGATCCAACCGTGAGAGCACGAGATAATCTACGGTGGCACATGGCATGTGATCATGTGGCGAGGATGCAACAAGCGATTGATCCAACCGTGAGATGTGTGTGATTTGTTTCGCTAGCGACTCGGGAGGGTCCTTCGAGGCCTCGAGTGGGGCGTCGGTGGTATCGTCCGGTCTAGGCGATGCGCGTGCGTGATTATGTTTCGTTGATTTTCGTCCGTTGAGGACACGTGATGTTGGGCTTTGACCACGTAAATTGTTGGTGGTTTCCTATTTGCGAAAACAAAACATTTGGGTTGTGACCTATTGATTTTGGAAAGAGAAGGATTTTATAATCCAAAATAGTAATCTATTAAAACACTCGATGGCATTTTAAACTGTTTGTAAATTGTTTCCCTTATTTGCGATCTTTCGGTTTTGGAAAATGTTTACCCAAACTCTTGCCTCGGGAAGTACTTTTCCTTACGTTTGAACCTTTGAGGATTCTGATTATTATTGTTCTTGGAACTTGTATTGTATGGCTCGTATTTTTGCACTTGTACTTGCACTAGCAAAACGGTGGAGTTTGCTAACCCCAGAGTATTCGGGGGTGGATGTCTGTTTTGCATTCGGGTTTTGGAGCACAACACGAGTCGGCACGAAGGATGATGAAAGATGATCGATACTAATCACATGAGGAACCGTACATCGTGTGTTGGTTCGATTGTACTTTATTTTCATTCTTTGTATTGTTCCCGTTATGCAGGTGTAGTTGTATTTTGTCCCTGCGTGGGCATGAGTTGTATTTGAGTGTATGTATTTGTGGAAAGACCAAATCGGTCTCTTGAGTCATTGTAGCCTTGAAGGCATTGTCGAGATGTTAAACGTCGTTACCGGCTGGTAGATCCTCGAGGAGAGGGTCTACGGCGTGTAATATCCCCGAGTGGATTGGGGTGTTACATAAATGGTATCGAGCTTAGGTTGTGGAAACCTAAGTCGGGTCGATGGTGCCTATTGAGTTTTTGTCTCGTCGGATTTTATCTGACTGGGTCGTGTCGCGACGCGTCGTCTGAGTTGGTTTGTTGTGATTAGTATCGTGGGGCGATCATCATCTTCGTGCGACCTGTGGATGTAAGTCTCCCTTCTTTATGTTGTGCCTCGTGTGACACGAGCTATTTTTTATTATGAGTTAATTGACGGAATCCTCTTATGGATTTTGATTTCGTGATACGTGATTATTTGACTCTCATTTTTCGTTCATATGAGGAGTAGTGTTGCTGTCTTGTGCATGTTTGACTTTATTTCTTTTATCCGCTGCGTGAGTTCTTCTGTAATGGCTTTCGGTATTTTACCGACTGAGTTTTATTTCGAAAATCAATTCCCTTAACCGAGTTTTTGGCATTATGGCCTTGATCATTTTGGCGAAATTCTTATGACGGAATCTAGTATTTTGTAAATGGATTTTGTGAGTTTTTGAAATATTACCGTCATCGGCCTTTTTGGCGTTTTTGTGAATGGTTTTTAGCACTGGTGGATTCGTAGCGGGACCCAGCGCTATATTGTTCCTTGTAATTACGAAATTTTTGGGCATTCTAGCCCATTGAATTATTTTGAAAACCTTGAGTATCTTAGAAAATTAAAATTCGGGACGTACTTTTAAAACGAATTATTTTCTTGCGGTGTTTTCAAGGTGTTTTCTAATGCCGCAATACATTTCAAAAATTTTCCGGTTGAGGACCAAAAATATTTTTGAGGTATTTTCAAATGCAGTTGCTTAGACCCAAGGGTCGAATATTTTTGAAAGTTTTCACTAAAGGAAAGGTGTCCTCATTTTTGTTCAAATGCAAGATGATTTTCAAAGTCTCGATAAAGGTGTTTGTACTACTTTTTGTAAAATGATACTCAAGATCAACTGTTGTTTCCAAACTATTTTCAAAAGGTGGTTCTCGTTTTTAAAACCTATCATTCCTGTTTGCGGACCAGAAATGCGTGTATGGTTTTCGAACTTTCGTTACGGTGTTAACCCCGAATTGTGATTGAATTGGTGCCGTGAGCATCGAGCCATTCGCCACGCATATGTTTTGTTGGCCCTCTGTGAGAGGTGTGAGCTGGTGTTTACTGTTTATCGCCTCGTGGTGATTTGCGTGTTGTCGCACTAGTGTGAGTTGTTAAAGCCTGGATTTTTGTGCGTTATACACATGGGTGATTGTTTCATGATGTTTGTGATTGTGTGCTGGCTGTCGTTCGGGATGTTGTAATCGTCGAACGATGCCGTTGTTGTGATTTTTGTATGCGTTGATATGCTATGCTGAGTTGGCATCTCCGGTATGTTGTTTTGCGGTGTTAGTTCTGTAACACCCCCAATCCACTCAGGGATATTACACGCCGTAGACCCTCTCCTCGAGAATCTACCAGGCTGATAACTAAAATCAAACATCTAAACATCGCCTTTAAGGCTAAAATGACTCAGTAGACCGATTTGGTCTTTCAACAATAACATACAACTCTATTACAAACACTTACCCACGCAGGGGTCAAAATATAATAAACTCCCGTACAACGGGGAAAAGATACTGCAGCGGAAAAGAAAATACAACTAGACCAATACGACATCAACGGATCCTCGTGTGATTAGTATCGTTCATCTTTCATCATCCTTCGTGCCGACCCTGTGCCATGCTCCAAAACCTGAATGCAAAAATAGACACCCACCCCCCGAATACTCGGGGGTTAGCAAAACTCCACTGTTTTGCTAGTGCAAATACAAAGTGCAAAAATACAAGCCATACAATTCACATTCCACGAATAACAATGACCAGGAATCATCAAAGATCCAAACGTAATGGAAGGTACTTCCCGAGGCAAGAGTTTGGGTAAAACATTCCGAAACCGAAAGACCACAATTAAGGGGAACAATTTGTAAAACGGTTTAAAATGCCATCGAGAGTTTTAATAGAAAACAATTTAGGATTATCAAATCCTAATCTTTCCAAAATCAACAGGGTCACAGCCCAAAGGTTTTGTTTTCGCAATTAGAAAACCAACAGCAATATACAAGGTTAAAACCCATGTCACGTGTCTTCGGCGGACATAACATCAA
This sequence comes from Orobanche coerulescens, assembly GCA_033398695.1. Taxonomy (NCBI): domain Eukaryota; kingdom Viridiplantae; phylum Streptophyta; class Magnoliopsida; order Lamiales; family Orobanchaceae; genus Orobanche; species Orobanche coerulescens. The sequence goes on along the minus strand of CM065802.1, from coordinate 126,784,398 downwards.
TACAATATGATCGCCCAAGATACGTAAACCTTGGTCACCAAAAATACAACATCAACTCGTGAATCCAGGGCTATACCATTGGATTCCCTTCGTGGCCCCGTCGGACCCTCCCAAGGTGAGTAGAATGCGTTTTCGAAATCATATATATACCAATTCGTGAAGTTTTACTCGTGAATCCAGGGCTATACCATTGGAATTCCCTCCGTGGCCCCGTCGAACCCTCCCGAGGTGAGCAAATACATTCACCAAACATACACACGCACTCGTGAAGTTTTACTCGTGAATCCAGGGCTATACCATTGGAATTCCCTCCGTGGCCCCGTCGAACCCTCCCGAGGTGAGCAAATACATTCACAAAACAAACAACCGCACTCGTGAATCTAGGGCTATACCATCGGAATTCCCTCCGTGATCCCGTCGGACCCTCCCGAGGTGAGCGAAATACATTCATACAATTAACATGTCACAACAAGGATATTCATACAATCCACCAAAGGCAACCAACACAAAGCACGACATAATCGTCAAATCACAATGCACCAAAAATGAGATAATATATGCACACACGCGTTATCAAGCGCAACATCAACACCAAACATATCCATAGGATTCACATAGTCACTTACAACCCACACAATTTACAAAACACACGCGTTTTGAAAGTGAGCCTTTAACGAGGCTAGTCGAATCTTTTGAAAAACCCGTTTCAAACAAACACACACACATACCAAGACGATCACCAATCATCATATCCACAAAACAAGAAATGTATGGACAAGGTACTTGCCTCGAATAAGAACAACGCGAAGAACCGACCGAAGTAGGTTGACACAAACCAACTACGAACCCGCCGACTCCACCGATCGCCAACTCGCGTCATAAACTACGAAGGACAATAACAACAATGAAATGAATTTCATAACACGACTCAAAGCCGTTGAATTCAAAGAACAAATGACGAAGGTTCAAGGATTTCCCCCAAAACGGCCAAGAACACGATTCGTCCCGTAAAAACCCGAAAATGGAATTCCAAGTTCAAATATGGATATACAATCCATAGAATATGTTTAACAACATCATTTAACCATAATCGATCCATCGAAAACGGATGAAAAACGAGATCGGGGACAAATCCCCCGAAAAGTCCATTCGAAGGAAATCAAGAAATATACTTCGATTCGACGAAGAACAATGGATTAAATGATGTTAAACACGAGAATACTACCAAGATTAATCATACCCATCACGAATTAATCAACAACACGGAACGAATCGGACAAAATGCAAAACCCCCAAATTCACGAAATTAGGGTTCTAAGGAAGATTACCTTGATTATTTGGATCAAAGGATGATAGCAGACGATTGATTGATGTTATGAACTCAAGATCTTCATTGATTTGTTGTTAAACAAAATGGCTTAGTCGCCAATGAATCGCCATTCGCGGACGGAGAAGGAAGGAAATGAAAACGAAGTGAAATGTGATCTCGGCCATATTTATATCGGGCCGGACTAGCGTGCGCTAGCCTTCCCGGACTAGCGTGCGCTATCGGCACGTCGGCCGAGTACCCTCGGCCGGGAGCCCACACGACCGGCATCACCAACCAACCCCGCCGACCAAACCTCGACCCGACTCGCTAGCGTGCGCTACGGCCGGAAGCTGCGCTGGCTTAATGCCCAAAGAGCCACCTGGACTAACCAACTTATCCAGTAACGTCGCTAGTCGGCCGGCGTCGCTACCCCGCCCGTTAGCGTGCGCTACGGCCAAGCAGCGGCGCTACCCGCCGATCTCGGCCGAGTCCAGAACCTCGAAACCCCATCGCCCGAGCCGATAGCGACGCTGGCCACGGCGGCGTGCGCTACACTGCCGGTTAGCGTGCGCGACCTTCCGGCCGTAGCGTGCGCTTACGCCGGTTCTGCGCACCGTCCGGCCGGTGCCCGCAATCGTCCGGCCCGATCCGCCACCGTCGATCCTCCGCCCGCTGTGGCTCGGCGACCCGATTTAAGCGTCACGGAGCGAACACGGCGAAAAGTTCGCGGACAACATAAGCGACTCGAAATGAAAGCGTAATACCATAATTAGTCATACGCGACCAAGAAACGGTCGAGACAACAATTACAGATACGGATACCCGTAACTTTCAAGAAATTACAAAATGGCCCAAACGCCGGAAATCACGATACGTGATCGAATAACCAATCCGAAGTTCACAACACGTCTAACAAAGTTAAACGGACTTGCGAAACTCAAACAACGATTTGGACGAGATTCGCAAGAATCGAACTCAAGTGCGGAAAAGTCGCTAAAAAGCACGGAACTCAACAAAACGACACCGAAACGAACTCGGATGTCAAAAAGTGTAGAATTAATCATTCTCAGAATGACGAAACGGACATGAGCGAGTCGTCAAAACAGACTTCCGCCGAAAAAAAGAAATTACCGAAAATCGAAAATTGCGGATATTACATTCTACCCTCCTTAAAAGAAGTTTCGTCCCGAAACTTAAAACAAGTAGGGAGAAGAAATATTCCGCCAGGAAAAACTCAACGAGATACACAAGAATACGTAACTAACGCCCAACGGCGAAATGTTACAAACAACGCAAAAGAGTATACGGCGTGTAAACACGCTTCACGGCGACCAACACAACGTCGCCGTTAGGGATATAATAAAACCAACAAGTGACAAGCGTCATCAAATGGATAATACAATCAAGTCAATTATCCGAACAATCGCAAAACACAATGAACAAAAATCAATACGATTGACCAACCTAACGGTACATTGATCAGAACGCGAGCCAAACGCTGAACAAATACGGAATTCCACCGCCTAAGGTTGAAAGATCAAAAACGAGACTAATTTCCCAAACTTAAGGGAATTAGGAAGGAGCCTGAATGCTCAACGATCAAGAAACGAGGACAAAAACCGAACAAACAAACAAACGATCGAGACAACAAAAATCGAACAATCATGTCCGAAACACGAAGGATAGTAAAATTCAAACAACAACTCCCAGGATGATCTGGTGAGAACTACAAGACATGCATTCCCATAAGATCCACAGGAAAGGGAATAGCGATTGAAAAGTCACAACGACAAACGAGTTATTCCGAAACAATACCACACTCGTTCGATCAACAAAAGCAAGGGGCAGGACAAGCTCACGAATGTCAACAAACATAAATGAGTCGACAAAGTAGAATATACAGAAGTTCAAAATCCGATCCACTTCGAATAAAAGAACTAGTAGAACCAAATGATGTCACTTCCGAACAAGGTTCACAAGAATCGAACCGAACTCGGAAAAGTCACAGCAATACCAGATCAACCCAAAACAAGATCACAGTTCATTCGAACGATGAAACCGAAATACAGAACAAGTTCAGAAAGTATCAACGAACATGAGTGTATCGATAGACTGGAGAAAGAGAAAATATAGAAGCCAAAAATAATACGGGTATTATATTCGACCTCTTCTAAAAGAAGTGTCGTCCCCGAAACTCACAGCAACAAAATCAAGGAGACGACAAAACAGGCAATCAACAGAAACATCCTTCAAAGGCCTCTCAAAGCCGATTCTGATATCTGTGCTGAAGCGCGAACTCCGAAAGTCTCGGAAGCCGATTCGCAAAACTGAATTTGGTGTCCCTCGAGTCCACACTTGAAATGTGTTACTGACGAGAAGGACAATTTACGCGTGCATGCCCCGGCACATCACGGTTGAAACGCCTCGGCTCGGCATACCGAAAATACAAATGCTAGATACAATGGAACTAACACCGCAAAACAACATACCGGAGATGCCAACTCAGCATAGCATATCAACGCATACAAAAATCACAACAACGGCATCGTTCGACGATTACAACATCCCGAACGACAGCCAGCACACAATCACAAACATCATGAAACAATCACCCATGTGTATAACGCACAAAAATCCAGGCTTTAACAACTCACACTAATGCGACAACACGCAAATCACCACGAGGCGATAAACAGTAAACACCAGTTCACACCTCTCACAGAGGGCCAACAAAACATATGCGTGGCGAATGGCTCGACGCTCACGCCACCAATTCAATCACAATTCGGGGTTAACACCGTAACGAAAGTTCGAAAACCATACACGCATTTCCGGTCCGCAAACAGGAATGATAGGTTTTAAAAACGAGAACCACCTTTTGAAAACAGTTTGGAAACAACAGTTGATCTTGAGTATCATTTTACAAAAAGTAGTACAAACACCCTTATCGAGACTTTGAAAATCATCTTGCGTTTGAACAAAAATGAGGACACCTTTCCTTTAGTGAAAAACTTTCAAAAATATTCGACCCTTGGGTCTAAGCAACTGCGTTTGAAAATACCTCAAAAATATTTTTGGTCCTCAACCGGAAAATTTTTGAAATGTATTGCGGCATTAGAAAACACCTTGAAAACACCGCAAGAAAATAATTCGTTTTAAAAGTACGTCCCGAATTTTAATTTTCTAAGATACTCAAGGTTTTCAAAAATAATTCAATGGGCTAGAATGCCCAAAAATACTCATGTAACAATATTCGTTTAAACATATTATAATATATGCATCAAATCGCACAAAGTCAAGACAATACATGTCTTTTACCGGGAAGGCAAACAGTCAATTATCACAGTCAAAAAGACAAATAATGACAACACTCATACAAACGAAATAAGAGAATCACACGAACGCATCACGAAACCAAGAATCTACATGAAGGTTCCATCACTTAACACAAAGTCAAACAAATAGCTCATGTCACAGGAGGCACAACACAAAGAAGGGAGACTTGCAGCCACAGGTCGCACGAAGATGATGATCGCCCCACGATACTAATCACAACAAACCAATTCAGACGACGCGTCGCGACACGACTCAGTCAGATAAAATCCGACGAGACAAAAACTCAATAGAAACCACTGACCCGACAGCCTAGGTTTCCACAACCTAAGCTCCGATACCATTCTGTAACACCCCCAATCCACTCAGGGATATTACACGCCGTAGACCCTCTCCTCGAGAATCTACCAGGCTGATAACTAAAATCAAACATCTAAACATCGCCTTTAAGGCTAAAATGACTCAGTAGACCGATTTGGTCTTTCAACAATAACATACAACTCTATTACAAACACTTACCCACGCAGGGGTCAAAATATAATAAACCCCCGTACAACGGGGAAAAGATACTGCAATGGAAAAGAAAATACAACTAGACCAATACGACATCAACGGATCCTCGTGTGATTAGTATCGTTCATCTTTCATCATCCTTCGTGCCGACCTGTGCCATGCTCCAAAACCTGAATGCAAAAATAGACATCCACCCCCCGAATACTCGGGGGTTAGCAAAACTCCACTGTTTTGCTAGTGCAAATACAAAGTGCAAAAATACAAGCCATACAATTCACATTCCACGAATAACAATGACCAGGAATCATCAAAGATCCAAACGTAATGGAAGGTACTTCCCGAGGCAAGAGTTTGGGTAAAACATTCCGAAACCGAAAGACCACAATTAAGGGGAACAATTTGTAAAACAGTTTAAAATGCCATCGAGAGTTTTAATAGAAAACAATTTAGGATTATCAAATCCTAATCTTTCCAAAATCAACAGGGTCACAGCCCAAAGGTTTTGTTTTCGCAATTAGAAAACCAACAGCAATATACAAGGTTAAAACCCATGTCACGTGTCTTCGGCGGACATAACATCAATACAATATGATCGCCCAAGATACGTAAACCTTGGTCACCAAAAATACAACATCAACTCGTGAATCCAGGCTATACCATTGGATTCCCTTCGTAACCCCGTCGGACCCTCCCAAGGTGAGTAGAATGCGTTTTCGAAATCATATATATACCAATTCGTGAAGTTTTACTCGTGAATCCAGGGCTATACCATTGGAATTCCCTCCGTGGCCCCGTCGAACCCTCCCGAGGTGAGCAAATACATTCACCAAACATACACACGTACTCGTGAAGTTTTACTCGTGAATCCAGGGCTATACCATTGGAATTCCCTCCGTGGCCCCGTCGAACCCTCCCGAGGTGAGCAAATACATTCACAAAACAAACAACCGCACTCGTGAATCCAGGGCTATACCATCGGAATTCCCTCCGTGATCCCGTCGGACCCTCCCGAGGTGAGCAAAATACATTCATACAATTAACATGTCACAACAAGGATATTCATACAATCCACCAAAGGCAACCAACACAAAGCACGACATAATCGTCAAATCACAATGCACCAAAAATGAGATAATATATGCACACACGCGTTATCAAGCGCAACATCAACACCAAACATATCCATAGGATTCACATAGTCACTTACAACCCACACAATTTACAAAACACACGCGTTTTGAAAGTGAGCCTTTAACGAGGCTAGTCGAATCTTTTGAAAAACCCGTTTCAAACAAACACACACACATACCAAGACGATCACCAATCATCATATCCACAAAACAAGAAATGTATGGACAAGGTACTTGCCTCGAATAAGAACAACGCGAAGAACCGACCGAAGTAGGTTGACACAAACCAACTACGAACCCGCCGACTCCACCGATCGCCAACTCGCGTCATAAACTACGAAGGACAATAACAACAATGAAATGAATTTCATAACACGACTCAAAGCCGTTGAATTCAAAGAACAAATGACGAAGGTTCAAGGATTTCCCCAAGCGGCCAAGAACACGATTCGTCCGTCAAAACCCGAAAATGGAATTCCAAGTTCAAATATGGATATACAATCCATAGAATATGTTTAACAACATCATTTAACCATAATCGATCCATCAGCGGATGAAAAAGCGAGATGGGGACAAATCCCCGAAAAGTCAATTCGAAGGAAATCAAGAAATATACTTGATTCGACGAAGAACAATGGATTAAATGATGTTAAACACGAGAATACTACCAAGATTAATCATACCCATCACGAATTAATCAACAACACGGAGCGAATCGGACAAAAATGCAAAACCCCCCAAATTCACGAAATTAGGGTTCTAAGGAAGATTACCTTGATTATTTGGATCAAAGGATGATAACGGACGATTGATTGATGTTATGAACTCAAGAACTTCATGGATTTGTTGTTAAACAACATGGCTTGTCGCCCATGAATCGCCATTCGCGGACGGAGAAGGAAGGAAATGAAAACGAAGTGAAATGTGATGCTCGGCCATATTTATCTTGGGCCGGACTAGCGTGCGCTAGCCTTCCCGGACTAGCGTGCGCTATCGGCGTATCGGCCGAGTAGCCTCGGCGGGAGCCCACACGACCGGCATCACCAACCAACCGCCGACCAAACCTCGACCGACTCCCGCTAGCGTGCGCTACGGCCGGAAGCTCGCGCGCTTCGGCTATTGTCCGATAGCACTGGACTAACCAACTTATCCAGTAACGTCGCTAGTCGGCCGGCGTGCGCTACCCTGCCGGTTAGCGTGCGCTACGGCCAAGACGGCGTGCGCTACTGCCGATCTGGCCGAGTCGAACCTCGAAACCCCACTGCCCGGGCGATGGCGTCTAGCCACCCACGGCAAGGCGCTACACTGCCGGTTAGCGTCGCGGCCTTCCGGCCGTAAGCGTGCGCTTACGCGGTTCTGCCCACCGTCGGCCGGTGCCCGCAATCGTCGGCGATCCGCCACCGTCCGGCGATCCGCCACGCCGAGTTTCGGCGACCGATTTAAGCGTGCGGGCGAACACGGCGAAAAGTTCGCGGACAACATAAACGACTTCGAAATGAAAGCGTAATACCATAATTAGTCATACGCGACCAAGAAACGGTCGAGACAACAATTACGAATACGGATACGTAACTTTCAAGAAATTACAAAATGGCCCAAAACGCCGGAAATCACGATACGTGATCGAATAACCAATCCGAAGTTCACAACACGTCTAACAAAGTTAAACGGACTTGCGGGAAACTTCGAAACAACGATCTCGGACGAGATTCGCAAGAATCGAACTCAAGTGCGGAAAAGTCGCTAAAAAGCACGGAACTCAACAAAACGACACCGAAACGAACTCGGATGTCAAAAAGTGTAGAATTAATCATTCTCAGAATGACGAAACGGACATGAGCGAGTCGTCAAAACAGACTTCCGCCGAAAAAAAGAAATTACCGGAAATCGAAAATTGCGGATATTACAAGTTCCATTGTATCTAGCATTTGTATTTTCGGTATGCCGAGCCGAGGCGTTTCAACCGTGATGTGCCGGGGCATGCACGCGTAAATTGTCCTTCTCGTCAGTAACACATTTCAAGTGTGGACTCGAGGGACACCAAATTCAATTTTGCGAATCGGCTACCGAGACTTTCGGAGTTCGCGCTTGACAGATATCGAATCGGCTTTGAGAGGCCTTTGAAGGATGTTTTACATCATTTGCTGTTGTGTCGTCTCCTTGATTTCATTATTGTGAGTAGCGGGACGACCTTCTTTTATAAGAGTTCGAATGTAATACCCGTATTATTTTTGGCTTCGTATTTTCTCTTTCTCGATCTATCGATTCGCTCATGTTCGTTGGCACTTTATGAACTTGTTACGTATTTCGATTTCATCGTCCGAACGAGCAGTTGTGATCTTGTTGTGGGTCGATGGTTATCGATGTTACTTTTTCGAGTTCGGTTCGATTCTTGTGAACCTTGTTCGAAGTAACATCATTTGGTTCTACTAGTTCTTTTATTCGAAGTGGATCGGATTTGGAACTCTTATGTTTTCGACTCTGTCGACTCATTTATGTTTGTTGACATTTCTGAGATTGTCCGCCCCTTGTTTTTGTTTATCGAACGAGTGTGGTATCGTTTCGAAATAACTCGTTCGTCGTTGTGACTTTTCAATCGCTATCCCCTTTCCTGTGGATCTTCGGCAATGCATGTCTTGTAGTTCTCACAAGATCATCCTGGGAGTTGTTGTTTGAACTTTATTGTTCTTTGTGATTCGAACATGATTCTTCGATTTTTATTGTCTCGATCGTTGTGGTTTGATCGTTTGATTGTTCGGTTTTTATTGACCTCGTTCCGTGATTGGCGAACATTCAGGCTCCTTCGTAATTCCCTTCAGTTTGGGAAATTAGTTTCGTTTTCGATCTTCCAGCGTGTTTGTTCAGCGGTTGACTCGCGTTTTGATTGATGTCGTTGGGTTGGTCAATCATATTGGTTTTCGTTCGTTGTGTTTTGTGATTGTCGGATAATTGACTTGGATATATTATCCGTTTGATGACGCTTGTCACTTGTTGGTTTTATTATATCCCTAACGGCGACGTTGTGTTGGTCGCCGTGGAGCGTGTTTTCACGCCGTATATTCCTTTGCGTTGTTTGTGACATTTCGCCGTTGGGCGTTAGTCACGCATTCTTGTGTGTCTCGTTGAGTTTTCTGGCGGAATATTTCTTCTCCTACTTGTTTTAAGTTTCGGGACGAAACTTCTTTTAAGGAGGGTAGAATGTAATATCCGCAATTTTCGACTTTCGGTAAATTTCTTTTTTCGGTCGAGTCCGTTTTGACGACTCGCTCATGACCGTTCGTCATTCGAGAATGATTAATTCTACACTTTTGACATCCGAGTTCGTTTCGGTGTCGTTTCGTTGAGTTACGTGCTTTTTAGCGACTTTTCCGCACTTGAGTTCGATTCTTGCGAATCTCGTCCAAAGCTGTTGTTTCGAGTTTCCCAAGTCCGTTTAACTTTGTTAGACGTGTTGTGAACTTCGTTTGGTTATTCGATCACGTATCGTGATTTAGGGCGTTTTGGGCCATTTTGTAATTTCTTGAAAGTTACGGGTATCCGTATCTGTAATTGTTGTCTCGACCCGTTTCTTGGTCGCGTATGACTAATTATGGTATTACGCTTTCATTTCGAGTCGTTTATGTTGTCCGCGAACTTTTCGTCGTGTTCGTTCCGTGCGTTTTCGGAAATCGGGTCGTCGAGCCCAGGCGGTGGCGGGACTGGCCGGACGGTGGCGGGACAGGCCGGACGATTGCGGGCCCCCGCCGGACGGGTGCGCGAGAACCGCGTAAGCGCACGCTTCTGGCCGGAAGGCTGCTGCGCTAACCGCAGTGTAACGCACGCCGCCGTGGCTTAGCGTCTGTGCTCGGGCACAGGCGATGGGGTTTCGAGGTTCGACTCGGTGAGGATCGGCAGTAGCGCACGCTACGCCGGCGTAGCGCGCTAGTCGGCGGCGTAGCGCCGCAGCTGTCGGCCGGCTAGCGTCGTTACTGGCCGGCGGTTGATCCGGTGGCTCCGGGCCAATTCGGCTGCGCGCAGCATCCGGCCGTAGTGCACGCTAGCGGGAGTTGGGTCGGCAGGTTCGGTCGGCAGGGTTGGTCGGTGATGCCGGGTCGTGTGGGCCTGGCCGAGGGTACTCGGCCGATCCGGCCGATAGCGCACGCTAGTCCGGGAAGGCTAGCGCACGCTAGGGCCCGATATAAATATGGTGGCGGTCACATTTCACCGTTTTTCATTTCCTTCCTTCTCCATCCGCGAGTGGCGATTCATGGGCGGCGAAGCCATGTTGTTTAACAACAAATCCATGAAGTCCTTGAGTTCATAACATCAATCGATCGTCCGTTATCAACCTTTGATTCGGCGAATCAAGGTAATCTTCCTTAGAACCCTAATTTCGTGAATTTGGGGATTTTTGCATTTTTCTGCGATTCGTTCCGTGTTGTTGATTAATTCATGATGGGTATGATTAATCTTGGTAGTATTCTTGTGTTTAACATCATTTAATCCATTGTTCTTCGTCGAATCAAGTATATTTCTTGATTTCCTTGAGTTGACTTTTTGGGAGATTTGTCCCGATCTCGTTTTCATCCGTTTTCGATGGATCGATTATGGTTAAATGATGTTGTTAAACATATTCAATGGATACTATATCCATAAATCAACATGGAATTCCGTTTTTGGGTTTTGTGGAGCGAATCGTGTTCTTGGCCGTTTTGGGGGAAATCCTTGAACTTTCGTCATTCGTTCTTTGAATTCAACGGCTTTGAGTCGTGTTATGAAATTCATTTCATTGTTATTATTGTCCTTCATAGTTTATGACGTGAGTTGGCGATCGGTGGAGTCGGCGGGTTCGTAATCGGTTCGTGTCAACCTACTTTGGTCGATTCTCCGCATTGCTCTTATTCGAGGCAAGTACCTTGTCCATACTTTTCTTGTTTCGTGGATATGATGATTGGTGATCGTCTTGATTTGTTTGTTTGTTTGAAATGAGTTTTCAAAAGATTTGGTTAGCCTCGTTAAAGGCCCTCTTTCAAAACCGTGTGTGTTTTGTGATTGGTGTGGTTCGTGGATAACTATGTGAATTCTATGTATATGCTTGGTGTTCATGTTGCACTTGGTATTGTGTCTGGACGTATATTATTTCATTTCGGTGCGTTGTGGATTGACGTGGTGTTTTGCTAAGTGTTTGATGCCTCTGGCGAATTGTTTGAATATCCTTGATATGATATGTTATTTGTGTGAATGTGTGGATATGGTTGAAGGTCTACGGTGGCACATGGCATGTGATCATGTGGCGAGGATGCAACAAGTGATTGATCCAACCGTGAGAGCTCGAGATAATCTACGGTGGCACATGGCATGTGATCATGTGGCGAGATGCAACAAGCGATTGATCCAACCGTGAGATGTGTGTGATTTGTTTCGCTAGCCTCGGGAGGGTCCTTCGAGGCCTCGAGTGGGGCGTCGGTGGTATCGTCCGGTCTGGCGATGCGCGTGCGTGATTATGTTTCGTTGATTTTTCGTCCGTTGAGGACACGTGATGTTGGGCTTTGACCACCGTAAATTGTTGGTGGTTTCCTATTTGCGAAAACAAAACATTTGGGTTGTGACCCTATTGATTTTGGAAAGAGAAGGATTTTATAATCCAAAATTGTTTTCTATTAAAACTCTCGATGGCATTTTAAAGCTGTTTGTAAATTGTTTCCCTTATTTGCGATCTTTGATTTTGGAAAATGTTTACCCAAACTCTTGCCTCGGGAAGTACTTTTCCTTACGTTTGAACCTTTGAGGATTCACGATTATTATTGTTCTTGGAACTTGTATTGTATGGCTCGTATTTTTGCACTTGTACTTGCACTAGCAAAACAGTGGAGTTTGCTAACCCCAGTATTCGGGGGTGGATGTCTGTTTTGCATTCGGGTTTTGGAGCACAACACGGGTCGGCACGAAGGATGATGAAAGATGATCGATACTAATCACATGAGGAACCGTACATCGTGTGTTGGTTCGATTGTACTTTATTTTCCATTCTTGTATTGTTCTGTTATGCAGGTGTAGTTGTATTTTGTCCCCTGCGTGGGCATGAGTTGTATTTGAGCTGTATGTATTTGTGGAAAGACCAAATCGGTCTACTGAGTCATTGTAGCCTTGAAGGCATTGTCGAGATGTTAAACGTCGTTACCAGCCTGGTAGATCCTCGAGGAGAGGGTCTACGGCGTGTAATATCCCTGAGTGGATTGGGGGTGTTACAGCTGTAATATTCCTAAATGGTTGTGGGGTGTTACAGACTTGGGGGTGTTATATAGGTTTGGTCGAACTGTGACCCGACGTGTCGGACACAGACCCAAATCTGGACCCAAATTTGGACACCTCTAATTTTAGTACTTATTTTTTCATTTTAATTCATGTTTTCCTATTATTTCATATTTCATTTATGATTTCTAGGTTTTATAAAGAAATTCAGGTAATCCTAACTCATTATTCAAACTCCTACTCATGCAACTAAAGGGGGTGTATTGGTTGTGGAATCTGTGTGATTTTTTTTGGCGTTTAAAAAGTTTGTGGATTTTTGTGGATTTTTTAATTTCACAGACTCCAAGCATAGTTTGCCAGACTTTTTGTGATTGAATTACATGGATTTTCATCTACTTTGTAGGAATGTGAAATCCAGCTCAAGTCATGAAATAAGAACCAGCTCGCCTCAAATAATAATAATAATAAATCATAATAAAAAAATAAATAATAATAAATAATAATAAAAATAAATAAATAATAATAAATAAATAATAATAATAAGTACAATAATAATAATAATAAATAAATTCAAATATGAAAATAAGAAATTAGAACAGATGAAATTGATTGGGGATCGGGGGCTTCAAGTATGGATGTCGGAAAGGGGAGGGTCGCACGTAGAGAGAAGAAAGGTGAAAAAATCCATCAAAATCTCGTGTGATGAGGTAAGATTTCTGGAGGATTTTTCTCTTTGTATTTTTGAATGAAAATCCTATAAAATCCATGAGATTTTAAAATCTTTAAAAGTTTATGGAGTTTTGAATACCTCAAAATTTTTAAGGATTTTTCAAAATCCGAATTAAATACCTCAAGATTTTTAAATACTTTTCAAAATCCGGATTGAATACCTCCAGACTTTTAAAGTCTAAAAAAAATCCAACATAATCTTAATTCAATATACCCCTAAATTTCTAACACATACGAGAAGTGTAACCCATCCGACCAAAATTCTAGGGTCTGTTTACTTGGCTAGTTTTCTAGAAAAAATTTTAAGAAAACAAGGAAAAACTGAAAACGTGTTCTCTTTAATTATTTTCCAAATAGAAAACACGAAAAACAAGAAAACAATGTTTTCTAAATTATAATTAGATTTTAGAAAATTACAGAGAACTCATTTTTATTGTTTTCTATTGTTTCCATTCAAATTAAAAAATAGTTTTCTAATCTTAAGAAACTAGAAAACACGGACTTCATAAGCTAAAGACTAGGTTTTATAAAGCTAAACTAGGTTTTATACTATAATGCACGGATTCTTTAAAATTGGGCAGTATGCAGTATCGGATACTGCATGGGTGCGGGTGCGGGTGCGATTCGCGTGGGATTCGCACGGGATTCGCCACGTGGCGAATCCGTGCCAAAACAAAAATCGGACTCACGTATCACGGCACAGATACGCAGATAGATACGCGTATCTGTGCCGTGATACGCGAGTCCGAATTTTTATGTTTTTTTTTTTTTTTAGATTTTTATAATTTTTAAAAAGTAAATCAAATAAATTAAAATACAAAAAAGTAAATCATTTAATAAGTAATTACTTTTACCTTTAGCAGTATTCACGGACAACATTAGAAAGCTCCGTTGCTCAAAGCCATTTTGAATTGTTTTTTGTATGACTTGTTTTATGTATTTGAATTGATTTTATGGTGATATTTGAATTGTTGTTTTTTATATTTAACAAGTGTTATATATAATAAAATATAAAATAAACAGACGTATCCTTGCCGTATCGCACCCTAATATTTTCAAAAAACCGTATCCCCGCACCCGTATCTGCCCGCACCCGCACCCGCCCCCCCGCACCTGTGCAACATAGGTTTTATACTAAACTAGGTTTTATGAGCTAAAGTCATCGTCATCATCTACTGTTTATCCTTGTTCACCTGGAGCCTCTCTAAAATTCCTTCCCAGGTATTTGATCTAACTTTTATCGTATGGATTACTTGTTAACTTTGTTAATTGACTACGAGCTTATTCACCTGTTTATATTTTCAATTTATAATTGATATAGTGGATGAGATTGCTCTTCGTATTTGAAAAGTGGGAGTTTTGAAAAATTTAAAAAATATTTGTTGGCGATTTTTGGGATGATCTCAGCATTTTTTCATCGGAATCGACCCACTGAACAATTGTTTTCACATGTAGTCTTTGCTGCACCAATAACTAAAATTATGTGTATGTGCGCACACAAAAACATTGATGTCTAGGTTGTACAATATGAACAACTTATTTATTTGTTATTATACATCAACAAAAATGGGTCTTGAAAGTTGAAATTGACCTGATTTACTACCGAGTCCACTGTTGTAGACAAATTAATCCATTCATTTATTTGTATTGTTTAGTTATGATGTGTTTGCATGTAGTGGATACTTTATTTGTTTTATTTAACACATGACCAAATTTGTATTTTATTTATAAATAAATCAGAAACATACTATAAAGAATGTTGAATCTTATATTCACATATATATATATAGATGGCTCATTGCTTGTCTATGTTTTAATCACCCCGAATAAAATTTTGAATTATACATAATATAACTAGTAATAAAAATCTCATCATAGATGGGTGGACACCAGACCCATGAAACTCCCGTGGAATGGTCTGAAGAATGTGAGAGGTACTTTTTAGAGGTTCTTGGTGAAAGAGTTAAAAGAGATCATAATGGTGCTTCGATATTTAAGGGAACTGATTGAATTGAAATGGATGAAGTTATATTTTTGAAATTTGGAATGCGATATGGTCCAGATAAGTTGAAAGGAAAATATCATCGAATGCTTTCTACGCATACAAAATTTAACGAGCTTATAAGTAATATCGGTGTTACTTGGAACTCAGCAACTGGTATGGTGTCAGCTGATGAAGCTCTGTGGGATGCTTTTTTTAAGGTTTGTTTTATTTAATTTGTTTTAACACGTTGATAAATCAATTTTGAATGTGTATGCGTGCTTATGTGTACTAATATAATGCTAATATATTGATTTTGATTTGTTATTTTACAGCGAGACAAGATTTTGACCTTCAAGAATAAAAGGATGCAAGATTTATTCATTGTTAAATATTTTCTTTAGTAGTTCCACGGCTACTGGTTTCGTAATGCTTCCAGTTCTGCACCTCAAACTTCTGAAGAGGAACACATAATAGAGCAGCACTACTTTGGTGGAGTAGATATTGGTGAAAGTGAGGGTATTGAAGGTGATAGTGCTAGAGGCGAGGGGAGTAAAGCAAGAGATAAGAGAAAGCGTATTTTAGAGTTGGAGCTGGAACATGTACCTGGTAATAGGAGGGTGAAAAAAAGAATTCTGGCAGTGATAAATATGATACTTTAATGGACGCATGGTCACAATCAATGAATGTTAGGAAGGAAAAAGATTTTGGCGAAAGCAGAAAGATACAAATCACACTCTAATACCCGAATTTTCAGTACGAATTTTTCGCGTTATTTTATCTAAGATATACTGGATGGCTTGGTGTCTATACAGTATGGATAAAATAAATTGAGAACTGAGACAGCTGTATTTGTACTCGTATAACTGTCGTAGTGGTTCGACAATTATTTTGAGGATACCGTGTATCAGGTTATCGTACTTTTGATATTGGATATATCGTATGATGATGTTATTGGATTCAGTACATGTATTCAGTATGCAGTATGTTCGTATTTTGATATGTCGAGACGGACGAGGAGAACTGGAAAATGGCTAAGTATAGCCTGATTAGCGCGCGCGCTAATGTTCAAGTATAGTGCACACTATCGTTCATGGTTAGCGCACGCTAGAGGCGGAATGTAGCGCACGCTAAATGCAGTCAGATCGGAAGGAATCTGCGTGTGGACCTTACCGCTTTGGCGCACGTTCTCGTAAGTCAACGGTTGTTGTCCTGAAGTATTAGCGCACGCTAAAGCATGAGGCTTAGCGCACGCTAATTGTAGATCGGTCAAAGGGAATCTTATCCTTGTTAGATCGGCATGTGGGGCACATGCGGTACGTAGACTGTAGCAAGTCAACTGATATTAGCGCACGCTAAATGTAAGGACTTGCGTACGATAAACAGTGTGAAATACGTACGCTAATGCATGGGCATTACGTACGTAAGCTCATGTTCGAGGCAAGATAGTGGCCTCTGGGCTGCGATAGCGCACGCTAACAAAGTCGGTTAGCGCACGCTAAGGCCGTAGCGCACGCCAAACATAAGGTTTAGCGCACGCTAGTAATACACTTTATAAAAAGGGGACAGACGGGTGTTATGAAGCATTCTCGTCCATTTCTTTCCTTTCACTCGATAGAGAGAGCTTTGGGAGGTACTTGAGTTCCTAAGACACTCTGAGATGATGATCTTTAACGAGATTAAGATGGAGAGCATGGATTCAAAGCTTTGTTCTTGAAATTATTAATGAGTCTTGGAATGGAGTTCATAGAGAGAGTCTTGAGGTTCCAAATACTGGATTATGATGGAGTTGAGCGTCCTTATCAACATTTGGAGCTTGAAAATGATTGGGAACGGATTCAACCTTGATAATCCATCCTTTTCTTCAAAGAGGTAATTAATCTTCACTTTGGATTTCATTTTGGGGATTGAATATTAGTGTTCTTGAGTTGATACTTATCATATTAATGAGTTGATAAGTATGATTTCGAGATGGCTTCCCGGGTAACGTTGATGTTATTGTTGGTATGCGGATATTGATATGTTTTTTTATGGTTTTGAATGGTGTTCAGGAGATATGTCGATTTATGTCTCCCTTCATTTCGGATTTGATGTTAAGATGATATACGGATATATATGACTTAGGTGATTAATTACATGTTAGCATATCGGATTATGATGGTTGTCATGAACGTGATTATAGAATCATGGTACTTTTAGTGTTCTTGGTATATATATCATCAAAGAGGAAGGATATATGTTGGTTTGATTATTAACATGGATAAGATAATTGAAACTAAACATTATGTTGATTGTAGTGATTGAGTTCGTATGATAAGATATGGATCATGATGATGAGTTTTGATACGGAAAGTTATTGTTAATCTTGGAGTAAGATTTCCTTTTCATTCGAATTCGTAGTCGCAAGGTGTTAGTCGATGCTTGGAATGTATGCCATGCAGACATTAGCGCACGCTAAGCTTCTTGGATAGCGCACGCTAACGGGAACAACTTAGCGCACGCTACGTTATGCGTTTAACGCGCGCTAAGTAGGCAGACAGTGTAGTATTTTCGTGTTGTGATTATGAATTCGTGATGGGTTGAACTGGATTGTTTAAGACTGTGTTTAATCGAGATATTGTGGAACTGTTGGGTTATTGATCGGTTATTGATTGATAATTATGATTTATCGGATTTCGGCTTGTATTGTTGGTATGAGTTCGTAATTGTTTGAGTTGTATTGTTCGGTTTTGTAAATGATCGAGGTATTGTTGAACCGTTGAGTTTGATTGGTTGGTTATACCGGTTATTGATTATTATCGGATATGTTGTCATTTGATTATTGCATTAGGTCGCGATAATTGAGCGTTGATTATGGCTGTTGTGTTGCGATCAAGGTTGGAGAGTTCGTAGGTTGCTTTTGGTCGGGGCTGAGGAACTCGGAGACGAAGGCAATGGATTCTGGTAACAGCTTCGTGGTATCGGTATCGAGGCAAGTTTATACTTGTTCAGTTTATAATATTTGATGAATGGTATCGTTTTCATTTCATTTATAATTCATATGGCGATGTTGTTAGAAAGGTAAGTTGTCGGTTAACGAGTTGTATATCATGCTCTGGCTTGTATTAAATCATAAGGTATATGATTTAATTGTGTTCAAGGAAGACGTGAGTTATCTTTGGTCAAGGGTATAGTATATCGGATATCGAGGATAGTTAACGTGATGACATAAGTATCGGGATAAAGGTTTATTGGTATTGAATGGATGGTACCTTATTTGAGATTATTTGAATAACTGTGTATTCGTTCAGGGATGTTGCTCGTGGAAAGAATATTGTCTTCGGCTTTGAGGTAATTCTAGTATTATTCAGTTATGAGGATAATTGTTCTGAGGAATTATTGTATATATGTTGTACGTTGATGTTTCGTATGCTGGGATTCGTATTGATTACTTCGCTGAGGGATGATGATCCCAGGGCTGATTGTATTGAGATCATTGATCGTGTTGATTATTTGTCGGGGATGATGATCCCAGGATTATTGTCTTGAATATTGATTAGTCGTGTCGACTTTTCACTGTCAGTCTGTTGTTTCACTTTGGTGAGTCTTTTGATTCTTATTGGATATGTGATTCTTTGAGTTTCGTTGTCATGTTGCATCGTGACATATCTGGAATCATATCTGCGTTCCGATTGGTTATTGTGTAGAATTTTTAGCCAGGCGCATGATGGTTATTCGTGGATATTATTTCCGCATTGAACCGTGCACACGAGACGTAGTTCGTGAGGCTAATTAGGTACAAGACCGCTTGTGTATTTGATCGATACCCGGGGTGGCTTGTGCACGGACACATTTCCGGATCGGGCGTACTGTGATGTCCATCTTTGAGCCATACCGTTTGGTCGTTCATACTTCCATGTATGATTGGATATGTTCGACGGTTTGCGACTGGTTGTTCATACGCCCGAGGGGTATGTTCGACGACGAGTTATTTCTTTGAGATCCATTATTGTTGATCATTTGGAGTCTACCTTGTTGAGGGTATTCTCGGTTATTGTTGGTCCTTTGTTGATCATTTGGAGTCTACCTTGTTGAGGGTATTCTCGGTTATTGTTGGTCCTTGTTGATCATTTGGAGTCTACCTTGTTGAGGGTATTCTCGGTTATTGTTGGTCCTTTGTTGATCATTTGGAGTTTATCTCATTGAGGGAATTCTCGGTTATTGTTGGTCCTTTGTTGATCATTTGGAGTTTACCTCGTTGAGGGAATTCTCGGTTATTGTTGATCTTTGTTGATCGTGTTTGGAGTTTACCATGTTGAGGGTATTCTCGGTTATTGTTGATCCTTGTCGATCGTATTGGAATTCATCATGTTGATGATAATTTCGGTTGTACTTTGACCTTAGGTTGGTCATATTGGAACTCATCATATCGATGATATTCTCAGTGATATTGGTTGATCATTGTTATTAATTGTATGAGCATTCGGACTGTACGTCGATGTTCGGGATTTGTTATCATTATCATGTGGTAGTTGATCTACAGATATGTTGTGTATTATTGGTTTATCTAGGTTGAGATTTGATTGTGTAATCCGGCGGACAGGATTTGGCACAGATTGGATTATTTTCGCACTTATGAGTTATGAGGACGATTTGAGGACACTTGGTATTGTTTGAATACAGTACAGTATAATTGTTGTTGAGTTCTTTTCTTCATTTGAGAATGCGAAATGTGAATTATGGTAAGGATCGATTTGGTATGGATTGCCATGGATTGGTAAGGTTATGACGGTAAGTTTACATTGGTAGTATTCTTAGATTATTACATTGGTATGTAATTATTTATGATGATGTGATCGTTATCATTATCGAGTATTGTGGTGACCGTCGTGGGCTTTATTTTTAGGTACTCGGAGATCGAGCTAGTAGCGGTCGTGAAGGGATGAGCTTCCGATGTGATACCGGCGGTGGCATGTTTTGAGTATCGAGTATTTCTTTTCTCGTTATTCATTTCACTGCAAATGTGTATTTTGAATCGTGTTTTTATCCATTGCGTGTGTATATTTTTAAAATGGCCTTTTGGGCATTTTAAGAACTGGGTTATTTTCACAAACTCTTTTTCCAAATTATTTTATCGGTACGTTTAAGTGGTAGCTTAACGTACATTTTGAACTATCGAGAATTGGCACTTCGCCTTGTATTTTCAAATGGTATTTTATGACGGTATTTGAGAACTATGCTTTTGAAAATATTTGAGTATTTAAAATATTACCGTCATCAGCCTTTTGGCATTTTTGAATTGTTTTTGTAAACAATTTTTAGCACAGTGGGTTCGGCGGGACCCACTGTAATATCCCGGATGGTTTTGGGGGTGTTACAGAAGATGGTATCGGAGCTTGAGTTTTGTGAAACCCGGGCGTGTGTGTTATGTGGCTCTACCGGGACGGTAGTAGCGTGACTTTTGAAAAGGATTTTTTTTTCTGACTTTTGAGTAAAACCGATTTTGGAGTTTCCAAAATTTTTGAGATATTTTCCAATTGTTATTTGTGATATTGGCGTGTGTTGGTATTGTTTTGAGACTTCGTGTGGGAGTCGTGTGCTAGTATCACGGGAGATCATCGGCTTCACGCACCTATAAGTATATTGGTTTGGTTATTCGCTTGTGGCGACACTTGATTGTTTTGTGATGAGTTGGAAAGCTTTGGATTTATCTGTTGTTGGTGGCAGGTTGCAAGTTTCGAGGACGAAACTTATTTTAAGGGGGGTAGTATGTAATACCCGAATTTTCAGTATGAATTTTTCGCGTTATTTTATCTAAGATATACTGGATGGCTTGGTGTCTATACAGTATGGATAAAAGAAATTGAGAACTGAGACAATTGTATTTGTACTCGTATAACTGTCGTAGTGGTTCGACAATTATTTTGAGGATACCGTGTATCAGGTTATCGTACTTTTGATATTGGATATATCGTATGATGATGTTATTGGATTCAGTACATGTATTCAGTATGCAGTATGTTCGTATTTTGATATGTCGAGACGGACGAGGAGAACTGGAAAATGGCTAAGTATAGCCTGATTAGCGCGCGCTAATGTTCAAGTATAGTGCACGCTATCGTTCATGGTTAGCGCACGCTAGAGGCGGAATGTAGCGCACGCTAAATGCAATGATCGAAGGAATCTGCGTGTGGACCCTACCGCTTTGGCGCACGTTCTCGTAAGTCAACGGTTGTTGTCTGAAGTATTAGCGCACGCTAAAGCATGAGGCTTAGCGCACGCTAATTGTAGATCGTCAAAGGGAATCTTATCCTTGTTAGATCGGCATGTGGGGCACATGCGTACGTAGATCAGAGCAAGTCAATCGATATTAGCGCACGCTAAATGTAAGGACTTGCGTACGCTAGACAATGTGAAATACGTACGCTAATGCATGGGCATTACGTACGTAAGCTCATGTTCGAGGCAAGACGGTGGCCTCTGGTCTGCGATAGCGCACGCTAACAAAGTCGGTTAGCGCACGCTAGGCCGTAGCGCACGCCAAACATAAGGTTTAGCGCACGCTAGTAATACACTTTATAAAAAGGGGACAGACGGGTGTTATGAAGCATTCTCGTCCATTTCTTTCCTTTCACTCGATAGAGAGAGCTTTGGGAGGTACTTGAGTTCCTAAAACACTCGAGATGATGATCTTTAACGAGATTAAGATGGAGAGCATGGATTCAAAGCTTTGTTCTTGAAATTATTAATGAGTCTTGGAATGGAGTTCATAGAGAGAGTCTTGAGGTTCCAAATACTGGATTATGATGGAGTTGAGCGTCCTTATCAACATTTGGAGCTTGAAAATGATTGGGAACGGATTCAACCTTGATAATCCATCCTTTTCTTCAAAGAGGTAATTAATCTTCACTTTGGATTTCGTTTTGGGGATTGAATATTGGTGTTCTTGAGTTGATACTTATCATATTAATGAGTTGATAAGTATGATTTCGAGATGGCTTCCCGGGTAACGTTGATGTTATTGTTGGTATGCGGATATTGATATGTTTTTTTATGGTTTTGAATGGTGTTCAGGAGATATGTCGATTTATGTCTCCCTTCATTTCGGATTTGATGTTAAGATGATATACGGATATATATGACTTAGGTGATTAATTACATGTTAGCATATCGGATTATGATCGTTGTCATGAACGTGATTATGGAATCATGGTACTTTTAGTGTTCTTGGTATATATATCATCAAAGAGGAAGGATATATGTTGGTTTGATTATTAACATGGATAAGATAATTGAAACTAAACATTATGTTGATTGTAGTGATTGAGTTCGTATGATAAGATATGGATCATGATGATGAGTTTTGATCTGGAAAGTTATTGTTAATCTTGGAGTAAGATTTCCTTTTCATTCGAATTCGTAGTCGCAAGGTGTTAGTCGATGCTTGGAATGCATGCCATCAGACAAAGATTAGCGCACGCTAAGCTTCTTGGATAGCGCACGCTAACGGAACAACTTAGCGCACGCTACGTTATGCGTTTAACGCGCTAAGTAGGCAGCGGTAGTATTTTCGTGTTGTGATTATGAATTCGTGATGGGTTGAATCGATTGTTTAAGACCGTGTTTAATCGAGATATTGTAGAACCGCTGGGTTATTGAGCTGTTATTGATTGATAATTATGATTTATCGGATTTCGGCTTGTATTGTTGGTATGAGTTCGTAATTGTTTGAGTTGTATTGTTCGGTTTTGTAAATGATCGAGGTATTGTTGAACCGTTGAGTTTGATTGGTTGGTTATACCGGTTATTGATTATTATCGGATATGTTGTCATTTGATTATTGCATTAGGTCGCGATAATTGAGCGTTGATTATGGTCATTGTGTTGCGATCAAGGTTGGAGAGTTCGTAGGTTGCTTTTGGTGGGCCGAGGAACCGGAGACGAAGGCAATGGATTCAGCAATGACTTCGTGGTATCGGTATCGAGGCAAGTTTATACTTGTTCCTTTATAATATTTGATGAATGGTATCGTTTTCATTTCATTTATAATTCGTATGGCGATGTTGTTAGAAAGGTAAGTTGTCGGTTAACGAGTTGTATATCGTGCTCTGGCTTGTATTAAATCATAAGGTATATGATTTAATTGTGTTCAAGGAAGACGTGAGTTATCTTTGGTCAAGGGTATAGTATATCGGATATCGAGGATAGTTAACGTGATGACATAAGTATCGGGATAAAGGTTTATTGGTATTGAATGGATGGTACCTTATTTGAGATTATTTGAATAACTGTGTATTCGTTCAAGGATGTTGCTCGTGGAAAGAATATTGTCTTCGGCTTTGAGGTAATTCTAGTATTATTCAGTTATGAGGATAATTGTTCTGAGGAATTATTGTATATATGTTGTACGTTGATGTTTCGTATGATGAGATTCGTATTGATTACTTCGCTGAGGGATGATGATCCCAGGGCTGATTGTATTGAGATCATTGATCGTGTTGATTATTTGTCGGGGATGATGATCCCAGGATTATTGTCTTGAATATTGATTAGTCGTGTCGACTTTTCACTGTCAGTCTGTTGTTTCACTTCGGTGAGTCTTTTGATCCTTATTGGATATGTGATTCTTTGAGTTTCGTTGTCATGTTGCATCGTGACATATCTGGAATCATATCTGCGTTCCGATTGGTTATTGTGTAGGATTTTTAGCCAGGCGCATGATGGTTATGCGTGGATATTATTTCCGTATTGAACCGTGCACACCACGTAGTTCGTGAGGCTAATTAGGTACAAGACCGCACGTGTATTTGATCGATACCCGGGGTGGCTTGTGCACGGACACATTTCCGGATCGGGCGTACTGTGATGTCCATCTTTGAGCCATACCGTTTGGTCGTTCATACTTCCATGTATGATTGGATATGTTCGACGGTTTGCGACTGGTTGTTCATACGCCCGAGGGGTATGTTCGACAGCCAGAGTTATTTCTTTGAGATCCATTATTGTTGATCATTTGGAGTCTACCTTGTTGAGGGTATTCTCGGTTATTGTTGGTCCTTTGTTGATCATTTGGAGTCTACCTTGTTGAGGGTATTCTCGGTTATTGTTGGTCCTTTGTTGATCATTTGGAGTCTACCTTGTTGAGGGTATTCTCGGTTATTGTTGGTCCTTGTTGATCATTTGGAGTCTACCTTGTTGAGGGTATTCTCGGTTATTGTTGGTCCTTTGTTGATCATTTGGAGTTTATCTCATTGAGGGAATTCTCGGTTATTGTTGGTCCTTTGTTGATCGTGTTTGGAGTTTACCATGTTGAGGGTATTCTCGGTTATTGTTGATCCTTGTCGATCGTATTGGAATTCATTATGTTGATGATAATTTCGGTTGTACTTTGACCTTAGGTTGGTCATATTGGTATTCTCAGTGATGTATTGGTTGATCATTGTTATTAATTGTATGAGCATTCGGACTGTACGTCGATGTTCGGGATTTGTTATCATTATCATGTGGTAGTTGATCTACAGATATGTTGTGTATTATTGGTTTATCTAGGTTGAGATTTGATTGTGTAATCCGGCGGACAGGATTTGGCACAGATTGGATTATTTTCGCACTTATGAGTTATGAGGACGATTTGAGGACACTTGGTATTGTTTGAATACGATGCAAAGATAATTGTTGTTGAGTTCTTTTCGTCATTTGAGAATGCGAAATGTGAATTATGGTAAGGATCGATTTGGTATGGATTGCCATGGATTGGTAAGGTTATGACGGTAAGTTTACATTGGTAGTATTCTTACGATTATTACATTGGTATGTAATTATTTATGATGATGTGATCGTTATCATTATCGAGTATTGTGGTGACCCGTCGTGGGCTTTATTTTTAGGTACTGAGATCGAGCTAGTAGCGGTCGTGAAGGGATGAGCTTCCGATGTGATCTCGGCGGTGGCATGTTTTGGAGTATCGAGTATTTCTTTTCGGTTATTCATTTCCGCCGCAAATGTGTATTTTGAATCGTGTTTTTATCCATTGCGTGTGTATATTTTCAAAATGGCCTTTTGGGCATTTTACGAACTTGTTATTTTCACAAACTCTTTTTCCCAAATTATTTTATCGGTACGTTTAAGTGGTAGCTTAACGTACATTTTGAACTATCGAGAATTGGCACTTCGCCTTGTATTTTCAAATGGTATTTTATGACGGTATTTGAGAACTATGCTTTTGAAAATATTTGAGTATTTAAAATATTACCGTCATCAGCCTTTTGGCGTTTTTGAATTGGTTTTGTAAACGATTTTTAGCCTGGTGGGTTCCGACGCGGGACCCATGGCGCTGTAATATTCCGGATGGTTTTGGGGGTGTTACAACTCAAGCAACTAATTAGGAATACTATATTGGGGAATGCATGGATAAACTTAATAAACTACCTGGAGTCAGCAAAACATCTTACAACAAAGCACTTCAGTTCTTTGTTAGTCTTGATTGGAGGAAGATCTTTATGCACATGACTGATGATAGGAAGATTGATTGGCTTGATGATTTAAATTAAATAAATCAATTAGTTTGATTCAATACAAAAATTTCTAGGTTTTCGAATGAATTTTTAGTATGATTTTTTGGTTTTGCTACTAGACATGATGCTATGACCTTGACATATTTGCTACATATCTGTTATTTTTATGAACTTGGTTTTAATGGAATTTAATTGGTTATTTTCATCTTTATTATGAATCATATAGTTAACGAGGCATGCAGAACCCGTGCTACGCACGGGCTTTTAATCTAATTGTTAATTGTGTATTAATTCTGCATATTGTCTAGTGTATGCTTATTTTTTGTTTAGTACTTTAATATGTTGTATGAAACGTTTTTACTTTGTTGTATAAAAATTTAAAAATGTTTGATGTTGTTTTGGTTTTGTCGTTTTGTATTTTATAAATGGGTTTTTGTTATTAAGTTGTGATGTGTTTTATAAATGGGTTTTTGATTACTCCACATTAAATCAAGGGGGATATTATCATTTAACCATTTAAATGTTGCTTTATATACATGCTCGTGCATATTTTCTTGAATGAATTCGCACATGTGAACTATATCAATAGAAAACAGACATAATTTACTTGTATATGAAAATGCATTCACATAATACATATATCTCTATATGCTTATCTATAACAATCACCTAAATATGTAAGAAACAAAGAAAATTGTTGGTAACCTAATCTTTGGTTCCATTTATCTGAGCATGCATGATCTTGTGTGATTTTCATGATACCTGCGTATGATAACTAAATTAAGAAAAAAAAAAAGACCAAGTTAATTACAAAGATCTAAAATATGTGTGAATCATCTCCAAAATATTTCTCATTAACACACTTCAACAAACATGTACGTACTAAATGTTGCAAAAGAGAATTTACAGACCGCTACCAACAATCAAAGATCTAAAATATGTGTGAATCATCTTAGTAATACACTTCAACAAACATGTATATACTAAATGTGATTTTGGCCGGTTTATATAGGCATAAATTAGATTAAATCATTAATTATTCTTACAATCTTTTCAACTTCATTTCAATCCATAACCGACTTTTAATTCTATACTAAATACGTGATCAATTCCGGCAACCCTTGCACTTCCATCTCGATGTTGTATATACTTCACATTAAATTATGCTTCCGACCCCTGCGATGCACTCGGGCTCGTTCTAATTATTTGTAGCATCACAGGTTTATCAGTTGTGATTTTATTATCACAAATACTCAAAATGATTTTGTTAATATATGTACATACCTGTGATGCTTTGGTTTCTCAACTTACCATGAAACATATATATGCACATACCGTGATGCTTTTTATCGATCCAGTTAGTAGGGAAAATTGGTTATCTT
This sequence comes from Orobanche coerulescens, assembly GCA_033398695.1. NCBI lineage: Eukaryota > Viridiplantae > Streptophyta > Magnoliopsida > Lamiales > Orobanchaceae > Orobanche > Orobanche coerulescens. The sequence goes on along the minus strand of CM065802.1, from coordinate 126,757,297 downwards.
CACCATGCCTTAATTTTATTGTTATTATTTTTTTTTTAGACACTTAATTGATGGGTTAGTTTCCTATATGTGGACATGGAATCTGTATTGTCCAAGGTGGCCAATTCAGTGGCCTTTTATGTGAAAGTTATATGGCACTAACAATCTTTTGTGGCTTAACATCTTGATACTATTTTATTGTTAAAGATCTTTACTTTCATCATGTAGGAATGTTTATAATCATGCAGTATGGCAAGTCAAACATTGCATTACATTTGAAAATGAGGGAATATTAAAATACCCAAAGATACATAACTGACGTTGTATTTTTGTTCAAGCTAGAAACTAAAAACAATGAAACCAAAGTCGGAATCAATACTTAATGCGACATATTTTCGACATATGAAACTGAAGTGTGGCACCTTGAAACGGTAACTCATAGCACATCACCAACTTTGTACCTATAAAGACCTGAAAATTTGGTCACATGAAAAAAAAAATCATTACTTATGTCAAGAAAAAATAAATAAATATAAAATCTTGTGCACAACGTATGCACCTCAAATGTTATTTTGTTGTCAATCTTAACCCGCTTTGCAAACCGTTCCAGCCCATACTACCTTTAAGCCCATAAACACTACAAAAAATATGCTACACAACCCACTCAAATTTAACCCTAATCATATAACACTCTCTTTTAGCCTAACCCTACACACTATAACACGCCTCACTTGCAGTCACCATCTACATCTCAAAATCACATACATCATCACTTAACGAAACCCTTATGTTCGCACTCCCCAAACTCAACCACAAAAGAAATAAACAATCAAAGTATCTATCTATCTTTATGTGACCGAAGCTAAGCAAAACCATATCCCTTTTCTGCTATTCTTAGCTCAAACACACGAACCCACCAAGTCACCAACATCTTTTAGCTTTCTGCTATGTAACCGCATCACAAAGAAGAAGAAGAATGACGGCTTAAGATCTTTAAGGTCTCGGGTAGGTTTACTATTTGTTCTTGTTTACATTGACCCAAAGAGAGAAAGAATGAAACATGATTGTCTTTGTTCTTTCTTTGTTAAACTCGGATAATACAAAGAAGCTTGTGCTTCTCATGAATCTATGATGCTTATGTTCATACTTAAAAGATATTTTAAGATCTTAACCAAAAGTGAATAAACTGAGATCTGATATTTCTTTTCGAGCCTTTCATTTCAAACATGAAATTTTTTAAAGATTTGAAACATCTAAAGAACAAACTGAGATCATTTTTTTTCCTTTTAAATTCAAATCTTATTTTTTTCATTCAGTGATAGATCGATGGATTTGAACGAATCACAACATTATGTATAAAAAAATCAGTGCAACCGAAACAACTTTTTATCAATTAATCTGCATGTAAAGTAACTAACCTTTCATATTTTTGTATGTGGAACTTGAAGTCATTCCCTGCACACATCAATCAAAACACGAAAATGATAGATTAAAAAAAAATTAATAGCACAGTAATACTTCCATCGCTAAAGAGAAAATGATGTGGGCATGGTGGTGAAGATTGGTGCGCAAAAAACTGTGAGAGTTTGTATCTTCTATTTATAAACCTTCTTTAACTGCCAAACTGTTTATATTCTTTTTTGTATCTTCTATTCATCTTCCATCGTCATGTTTAATTCCGCTAAATAAAACCGAAAGACTCTTGAGATGCAAGCATTTATACGCAGGTAAGGCATGGACGAATAATAAAGGCCTCCAACTTGTTTTTAACTCTAAAACTTCTATTTTCATTACTCCACATTAAATTTTGGACTCAATCTTATAGTATTATAGATATATCTTTTATGTGATATAAATTGTTATGCAGTGCTTCAATTCAATATGAGCAGTCCTTTTAATTCATCAAGTAATTCCAGCTCCGATGAGGAAGATGATGTTGCACACATGATGATGTTTATATATTTGTCAAAACATTCTAGGACTTTTATTGATAGATTACCTTGCAAGACTTCTATGCTTAGTGGGAAAGAATACATATGAGAAATAGTGTGTGGAAATCCCGTCCAATGCTATGAATCATTTAAAATGAAACCACACGTGTTTTTGAATTTAAGTGATAAATTGAAGATGATGGGTTTATTGCAAGATTCTAGAAATGTTAGTGTGGAAGAAGGTTTGGCAATGGGATTGCGGATTCTGTGTCATGGCACAAGACAAAGAATGATTAGTGATCGACTTCAACGTTCTCTTGGGACTGTTCATCACTGGTTTAAAAGGGTATTGAGAGCGTTAAAGGCATTTGGAGTTACAGTAGTTAAACCAATGAATAGAGGCGAGGTCCAACCTGAAATTTTAGGTGATCCTAGGTGGTATCCCTTTTTCAAGATATCTTAATTTACTGTTAACTATTTAGTTTGTTTCAGCAAAGTATAGTTGATTCACTATTTTATTAATTTTTTTTAGAATTGTATTGGAGCTATTGATGGTACTCATGTATCAGCTTGGGCACCATCATCGAAGCAAAAGTCATTTCGTGTTAGAAAAGCTGTTTTGGTTACTCAAAATGTCATAGCTGTTTGTTCACATGATATGATGTTTACTTTTGTGTATACTGGTTGGGAGGAAACGGCTAATGATTCTCGCGTATTTTATGATGCTGTAGTTAGGCCAGAAAATAAATTCCCGGTTCCCATTGGTGGTAAGGCTTTTTTATAAAACTTTATTTTGTTTGAATACCTATTTCTTAGACTTAATGAATTTTATGTTGCTGACTATAAGTTTTTTTGCATTATTTTGGTATAGATTACTTCTATGTTGTCGATAATGGTTATCCAAATCTAAAAGGTTTTTTAGCTCCCTACCGTAGTGAACGATATTATCGTAGAGATTTTCAAAGTGTTGGAGGTATAAGAGGAAAAGAAGAGTTATTTAACTACACACATTCATCAGTTCGTAATGTGATTGAGCGGGCATTTGTTGTATTAAAACCTAGATTTCATATTTTGAAGGATATAGCAAATTACCCGTTGAGGCGCCAAATGCTGATTCCACATGCTTGTTGTGCTTTGCATAATTTTATAAGAATGGAAGATCGTGCTGATAATCTATTTACTATATCCGGACAGGATTATTTAGAAGTCCCGGGAGAAAGCTCTAAGATTGTTCAAGAAGATCATATATTGGACATGACAAATCATGATGAAATGATTCAAGTTAGAGAAGCAATTACTAATAGATTATGGAATCATTATAATGCAAGACGCCACACACGAAACTCCTAGTGTGGTTTGAGTGTCAAATAAAATATTATGCGTGTAAGCACATAAGTTTGTTGATGATACACCTCAGATTTAGGCATTCTGTTTTCAGTTGTTTGCAAAGATTTATTCTGAAATAAATTTATTGGACATGTAAATTTTCTGAAAATATTTCATATTTATAGTTTCAATTGTTTTATATATAAATTTGTAGTGTTGATTGTTGGTCATATTCTAACACCTCCAAACTTGGTCCAGCTTTTAAGATAAACCCATGCTGGCAATTTTTTTTTTTTTTTTGGCTAAATTTAAAACTTTTTTGGCTAAATTCATGCTGGCAATTTTGTCCCCTACAAAAATACATTGTGTATTACCAGCACTTTTAGACTAATTCTTTTAGCCTCATTTGGACTGAAATTGTACATCTTAAAAATGGTGACCAGTAGGAGTATAAGGTATCAATGAATTGAGTTTTTTAGTCAAAGCAAATCTTTGTATATGTGACTTATATAATGAAGATTGTTTAATAATTAAAAGTTTTATATGACTACTTAATATATAAATTTTATTAAAAAATGAACACATATTAAATAAATGTATAAATTATATGTTTTATATTTAGAAAAATAGTTCAACTGGAATATGTTTTAAGTTTTTCTTAGACAAAAAACTGTACATGCTTTGGAACATGTTTTCTCAATTTTCAGTAATTTTCTTAGAAAATAAAATTTTAAAAAACTTGAGAAAAATTAGAAATAGAAACTAGAAAAGTACCTCAAGATTTTTAAAGATTTTTCAAAATTCGGATTGAATACCTCAAGATTTTTAAATACTTTTCAAAATCCGGATTGAATATCTCCAGACTTTTAAAGTCCAAAAAAAATCCAACATAATCTTAATTCAATATACCCCTAAATTTCTAACACATACGAGAAGTGTAACCCATCCGACCAAAATTCTAACCTTTCCAACATAATCATGTTTCATTATTTCTTTCTCCCCATTATGACTTGTTTGCAAGTCATGTGATTTTTAGAGTTTATATCATGCTTATGAGTTGTTTTTACATATTATTTCATATTTTAGGGTTGTTTAATTTATTATTTCGATATATTAGGGTTTGTATTCACATCGATTCGTTTTTTAGGTCTATTTTATCTATTATTTTAATATTTTAAGATTTGTATCCATACTATTTTATTTTTAAGTCTTGTTGTTCCAGCTATTTTTATATCTTATCATATATTTTCTTATTATTCCATGGTATATGGCTTGTTTATTTGTGTTTATGCTTCATTTTTAGGGTTTATTTATATTTCTGTTGTTATAAACTTGAGAGAAAAGAGAGAAAGTTAATAATGCACAGATATTATGATATTAAAAGCCTTTATTTATAGGTACATAATTAGGGTTTAGGGGACATAAAGGTCATTCATACATTAATTACAACACTCCCCCTTGAACGACCTTTAATACATGCTGCCTCATTAAAACTTTGTCGGGAAAACCCAGTGGGAAAAAACCCAATCGAAGGAAAAAGAGTACAGCTACTCCCCCTAAAATCGGTTGACGCATTCCGATCTTGTGTACTAGTCTTCAGAATGTTGATATCGGCAACGACTTTGTGAATAAGTTCGCCGACTAATCACTTAAGTGAATATTTGATGTATCTACCTTTGAGATACAAGTGACATTGTCTTCATACAATATTTTCTCTTTAATATTATGATGTTCATGCTTCATCAAAACTCCTTCGAAAAAACCCTGTGGGAAAAAATCGATAGAGGAAAAGAGTACATAGTATAAATTTGCTCATGTGTTGCATTGGTTGCCTCGTTAAAAATCTTAACTAAGAAAACCCGATGGGAAAAAACTTAGAAAGGGAAAAAGAGTACAATCATTTGTTATTGAGGACCTTTTGACCTTCAGGGTCGACATAATCTTCAAACTAATTTAAAAGTTATCACTTCTCCCCCTCAAGATAACAATCTTGCACTCCAATACCATGAATATAATTTTCAGACATGGAGAGATTTAGTGAATAAATATGCTAGATTATCATTATTGCTCTTCTGAAGCTCATGTGGAATAAATTTCATCTTACTTGCCCAAACATTATATGCAACACATAAATGGAGAATATTCCTCAGCATAATAAATAGGTAGTATGAGAACAAATATGAGATCATAATACCCTAATAGCCACCAATATCTCTTTCATGTAATAGACTAATTGGTTAACACCATTCCACATTCTCCTTCCTGGAGAAATATTAATTTTTGCTTGCATGTTAACTTCAAATTGTATATGAGGCCTGATAATGTAATGCTTCAATAGCATACAAGTACGGAACTTCTGATCCTCTTATATCTTTGTTATTTTTTGAGATCTATATGAGTCACTATCCACTTCAAGTGGTAAGACAACCTTTAGGTAGCTAAATGGATAAAAATTTTCCATCATATATGCTCTATCTACAAGTCGAGACAATACTAATACTTAGTTTTATCTAAGTTTTTCATTTTGAACTCGTCTTTAGACATGAGTTCAAATAATTCACATATATCCTCTTCAAGAGGAATTCACTTAGTCGGTTGATGCACCAGACTATTTCAAAATGTATAAATATTTATAACTCAAAATAGTACATGTTGCGGATTTCATGTTCCTATTACTTTAGGAACCTTAAGTCCGTCAGGGACTTTCATATAGATATTCGCGTCCAATGACCCATAGAAAAATGTGGTGATGACGTCACTAATTGAATATCTATATTCATAATAATTGTCATATGTATATTAAATGACGAGATGTAGTGCCAACGGGTGAATATGTTTTGGGTATGCGCTTAAACCCTTGATATGCTAATCTCGCTTATCATTCACCACTTTATTTATTTTGCGAGTTAAGCTCTGTCTCAATTACTTATATTTTATTTAGTACTTCAGGCACTCCACTAGCAATTGTTGAGACACAAAGTGTTGTCGACAAGTATCATTCTTATAAACAATTCTCCCATATTCAAAAAGTTCATGACAACTTCAACAAAATCAAATATTCATCCCATAACATTTGATTGTCGTCCCATAATCCCAATATTATAATTATTTAGTGCACGTGCAAATTAAGGTATTGGGATTCTCGTCTTCGAGATGATCCTCTTCAGGAGGTTTTTGAAGTGATGCTATTAGTTTAATCAATTTATATTCCGCAGATTTTATCTTTAATACCAATAAAGAATATGTCTCTCATGCTTCTGGCGTCGAGGAGTATCAACAAATATATTTCGTTCACATTCGACTTTAATTCTTTATGGCACATATACAACTGGTATATGAGATTTCATCACTCCTTTGGCAATCATAACTTATTGAACTTCGAGTTCATACTGCGTAAATTTAAATATCCAACCCAACGAGAATTTTCTGACTTTCTCTTATTTATATTTCATCTCTCTCCCTAATGTCGGGGATATTGAGTTAGATTATAAAATCAGCGTATCAAATGATCAATTGACCACAATTTTAGGATCTAAATATGTATTTTGACAAAGTATATATGTATTTTTCATGTAGCCCATATAGATACGTGAAATTATCATATGAGAAATCCTCTTCCGGAGGTATTTTAATCACGCACTAATTACATATTGATCCAAATATTCATGCCTTGGTAATAATTTGGATCCTTGAATTATAAATTCATCGCAACATGGTCATTTGATGCAAAATACATCATGTAATTATTTGATACTCATTGTAGAATCGATATATAACTAGTTTGATACTCGTCGAATGATTAATGAAGCTCTTCGAGAGATAATAATAAGAATATTATCATTTGAATTCTACCAATCCTTCAGGGATTGTTTTAATAAGATATTGCAAATCAATTTCAATATCATTCCACAAATAAGATTGATCAAATCAATGTTAATATGACATATTACGTTTTTTTTATTGGGGATAAACATATCATCTATAACATTAAAATAATATAAGGATAATGATTAAAATAATTAAATAATGAGAACGGAAGATAACAATACTCGAAATAAAGCATAGAAAAATACAATCTCAATATTTTAATATTCTTCAGGAATACTAAATTTATTTAACGTGATCATCATAAACTTATTATAAATTATGGTGAGATATGGTTGTGTTGTTCTTCAGGAACTTCAACTATTTGTTTTTAATTATCTTCAAGATTATTGAGATTACAAATTTGTGTTTCTTCAAGAAACTAGTTAGAGGGATAAACATAGATCACCTACAATATGAATTATTCTTCGAGAATTTGTAATATTCATCAAGAATATTTATTGTGTTACTTCAGGAGCAACAATATAAATCAATATAATGATAACTATAAAAATAATTCAATAACGAGAAGGAGTACAAATGCTCAAAGTAAAATTCAAAAAATTGCAACCCCAATATTTAATATTCTTCAAGAATATTAAATAACTTATTTAATGTGTTCATCATAAACACAATGTTTTTAGTATGATAAGATATTGATGTGTTCATTAAGAACATCAACTATTTATTTATTAATAATCTTCAAGATCATTAAGAATATTGTAATTTATGTTTCTTCTAGAAACTATAAAATTAGTGCAATATAATCGATTGCATAATTAAATCATATAGCAATAGAAATACAGGCATTATAAAAAATTTATAATAATCAAAACATGTAGATGCAATTGGGCAAATCACAATTTCTGCACAAGTAACAAAATACTTCTATTTTAATATCATGATTTGCAGTTTATGAAATGTATATATTATTAACAATAGTTTTTATATCAATTGATTTTTTTCTAGAATTATGACACAACATACTTTAATAGTAGAATCATAAGAAAATGAATCAATTGAATCTGTCATATTTTAAGTCATTCATATATAATTGTTCAAGCACTTAACCAAAATATTCATATCATATTTTAAATTGTACAGTATGTCTAATCCATAATTATTCAATCAAAATATCATCAAAAGTTATTTTTGAAAAATTCTTTCAATTTTCGTAACTTTCGATCGGTAATAATGTTAATACAATATCAAATTTAAATTTATAGCTTCATACCTCTAGGAAGTCGATCTACCAAAAGAATAGAGAAGGTAGAACCATAGATCCAAAAACAATTAGATAATATGAGGTAGAACTGTCGTGAATAAATATGTGAAAAAGCTCAAGATAATCGTGCTACTTCGGGAGCAACGATGTGTAATCTTTATGATTATGATAAATCATAACCATATATCAATCCTGCTACTTCGAGTTAATAGTTGAAACATAATGTTATGCTTCTAATTTGTAATGTGGTTTCGTTATGAAACTTCGAGTTTCAATAATATAATATTCGATACTTCTCAACTTTAAGTTCAAGAATTTTGATATGAAATTTCTGGTTTCAAATCATTATTAAGAAGAACGTCATTGTAATACCCGAGATTTCTGTTATGTAATTAGAACTTGTGATATTGTAATGATTGTACTTTTGTCTGAGTACTATTCTCCGTATTTCATAATCCGATGTTGTCGAGTGTATAATTTCGTGTATGTGTTTTAGAGATTGAAATTCTGTACATGTAGCGCACGCTACAGGCCGAGTGTAGCGTACGCTAACGGGGATTCATAGCGCACGCTACAGAGGGTCGTTAGCGCACGCTATGCATGGTCAAATCGATTGAGACGTGCGGTAGGTGAGATCTGGCCGGGGGACCCTTGTCGGATTGTGTCGGATGTACCTGGACGGCTTTCGGGAAAAGCCGAGTCAACGCCTTAGCGCACGCTACAGGTATATGCGTAGCGCACGCTAAGTGCCGAGTCTGATTTAGATGTGAGCCGTTAGCGCACGCTACGAACAGGGTCTAGCTCGCGCTAATAGCCATTTATTATAAATAGGACATCATCCTATTCGAGATTTCAGTTTTCTCTACTCTCATTACCCGAATTCCTACACTTAGAACATAACTTCCTTCACCCCAAACACTTCATATCAACATCCTGATTCGTGATTTAAGATCGTATATCATTGGAGATTGGTGTTCAAGCTTTCGGTGTCGGATTGCTTCATTTTCCTCCGTGTTCTTCACTACTTGAGGTAGGTGATTCTTCACCAATGTTAGTAATGTTCCTAAGGAAGTTTGAATCATGTTTGGATAGCTAGTATTTCGTTTATAATCGGTCATCACATGTTAGAAGGATATTTTCGACGTTCCGACACTTATTCATCGTATGAACCTTTGAACCATCTTATTATAAGGACTCCTAAGCATGTTCAATCGAGTTATGATCAGTAACCGGATATTTTACCCAGTTGATACGTTTTACACGATGGAATCATGTGTTTTGGAACGTAGAATAAATGGAACTTAGATTATTTCTTGGAGATCGTAGATGAATTATGATGTTGAGTTGACTATCCGTATATTCGTATTTCATAACCATAAAACTTCCACAAACCTTATTAGTATGATATGCCCGAGGATAACTTGTATTATCATGGTAGAATTCATGAGTCCTTCACCATTCAACCCAGTTTTCGGTTTGCAGTATTCTGCCATGCAAGATTAGCGCACGCTAACATGTGTGAGTTAACGTGCGCTATCGAGGTCCAGTTAACGCATAATACGTACGTAGCGTGCGTTATATATCGTGTAACACCCTCAAGATATTCGAGGTATATTACAGCGCCGTGAATCCCTATATGGGACCCACCAGGCTGAACAGCATCATACTCATCGACTCACATAAATGACAAACCAACACCATGTCATAAAGACGCAAAACAGAATAAACCACCCGATTCAACCGGTCAATATAACATCATCATCCAACACAACATAATAAGCAACGATACTATCCAAACGAACAAGAACCCCTTAAGTACTCGAGTACAACTATTAGTTCAAAACCACAAAAGACGAAAAGGTAAAAGACACTAAAACATCACTCGTTTACAATCATCACGCACGGCCATCATCCGTAATCGGTCCAGCCATTGTCTCGATGAACCCGACACGAAATTCATAAAACGAATTTCCCCATAACGGGTCCCCAGAGGGGTTAGCAATTACGCTAGTACAAGTAACCAGATGAACGACTTACATCTTACACATATAGTAATGCATGCAATTCAAGAAAACATAGTTCCAAAATACTCATTTCCGGAAATGCCAATGATTAAACCACATTTGTAAAAATGCACCACAATTAACCGCGGACCCACAGCTTCGTGGATCCCTGCCGAGACCCCGTCGGATCTAACCCACAGTGGTTAAAAGCAAGCTCGCGGTCCCACAGCTTCGTGGAACCCTACCGAGACCCCGTCGAGTCTAACCCGCAGTGAGCATACACACACACACAATTTCTCATACAAAACTACTATGTCAAGATCGTAAGTTCATAAGGGTACTTGCCTCGATTAAATAGACGATGACACGAACGGAACGGAAGAATCAAGCACGACCACGAGGAACCGACGAGAATGAACCTAACGATTCGAATAGCACAATCACAACCACTTCTAAACGATTATGGAAATGGAATACACCCGAAACCCGCCTACGATTCATGTATATTCATACAAAAATAACAACGGGGCGGACCACAACCAAACCCTCTCGAATCCATAAAAATCCACAAAATATCCATGAATCCGTAGGAAAACTAACGATACTAACAATATTAATCGTATACATCATGAATCCACCAACGAAACGGAACTAATCGGAAGAAAATCCCAAAACCCCCAAATTAATCGAAATAGGATTTAGAACATTACCTTTGGAGATTCAAGAACTAAGATCCGTAGAACACGCGTTAGATTGATTATCCGAGCCTCACAACCGAAAAGGAATGATGAAAATCGACCCCGGATGAAGAACTCTCCCCTCTATATCCTTTCTCTCGCGATGCGGTGGAAAAATGGGGAAGGAGACGACCGATCTCGTCTAATAAGGACGAGTCCGCAATTACCGCTTCGTGTGCCGCGCACAGCAGAAGTGTGCCGCGCACAGCCGAAAATCTACTGTGTTTTTGCATTGTGCCGGCAAGATACTGCGTGTGCGGCACACGGCATGATTGGGTTTTGGTCGCGGAAGACACACGAGTGTGCCGCGGCACCGACAGTGTGCCGCGGCACTGCTCGCGCCGTGCCGCGGCACGGATGGGTGTGCCGCGGCACACGCATGATTGCCCGACCAACATTTGGAGAAATTTGTGTGCCGCGGCGCACGCACCTCAGGCCGCGGCCCACACCCCTTTTTGGGTCCCAAAATGATAAAAATGATCCGTAAAGAGAATAAAACGATAGGAATCAATATTTGGGGACTAATAACACGAAATGGATCCACGGCAACCCCGAAACGGCGGTTTCGCACAACAATAACAAGAATATAGTTCAACGGTTTGACAGAAGGACACGCTGAAAAGTACACGAGGGTCACTACGATCGAGAAATACACCAAAACGAAAATACAAGGGAAAGAAAATACGGATATTACATTCTACCCTCTAAAAATAAGTTTCGTCCGAAACTTAAGAAACATACAACTCCGGTACCTAGACGCATGCTATCCTCGGTTTCCCAAGTTGCTTCCTCGACACCGTGTCTCGACCACCGCACCTTGACCAAAGGTATGGTCTTATGCCTCAATCGTTTCTCACGATGCTCCAAAATCTTCAAAGGACGCTCCTCAAAAGTAATATCTTCACAGAATATCAATCTCGCCATAATCGATGACGTGACTAGGATCCGGACATATTTCCTCAATCGGGAAACATGGAAAACGCTATGAACATGACTCAAGGCCGGAGGTAACGCCAAACGGTACGCCAATTCACCTACTCGCTCGAGGATCTCAAAGGGGCCGATAAATCTCGGGCTCAACTTTCCTTTCTTCCCGAAACGAAAAACTCCCTTCGTCGGCGACACCTTTAGCAAAACGTGGTCTCCCACCTCGAATTCCAAAGGTCGACGACGGACGTCGGCATATGACTTCTGTCGACTCTGGGCAGTCAACATCCGTTCTCGAATTAACTCTATCTTCCGCCTCGTCTCTAAAACGACATCCGGCTCGGTCCCGACCAAATCGGACGCCTCATTCCAACAAATCGGTGATCGACATCGCCGCCCGTAAAGTGCCTCATATGGTGCCATCCGAATCGACGCGTGCCAACTGTTGTTGTACGTGAATTCAATCAGCGGCAAATGTTCCTCACAATCACTACTCCAATCGAGAGCACAGGCACGCAACAAGTCCTCGAACGTCTGGATAGTGCGCTCCGATTGTCCATCTGACTGGGGATGGAAAGAGGTACTCAAATGTAAACGGGTACCCAACGCCTTATGCACCGCCTGCCAGAAGTGCGATACAAAACGGCCATCACGATCCGAAACAATAGACTTCGGGGTACCGTGAAGTCTCACAATCTGCGCGATAAACACACGAGCTAACTTCTCCGGGCCCCAAGTGTCCTTGATGCCCAGAAAATGTGCCGACTTGGTCAGACGATCGACAATCACCCACACCATATTCATGCCCGACCTCGATCTCGGCAGACTCGTAATGAAATCCATCGATATATCTTCCCATTTCCATTCTAGAACGGAAGTGATCGCAATAACCCAAATGGCCGATGCTCGATTTTGACACTGCGACAAGTCAAACATCTCGCTACAAACTGTGCGACCTCATCCTTCATATCATTCCACCAGAAATTCCTTCTTAAGTCCTTGTACATCTTACTCGAACCAGGATGAACGGAGTAAGGTGTAGCATGGGCCTCCCGTAAAATATTCTATCTCAACTCTGAGTCGTTCGGCACACAAAGCCGACTCTGGAATCTCAAAACACCATCCTCGTGAATCACAAATCCAGGAGGCTTTCCTTTAAGAACGTTCTCTCGGATTTGAGTAATCATCGGATCCTCTAACTGCTTCAGCTTAATTTCATCGATCAAAGACGACGAAACCTCCAAAGCACGAAGTTGCCCGACGGCTCCAGGCAACAAAACTTCAACATCTAACTCGATTAAAGATCGCCGAAGCTCGAACTGAGACGTAAGGATCTCAAGCGATCGCAATGCAATCGGTTTCCGACTCAAGGCGTCGGCCACGACGTTCGCCTTGCCCGGATGATAAAGGATTTCGAGGTCATAATCCTTAATCAACTCTAACCACCTCCTCTCGCCTCATATTCAACTCCCGTGAGTAAATATGTATTTCGGACTTTTATGATCGGTAAAAATCGACATGCAGAGCCGAAAAGATAATGACGCCAAATCTTGAGCGCAAAAGCGACCGCCGCTAACTCCAAATCATGAGTAGGTAGTTAGGCTCATACGGCCTCAATCGTCTCGATGCAAAGGCAATGGTCTTACCGTGCCGCATTAATACGCACCCAAGACCACGACCCAAGCATCGCTATAAACGGCAAAACCCTCGTTACCACATGGCAACGCCAAAACCGGGCTGAAGTCAAACGCTTCTTCACTCCTCAAAACTCGATCGCCTCTCGTCATTCCGCATTTAACCTCTCGGATTTCGGAGCAATTGCGTAAGTGGCCGAGCCGCCGAGAAACCCTCGACGAACCTACGGAGTAGCCACTAAACCCAAGAAACTACGGAGCTCCTTCACATTCTTGGCGGTGCCCAATCCAACACGGCCTCAATCTTCGCGGATCCACACGAACCCCCTACCGAAATCACGTGACCTAAAAACATCACTTCCTTCAAAGAACTCACATTTCGAGAACTTTGCATAGAGTTGCTCGGTCCTCAAAATGTTTAATACTACCCGCAAATGATGGGCATGCTCTTCCTCATTCTTCGAATAAATAAGAATATCGTCAATAAAGACGACGACGCACTTATCCAAATACTCGATAAAAACTTTGTTCATCAACTGCACGAACACTGCCGGCGCATTAGTTAACCCGAAAGGCAAAACTACAAACTCATAATGTCCGTATCTCGACCGAAAAGCTGTCTTCGGCACATCGGACTCTCTCACCCGGAGCTGATAGTACCCCGATTTCAAATCAATTTTCGAGAATACCGTAGCTCCCTGCAACTTATCGAACAAGTCATCAATTCTCGGCAAAGGATACTTGTTCTTGATGGTCACCTTGTTTAGTTCGCGATAGTCGATACACAAACGTAGTGAACCATCCTTCTTCCGCACAAACAGGACCGGTGCGCCCCAAGGCGAGGCGCTCGGTCGAACATACCCCGACTCAAGAAGCTCGCTCAACTGCTTCTTCAACTCTGCCATCTCTGAAGGTGCCATGCGATACGGCGCCTTCGAAATAGGAGCCGCGCCCGGCTCTAACTCTATAGCAAACTCAACCTCACGATCCGGTGGCAATCCCAGTAACTCGTCAGAAATACATCAGAAACTCATTAACGACCGGAATCGACGAAAGCTCGACTCTACCATCCCCGCCTTCAAGGCATAGCACCAATAACCAGTACATCCCTTTCGCATGAGACTCATCGCCTTCAAGGCATTAATGACGAATTCTGGTTTCCCCTCTTTCGCCCCGCGAAAGAGTGCTCTCTTGTCCTCGGCTAACATAGTGATGATTCTCGTGCGGTAGTTCATGATCGCACCATGCCGCTCGAGCTAGTCATCACCAAGAATCAAATCCTCACCCTCGATACTCACAACAATAAGATTAGAGGGCCAAGTCCTCTCACAAATAAGCACAGAACAGTCTCGAACCTCCTGATCACCAACGATCCTATCACCGCTAGGAAGCTTAACGATGAAGGGCTCATAAGGCGTCAAACGGTCGAGACTCAAACGACGTACACAATCCAGAGATATGAACGAATGCGTAGCACCTAATCGAAAAGCACACCGACAGGATGAGAAAGAATATAAACGGTACTGCCGCCACGGTAGCCTGGGTCATCGGTCTCCCGCATCTCATAAACCCGCGGATGGGCGGAGCCGACACTGGAAGCTCCCCTCTTGAGGGCTGACCCGACCTCTCCCCGACTAGCACTCGGCGGAGATTGAGGAGCAAACGACCCCTGATTCACACTTGGTTCCCTAGGCGCCGGAATGGAAGCCCGGGTACCAAGGATTTTCTCCCTCTCCGCACAGAAAGCAGCTTTGTGACCCGGCTGGCCACACTGATTACACGTCAGCAAAGGGTTCGGACAAGCACGGCTGATGTGGCCCTGCTGGCCACAGTTAAAGCATTTCACCTCTCGAGAAGGGGCACTGGCAGCCCTACGGGGAAACCCAGTAGATCGAGATGGGCCACCACCAGCGGAAAAGTTAGCAGACTGAAATTTCTGCTGACCCCCACTTTTGTGGCCCGAAAAATTCCCGGCGGACTTCTGCTTCTTACTCTCGCGGGCCGCCTCACTCGCCGTCACAGACATATCGTAAGCAAGGGCCCTGCTCTGGTAATCTTTCAAGGTAGTGCATACAAGCCCCGACATATAGTCCCGAATCGGCAACTTCATCCGTCTGGAGAAATGGAAAATCTTGTCACTCTCCTCGACAACTTGGGTCTTCACATAACCCAACTCCTTATTAAAATCGGCAATAGCTTGAGATACGGGGATATCCCGCGGTTGAGCATCATAAAAAGCATGTACAGGCACTGTCTGATCGCCACGGGCAATATTCACCTCCATCAACTCTTGAAACTCAGCCCACGACGGCAAGATGGTCTTTGGGCCCAACGGCCTCCCACCAATCCGTAGCGTCCCCCGTGAGAAAGTATTGAGCAATAGGGACTCTACGTTCCTCAGGCGATTAGTGGCAACGAAGACCTTTGATATCTCCTTAATCCACCCTTCCCAGCCCATGGTCTGAAGCTCAGAAACCGAGGAGGATGCATCTTGATGACATCTTGGAGCCAACGGTCCGCTCCGCCCGATTAGCATGGGCCTGATCCGGGTTCTGGACCGCTGAGCTATTGCCGCCATTTGGTTCACCATTTGTTGCATAACGGCCGCAATACCAAGGTCGGCACGCTCCCGAGAAGAAGCATGGCTATGACGGTCGCCGATCTGCCGGCTCAAGATCGTGACGTGGCCGCCCCACCGCCCCACGTCCCGGCCGCGTCCACGACCACGACCGCGACCACGACCTCTTCCGGCATCCATCGGAGTTAAATAAGTAGCAAAAGCCATACGAGGGTAAGTACGAGAGAAGAACAATAACAAGTCGAGAATCAAAGGTACGATACAAGGAAATAATGAACAGAGGAAGGAAAACTTACGGACCTTTGGTAAATCTAGGAATCATGGCGGCGTGACGATGATGTGCAAAACAAAACACCACAAGACCCAATAAACCGACAAGCCTAGGTATCCATAAACCTAGAGCTCGATACCATTTTCGTAACACCCTCAAGATATTCGAGGTATATTACGTAGTGAATCCCTATAGGACCCACCAGTGAAACGACATCATACTCATCGACTCATATAAATGACAAACCAACACCATGTCATAAAGACGCAAAACAGAATAAACCACCCGGTTCAACCGGTCAATATAACATCATCATCCAACACAACATAATAAGCAACGATACTATCCAAACGAACAAGAACCCCTTAAGTACTCGAGTACAACTATTAGTTCAAAACCACAAAAGACGAAAAGGTAAAAGACACTAAAACATCACTCGTGCACAATCATCACGCACGGCCATCATCCGTATCGGTCCAGTGCCAGCTCGTCTCGATGAACGACTGAAATTCATAAAGCGAATTTCCCGGCGGGTCCCCAGAGGGGTTAGCAATTACGCTAGTACAAGTAACAGGATGAACGACTTACATCTTACACATATAGTAATGCATGCAATTCAAGAAAACATAGTTCCAAAATACTCATTTCGGAAATGCCAATGATTAAACCACATTTGTAAAAATGCACCACAATTAACCGCGGACCACGGCCGTGGATCCCTGCCGAGACCCGTCGGATCTAACCCGATGGTTAAAAGCAAGCTCGCGGTCCCACGGCTTCGTGGAACCCTACCGAGACCCCGTCGAGTCTAACCCGATGAGCATACACACACACACAATTTCTCATACAAAACTACTATGTCAAGATCGTAAGTTCATAAGGGTACTTGCCTCGATTAAATAGACGATGACACGAACGGAACGGAAGAATCAAGCACGACCACGAGGAACCGACGAGAATGAACCTAACGATTCGAATAGCACAATCACAACCACTTCTAAACGATTATGGAAATGGAATACACCCGAAACCCGCCTACGATTCATGTATATTCATACAAAAATAACAACGAGGCGGACCACAACCAAACCCTCTCGAATCCATAAAAATCCACAAAATATCCATGAATCCGTAGGAAAACTAACGATACTAACAATATTAATCGTATACATCATGAATCCACCAACGAAACGGAACTAATCGGAAGAAAATCCCAAAACCCCCAAATTAATCGAAATAGGGTTTTAGAACATTACCTTTGGAGATTCAAGAACTAAGATCCGTAGAACACGTGTTAGATTGATTATCCGAGCCTAACAACAGAAAATTAATGAAGAAAAACGAAACCCGGATGAAGAACTCTCCCCCTCAATATCCTTTCTCTCTCGCTGCAGTGGAAAAATTGTGAAGGAGACGACCGATATCTTCTAATAAGGACGAGTCTGCGCAATTCGCCGTGTGCCGCGGCACAGAAGTGTGCGCGGCACAGCCGAAAATCTACTCCTGAGGTTTTTGCATTGTGCGCGGCACACGGCTGCGTGTGCCGCGGCACCTGTCTGATTGGGTTTTGGTCGCGGAAGACACACGAGTGTGCCGCGGCACCGGACAGTGTGCCGCGGCACGGATGGGTGTGCCGCGCGGCACAGTCTGATGCAGACCAACATTTGGAGAAATTTGTGTGCCGCGGCGCACGCACCTTGTGCCGCGGCCCACACCCCTTTTTGGGTCCCAAATTGATAAAAATGATCCGGAAAGAGAATAAAACGATAGGAATCAATATTTGGGGACTAATAACACGAAATGGATCCACGGAAACCCCGAAACGGCGGTTTCGCACAACAATAACAAGAATATAGTTCAACAGTTTGACAGGAAGGACACGCTGAAAAGTACACGAGGGTCACTACGATCGAGAAATACACCAAAAACGAAAATACAAGGGAAAGAAAAATACGGATATTACATATCGGCCGGTGCAAACTGCCAGTTCGTAACTAGCGCACGCTAGTCTTACCCGATAGCGTACGCTAACAGGCCTGCTTAGCGCACGTTACGTGGAGTATGTAGCGCACGCTAAGCAGTCCAGACAGATTGCTTATTTTGAGCTTTTCGGCCGTAGACCAAATTGTTAGGCCATCGTTCGACTTGAGATGATTTGTATATCGTTCCTTTTTGTTAAGGTTCGAGCCGGTTACGTTGATCGAAGGAGGCGGCCTTCGAGTGTGTTGAGATCATCGAAGTATTTCGTCTTGCCATTTTCGAGGCAAGTATCATATGTCGAGTTTGATTTATCATGCTTACGGTTTTGTTCATACTTTTGTATATGAGATGTATTTCTGGAAATTCGCGTGATATTCGTTGTTGTTTGTTCGTATTGATGAACATATTGAAATGCATATGTGTATGCATAATTGATTGATTATGGTATAAATGATCCGAGGGGGTCATGAGGATCTATGCTGAGGGCGCTGGATCGAATGTCCACCATGCGTTGGTCCGACGGGATCATCATGGGGATCTATGCTGAGGGCGCTGGATCGTTGGACGGGTTTTCCACCATGCGTTGGTCCGACGGGATCATCATGGGGATCTATGCTGAGGGCGCTGGATCGCTGGATTACCATGTATTGTGTAGATGGAATCGTGAGGATTCGCATCGTTGGATTCCGGTGGCGGAAGTCCGTTTGCATGTTTTATGATGCATTAATGATTTATTGCATGACGATACTTGTACTAGCATTGTTTTGCTAACCCCTTCGGGGGTGGACATTGTTTTTGATGTTCAGGTAGTCGAGGAGCGGGGAGGCAGCCACAGTACCGACAGGACGATGAGATGGCTCAGTGATGTGATTGATGTTATTGTTGTTGAGAGTTGTTTTCTTGTTTCGTTTAGTACTCGAGTACGTCTGTTTTAATAATGTCCTTTTGATATGGTTGTATAAATTAACTCCTTGATCGGTTGAATCAAATATGTCTTTAAACTTCAATTGTACGATTGGTTTATATTTACACTCTTTTTAAAATTAGCCTTGTAAATCCTTACCTAAAGGGTTTACGGCGCTGTAATTATTCCGAATATCTCGGGGTGTTACAGAATATGGTATCGGAGCTAAGATTTATGGATATCTTGGCAGTCGGGTTAGTTGGGTCTGTTTACGTTATTGATTATTGGTCGTTCGTAACATCACTGCTGAGCCAGCATCGTCGTGTGGACTGCGGTTGTAAGTTTCCTAATCTCGAATACTACTGTTTTATTTAATTCACGTCTTGTAAACATTAATGAATGTACTTTGAGAAAGTTTGTCCTGGATATTGAGTATTTATGTTTACAGTATGTTGAGAAGAGGTCGTGGACGCGGACGCGGTCGTGGACGCGGACGTGGTAATGCAAGGCAAGAAGAGTCGGTATCTACCCCAGAGATAGCCGCTAGTCAAACGGATTCACATTCCGGGGACGGCGAGGATCGGCAAATAATAATGCGAGATCCTAACGTGCGAGTCTGCGGCAGTGGTTGCCCAGATAAACCTGTTTGCTCAAGTTGTGGATCGCATGCGACGGCGATGGGACAAAGAATAACGTGGATAATCGGGGATAAATGGCTTACCGAGGTGGTCAAATTGCATCCTCCGAAATTTGACGGTTCCACCGAGACGCTTTCGTGGGATCATTGGTGAAGGAATTAGAGAAGATTTTGCGGGGATTAAGCTGTCCCAACGATAGGAAGGTTCCGGTCGCCCGGTATCTTTTGACCGGGAGGCTTTCGGGTGGGAGGCCGTTCGACCGAGGAGCATAATCTTGATGGGACAGAATTCAAGTTGATGATGGAGGCATGATTGTCCTCGCCCGATTATAGAGGCCCGAGTTCGGGAGTTTTTCTCACCACAAAATTCGGAAGCATCTGTGACGGAAGTGATTAAGACTTTTAATCACCGGTGACTTATGTGCGCCACAGTCGGGACCGAGGCGGAAAGGATTTTCCATTTTGACATGCGAATGAAGCGGAAATTCAGCAATATATGTCCGGATTTGATTGTACCACCTTGAGGCGATGCTCAGGGACAAGGCGTTGGCCTACGATATGAAGGAAGCAAGTGAGAGAAATCAACGGAAGCAAAGAAACGAAGGTGTCGGGCAACTTCGCGGAGAATAAGAATAGCGGGCCCCGCCGTGTCGGTCCTCTTTTCACTCATCCAGAGACCTCCGCATCCTAGTCGAGGAGGAAAGAAGTTCGGACAAGACCGATCATTTCGACATAGGGAAGAAGTGTTACAACCGTGGCAAGGCGGGACATGTTCGACGGATTGTTTCCTTTCTTGTGACTGTTTCGAGTGTGGACAGAAGGACATCGCGCAACATTTTGTGGGAATGCGACCCGATCTTTTGGTACTCGCACTCAGCGCCGATTCGAAGGAAACAAGTGTGAACCAGACGCAGAGTGGATTTCAACAGAGACGTTGGGAAGAGAGAGGCATCCAGTCGGGTCCGTTCCTCCACGCTTTGTATGAAATGAGGAAATCGATGATCGAACACATTGCATCAGTGCGATTCAGATCCTTTTGCAACCGTTAGTGTCTTGTTCGATTCGAGCTACGCATTCTTTTATATCTTTGAACTGTGTTAATCGTTTGAACATCTCGTGCTTGTATAATTGTGAACCTTATGTTGTGGGATTACCGAGCGGAGAGAAAATTGTGGGAACACTAGAAGCTAGGGATTTCCCAGTATCTATAGAAGGAAGAGAGTGGCCATCGCATCTCATTGTAGTTGACATCTACGGTGACGATTTAATTCTCGGAGATGATTGGCTCAACCGTTATGGAGCTGTGCTGAATTACTGAGAGAGAGTCATTTCCATCATTGCTGATGACGGATCTGAACACTTATTCCGAGGATGGAGACCGGGAAGCTCAGGAAAATTGATCAAGGCAATGAGAGCCGTGAAATTGCTGAAACAGGGATGTCATGGACTTTGGTGTTATGCCATGAGGAAAGAGGAAGGAGTAGAGCTCTCGTCTATTTCAATTGTGAATGAGTTCTCAGATGTATTTCCCGACAAGCTACCAGGGTTACCTCCGCAAAGAGAAGTGGAATTCACCATCAAGTTAGAGCCTGGAGCAGCTCCTATTTCCAGAGCACCATACCGCATGGCGCCAACCGAGATGTATGAACTCAAGAAACAACTAGAGGAATTGCTGCAGAAGGGTTATATTCAACCGAGCGTTTCTCCTTGGGGAGCGCCCGTTCTCTTTGTCCGGAAGAAAGACGGATCCCTCCGTCTATGTATTGATTACAGGGAGCTCAACAAGATGACAATCAAGAATAAGTATCCTATACCTCGGATCGACGACTTGTTTGATCAACTGCAAGGGGCAAGGGTATTCTCGAAGATTGACTTGCGATCAGGATACCATCAGTTGAGAATTAAGGAATCGGATATACCGAAATCTGCTTTCAGATCGATGCAGGCATTATGAATTTGTAGTGATGCCATTTGGACTTACCAATGCTCCTGCGGTATTCATGCAATTGATGAATCAGGTATTCTTGGAGTACTTGGATAAATTTGTGGTCGTTTTCATTGACGACATCTTGATATATTCGAGGGACGCAGAGGAACATGCTGAACATTTACGTGTGGTTTTGAGCATCTTGAGAAAGGAACAGCTGTATGCTAAGCTTTCTAAATGCGACGAATTTTGGCTTAAGGAAGTAACCTTCCTTGGGCATGTGATATCATCCGACGGAGTTCGGGTGGATCCGAAGAAAGTCGAAGCAATCTTGGAGTGGGAAGCTCTAAAAACGTGAAAGAAGTCCGAAGCTTCTTAGGACTTGCCGGATATTATCGCCGCTTTGTAGAGGATTTTCCAAAATTGCTCGTCCGCTCACTCATTTATTCTGAGAAAACTCAAAAGTTCACGTGGAATGAGAAATGTCAGCCGGTTTTGACGAACTTAAGCGGAGACAGCGGACACCTATATTAGCACCGAGAGGGAAAGATGGATTCATGGTATCTGATGCTTCAAATCGGGGTTTGGGTTGTGTGTTGATGCAAAAGGATAAAGTGATTGCTTATGCTTCTCGGCAATTGAAACCGTCTGAAGTTAATTATCCGACTCATGATCCGGAGCTAGCGGTTGTGGTCTTTGCCTTGAAAATCAAGCGACATTATTTGTACGGCACTCATTGTCGAGATCTTTGAGATCATAAGAGCCTCAAATACATTTTCAATGTAAAGAATTAAACATGAGGCAGAGAAGGTGGCTGGAATTGATCAAGGATTACGACATGGAGATTCTCTATCATCCGGGGAAAGCAAATGTAGTAGCCGATGCTTTGAGCCGAAAACCCGTTTCTCTTCGAGTGTTGGAAGCACTTACATCCCAAACTAGTATTCAACGGAACCGATCCGCGAGGATTGAAGTATGGGCACCAGGAATCCAAGGACAACTTTATGTGATGGAACCGACTTCATCACTAGTCGAGGAGATCAAGTCTAAACAAAGCGATTCTCCGATTCTTCGATTATATGACGAAGTCAAGAAAGGAAAAGCCCGTGATTCGTGATACAAGACGATGGAATTACGAGATTTGAGTCGACTTTGCGTTCCCAGGGACGATGATTTGAGACGGACAATTTTGAAGGAAGCTCATAGCGCGCCTATTCTATTCACCCAGGCGGTAGTAAGATGTATAAAGATTTAAAGCAAAACTTACGGTGGGGAATATGAAGAAGGACGTAGCGGTACGTTTCAAAGTGTTTGACTTGTCGTGAGTTAAGATTGAACATCAACGACCTGCCGGAATGTTAAGACCGCTTCCGATCCCTGAGTGGAAGTGGGAGGATATCTCGATGGACTTCATTACTAGTATGCCAAGGACTAGAACGGGAATGAACGTGATTTGGGTTGTAGTTGATCGACTAACCAAGTCGGCTCATTTCCTAGGGATTAAAGACACATGGGGACCCGAGAGATTGGCGCGAGTATTCATTGCGGAGATAGTCAGATTGCATGGGACGCCGAAGACCATTGTTTCAGATCGAGATGGTCGTTTCGTGTCGCACTTCTGGAGGGCAGTGCACAGGGCTATGGGGACCGAGCTAAATTTTAGTACAGCTTATCATCCCCAAACGGATGGTCAGTCTGAAAGAACTATACAGACAGTAGAAGACATGCTTAGAGCTTGTGCATTAGATTGGTCGACTGATTGGGAAGTTCACTTGCCCTTGATCGAGTTCACCTATAATAACAGTTGGCATGCTTCTATTAAGATGGCCCCATTTGAAGCTTTATACGGGAGAAGATGCCGATCGCCCCTATGCTGGGATGATTCTTGGATTTGATCGGGACGGAACCTAATTGATTATTCGGACTCAAGAGAAGATAGCCTTGATTCGAGAGAGACTGCTGACGCCCAGAGTCGGCGAAGTCTTATGCCGATGTACGTCGTCGCCCTCTAGAGTTCGGCCTGGGGACCACGTACTATTGAAGGTGTCTCCTACACGAGGGATTTTCCGTTTTGGGAGAAGAGGCAAGCTTAGTCCGAGATATATCGGACCATTTGAGATCCTAGAGAGAGTTGGGGATTTAGCATACCGGTTGGCCTTACCGCCATCGCTGAGTCATGTTCACAATGTGTTTCACGTATCCCAACTGCGGAAGTATGTACCGGACCCCAGTCACGTCATTGATTTCGACGAGATCGAGGTAGCTAATGATGGCACCTTCAAAGAGAGACCAATCAAGATACTTGAGAGCCGGATCAAACAATTGAGGAATAAACCAATCCATTTGGTTAAAGTACAATGGTCACGACATGGAGTCGAAGAGGCCACTTGGGAAATGGAGGACGGTATGAAGGCTAAATATCCGGAGTTGTTTTCATCCTAAGTTTCGGGACGAAACTTCTTTTTAGGGAGGAAGGATGTAATACCGAGATTTACATTATGTAATTAGAACTTGTGATATTGTAATGATTGTACTTTTGTCTGAGTACTATTCTCCGTATTTCATAATCCGATGTTGTCGAGTGTATAATTTCGTGTATGTGTTTTAGAGATTGAAATTCTGTACATGTAGCGCATGCTACAGGCCGAGTGTAGCGTACGCTAACGGGGATTCATAGCGCACGCTACAGAGGGTCGTTAGCGCACGCTATGCATGGTCAAATCGATTGAGACGTGCGGTAGGTGAGATCTGGCCGGGGGACCCTTGTCGGATTGTGTCGGATGTACCTGGACGGCTTTCGGGAAAAGCCGAGTCAACGCCTTAGCGCACGCTACGGGTATATGCGTAGCGCACGCTAAGTGCCGAGTCTGATTTAGGCGTGAGCCGTTAGCGCACGCTACTGAGCAGGGTCTAGCGCGCGCTAATAGCCATTTATTATAAATAGGACATCATCCTATTCGAGATTTCAGTTTTCTCTACTCTCATTACCCGAATTCCTACACTTAGAACATAACTTCCTTCACCCCAAACACTTCATATCAACATCCTGATTCGTGATTTAAGATCGTATATCATTGGAGATTGGTGTTCATGCTTTCGGTGTCGGATTGCTTCATTTTCCTCCGTGTTCTTCACTACTTGAGGTAGGTGATTCTTCACCAATGTTAGTAATGTTCCTAAGGAAGTTTGAATCATGTTTGGATAGCTGGTATTTCGTTTATAATCGGTCATCACATGTTAGAAGGATATTTTCGACGTTCCGACACTTATTCATCGTATGAACCTTTGAACCATCTTATTATAAGGCCTCCTAAGCATGTTCAATCGAGTTATGATCAGTAACCGGATATTTTACCCAGTTGATACGTTTTACACGATGAAATCATGTGTTTTGGAACGTAGAACAAATGGAACTTAGATTATTTCTTGGAGATCGTAGATGAATTATGATGTTGAGTTGACTATCCGTATATTCGTATTTCATAACCATAAAACTTCCACAAACCTTATTAGTATGATATGCTCGAGGATAACTTGTATTATCATGGTAGAATTCATGAGTCCTTCACCATTCAACCCAGTTTTCGGTTTGCAGTATTCTGCCATGCAAGATTAGCGCACGCTAACATGTGTGAGTTAACGTGCGCTATCGAGGTCTAGTTAACGCATAATACGTACGTAGCGTGCGTTATATATCGGCCGGTGCAAACTGCCAGTTCGTTACTAGCGCACGCTAGTCTTACCCGATAGCGTACGCTAACAGGCCTGCTTAGCGCACGTTACGTGGAGTATGTAGCGCACGCTAAGCAGTCCAGACATATTGCTTATTTTGAGCTTTTCGGCCGTAGACCAAATTGTTAGGCCATCGTTCGACTTGAGATGATTTGTATATCGTTCCTTTTTGTTAAGGTTCGAGCCGGTTACGTTGATCGAAGGAGGCGGCCTTCGAGTGTGTTGAGATCATCAAAGTATTTCGTCTTGCCATTTTCGAGGCAAGTATCATATGTCGAGTTTGATTTATCATGCTTACGGTTTTGTTCATACTTTTGTATATGAGATGTATTTCTGGAAATTCGCGTGATATTCGTTGTTGTTTGTTCGTATTGATGAACATATTGAAATGCATATGTGTATGCATAATTGATTGATTATGGTATAAATGATCCGAGGGGGTGCTGAGGGCGCTGGATCGAATGTCCACCATGCGTTGGTCCGACGGGATCATCATGGGGATCTATCTTGAGAAGCTGGATCATTTGGGACGGGTTTTCCACCATGCGTTGGTCCGCGGGATCATCATGGGGATCTATCTTGAGGTATTTGGATCATTTGGATTACCATGTATTGTGTAGATGGAATCGTGAGGATTCGCATCGTTGGATTCCGGTGGCGGAAGTCCGTTTGCATGTTTTATGATGCATTAATGATTTATTGCATGACGATACTTGTACTAGCATTGTTTTGCTAACCCCTTCGGGGGTGGACATTGTTTTTGATGTTCAGGTAGTCGAGGAGTGGGGAGGCAGCCATGCAAGCGGGGACGATGAGATGGCTCAGTGATGTGATTGATGTTATTGTTGTTGAGAGTTGTTTTCTTGTTTCGTTTAGTACTCGAGTACGTCTGTTTTAATAATGTCCTTTCGATATGGTTGTATAAATTAACTCCTTGATCGGTTGAATCAAATATGTCTTTAAACTTCAGTTGTACGATTGGTTTATATTTACACTCTTTTTAAAATTAGCCTTGTAAATCCTTACCTAAAGGGTTTACGGCGCTGTAATTATTCCGAATATCTCGGGGTGTTACAGTCATGTCCTTCAATTAAACTATGTGAAACTGCAAGTTCATATTTAAATGGTGAATATTATGTAGAACTTTAGGTTCTTATCACGTGAAAGCGAAACTACAAGTTTCTGTATAAAGATCTTTAAATATTTGACATATCACATGGTCAAACTAATATTGAAACTTCAGGTTTCAGAATTTATTCGCGAGATACTTGTAAGACAGATGAAACTTCGAGTTCACGTAATGTTTGTAAAGCATATGAAACTTCGGGTGTCATATTTACTTATCTAGACGTGTATAATTGACATATAACTTAATGTGCTTTACTAATGAAACAGCAAGTGTCAATATAGTTAATAGAAATATCATTGGCTACTTGAGGAGCGGATAACATGTTATTTGTACCACTTCGGGAGTACAAATTTTGTAAGAATATTATTTGAATAATTCAGAATCTAAAAAAAATCAAAAAATGAAAGTCGTAGATATATTTTTCAGATTTCTAAATCATCTTAAAACGTTTAAATCAGACTTCGGATGACTGAGATACGATCAATTTAGTGGACAACAATTGATCACAAACTTCAATTCGGAGCAGCCACTTGATTCTCGATTTAAGCATTGCTACTATCCGAATCTGAAAAAACTCAAAATACGAAAGTTGAAGAACCCTTTGTTAGCTTTCCAAATCATCCAAGAACACCTCATTCGGAGTTCGGATGAGAGCTATACAGTCGATTTACTGAACTACAACAAATCTATATAAAAACACCAAAATAACTCGATTAATATCGATTCTTCAATTTTACTACACGATGATTGCTCGTCTTGATCATTTTTGAGCATCAATAACGCATATAAAGCATTGGAAACTGCAGGATACTATTGACCTTTGAATCTTCGGGACCCAAATATTAAATATTATGATATTCAAAATCAAGAAATAATATTAGAACAAGTATATTTGTCAATAGTATTGCAATTAATTGTGCTACTTCTCGAGCAATAATTTTAAGAAATAAAATTACACGATAACAAAATAGTGCAAAATAAAATAAATAAAAGGAAAGTACTTCTTCAAGAGATCATCATATATATTATTTATGTATGATGATAGTGAAATCAGAATAATTAGTAGAGAATATATGAAATATGCATATAATCTACATTAAAATAATAATTATATAATTAAGTCTAAAGCTACATATAATCAGAACTTTTTTTTTTTGGAAGAAGAAGAAGAATACAGATCTGTAGCCATAGTCATAAGAATATCGAGAATAAAGCACAAAGAAGATAAAAGAAAATC
Organism: Orobanche coerulescens; assembly: GCA_033398695.1. Taxonomy (NCBI): domain Eukaryota; kingdom Viridiplantae; phylum Streptophyta; class Magnoliopsida; order Lamiales; family Orobanchaceae; genus Orobanche; species Orobanche coerulescens. The sequence goes on along the minus strand of CM065802.1, from coordinate 126,729,276 downwards.
AGAACGCAATTCTACCTTTCTGTGAAAATAGAGTACGTGCGCTAATGAGTAACAAAAAAAATTCTTTCTGAGAGAGATCATGCTGATAACGTGTTATAAACTTGAGAGAAAAGGGAGAAACTGAAAGAAAAGAAGAATAATGTGTGTATTATTATGATGGCCAAAGGCCTTTATTTATAGGTACATAATTAGGGTTTAGGGACATAAAGGTCATTCGTACATTAATTTCAACATCTGCCACTTTATAGCAGTTTTTAGGATTCTATGAATTATTTCATATTTATGGTACTTTCTTATTTCCTTACATTTCATCTTATATTTTTAAACATAAATTATGTTAGGTTTTAAATAGGGGTGTCGAGTGGTTCGGTCCCAGTTAGCCGAACCATAATTTTCGGTTAACCGAAACCATAAACGTCCTAAACTAGGAACCACTAACCACACCACTTTAAATTTCGGTTAACCGGAACCTTACCGATTATATATGGTTCCGGTTCGGTTAACCTTAAAAACCGTTTTTTTATCCGAAAAAACTGAAATAATCAATTCTAAAATGCTAAAATTAATCTTTTAAAACAAAAATAATAGACAACAACACAATTAATCCATAAATCCAACAACTATAAGTCAAAATTAATTCATAAATTCAACAATTAAAATGCAAAACAATCACAAACGGAGAAGTGATGTGGGAGTAATTAATTTACATATTATTAATTCAATTGAATTTCTCTTTAGGATAAAAATATATAATTATAATTTATTAATTTATTATAATTTCCTTTTGTAGTTCTGTGGTTCTGGAACCATTCGGTTCCGGTTAACCACTAACCATATTTTTTTGTAGTAGGAACCACAAACCGCACCCTAACCACAAATAGTGGTTCTCGATTAACCGGAACCACGTCGGTTCGGTTCGGTTCGGTTCCGGTTAAAACCACTAACCACGAACCTTTTAGACAGCCCTAGTTTTAAATATATTAAACAGGTTTAAAAAAATTAAGATTTTAAATTGACTTCGATTTTTGAAAATTTATAGTAAGGTCTAACTCATATTACAAAAATCTAATCTATATCAGCTGGGGAGAGAGAAAGATTTTATTTTTGAACACTTTAAGGAAAGTTTAATCCAAATTTTAAAAGTTTAATCTATATCGACTAAAACGAGAGATAGATATTTCAAATTATGGAAATTTTCAGGAAAGTCTAACGCATATTTGACTACGAGAGATAAAAGTTTTGACTTTTAAAAAATTTTTGGAAAAATTAACCCATATTCCAAAAATCTAACTTGTATCGACTGAGCGAAAGATAGAAATTTTTGAGAAGTTTAACTGAGTATTCCAAATGTCCAACCTATAGCAACATGGCGAGAGTTTTTCTCCTTCAGGAAAGTCGAACATATATTACAAACGTCTATATTATTATCGATTGAGGGAGATATATATTTTTTAATATTTAGAATTTTGTAAGAAAGCCTTACCCATATTTCAAATGTTTAATCCATATTTTCTGGGCGAGAGGTAAAAATTTTGATTTCTGAAACTTAGAAAAGTCTAAAACTCATATCCAAATGTCTAACCTATATCGATTGAGAGATACTAAATTTGATTTTTTTAAATTTTTAAGGAAAGTCTAACTCATATTTCGAAGTCTAACTTATATTGGCTGAGGCAAAAAATAATATTTTTTGATTTTTTGAAAATTTTTCCGAAAATTTAACCCGTATTCCAAATGCCTAATCTATAAAAACTGCACGAGATATAAAATTTTTGAATCATGTTGATTTTATGATGAAAGATCAACAATGAAAGAGCAGTACAACTAGGGACAAGGGAGCATTTATAGAAAAATCTAACCCATATTACAAAATTTAACTTATATCGTCTAGACGAGAGATAAAAATTTTGAATATCTAAATGTCTAACCTATATCGACCGAGAGATACTAAATTTGATTTTTTTAAATTTTTTAAGGAAAGTCTAACTCATATTTCGAAGTCTAACTTATATTGGCTGAGGCAAAAAATAATATTTTTTGACTTTTTGAAAATTTTTCCGAAAGTTTAACCCGTATTCCAAATGCCTAATCTATAAAAACTGCGCGAGATATAAAATTTTTGAATCATGTTGATTTTATGATGAAAGATCAACAATGAAAGAGCAGCACAACTAGGGACAAGGGAGCATTTATAGAAAAATCTAACCCATATTACAAAATTTAACTTATATCGGCTAGACGAGAGATAAAAATTTTGAGTTTTGAAAACTTTCATAAAATTTAACTTATATTCCAAAAATCTAACCATATCGGTTCAAGGAGAGATAAAAATTTTGAGATTTGAAAACTTTTAGGAAAGTCTAACACATATTTCAAAAGTCTAACCTATATAGGCTGGGTGGAAGATAAAAGTTTGATTTTTAAATTTTTTAATAAAAGTTTAACCTATATTTCAAAGGTTTAACCTATATCGGCCGAGTGAAATTTAAAAATTTGATTTTTAAAAAATTTCAGTAATATATAACACATGTTACACAAGTCTAATAGAGATATAAATTTTTAAATTTTAATTTTGTTAAAGATGTTTAATCCAAATTTTAAAAATTGATCTATATGATTTTAAAATGATAAGAGAATTGAGTTGGCGGATCTAAAAGAAAAACCAAACCAAACCAAACATACCCAGTATATCCTGCACAGAGCAGGGTCTAGGGAGGGTAAGATGTACGCAGACCATGCCCTTACTTTTTACGATAGGGAGGCTGTTTTCATAAAGACCCACAGCTTAATGCACATCAAAGTAATGAGTGATATATACAAAAAAGCATATGATTCGAAAAAGCTCAAAACCATACATGAGCCCATGACTTAGTTCACATGAGACTTACCTAAGGGGACTTTGGCAACTACACTCTCGATGAACGCTGCTCTAACAGAAGAGAGGTTGACTCCGCGCATAGCTCCCTGTAAAAAATACACCACACGCAAAAGGCAATAGGATAAAATATGCAATAAAAGTAAAAGAATACAATGCTCTAGGTCAAAACTAACCGAGACAACTCAACCCTGAGGCTCTCTACTACAGCACCGCTCCCTACAAAAGAATCCACAACTCTGATATGGCCCCTCCACGAGTACCTATCCACAGTCATGGTCTCGGAAAGGTTTAAGGCCTTCAAATCTAATCTCACCTGCTCCTCCCATGTCCTCCTCGGTCTGCCTCTCCTCATCCCCCCAACAACCAATAAACTCTCGACCCTCCTCACCGGAGCAGATGCCTGCCTCCTGCGGACCTGGCCAAACCATATCAATCTCCCTTCCCTAACTTTTGCAGAAATTGGCGCCACTTCTAGCACGTTCCTGAAAACCCCGTTCGAGATTCTATCCAACATTGTGCGACCACACGACCAACATAACATTCTCATTTCAGCCGCTTCCAACTTGCTCTCAAGCGACTTCTTCATCGCCCAACATTCGGAGGCATACAACACTGCAGGTCTGATTGTCGCTCTATAAAATTTACCCTTCAACTTTAGATGGACTTTCTTGTCGCACAGGACCCCTGTCGCTGCTCTCCACCTTAGCCACCTCGTCTTGATACGATGAGTGACATCATCTTCACACTCACCTTCCTTCTGAATGATCGAACCCAAATACTTGAACTTATCCGTACGGGGTACGATTTGATCCCCAATCATTACCTCTACTTCTTCCTCGTCGGCCTCACCACTAAAGTTACACCAGAGATACTCGGTCTTAGACCTGCTCACACGCAGACCTCCATAGCTCCAACTTCGAGTTCACCTCCCTTCTCGACTCCGCCACTAACACAATGTCATCAGCAAAAAGCATGCACCACGGGACGCCCTCCTCTATCTCCCTCGAAATGACGTCAAGGATTAGAGCGAAGAGAAGAGAGCTAAGCGTCGACCCCTGGTGTAGCCCTATCTCAACTGGGAAATACTGAGTGTCACCAACTGGGGTCCTAACACAAGTCCTAGCTTGGGAGTACATGTTTTGGATCGCTCTAACGAACGGCAACGACACCCTCTCCTCTTATAGGCTCCTCAAAAAACCCGCGCAGAATGCTATCATAAGCCTTCTCTAGATCAATGAACACCATATGGAGAACCTTAAGCAGCTGTCTAAACTTCTCCATAAGGCATCTGACAAGATGAATGGCCTCAGTCATGGACCTCCCCGGCATAAAGCCAAATTAATTCTCTGATTTCTCCTCTAACCTTGTATTCACGGCTCTTTTCCAAAGTATAATTTACTTAACTAGAGTGAAGACCGGCACCGGCTTGCACCGAGATTCTCCCGGTCTTTCTTCCCACCCTGTTTCTATCTCCCAACATACTTACATGGAGATTATAGTATGATATACCCAAGCTCGCTCGCTCGCTCGCTCGCCCTCTCTCTCTTCTTTAAAAAATCAATGCCTAAATACTCGCGTTTTGCAGTATCTTAGGAAATTCACCACTTTGATTTACAAAATCCAACAAATAACGAATATCATCGCGTCCATAGACGGGTACTTCTCCCCCATACTCCTTTAAACTTCTTTTTTCGGTCTCTCTTTCTGGTTCATTTTTGATCTCTGCGGTTGCTTTAAGCTTGAATAGCAATTATCATTTATTGCGAGGTTGGTTGAGATACCAATTGGGTTTTGAAGGTACGTGTCTTTCAAAGCTATATTAGTTAGGGTTTTAAGCTTTCTCTGTGTAATTTTGTGAAAAATGATGAGCTTCTTTGCTGATAAACATGTGATTTTTCTGTGGAAGTGTTCAAATTAGGATGTTAATGTGATGATGCTGAATCAAGGAGAAAGCACCGACTCTATTGCTACTCTTGAGGTAATTGTTCTATTTGGTTATTGCGTGTCGATTTGTGTATTGGTGAATTCACACGTGGAGAAAATGCTTGATTCTAGAATGCCAAAAGAAGCATGCAACTCTAGGTGAAGTGTCGGCATATTGTGTCTTTATTCCCATTTTGAGGGAGAGGAGTATGATTCTTGTCTATTTGGTTATTGTGTATCGATGTGGATTGATTGATGTTGAGGATCTTGTGTGAAACAAGTGTTGTTATGTATGTATTGGTGAATTCATACGTGGAGGAAATGCTTGATTCTAGAATGCCAAAAGAAGCATGTAACTTTAGGTGAAGTGTCTACATATCGTGTCGTTTTTCCCATTTTGAGGGAGAGGAGTATGATTCTTGTGAGAAGTCATAGAGCAGCTGCTGTTTTGGTGGTTAAAATTTAATGTGGTCTATAAAGATCAATAAGTTACAAGCCGAAAATTGTTCCAGAGGCTTATAGAAACTGCAATAGGATTATGATTCTAGGTTAGTTTGAGGATTTAAAGAAAATAAGGGCGTCCTAGCATGTGGAAATAAATCCCCACCATGGATATCGAAATTACTTTGTGAGCTTTATCATTCCGTGTCTAATTCTTATTTTCTTTTCACTTATATTATTGTTGTGAGAAGTCCCAACATGATGGTGGAATGGTTACTTTTGATAGCAGAGTACGTAATTTTTGCAGACTATGTTGACTTTTCGCCATCCATTTTAGCAGTGCTTTTGTGAAGTTTAGTAGCACATGTTCTATTGTATCTGTTTTGGCTGAAAGCTATTAAATGCAGTAAATTGAATCCAGATCCTCTTTTGTCCCATCACAGGTGATATTCATGCTAAGTTCACCACATTCATGGTCTAGAACTTGTATCCGTGTTTGGTTAAACTTTCCTACTGAAATGTAGTTAATCATTCAGATCATGTATTATCTCATTGTAGGTGGGTTTCCAACTAAATTGACCATATTCATGGTCTAGAACTTGTATCCATGTTTGCTTAACCTGCTACTTCTAGTAATATTAGTACATATATGATTAGTACTAGGAACTGCAGAAAATAATAGATATTACGCCCTCATTAAGTTTTGGAAGCTGCTAGCAAAATGAATTTTTGTTTCCTAAAGCAGCTCTAGATGTTGTGCATTTCACAAACCCAGAACATTCAATGTTCGCATGCGTGCCTGTTGCACCTTGTTTGCACTTCTGAGGCTCGCATCTGCACAACTTTTATTTTCACAGAAGCAGAAAGATGATTTCATGGGTTGACTTAAAAAAAACTAGGATTATTGCTTTCATTTCCTCGCAACAAAATACTCCTTTGGTTGATTTATAACCATTTGGTGATAATGGCACCATGATGGGAATATTATTATTGATTTTGATGATTTGTTAGCTTGACTTGTTATTCTGATTTACTTGCTTTGATACATGTGTTTGTGTTAATTTGGAAATTGAATGTTTGAGCTTGACTTGAAGCTTTTAGATTTTTTTACCTTTATGTCATTGACATCTATCTCAGTGTACATGTTCAGTCTATATATCCATGCCTATAACATCAGTAAGTTTCTCAATATATTATAATTATTTTTTCCCCCTTCAGTTGCCTGGTATATATCTCCATTCCTGAATACTGGAATAAATCATTTATGCTTAAACCTTATAAATTATTACACTTAAATATGCTTCATAATTATGCCATATTTGGTTGAGATGTTTCCAACTTTGGTACATTTTATTTGAAATTATTTTGGTTCAGTTAAATGATTTATTTCGACCTCTCTATTATCAGAAGCATCAGATAAACGATTCGCAACAAGTTCATACATCTTATTTTTCTCCAAACTGTGCTGTGGCATCATGGAACATGCAAGCGGATAATCCTAGCTTGAGGGAGAATGGAGTTCTTTCTACTTCTGGCCAGAATCATGATCAGAATGTGGAGCCAACCTTGAACTTTGTTCAAGATGGAAGTAATGTGGCTCCTGTTGTCTCTACATCAAGTTCAGTACCTGCTAATGTGGCACAAGGTTATAGTTCCTATGCTACTTATCCAAATACTGATCCCTATGGGTATAGCAGCACAAGCTATTCAGATTACTACAATCACTATCAGCAGCAGTCCATTCATCATCAACTGCAGGCCAGTCAGTATCAACAGCAGTCCAATCAGTATCAACATCAGCCAAATCAGTATCATCAGCAGCCCATTCAGTATCAGCAGCAATCTTCTCAGTCTTACCCTCATCAAGTAGGAGCCTATCAAACCACAGGTGCTCCTTATCAGCCTCTTTCCTCATTTCAAAATACAGGGTCTTATGCTGCGCCTGCAAGTTACTCAAGCACTTATTACAATCCTGGTGATTATCAGACATCTGGAGATTACACAAGTGGCAGCTACGGTATCCAAACCAACTTGTGGCATGAAGGGCAATATGAAACATACAGTTCACATCAGTATCAAAATTACTCTCAGGACTCCAATTCAGCCTGTAGTTCGACCTCTGATGTTGCAAATTTGCAGTATCAGCAAAATTACAAGCAATGGGAGGATTACTACAATCAAACTCAAACAGAAGTCACCTGTGCTCCTGGGACTGAGAAACTGCCTGTCTCTGTTGGATCTAGTGTGAGTAGTTTTGTTCTTAATGGAACCATTGCATATGCAACTCCAACTAACCAGATGCCAACAGCTTACACCCCTGTGTGGAGGCCAGAGTCTAGTTCATCTGAAATGACCTCTATGCAGGTTTTGGTGGTCTTAATTGCTTACAGTTACCTTGCTGTTAGATGAAAATCTCTATCTTGGTACTACAAAATTGTCTAACCTTTGAATGTAACAATATGAGACCAAACACTAGCTACTAACCAAAATACAATTGTATGAGTATCTGAAGAATAAATTTTTAGATGCATTTGTTGTACAGTGAGCAAGGGTTTGTACAAGTGTCACCTATTGAAGACAAATTGCTGGAGAACTCATTTTTGTTAATTGGGCCCACTAAATGGTATCTAGATAGAAGTCCATAGAAAAATTCATGAGGACTGGTATTCGTTGTAAGCAATAGAGAAAAATTGCCCTAACTTGGTTAGAAGTATCTACGACCATGTCGGAGTAAAGTTTTTTGTAACTTGAAATGTTTTTAAATTTCTGTCGAGGCCTTAGAACGACATCAGATAATATCTACATACATCCCTTTAGCAATTTTTTCCCTGGATTTCACATAAATGGTTAAAGCTCTGCTTTCTCTATAATATTCCCAGCTGCATTGGTATGGGAGAAATTTTATGCCATCAGCCTTTCGTAGTAGTAGTTAAAATATCTGTGCCCATCTGAGTCAAGTTTACATTAGTCTCTGGTGTTTCTGGACCTAGAGAAATCATTGGCGAACACCAATTAAATTTTGTAATACTTTCCATTGCAAGATAGAAAAGATGTTAAATTTGAGTAATTCTAAGAGCTGTAGGTCATTTGTCACTCTTTGATTCCTTTATGATTATCTACAACTGCTTTGTGTTACTCATTTTCTCATTAAAACATAGTTGGCACATATGAGAATATAGTTGGTCTTTTTATCCTTTTTTTTTTTTTACTTTTCTCTTTTTTTTTTATCCTAGCTCATGCTTTTAATATGATTACATTGTGAATTTCCTCACAGAGCAAGGTGGCTAAAATTTTTCTGTCTATGACCCTAAGCCCTACTTGGTGAAGGATGTCAGTGTCCAAAGTTTCAGGAAAAAAGGTCCATAAACCTCAGTGACATTTGGAGGATGGTCAATAAAAACAAAATTATATTGCATTTCGTGTACGGACATGCTACAGAGTGTGATGGAGTATTTATGGGCTTGACCAGTTGTTATGTTATCTTTAATGTTCATTTTTCTTTCTGTCTCGACGATTCTTCTAGATGCATGTGAAATTGGAAATTGAGTATACGACCATACAGAAAAAAGGAAAAAATGTTTCTTAAAAGCTTCTGCAGTGCCTTAGCATCTGCAAGACAGTTAATTCTACCAAACCAACTTGCACAGGATACAGGCTGCCTTTCCAACATGCATACTGTATTTATTATATACTTGCTGACCTATTATAGCGAAAAGGTATGGCTAGAGAGATAACTCTCAGTCGATTGATGAATGATGTGAATAATGGTTTTGTTTAACAAATAGATTTTAGTTGTAAGTAGTTGCTTTATACTTTTTATAAACTGGAAGTCAAGTAAGCTGATTGCTCTCTCTCTCCCGTTTTATTTATTTATTTATTTATTTATTTTTGTCTTGACCTAAAAGAAGCCAAGTAGTGTGGTTTGGTTTCTTTCATTCTTATCGCTTTATTCCTTGGTGGTTGTTTGCAAAAAGTGGTGTCAGTAGATGAGGGTTCGCCGGCCAGGGCTGCCCATAGGGCCTGTCTGAGTGCCGGTACTTGGTGGTAGAAATGCTTGCAAAAGGAATTAAAACTGATACAAGGAACAATATCCTGGTTGGGGGGTTGGGGAGTGGTTGAAGTTTCCCGTTAATTCCAGCTATCAGTTTGAGGGTGGGGTTCACCATTGTCCATGTAAATTTTCATATTTCTGGATACACAAAACATCTGTGAAATCCATTTACTGCACCAATAAAATCATACAGTAATGATAATAACTAACTAAATGTACTTTCAGGTTGGTATAATGAGATTTTGGTTGTACTATCCATTGGTCAAATTGGTAATTTGTACTTGTATACATTTTAGTAACTAACTTCATGGAAATTTACTTGTTAATATATATGTATTTTTTGCTAAGATGGATATTTAAATAAATTACAGTAGAATTTGAGTAATTCTAGTCTTATTCAACATCTTTGCGTCTTTTATTTATTTTGCTAATTGATATAATTGTATTTTCATACCCCGTAATGCAATTATTTGTTGTAACTTATAGTGATCAGTTTGTCTGAACTTGCTTTGCGGGTTAAAGTTTATTGCAGAATTTGAATTGCACTGATATCATCATTTTAAACAGTCCCCTTAAATTATATGATTATTTTGCATAATTTATTAAATATAGAACGCAAAAATGACAGCCCGTAAACGCCCAAACCATTCACCATAGAATGAGACCTTTAAGCTGTAAAGTCTTCAGAGATATAATAGGTCACATGTTGCGAGACCCTACACCGTGGTTTATCATATTCATTCTACAAGGTTGTGTTGAGGTGTAGCTAAGTCATAATTGTCTTGACCAGAACAGCCAGCGGCAACGTGCTGTTTAGTTGTTATTCTTACTACTGAAGCATACCAGAATTCGAAGTAAAGGTAGCTCTGATTTCTTTGATCATATTAATAGATATAGCTTTTCCAGTTTCTCACCTCTGTTGTTTAGTACTGTCTACTTTATGCAGAATGTGAAATAAAGTTGTCGAACCGGTTATCAGGTGTATTAGTCATTGTAATGAAATCATCTTATTAACATTTTTTTGGGTAGCTGGTGCTGTGTTTGAAGCTTGATTGCATTTACCTGTGATATTCTGATAGATTACACTAAATTCATTGTATCAGAATCGTTATGTCAAATCTCAGCTCATTACTATGTTTTGTTGTCAGACTCAGCCTATTGGAGTAAGTGCCAGTACTCCTGACTGGAAACATGGGGTTTCTACTTTCCAGAATGACCGGCCTAATTCTGTGCCACCATATGCTCAAAAACCACCGGAAATAGTTCCTGCATATGAGAGTTTTCAAAATCAACAGAATCTTACATTTTCCCAGGGCTCTACTGCAGTGTATCCAGCTTCTTACCAGGTTCTTTGATCATGTTAATAGCTAGAGTTATTTCCAGTTTCTCATGCCTGTTGTTTAGTACTATGTCTTCTTTATGCAAAAGGATGCAAAGTAGAGTTAATGAATCACTTACCAGTTTTATTAGTCATTGTAATGGAATCATTTTGTTAACAGTATTTAGGGGTGGCTGGTGCTGTGTTTGAAGCTTGATTGCATTTGCTTATGTTATTCCGATAGATTACACTAAATTTATAATATCAAAATCCTTATGTCAAATATCAGCTCATTACTGTGGTTTTGTTGTCAGCCTATTGGAGTAAGTGGCAGTACTCCTGACTGGAAACATGGGGTTTCAGCTTCCCACAATGACTTGGCTAACTCTCTGCAATCGCATGCCCAAAACCCGTCGGAAGTAATTCCTGCATATGAATGTTTCCAAAATCAACAGAACCCTATATTATCAGAATGCTCTACTGCACTGTATCCAGCTCCTTACCAGGTTTCTCATTCATCCTTCCAAACTGTTCTGCAACCATCTGACCTGCTAGACTCACGCAGCGCAAGCAAAATGCAAATCCCCACCAATCCCAGAATTGCGTCGAACTTACCCTTCAGCGTATCGAAAAATGAAAAAGATAGCTCTGTGACTAGTGGAGTGGCAAGGCCAGTATATGTCAGCATCCCAATGCAGACACTGGATAAAAAAGTTACAACACATGAGGAAGCTGATACCATGCTGAAGGTTAGAATGTTTTATTACGTACAGTCTTCCCATAATGCCTGCTTGTTTGACATTGACCAAAATCAAAGAAGGTATGCTGAATGCCATTCTCTTGTCATCTTATTTCATTCAAACTCCAAGTTTTATGTGCTATAACTGGTATACAGAGTTTACAGGAATAAATTTTTGTCATATTTTAAGTAACATTGAAATCAAGGTGTCTATCAGTAAATTTGATATCTTGTACTAATTAAATACATTTGGTTGCAGCAGAGCCCATTTAAGAAAATTCCTCGGAACTGGGTGGTTTATAATTTAACAATCGCTGTTAAATGCATACATAATTGATGAAGCTAAAATTCATGTCTAGAGGGAGCAGACCGCCTGGAATCATTTAAAATGAGATTGTTACAAGTATTTGAGAACTTGATTCACACACCCGTACCGGAGTCTGAACAACATAGGTTTGTCCGTTTTTGAAAATCATGAACAGAAGACCTGATTTATATATATATATTCAACTAGCAGTCGAGTCTCATAGTACATTTTCGTAAATACCATCATATTTTTACTATGAAATTATGCTATTTTATCAGTGGTCGGTAGAATGAGTGGAAAAGGACCTGCCAGGGAATACTGAAGTAATTGTCTTTCCTTTTGCAGCCTGGTATGTTTCCAAAGTCATTGCGTGGCTATGTTGAGAGGGCTTTGGCTCGCTGCAAAAGTGACAGACAAAAGGCAGCTTGTCAAACTATCATGAAGGAGGTATACTCACACACTAGCTCTTGGTTATGATATTGGTTGAGGTGGAATTGATGTGGGGATTTTTTTTTTTTTTTTTTTTTTGTGAATGAAGTACTCTCTAATCTTTATAAATCTGGTAGCTGAGATTTCGAGATTCATGATTTGACATAGATTGATGATCTTAAGACATGGTATCAATTTATAGATATTTGCTTTGGAATTGTAAATGATGCACGACAAGAATTGAAACAAAAGATTTATGGAATAAAAAGATAGAACTAGGGTGATTCAACCGCAGAAGAACCACAACCACTACCCCTATGGTTTTCCAACCGCCGAAGGGATGAAAGATGATGGATCTCGACCCATGGAGAGAGACTCAAATCAATAATTCAATAATCATTTAAGTCTAACCTAATGAATATATTGGCGATTGCATCATATATTATAGACTAAACCTGATAAAAAAATAACTTAATAGACTAAGGCCCATAAACATTGGGCTTATTAGAATAATCTAGATAAACATTATACTAATTACCTAGCCCCACATATAAAATATATAAATAAAGATAACAGTTTTCTCTATAGTAGGATACTAAAACTATTTGATAATCAATATATTAGTTTCCTTTTATTTTCACTTTCGTTCCGCATCATTCTCCCCTTGTTGGAGAAAACTCGACCACGAGTTTTGTAGAAGGGTAAAACCATGTAAGCCTGAAATGGAAGAAAGAAAAATTTTCTGCACTTCTTTAAGAACATCAACTCGGGTGCTAAGAACTTTGAAAACTGATTTGCAAGTGAAGAAGACTCGAACAGATTCTCCGATATGATAAACTCGAAATTAATTAGCCTCAATAATATCATCGAGCAGCTTACATTCCTCAAAGCTCTGATGTGGCTTGGTTTCCTCGACTTGATCCTCAATAACAATCTCCGGTGAGCTCTTGGTGAGGAGACCTTAGTTTCCTCGACTTGATCCTCAATAACGATTTCTGCATTCTCAACTTGTTTAACCTCGTCAGTTTGATCTCTCTTTGCAATTGTAGCTGAGGTGTGAGTTTCGCTAGTCTTTAGATATGGTTTTATAGATGACACACTAATCGTTTCTCCTTGAACTCCAAAACTAAAGATGTTCTCGACCTCATCAGCACTTTTGGGCGTCATACACTACTGAAGAGTCAAACCAAGGAATCTCAAAATATATGGAACAGATTAAAGCTGAAAGTTTAATGTTTTTACAAGAGCAGGAGAAACACACTCAAGTTCACAATCAGGATTAATAGCGAGTTAAATACGTCTTGTACCAGATCGAGCATAAGTATAGAAGTCAGAAGGGGTCCTTGCATCATTCTTACTAAGAAGATGAGGAATAAAAATATCATAAAACCCCTCGTCTCTCCTTTTCATATCTTTTCTCTTCATTTGTCAATTCAACCTTGTAAATCTGTCTCAACTTCTCAAGTTCATATTGTGCTTCATCTAACTCATCCATTGTAAGCTCATAATCATAACTTGCTTCAGGCGGTTACGGACATAAAATTTATAGTGCAAGAAATTACATTCATCCTCAAGAAAAATGTCATCTTTTACTCTCTCAATTTTAGATTTTATATACGCAGACATGAATAGGGCTGACCTGAAAAATTAAGATAAATTCCCGATTTTTTTTGAACAGTACCTCGTGATGAATTGGGTCTCTCTTTGTTTATGGTTTGCGACCAATGGAGAGAGACTCAAATCAGTAATTCAATAACAGTCAAGTCTAAGCTAATGAATATGTGGGGGATCACATCATTTATATAGACTAAACCTAGTATAAAATAACTTAATGGACTAAGGCCCATAAACATTGGGCTTATTAGAATATTCTAGATAAACATTATGCTAATTACCTAGCCCCATATATAAAATATATAACTAAAGATAACAATCTTCTCTATATTAGACTAGAACTATTTAATAATCAATATATTAGTTTTCTTTTGTTTTCACTTCCCTTCCCCATTGGTAAATCATGATATAGTGCCGTAAATTGAACATATTTGTAACTACCCACACTGATGTTTGTTTGGGGTGTTATGTTCTGCCAAGCAATGCTGTTGAACAAAGGATTATATAGAAGCACTACCGTTCGAAACTTTTTGGTTGTTATGAACCTAAGCTGACATAGTTTAGATACTAGTTTAACACAATTTTGATATATATATATATATATATATATTATACTAGTTTAACACAGTTTTGATATATATATATATGTATATATATAAATACCCCTCCGTCCCAGCCGAAGTGCAATATTTGGAGTAAAATTGGTGTATTTTAGGAGAATGATTGGATGTGATAGATGTGTAAGTTTTGTAAGTATTGATGGTGAGTGTGTGGTATGGATTAAAAGGTAAAAGATATTGATGGTGAATGTATGGTGGAGATTAAAAAGTAAAAGGTGATTGTTTGATGTGATTGAAGTATTTAATGAAATGTTGCACTTCTAAAGGGACACTTTTTTAGACCAAATGTTGGACTCGGAAGGGACGGAAGGAGTTGTTTAGATACTAGTTTAACACAGTTTGATATATATATATATATATATATATATATATATATATTATAGTTTAGATACTAGTTTAACATAGTTTGATATATATGTTATATGTATATATTAATAACATATTTACGGCTGTGGGTCAGATGTCTTAGTTATTTCATTTATATCTATTGATGAGCTGGTCTGCATACCGAGGGTTGGCAGATTTGTGGGAAATGATGAGTCATTTCAGTACATACTGGACAACAGACTTTTCGCCAACACATTTATCGCTTAATATTTACTTGCCTATGTTGTCACCGGGAGTACTTCATTGCTCCGTATGGGAAGCTTCCTTTTATGTTTGAGTCAATGATGAATGCAAAACAAATTAGATGAAACACTTCTATTTCGGATTTGGTGTTACTTCTAATTGTGATTTAATTATTTTTTATTTAAATTACATTATGACATTTGTTGTTTGTACCGAGAGTGCTTCAGGTCTAGTGCCAACTCACTTATATGCCCATTTGTACATTTTACCATTTTCTTCTTGGCTCGGCAAGCTGTTCTAAGGAAATATTGAACTTTTCATATCTTATAATTTAAGGCGTATCCTGTGAAGCAAATGTAAGATACTCCAGAGATCACCTCACAGTGTTAGAGCTTCTTCCGAAAAGTCCCCCTTGGTCTGGCTTAATAATTCCAGAATGATGCAAAGCTTCTAACATCTTTGTTCATCCTTTTTTTTTTTCTGTGTTAAATGTGATGAGAAATTTGATAAGAAATACTTGTTTGTCTTAGTTTTGTGCGTTTAATCTTCAGGTTACTGGGAATAATATGCCGAACGGTATCATTTCAGACTACATTTAGCAATTATATAAATAGCTTTAAGGGGCTGTTTACCAAATTTGTCTGTCTGGGTAAATTCTGGGTAAATTCTGGGTAAATTGGTGCTGTTGTTTACTTTTTCATATAAACTGTCTGAATAACAAAAATGACCGATTTACCCCTGAATATGAATTATAAGCTGTTCTATAAATTGTTTATTTTTTAAACAATATAAATGATATAATTCAAAAATCAAAACATAAATTCATAAAATACTTAAAAATCCAATTTCAAACACAAAGAAGTTAAGTTCAAACACAAAGTAGCCAAATTCAAACACAAAGTAGACAAATTTAAACATTATTGAAAAATCAAATTTGACTCGTTTTCTATATATATATATTATTTGAATTTAAACAAAATATTATACATAAATGATTCAATTTTCTATGTAAGTAATATATAGAATATTTAATACATATATAAATAATATGTATAATATACAATATAATAGAAATATATTTTAAAAAGATAAGAACATATATAATAAATATTATACATATGAATAAATATTAATATACGAGTAATATATAATATTTATTTATATATTCATAATATATAATATTTTGTAGATACAAAAGTTTATTTATATAATAATATATAGTAACAAATATTATATATAAATTAATAATGTATATTATTTATATATGAATAATATATATTACATTCATTTATATTAAAACCTAATTTTTTATATTGTATACTTAAATTAGTATATATAATGAGGAGAGGGAGTCATTTTTTTGTCCTAAATTATTTGTAGTGTATATATAAATGTGTGATTTTCAATTAGGGGTAGGAGAGTCATTTTTTTGTCTTAATGGGGACAACACCCCTTTTCATGCTTAATGAATAAGCCATTTTTGTCTGCGCGAATAAGCCATTAAGCCACAAGTAAACACCTCCAACGTCTGAGCGAATAATACATTTTACCCATTAAGCCGATTAAGTCACAAGTAAACAGCCCCTAAGTGTGGCTGGGAATATTAATAATAAAACTCTAATTCAAAGACTGAATTTTGGTCCAAGTAACATGGAATTTCAAATTTCTATTGATTCTGGAGATGCATAATTGATTGTCTCAATGTTATATATTCATGTTATGGAAAGAAATGCTTGGTCTCTCCTTTGATCTTAACATCATTCTACTCGTTTTATCGTCTAGGTAATAACAAGAGCGACTGCTGATGGTACACTATACACAAAGGACTGGGACATCGAGCCTCTTTTCCCAATGCCGAATGTTGATTCGGTTGACAAGGAGTACGTTTCTTTTGTTCCACGCACACATTCGTTCATGAAAATAAGAGCCATCCATAACAAATGTGTCTGAGTGTTATCTGCAGTGATGCACTGTTTCCAATAATAACTTCTGCAATGCCAAAGAGTAGGAGTCCTAGTCGGCGAGCCAAAAGTAGGTGGGAGCCTATTTCGGAGGAAAAGATGGTTCACAAATCTGCTGATATTTCTACAGTAACTCCAGTACACAGTGGTTGGAACAAGAAACAGGTGTGAATCATTTATAATGGCGTTTATAATTTTTTTACTTTGGATAAACGTGGAAACCCTGTTGGATCGTGTATAATGTTTTTCACATTTAAAATTGATAATTTTTATGCTGACATTCACTGGTGTGTAACTGTTGAATCGATTTTACACTTTTTTTGATAATTACCCTACTTACTAGTATTGATTTATGTATATGAAACTTTCAATGTGTTTGGGCCTTGGGGTGAAATGAGTTGTCAAAATGGATGTATATTTGGTGTTGGTGCAATAATCTATGGATCATTATCTGGAATGTGTTGGGTTTGGTACCGCCACCGGAAGTGGTTTGAATAGTGTGGTTAAGAGTAATGAACTCTTTTTGTGCGGAAGCGATAGATAATTGCGGAATGTAAAATGACACGGAGATTTATAGAAGTTCCTTGAAGTTGTTATACTGATCAATACCAAATGCATTGGTATTTATAGGCTTGAGAGCCTAACTAGCCGTTACTGTTTGCTCCTCTTTAGCGTGCACTATATCCTCTGCATAGCGTGCGTTAAGCTCTTTAGCGTACATAAGTTTGAACTATTACGTACGTTATCTGTTGTTCAAATCAGTCCAGTAGCTTCTGCTTCTTCTATTGCGTACGTTAACTCCTCTCCTTAGCGTAGGTTAATCTTCATGGGACCATTGTATCTTTTGACCTTCTAGAATTAATCCAACGGATTGATTTATTTGAATTTGAATGTTCATAGCGTACGTTATTGTTATCACGTAGCCTATGTAAGTTCTTGCATATTGCGTACGTTAACACTTGCACTTAGCGTGCGTTAACCATATGTGATCGTTGAATTTGTTGACCTTTTGGAATCCTCCAACGGGCTAATATTTCAAACTTCTTAGCATACGTTATTTTCATAGTATAACGTACGTTAAACCTTCTTCATTGCGCGCGCTAGTCTTCGTACTAGCGTGCGTTATCTGCTTCGATGCATAATGCAGGACTCACTATCTTGATATGTTGTGTACGTTAAATTGCTGATAGCGTAATTAGCTTCATTTTTGCTATACTTCTTTGCGTTCTGTCTAGCTTTTCATCTTCGACTTTTGATGTTGAGTAATTATTGTTTTTCTTTGTTCGTCAACACATCATCAAAACCTTTTTATAATTATGTGGAATAGAATATTCCAACAATCTCCCCCTTTTGATGATGACAAAACAACAATTCTTGAGAGGATATATACCTGTAAAAAATACAACAAAAATATACGGATCAAAGTTTTCGGTTTTGTTCGTTTTTTTGTTAGTTTTCTTTTCCCAACATTCTTTCTTTTCTCCCCATCATTTCTCCCATCACATCATTTCTCCCATCACGCCTTCTCCCCCTTTTTGTCATTAGCAAAAAGCATATAAAATCATTAAATCAATAAAAAACATTTTGACAAAAAATGGGTATACTCCCCCTGGATTTAATATCTCCCCAATGTAAAAAAAAAACTCCCCTTGAGTTAAATACCAATTTGATTGAGTAATTAATTTTAAATTTTGGGGATCCAACCGACTCTTGATCGTTTTTCATTTGGCAAATTAACGATATTTGGTATTATGGTTCCTTTTGGAATCCATATTTTCTTTATCTTTATCGTTTTTCATATTGCGTACGTTAACAGTTGCACTTAGCGTGCGTTAACCATATGTGACCGTTGTATTTGTTGACCTTCTGGAATCCTCCAACGGGCTGATATTTCAAACTTCTTAGCGTACCTTATTTTCATAGTATAGCGTCCGCTAAACCTTCTCCATTGCGTGCGCTAGTCTTCGTACTAGCGTTCGTTATCTGCTTCGATACATAATGCAGAACTCACTGTCTTGATATGTTGCGTACGTTAATATTGCTGATAGCGTACATTAGCTTCATTTTTGCTATACTTCTTTGCTTTCTATCCAGCTTTTCATCTTCGACTCTTGATGTTGAGTAATTGTTGTTTTTCTTTGTTCGTCAACACATCATCAAAACCTTTTTATAATTATGTGGAATAGAATATTCCAACAGAATGTAGTTCAGACCATGTTACTGCAGCTGCTGAATGTGGTTTTGAGTTGCAAATTTCACTTTGTTCATATAAAGGAGATTTGGCTGCATGGATGAGATGAGTTTTTGTCGATGCTTCCTTTATTCACAATATTGTACATAAAAAAACTTGGGTTGAGTCTTTTCGTTTTCAAGTTTTGGGAATCAAATGTGTCGAATGCTGACTATGGTTATGAGTCACCAACTGTATTCATATATTTGCAGGTTTCAGGTGGAAAAACAGAGAATAGTGGCAATTTTGGCTCCAAATTTTCCTTAACATACCAAAAAAGTTTCAGTAAGAATGTTCCTAGACCTGCTAAGAGGCAGCATCTTGGTGAAGACCATAATGTGGCTGAAGTTGGTGAGACATCTAATGATAGTGACAAAGAACAAAGTTTGACGAAAAATTATCCTGCTGCAATTGCACTTGAAGATTCACCAGAGGAGAAGAAAAAACGTGAAAATCGATCAAAACGTTTTGACAAGGGACATGGAAAACGATTAGAAAAAAATAACTTTAGAGCAAAAGATGTGGGAATTGGTGATTTGTATGCAAGACGGGCTAGTGCCTTAGTGCTTAGCAGAACTTTAGAGGAAAGTAGTAGCAGGGCTGTCGAAGATATTGATTGGAATGCTCTTACTGTCAAGGGAACCTGTCAGGAAACTGAGAAACGCTACTTGCGCCTTACTTCTGCCCCTGATCCTGCTACGGTAAACTACCTGAGCTTCTTTGAGTTGTTATACAAAGGAATCTTTGTAAGAAATTTTAATACTCTTTGCAGGTGCGACCTGAAGAGGTGTTGGAAAAGTCTTTGCTGATGGTTCAAAATTCTCAGAAGAATTATCTTTACAAATGTGACCAGTTAAAATCAATACGACAAGATCTTACTGTGCAACATATATGCAATGAGCTTACAGTTAAGGTACTACTGCTTTGAACCCATCACTCACTGTACAATGATTAATTTCCTGTGTTGATGATATGATTTTTTTCGGTTGATAAGTATGCAGCATCCTATCCTAGTTTTTCAATGTGTACATTATGTGATTATAAGATTCTTTAAATCACATTTAATGCTGTTATCTTATCATGTTTCACTTTTTATTTTAGGTGTATGAAACCCATGCCAGATTGGCAATAGAAGTTGGGGACTTGGCTGAGTATAATCAGGTTAGTTACTTTAGCTTTATGTTTTCTTGCATGAATGGCCTGTGGCTTTTACCTTGCAAAGTATTCTATCTCTTTCTGTCAGTATTAATTATTACTCACCTTGGTTTTTGGAAGTTAGAACCTCCCCAGATTGTGATTTCTTCATTTACTTTTCAAGAGCCCTCAAAACAGTATGTTCGAGTATTCTATTTTGTCAGTACTGCTGAAATTTTAAATTTCCCATTGTTAAGCTTCAGCCTTCAGGTAACCACAGGGTAGCCCAGTGGCCACATGTTCTCTCCACTAGGGATTACACCGGGTTCGACTCTCCCACCCCTATTTCCCTTGTATAAAGTCGATTTTTTCTTTAAAAAAAAGAAGAAAAAAGAAAAAAAAAGCTTAAGTCTTTAGGTATGTATAGTGGTATTATTCTTGTTCTGACATGTCTCTTGACATGTAATTAGATTCAATAATAAGAGATTAAATGGGAGGGTAAATGCTTCCCACATGACTTGCTTTGGTAAGAGTTCTTAGCATCGTCAAGTGGAAAGCATATTACATATATTTATGAAACAAGAACACCATAATATCACACCTGTTGAATGGCCATTAACAATATGATTATCTACACAACACATAATACGGTGGAAGAATTATAGTTATTTTAAAGTGGTAGGCATTGGCAAGAAACGCAAAACAATTAGCGTGGTTGGGATTATGTGATGTTTTGAATCTGATGCTGCTTGCTGCTTGTCGCTTTACAAAAATCTTCGTATTACAATGAGCTTGTCATTCAGTTTTGAGACACTATCTGTTCATAGTATAGCATATGTGCTTCGTGAAAGCTTCCATTGTCTGGACAAGCCATTTGAGACACTATCTGTTCATAGTATAGCATATGTGCTTCGTGAAAGCTTCCATTGTCTGGACAAGCCATTTATTGGTGATGTACTTTTATACTACATCATTGGTGCCAATTGGTATATCATGCACCCAAGTGCATGATGCAATATGAACCATTTGATGAATATGAAAGTGAGGAGTGATAAATATGAGATGATATTCAGATGATACATCACCCATAACTTTCATATTAATACTTTCATATTCTTCATGATACGCATCAAATTATTAGTATAATTATAGTAGGGCTTTCTAAATTAAGATGACTTAATAAACTGGCCATTGAGCTTGGTTTCTTGGACCTAAGTTATGGTTAGGATTGTTAAGTCTATATATATTGTTCTTGTGTCTCGTAGTGGGATTATATTGGAGATCATTGTTTACGGCTTCGGCTTCGGACGAAATATTCTCAGTAGGAATCGGCCATTAGGCTTGGACGGGATCATTCCCCGTGTTATTTCTATTTTTCTATTATAAATCTACGTTCTTTTCTTGTGTGAATTCTTTTTTCTTGTGTATGTTCCATTCTCGTAACTTTAACAATCACCCATCATCACATACAAGATGAATATGCATGATGAATATGCATGTGACGCATGATGAATATGAGATGATATTCACTTCTATATTCATCACCCTTCACTTTCATATTCATTTTGGGTGCATGATGCATCATGGAATTGGGTGCATATTATAAATCGCCATGAGCAGCCTCTTAATTTTACCTAACACCTAGAAGGTATGTTCTTTGTTATAACTATTCTATTTGTGATCATCATCTGCACCTTAATCCCAACTATATTGGGGTCGGTAGCATGGAAAATATAGTATCAAATGATGGTCAAAATTAGTCACAACAACAACAACAACAACATTACCCCAATGCCTCAACGGCTCCCGCAAAAAGCGGGGTAAGGGGGGATCGGATGTACGCAGCCTTACCCCTGTCTTAACACAGAGAGGCTGTTTCCGGATGATCCAAAATGAAAATTGCATCGAGAATTGCATGGAATGACTAGTACTTCATGAGAAAAAGAAGTGCAGCCACTTTAGCGAGTCATTTTGTTTTATTCCATTATAATCCAAAACCAAAGAATAAGGAGTCTTTGGCTCCATTGGAAACAATGGAAAAGTAGCAAAACTATAAAATAATGCAAAACACAAAGTAGCAAAATTTACGTCGGATGAGTTGAGATAATTGTTATAGTCATGTCCAATTACAGGATTGATATTGTAAAATCAACATGTAAATCGTGGAACATGACGATTGCAACTTATATATTTATACTGCAAGTTTTTTTCCCCTATCCCAACAACTCCAGTTATATAGTGAATGAAAATGGGATTAATAAACACTATCACAGAAACTATATTTGTCTTTAGATGTGTTTACAGTTTACATGAATGAACTGGATCCTGATTAATCTTTTTTTCCATAGGCTGGTAGAAGCATGCCAAAACTGTGATGACTAGTCGATAGATTTTTGTTAAACCTTATTTTTCCACTGTGCAGTGCCAATCGCAATTAAAAACACTCTATGCAGAAGGAATTATGGGATGCCATATGGAATTTGCAGCATACAATTTACTATGTGTAATAATGCACTCAAATAATAACAGGGACCTCCTGTCAGCAATGTCCAGGTCTGTGACCATATCTTGAGTATGCCTTCGTTTTATGTCCATTTATTGCATGAGTTGCTGCTTATTATATGATCCGGGTGATGATCTGTGTACTGACATTGTCTTAACCTCGTCAGCTGTCTCTTCTTTCTGATCACTTCTTACATGTTGGTCATTTGTTGCCCCCTTGTCTCTCTCTCTCTCTCTCTCTCTCTCTCTCTCTCTCTCTCTCTCTCTCTCTCTCTCTCTCTCTCTCTCTCTCTCTCTCTCTCTATCTATAGGGAGGGAGGGGGGGAGGGGGGGGGGGCGGGCGGGCGGGCGAATGATAAAATCATTTAACAAGTTTCTGCTTATGTAGTTGGGTTGGGAACTAGAAACTCTTTCATTTGGATTTCTACAAAATGATTAGTGGAGTAAGAGGTTGACAACTTTTGAGAACCAATATTTTCGTAGTACTTGAAATTGGTTGCATTTCACAAAATGACTGTGTAGGATGTGATTGTGACTTCATATTCCATGCTTAATTTCTATTAATGGTCTTCTTATATTTTTGCAGATTCTTCCTGCTGATAGCGACATATTGTAACATCTTTTTTCCCATTCTTTTTTTCACTGTCATCTCTTTTACTAACGGCTAAATGTATCTAATTATGATAGAGGCGTCTAGTGCTTGCAAAGCCTTAAGAAATGGTCGACGCTAGATTATTGATTTTCACTCGTTTATTTTCATGTACAATGTTCTATTATTCTCCACAAAGAAAAATCATTATCTAACGTGAACTATTTCTTTAGATTGTGGAAGCACCAACGGTCTAACCATAATTAGCTACATTTAACATTTGCTAAAATATAGGATAGAGTGAAAAAGAATTGTTACTACATCTGGTCATCATGTCATTATCCGCAAGAAGCTGCAAATATAGAACACAATTAATTGAAAGAACATCTTTAAACCTAATATTATGAAGTACCATAAAATGGAACACGTTCATATGGATTCTACAGAGGTGATTAGTGGTGAAAGAGTTCAAAAACTTTTTGAACACGATTTTTGTATTATCTTCACTTGTTGCATTTAAGCATGCATATCCTGGATTCTTGACCTTTTTTATATGTTTTTTCCAGTGTTTTAAATAGCCTTTTTATGTGTGTAGTGTTTTTGTTCCGTCGTAGCGTAGCGTAAATAGCATAGTGCATAGCGTTAGCTATTCGATCATGTCAGTTCTTAATTTTTAAAAAATCAAAATACACTTATATTGGTAAATCAATGAGATAATTATTCATTAAACCATAAAAAATAAAAATATACTTATACTAGTAAATAACGTGCAATACGAAGAGAGGCGCATCTCATTGAGTTCAAAGACGCCCCAAAAATCGCACTTCTCAGTCTCGAACCTTCTACGCATGCGCCAGCCTTCTCCTAGGCTTTCACTCCCATTTTTATGGAATGTGGATGTTTAATTTGGTTAAGCCGATCGATGTGAAAATTAACTAATTCTTTTGAGCGGATTATTAGAAGACTATTTGCCCTTAAAAAAATTATGTTATCCGGCTGTCACAGTTTTTTGCCCAAATAGCGCAAGTTTTTGCCCAAATACTGTAATAGCATACCCTATAGCGTAACTAGTGCTACATGAGCAAATACCGCACGCTATTTGTGCAAAACGCTATCTGGGCCGCTCTACGCGCTGAAGCTCTGTAGCGCGCTATAACGCGCTATTTAAAACACTGGTTTTTTTCCCATGTATGTATTTACTATATACTCCATCTGTCCCTTGAAAATAGTCCACTTTGCCTAAAAAGGTGCTACTTCTTGTCGCTGGCGGGGTACAACACCAAAATAATTTTTTTCACCATTTTTTTTTACTTGAACCATTATTTGTTGATGGTTAAACGTTTTAAAATGTTCTCCGTCGAACAAAAAGTATTATATATCTATATTAATAAGGGTACATACGATAATAAAATCGAATGTGGACTCGAATTCTGCGGCGAAATCAGTTTTCAAAGTGAACTATTTGAACGTAGGGAGTATATGTTCAACTCCTTGAACTCTTTTTATGGGACATATGGAGTGTACAATATTCACCATAAATAAAATCAATAATTTAGTACCAGCCGTCAAGACTCTGCAAGCATCAGCTCCTCTAACCATCATCAGCTAGGGCTGAGCATGGTTCAGACTGTCCAGAGATTTCAAAATCTCTGGGAGAATTGGAGGTCGTAAAATTTGATCTCGGAAACCGAACCAAAGTAAAGAATCTTTCTATCGAACCATCCCAATATTTCGGGACGGTTTGATATGGAAGTTCAGGTATAATGGGATGGTTCGTTTCGGAATGGAGATTCGGAGAACTGGAGATTTTGGTAATTACCACTTCTATTTCCAAAATGATTTTCAATCAGTAAAAATCTAAAGATTGAAAACCAACATATTTCTTAACTCAAAATGCAAGATTGTCAGAATACAAGTTACAACTGTAATAATGAATTTTTTTAAACTCATACATTATAATAATGAAAGACGAGACGGCAGAATGAAAGAGGCCTGCGGGTTTGTTTTACATGTCCTTTCAGTTAAGATTTTTTATAATGTAAATCATTTAAATATTGTTATTATTCATAATTTCATGAAAATGTTTAACCAATTAGTTTAAGGTACACATAAATATACATATAACATACTTATGAATTTGTAAGTATTTAAAATTCTTTCTGAGTTTCAGTTCCTTGATTTAGTGTAATTCAGTTCGGTACGGTTCGGTTTCCAGAATGGATAATTGTAGATCTCCAGAACGGTACCAAAAGATTTTCGGAATGGTTCAGTTCGGGAAAAGTCAAATGGTCAACAGATATATTTCGGTTCGGTTTTTGGAACAGTTCGGGAATTTCCAAATCCCGTGCTCAGCGCTAGCATCAACACCATCAACTTAAAACAGAGGATGTGGTGGGGAAAAAGTATTACATGTGTTCAACATGTCATCAGCCAACAGAAGCTGCAAATAAAAGAGGACAATTAAGGCATAGAAGAAGCAATAAGTACTTGCATTTTTTTTTTCTTTTTTTGATAAACTTGATAAATATAGAAAAGGCAAAATGCAACGGGAAATAATTGGTTACATCACATTTTAATACTGTTGTAGTGTCTCGTCAAGTTATGTAGGCTGGAGGTTGTAGGAGGCAACCAGCGATGATATTCGTACTTAGGTTGATAGGATATGCTTTGAATTTTTGGCTATGAAGCGCGGACACTCTCACGAGGCGCATCTCTTGTCTGACATGAGTTGCACACTCCGGACACGTCCGACACGCTCCCGACACGCGTCTTGGAGAGTATCCAATTTTTTATTATTTTCTTAATGCTCGACACGTCCCTGACAGGCTGGCGACATTTCTGGACACGCTGGACATGCGAAACAGGCACACGGGTTCTTCTTTTTCGTTCTTTCTCAAAGGGAAAAATCATTTCCCCATGGTGCTGGCTATGCAGCGTTCCAAAAGGTGCGTCCAATTAACAGATCTCTACCGCTCTACTGGATCGTGGAACGAAGAGGGAAAAACGATAGAAGAAAAGTCAATAGAGGAAAACGAGCGAGAAAGAAAACGGTAGAAGAGTAGAGAGAAGAAAATAAAGAAAAGCACAGAAGAGGAGTGAACTAAATGGCTGGCAAGAAGTGGAAAAGGAAAGCTAGGGTTTTGTAGGTTTTATTTAATATTTGGATGGCCTTTAATAAAGAAGATATCCGTTGGGGCTTTATTAAATAAAAAAAGTTATTTAATTATTTCTAATTGGAAATGAATGAATTTATATATGTTTTTTTTGAAATCTTATTTGAATTCTTAAATATCTATAATATTTATTTTTATATATATACATATATATATATATATATATATATATATATATGTGTGTGTGTGTGTGTGTGTGTGTGTTTCATAAAAAAAATGAAAAGAAGTCCTCTACGTGTCATGTCCTACATTTTGGAAAAAGTTCCGAATATTGTGTCGTGTCGCGTGTCGAGTCCGTGCTTCATAGGTTTTTATGGTCTGATTTTGCGTTTATTTTTCTGGTCATCTGGTGGGATAGGAGGTTAACTCCAATGGCAATGTCCAGTGATTTGGCCTCAATAATTCTTCCTTAGTTCCATACTCAAGTGGACTTATGAATTTTGCCTTGGGTGGGATGTATTGCGTGACGATTAACTTTTCTTTTCGGACCAGTTATGATAAGGTCTTCCTGGAGAATATGGAAAGAAAGAAAAGGCAAGGTAAGTGTTGGTTTGAGAAACATGTTCATCATTCTAAAGAAAATGATCCAAGAATACTATTCTCTGATGGAAAGGTTTTTCCATGGAACAAAGCTTGGACTTGAAAAGTTGCTGACTGTATCTGTGTTAGTCAAGCATATGAAAGAGAAAGCTTGTGCTGTGCTTTTGTTTTGATTTCATATGAGCAATAATAATGTTTCAGGATATATACTGTTATGTTGGTGCCAGTAATTTGGCTCCATACTGCTTTAATAGCGGTTTGCTTCCTTTTGTCAGGTTTTGCTGTGAAGTTTTAAATCATGCAGGTTGGGGGCACCTATTACATAAGTTAACTTTTAGCTTGACTACTTCTCAATCTTATCGCCTATTGAATACTAAAGTTCTTACATTACATTTATGGATGGGGTGGCCTCCCCATCCAAGGCTTGCCAAGGTGTAAGGGGAATGATTATAACATTCAATTGGATAAGGAACAAGTTACAGTTCATTGTGTTTATAGAGATAACTCGGTACCTGATCAGAATCTATATATGGTTGTGTACCAAAGAAATTTGCTAATTCTTTGTATGATAGTTTTAGCTTCCAAGGAGTGAATTGCTTCTCTGGATTCACAGTTCCCAGAGTGGCTGTGGACATAATCTATATACTTATGTAACTTATCATGTCTTTCTGTGTCATTAATTTTGATATACAGATTGTCAGCCAATGCTAGAAAAGACACAGCAATAAAACATGCTCTTTCAGTTCGTAGTGCTGTGACATCTGGAAACTATGTGACTTTTTTCAGACTTTATAAGACGGCCCCTAATCTTGGTACATTCCTTATGGGTGAGTTTTACAAGCTAAACTTGAATCACCTTTCTTTTACCATCCATCATGAAATTGCGAGTAAATGATGTGAACATTTCTATTGCAGATCTTTATGTTGAAAAAATGCGATACGCAGCTGTCAAGTGCATTGCTCGTTCATACCGTCCTACAATTTCTGTGTCTTATCTTTCACAAATTTTAGGCTTCAATAATGCATTGTCTACAAGTGAAGCAGGTGATGAGAAGGAACTGGATGGAGTGGAGGAGTGCATGGAATGGTTAAAAGCTCATGGTGCATGCATCATTTCAGACAGTTCAGGCGATACCTTACTTGATACGAAGGTAACATTTCAACGATGGAAGTGAAAGTTGCATGATGTTTGTAGGTCCTATAAAGTGGGTCTCTCTTATTTTTTTGTTATTGCGCTGCAACAATTCCCCCAGTTTGCAAATACAGATACTATCATTGTGGGTTAGCCTGAATCTGAAAAAGACCCAGTTAGCTTTTGAAATTTTAAATAAAATACCCCATTGACATGTGCTTTTATTTCAGTACAGATTGCACTCTGTTGCGTCGGCGGGGAGGGGGGGTAGTATTTAAAACAAATACAAACTTTAGGAGGGTATTTGTAATTTTCGTATACAACTGTTTTTTTTAAATATGGGTCTCGGGGGTCGTATTTGTAATTATCCTTATTTTTGTGCAAGGTTACCACGGATCCATGACGAGGCGAGGTGCTAGCCTACCACCTATGCGTCAATAAGGCGCCAAATCGAAATAAATTTACTAAAATACAATAGTAATATACGAATAAGTGAATAGCATAACATCAAGTTCATATTTCATTATCAAAACAACAAAATACACCACAAAAATAGAATAAAATAAGTGAACATCAAGTTCACGTTATCACAAAAGAAAATAACATAACATGAAACCCTCATCTCTCAAACATCGTCACCAAGGGTTACATCATTAGCATGTCCTTTATTGCCCGAATTCTCACTATCATTATGAGCAGTAGATGAAATTTGGCCATAATCATTATCAATATCTATATCATTATCTGGTAAAGGCTCATTTTCTCCATCTTCTTTGTCTGTCAACCTTAGTCTGGAATTAGAAGTAGATTTACCACGTCGAGCATAAATTCGCACGTCACTACCATGAGAATCCGTGGCTTCATCAACATGAGCTCCCCTAGGAAGATTGCGGCCTTGAAGATTGTTTGATGCTCCTGTTGCTTCAATAACATGTCTCCGTAAAAGATTATGCCCCCGATGGACAACATCACTGTCAACCCACTCATTATGTCATTGAAAATCTTCTATCATCAAAGGGTTAATGTTAGCCCTGCACGTCGCCTTTGAAACCTATTTGCAATCTTCCGATTATACTAAATATGAACCAAATTATTCAGTCTTTGATGCTCTAGCCTGTTTCTCTTTTTTCATGTGGATCTAACATGCAAAAAAAAAGTGTATATTATATATATATACATGTAATTTAGTTAATAACTTGATAAATTCGAATTCTGTTTACTTATTAATGACATGTAGTACTTAAACTCAAATGTGCTCCAATTGCGCTCACAATCGGAAGAGCAGCAACAAAGATCAATGATACGCTTGGCAATGGCAAGTAATTGAAGCTCAATCGTGTTTACACCAAAAGGATTCCACAGTCAACTAGAATGTCAAAAACAACACTTCTTCTTAGAAGCTAGAAAATAAAGAAATATATTGTGCATTTTAGGAGTTTGTAGTACGTTCGAGGAGTCTTTTTCTTTTTATGCTTGATTGCTAATTGCTTCGCAAAGCTCCCTCGCATGTACTCATAGTCATCAACTTGATTACTTATCTTGATCCGCATAGCCTCATCTGTCACCATTTTTCCAAGCACGTCGTTGAACATCCTCTTTGCTTAGCCGGGTAAGTAAGATCATTTTGCTTGAGGTCAAAGTATTTGGAAGGAATTAGAAACAGTGGTCCCCATATAAATTGACCTCCATTTGGTCTTCCCACCGCTTTATCTAACACTTTCTGAAAGTCTAGACTTATTTGCAAATGACTCATTGACTACTTTTTTAGCATGATCCGTGGCCACGAAAAGCTCCAACGTAGCTGGCGTCCCATCAGCTCAACTATCCTCATCACAATATGTAATGCCCTTATACTAATTTCTACTGCAGCCAAAAAATTTGGAAGAAAGCACAATGCCACACCTTTTTGTCCGCTTCTCTAGATGCCAATTTAGACCTACTCCAATCCTCACTACGAGTAGTAATCTTAATACATCTTTATGCTTGTACAATCTTTGGAAGGTGAGAAATGCCGTGGCAAATCGAGTAGCTCCAGGCCTCACAAGATCTCTCCCACCTGTCTTCTCTCTCATTGCTTTACCAACTCGCCCATAACGATAAATGATCATAGTAACACGTCGAGCTCTTTCGATATTACCCTTGAACTACTTCAACTTTCCAATATCCTCCAACATAAGGTCTATGCAATGTGAGGCACATGGAATCCAAAATAACATAGGAATCCTCCTCTCAAGTAGTCTGCCAACTTTATAATGAGCACCGTTGTCTGTCACTATGTGCACATCTTGTCCTGGCCGATTTCATCAATTTTTTTTTTCAAGCAAGTCGGCCAACATTGTTGCATCTTGGCACTGGCTTGATGCATCAACTGAGCCTAGGACAACCCTGCGGACAATTCACAAGAAAGTTTATCAATTGGCGGTTCCTCTTTCTGTGCAACCATCCACATTAGGGTGCATCCATATTCCTTCCAAGCAATTTCTTGTTTTCCTTTCGACTTTTCACTCTCTTTTTTTGCTTTCTCAAGGCAGGTCTCCTGCAACTCATGAAAGCTTGGAAGCTTTAGTCCGGGTCCAAATTGCCCGATTGACTCAACCATAATCTCATAGCTCCGAGAGTTTGCAGCATTAAATGGAATGCCATACTCTCAGAAGAAATTAGCAAATGTGCATTTCAACTCTCTCTCTTCATTACTTCTTGTGCATTGTTCAATAGTTGTTTGAGTGGGCCCCTTGCTACGTTTTTCTTCAATAACTTTTCCTCTGGGGATCTTCTTAGCATTGTGGCAACCGTCTTGTTTTGTTTCACCACTCTTGGTTGTTGGCAAACAATTTGAACATTGGGAGCTCTCTTTTTGAAGCTGTCCCAGAACTAGGATGAGTAGCAGAATCCATAGATGACACCCCTGTTTGTAGTACTACTGACCCTTCTTTGACATGATCATCATCCAAAATGAGCGGCTTATTCCTTGCCTTCTACTGTATATACTCGTGCATCTCCCTCGTAATAGTTGGAGTCATTTTAGGATTTGATTCAACATTCCCATATCCTGTAGCCAAGTGTTGTTTCAGTTTCTTTATTCCCAAAAACAGTTTGTTGTGGCAAAGTGAACATTCAATCAAATCCTTGTTGCTCAAGTTGGACTAAAATGCTTTTCCATCCCGGGTCATTGGATTTGGCCTTCCGTTTAGGATCTTTAGATGAATCATAATTCTCGGTGTTCTCAGATTCTGCCCTTTTCTTTTATTTGCTGTAGACAACAAGATGTAGATATTTTTAAATTACATTAAACAGAGAAGAGTTGAATTTATGGAGTGTAAGACTGAATCAAGACTTTAAAAATAGCTCGAGGCTTTAGGCTGAGCAGAAGTAAGACTGAATATATGGAGTGTAGGTTTAGCGAAAACAGTGATAGAGAGGCGGGGATGATCACATTTGATGGAAAAGTTGTTCATGGATCCACTTTCTTTCGGTATCTTGGATCTATTATTCAAAAGGATGGAGAGCTAGATGGCGATGTGGCTCACAGAATAAAGGCAGGGTGGTTGAAGTGAAAGAATGCCACAGGGGTTTTATTTGATCATGACATGCCTCATAGATTAAAGGGTAAATTTCACCGCATGGCAATTAGGCCTGCACTGTTATATGGCACCGAGTGTTGGGCTGTAAAACAGTGTCACGTTCAAAAGATGAATGTGGCGGAGATGCGTATGCTACGATGGATATGTGGTCATACAAAAAAGGATCGGCTCAGAAATGAGGTGATTAGAGAGAAGGTAAGAGTTGCGTCTATAGAAGATAAGATGATGGAGAATCGATTACGATGGTTTGGTCATGTGAGAAGAAGACCTGTTGATGCCCCAGTGAGGCTAGAAAGTTGGGGAACAAGTAATATTGTGAAAGGTAGAAGAAGACCCAAGAAAATTTGGATAAAGATGATTGAAAATGATATGCGGTTTCTTGGAATTGGAGAAAGTATGGCGATTGAGAGGCAAATGTGGCGGGAAGGAATACGGATGGTGGATGGAATCTGATTTTTTTTTCTTTTTTTCCTATTTTTTTATTTCATGTTATCTTTTAATTTATTTTTCAGGATTTTTCATTTTTTTTTCTTTTTTTTAACATTCATTCTATTTTTTTATTTGTTTTTTTCTCTACTTTTTTCCTTCTTTTTTTCCTTTTATGTTATTTATGTAACGATCATTGACGGTTTCAAAGTTTGATTCATGTTAGCCGACCCCAAATCATTTTGGGACTAAGGCTTAGATGATGATGATGTTGTTGTAGAGAAGAGTTGAATTTACTGACATATATGTACCAACATATATTTACTGATTTATCATTCAGTTTATTTACCATTAAGATATATTTTCTCATACATATATGATATATATATATACTTCCTCCGTTACTTCATTATTGCAACGTGTCGACTATTACACTGTTCACACACTCTCTTTTGACCGTCTTTTGTGATTTATACATATAGAAAAATATAGTCATGTGAGATCTTGTTAGATTCATCTCGAAATATACTTTCAAAATATCAACATCTTATAATTTTTAAAAATAAAGAATTAAAGATATTAAGGACCAAAGTTGTGCATTGGCAAGCGTAAAAGTCCATATTTTGCAATTATAAGAGAACGGATGTAGTATATAATATTAAACTACTGCCGCCTACCAAACCAACTACAACCAGTCCCTTTTACTGTTGAAAGAGAAAAAAAATAGGAAAAGTAAAAATGAGCGGCGGAATAAATAGAAAAATAAAACAGGAAGATAAACAAAATGTCGCAAATCTGTGACTAGAAGGAAAAAGAAGAAGAAAATAGAATAAAGGAGCAGGTGTTTTGCTTACGAGAAGCAACATAGAGGCACAGCGCGCAGCTGAATCTGAAGGGTAACTGTGACCGGCAAGGCCTGCGGGGGAAGTCTGAAGGCTAATGGTAAGCAGCGAGCAGTGATTTTGGTTTAGTTTAGGGTCTTTTTCATCAGCCTCTTTTTTGTGAAGTCACTGAATATTATCAGGTGAAGTCTTTGCCTCTTAATGTGAAGTCTGGTAGGTTTTTTACATAGTTGTTAAAGGCGGTTCTCGGTTCGAACCGTCCGAACCTTTTTTTTTTTTTTTCGTAAACTTCATTTGAATTTTTTTTTGTTGTTTAAATGTATTTTTGTATAAGTTAATGAAATAATCATTAATAAAATAAAAGAAACAATTTTGAAAAAGAACCAAAAAGAAATAGAGAGAGAGAGAGAGAGAAGAGATTAGTGCAACTATTTTAGATAATAGTTTGTGGTATTTCTTATTATTCCTTAGAAAACCCATGAAGGAGTATTAAACTCTTTTAAAAAATACATTAAATTTCAGGTAAAATTGGGAGAATTTTGAATTTGAAATTCAAATTTGAAATTTAAATTTGAAATTCAACACCTTGGGAACCAAAATCTGAAAAAATAAAAAAAAAATCTCCAAAAGTGGGAACCAAATCTCCCACCATGTGCCAAAGTGGGTCCGGCCGGTTCCCTTTTTTTTTAAACGGTTCCCGGTTTGAACCGTGAGAACCGGCGTTTCCGGACGGTTCGCGGTTCCACGGTTCGATTACGGTTCCGAACCGGGAACCGCCGGTTACATTTTCTGGAACCGAAACTGAACCGGCTGGACACGGTTTCAGTTCCGGTTCGGAACCGTCTAACACGGTTCCGGTTCCAGAACCGTCCCATACGGTCCGGTTTCACGGTTCGGTTCCCGGTTCCGGTTTTTTTGGCCACCTCTAGCTCCTATCTCCCGAGGCGCAAGGCCAAGCGCATGCCTGAGGGAGGTGAGGCCCGAAAAACAAAAAATTAAAATATATTATAAAACTTATAAACATAATGACAAGAAAATATAACCATCCACAAAAACATCAACAATTAATAAAGTGCCAAAAAAAAAAAACTTTGAAAGTGTGCGCCTGACCTGGGTCGTCCGCCTTTGAGCTTAAAAGGCGATTTACCTCTTTATGTGCGCGCCAAAAACTATGTTTTTTTACTACGCGCCTTTAACAACTGTGTTATTTTACTAATATTCTGCTGATATTTTTTTTTTCTTTTTTTTTTTAAATTTGGTCCTTCCTATTTTGTCCCCGGTTAGGCGTTCGAGCATCACCTACAACGCCTAACTGCTGCCTTGTCCTTCATTTTCAGGCGAGGCAAGGCCTACAGGTGGGCTGGCCGTACTGGCGCACCGCCTAGGCAACACCGTGATAACCATGTTAATATGTAATACGTATAGCTGCTCAGCTATAAAATCTACTATGTTAACCTCTGGATCTTTGGTTCTTTGACCACCTATTCTACTTTTTTTTTTTGTGGTAGAGGGGCTGTGTGTGTGTGTGTGTGTGGGGGTTGGACCTCATTAACTTGATTCTTGACTCCTGCCCCATCCAAAACTTCAGGGACTAGAAGTGCAAACACTAAAAAAATGATAATTGGCTTTTAGGTAGAAAGAGAAGCCTACAATCACTTAATTTTTAGTGTTTGCAAAATAGTTGATCCCTGAAGAGTGTATGGCTCCTTCCTGTTATCATCCTATTTCTCAGCTTTTATTTGGAGTATAGTACATATGTGGTTGTTCCACTTGGGCAAAGCTGTAGTTTTCCAGGAAAACAGCTTGTGGTATCAGCTGTTAATAATATATGATTTCCTGTGTCCTTGTTACTGTACTCTAGAAACCCTAAAAGCACATCCGTCCTCCTTTCGAGTGGTTAAGCCTTTACCCGGCAGGTTTTGTCTGCTGTATTACCGTTTTGTGATACAAGATCAAATATTAATCCTTGATGCTTTAAATTAGATGATTGATATTTATAAATTATAAGTTGATTTTATGCCCATAATAATGAATGGTTTTGTGCGTGCAGGCCTCTGCAACGACTCTGTATATGCCAGAGCCTGAAGACGCCGTGTCGCATGGAGATGCAAGTCTTGCAGTTAATGATTTTTTTACTCGGAGTTTAGCATAATAGTAGGTTAATTAGTCAATGAGGTTCAAAGGGCCCCTGCAGAAAACTAGCTAGTCATCTCGATAGAGTTTCTAACTCACCGCTTCAAACATCAACGTCAAGTTGAATTATGGATCGACAGTTCCAAGCAATAATTTGGAATTAGCGCCTCCCTATTTAGTGCTATACATGGTTCCTTGGTAGGCCACCTCGGCTAAAGAAATCACAGAAGACTCAACTTTATGATTCAAGATTATGTGAATGCATATGGAAAAGAACTGGAGCTATATTTAGCATGTTCTCAGGGTAGAGGGTGCCTTTGTAATAGGAGCACCCGTGATTGTATTCTGAATTGTATATTGGCCGAGTGGAGTGTAGTATGGTGTGACCTTCATTGGTTGGTAGTCCAAATTTTAACACGGACTCTCTCTCTCTCTCTCTCTCTCTCTCCCTCCCTCCCTCCCTCAAATTCAACAGAATGGCCACATATCAAGTTGCTCTGATTGATGAAAGTGACAATAAAGAATTTTCATTTTGATAATTGTAATACATCCTCCACAAATCTGGCACGATACACAGTAGATATCATTCTCCACGAGATTATTCTTAGAGAACTTATTTATGTCAATTTCGTTCCATTTCAAGATCATCTCGCGGACGTTTTAAAAAATCTTTACCCGTCGATACCTTCAAACTAGGGTGAGTATTTTTTGCATAATGCAAAAAGAAGAATCAAATATGAGGGTTAAAAATACTTTTTATTAAAAATGGGGCAGAAACTGCAACTTACAAATGAATATTCAAATACGAGGGTTAAAACACTTTTTAGAAATGGTTCAGAAAATATAATTTACAAACAGCTTTGACATTCGACCCCTACGCGTGGTCATTAAGATTCATTTGCTCAATAAGTGATGTTCCATAGTAGATAGACCGAGACAAACCTACTGTCTGCGGAAAAACTCGCCCCAAAACATGTCCAAGGAAGAATCTGTTTCTAAAATCCTTTGAAAATCTTCATTTCTCCATCAAAACTCCCAATTTTTGCATCTAGTCATTCATTTACCAGATTGATATAAATACCATCTATTCTCCTAATTTTTTATACGGTACTCCCACTGTATCGAAACATTAAAGAATTGGTGAGGGTTCGTCCACCGGGTGTCGGAGCAATGCCAAAAATAATTTTGATGGCAAAATGCATGAAGCGACGCAAAAACAACCTTGTCCAATACTTGCTCCGAGAGCACAAGTCGGACAAACTTTATGGCCTCTACTATTCTCAATCCATATTCCTATTCCACATACATATTAATGGTTACCGCTTGCGATATTTGAACAAGTTAGTCGAAAAATATTTTGATGATAGGGCAGTTGTAAAGATGTGAAGATGTCCGCATCAGGGTATATCTTTACTCTGAATGGTGGAGCAGTATCTTAGAAAAGTGCCTAGCAAAGTGCGACCGCAATTTCCACATGTCGAGCCGAATGTCAGGCAGCCACGAAGGATGCTAAAGAAGCATTTTGGATTAAGAAATTTACTGAGGAACTTCAAGTGGTCCCTAACTCAGATCAGCCCGTGGCGCTGTTTTGCGACAATGACGGAGCTGCTGCACAGGCTAAGGAGCCTAGGGCTCACCACAGCACTAAATATATTGAGAAAAAATGCCATTTTGTTAGAGAAATGGTTCATGAAGGAAATGTTACACTGCAGAGAGTAGACACAACAAATAACATTGCTGATCAATTGACCAAGCCACTATTTCAAATGGTCTTAGAACGACATCTGGAGAATATGGGTATTAGATACCATAGTTTGTGGCATTGAGTGAAAGTGGGAGATTTTTAGGAATATGCCTCGTATGCCACTCAGAGGGTATGAGAGAGCGAGAGCATTATATTGCAAGTATGGACATCAATTGAATAAGACTATTATATATTGATATATTATTATTTATCATTGGCATAATGACTTCGTATATAGAATAATAATCCTTGCATTTGGGAGCAATCGGTCCACTCCTTGTGAAGACAAGGAGATAGGCACTGGAAGTGTTTAGGGCTCAAATGGTTAACCAGTTCGCAAGCCGATAAAACTTAAATGGGCAATAAGTTAGACAAGACTTGTATAACGTGTACTTTGACATGGAGAGTGTCTATCTTCACTAAGGGTTAGTAGGAGCACACGTTATAGATATGCTAGTGGGATTAGTATACTCGGACTCGACTCACCTTAATTTGGTCACATGGATTTCACTCTAGAATAATCAATGATTGAATCGAAAGATTGTGATAGGTATACGTGAACTTTTGACTTGAGAATTCAGTAGGATATGTGCTTGTGACATTATGTTAGTCATTAGAGTAATTGTATCCAATCACCGGTTGGTGGGTTAACCTCGAAATGCAACTTAGTAGACAAATAACAGTCTATACTGAATACCAAGATAAGATTCTTTCTCCTGTAAGTGAGAAGGTAAATGTCCTATATGGTAAATGCCAAATGAGATCATAAGTCATTGGCCAAAGCATTTAGAGTTGGTTGTATTTGTTGCACGAGAGCTCGGTGATCTCGGTTTGCATTAACAAATGTATAGAGTCAAGTTACAATAGGGTTTGACATTACCGTGACCCCAATACTTGATCAGGACATATGGTTGAAGGATTATACGTATACGATATTCATAACATAATGGTTTTTAAATGATCCCTATCATTCATTTTCAGTTAGTTTACGGTGTAGGCCACTTGACTGGCTATGTAACACCTCAAATACGGCGGCCATCACAGTGCCGTGGACCCCACTTTGGGACCCACCAGGTGATACCAAAACACAAATTAAAAATAACATTATCGTGATACCGAATCAAAAATCAATAATCGTTACTCCGATTAGGAGTTTACGAGTAGTACGGCTATTAGCCTTAGAATACATAGGATCCAAATTATTAGTATAAACCATATGAAGATGGAATATACTTAAAATAATAATACAATCGACAATAATTTAAATAAAGCGGAAAGTAATATTACACGTTTTAAACATAACCGGACAACAAAAAGACTTGGGCCCCCCGAGCTAGTATCCTTCAAACCATCCGCCGTCACCGTGCTCTTCCCGTGCCTTGCCTTTGCCCTAAAATATAACACAAGTATTTCGCCCAAAACCAGAGGGTCAGATATACATGATAATAATTCTCAAGACGTTATACAATTCACATATATTGGATCTCGAGGAGACAACTCGACTGTTGAACATACCCCTCGGGCGTATGAACAACCAATCACAAACCGTCAATCATAACCAATCAAACATGGAATATGAATGACCAATCAGTATGGCTCAAGATGGACATCATAGTACGCCCGATCCAGAAATGTGTCAGTGCATATGTCCACCCCGTATACGGAATCCAGAATACATGTGGGACAATATACCTAATTAGCCTCACGAACTACGTCTAGTATGTACAGTCCAATGCGGAAACATCCACGCATGACCATATGTGCCCGGCTAAAAATCCTACATAATAACCAACCGGAATGCATATATGTTTCCAGATATGTCACGATACAACATGACAACAACTCAACGAATCACACAACCAATCAAAGTCAAGAAAAACTCACTGAAGTGACAACAACGATCAACAAGATCAACGGTACGAAGGTAGTGAACTTGAGAATACAATCCCATAATGAAACGGTAAGCAAGATGAAGGACAATACCACATTAAATCGTAGATTCATAAAGCATTACATATACACGAAAGGTATAACATACAAGAATTCAATCATCATTAGAACCAAGCAAGATAACTTGCCTCAATTCCGTAGACGAAAAAGTCCTTCTCCAACGAATGAACGTATGATTTCCTGGACTAATAACACTCACTCAAGCAAGCAACCTTGAATGAAACGTAACTCATTCAACAACACATTCATATCCTACTTCACTAAACATTCTATCGATTATTAATCGACTTCATGTAATATCCGGATTTTGAGTATAAAATTTTCGCATTATTTTATCTGAGATATACTGGATAGCTTGGTGTCTATACAGTATGGATAAAATAAATTGAGAACTGAGACAGCTGTATTGGTATAATTGTTGTAGTTGGTCGATAATTACATTTGAGGATATCGTGTATTAGGTTATTGTACTTTTAATATTGGGTATCTCATATGAGAATATTATTGGATTGAATATATGTATTAAGTATGTCGTGTATATGCATCTGGTATATCGAGACGACGGACGAGAACAGTTGGAATTGGCTAAGTATAGCCTGAATTAACGTGCGCTAGTATGTGGACATAGCGTACGCTAATGTGCAGGCATAGCGCACGCTAAAGACTAAGGACAGCGTGCGCTAATTTGCTAAGCTTACGTACGCTAAGAAGGACCGATAACGTACGTAATGTCATCTTGTATAAGATCAGGCCGTGGCCGACAGGTGGGTCCCGACCTCAGTCATCAGCATTTAGTGCACGCTAATGCATGTTGGTAGCGCACGCTAATATCAGATCGGTGAGAGGGAATCACGGCTTTGTCGGTTGTTTTGGGCGTATAGGACCCAGGCACCTTCGGGGTAGGTGCATATGTACTGTATCAAGTCAACTACGTATAGCGCACGCTAAGGTCCAAGACTTGCGTATGCTAAACAGAGCATTTATGTATGCTATTGCATGGGCATTGCGTACGTAAACCATTGTGCGAAGCAAGGCAGTAGCCTCTGGACCTCGATAGCGCGCACTAACAGAGTAAGTTAGCGCACGCTAAAGCATGTAACGTACGCTAATGAAGATGTTAGCGCACGCTAGTAATGGTCGATATATATATATATATATATATGTGCAGCTGGGAATTTTGATGGAGTTGATCGTCCTTATCAACATTTAGATCTTGGAAGTGATTGGAAATGGGTTCAACCTTGATAATCAATCCTTTTCTTCAAAGAGGTAATTACTCTTCACTTTGGTATTTCGTCTTAGATTGTATATGATGTTCATGAGTTGATAATCGTCAAGATTGTGAGTTGGATTACCGAACTATCTTGATGTTATTGTTGATATGCGGATATTGATATGATTCGTGTGGTTTTGTATGGTGTTGTTAGTCTCATTGAGATATATGGGTTAATCCTTCTCCTTTTCGGATGTTGATGTTGTTATTGATATTTTCTTCATATGATGATGGTTATGGTGGTTTTGTTGCGATTCTTGAGGTTATGTGAATTACATGATGAAGAAAGTGATAACATGATGATATATACATCAGATTATGTCATTTTGAACGTGATTTCGGATATTTCATGTTCTTGAAGAAATCTTGAATTATATGATATGATGATTATGTATAGGAGGTGTTGGTGTTTTGGATATGAATATGGGATATTCATATCTAGAACTAAGTTATGTGTTTTGATATAATATTCGTATAAGAATACGAATATGATTTCGAGTATGGTGATGAGATTAAATTTGGAAAACTTATTGTTCATCTTGGAGTAAGATTTCATTTACATTTGTATTCGTAATCGCAAGGTGTTGATCGGTACTGTAATGCATGTAACTGCATGTCATTAGCGCACGCTAGCTGAGTGGCTAACGCACGCGAACTGGTGATTATTAGCGCACGCTACGTTGTGAGACTAACGTACGCTAGATAGACAGACACTGTGGTATATCGTGTTGTGGTTATGAATTCGTGATTGTTTGAGTTGGATTGTTCAGACTGTGTATGATCGAGATATTGTGGAACCATTGACTTTGATTGGTTGATTATATCGATTGTTGATTATTATCGAATGTGTGTCAATCGATTATTGCAATAGGTTGTGATAATTGATCGCTTATTATGACCGTTGTGTTGCGATTGAGGCTGAAGAGTTTGTAGATTGCTTTGGACGGGGCTGAGGAGCTCATAGACAAAGGCAGTGGAATTGGTAACGGCTTCATGGTATCCGTATCGAGGCAAGTTTATACTTGTTCAGTTTATAATATTTAATAAATGGTTTTGCTTTCATTTCATTTATAATTCGTATAGCAATGCTACTATAAATGTAAATTGTCGGGATGATGGTTTGTTTGTGGAAAGGATATTGTCTTCGGCTTTGAGGTAATTTAAGTATTGTTGCATGTTGATGTTTCATATATTGGGATTTATGTTGATTGTTTCGTTGAGGGATGTTGATCCCAGGACTGTTGTATTGAGATCGTTGATCGTATTGATCATTCAATCGGGGATGATGATACCAGGATTGTTGTTTTGGATATTGATTAGTCGTGTCGACTTTTCATTGTCAGTTTGTCATTGTTCACTTCGGTGAGTCTTTTGATCCTTATTGTATATGTGATTCTTTGAGTATCTTTGTCATGTTGAATCGTGACATATCTGGAGTCATATCTGCGTGCCGATTGGTTATTATGTAGGATTTTTAGTTGGGCACATTATGGTCATGTGTTGATATTTCCACATTGGACCGTGCACACGAGACGTAGTTCGTGAGGCTAATTAGGTACATGTCCCATGTATATCCTGGATTCCGTATATGGGGTGGACATGTGCACGGACATATTTCCGGATCGGGCGTACTATGACGTCTATCTTTGAGCCATATGGGTTCGTCGTTCACCCTCCATTTATGGTTGGGTATGTTCGACGGTTTGCGACTAGTTGTTCATACGCCCGAGGGGTATGTTCGACAGTCGGGGTTATTTCTTTGTTGATCCTTTGTTGATCGTGTTTGGAGTTTACCTTTTTGAGGGTATTCTCGGTTATTGTTGATCCTTTGTTGATCATGTTGGAGTTTATCATGTTGATGGTATTCTCGGTTATTGTTGATCCTTTGTTGATCGTGTGGGAGTTTATCATGTTGATGGTATTCTCGGTTATTATTGATCTTTTGTTGATCGTGTTGGAGTTTATCATGTTGATGGTATTCTCGGTTATCGTGGATCCTTTGTTGGTCATAATGGAGTTTATCATGTCGATGATATTCTCGATTGATGTTTTGGTTGATCATTGTTATTGATCGTATGAGTATTCAGACTGTACGTCGATGTTTTGGGACTGGTTATCATTTTCTTGTGGTAGTTGATCTACAGATATATTGTGTGTTATTGTTTTTGTCCAGATTGAGATTTGACGGTGCAAATCCAACGGACTGGATTTGACACGGATGAATTATTTCACGCTTATGAGTTATGATGATGTTTTGAGGATTCTTGGTATTTTTTGAATACAATACAGATGGTTATAGTTGAGTTCATTTCGTCATTTGAGAATGCGAAGTGTGGATTATGGTAAGGATTGATTTGGTATGGATTGCTATGGGTTGGTAAGGTTATGACGGTAAGATTACGTTGGTAGTATTCTTACAGTATTATTACATTGGTATGTAATTATTTATGATGATGTGATCGATATCATTATTGAGTATTGTGGCTCACCCTGTCGTGGGCTTTATTTTTAGGTACTCGAAGATCGAACTAGTAGCGGTCGTGAAGGGATGAGCTTCCCGGTGATGCTGGATGTGGCATATGTGGAGAATTTAGTATTTGTTTCTGGTTGTTTATTCCGCTGCAAATGTATATTTTGAACTGTGTTTATATCCGCTGCGTGTGTATTTCAAAATGGCTTCACCGGTATTTTTACCAACTCATGTATAATTTTAAAATGACCCTTTTGGGTAATTCGTAAACTTCGGGTATTTCGTTAAACCCTTTTTCCTAAATTATTTTATCGGTACGTATAAGTGGCGACTTAACGTACACTTTGAAACTGTTGAGTTTTGGCGTTTTGGCCTTGAACTTTTTAATGATTCTATTTTTGTGACGGTATTTGGAAAATACATTTTTGGAGACTATTTGAGTATTTGCAAAATATTACCGTCTTGGCCTCTTTGGCGTGTTTGAAATGTTTGCGAAAATAAGTTTTTGCCTGGTGGGTTCCGGCGCGGGCCTACGGCACTGTAATATTCCCGGATGGTTTTGGGGGCGTTACAGAAGATGGTATCGGAGCTTGGGTTCTGTGAAACCCGGGTATGTGTGTTATGAGGCTCTACCAGTATGGTAGTAGCGTGACTTTTGAAAATGATTTTCGTGACTTTTGAGTCAAACTGATTTTTGGAGGTTCCACAATTTTTGAGATCTTTTCAAATTGCTATTTTTGATATTGGTGTGTGTTGGGATTGTGTTGAGACTTCGTATGGGAGTCATATGCTAGTATCACGGGTGATCATCGACTTCACGTACCTATAAGTATACTGTTTTGATTATTCGCTTGCGGCGACGAGTGATTGCTTTTGTGATGAGTTTGGGAATTTTGGGTTGATCTGTTGTTGTGACAGGGTTGCAAGTTTCGAGGACGAAACTTATTTTAAGGGGGTAGTATGTAATATCCGGATTTTCAGTATAAAATTTTCGCATTATTTTATCTGAGATATACTGAATAGCTTGGTGTCTATACAGTATGGATAAAATAAATTGAGAACTGGGACAGCTGTATTGGTATAATTGTCGTAGTTGGTCGACAATTACATATGAGGATATCGTGTATCAGGTTATCGTACTTTTGATATTAGGTATATCATATGAGAATTTTATTAGATTGAATATATGTATTCAGTATGTCGTGTATATGCATCTGGTATATCGAGACGACGGACGAGAACAGTTGAAATTGGCTAAGTATAGCCTGAATTAACGTGCGCTAGTATGTGGACATAGCGTACGCTAATATGCAGGCATAGCGCACGCTAAAGGATAAGGACAGC
The DNA here is from genome assembly GCA_033398695.1 of Orobanche coerulescens. Lineage (NCBI taxonomy): Eukaryota > Viridiplantae > Streptophyta > Magnoliopsida > Lamiales > Orobanchaceae > Orobanche > Orobanche coerulescens. The sequence goes on along the minus strand of CM065802.1, from coordinate 126,685,362 downwards.
GCGCGCTAATTTTCTAAGCTTACGTACGCTAAGAAGGACTGTTAACGTACGTATGGTCATCTTGGATAAGATCAGGCCGTGGCCGACAGGTGGGTCCCGACCTGAGTCATCAGCATTTTGCGCACGCTAATGCATATTGGTAGCGCACGCTAATATCAGCTCGGTCAGAGGTAATCGCGGCTTTATCAGTTGTTTTCGGCGTATAGGACCCATGCACCTTCGGAGTAGGTGCAGATTTACTGTAGCAAGTCAACTACGTATAGCACACGCTAAGGTCCAAGACTTGCATACGCTAAACAGAGCATTTACGTACGCTATTGCATGGGCATTGCGTACGTAAACCATTGTGCGAAGCAAGGCAGCAGCCTCTGGACCTCGATAGCGCACGCTAACAGAGTAAGTTAGCACACGCTAAAGCATGTAACGTACGCTAAATGAATATGTTAGCGCACGCTAGTAATGGTTGGTATATATATGTGCAGCTGGGAATTTTTCTCATTTTCGGCCATTCCTTCCCTTCACCCGAAAGATGGAGTTCATAGAGAGAGTTTTGAGGTTTTAAATACTGGATTATGATGGAGTTGATCGTCCTTATCAACATTTGGAGCTTGGAAGTGATTGGAAACGGGTTCAACCTTGATAATCAATCCTTTTTCTTCAAAGAGGTAATTACTCTTCACTTTGGGATTTTGTCTTGGATTGTATATGATGTTCATGAGTTGATAATCGTCATGATTATGAGTTGTATTACTGAACTATCTTGATGTTATTGTTAATATATGGATATTCATATGATTCGTGTGGTTTTGTATGGTGTTGTTCGTCTTATTGAGATATATGGGTGAATCCTTCTCCTCATTTTCAGATGTTGATGTTGTTGTTGATATCTTCTTCATATGATGATGGTTATAGTGGTTTTGTTGCGATTCTTGAGGTTATGTGAATTGCATGGTGAAGAAAGTGATAACATGATGATATATACATCGGATTATGTCATTTTGAACGTGATTTCGGATATTTCATGTTCTTGAAGAACTCTTGAATTATATGATATGATGATTATGTATAGGAGGTGTTGGTGTTTTGGATATGAATACGGGATATTCATATCTAGAACTAAGTTATGTGTTTTGATATAATATTCGTATAAGAATACGAATATGATTTCGAGTATGGTGATGAGATTGAATTTGGAAAACTTATTGTTAATCTTGGAGTATGATTTCCTTTACATTTGTATTCGTAATTGCAAGGTGTTGATCGGTACTGTAATGCATGTAACTGCATGTCATTAGCGCACGCTAGCTGAGTGGCTAACACACGCTAACTGGTGATTATTAGCGCACGCTACATTATGAGACTAACGTGCGCTAGATAGACAGACAGTGTGGTATATCGTGTTGTGGTTATGAATTCGTGATTGTTTGAGTTGGATTGTTCAGACTGTGTATGATCAAGATATTGTGGAACCATTGAGTTTGATTGGTTGGTTATATCGGTTGTTGATTATTATCGAATGTGTGTTAATCGATTATTGCAATAGTTTGTGATAATTGATCGCTGATTATGACCGTTGTATTGTGGTTGAGGCTGAAGAGTTCGTAGATTGCTTTGGACGGGGATGAGGAGCTCGTAGACAAAGGTAATGGAATTAGTAACGACTTAGTGGTATCGGTATCGAGGCAAGTTTATACTTGTTCAGTTTATAATATTTAATGAATGGTTTCGCTTTCATTTCATTTATAATTCGTATAACAATGATACTATAAATGTAAATTGTCGGGATGATGGTTTGTTCGTGGAAAGGATATTTTCTTTGGCTTTGAGGTAATTTAAGTATTGTTGCATGTTGATGTTTTGCATAGTGGGATATATGTTGATTGTTTCGTTGAGGGATGTTGATCCCAGGACTGTTGTATTGAGATCGTTGATCGTGTTGATCATTCATTCGGGGATGATGATCCCAGGATTGTTGCTTTGGATATTGATTAGTCGTGTCGACTTTTCATTGTCACTTTGTCATTGTTCACTTCGGTGAGTCTTTTGATCCTTATTGGATATGTGATTCTTTGAGTTTTGTTGTCATGTTCATCGTGACATATCTGGAGTCATATCTGCTTGCCGATTGGTTATTGTATAGAATTTTTAGGTGGGCACACCATGGTCATGTGTTGATATTTCCACATTGGACCATGCACATGAGACGTAGTTCGTGAGGCTAATTAGGTACATGTCCCATATATATCCTGGATTCCGGATACGGGGTGGACATGTGCACGAACACATTTCCGGATCGGGCGTACTATGACGTTCATCTTTGAGCCATATGGGTTGGTCGTTCATCCTCCATTTATGGTTGGGTATGTTCGACGATTTGCGACTGGTTGTTCATACGCCCGAGGGATATGTTCGACATCGGGGTTATTTATTTGTTGATCCTTTGTTGATCATGTTTGGAGTTTACCTTGTTGATGGTATTTTTGGTTATTGTTGATCCTTTGTTGATCGTGTTGGAGTTTATCATGTTGATGGTATTCTCGATTATTGTTGATCCTTTGTTAATCGTGTGGGAGTTTATCATGTTGATGGTATTTTCGGTTATTATTGATCTTTTGTTGATCGTGTTGGAGTTTATCATGTTGATGGTATTCTCGGTTATCGTGGATCCTTTGTTGGTCGTATTGGAGTTTGTCATGTCGATGATATTCTCGGTTGATATTTTGGTTGATCATTGTTATTGATCGTATGAGTATTCGGACTGTACGTCGATGTTTCGGGACTAGTTATCATTGTCTTGTGCTAGTTGATCTACAGATATATTGTGTGTTATTGGTTTTGTCCAGATTGAGATTTGACGGTGCAAATCCGACGGACAGGATTTGGCACGGATGAATTATTTCACGCTTATGAGTTATGATGATGTTTTGAGGATTCTTGGTAATGTTTGAATATAGTACATATGGTTATAGTTGAGTTCATTTCGTCATTTGAGAATGCGAAATGTGGATTATGGTAAGGATTGATTTGGTATGGATTGCTATGGGTTGGTAAGGTTATGACGGTAAGATTACGTTGGTAGTATTCTTACATTATTATTACATTGGTATATAATTATTTATGATGATGTGATCGATATCATTATTGAGTATTGTGGCTGACCCCGTCGTGGGCTTTATTTTTAGGTACTCGGAGATCGAACTAGTAGCGGTCGCGAAGGGATGAGCTTCCCGCGTGATACTGGCTGTGGCATGTGTAGAGAATTAAGTATTTGTTTCTGATTGTTTATTCTGCTGCAAATGTATATTTTGAACTGTGTTTATATCCGCTGCGTGTGTATTTCAAAATGGTTTTTCCGGTATTTTTACCAACTCGTGTATAATTTTAAAATGACCCTTTTGGGTAATTCGTAAACTTGGGGTATTTCGTTAAACCCTTTTTCCTAAATTATTTTATCGGTACGTATAAGTGGTGGCTTAACGTACACTTTAAAACTGTTGAGTGTTGGCGTTTTGGCCTTGAACTTTTTAATGATTCTATTTTTGTGACGGTATTTGGAAAATACATTTTTGGAGACTATTTGATTTGCAAAAGATTACCGTCTTGGCCTCTTTGGCATGTTTGAAATGTTTGCAAAAATAAGTTCTAGCCTGGTGGGTTCCGGCGCGGGGCCCACGTCACTGTAATATTCCCAGATGGTTTTGGGGGCGTTACACTTCAATACATCCAATTCATCTTGCAAAATCGGATTACCAAGTTCTTACAGTTCTTCAATGTTCATGACCATATATACTACATGAATCTTCATTAATAATCTCACTTAACCATTCAATTTTAACATCATCATCATCACTCATCAAAATCTTCTCAAGGGTATTGTTTAATACCTAAACATGATGTTTTAACAAATCATATGCCATCATTTCATTGAGTTAGACTTAATTATATCAAAACCCATGATCATTAGCTCACACTTATTCCAATCAATCCAACAAGTTGAGTACGATTCTCCCCAACATGATTAAGATCATCTAAACATTAAGGACATTCTCCTTAAAAACCCTAACAATCATGTTCTACTTGATCAATCGTGTGAGTCGGTCTCAGACCGAGTATCTCTGGTGTAACTTTAGTGGTGAGGCCAACGAGGAAGATGTTGAGGTAATGATTGCGGATCAGATCGTACCCCATACGGATAAGTTCAAGTATTTGGGTTCGATCATTCAGAAGGAAGGTGAGTGTGAAGATGATGTCACGCATCGCATCAAGGCAGGGTGGCTAAGGTGGAGAGCAGCAACAGGGGTCCTGTGCGACAAGAAAGTCCCTCTAAAGTTGAAGGGTAAATTCTATAGAGCGGCAATCCGACCTGCAATGTTGTATGGCTCCGAATGTTGGGCGATGAAGAAGTCGCTTGAGAGCAAGTTGGAAGTGGCTGAAATGAGAATGTTACGTTGGTTGTGTGGTCGCACAATGTTAGATAGAATCGCGAACGGGGTTTTCAGGAACGCGCTGTAAGTGGCGCCCATTTCAGCAAAAGTTAGGGAAGGGAGATTGAGATGGTTTGGCCACGTCCGCAGGATGCAGGCATCTGCTCCGGTGAGGAGGTTCGAGAGTTTATTGGTTGTCTGGGAGAGGAGGAGAGGCAGACCGAGGAGGACGTGGGAGGAGCAACTGAGATTAGATTTGAAGGCCTTAAACCTTTCCGAGACCATGACTGTTGATAGGTGCGCTTGGAGGCGCCAGATCAGAGTTGTGGATTCTTTTGTAGGGAGCGGTGCTGTTGTTGAGAGCCTCAGGGTTGGCTTGTCTCGGTTAGATTTGACCCAGAGCATTGCATTTTTACTGTTATTGTATATTTTATCCTATTGTCTTTGCGTGTGGTGTATTTTTGACAGGGAGCTGTGTGCAGAGCCAACCTCTCTTTTGTTAGAGCAGCGTTCATCGGGAGTGAAGTAGCTAAATTCCGCTTAGGTAAGTCCCATGTGGATCAAGCCATGGGCTCAGGCATGGTCTCGAGCTTTTTTGAATCATATGTTTTTCTTTGTATTTATCACAAAAGATTCTGCTGTGCACTAAGCTGGGGGTCTTCACGGAAACAGCCTCCCTACCGTAATAAGTAGGGGCATGGTCTGCGTACATCTTACCCTCCCCAGACCCTGCTCTGAGCGGGATATACTGGGTATGTTTGGTTTGGTTTGGTTTGGTTTAGTATCATCACTACTATGAAAATTAAGTAAGATTGTATAACACACCTCAAAATTGAAGAACAAACTACCGAAACTACAAGAATGCACTCCAACTTCCAATCACTAAGTTCCAACCAAAGATATGAAGCTCTAACACACGATGGAGGGGAGTAAAAATGGCTTAGGAAGGCAGAGGAAAGATATCTTGGAGAGGATACCAAGTTGGGTTCGTGCAGAAATGAAAGACAAATCTATTTTTTATAAACTGCTATCGCCATTACGTACGTTACCTCAATAGGCTAACATACGTTAACACCTCTTACGTACGCTAAAACATAAGGTGTTGCGTACGTAATTAGCCTTCAGAGGCCACTGCCTCAAAACATTCATCTCATTACGTACGTTGTCAAAATGACGCACGTAAGCGCACTAGCATTACGTACGTTAGAGCTGAACCATTACGTATGTAATAGCCGTTGACTGAGGCTGTCACAATCGAACCAGGAATCCCGGTCGTGCCCGGTCCCACATGCCTAAAGTCGAGATGCTGTCTGATACACCATATTACTTACGCTAACCATAGGGTATTACATACGAAATATCACACAATAAACGTGCACTATTTTACATCGTAGCGTACGTTAAACACCAAACACATAGCCAAGAAATGAAATCTTCCAATACAACATCTAACATTCTTCTTAGTGCGAACAATGATATAATTAATTCGATTCTAGTATCACAACATTATAATCATTATACTAAATGCAACATGATTCAATGATAAATCAACTTATCTGAATAATACAATAGTAAATAAGAAGATTATAGTCGGATATTACATACTCCCCCTTATAAGAGTTTCGTCCTCAAAACTAAGGGGTAAACAACTCGATATATCTCTCCCGCATGCTGTCCTCGGTTTCCTACATAGCCTCCTCGACTCCGTGTCGTGAACACTGAACCTTCAGCAGGGGAATCGTCTTGTTCCTCAATTGTTTGATTCTTCTCTCGAGTATCTGCACGGGATGTTCCTCGTAAGAATGATCATCGGCTAACTCGATCTCTTCGAACTGAAGTATGTGGCTCGGATCAGCAACATACTTCCTTAACTGGGAAATATGAAACACTTTATGAATCCGACTCAAAGAAGGTGGTAACGCCAGGCGATAGGCTAGATCTCCTATACGTTCCAAAATCTCAAACGGTCTAATATCTCAGACTCAGCTTGCCTCTATTCCCAAAACGAAAAACACCTCGGGTAGAAGACACCTTCACTAGCACTTGGTCACCAACCTCGAACTCAAGCGGTCGTCGACGGTTGTATGCATAAGACTTCTGCCGACTTTGAGCCGTTAACAAACGACTCATAATCAGAGCGATCTTCTCACGATCTGCTAACAACATATCAGGTTCCATACCCAGAGATTCGGATAGATCATCCCAACACAAAGGGGAGCTACATCGACGACCATACAATGCCTCATAATATGCCATCTTAATCGAAGCATGCCAACTATTATTGTAGGTGAACTCCACCAACGGTAGTTGGGCTTCCCAATCGTCCTTCAAATCGAGAGCACACGCCCTCAACATATCTTCTAGAGTTTGGATAGTCATCTCAGACTGGCCATCGGTTTGAGGATGAAATGCCGTATTGAAGTTCAACTGCATACCCACCACACGATGAACTGCTTTCCAAAAATGGGACATGAACCGCCGGTCACGATCCGATACGATACTCTTGGGGGTACCATGTAACCTTACTATTTCCTTAATGAACAGCTGGGCCAACCTCTCGGGACCCCACGTTTCTTTAATCTCCAACAAGTGGGCTGATTGGGTCAGACGATCCATAATCACCCAAATCGTATTCATACCTCGACGGCTCGTCGACAAGTTAGTGATAAAATCCATCAATATGTCCTCCCATTTCCATTCGGGAATCGGGAGTGGTTTCAGCATACCTGTTGGTCGCTGATGCTCAATCTTAACCTGCTGACAGGTCAAACATCTCGAAATGAATTCTGCAACTTCTCGTTTCATATTGCCCCGCCAATAACATTGCTTCAATTCTTTATACATTTTTCTAGACTCCGGGTGAATAGAGTATGGGGCAGCATGAGCCTCTCTCAGGATAGATGTAACACCCCCAAAACCAACCGGGAATATTACAGCACCGTGGGCCCCACATTGGAACCCACGAGGCTAAAATCATTTCCGCAAATGTTTTAAATACGCCAAAGAGGCAAAGACGGTAATGTTTTAAATATTCAAATATTTTTCAAAACACAGTTCCCAATTACCGTCATAAAATACCATTTGAAAGCACAAGGCAAAGACGCCAAAAGGGCATTTAGAAAGTATAAACGAGTTGGTAAAATACTTACAGTCATTATAAAATTTCACACGCAGCGGATAGAGACATGATAGAAATACATTTGCAGCGATCATAACAACCAGAAAAGAATACTCGAATCCCAAATAACCATGCCATAGCCAGTATCACCGGGAAGCTCATCCCTTCACGATCGCTACTAGCTCGATATCCGAGTACCTAAAAGATAAAGCCCACGATGGGGTCAGCCACAATACTCAACAATGATAACGATCACATCAGCGTAAACAATTACATATCAATGTAATTACAAGGTAAGAATATTTCTAGTGTAATCTTACCGTAGTAACCTCACCAATTCGTGGTAACTCATATCAAATCAACCCTCACCTCAATTCACACCTTGTATTCTCAAGTGACGAATGAATTCGCAAATAACCATTTGTACTGTATTCAAAACGATACCAAGATTCTCAAACATAATATATATCCAATATGGAATAATCTGTCCATGTCCAATTCTGTCCGCTGGATCGCACAATCGAATCCCAATTCTGATAAAACCGATAACACACGATGCATCTGTAGATCAACTGCCCCGAAACAATGGCAAGTCCCAGATATCGATACAAGGTATGAGTGCTCACACAATCAATAATAAACAACTAATACATCAGAATGAGAATATCAATGACATGATAACTCCACACAAGATCGACAGAGGACCAACCACGAACGAGAATACCATTGATGTGGTGAACTCCAAAGAGATCAATAAAGGATCAACAACCGAGAATAACAACGATACGGTAAACTCCAACGGAATCAATAAGGATCAATAACGAACGAGATTACCAACGATAGGGTAAACTCCAAACGAGATTAATAAAGGGTCAATAACAAACGTGTTTGACCAACAATAGGGTGAACTCCAAACGAGATTAATAAAGGGTCAATAACAAACGAGTTGACCATCTATGTGGTAACTCCAAACTAGATCAGTAGGGAATCAATAACAAAAGAGATTACCAACGATATGGTAACTCCAAACGAGATCAGTAGGGAATCAATAACAAACGAGATTACCAACGATATGGTAACTCCAAACTAGATCAGTAGGGAATCAATAACAGACGAGATTACCAACGATATGGTAACTCCAAATGAGATCAGTAGGGAATCAATAACAAACAGATTACCAACGATATGGTAACTCCAGACGAGATCGATAAAGGATCAACAGGGACAGATACACGAGAGAATAAAATCGTCAACTGTATACAAATCACATATATGGGATCTCGAAGACAAACCCGACTATCGAATAGATCCGATTATACATGTACTATGAACGACCAATCAATATGACTCAAGATGGACATCATGATACGCCAGATCCAGAAATGTGTCCGTGTACAAGACAACACGGGTATTGATCAGATACACGTCTAGTCTCATACCTAATCCGCCTCACGAAGTACGTCTCGTGTGCACGGTTCAAATGAGGTCGAAACCAACACATGCTACACGTGCCCGCCCTGAAAATCCTACACATGACCGATCAGAACGTATCTGACTCCAGATATGTCACGATACAACATGACAACAAAACTCGAAGAAACGCAATCCAATAAGGATCAGAAAACTTTCCAAGTGAGCAACGATAGTTCGATAATAAAAGATCGACATGACCATAATGTCGTATTCCCGCTAGACAACAGTTCACAACATGCACAACAATGCATATAATATTATCACATAACTCCCAAAGTCGCAACCAAGGGTCACGGAAGTATCTACTCAGGAATACTCCGGACAATCTCACATAAACTCCCAAGACCGCAGCCAAGGGTCACGGAAGCATCTACTCAGGAATACTCCGGACGGTGGGTGCCAGATTCTGGTCTTATCCCTCAACACAGTTCCACACGGGTACCATTCAGGTTTTATCCCCAACACATCGGCCCAACAATTTACAGTTCACAGAAAGAGCACATCACAAATATACCAAATAATGATGCACACTCGTCACATGAAGCATCAACACACACACATATGCAACAATGCAACATGATAATTATCATAATTCAGCAATACTAAATTACCACAAAGCCGGAGACGCTAACCCTTCCTCGATCAATGTCCCTGAATGAATACACGATTATTCGAATAGTCCAAAATGAAGTACAACCCATCACTATTACCAAACCACCATCTCGAGTTCAATGTTGGCACGATAGACTATCCTCGACATTCACCATTTCATACAATAGACCAAGGTAATTCAGATCTTCGTTTCCACTAGACATCTTTAAAATCATATACATTATGATTTATCCCAGTCCAAGCATAATATACATACCATCATTCCGACAATTCACATTCCATAATACCATTGAAACCATTTATTAAACATTATGAACTGAGCAAGCATAACTTGCCTTGATACCAATTCGACGGAGCCGTTATTAATCCCGCCGTCTTCATCTACAAGCTCCTCAGCCCCGACCAAGGCAATAATGCATCCTCCAATCTCAATCGCAGCACAACCGTTAACCATCACCGATCACTTATCACGATGTAATGCAACAATCAATTAACGATACGTTCGATAACAATCAACAACCGACATAATCAACCAATCAAACTCAACGGTTCAATGATATCTCGGTCATACAAAACCAAACCATTACAATTCAAACAATACGAATACAATCCGCAATTCGATAATCAATCAATTCTAACAAGTGTCTCAACATTCTCAATTCCGACTTCAACCTTAATTATAGTTTTAACAAGGTTCTTTCTTGTTCATATCCATAAATTCCGAGAAAACCAATTACCGTTTACTATCACGAATAATCATATACCAAAATTAACTGTAATCTTTCCAAAATTCCATAAAATTACGACATATGTAACTCAAAGTTCTTCAAGAACATGAGTTAATCCATAATCATGTTCGTAGCCAACAAAACGACGTAATCCAATTTGTTCTAACATCTAAACCATCGTCCAATCCATAATCCAAGGCATATATCACTTTGTTCTTCAATATACAATTCATATATCCTCAAAAATCACAAAACACCATAACCATCATCATACGAAGAAGAACATCAACAACAATATCAAAATCCGAATCAAAGAGAGGAGTTTTTCAGCATACCTCTAGAAGAAGAACTACAAGGATCAAACACTTCAAGAAACATCAAGAACTCCAAGCTTCAAGCTTCTAATCAAATCATCAAGGTCTCCACCAAGGTAGAAGGGTCTGAAATGGGATTGAAAGTGAAGAGGGACGAGCTGGGGTGGAAAAAATATGTTTCTTCTCGTGAAGAAATGAAAGACCAATTCTTAATATATAATCTGCACATCTCATTACGTATGTTAAGACCCAACCTTAATGTACGTAAGATCCTTTAACGTACGCTACATGTCCTACATAGTGTACGTAATAGTCATCCAGGGTTAACTGTCCTATTTCGTGGTATGCATTACGTACGTAATTTCCTTACCGTAGCGTACGTAATGCAACGGTTGACTTGCTACAGTGCCATACTTGATTAATGTACACAATGGCATATCCATAAAATACGTAAGGCTCGATGTTGACTCACCTATCCACATACGCACCGAAAGCTGCCGACACCGGGCCCACCTGCCGACCACAGCTCGGACCTGTTCGATTCCCGTCATAATGTACGTTATGTACTCAACCTAACGTACGTTAAGCTCCCCTCGCTACATACGTAAGCTCCTCTGCTTAGCGTACGCTACACTTGCCCCTTTACGTACATAAGCTCCTATGCTTAACGTACGTAATGGCTTTTATACTGAGCCATTTTTGCTCCTGTGTGCCATCTCAATATACCGAACACGTACACGCGACATACTGAATACATACACTTATTCCGATAACATTGTCATACGAATACGATAAGCCTGATGCACGATACCCTCAAATGCAATCGTCGACCAAGTACGACAATTATACCAATATTCATATAGTATACCCGACATCGAAAGACATAACAAGCATGTAATATCCTAGAATTAAAAATAACCTCGATAGATATACTGGTACAACTGTCACGGTTCCCAAAATTATTCTTCCATACTGCATCGATCCTACTCTGTATAATACAACTCAGATAAAACAATGCGAAAAATTCATAGCGAAATTCTAGGATATTACAATAGAGTTTCTCAACTCTTCATCTGCCGGTACACATACTTGATTCCTTAAATGTATCAGTCCATCCTTGTGGATCATAAATCCAGGGGCTTTCCCTTGAGTTAATTCATTCTGAACCAGAAATAAGAATGGCCGTAAGCTGCTTTGATCTGATTATCTCATCAAGGGATGATGAAATCTCAAGTGTGAAAAGTTGTCCCTGAACACGCTGTAACCAGACTTAAATCTCCAGGCTCATAAGATCTAACTGCAATTCTCTTTGAGCTGTCAAGCGGCTAAGCATTTGCTCCTGAACCGTCTTACGGCTTAGGGCATCGACAACCACCCCGGATGGTATAAATTCTCAATGTCATAATCTTTAATCAACTCTAGCCACCTCCTCTGTCTCATGTTCAGCTCCTTCTGAGTAAAAATATATTTCAGGCTCTTATGATCAGTAAAAATTGGACAAGTGACTTCGTACAAGTAGTGGCGCCAAATCTTCAAAGCAAACACCACGGATGCTAATTCTAAATTATGGGTTGGGTAGTTGACTTCATCGGGTCGCAATTGTCTCGATGCATATGCAACCACTTTTCTGTTCTGCATCAACACACATCCGAGGCCCTGTCTTGACTGGTCATTAAATACCATGAATCCTTCGGTCCCTCGTGGTAGGACTAAGACCAGTGCCGAAATTAATCGATTCTTGAGCTCGTCAAAGCTTTGTTGACATGCCTCTGACCATGTATACTTCTTATATTTCCTTAACAGTTGTAAACGGTTGTGCAATCTTGGAAAAGCCTTCCACAAACCATCTTTAATACCCTGCCAAACTGAGGAAACTACGAAATTCCTTCACATTCTTCGGAGGTAGCCAATCCCGGATAGCCTCTATCTTTTGTGGGTCCACACTTACCCCATTAACTGATATCACATGCCCAAGAAAAGTAACTTTAGACATCCAGAATTCGCATTTGGAAAATTTTCCATAGAGTTGTTCTCGTCTCAGCACACCGAGAATCTGACGGAGATGATACTCGTGTTCTTCACGGTCATGAGAGTAAATCAAAATGTCATCGATGAAAATGACCACAAAGTGAAACAGAAAGTCAATGAAAACTCGAAATTCAATGAACACCATCGGTACGTTAGTCCGTCCAAACGGCATCACCACGAACTCATAATGTGCATAACGAGTACGAAATGCTGTCTTCGAATTATCGGACTCTCCTCAACTGATTATACACAGATCTTAAGTCGATCTTGGAAAATACAGCGGCATCTTGGAGTTGGTCCAACAAATCATCAACATGAGGCAACGAATATTTATTCTTGATTATTACCTTGTTCAACTCACGGTAATCAATACGTAAATGCAAGGATCCGTCTTTCTTCCGCACAAACAATACTGGTGCTCCCCAAGGGGATGCACTGGGTCAAATATAACTCTTCTCGGTCAAATTTTTGAGCTGTTTCTTTAACTCCTGAATCTCGATTGGAGCCATGCGATATGGTGCCTTTTAAAGCGGGGGCGTACCTGGCTCTAACTCAATGGTAAACTCCACCTCACGATATGGAGGCAAGCCTAGCAACTCGTCTGGAAAAACATCTAGGTAGTCTCGGACCACCGGAATATCGGCCAATTCAGTTGGTCAATCCACTGTCTTGGTCATGTAGCACCAATAACCAACACATCCCTGATTAAGCAGTTTCACTGCTTTCATAGCGCTGATGATCCTCCCCGAACGGCTGGGATTATCACCCTGAAAAATGCACTTAAAACCATCATCATAAGTGACCACCATCCACTTACGGACGCTAAGTATGGCATCATGACGATCCATCTAATCGATACCCAAGATCACATCATCTTTAGGTAAATCGACCACAATCAAGTCTGACAACCACTCGCGGTCATTCATACAAATCGGACAGTTTTGAACTTCACGATTCCCAATAATTCTTCTACTATCGGGTAGACCAATCACATAGGGCTCACAATCGATAACATGATCTAATTGTAAATAACTCAAGCAAGAAGCAGATATAAAGGAGTGTGATGCACCAATGTAAAAAAGAACACAAACAGGCTGAGAGTGGATCTCGAGTGTACCTGCGATCATGCTGGCTTTGGGATCATCGACCCTCTTCATCTCGTAAATTTTGGGTTTTGCATCTTCAGTACCAGATGTACCAACTTGACTTCCACGGCCCATCCCTCTGTTTGCCCCAGTAGTCTGATAGGAGGCAGACGGAGGTGCCCAATCCAGAACTGAAGACTGAACAGGAGCATGAGAGGCTACTGGTGTACGTCCCGGTACACCTCTGCAAAAACGAGCACGATGCCCAATAATTCCACAAGCATGGCATGGAACAGCTGGCTTCAGACATTTGGAGTTGATATGCCCCTGATCTCCACAGTTAAAACACACAATAGACGAGCCGCCCGCCTGAGAATATGAACCTGCTGGTTTTGGCGCCATAGGTGGCCGCTTAGAAAAAGTTGGTAGAGATTGGGGTTTCTTGAATGTTCCCCGGTTACTATCAGCCTGGGTCTGGTTATTGGGTCTCTTATTGTTGGACTGTGGCTGATTTTTGGAAATCTCCTTCGCAGTAAGTTTGTACTCCAAAGCTCTCTCGATAAATTCTGGTAGAGTCGTGCAGTGGTGATTAAGTAACTGCATCCTCATCCGGGGCTTAAGCCTCTTGAGAAAATATTTGATCTTATCAGCTTCCGTTCGAATAATCGACGTAGCGAATGAGAGAAGTGCCTGTAATTTCTCGGCAATCGATAATACATCATCCTCCTCAAATGGGTCTGGGTTCAGCAACTCTGACAGCTTGGCCTCACGGAGTGGACCTGGATAATAACGATCCAGCATAAAGTTCTTGAATTCCTTCCAAGTGCATACACCATCAGCTGGTCTCACCGAAAGCCACTATGTGTGGGCGCTCTTACCAAGGTAGTAGTAAGCCACCACGGAGACTCGATTCTCTTCCGGACATTCAACCATATCGAACAATTTCTCGAAGTGTTAGATCCAGTCCACAATATCAGCAAGCTCAGAGGAGCCTTCAAAAGTCGGAGGTTACTGACGAGAGATGTCGCTAATAATTCGACTCATGGGTCCGCCGTGCACTGGAGGTGGTGGATGAGGTCCTTGCTGCTGACCAGTAGTAGCAGCTCTCTGCATAGGTTCCATAATTTGACCCATCTGGGTCATCTGAGTCCCCATACCCTGCATAATGACATAAAGATCGACGCGTGCGTCCTCGTGCCGTTCGGTGTGGTGAGACTGGTTCTCAGTAGGTGAATCGCTACCTGCTGAGCTTTGCTCCACATTCGAACGTTTATTAGCTCGTGGCCTCGGGATTCGACCCCTTCCGCGGCCTCGAACCCCTCTACCACGGCCTCTCAAATTTCTATCCATACTAAGAATCAAACAATAATCATAAGTACAGTTCAAGACCGCCTTTACGGCCAATCACAAATTTACAATAAATTAATATCAACAGCAAAACTACATATTTAAAGAAATATTTCATCATGAATTATTGGCACCACTATTTCCACACAAATATCACATCGACGCCAAGTTGAAACAATAGTCACATAGTTAATCCAATTTTTTTCCTGAGAATTTCATTAAGATAAATCCCGCCACAGTCACTCCGAATATCAAGATCAACAAAAAGATCGATTCCGCCATTAACAACTTGCCCTTAATTAAACCATGGCACAAGTAACATACCGTATTTAACTCGAAGGGTCAGGCGCTTGCACAGGTCACACATGACGCGAAGGTTTCTTAATACTAGTTCAACCCACAACGACTCTTAAAAGAAAACGATTCTCTAATACCATCTTCTATAACACCCGGAATACGCCGGCCATCACAGTGACATGGACCCCACACTGGGACCCACTAGGCGATACCAAAACACAAATCAAACATAACATTATCGTGATACCGAATCACAAATCAATAATCGTTACTCCAATTAGGATTTTGCGAGTAGTACGACTATTAGCCTTAGAATACACATGATCCAAATATTAGTATAAACATATGAAGATGGAATATACTTAAAATAATAGTACAATTGACAATAATTTAAATAAAGAAGAAAGTAATATTACATGTTTGAAACATAACCGGACAACAAAAAGACTTGGGGCCCTGAGTAGTATCCTTCAAACGCTTCGCCGTCACCGTGCTCTTCCCATGACTTGCCTTTGCCTTGACCTAAAATACAACACAAGGATTTCACCCAAAACCACAGGGTCAGATATACATGATAATAATTCTCAAGATGTTACGCAATTCACATATATTGGATCTAGACAACTCGACTGTTGAACATACCCCTCGGGCGTATGAACAACCAATCACAAACCATCAAATATAACCAATCAAACATGGAATATGAATAACCAATCAGTATGGCTCAAGATGGGCATCACAGTACGCCCTATCCGAAACTGTGTTAGTGCACATGTCCACCCCATATACGGAATCCAGAATACACGTGGGATAATGAACCTAATTAGCCTCACAAACTACGTCTCGTGTGCACAGTCCAATGTGGAAACATCCACGCATGACCATATGTGCCCGTCTAAAAATCATACACAATAACCAATTGGAATGCAGATATGATTCCAGATATGTCACGATAAAACATGACAACGAAACTCAACGAATCACACAACCAACCAAAGTCAAGAAAAACTCACCGAAGTGACAACAACGATCAACGGGATTAACGGTACGAAGGTAGTGAACTTGAGAATACAATCCCATAACGAAATGGTAAGCATGATCAAGAACAATACCACATTATGAATCGTAGATTCATAAAGCATTACATATATACGAAAGGTATAACGTACAAGAATTCGATCATCATTATAACCAAGCAAGATAACTTGCCTCAATTCCACAGACGAAAAAGTTCTTCTCCTACAAACGAACATACGGTTTCCTCGACTAATAACACTCAGTCAAGCAAGCAACCTTGAATGAAACGTAACTCATTCAACAACACCTTCATACGTTATAGAGATCAGTTCATAGGAACGACACCTGTAAATCAACCCGAATAGTTCATCCTACTTCACTGAACATTCTATAGATTATTAATGGACTTCAATACATCCAATTCATCTTTAAAAATCGGATTACCAAGTTCTAAAGGGTATTGTTTAATACCTAAACATGATGTCTTAACAAATCCTATGCCATCAATTCATTGAGTTAGACTTAATTATATCAAAACCCATGATCATTAGCTCGCACATATGCTAATCAATCCAACAAGTTGAGTATGATTCTCCTAAACATGATTTAGATCATCTAAACATTAAGGACATTCTCCTTAAAAAACCCTACAATCATGTTCTACTTGATCAATTCATTCCTATACGAAATATCCATTACTGCTATCATCACTATTATGAAAATGAAGTATGATTGTATAACATACCTCAAAAATTGAAGAGCAAACCACCGAAACTACAAGAATGCACTCCAACTTCCAATCACTAAGTTCCAACCAAAGATATGAAGCTCTAACATACGATGGAGGGGAGTAAAAATGGCTTAGGAAGGCAGAGGAATGATATCTTGGAGAGGATACCAAGTTAGGTTCGTGCAGAAATGAAAGACAAATCTATTTTTTATAAACTGCCATCGCCATTACGTACGTTACCTCAACAGGATAACGTACGTTAATGCCTCTTATGTATGCTAAAACATAAGGTGTTGTGTACGTAATTAGCCTCCAGAGGCCACTGCCTCAAAACACTCATCTAATTACGTACGTTGTCAAAAAGGCGCACATAAGCGCACTAGCATTACGTACGTTAGAGCTGAACCATTACGTACGTAATATCCGTTGACTTAGGCTGTCACAATCGAACCAAGAATACCGGTCGTGCCTGGTCCCACATTCCGAAAGGCAAGATGCATGATACACCATATTACGTATGCTAATCATAGGGTATTACGCACGTAATATCACACATGTAACTTGCGCTAATTTTACATCGTAGTGTACGTTAAACACCAAACACATAGCGAAGAAATGAAATCTTCCAATACACCATCTAACAATCATCTTAGTGCGAACAATGAATATAATTAATCCGATTCTAGTATCACAACATTATAATCATTATACTAAATGCAACATGATTCAACGATACATCAACTAATCCGAATAATACAAAAGTACTAAGAAGATTATAGTCGGATATTACAAGCTAGGTGGCGCTAACACTCATTGGATCCTCCCAATGCTAACTGAGACGAACCTACAGAGTCGCGGCACATGAATTGATGATGGATTATATTTAGCTTATTCTCTCTTGGTTAATATTGGACATTAGATGTCTAATTTAATTTATTGGGTAAATTAAGTCGGCCTTGCGAATTAAATAATTACTGGGTAATTAGTTTTATTCATAACATTTCTTAGAAAAGTTATATTTAATATAATTATTTAATTAGATTGATTAAATGTATTAAATTGAAATGTACCAGGATTTATCTATCGAACTAGATACACGAAGGTTAGTTTTAGGGCCGAAATGAACCGAAACCTCATAATTGAGGCTTTGGCCGCCTCCTGAACATGGTGATTTATCTCTATGTTTTTGCATCATAGGAGATCATATGTGATAATGTGGGGACTTCAATTATACATGACTTTAATTATACATGGTGTTAATTAAATGTGTAAGGCTTTTCGCATAAGTTGAGGTGTGAGGTGTGAGGTGTTTCTATATTATAAAACAACATCATCCTCATTATATTTGAATGCCTTGGCTGTGAGTATAATCAAGAGAGTGAATATTTTTCAAGTGTTATACACTTGTATTTTAAGTGTATTTTAAGAGGGAAAATAATATTTATAAAATACTTAGAGTATTTATAAAATTAAATACAAGCTAATTATATCTATTTCTAGCCGTATTCTTCGAGATTAAGTTGATAGAATATTTTCGCTCATCTTCCGATGCATGATACATAGAGGCTCGTGTTTTTCGCACTCAGGATTTTGCTAAAGTTTGGATTGTTTTTATTCAATATTTAATCAAAGGACTTTTAAGTGTATGAATGCTAATTCATGATTTGATTTATTATATTCGATATACGATGCTTGATCGGTCTTGTTTCAGGGGTTCAATTTATTGATTATATCAATATTTTTATTCCGCTGCACCTTCCTTTTTAGGCCTCGAATCCCAACAGAGCACGGGTATCAGCACTTCAGGCAGAGAGATACGACATATGATGTCGGGTCGCACCTAGGATTCCCGCGCATTTAGCGCCTCCTCGTGCCCTTAGCGGCCGCCTACTGCCAGGCCTCACCTGGCAGCCCTTTGGCAGCCGTGTGATGCCACCATTTGTGGTGGCTCGCGACTGCTTTAGACCAGAATATCAAATCTAGTTATTTCTGAATTTCGTATTTTCAAAAACAAATAATTTTAATAAAAACTCTGTAACACCCCCGAGATATTCGGAGAATATCACAGCACCGTGGATCCCTATCTGGGACCCACTAGGCGATAAAAAAACACAAATCAAACATAACATTATCGTGATACCGAATCACAAATCAATAATCGTTACTCCAATTAGGAGTTTGCGAGTAGTACGACTATTAGACATAGAATACACAGGAACCAAATATTAGTATAAACATATGAAGATGGAATATACTTAAAATAATAGTATAATTAACAATAATTTAGATAAAGCAGAAAGTAATATTACATGTTTGAAACATAACCGGACAACAAAAAGACTTGGGCCCCCGAGTAATATCCTTCAAACGCTTCGCCGTCACCGTGCTCTTCCCATGACTTGCCTTTGCCTTGCCCTAAAATACAACACAAGTATTTCGCCCAAAACCACAGGGTCAGATATACATGATAATAATTCTCAAGATGTTACGCAATTCACATATATTGGATCTAGACAACTCGACTGTTGAACATTCCCCTCGGGCGTATGAACAACCAATCACAAACCATCAAATATAACCAATCAAACATGGAATATGAATGACCAATCAGTATGGCTCAAGATGGGCATCACAGTACGCCCTATCCGGAAATGTGTTAGTGCACATGTCCACCCCATATACGGAATCCAGAATACACATGGGATAATGTACCTAATTAGCCTCACAAACTACGTCTCGTGTGCACAGTCCAATGTGGAAACATCCACGCATGACCATATGTGCCCGGCTAAAAATCCTACACAATAACCAATCGGAATGCAGATATGATTCCAGATATGTCATGATAAAACATGACAACGAAACTCAACGAATCACACAACCAACCAAAGTCAAGAAAAACTCACCGAAGTGACAACAACGATCAACGAGATTAACGGTACGAAGGTAGTGAACTTGAGAATACAATCCCATAACGAAATGGTAAGCATGATCAAGAACAATACCACATTATGAATCGTAGATTCATAAAGCATTACATATACACGAAAGGTATAACGTACAAGAATTCGATCATCATTATAACCAAGCAAGATAACTTGCCTCAATTCCACAGACGAAAAAGTTTTCTCCTACAAACGAACATACGGTTTCCTCGACTAATAACCCTCACTCAAGCAAGCAACCTTGAATGAAACGTGACTCATTCAACAACACCTTCATACGTTATAGAGATCAGTTCATAGGAACGACACCTGTAGATCAACCCGAATAGTTCATCCTACTTCACTGAACATTCTATAGATTATTAATGGACTTCAATACATCCAATTCATCTTTAAAAATCGGATTACCAAGTTCTAAAGGGTATTGTTTAATACCTAAACATGATGTCTTAACAAATCATATGCCATCAATTCATTGAGTTAGACTTAATTATATCCAAACCCATGATCATTAGCTCGCACATATGCTAATCAATCCAACAAGTTGAGTATGATTCTCCTAAACATGATTAAGATGGACATTCTCCTTAAAAAACCCTACAATCATGTTCTACTTGATCAATTCATTCCTATACGAAATATCCATTACTGCTATCATCACTATTATGAAAATGAAGTATGATTGTATAACATACCTCAAAAATTGAAGAGCAAACCACCGAAACTACAAGAATGCACTCCAACTTCCAATCACTAAGTTCCAACCAAAGATATGAAGCTCTAACATACGATGGAGGGGAGTAAAAATGGCTTAGGAAGGCAGAGGAATGATATCTTGGAGAGGATACCAAGTTAGGTTCGTGCAGAAATGAAAGACAAATCTATTTTTTATAAACTACCATCGCCATTACGTACGCTACCTCAACAGGCTAACGTACGTTAACGCCTCTTATGTACGCTAAAACATAAGGTGTTGCGTACGTAATTAGCCTCCAGATGACACTGCCTCCAAACACTCATCTAATTACGTACGTTGTCAAAAAGGCGCACGTAAGTGCACTAGCATTACGTACGTTAGAGCTAAACCATTACGTACGTAATATCCATTGACTTAGGCTGTCACAATCGAACCAAGAATACCGGTCGTGCCTGGTCCCACATGCCGAAAGGCAAGATGCATGATACACCATATTACGTACGCTACTCATAGGGTATTACACACGTAATATCACACATGTAACTTGCGCTAATTTTACATCATAGCGTACGTTAAACACCAAACACATAGCCAAGAAATGAAATCTTCCAATACACCATCTAACAATCATCTTAGTGCGAACAATGAATATAACTAATTCGATTCTAGTATCACAACATTATAATCATTATACTAAATGCAACATGATTCAACGATACATCAACTAATCCAAATAATAAAAAAGTAATAAGAAGATTATAGTCGGATACTACAAGCTAGGTGGTGCTAACACTCATTGGATCCTCCCAATGCTAACTGAGACGAACCTACAGAGTCGCGGCACATGAATTGATGATGGATTATATTTAGCTTATTCTCTCTTGGTTAATATTGGACATTAGATGTCTAATTTAATTTATTGGGTAAATTAAGTCGGCCTTGCGAATTAAATAATTACTGGGTAATTAATTTTATTCATAACATTTCTTAGAAAAGTTATATTTATTATAATTATTTAATTAGATTGATTAAATGTATTAAATTTAAATGTACCAGGATTTATCTATCGAACTAGATACACGAAGGTTAGTTTTAGGAACGAAATGAACCGAAACCTCATAATTGAGGCTTTGGCCGCCTCCTGAACATGGTGATTTATCTCCATGTTTTTGCATCATAGGAGATCATATGTGATAATGTGGGGACTTTAATTATACACGACTTTAATTATACATGGTGTTAATTAAATGTGTAAGGCTTTTCGCATAAGTTGAGGTGTGAGGTGTGAGGTGTTTCTATATTATAAAACAACATCATCCTCATTATATTTGAATGCCTTGGCCGTGAGTATAATTAAGAGAGTGAATATTTTTCAAGTGTTATACACTTGTATTTTAAGTGTATTTTGAGAGGGAAAATAATATTTATAAAATACTTAGAGTATTTATAAAATTAAATACAAGCTAATTATATATATTTCTAGCCGTATTCTTCGAGATTAAGTTGATAGAATATTTTTTGGTCATCTTTCGATGCATGATACATAGAGGCTCGTGTTTTTCGCACTCAGGATTTTGCTAAAGTTTGGATTGTTTTTATTTAATATTTAATCAAAGGACTTTAAGTGTATGAATGCTAATTCATGATTTGATTTATTATATTCGATATACGATGATTGATCGGTCTTGTTTCAGGGGTTCAGTTTATTGATTATATCAATATTTTTATTTCGCTGCACCTTCCTTTTTAGGCCTCGAATCCCAACAGAGCACGGGTATCAGCACTTCAGGCAGAGAGATACGACATATGATGTCCGGTCGCACCTAGGATTCCCGCGCATTTAGCGCCTCCTCGTGCCCTTAGCGGGCGCCTACTGCCAGGCCTCACCTGGCAGCCCTTCGGCAGCCGTGTGATGCCACCATTTGTAGTGGCTCGCGACTGCTTTAGACCAGAATATCAAATCTAGTTATTTCTGAATTTCGTATTTTCAAAAACAAATAATTTTAATAAAAACTCTGTAACACCCCCGAGTTATTCGGAGAATATCACAGCGCCGTGGATCCCTATCTGGGACCCACTAGGCTTATTTTTACACATAACGCATTCAATTTCACAATATCCACTCAGGAATTAATAAATTCGATAGAGACAAGGAAGTACCATACAAACAACATCAAAAGCCACAAGAAAACACATGAAAGTCATACATCAACCGGAAAGGGAACTCCTATAGTACTCGAGTACCATCTATTAATACAAGGATAAAGCAGTCCAAAGGAACAGGGTTCACAATAAAGGAACATGGTCAGCCACAGTATCACGCCTCGCCTTCATCATCGTACAGCCCCGGTGCTCGCTCGTATGGATCCTTCGGACCCGAAATACAAGAAAAGAGTTTTCCCCATACGAGTGGGGTTAGAGCATGTATTATAAGTGAAACGTCACATCTTACACGTAGCACATGCATTAATTTCAAAGCCATGATAATGATTTTTTGAAAAATGCAATTATCCAAGTACATCTCAATAATGACAAGTTCTCCCTAGTTAACCGTGGACCCGACAATGCGCGAATCCCTCCTCGGCCCCGTCAGGCCATCTCGGAGTGGCTAACCCAAATGTTCGCGGACCCAACAATGCGCGGATCCCTCCTCGGCCTCGTCAGGCCCTCTCGGAGTGTACGAATATAACTCTTACACTCATATGCATTACTTTTCACATTTAAGAATATAATTTTCACAAGAACCACTTGCCTGGAACGAGAGAAAGGGGTACGAACGACGAGGTACCAAGATTGAAGGAATCGACAACTCCGAACCTGGACAAGTTCGTAATCAACTATCAATAATCCATCGGTAGGAAAATAAGTTGGAAGTCACCTGAAAATACTACCCACGATACATATATTCCGGTAATAAAGTTCCTAGATGGTGAATCACACTCAACCATCCCAAATACTCAAAAACTCCGGAAATATACCAATAAATACATAGGAAAACATGTATCCAAGCTAGATAATCCATACTCAACATATTCCAACACAATAGCAAGCTAACTCGAAGAGATCGGAAAAAAAACCCCCAAATCTTGAAATTCTAGGCTTACGCAAAGTTTACCTTGATTTGGAGCGGTGGATAGGATTAAACGTTGAATAATCCGAACTAGAAGCTTAAAGATGTTGATAGATGATAGAAGCTCGAAGGGATCTTCACAAGTCGCCCAAACTCGCCCAAAATCGCCCAAGGAAGGAGAAGAAGTGAAAAAATGACGAATTGGGGCTGAAATATCCTATTTATACTAAAGGCAGCTTAGCGTGCGCTAGTTTATGAGAATAGCGCGCGCTAGCGGGTTCATCGGGTAGTCCAGTGAACTCTGACTGCATCGTTAGCGTGCACTACGTATGTTGTAGCATGCATTAATGCCTTACTCTGCGTACGTTAACCGAGTGTTAACGCGCGCTACCTGGTAGTTGGTTCCCAGAAATTGGAGTCCAGAACCTACTGTCCTTTGCCCTGCTCAAGCCTTAGCGCGAGCTACTATGATTGCTTAGCGTGCGCTACTAGTACATCTAGCATGCGCTATCTCCTACACGTAGCGTGAGCTACGAATTCTCCATTTCAGTCCAGTACCTACTGGACTGTCTGCCTCAAACACACTAGTAGCATGCACTAATGTTGATAGATAGCATGCGCTACCAGTACTCAAATAGCGTGCACTATAAAGGGTACGTAGTGTGCGCTACACCTCACATACAGGTGATAGTATCGCCTCAAAGATCCAAAGCAGCACGATCCGAACAAGAAAGAGTAAATTCCAAATGATGTGAACTCCAAGATCAACATCAAGTTACTAAACACTTACAACGAGTGTCAAAATTACAGGAGCACCAGAGCGGAAAATTTACAAAAAGTACGGGTATTACATCCTCCCCCTCTAAAAGGAAGTTTCATCCCGAAACTTAAGAAATGAATAGCTCCGGGTATCTAGCACGCATGCTCTCTTCAGTTTCCCATGTTGCTTCCTCAACTCCGTGCCTCGACCACTGTACTTTAACCAACGGAATGGTTTTGTGTCGGAGTTGCTTTATACAATGCTCCAGGACCTTCACTGGCCACTCTTCAAACGTGACATCATCTGCTATCTCGATATCCCCGTAATAAGTGATATGACTCGGGTCTGGAACATACCTTCTCAGTTGAGAAACGTGAAATACATTGTGAACGTGGCTAAGGGCTGGGGATAACGCTAACCGATAGGCCAACTCACCAACCCTGTCGAGAATCTAAAATGGTCCAATATACCTCGGGCTAAGCTTGCCCTTTTTCCCGAACCTATAGACTCCTCTCGTCGGTGATACCTTGAGTAGGACATGATCTCCTACATCAAATTCTAAGGGCCAACGACGAGTGTCAGCGTAGGATTTTTGTCGACTCTGAGCAGTCAAAAATCTATCTCGGATGATAGAGATATTCTCCTTAGTTTTCATCAACATATCGAGCTCCATCCCGACTAAATCTAAATCTTCATCCCAACAAAGTGGGGATCTACACCGCCTACCATACAATGCCTCGAAAGGTGCCATTTTGATCGATGCATGCCAACTATTATGGTAAGTGAACTCGGTCAATGGCAGGTGCATTTCCCAATCGCTACTCCAGTCCAGGGCACATGCCCGCAACATGTCCTCCAATCCCTGGATCGTCTGTTCAGTCTGGCCATCAGACTGCGGATGTAAAAAAGTACTCAACCTCAACTCGGTGCCCAAAGCCTGATGGACCAACCTCCAAAAATGTGACACAAAATGACCATCTCGATCGGAAACAATAGACTTTGGCGTACCGTGTAGCCTCAAGTTCTCCAATATAAATATCCAGGGCAATCGCTCTGGTCCCCACATATCCTTAATTCTAAGAAAATGTGCCGACTTAGTCATTCGGTCAACAATAACCCAAATCATATTCATTCCAGTCTTAGTTCTCGGCATCTTAGTAATGAAGTCCATGGTAATATCTTCCCACTTTCATTCAAGAATAGGGAGAGGCTTCAACAGCCCGACTGTCTGTTGATGTTCAATTTAAGACTTTTTGACATGTCAAACACCTTGATACAAACTCGGTGACATCTCTCTACATATTATTTCACCAAAATTTTCTCTTAAGATCTATGTACATCTTACTCGTCTCCGGATGGATTGATTAAGGTGTAGCATGGGCTTCTCGGAGTATTCTCTATCTCAACTCGGAGTCATTCGGAACAAAAAGCCTTCCTTGAAATCTCAAAATGCTATCCTCGTGAATCATAAAACCAGGGGCTTTCCCTTTCTCCACATCCATCTTCAGTTGGACGAACATGGGGTTATTCCCCTGTTTCTCATTGATGTCATCGACCAAGGACGAAGTGACCTCAAGAGTACACATTTGACCCTGAATTCGCTGTATCCATACTTCGACTCCTTGCTCAATCAACTCTCGTCTGATCTTCACTTGAGGTGTGAGGGTTTCAAGCATCTGAAGTGATACTGATTTCCAGCTCAACGCCTCAGCTACAACGTTGACCTTTCCTGGATGGTAAAGGATCTCCAAGTCATAATCCTTTATCAACTCCAACCAACAGCGCTGTCTCATATTCAGTTCCTTCTGGCTAAAAATGTGTGGTCGGTATAAATTCGACATGAAGAACCGTACAAATAGTGATGCCAGATTTTTAATGCAAACACTACGGCAGCTAACTCCAAATCATGGGTGGGATAATTCAACTCATACGGTTTAAGTTGCCGTGAAGAATAGGCGATAGTCTTATCATGCTACAGGAGCACGCACCCAAGTCCTTGACCTGATGCATCACAATAAACCGAATACCCACCGATTCCCTAGGGCAGGGCTAAAACTGGTGCGGTAGTCAAATGCTTCTTCAGCTCTTCGAAACTCCGTTGTCTCTCTTCAGTCCATTCAAACTTTTCGGACTTCTGGACTAATTGAGTAAGTGGTCGAGCAAGTTAAGAAAACCCCTCGACGAACCTTTGGTAATACACACCCAGTCCCAAAAAGCTACGAACTTCCTTCACGTTCTTAGGCGGTGCCCAATCTAACACTGCCTCGATCTTCTAAGGATCTACTCGGACCCATTCTGCTGAAATCACATGCCCGAGAAACATGACTTCCCTCAACCAAAATTCACACTTAGAAAAATTTACATAGAGATGCTGAGTCCTAAAAATTTCCAACACTAATCGCAAATGCCGAGCGTGTTCCTCATCATCACGAGAATAGACTAGAATATTATTTATGAAAACGACTACATAATTATAAAGATGCTCAATAAATATCTTATTCATCAACTGCATAAATATCGCCGGTGCGTTGGTTAATCCAAAAGGCATAACCACAGACTCATAATGCCCGTACTTTGTATGGAAAGTAGTTTTTGGAATGTCAGATTCCTTTATCCGAAGCTGATAGTACCCAAACCTCAAGTCGATTTTCGAGAACACCGCCGCTCCCTGCAATTGATCAAACAAATCATCGATACATGACAAAGATTTATTCTTAATGGTCACTTTGTTTAGCTCCCGATAATCGATACACAACCATAGTGAACCATCTTTGTTTCTTACGAATAAGACCGACGCACCCCAAGGTGAAGCACTAGGTCTAATGTACCCTTTATCCAATAACTCTCCCAACTGTCTTTTCAACTCCTGCATTTTTAAATGTGCCATATGGTATGGTGCCTTAGAATCGGGGTTGCACTTGATTCTAAATCAATTGTAAATTCAACCTCGCGCTCCGGTGGTAGTCCCGGTAAATCATCTGGAAAAACATCCGGAAATCCATTTACTACAGGAATCGAGGGAAGCTTGACTTTCCCATCCTCTACTTTCGCGGCATAACACCAAAACCCAACACAGCATTCTGTAATAAGTTTTGACGCCTTCATGGCACTAATTATGAATTTCTGACATCCCTTGTTGTACCCCATAAATGAATGCTCGGTACCGTCTTCGGCCAACATCGATATGACCTTCGTATGATAATTCATTACCACTCCGTGTCTATCGAGCTAGTCATCGCCGAGGATTAAGTCTTCATCAACGATATCCACGATGATCAAATTCGAAAGCCACACTTTCTCTGCGATTAACACCAGACAATCTCTAACTTCCTTATTCCCCACGATTCTATCCCCGCTGGGCAGTTTAACCACAAAAGACTCACAAGCAGACAAACACTCAATATTCAATCGATGCACACAATCCAAAGAGATGAACGAATGAGAGGCACTGGAATCAAAAAGCACCCTAACTGGATGAGATAAAACATAAATGATACCTGTGGCCATGGTAGCCTCTGGATCTTCATCTCTCCTCATCTCGTAGACATGAGGTTTCACCGAACCAGCACTGGGGGATCCCCCTCTAACAGACTGACCCCGGCCTCTGCCCCGACCGTAACTCTGGGATGGCTGACCTACGGATGATTTCTGATTAACACTCGATTCCCCAGGCGTAGGAACTGATGCTGGAGCTCCAAGTGTCTTTTCCTCTTCCGTACAATACATAGCTATGTGGCCTTCCTCGCCGCAAAACACTTCAAAGGAGGTAGACTGCAATCACGATTAAGATGGCCTTATTGGACACAATTAAAACATGTCACGACCCGGTTGGACACACTGGTATCAGCTCTGAAATTACGTTTACTTCCCGATGCACGGGAAGACCCTCTGACTAGATAATTTGCTGACTGAGACCCCCGTTGGTTGCCACCCCTGCCGCTAGAAAACTTTCCGGAGGTCTTCTGCTTCTTACTCTCACTTGCCGTTTCGGTATTAGTGAAGGACATATCATATGCCAATGCTTTGTCTTGATACTCCTTCAGGGTGGTGCAAGCGAATCCCGACATATAGTGTGGAACTTTTGGCTTCATCCGCATGTCAAAGTGATGGATTTTATCTCTCTCTTCTTTCACTTGACTCTTCACATGATTGAGCTGACGATTGTATCCAACGATTGCCTGAGATACAGGGATATCCTGAGGTTTAGCCTCGTAAAAGTCTCGAATCCTGGCCTCCTGAACAGGCCATGGGCAAAACTCGGCCTCCATCAATTCCTTAAACTCGTCCCATGAAACCACCTGATCCTGAGGTGCGACTGCTTGCCACCAACTAGCCGCATCCCTTGTTAGAAAGTACTGAGCAACTGGCACCTTACGTGCCTGTGGACAATTTACGGCCATGAAAACTTTGTTCATCTCATTAATCCAACCTTCCCATCCGATCGGATCATTTGCGCCAATAAACTGGGGAAGGCGCATACAGATCACATCTTGTAACCATTTCTCTGCCCCCGTATCGGTTGCTGGATGTGGTTGGTTGTGCTGAACCGCTTGGGTCAAAAGATCCATTTGATTTGCCACTTGTTGTAGTATGGTGGCAACGCCCACATCCGGGTGACTCCCCGCGGAAGTTCCCAGACCGGCCGACGGTTCCTGATGGCTACCGGTACTAGGCTGAGGGTTATGGCCGCCCCACTGACTATGCCACGCCCTCGGCCGCATCCACGTCCTCTACCAGTTGACATTCTAAAAAGAAAAGGGGAAGTAAACTCATAAGTATAAATCGTAACATTCCCATCATGTATATGGATTTCCCATGTCCCAAAGTCGAAATACAATTAGAAAATAAAGAAAATAAAGGAGATAAGGAACTTACGAGTACCGGTCGTACGAAATGACGGCAGCGCGATGATACTGTGCTCCCGGAACAATAAAATTAGACCCAACAAACCGACAACCTAGGTATCCACAAACCTAAGCTCCGATACCAAATTCTGTAACACCCCCGAGATATTCGGAGAATATCACAGCGCTGTGGATCCCTGCCTGGGACCCACTAGGCTGATTTTTACACATAACGCATCCAATTTCACAATAGCCACTCAGGAATTAATAAATCCGTTACAGACAAGGAAGTACCATCCAAACAACATCAAAAGTCACAAGAAAACACAGGAAAGTCATACATCAACCGGAAAGGGAACTCCTATAGTACTCGAGTACCATCTATTAATACAAGGATAAAGCAGTCCAAAGGAACATGGTTCACAATAAAGGGAACATGGTTAGCCACAGTATCACGCCTCGCCTTCATCATCGTACTGCCCCGGTGCTCGCTCGTATAGATCCCTTGGACCTGAAATACAAGAAAAGAGTTTTCCTCATATGAGAGGGGTTAAAGCAAGTATTACAAGTGAAACGTCACATCTTACATGTAAAAGCACATGCATTAATTTCAAATCCATGATAATGATTTTCCGGAAAATGCAATTATCCAAGTACATCTCAATAATGAAAAGTTCTCCCTGGTTAATCGTGGACCCGACAACGAGCGAATCCCTCCTCGGCCCCGTCAGGCCATCTCGGAGTGGCTAACCCAAATGTTCACGGACTCGACAATGCGCGGATCCCTCCTCGACCTCGTCAGGCCCTCTCGGAGTGAACGAATATAACTCCCACACTCATATGCATTACTTTTCACATTTAAGAATATAACTTTCACAAGAATCACTTTCCTAGAATGAGAGAAAGGGGTACGAACGACGAGGTACCAAGGTTGAAGGAATCGACAACTCCGAACCTAGACAAGTTCGTAATCAACTATTAATAATCCATCGGTAGGAAAATAAGTTGGAATTCACCCGAAAATACTACCCACGATACATGTATTCCAGTAATAAAGTTCCTAGTGGGTGAATCACACTCAACCATCCCAAATACTCAACAACTCCGGAAATACTCCAATAAATCTATAGGAAAACATGTATCCAAGATAGATAATCCATACTCAACAGATTCCAACACAATAGCAAGCTAACTCGAAGAGATTGGAAAGAAAACCCCCAAATCCTGAAATTCTAGGGTTATGCAAAGTTTACCTTGATTTGGAGCGGTGGAGAGGATTAAATGTTGAATAATCCGAACTAGAAGCTTAAAGATGTTGATAGATGATAGAAGCTCAAAGGGATCTTCACAAATCGCCCAAACTCGCCCAAGGAAGGAGAAGAAGTGGAAAAATGACGAATTGGGGCTGAAGTGTCCTATTTATACTAAAGGTATCTTAGCGTACGCTAGTTTCTGAGAATAGCGCGCGCTAGCAGGTTCACCGGGTAGTGCAGTGAACTCTGACTGCATTGTTAGCATGCGCTACATATGTTGTAGCGTGCGCTAACGCCTTACTCTTAGCGTACGTTAACCGAGTGTTAATGCGCACTACCTGGTAGTTAGTGCCCAGAAACTGGAATCCAGAACCTACTGTCCTCTGCCCTTCTCAAGCCTTAGCGCGCTCTACTATGATTGCTTAGCGTGCAATACTAGTATAGCTAGCATGTACTATCTACTACACGTAGCATGCACTACGAGTTCTCTATTTCAGTCCAATACCTACCGGACTGTCTACCTCAAATACACTAGTAGCGTGCGCTAATGTTGACAGATAGCGTGCGCTACCAGTACTCAAATAACATGCACTATAAAGGGTACATACCTCACACACATGTAATAGTATCACCTCAAAGACCCAAAACAGCACGACCCGAACAAGAAAGAGTAAATTCCAAATGATATGAACTCCAAGATCAACATGAACTTACTAAACACTTACAACGAGTGTCAAAATTACAGGAACACCAGAGCGTAAAATTTACAAAAAGTACGGGTATTACAAAATCTCATTCCATAAAAACACAAATTCATGAAATTAAAATACTATGAACAATTAAATAGTCCAACATTTCTATGTCACAATCATGCATATTAAACACATAATATCTCGTGTATAGGAGAGCGTTAACCTTGCTCCGATGCCACTGTTGAATTCAGTCCAGAATTAAGACGTAGCAGAAAAATAAGATTTGCATAATAAACTATGTGCTCATCCAAATCTAGAGGGGTCGATTAACCATCGCATACTCTAAGAATAACGAGGCCGGGGGAATTTTACCTTACTAAAAGAAAAAAGAATCGACCGATATGATGTGTTAGATATTGATGAAGTTCTTCTGTCAATCCCAAAGCTTGAACAGATTCAACACTGAAAGCATGATGCCTCTACTTCACACGCGTCAGATTGAAGCACCCGAAAAGATCTCCTCCTTCTCACTAAGCTATGTATGCCGCGGCTATATGTGAGGGTGAAGGGAACTCTCTTTCTCTTTGTTGGTGGTTACAAGATTAGGTTTAAAACCCTCGATTGTGTTATAGGGGAGGTAGAGGTAGTATTTATACTACTTTCCTTAGACCTTTATTGTCCTTAAAAGGACAAAATCGCCCCCTTTAAGCTATCAAATCTACTGCACCTTATTGGGCTCTTCCTCTGCCGGTGTTAGCTTAGCCACTAAACCCAATTGGTCCAGGTAGAAGTATTCCTCCTTTAATTTAATTAATACAATTACTTAATTAAACCAATACTTTATATAATTAATAAATAATTCCTCCAAGAAATTATACAATTAATTACATGACCGACTTTGTGAATTAAATTAAATACCCAGTAATATATTTAATTTATCACTCCATGATAATTTATCCAATAAATTAATTAGACGTCCAATGCCTAATGTTCACGTAGAGAGAATTAGTTCATTTTAATCCGGTGTCTATCTAATTGCGCGACTCCGTAGGTTCATCTCAACTAGCAATGGAAGGATCCAAAGAGTGTGAGTAACACATAGCCAGACTCGTGGCTCACACTGTAAACCAAATGATATCGAATGATTAAGATCATTCTAAACATTCTATGTTACTAATATCGTATATGTATAAACCCTTCATTCAGATGTTCCAATCAAGTTTTAGTGTCAAGATAAAGTCAAACTCTAATACAACTTGCCACTATGCCATGTTAGCGCAAATCAATATCATTGAGCTTTCATTTATCAAACACAACAAGCTTATTTTCTTTCGCCAATGACTTTTGGTCTTATTTGTCACTAACCGCATAGGACATACACCTGCTCACTTACAGGAGAAAGAATCCTATCTTGGTATTCAGTAAAGGATGCTACTTTCCCATTAAGATGCACTTCGAGGTTGACCCCTAGCTTCAGGTATTTTGGACCGAACTACTCTAATGACTAATTTAACATAATAGGTACATCTTCTACTGAAACCTCAAGTCAAAGGTCTACACACATCTACATAATCTTATGATTCAGTCACTGACTATCTAAGAGTGAATACCATGTTATTAAATCGAGGTGAGTTGTATCTGAGTATATTAATCTCATTAGTATGCCTACAACGAATGCTCCCACTATTTCTATGAATAGAAGAACATGCCCAAGCATATGTTGTACAAGTCTTAAATAACTTAATGTCCAGTTGAGTTTTATCGACTTGCGGACAAGTTAAGTAATTTAAGTTTCGAACACTTCTAGTTCCATACCTCCCCATCTCATAAGGAATGGAATGTTCCTACTCAATTTGAATGGACATTATTTCAGTTTATTTACCAAATCAGCAATTCCAATGACATATAGTAAATAGAGAAATAACAAGTGCCGTTTCACTAAATAAATTCATAATTACATTAATGCCCAAACTCTGTCATCATCAGAGCAGCGTTCGAGGGCATACTCTAACAATATATCACTTGCACTCAATGACACAAACTATGATATCTATCACCTATTGTTATTTGTAACAGTCCCTTATACCTAAGGGCGGCACAACCAGGGCGTGACCCGGGGTAGGATTTAAGAAGCGGGGAAGAAAAGGGGGGAACATACGTTTCATAAGGAATAGGTCTGGATCTAGATGAATAACCTATCAAGGCATCATGAAGGGGAATCAATCCCATGGGAATGACTTAGAATCCAAGGTAAGAACATATAGTAATAATATTATCCTTGAAGTTAGAAAAGGCTTCATAGTACATTACAAATGATGTGACTTAGAAAGCAAAATCATAAAGAGTGTTGCAACGGAAAAACATGGTTGGTTACATATATGAAGATATGTAACCAGGGCTTAACATCGTTTGTATACAAAAGACTTCCACTCAACACCCCTGTCACATCCCCTGCTCAACCTGCACATTTTCAAAGATATACAGGGCTGAGTACAACGTACTCCGTGAATATATTGCCAAAAGATAAAACATGCTTTCGTATTTGTCATAATGCATATAAGCAGTAACACACGGGGTTTTTGAGAAAAAGCCCATGTTTACTAAATCATTTGATTTTGTTTCATATATCATCAGATTCACCATATCCATAATTTACACCGGGTAAGGTGGCCACCTCCCGCTAACGTTACTCTCCGATATTGCCAATCCGAAGAGATCTCATAATCCTGAGTACTGTGTACATTAGCCCTGGCTAGCGACCTTTATCTAGCTCAGGATACAATCATTTCATAAGTTGGCAAGACAACAGTGATAGGTTCATAAGAATCCACATAAAAGTTTTTATGCATCACAATCATTTGAAACCATAATTTCCTTGTAAAATACTTCATCAAACTAGAGCAAAGCTCAAATTATTCTCGTATAGAAAGACCACCTGGAAAAGTAATAAATACAAACAAAATGATTCTCAATTCTTCCTTATACTTCAATCTGCTGCTACACCTTTCATCGGAAACAACTAAGTTTAGCGGTCGATCGAGTTTAACAAAGTCTAACGGACAACTGATTCGATCTACATGTTTGTACTTTAGAGTTTTGTATTTGACTTAATTTAATAATAAAAGCTATGATTCTGTTAGAGAACCCAACTGACCATATAACAAAAAAAGATATTAAAAACAGTAACCGACACTCGATTCCATTACACATTCCCTGGTTCGAAAACCATCATCAAACGCTTAACATAATAAAAAACATAATATGCACAAAGGCTGTAAAGAATTGGAATTATGTAATTGCACATAAGTACATAGTAGTATATCTTATACCACTGGAAAGCCACTGAAGTATAGTTTTATGTCCATTTTACGGATCTCAAATATATCAATCATGGAGAAAGTTATGTCCGTTTCCGTGAAGTGTATCTGAACTGCAAATTTCCGATGTAAATGGAAAAATGTCATATCTAGAGCTCGTTTCTAGCAACAAAAACCCTAAACATGTAAATTTTAATCATACATATCAAACCTATAACACATATAGGAGTCGACATACAAGCATGCTTCTCGATACTACGAACTCCATTTCATAATTCTTTCTTTTAGAAAGAATGACTACTAACACATTTTTATACATCAACAAATATCAAACATCATCAACATCAAGCATCATCAATATCAAACATCATCAACTATCTAGTAACATATTTAATCCATACTCATGTTGGTCCTAACATGAAAATGACCTAAACATGATTTAAAAATCCTCAATACATAACATGCTCTTTAGTTACATCAACTATTATATAACATATAATCAACTTCATAAATCTAACATCATGTCTTTGTTTCAAACAAATTTCTAAAACATTTTACAAAAATCTAGCAAAAACATATCATGTATATGTTTTATATATCATCACAAACATCAAGTCACTTCGAACATATATCAACATATCAAGAACTAAGCATGATTCTTCTTTTCTTTCTAAAATACCAAACATTTTATTAAAATCCCATAAATTCATCATAACATCATATCATCAAGTAGAAACATATTATGTAAGAAAATCATACGAAAAACAACACATGGTTGAGCTATGAACCCTAATATTTTTGGCCCAAATGACAAAAATCAAAGCATGAATAAAACTTAGTTTAAACACTCCCAAGTACCTTAGAATCAACTTAAAAACAACATATAAAAGATTAGAATTCAAACCTAAGTTCCTTCATCACTTTAAATTTTGAAAGTTAGCTAAAATCTATTTTTACTTGGATAGAAATGAAGAGGAGAAGCTAACTTACATGAATATGGAGTTTAATGCAAGTTTGGAACACCAATGGAGCTTGGTCGTGGAGCTTCAATGGAAGAACAATGGAGGACTTATCTTCAATTGGGGGTGGAGGGGGTTGGGGGGTGGGGTGGGGGGTGGGGAGATGGGAAATGAAGGGGGAGAAGATGAAGTGAAGAGGAAAAATGGAATGTCCCTTTATAGACTAGGTTAACCCTAGCCTTTTAATAAAGCGGTCGAAGAATATCTTACGTTTTGCTCTTCCGCAGATAAAATTACTCGAGTATTAAATGTATGTCGTATACTTAAATTATCATGTAGAACTTACAGATTAAAGTCAGAGAAATGTTTCGCAATTTACGGAAAGCAAAATATCCGAAAAATGACTCGACATTTAATATACCCGACAAAAAGTAAATTTTCGAAAATCATACGTGCAACGTAAAAATAGTATATATAGAAGGCGAAGAAATCACGATTCTGTCTACTGAAACATAAAATCAAATTCGAAAGAGAATCCCAACCAGATAACCAAACATCCAATTTCTGAATTATAACATGCAAATAGATATAAACTTATCCCATTAGTCAAAATTTTATTACTTAAGAATGCAAATCCCTGATGTCGCACTTGAGGTTATAATAAATCATGCATATAAAAGACTAGGGCATTACATCCTACCCCTCTAACAAGAAATTTCGTCCCAAAATTGACATACCTCATCAAAGAGTTCTGGATATTTCTCCCTCATCTTACTTTCGAGTTCCCACGTAGCTTTTTCCTGGACGTGGTGACTCCATTATAATTTTACCAAAGGAATCGACTTATTCCTCAGTTCTTGAACCTTCTGGTCTAAAATAGCTTTACGCCTCTCTTCATAACTCATATTGTGACTAAGAACTATGTCACTCTGATGAATCACATGCTTGAGATTAAATACTTCCTCAGCTGAGAAAGATGGAAAACATTGTGAACATTCCTAAGACTAGGTGGCGGAGCCAAGCTATAAGCAACTGGGCCGATCCTCTCGAGAATCTCTTATGGACCTATAAAATGTGGCCTAATCTTGCCCTTAACGCCAAGCCTGATTATTCCCCTAGAAGGGGAAACCTTGAGGAAAACCTTACCCCCACTCTCGAAATGTAATTCAGTTCGGCATGTATCAGCGTATGACTTCTGTCAAGTCTAGGACTCTTGTATTCTCTATCGTATCTTGATGACTCGATCATCTCGCTGACTATGTCTGGCCCTAAAATATTTCTCTCACCCACTTCATCCCAATAAAGTGGTGATCTACATTTTCTGCCGTATAAGGCTTCATAAGGCGCCATACCTATCGTTGTATGATGACTGTTGTTGTAAGCATATTCGATTAACGGCAAAACATACTCACAATTTCCACCTTGATCCAACACTACAGTTCTCAACATATCTTCTAGTGCCTGAATCGTCCTTTCCGATTATCCATCGGTCTACGGGTGGAAAGCGGTACTAAAGTTCAGGTGTGTACCCAATTCCTTTTGTAGGCTCGTTCAAAATCTAGAGGTAAATTTTGGATCTCGATCTGATGTGATTGATATCGGCACTCCATGTAAATGCACAATTTCACATAAATATAACTGTGCTAACTTCTCAGATCTATAAGTGATCGGAATAGGCAAAAAGTGAGCTGATTTTGCGAGTCTGTCTACGATAACCCATACAACAGTGTTTCCTCGTTTGGTCATAGGCAAACTAGTCACAAAATCTATTGCTATTCTTTCATACCTCCATTATGGAATGGTCAATTGTTGTAACTTCCTATAAAGATCATTGGAGTAGTGCTTTCACTTGCTCACAAGGCAAACACCGCTGGACAAATGAAGCTACATCCCGTTTCATACCGTCCCACCAGAAATTTCTCTGCAGGTCTTGGTACATCTTGGTACTTCCTGGCTGAGCGGTGTAAGGAGTATCATGAGCTTCACCTATAATTTAATTCTTTAACTCCTCATCATGTGGAACACATATTCTATTTTCGAACATAATTGCGTTATCACCCGCCTCGCCGTAACTTCCTGGGTTATCAGATCTAATTCTTATACGTAGTTTCTCAAATGCTTCATCTCTCTCTGCGCATTCACTAGCCATCCTCTCATATCTGGTGTCGACACTAACGTCGTGACACGACCCATATTGTTTTTGGTGGATTAACCACCTCTAAACTCATTCCTTCAAAATCTTGGATTAGATCCCCTTCTGCGATAAGTAGGCATCCTAATTGTGATTGAGTTTTATGACTCAAGGCATATACTACCACATTATCCTTGCCAGGGTGATAGTTAATACCATTATCATAATTCTTTACCAATTCGAGCCATCTCATCTATCTCATGTTAATGTCCGTCTGCTCGAAAAAGTACTTTAAACTCTTGTGAACAGATTTACACCTTACCCCATAAAGGTGATGTCTCCATATCTTTAACGAGTGTACAACTGCAGATAGTTCCAAATCATGCATGGGATAATTCACCAAATGTGGTCTAAGTTGTCTTGACGCATAAGCTATTACTTTCCCATCTTGAATCAATACACAACCTAGCCCATTCTTAGAAGCATCCGTGTAAACCTACTCCTTGTTCGCTTCTGGTACTGCTAAAACTGGCGCAGTAGTCAATCTTCTCGAGTTCCTGAAAACTCTCATCACATTCATCCATCCATAAATACTCAATTCCCTTTTGGAACAGTTGTGTCATTGGTCTAGCAATCTTGGAAAATCCTTTGATGAACCTTCGGTAGTACCCGACTAGACCCAAGAAACCCCTAATTTCATTAAGGTTGGTTGGTGACTTACAGTCACATACTTCTTCCACTTTAGCTGGGTCCACCTTAATACCATCTGCTGACACAATGTGCCCAAGAAATTCTTTCATCCAAAATTCGCACTTACTAAATGTGGCAAACAATTTCTCGGTTCTTAGTGTTTACAACACTATCCTGAGATGTTCTTCATGCTCTTTATCGTTTGTAGAGTAGATGAGAATGTCATATATGAACACCAAGACAAACTTATCCAAGTACGGGTGTGGAACAGTCTGTTCATAAGATCCATGAATACTGCGGGAGCATTAGTTAATCCTAATGTCATGACTATAAACTTATAGTGTCCATATCTTGTTCGGAATGCTGTCTTGGTGCTTTCTTGGGTATATCTTTCTGTCTAATCTTCAACTGGTGATACCCAGACCTAAGGTCTATCTTAGAAAACATAGTTGTTTCCTTGAGTTGGTCAAACAAGTCATCTATCCTTGGCAGAGGATACTTGTTATTGAGTGTGAGCTTGTTCACCTCCCTGTAATCTATACACATTCTCAGCGTACCATCATTCTTCTTCACAAAAAAGGACAGGTGCTCCCCATGGAGAAACACTCGATATGGTGAAACCTAAATCCAATAGCTCTTGCAGTTGGATCTTGAGTTCTTGCAGTTCCTTCAGTGCCATCCTGTATGGTGCTTTCGACACTGGGGCTGACCCTGGCTCTAGGTCGATGTTGAAGTCCACTTGTCTATCTGGTGGTAAACCCGGTAACACTTCTGGGAATACATCCTAGAATTCCCGCGTAATTGGCACATCACCTATCATCTTCTCTTCTCCAGCTTACCCATTAAGGTAAACGAGGAAAGCCTGACAATCCTTCTTTCTCATCATCTTCTTGGCTTGAAGGGCAGAGATAACAGGTGCTCCTCTACCCATTCTAATGCCGTGAAAGTCTGTGGGCTCCTTTCCTGGTGGTTGGAAGGAAATTTTCCTCTCATAACAAAGAAGTGTGGCATAAATCTTGTATAACCAATCCTTTCCTAAGATTACCTCGACATCCCATATCATCATAACATTCAGATTATTAGTTACCACTTTAAGGTTTCCGAGTTCTAATTCCAGATTAGAACAAACATGAGTGGTAGTTGTAATTCCTCCTGATGGTGTAGATACTCTCATGACATGACTAGCACATTCCGGTATAATGTTAGGATTATTCACACATACTCTATCAATAAATGAATGTGATGCTCCAGTATCAAACAAAACAATTACAGGTAGGTTAAGAAGTTTGCCCATACCTGCCAAGTTACCCTTATCCTTCTCGGGTTGCTTCTGACTGATGGGATATGACCTAACATTCTGATTCTGCTGTTTAGGTGGTGGAGGTAGTTGCGGATATCCTTGCAGTGCCCTCCGTGGCTGGGGTTGACCCTGGTGGTTTGGTCTCTCTCCCTATTGCTGCTTAGGACAATTCCTCATGATATGGCCTTTCTGACCACACGTGTAACAACTTTCAGTGCCCAACAAACAGGCACCATGATGTTGCTTGTTACACTTGGGACATACAGGTTTGCAACTCGTCTCTGATTATTGCCTCCCTGAGCAGGAACCATCTGTCATACCTGATTGTTGCCTCCTTGAGCCTGAGGCTGTCCATGAGGTATATTACCCTGCCACGGCTTCCTGTTAGCCGGTTGTTCCTATTGTGGTTGTTATTGCCACCATTGTTTCGTCCTTGCCACTTACGCTTCCCCTTATATTCCTGGGAACTCGTCTGAGTGGGTGGTGGTGTAACTGTGGGTGCCCATTTCTACAAAAAACTGTGACTGTCCTATTTATACACCTGAACAAAACGGCCCAAAACACGGCTCAAACATCACCGTGTTGACCGTCGTGTTCCATAGATCGGCTAGTACCTGAAGGAAACGATGTACAGACACATTTCAGAATGCCGCGTGTTCAGCATCGTGTTCCCACAAACGGCACACACCTTCGCCAAACATGATTGTGTCTCTCGGCCTGTCCAACCTTGCCAGTACAGACGCTCCCCCCCACACAAGATGCGCACACCTGACCCTAACTCGATCGTGTCACAAACGGACTAACACACGGTGCAACCAGCACCGCATTTAGCGTCGTGTTCCTCCAGAATTGGCGAAAAGATCTCCCCGAGTCGATGAACTGATATGAAAACGAATCAATGACAACATACAACATATAATAACACGAATACACATACAAGTCATCATAACACTAACTTCAGATAATTCATGTTAAACATCAAACACGACAACACTCACTGTACACAGTCAACAAAGAAGTATTCACAAAATCAAGGAACATTAGACACAAAATGACAAATAGATCCAGATAACCAAAAACAAAAATCTTGAGATTACATTCTACCCCAGTGAAAATAAGTTTCATCCTTGAAACTTAAAACAAAGGTCAACAAGCAAAACAAACAAACTAATAGCAAGAAAAATAATCGTCAAGCATCTCTACTAGTCGATCTCAACATCAGCATTGAAGCCTGAGTCTGAAACGCCAGATACTCTATCACAGTACTGAACTCGATGCCCTCGTGTCCACAGTTATAACAAGTCACCGGTGGCGCCTTACAGTTTGCACGAGCATGACCCAGAACATTACAGTTGAAACACCTTGGAGTGTTACCATAAGTTAACGACACCGACCTGGAACTCTTAGCTCCACTAGTTGAATGAGAAGGTCCCACAAATGATCGTTATGAGGGTTGAGGTTTAAAACCCCCAGCTCCCTTACTTCCCAATAAATCTCCAGAAGTCTTATGCTTCCTTGCCACGGATATAGGATTCATCGCTAATGCTATCATCTCACATGAAA
This sequence comes from Orobanche coerulescens, assembly GCA_033398695.1. Lineage (NCBI taxonomy): Eukaryota > Viridiplantae > Streptophyta > Magnoliopsida > Lamiales > Orobanchaceae > Orobanche > Orobanche coerulescens. Next base: position 126,643,968 of record CM065802.1, on the reverse strand, counting down.
AAAATATCATACAAGCGATGAAACAACTCCATACCATGCAACACATTATCTAGGTCCAAAATTCTCCAACGAGAATGGCAGCATAACAAGTTTGTCAAAACACTTGGCCTTACACGCAAACGTATTAGTCCCGACTCTCGCCTATCACCTTAAGGGATACATCCAGATCATACACACTTTGTATCAAAACTCAATTATAAAGACATTAATTTCAAAAATGGGAGTCATTTTGCAATTCAGAAAGTTTTCAAAATCTGAACTTGAAAGTTTTAATCGAATACAATGGTGAAACGCTTTCTGTTAAACACTTGGGAACTATAATCATTCCTCCAGGATAAAATATCGCCATTAGTTAAAATAAAAGTTTTCATCTTTCACCCTATTTCAAAAATATAACATCACATTTTCGTCTTGGAACACAAAAATTTCTATTGTGTGAAAGATTTCCAAATCATATACTTGAATTATTCAAAAATAAAACCCATTGGGCTAAAAAAATATTCCAAAAAAATCCTTTCAAACATGCCAAAAGATTACCGACCGTAACATCTTTCAAATGTCCACAACATCCCAAAACACATTTTCAAATATGGGCGTAAGGTTCCATTTGAAAATACACGACTAGTTCTCCACGGCTCAAAATGTTTTTAAAAGTGTACGCTAAGTCATCGCTTACGCGTACCGGCAAAATATTTTTAGAAATCGGTTTTCCACAAGTATACCTAAATTTATAAAAAGTTTTAGAAAGCCATTTTCAAACACACACGTAGTGAATATAATTAAAAATGAGAATATGTTTGTGACAGACAACAATAATCAGTAAAAAACAATCGACTCCCAAACACATGCCTACCCGACATCCAAGGTTACTAGTTCAACAAGCATAATTCATAAACACTAAATTCAAAGATCAAAACCAACTGTCTGAGTTCTCAACAAACTATACTGTCCAGAAATTCACGAAATATTACACCACTCATAATATAATCCATCACTATATTACGACCATTCCACGCGCAATATACCACAAATATCAAACAAAAGTTCTATCTCACATCATAAGTACAAACAAAGTCACAGAAACACATGATATCGCACATAAAGAGGAGATTTACATCCACAGGTCATACTAAGATGAGGTCGTCCACGATACTAATCAATCGACAATACAGACAATGCGACATGACAACGTACAACTCGACTCATCCACACTCAGATGATGCGACAAAATATGACTCGACTCGACCCAACAACCTAGGTTTCCACAATCACATGGTCCATGACCCAAATCTCATTTCAAATCACAGTACTCATTAGGGTCTCATTTGTTGGGTCGAGTCGAGTCAACCTAAGTTTATGTTATTTTCTAAACCTCCCAAGGTCTTTTTTCTTAATATTAAAAACCTCTCGGGAACTTCTCATATTGTTTGTCATTGTTTGACTATGACTGATATTTGCATGGTATATGTTGTATGCTTAGAATACTTGAACTAGCAAATTAAAATTGCTAACCGCTTAAATAGGGGAAATACGTTTCATGCATTTCAAGTATACTTAGTTCGAGGAGCAGTCATAGGGTCAGGATCGAAGGTGACAAGCTGCGATATTAATCAATTAGAAGGCATGTTTTGTTTGTATTGTTGAGTTGTATCTCATTTTCGCTATAGCGTAATTTGGCCCATGCATGGGTATGTCTTGTAATGAAATTTTATTCGGTTTTGAACTTGTTGTCTGACCTTACCGGTCTTTATATTTTGAGTATTCGACCTTATCAGTCCGTGTCGTTATATCATTTGATCTGGCTGGTCAAACATTATGATTTCTATTGTAGTGTCTAGCCTGGTAAATCCTTGTGAGAAGGATATATGGCGTGTGACATTCCCTTATGGTTTGGGGGTGTTACATTTATGGTATCAGAGCTAGTTTGGGGGTGTTACATTTATGTTACATTTCAAAATCATTAGGGTCTCAAATCTCATTTCAAATCACAGTACTCAAAACAATCACATGGTCCATGACCTAACAACAAACATCACAACATAGGCCATATGCTATCTCAGTCCCACACTCACAAGTGCGCACTCCAGAGACCCTATCGAATCAGCGATGCATTAACTTCTCTAGCTCCTGTTTCAAGATTCGCTCCCGATGCTGCTTCATTTGATTGAGGGCTTGCCGTAATGCTGTGGGCATGAGGTGGAAAGCCTCTTCCACGTCTGTAATGGCCCTCTGCAGCTTTGGGAGCTCGTCCTGAGCTATTTCTCTCATCCAATCGAGTTACTTCCTGATATCATATAGGGCCTTGACGACATCCTATAGGAAGATAGTTTGGCGACCGATGGCTTCAAGTTTCTCTATGCGTGCCTCTGTGTGCGAAGAGTTGGGGTGCGCGAGTTTGGCTTCTGAAGGTTCTCCAAGTTGTTTGAGCACAACATTGTGATGGGGCTTTGGGAACGTCATCAGCAAATAGGAGATTCAGATGTAGATCCTGGTTGGAGAGGAGTGGGCACTTCTTGCAGAGCAGGAACCTCATATGATTCTGCTTGAGTTTATGGGGAGACAGAGGGGACTGATTCTTCCTGTATCTGTACGGATTCTGTAGCATGTGGTAAAAGAAGGATTGGGCCTTCCTATTGGCTCTCAGCATCCGCTTGTTCCTTAAGAGGGACTGATTCCTCTTGTCGGACGGCGCATGTCACATCATCTTCTGGCGGATGGACTGAATCATCCTGGATGGGTGCTGATGGGGGTTGCTAGGCAGACCTTCCTTGGACATTTGTAGCCTTAGACTAAGCAAATTACTTCTCACGAGCCTCCTCACGGCACGACCTCAGACTTTCTGAAGGTCATCATCATCTTTGTCGGAGTCGGAGTGGTGAGTCGGGCTCTTGGGATTGTCAGTGGATGGAGATTTCCCTTTTAGTCTTGTCCTCTCCTTTGCCAAAAAATATGAAGAGATAAGTTCTTGGAAAAAGTGACCATCCCACTTGATCAGGACTTTGACATTTTAGGTGTCCGTCACTTCTAAACCAAACAACTCTTCATCCTTCTAGTCCTCCCAGTTGTACAGGGTGTCGTACGGGGCGACCTTGTATGATTTTCATACTTTGAAGTGCTCGAAGGCTTCCTCTATTTGGACCTGAAGGAGAGTGTTGTTAATAATATCAGTCGGGGAGGGACTTTGAACATTGGTGGGTTTCGCTGTCCGGTTGGGATTCTCGACAGGTAAGGAACTTGTGGAGAAGCGGGATCCCTGACAGGGTGGGATGCCCTGTCGGGAGAGGGACTCCGTACAGGGGTGGGTTCCCTGTTTGGAGTGGTGGTTTTCGGCTCCAATAGGGCATCCGATTCACCAGTTCCTTCGATCTTCATGAACGTCTAATCATCTATCATAGCCTAAATGGGCTCAGGATCCGTGGGAGTAGCCAGAGTTCCTTCCATAGGGGTTGTGCCCTGTGGTATTTATGCTTCGGCAGATACAGCATGCGAGACTACCTCAGTAGCCGTTGTAGCCATCGGGGTTGCTATAGGAACAGCTTCCGACTTTGCAGATTTCTTAGTTTTCTACTTCTTCTTCTCAACAACTGTAGGTGAGCTGCTACCGGGAAGACTTTTCTTCTTGCTAACAACCTTCTTCTTGCTGTCAATGGATTTGAATTTGGATGGAAGGTTAGTAACATCCCTCGGATCATTGGATCTTGGGAGGGAGTAAGGATTGGGCCTGTTGGCAAGAAGTGAGTCCTTGTTGAACAATGATGGCTTCGAACCACCAAGGAACTTCCTGGCAAGAATCTTCTTGGCATTGGCTGACTGCTGTTTGCCACAACTAGTCAGGATATAGTTCAATATGAGGCCAAAATATTTTATGGCAGATTCTGGCTTGGAGGCTCCCTCCTAAAGCCGTTTCAAGGTGACCTAGTACCAGTTCACCTTTTCTCCAGACATGATGTCCACCATCATCCTGAAACGCAGGCTTGTGCACATCTCGAATGCACCAGTTCTATTCTCAACCACCCTGCAGTAAAAATCATGCAAATAAAGGTATGACAGGGTGAGGTTCTTCTTGTGACAAGACAAATGAACTTGAGAAGGTTGGGAGTTCCCAAGGAACAAATCCATACGTCTTCACAAGTTCCTCAGATCGTTAAACTCTAGCTCCTCCAATGTTAACTCATAAGAGGGAAGTCTGTACAATTATTCTAGAAGTTTCCGATTTGCGATTGTCTTCTTATCTTGGATGGTGATGACGATGGAAATTCCATAAGAACCCTTCTTGCTCGACGGATAATGAAACTCGATGTCAACAAAGAACTTTTCAATCTGCTTGTCATAGCTATCCAGATGCAGACTACCCAGACGGTAGAGACCGGTTTGCTTCACACGAGATACCACAAAGTTCATCCCAGTCATATCGTCATCCTGAGACCTTATGCGCTCCTGCAAGACTGAGTGTGCAAAGATTCTTCCATCGATGATTAAGTCCTTCTTCTTAACTGAGAAAGAGGAAGTTTGGGAAGAAGTCATGTTTACAGAAAATAGATTGGAAAAAAATGTAAGTATAAAGCTAGAAAGTATGTAGGATGTATGCTGTAGGCTCGATAATATGCAGAAAGCATAAATAGGCTGAAGATCAGCATACTGGCCCTTTTATAGGGTGCAAGGAAGACTAGGTTACAGTGAACGGTCAGATTTAAGGGATAAGAACCGTCTTTTAAATGAACGTAGAGGATGGATTCAGATGTAACTTGTGCGCATAATCCGTCAGTTTTGAAATTAGTGAACATTACCACTTCTGACACAGTTTGTCTTCCACTATTGCATGAAACGGCAGTTTAAATTTTGAAATTGCGGTTTTTAATTGAAGTCCAGGTGTCTCTTCAGTATTGAAACATATCATTTTAAATTCAGGCAGTGCACGTGGACTTAAAATAGTTTGCTGTGTATAAAAGTATGAAATTGGATATGATTAAAATATTAATTGATATCCTACAGTGTATGTGCTGTATCCACGAAAATACATCATTCCCCCTTAAAAGGTACATACATGATTCAAATGTTATGGTAATTTTGGATTAATACTGTATTCTTGGGTCATACTATATTCCCCCTTAATTAATGCACACGTGATCTGTAGGAAGGTTATAATCCATTCTTCTTCCTACAGTAAGGATACAACTTGAAGTTCTGAGTGTACAATTATTTAGAGTAGATACTATATTCATGGGTCTTACAGCATTCCCCCTCATTTGATGAGTAAACTGTAAAAACCTACAGGGAGTCTGGCTGTAGCATTTCCAATTCTTGGCAAAGCATGCAGAATCTGGTGGTGCTGAGAGGTTTTGTAAAGATGTCAGATAAGTGGATGTCTATATGAATCTTCTCGATCCGAACATCTTTATGCCTAACATGATCCTGATGAAATGATGCTTCATATCAATATTCTTAGTTCGCGAGTGCAATACAGGGTTGTGCGTGATTGCAATTGCACTCGTGCTGTCCCACATGATTGGCGTCTCTCTGGCATGGATTCCATAATCTTGTAACTGCTGTTGCATCCAGAGAATCTGCATACAGCAACTTCCAGCAACATAATATTCCGACTCAGCGGTAGAAAGCTAGTTGTCCAATCGCTTCTTGCTGAACCATGACACAAGTCTTGGTCCAAGGAAGTGACAATTACCGTTTGTACTCTTCCTATCCAACTTACAACCTCCAAGATCCGAGTCGCTGTATCCTACATAGATTGTTCCTTTAGGTGCTACCTGGTACCAAGCAACTTACATAGATTGTCGAATCCTCCTTCGTTAGGATACCACAATCCTACATAGATTGTTTCTTTTACGTACTTAAGGATTCATTTAGATGTGGTGAAGTGTGACTCTTTAGGTGCTACCTGGTACCAAGCACACACTCCTATCAAAAACTATATATCAGGCCAGCTGGCTGTTAGGTGGAGTAGGACTATTAGATTCCTGTAGAGTGATTGATCAATCGGATTTCTTGCTTCGCCACTACTTATCTGTGTGGAAGTGCTCATGGTGGTGGATGATGATTTGGAGTTGTTCATCCCGAATTTGTTGAGCAGATCTTTGCTGTACTTCTCATGGTTGATAAATATACCTCTAGGGAGTTGTTTCACCTGCAGTCCTAGAAAATAACTAAGTTCTCCCATCATACTCATTTCATATTTACTTTGCATGAGATTAGAGAACCTTTGACATAAAGTAAGGTTAGTTGAACCAAATATGATATCATCGGCATATATTTGAACCATGAGTAGATCGTCACCTTCCTGTAGTTTAAATAGGGTTTTGATGACTGCACCTTCCTCAAATCCATTATCGATCAGATACAGTGGCAGAGTCTCATACCAGACTCTAGGTGCTTGGTTAAGTCCATACGGTACTTTCCTTAGTCTGTATACAAGGTCTCCACCTTCAATTTTTACAAACCCTGGTGGTTGTTCAACATAGACTTCCTTGGTGAGATGCCCATTCAGGAATGTGCTTTTAACATCCATTTGATATACGAAAAAAATTCTCGTGAGCAGTGAATTCTAGAAATATCCTGATGGATTATAGTCGGGCTACGGTTGCAAAGGTTTCATCGTAGTCAATTCCTTCTTCCTGCATGTATCCTTGGGCAACTAATCTGGATTTGTTCCTGATTACTAGTCCATTTTTGTCCTTTTTATTTCTGAATACCCATTTGGTTCCTATTACTGACTGATGTGTAGGTCTGGGAACAAGGTACTAGACATTATTCCGTTCGAAACCATCTAGCTCTTCTTCCATCGATGTGATCTAATGAGAATTATTTAGAGCTTTATTGGGTTCGGACTGGGCTAAGAATATAGCTAGGGTGCACATAGCGAGTCTCCTAAGTTTGGTTTGATATTTCCATATAGGAAACCGAGACTTATCAGAATCCGTCTCTTCCTGTCCCCAAAGTACAGTGCCTTGTGTAATCTGAATTTTCCTACGTGTGGATACACTGGAATCGATATCTCTAATTATTAAATCTTAGGGGTGATCTCTTGGCCACCTCTTGTCAGGTTCTATCTTGGCATCCCATGCTGTTACCTGTTGAACTGTAGCCTCAACTTCAGCTTGTACAGCATGAACTTCGATTGCTTCTGTTCTTACAGCGGTGGGATTGATTTCTAGGTCCATGACTGGTTCTATTGGGGTTTGGGGATCATCAATAGAGAGTGTTGGGATACACTGGGTTAGGTCTTCTACTCCCGTAGGGTCATAATAGGGTTCATCAAATACTTTATGGACAGATTCCTCTATTGTCAGCTTCCTTTTGTTAAATATCCTGAAAGCTGTGCTCATAGAGAAATATCCAATGAAAATACCGTCATACGACTTTTCTTCGAAGGTCTTCAGTTGGTCTTTCCCATTGTTGAGCACGTAACACCTGCATCCAAAGATGTGAAAGTATGCAACCATTGGAGTTTTATTATTCCATACCCCATATGCTGTTTTGTTGAGATGCTTGTTGATTATAATGAGGTTTTTTGTGTAGCATACTGTATTTGTTGCTTCTTTCCAGAAACACTGCGGAAACTTGCTTGCGAATAGCATGGTCCTTGTTGCTTCTTTGAGCGTCCTATTTTCGCACTCAGAAATACCATTTTGCTGAGGAGTCCGGGCTGCTGGGTATTCGTGTTGTATGCTATTGTCCGCACAGTATTGATGTATAAAGCAAATTTCGAATTATGTACCTCTGCCGGAACGAATGGATACAATACTCAGCCCTTTCTCATTATGCAGATTTTTTAGGTGCTCTAGCAACTTTGTGATGGTATCTTTCTTTTTGCTCAGGAAGATGGTCCAAGCATTCCTAGAAACATCATCAACAATAACAAGACAGTATTTCTTACCTCCCAAACTTACAGGGTCTACAGGGCTGTAGAGGTTCATTTGTATCAAATCCAGTACCCTATGGGTTGACAGATATGACTTGCTCTTCAGGGTGGTCTTAACTTGCTTGCGTTTCTGACAGGGTCCACACACACTGTTTTTATGAAATAACACATCGGGAAAGCCTCTGACCATTCCCTATTGAGCGAGCTTGTTGATAGTATTGAAGTTGATGTGTGACACCCTCTTGTGCCATTGCCATCTTTGATATGCGGTGCCTTTTGTAACACCCCAAACTAGGCGGATATTACAGTGCCGTGGACCCCCGACTGGGACCCACCAGGCGAATGAAAATTAATGAATTAAATCATATAATTGTAGTACCGAACCACAATATATCATCAATCACTCCGATGAGAATTTTCATTACAACACACCCAAGATAATACAGAATACATGTATATTTTATATGAAGATAAAAGATACAACACTGAATGAAATGAATACCCAAACGGAAGTCTGCAGCGGAAATAAAATAAAGAAAACACGAGTGAATGAAAAGAACTGCCCCCCCACTAGTATCACTGGGACTCCTCGTCGTCAACGTTCTCTTCCAGTGCCTTAGCCTTGCCATGACCTGAAAACAACATCCCCCAACGGGGTCAGTTACACAGAACAACAATCCTCAAGAGTTGAATAAACACAATCATGATATATCTCAATTATGAAATTAAGCTGAAGAGGGGCATCATAATACGCCCGTAATGGTATGTGCAAGTGCACAAGATGAGTGTCCGGACACACCCGCCCTTGTACCTAATTAGTCTCACGGAGGTACGTTACCGTGTGCACAGTCCAATGTGTCGGTGAACGCAATCACATGACTATCACGTGCCCGACTCAAAATTCCACACATCCCCACCCGGCCACGTAATATGAACTCAGAAGGTCATATGGACAAGAATGACCATGAAGATTAATAATGAATAACAATTCGACAAAGTCGAGAACGACTCACCGAGATGAAATGATAGTGAAATGAATGATAGCTCAATGAAATGATTGGAACCGTCGTTTCTCATGAATGAAGTGATTATTTGACAATTACAAATCTCAATACGGTTAATAAATTATGAAGGAATTATGATTATGAATGAACAACAACGAAAGGAATGAAAATCCTTTTAACCGAGTAAGAATTAACTTACTCAACCGGTAAAGAATGTCCTTCCTTGAACAAACGTCCTACGATGAGATGTCGGTCGCTCGAACAACCTTGAATGACAATTACCAACAACGCTCAATATACTAATCAAACACGATAATAATCAACTTAAACGTCGATACAACAATATCCAAACTCATAGAGGCATTCTAACGAATACTTAGCAATCATACATCCTTTGATAATATCCAAACCCAAATATATCGAAACCAACTCCAAAATGAGTAGTTCAAACCAACAAAACACCTTCAATGATATCAATAATCCCTTAGGAATCCACAACTCGAGTTAACTACGACATCTAATCAAAAACTCCCGAAATATATCGAAGTCAACCCCAAAGTGTTCTTGATTCAACCCCAATATTCATTAAATCCAAAATATACAACAATAAATCCATAGGAATACATTTATCCAAGGTAGATAATCTATATCTAACATATTCCAACAACAATCCAAGCTTACATGAAGAAATCGGAAGGAAAAACCCAAAAATCCGAAATTCTAGATTCAAGAATTATTACCTTGATTTGATGTGATGGGGATGATGAAATGATAATTAATCTGAATGATAAGCTTGAACATGATGATTTGTGGATTCAACTCGAAGAAAACTCTCCAAATCGCCCGAAATCGCCCAAAACCGCCGAAGGAATAAGGTGAGATGATGAAATGACGAAATGGACTGCATTGTCCCATATATACTGTCATCAGGTTAGCGCGCGCTACCTCCTGTGCGTAGCATGCGCTAACGGGTGTAATGGGTAGTCCAGAATCCTCTGTTCGCAACGGTAGCGTGCGCTACGTACCTCTTGTAGCGTGCGCTACAACCATGTACTTAACGTGCGTTAACACAAATGGTTAGCGTGCGCTAATGAATTATCTGATGCCCAGTACTGGAGTCCAGAACCTCCTGTTCTCTGATCTGTTCGCGGTAGCGCGCGCTACACACAAGATTCAGCGTGCGCTACTGACCCCGATTAGCATACGCTAATAACTACTCGTAGCGTGCGCTAGGAATTAATCCAATTCAGTCCAGTAGCCACTGGACTCTGCCTGATCCGACCTTAACGCGCGCTACACCGACTGCATAACGTGCGCTACTATGACCTACCAGCGCGCGCTACTTACCATTCGTAGCGTGCGCTACTTACAACCCAACTGCAGTCCAGTGCCGTCTGGACTGCCTGCTTGAACTACACTAGCGTGCGCTAGTGTTGAGAGGTAGCGTGCGCTACCCATACTCAATTAGCGCACGCTAAAGAGAGTACGTAGCGTGCTCTAATCCTCACACATAGCACACTATGAAGATGATAACGATGATAAACACGACACGATTCTCCCACTAGATTGATGATGAATGACGATTGATACACGATACAATTACTCTGAACGGTGAATACAATGATTGAATATGAGTGACAAATGATCATTAATGAGTAAAAATTACTGAGTGACAATTATTGAATGATAAATACTGAATGATAATGACTGAATTATAACCGGGTATTACATACATCCCCCTTAAAAGAGTTTCGTCCCCGAAACTAAGGGTCAAACAACTCGGGATAACTCTCCCGCATACTATCCTCAGTTTCCAAGTAGCCTCTTCAACTCCGTGTCTAGACCACTGAATTTTAACCAAAGGAATCGTCTTGTTCCTCAACAGTTTCATTCGCCACTCTAAGACTCGTATAAGACGCTCCTCATATGAATGATCATCAGCGATCTCGATTTCGTCGAATTGAAGTATGTGACTCGGGTCGGTAACATACTTCCGTAACTGAGAGACGTGAAACACATTATGAATTCGGCTCAATGCCGGAGGTAAGGCCAATCGATAAGCTAACTCGCCTACGCGATCCAAAATCTCAAACGGTCCAATGAATCTTGGACTCAACTTTCCCCTATTCCCAAAACGGAAGATACCTCGACTAGGGGATACCTTGACCAAAACATGGTCACCTGTCTCGAACTCTAATGGCCGACGACGGTTATCTGCATAAGATTTCTGTCGACTCTGAGCGGTCATCAAACGACTCCTGATCAAAGCTACCTTCTCACGGGTGGTTATAAGCATATAGGGCTCGGTGCCGATTGATTCTGATAAGTCATCCCAACACAAAGGAGATCGACAACGAAGACCGTACAAGGCCTCATAAGGTGCCATCTTAATCGAAGCATGCCAACTATTATTATACGTGAACTCGATCAACGGTAGTTGGGCTTCCCAATCATCTTTCCAATCGAGAACACATGCCCTCAACATGTCCTCCAAAGTCTGAAAAGTCCTCTCTGATTGTCCGTAGGACTGAGGATGAAAAGCTGTACTGAGATTAAGCTGAGTTCCCATAGCACGATGAACTGATTTCCAAAAATGAGACACGAATCGTCCGTCACGATCGGAAACAATACTTTTAGGAGTACCGTGCAGTCTCACTACATCTTTGATGAACAACTGGGTAAGTCTCTCGGGACCCCACATATCCTTAATCTCAAGGAAATGATCTGACTTAGTCAGACGATCCACAATTACCCAAATTGTATTCATGCCACGACGACTTGTCGGCAAACTCGTGATGAAGTCCATTGAAATATCTTCCCACTTCCACTCTGGAATAGGGTGAGGTTTCAGCATACCCGCCGGTCGCTGATGTTCTATCTTGACTTGCTGACAGGTTAAGCATCTCGAAATAAATTCCGCGACTTCTCGCTTCATATTACTCCACCAGTAATTTTGTTTCAAGTCTTTGTACATTTTGCTAGACCCCGAATGAATGGAATAAGGGGTAGCATGAGCTTCTCTCAAAATCGAGTTTTTCAACTCGTCATTTGTTGCGATATTTCGTTTAACGCAAGTGCACGTTATCGTAGACAAGTAATAAAGTGATGAGTGAGATCTCGTTCCCACGAGGACTGAATCACTAAGTACCGATTTATATGTATTCTAATTTTATTTGAACTGTCGAAATTTGGGATGCAAATTAATAACTAAAAAAAACCAATAAAAGAACAAACAGTGAAAACGATCGCTCGAAGAAATAAAATCAAATGATGAATGAGTCTAGGATTGTGAATCCACCTTGGTTTATCCGAATTTACTCTCGATTATCTGAAGTTAATGATTTCCCCAATTTATTGAAGGCGAAGATTGCTAAAATACTCTACCGCCTCTCCCTAGGTCAGTAGATTTTTCTAAGGCGAATAATACACTCTATCCCTAGGTGAATTAATTCGACAATAGGCAAAAAGCACAAAATCTTGAAAAGGCCACGTAGTTCCTATGAGTATATTCCTATCTCACAAGATAAAATGGTTCTCACCAATAGTTCCTCACCAACTCTCCTATCCCGATTCGAGTTGCGTAATTAAAACAATCCAATTATAGGCCACACAATTGAAAGCATTAAAAACGATTGGGAAAACTCAACAGAAAAGGGAATTATATAGATAATCAAAAGCAAATTCGTCAAAACTTTGGTTTCATCAAAATCCTAGAACAGGGTTTTAGCTTGACATGCTGAAGAATAAAAATACAGAAATAATGAATGAAAGCATTGAAATCAAATGCAGATGACGAGCTCGGATTCATCCGTTCTCTAGCTTCCGCTCTCTGCTCCTTGGTGGTTTCTGCTTCTTCTCTTGATAATGATCGATCCTCCAATGATAATCCCCAAGATCATGACCTTAAACCCTTATTTATAAATCCCATCAGCCTCCAAAACGTGTCCGTGTGATTAGGTCGAGAACCGGCTCCAAAACGGCCCAGAAACGCGGCATTTTCTATCAAAACCGCCCCGTGGGCCGCGACTCACTTAATCTGTGCCGCGGCCCCTAGCCTTCAGCGGGATGCCTGGGCGCTATTTTTTTCTTCTAGGCCGCGGCTCAGCTTCTACGTGCCACGGCTCACAGTACAGTGCGCTCGGTGCCTGCTGGTTGCCTTCGTGTGCCGCGGCTCACTTGGTTCGTGGCCGCGCCCTGTGCCAAAATCGCTGCGCCCGCTTTTTCATCGTTTCGGCTTCCGGACTCCATTTTCCTGCAAAACATATAATAATAGTGCATTAAAAGCTCATTTATGCAGATTTAATCATAAAAAGAATACAAAATAATGATAAATAAGAGTATCAAAATACGCCTAACAAATACCCCCAAACTTGAGCCTTTGCTTGTCCTCAAGCAAAAAGAATTGATTACAAATAAAAGAATAATCGTGAATAATCGTGCAATTTCATAGTGCTCAACCTAATCAATACTACCCTGAAAATCTCAAAGAATAGTACAAGTATCGTAATAGTGAGTCACATCCAGGACACTGATTCCACGAAGTAACCAACTTCAGTCCTAATCAATCGTTAATGAAGAAAATCAAGCTCAAAGATTAACAAGCGTGAGTTTAACCAACCGTCAATATGAAGGGTTAAAAATAAACAAGCTAACTCGCCCAGTCCCACAGTCTAGTGGCCAAAATTTCAAGAGTTTCATCATCAAAAATAACCCTCGGACAGTATTCCCTTATATATGCTCAATAAGATGATTCGAGTTGACCACTAGGTTCGGATCTCGGGATGTTTCATTGGGATAATACTAGGGTGGAATTTCATTCTCATGTATTGGGGAACTGTTTGACGTAAAAGACACTCATGGGGCACATGGATGCTTCTAGTTACTAAGTTCCCCTCCACAGCGGAGAAACAACTCGAATAGCTATTCCCACATGTCCGATTCAAGGTTGCTGTTTTACGCGAGAGTAAACAACGGGTCACGCGAATACCCCCGGTTACTAGGCTCCCCATAATCGGCACATGCGAAATCTCTAAACCACTAGTCTAATCCGGGTTGTCGTTTTACGCGAGAGTAAACAACGGGTCACGTGAATAGCCCCGGTTACTAGACTTCCCATCATAGAACAAATAATATCTCGACTTTTGGGAAAAACTGTCCGATTCTAAACTCAATTTAAGTGCCCACAAGATTAATGTTACTGGACGACTAGATAACCGAAAAATGTAACCAAATGTATAGGCGGCGATTTGAAAACACGTATGTCTCCTCTCTTATCCGCTAAGATTTCTACAAAAACAAAAAAATTTTCGGACCTAGATGAATACTCAACAGAAACAGATATCACTGACTATAACTCAACTAAAACTCAACCGTTTCTTCCCCGAGAAATCAGTATCGTAACATCAGTTTTACACAAAAATTAGCACGAAAAATTCACGAATGCAATTAACATCACAACAAGCAAGGCTAAGAACAAAAAGATAACGAAAGTGCAAACGAATAAGTACAACAATAATAATAGCAACAGAAAGTAAACCCCCCCAAACTTAGGACGTACATTGACCTCAATGGACAAAAAGAATAATATGCAATAAAAGAAAAAGGTCAAGTACTCCCGTACAGTCTGTTCACAAACTGGTGCCGGTGTCGTCCGGCGAGGAGGGTGGCGTGGCTGGGCGAACGGGTGGAATGAATGGCCCGTCCGGGTGCATAATGTGGGCCGTCCATGCAGCAAGGTGCTCCTGGTGGTAAGCATCTCTCGCTGCCAGGCGCCTCGCCTCACGTCGGTTGGCCCGGCGGGCCTGCTCTCTCATCTCATCTCATCTCGGACGGCAGCGATGATGCTCTCTCTCTGCGTCCGCCTCTCCTCTCTCAGGGCAGCCAGAAGGCTCTCTCTCTCTCCTCATCTCCTCTCTCAACCCGTCGAACATCGCCTGCAAGTCCTCTCTGTCGGGCGGCGGGCAGGACTCCATCTGCCCCTGCGTCAGAAGAAGAGGCTCGGGGGACTGCTCATGTGCCTCATCAAGTAGAAATCCTCGCCCCCGAGCGTGTGCCAGTGCTCCTCCCACTGGTCAAAGTGCGAAATGATGTGATGATCAATCGGACCCTGGGGGGCTAACATCGGCTCGTCATCCGACCATGTCATCCCCGACTGCCGGCATAGAGCGCAGATGAGCGAGGAGTGCTTCAGCCCCGTCTTGCCCCCTCCCTGAATGCATAGAAGAATAGATCAGACCAGGAGAGGAGCCACATCGAATCGCAGCTCGGAAGTGATAGCATATAATGTACGGGCTTGAGAGAGTAAAACAGATCGGATCTACGAGGCTGGATCAACACGAGCGCAGATGAAATACAACCAGGCTCGCCCGAGCCAACTGAGCGCGAGCTCTTAAAGTAGAAAGCCGACGAACCCGGAGCGCGCATCTCCCAGACAGAGCCGGGTTGAGTGAGTGTCTCGAGCAGGGCCTCCCTCGTGAGGCCACTCATAGCTCGCGTATAAGCCGTCTCATCCACCACAGGCAGCTCGAATAATCTTCTTATGGCAGCCACTGAAAAATCTACTGTAATGCCTCGAACGACGACCTGCGTCCGAGTGTCTGACTGCGGTATCATCTGCCCCGCCCGAAGATGCTTCAACAGAGCGCTCGCATAAAACTCCTGTACAATAGAGATCACCGCCGGCTCGGGAGATACAGCAAAACGGGCCTACCCCATCTCGTCTATCATCGTCAGAAGCTCCCCGTCCTGGGGGGCTGGGGTGAATCCCCTCTCCGGTATCAAGGGTCGAGGACGAATCTTTTCATTGAAGATTTTATGAATTTCCGGGTTGGAGAATTGGTGGGCCTCCAACTCGGCTCGGCTCTGTGACGTTTCCCCTCGTGTGGGGGACGATTGAGTCCTGGCGCTTTTGCTAACCTTTCTCTTTCCAGCCATAGCGAGTCCTGAAAAGATAAACACCGGAGTTTACTTACTTACGCAATAAGGAGAAAAACACTTCTCGGCTAAGGATATGCAAAACGTGAATCAAGAATTTAACGAGCTAGCACCGCCATGATAGAAAAATAAAATTGAGCTTTAACGTTTAAACTTGACTTTGGTTGGGGTACGCTGTAATTCCCAGAAATGATTTCGTTGCACATAGTTTCAAAACATTGTCTTAACAAAGAAAAATTTTCATTCAAGCATTTCATCAAACACCTTATGTGCATAATTTTAATTGAGGAACAAACATTGTAATAGCTTGATTTAATCCCCAAAAATAACATCCTCAATCGATCATCATGACGAACATAATCAATTCATTCATAATTAAAAGATAATCATCAATAATCAATCAAAAACATCATATTCCCAACTCAACCTTTGATAGAACTTTGAAAAACAACAACATAATCAATATTGAATGAAGAACAACTTCTCATTTCGCAGTTCATGAAGCAATTAATACAAAGGATTGAGAAGTACCTTGATTAGATTTGAGGGATGCAAGAAGAAGAAGGGGGGAAGGGTATCGGCCGATCGCTGTGCAAGAAAAGGAAGAAGTATACCTAGGGTGCCGGTCGATCTGTGTTAAAAAGGATACCTGGGCTGTTTTACTTCCGAACGGGGGCCGCGGCACAGCTTAAGTGAGCCGCGGCCCAGAGTACAGTATGTTCAGACTCCTTTGTTCCATCGCTATATGCCGCGGCTCAGCATACGGGTGCCGCTGCTCAGAATGTTAGTGTGCCGCGGATCATTTGGTCTGTGACGCGGCATAGAGTACAGCCTCCTGGGCAGATTTTTGGCAATTGGCGTGCCGCGGCTCAGCAGCAACGTGCCACGGCTCAGGGATCTGGTGTGCCGCGGCTCAGTAATGTCGTGCCGCGGCACAGAGTGCAGTTTGGTTTGGCCCTTTTTTCTTCACCTGTGTGTGCCGCGGCTCGCTATCCTTGTGCCGCGGCTCAGGCATGAATTCTTCCCTGGGGTGATTTCTGCACAAAATTTTCAACACAAAACGTCAAGAGCCTGAGAGACAAGCATATCCAAGCTAAAATGACGAAAAATAAAGATCCAAAAAATGCAAGAAAATACTGAAACGCAAAAATCTACAACTAATACTCGGGTTGCCTCCCGAGAAGCGCTAAGTTTATAGTCTTCAGCCAGACTTTTTGAAGATCAATTCGCTTTTCGCAAAGACCATTTGACCTCCGCCCCGTCCATCGAACCGTTAAAATGTGTTTCAAATTTTTGACCATTGGTCTTTAATAATTCAATTTTCGGTTTGGGCAACCAATGTTCTTTGCGAAAAGATTTTAACAGAAACAATTTTCCGAAGCACCCATTTTGTACATGACTTGGCGCCCGTTTGACATCCAGCTTAATTTTCAACTTCACGGGCAAACTTAGGACAGAAGGAGAATTTTCCGATTGTAGATGAACGGATGTTGAAGACGACATATTCAAATGCCTAATATATGCGACTTGCTCTTCATTCTTATTAGGCGTCGGGGCAGCTGGAACGGTTCTGAATTTTTCGACCGATAATTCTTCCAATGTGTGTCCTTCGCAGAGGTATCTACACTTTCAATTTGCGAACTCTTCTCAACACCACTTGGACATGGAGAGGATTTAAATACTTGGAAAGTGACCTGCTCATCTTGAACCCGCAGAGTGAGTCTCCCTTTTTCCACGTCTATGAGAGTTCGGCCGGTAGCTAAGAATGGTCTTCCCAAAATAATTGGGATGTCTTGATCCTCCTCCATATCGAGCACAATGAAATCAGCTGGAAAGATGAACTTATATACCTTTACTAAGACGTCCTCTATTATTCCCCTCGGATATTTAACCGATCTATCGGCTAATTGCAGCGAGATTGTCGTTGGCTTTGCTTCCCCAATGTTTAGCTTCTTAAATATGGAAAGTGGCATCAGATTAATGCTGGCCCCGAGATCGCACAACGCCTTATCAAAAGAGAGGTTTCCTATGGTGCACGGTATATTGAAGCTTCCCGGATCCTTCAATTTTGGCGGAAGCTTTTTCTGAAGAATAGCGCTGCACTCCTCCGTCAATGCGACTGTCTCATACTCCTCGAGCTTTCTTTTGTTTTAAAAGATTTCTTTCATGAATTTCACGTAACTCGCCATTTGTTCCAAGGCGTCGGCAAATGGAATGTTGATATGCAGTTTCTTGAAGACGTCGAGAAACTTAGAGAATTGCTTGTCCACCTTTTTCTGTTGTAATCGCTGCGGAAACGGGACGGGTGGCACATATGCCTTTGGATTATCCGGAAACAGTATCGAGGGTCTAGACATTTGTGATTCCTCAGTCGCTGAATTTTTCTTCTCCTCATCCTCACTTCTCTTTTTGTTCTGCCCGGGCAGCTCACCCAAATCTTTCCCACTTCTCAACCCAATGGCATTGACACTCTCTCTGGGATTTGTTTCGGTCGTACTTGGCAAGGTACCTTCCGGACGGGCTGTTAATACATTAGCAATCTGGCCCAGTTGGACTTCCAAGTTGTGTATAGAAGCGGAATGGTTTTGCAAGGTCGCTTCCGTACGGGCCATGAACTGACTCGTGTTCGCTGCCAATTTCGCCATTGCTTCTTCTAGAGATATTTTTGGAGCGGGAGAAGGTTGCTGTTGGTGTTGAGCAAACTGAGGCTGGTTCGAGCTTTGTCCGTTTCTCAATGAGAAGTTAGGATGATTTCACCATCCCGGATTATAAGTGTTGGAGTAAGGATTATTTTGCCGGTTCCTGTTCCCCACGAACTGAGCTTGTTCCATCAAAGGTTGCTCGAAAGGGTTTCCGACTTGGCATTCTGCGCTAGGATGAGATCCCTTATACCAATTGCACGATTCAATGGTAACGGGGGAAGGAGCATGTGAAAAGGCTTGAAGTTGTTGCGTCAAGGCGGCGACTTGAGCTGATAATGTAGAGAGCGGATCATTATTGGAGATTTCCATTACTCGTTTCGGGTTTACTCGTTCGGACGGCCATTGATAAGCATTCGCAGCCATAGCTTCCAATAAAGAGTGTGACTCGGCCATTGTTTTTCCCATTAAGGCACCTCCAGCGGCTGCATCAACAAGAGTGCGTGTAGAAGCACTCAATCCATTATAGAACGACTGAATTTGTAGCCAGTCCGGTAGGCCGTAGTGTGGGCATCTCCGTAATAAATCTTTGTATCGCTCCCAAGCTTCGTGAAGCGACTCCATATCAAATTGCCCAAAGGTAGTGATCTCGTTCCGTAACCTCTCCGTCTTCGATGGTGGGAAGAACTTAGCCAGGAAGGCTTGCGCTAATTCTGCCCAAGTCGTGATCGAGCTCGGCGGGAAAGAATTCAACCAAAATTTGGCTTTGTCCCTCAAAGAGAAAGGGAAAAGCCTTAGACGGATGGCATCATCGGTGACACCGTTGTTCTTGAAGGTGTCACAAATCTCGAGAAAAGACGCAATGTGTGCATTGGGGTCATCATTCGGCAATCCACAAAACTGGCTAGCTTGCACCATCTGAATAATATCCGGCTTGATTTCGAAGTTGTTGGCTTGGATTGTCGGACGCCGAATCCCCGAAAAGTTCGCATTTATTTGCGGCATAGCATAATCGCGGAGTGCTAATGCCGGTTGAGCTTGTTGCACAAGATTATCTCCTCCGTGATTTTCGGTATTTTCGGCCATGGTCACTTTTGCTGGTAGCTCTCGTTTCTCCTTCTTGCTTCTCCGAAGAGTGCGCTCGAGTTCGGTATCCAAAGGTAGTAGGCCTTCGTTACCGAATTTTCTCATGCACTAACCGGAAACTCCTGAAAGGAAAAACAAATAAATAGAATTACACAAAGACAATAAAAAATGTTCAAACTAAGACTAGAAATACTGAAATCGATATTAGTAAAAAATCAATCCCCGGCAACGGCGCCAAAAACTTGTTGTGAGGAAAGTCCTCACACTATGCCGCAAGTGCACGGTGTCAACAAGTAATAAAGTGATAAGTAAGATATCGTTCCCTCGAGGACTGATTTCACTAAGTACCAAAATATGGTCGACTCGTAATTTTATTTGAAGAACAATTGTAGAATTATTCCTAATCTTTCCCAAGGTCGATAGAAAATACTACGAATTATTAACTCGATATATCCCTATTCGAATTATATAATTAATAGCTAAAACAGTTCAAGAATTCCCACAATAAACAGGCTTCACAATTCCCATGAGTATATCCCCATCTCACGAAAATTATGATTCGTCTCACAAGAACTATGCCTAAATTTCATCTCCCGAATCCATAAAGACATTCAAATCAATTCAACTATTGGCCAGACAATTGAAAGCATTGAGAACAGTAAGAAGAATCCAATTCAATAGAATAACGAATGAATTGAAATAATAATAAATAAATCAAACCGTCATGTAATCGGCTACAATCAAAATCCTACTCAAACGGATCTAGAAACTACGATACGGAAAAATTAAGAAAAACCGTAGGGATCCGTGGTCTTGTCGTCGCCCCACAAATCTCCTCCTTGTGTTCTTCTCTCTATCTATCGATATTCCTCCCGATCTGATGATGATTCCTCAGTTTTCAGCCCTTCAATGCTTATTTGTAACTGTTATCAGCCTTCCGGGAATTAGGTTGGAAACAGGCTCCAAAAACGGCTCAGAACCGCGGCCAAAACATCAAAAACCGCCCCGTGGGCCGCGGCTCACTTAATCTGTGCCACGGCCCCTACTGCTCAGCGAGATGCCTGGGCGCTGCATTTTCATCCTGGGCCGCGGCTCACTTAAGCTGTGCCGCGGCTCATGGTACAGTCCACTCGGGGCTCGCTGGTTGTCTTCGTGTGCCGCGGCTCATGACCAAAAACTGCTGTTTTCGCCCGTTTTTCATCGTTTCGGCTTCCGAACTCCGATTTCCTGCAAAACATATAAAAATAGTGCATTAAAAGCTCATTTATGCTGATTTAGGCTCAAGATGTATATAAAATAATGATAAATAAGCGCATAAAAATATGCCTAACAAATACCCCCAAACTTGAGCCTTTGCTTGTCCTCAAGCAAAAATCAATTTTCATATAAAAAGTATCGTGAATGATCGTGCAAATCCGTAGTGCTCAACCTAATCAATACTACCCTGAAAATCTCAAAGAATAATACGAGTGTCGTAATAGTGAGTCACATCCACGGACACTGATTCCAAGAAGTAATCATTTTCAGTCCTAACCAACCGTTCATGAAGAAAATCAAGCTCAAAGATTAACAAGCGTGAATTTAACCGACCGTCAATATGAAGGGTTAGATTAAACAAGCCAATTCGCCCAGTCCCACAGTCTAGTGACAAAAATTACAAGAGTTTCATCATCAAAATAACCCTCGGATAGTATTCCCTTATGTATGATCAATAATATAGATTCGAGTTAACCACTAGGTTCGTATCTCGGGATGTTTCATCAGGATAATCCTAGGGTGGAATTCCATTCTCATGTGATGGGGAACCGTTTGACGTAAAAGACACTGATGGGGCACATGGATGCTTCTAATTACTAAGTCCCCCTCTACAGCGGAGAAAAAACCCGAATAGCAATTTCCGCATGTCAAGGTTGCTGTTTTACACGAGAGTAAACAACGGGTCACGTGAATACCCCCGGTTACTAGGCTTCCCATCATCGGTAATGAGATATTTCTAAATCATTAGTCTATTCAGGATTGTCGTTTTACGCGAGAGTAAACAACGGGTCACGTGAATACCCCCTGTTACTAGACTTCCCATCATATAATATCTCTACTTTTTGGTTCGACTCTAAACTCACTTAAAGTGCCAATACGACTCATGTTACTGGACGACTAGCTACGTGTAAAGTTTAACCAAACGTATAAACGGTGATTTGGAAACACGTATGTCCCCTTTCTTATCTACTAAAATTTCTACAAAAATGATAAAATTTCGGACCTAATTGAATACTCAACAGAAGCAGATATCGCTGACTGCAACTCGACCAAAAGTCAACCGTTTCTTCCAAGACAAATCAGTATCGTAACATCAGTTTTACACATGGAAGCACGAAAAATTCAAGAAAAATTCATGTTTTTGAACAAAACCATCAACAATATGCAAGGACAATAAAGCAATCGCAATTTATAAGCAAGAAAAATTAAGAAAATTATCGCATGCTTCAATTTATTCCACTACACATAAAATCATCAATAATAAAACTCATGTGACAATAAAAGGGATAAGGAAAAGTGAAACTTATTCCAAATGTCTTCTTGAAAGCGAGCACATGTCTGAGTGGAATCGTCTGTCAATCCATACTTCAAGTAATGCCTAACATCACGAGGGACCCCCAAACTTAGTCTCTAGTCATGAAATAACTAAAGACATTAGGTCAAGAAAGACTAGAATATGTAGAATAATGCTCATTTGGGTTGAAAAATATTAGAGAAATAAGGGCCACAAGAATACACGAATCCAAACGAAAAAAAAACAAAACAAAGGAAAAATTATTAACTAAAAATCAAATAAAAACAACTAACTAGAAAGCAAGTAAAAATGATGGGTTGCCTCCCACCAAGCGCTCTATTTTACGTCTTGAGCACGACGTGGCAAAAAATCTAGCGTGGCTTCTTTCTAGGGAGATTGCCAAATGCCCCCTTCTTGCAATCTATAAGCCTCTTATTCCATAAGGGAGGCTTTGGTTCATGCCCGGTTGCCAAAAATAATGAGTAAGAATAATTATGCGGACAACCAAAAAATAATGGAAGAATATAATAATTATAAGGCAAGAAAAAATAAGCAGAGTTCGAATGGGTAGATAATAAAGACATATCATGAACAACCACATTTGAACTCAAAGAATCAGCCTCAACAAAATCAAGACTAATGGAATCAATCTCTCTCATTATGGATTTAGGAAAAATTATGCGTGGCACCGTTAATAAAATTTTAGGCACATAAGTGTTCACCTTATTAGTCGAAGTTTGATGACAAATTAATGGAATTTCTTTGGCAACATCATCAATGGTAACTTCTGCTACAAGCTCATCACACCTTATGTAATTATCAGGTGCTGGGGGATCGACCCTAAAACTCAACATGTCTTTCTTCTCAACCTCCCCCTCAACTTCACTGCTAAATATATGAGCTAGAAAATAACCATAGTGAATCTCAAGACCACGACGTGCACATTCTCACTCAAGAAGGGTACTATCAGGATTATTGAGAGCGTCTACACATTGTTCAAACATGGTCTTTTGTTTTAGGGGAGGGGGCTGACTGACCCTATTAGGCAAATTATTAAGAACATTGGGATTTATGAAATGTCAAGGGTCACTATAATCAAAGGAAAACATAATGAAATAAAAATATAGAGACTAAAGAAAAAAAATCTTCAAATTAAAATTAGAGTCGCTTGGTAATGATATTAGTGAAAAATCAATCCCCGGCAACGGCGCCAAAAACTTGTTGTGAGGAAAGTCCTCACACTATGCCGCAAGTGCACGGTGTCAACAAGTAATAAAGTGATAAGTAAGATATCGTTCCCTCGAGGACTGATTTCACTAAGTACCAAAATATGGTCGACTCGTAATTTTATTTGAAGAACAATTGTGGAATTATTCCTAATCTAATAGAAAATTAATAATAGTAATACTAAAACTAATAATAATAATAAGGGTGTAGGATTATGATTTTCACCTCAAACAATCAGGAATGATTATTATTCAATTCAATTCACTTTTATTCAATTGATTGTAAGCCAGGAATTCCTAAATTATTCTAAAGCCTTTCCCAAGGTCGATAGAAAATACTACGAATTATTAACTCGATATATCCCTATTCGAATTAGATAATTAATAGCTAAAACAGTTCAAGAATTCCCACAATAAACAGGCTTCACAATTCCCATGAGTATATCTCCATCTCACGAAAATTATGATTCGTCTCACAAGAACTATGCCTAAATTTCATCTCCCGAATCCATAAAGACATTCAAATCAATTCAACTATTGGCCAGACAATTGAAAGCATTGAGAACAGTAAGAAGAATCTAATTCAATAGAATAACGAATGAATTGAAATAATAATAAATAAATCAAACCGTCATGTAATCGGCTACAATGAAAATCCTACTCAAACAGATCTAGAAACTACAATACGGAAAAATTAAGAAAAACCGTAGGGATCCGTGGTCTTTTCGTCGCCCCACAAATCTCCTCCTTGTGTTCTTCTCTCTATCTATCGATATTCCTCCCGATCTGATGATGATTCCTCAGTTTTCAGCCCTTCAATGCTTATTTATAACTATTATCAGCCTTCAAAACGCGTCCGGGAATTAGGTTGGGAACAGGCTCCAAAAACGGCTCAGAACCGCGGCCAAAACATCAAAAACCGCCCCGTGGATCGCGGCTCACTTAATCTGTGCCGCGGCCCCTACTGCTCAGCGAGATGCCTGGGCGCTGCATTTTCATCCTGGGCCGCGGCTCACGGTATAGTCCACTCGGGGCTCGCTGGTTGTCTTCGTGTGCCGCGGCTCACTTGGTTTGTGCCGCGGCTCATGACCAAAAACTGCTGTTTTCGCCCATTTTTCATCGTTTCGGCTTCTGGACTCCGATTTCCTGCAAAACATATAAAAATAGTGCATTAAAAGCTCATTTATGCTGATTTAGGCTCAAGATGTATATAAAATAATGATAAATAAGCGCATAAAAATACGCCTAACAGTATGATATACAAAAATACAAGTAATAAACGGCATATAATACCGCAGTTTTTGAACAAAACCATCAACAGTATGCAAGGACAATAAACCAACTTTCATGAAAAGGGGATGATATCGTACAGTGTCTGACTGCGGTATCATCTGTACATCAAAAACCGCGGCCCACGGGGCGGTTTTTGATGTTTTGGCCGCGGTTCTGAGCCGTTTTTGGAGCCTATTCCCATCCTAATTCCCGGACGCGTTTTGAAGGCTGATAATAGTTATAAATAAGCATTGAAGGGCTGAAAACTGAGGAATCATCATCAGATCGGGAGGAATATCGATAGATAGAGAGAAGAACACAAGGAGGAGATTTGTGGGGCGACGACAAGACCACAGATCCCTACGGTTTTTCTTAATTTTTCCGTATCGTAGTTTCTAGATCCGTTTGAGTAGGATTTTGATTGTAGCCGATTACATGACGGTTTGATTTATTTATTATTATTTCAATTCATTCGTTATTCTATTGAATTGGATTGTTCTTACTGTTCTCAATGCTTTCAATTGTCTGGCCAATAGTTGAATTGCTTTGAATGTCTTTATGGATTCGGGAGATGAAATTTAGGCATAGTTCTTATGAGACGAATCATAATTTTCGTGAGATAGGGATATACTCATGGGAATTGTCAAGCCTGTTTATTGTGGGAATTCTTGAACTATTTTAGCTATTAATTATCTAATTCGAATAGGGATATATCGAGTTAATAATTCATAGTATTTTATATCAACCTTGGGAAAGGCTTTAGAATAATTTAGGAATTCCTGGCTTACAATCAATTGAATAAAAGTGAATTGAATTGAACGAAAATTATTCCTGATTGTTTGAGATGAAAATCATAATTCTACACCCTTATTATTATTAGTTTTAGTATTACTATTATTAATTTTTTATTAGATTAGGAATAATTCCACAATTGTTCTTCAAATAAAATTACGAGTCGACCATATTTTGGTACTTAGTGAAATCAGTTCTTGAGGGAACGATATCTTACTTATCACTTTATTACTTGTTGACACCGTGCACTTGCGGCATAGTGTGAGGACTTTCCTCACAACAAGTTTTTGGCGCCGTTGCCGGGGATTGATTTTTCGCTAATATCATTACCAAGCGACTCTAATTTTGATTTGAAGTTTTTTTCTTTAGTCTCTATATTTTTATTTCATTATGTTTTCCTTTGATTATAGTGACCCTTGGCATTCCATAAATCCCAATGTTCTTAATAATTTGCCTAATAGTCAGCCCCATCCCCTGAAACAAAAGACCATGTTTGAACAATGTATAGACGCTCTCAATAATCCTGATAGTACCCTTCTTGAGCGAGAATGTGCACGTCGTGGTCTTGAGATTCACTATGGTTATTTTCCAGCTCATATATTTAGTAGTGAAGTTGAGGGGGAGGTTGAGAAGAAAGACATGTTGAGTTTTAGGGTCGATCCCCCAGCACCTGATAATTACATAAAGTGTGATGAGGCTGTAGAAGAAGTTATTATTGATGATATTTCCAAAGAAATTTCATTAATTTGTCATCAAACCTCGACTAATAAGGTGAACACTTATGTGCCTAAAATTTTATTAACGGTGCCACGCATAATTTTTCCTAAATCCATAATGGGAGAGATTGATTCCATTACTCTTGATTTTCTTGAGGCTGATTCTTTGAGTTCAAATGTGGTTGTTCATGATATGTCTTTAGTATCTACCCATTCGAACTCTGCTTATTTTTTCGTGCCTTATAATTATTATATTCTTCCATCATTTTTTGGTTGTCCGCATAATTATTCTTACTCATTATTTTTGGCAACCGGGCATGAACCAAAGCCTCCCTTATGGAATAAGAGGCTTATAGATTGCAAGAAGGGGGTATTTGGCAATCTCCCTAGAAAGAAGCCACATTAGATTTTTTGCCACGTCGTGCTCAAGACGTAAAATAGAGCGCTTGGTGGGAGGCAACCCATCATTTTTACTTGCTTTCTAGTTAGTTGTTTTTCTTTGATTTTTAGTTAATAACTTTTTCCTTTGTTTTTTTTTTTTGGATTCGTGTATTCTTGTGGCCCTTATTTCTCTAATATTTTTCAACCCCAATGAGCATTATTCTTCATATTCTAGTCTTTCTTGACCTAATGTCTTTAGTTATTTCATGACTAGAGACTAAGTTTGGGGGTTCCTGGTGATGTTAGGCATTACTTGATGTATGGATTGACAAACGATTCCACTCAGACATGTGCTGGCTTTCAAGAAGACATTTGGAATAAGTTTCACTTTTCCTTATCCCTTTTATTGTCACATGAGTTTTATTATTGATGATTTTATGTGTAGTGGAATAAATTGAAGCATACGATAATTTTCTTAATTTTTCTTGCTTATAAATTGCGATTGCTTTATTGTCCTTGCATGCTGTTGATGGTTTTGTTCAAAAACGTGAATTTTTCGTGCTTCCATATGTAAAACTGATGTTACGATACTGATTTCTCTTGGAAGAAACGGTTGAATTTTGGTCGAGTTGCAGTCAACGATATCTGCTTCTGTTGAGTATTCAATTAGGTCCGAAATTTTATCGTTTTTGTAGAAATTTTAGCAGATAAGAAAGGAGACATACGTGTTTTCAAATCACCATTTATACGTTTGGTTAAACTTTACACGTAGCTAGTCATCCAGTAACATGAGTCGTGTGGCACTTTAAGTGAGTTTAGTGTCGGACAGTTTTTCCAAAAAGTAGAGATATTATATGATGGGAAGTCTAGTAACCGGGGGTATTCACGTGACCCGTTGTTTACTCTCGCATAAAACGACAACCCTGAATAACTAATAATTTAGAAATATCGCATTACCGATGATGGGAAGCCTAGTAACCGGGGGTATTCACGTGACCCATTGTTTACTCTCGCGTAAAACAGCAACCTTGACATGCGGACATTGCTATTCGAGTTTTTTCTCCGTTGTAGAGGGGCCTTATTAACTAGAAGCATCCATGTGCCCCATGAGTGTCTTTTACGTCAAACGGTTCCCCAACACATGAGAATGGAATTCCACCCTAGGATTATCCCGATGAAACATCCCGAGATCCGAACCTAGTGGTTAACTCGAATCTATATTATTGATCATACATAAGGGAATACTATCCGAGGGTTATTTTGATGATGAAACTCTTGTAATTTTTGTCACTAGACTGTGGGACTGGGCGAATTGGCTTGTTTAATCTAACCCTTCATATTGACGGTCGGTTAAATTCATGCTTGTTAAACTTTGAGCTTGATTTTCTTCATGAACGGTTGGTTAGGACTGAAAATGATTACTCCTTGGAATCAGTGTCTGTGGATGTGACTCACTATTACGACACTCGTATTATTCTTTGAGATTTTCAGGATAGTATTGATTAGGTTGAGCACTACGGATTTGCACGATCATTCACGATTCTTTTTATATGAAAATTGATTTTTGCTTGAGGACAAGCAAAGGCTCAAGTTTGAGGGTATTTTGTACAGTATGTCACGAAGTTGCTGAGCCCGAGTGTCTGACTGCGGTATCATCTGCCCCGCCCGAAGGTTATTATTTATTGTGAGGGGACTGATTTGCGTTAAACGGCATAAATCGGTTTTTGATACTTTATTACTTGTTCATGCTTTATTTGTTGTGAGGTTATTATTTGTTGTGACTGGGCGAGTTGTGATTTGAAATATCACAACTAATATCTAAGTCCCTCAAAAACTTGTTGCGATATTTCGTTTAACGCAAGTGCACGTTATCGTACACAAGTAATAAAATGATGAGTGAGATATCGTTCCCACGAGGACTGAATCACTAAGTACCGATTTATATGTATTCTAATTTTATTTGAAATGTCGAAATTTGGGATGCAAATTAATAACTAAAGAAAAGCAATAAAAGAACAAACAGTGAAAACGATCGCTCGAAGAAAGGAAATCAAATGATGAATGAGTCTAGGATTGTGAATCCACCTTGGTTTATCCGAATTTAATCTCGATTATCTGAAGTTAATGATTTCCCCAATTTATTGAAGGCGAAGATTGGTAAAATACTCTACCGCCTTTCCCGAGGTCAGTAGATTTTTCTAAGGCGAATAATACACTCTATCCCTAGGTGAATTAATTCGACAATAGGCAAAAAGCACAAAATCTTCAAAAGGCCACGTAGTTCCTATGAGTATATTCCTATCTCACAAGATAAAACGGTTCTCACCAATAGTTCCTCATCAACCCTCCCCCCCGATTCGAGTTGCGTAATTAAAACAATCCAATTATAGGCCACACAATTGAAAGCATTAAAAACGATTGGGAAAACTCAACAGAAAAGGAAATTATATAGATAATCAAAAGCAAATTCGTCAAAACTTTGGTTTCATCAAAATCCTAGAACAGGGTTTTAGCCTGACATGCTGAAGAATAAAAATACAGAAATAATGAATGAAAGCATTAAAATCAAACGCAGATGACGAGCTCGGATTCCTCCGTTCTCTAGCTTCCGCTCTCTGCTCCTTGGTGGTTTCTACTTCTTCAATTGATAATGATCGATCCTCCAATGATAATCCCCAAGATTATGACCTTAAACCCTTATTTATAAATCCCATCAGCCTCCAAAACGCGTCCGTGTGATTAGGTCGAGAACCGACTCCAAAACGGCCCAGAAACGCGGCATTTTCTGTCAAAACCGCCCCGTGGGCTACGGCTCACTTAATCTGTGCTGCGGCCCCTAGCCTTCAGTGGGATGCCTGGGCGCTATTTTTTTCTTCTGGGCCGTGGCTCAGCTTCTACGTGCCGCGGCTCACAGTATAGTGCGCTCGGTGCCTGCTGGTTGCCTTCGTGTGCTGCGGCTCACTTGGTTCGTGCCGCGGCCCCAGGCCAAAAATCGCCGTTTTCGCCCGTTTTTCATCATTTCGGCTTCCGGACTCCAATTTCCTGCAAAACATATAATAATAGTGCATTAAAAGCTCATTTATGCAGATTTAATCATAAAAAGAATACAAAATAATGATAAATAAGCGTATAAAAATACGCCTAAAAAATACCCCCAAACTTGAGCCTTTGCTTGTCCTCAAGCAAAAAGAATTGATTACAAATTAAAGAATAATCGTGAATAATCGTGCAATTTCATAGTGCTCAACCTAATCAATACTACCCTGAAAATTGCAAAGAATAGTACAAGTATCGTAATAGTGAGTCACATCCAGGACACTGATTCCACGAAGTAACCAACTTCAGTCCTAATCAATCGTTCATGAAGAAAATCAAGCTCAAAGATTAAAAAGCGTGAGTTTAACCGACCATCAATATGAAGGGTTAAAAATAAACAAGCTAACTCGCCCAGTCCCACAGTCTAGTGACCAAAATTTCAAGAGTTTCATCATAAAAAATAACCCTCGGACAGTATTCCCTTATATATGCTCAATAAGATGATTCAAGTTGACCACTAGGTTCGGATCTCGGGATGTTTCATCGGGATAATCCTAGGGTGGAATTTCATTCTCATGTATTGGGGAACTGTTTGACGTAAAAGACACTCATGGGGCACATGGATGCTTCTAGTTACTAAGTTCCCCTCCACAGCGGAGAAACAACTCGAATAGCTATTCCCGCATGTCCGATTCAAGGTTGCTGTTTTACGCGAAAGTAAACAACGGGTCACGCGAATACCCCCGGTTACTAGGCTCTCCATAATCGGCACATGTGAAATCTCTAAACCACTAGTCTAATCCGGGTTGTCGTTTTACGCGAGAGTAAACAACGGGTCACGTGAATACCCCCGGTTACTAGACTTCCCATCATAGAACAAATAATATCTAGACTTTTGAGAAAAATTGTCCGATTATAAACTCAATTTAAGTGCCCACAAGATTAATGTTACTAGACGACTAGCTAACCGAAAAATGTAACCAAACGTATAGGTGGCGATTTGAAAACACGTATGTCTCCTCTCTTATCCGCTAAGATTTCTACAAAAACAAAAAAAAAAAAAATTCGGACCTAGATGAATACTCAACAGAAACAGATATCACTGACTACAACTCAACTAAAACTCAACCGTTTCTTCCCCTAGAAATCAGTATCGTAACATCAGTTTTACACAAAAATAAGCACGAAAAATTCACGAATGGAATTAACATCACAACAAGCAAGGCTAAGAACATAAAGATAATGAAAGTGCAAACGAATAAGTACAGCAATAATAATAGCAACAGAAAATAAACCCCCCAAACTTAGGACGTACATTGACCTCAATGGACAAAAAGAATAATATGCAATAAAAGAAAAAGGTCAAGTACTCCCCTACAGTCTGTTCACGAACTGGTGTCGGCGTCGTCCGGCGAGCCTGCACGCTTCTCGACTACACCATGCGGAACGCGAATGAATGAGCTTAAAACAATAAAGAGGAAATTAAGGATGAGCTCTCAAGTTTAAACATGATGTAAGGGTTGGGAGACAATATAATCTGATAAAACGATTCGTTGCATATAGTTTGAAAATTCTTGGCTTAACAATTTTTCATTGCTGCAATTTATCAAACACTTGGTATGCACAAGTTAAAATGAAGAACAAAAATTTTAATGGCTAACTACAAATCCCAAAAAATAATAACACAAATATATAGCCATGATAAACGACAACTAACATCACCAATTTGTTCATAATCACAAATACCATCACAATCAAACACCATATTCACCATATTCCAACTCCATTTTTGAGAAAACTTTGAATAACAACTAGCAGCATATAACTTCAATTCACTTTTCAAATCATGTATCAATTATGATTAAGAAATCGAGAATTACCTGACTTGGAATGAAGAATGCAAGAAGAAGGAGCAGAAAAAGATATCGGCCGAGTGCTTGTGTGAAGGAAAGAAGGGACTTTACTTGATGTGTGCCGGCCGATCGTGTATATGAAGGATACCTGGGCTTTCCTATTTGCGACGGGGGCCGCGGCACAGCTTAAGTGAGCCGCGGCCCATAGTACAGTCTGCCTGGGACTTTTTGCAATGTCGCCGAGTGCCGCAGCTCAATCTACACGTGCCGTGGCTCATCGTGTTAGTGTGCCGCGGCTCATTTTGTCTGTGCCGCGGCACGGAGTACAACCTCCATGGCATCTCTTGGACCTTTGGTGTGCCGCGGCTCAGTAAATATGTGCCGCGGCTCAGGGGCCTGGTGGGCCGCGGCTCAGTAAGGTCGTGCCGCGGCACAGAGTACAGTTTGTTTGGCCTTTTTCCTTCAATTGGTGTGTGCCGCAGCTCACTATTCTTGTGCCGCGGCCCATCACTGATTTCTTCCCCTGGGGTGATTCCTGCACGGAATTTTTAAAGGAAAACATCAAGAACGAGAGGGATAAGCAAATCAAAGCAAAAATGACGAAAAATAAAGACTCTAAATTGAAAGAAAACACTAAAAAATATAAATTCTATAACTAATACTCGGGTTGCCTCCCGAGAAGCGATAAGTTTATAGTCTTCAGCCGGACTTTTCTAGCATTCATCCGGCAGTGGATAAGATGACACTCGTCTTCTGCGCGTCTATTAGATTTCCCAAGTAGGCCTTCAACCGCTGTCCATTAACTTTGAATTTGCGGTCATCTTTTTATACTTCCACTACACCATGTGGGAACACTTGAACTACGGTGAACGGTCCCGACCATCGTGAACGCAATTTCCCAGGGAATAACCTTAAGCGAGAATTAAATAACAACACTTCTTGACCCGGGGCAAACTCTCTCTGTGTGATGTGCTTATCATGCCAAATCTTTGTCCGCTCCGCATTTTCGTATGCGTCGTGGCGAATTTCCTCCAACTCGTTCAGCTGTAAACAACACTTCTCACCAGCAGATTTCAGATCAAAGTTTAATTTCTTTATCGCCCAGTAAGCACGATGTTCCATCTCTACGGGCAAATGGCAACTTTTCCCATAAACTAATCTGTAAGGCGACATCCCGATAGGTGTTATATATGTAGTACGGTACGCCCAAAGTGCATCATCGAGTTTAAAAGACCAATCTTTTCGAGATGAGCTGACTGTTTTTTCTAGGATCCACTTCAGCTCTCGATTTGATATCTCGACTTGACCGCTCGTCTGAGGATGGTAGGCTGTAGCAACACGATGAGTGACTCCGTATTTTCTCAAGACCACATCAAGGAATTTGTTGTCAAAGTGTGAACCACCATCACTGATAATAGCACGCGGAGTCCCAAAACGCGTGAAAATATATTTTTTTATAAAGTTGATTACGACATTGGACCCATTCGTTGGTAGTGCCACCGCTTCGACCCACTTTGAGACGTAGTCCACGACCACCAAAATATAGAGATTCTTGTTTGATGGAGGAAAGGGACCCATGAAGTCGATCCCCCATACGTCAAACAACTCAACCTCAAGTATGGTGTTCAGAGGCATTTCATGTCGCCTTGAGATGTTTCCCGTCCGCTGACACCGATCACACGTGGAAACAAAGGAGTGAGCATCTCTGAATAATGACGGCCAATAGAGCCCCGATTGTAAGACCTTTGCCGCTGTTCTATTTCCACTAAAATGTCGACCATAGGGTGATGCATGGCAATGATTCAGCACACTGTGGATTTCCTCGTCCGGAACACATCTGCGAATGATTTGATCAGGGCCTCTTTTGAACAGAAAAGGATCGTCCCACAAATAATACTTAGCATCTGAAATTAGCTTCTTCTTTTGATGGCGTGAGAGGTCGTTTGGAATTGTTTTGCTCGCCAAATAGTTCACTAGATCAGCATACCAAGGCACGTGTTACGAACCCAACTTGTAGAGCTGCTCATCGGGAAAGGTTTCTATGATTTGCGGATGACTTTCTCCTTGCTCAAGGGGACTCTCTAACCGTGAAAGGTGATCGGCAATGACATTCTCAGTCCCTTTTTTGTCGCGGATTTCCAAGTTGAATTCTTGGAGAAGAAGCACCCACCTAATCAACCTTGGTTTGGCATCCTTTTTCTCCAAAAGGTATTTTATTGATGAATGGTCGGTCCACACAATCACTTTCGTTCCCAATAAATACGCCCGGAATTTATCAAATGCAAAGATCACCGCCAACAATTCTTTTTCCGTTATGGCATAATTTCTTTGGGCGTCGTCAAGTGTTCGGCTCGCATAATACACGACGTGGAACACTTTCCCTCGTCTCTGCCCCAAAACAGCCCCAATGGCAAAATCACTCGCATCACACATTAACTCGAACGGAAGGTCCCAGTCTGGAGCGACTATCACCGGTGCCGTGCTTAGAGCTTTCTTCAATAAATTGAAACTTTCTTTACACGACTCGTCAAAATCAAACGGAACATCCTTCATGAGTAGATTGCACAACGGCTTCGTGATCTTCGAAAAATCCTTAATAAATCGGCGATAGAAACCGGCGTGTCCCAAAAAGCTTCTTATGCCTTTTACTGAGGTAGGCGGAGGCATCTTCTCTATTGTTTCGATTTTGGCCCGGTCGACTTCAATTCCATGAGAGGATATTCAGTGGCCAAGTACGATGCTCTCCTGAACCATGAAATGGCACTTCTCCCAGTTCAAGACCAAATTTTTTTCTTCGCATCTTTTTAGGACTTTCTGCAAATTTTGCAAACAAATATCAAACGAGTCATCGAAAACAGAAAAGTCATCCATGAAAATCTCAATGCAATGCTCTACCATATTAGAAAAAATAGCCATCATACACCGTTGAAAAGTAGCCGTCGCATTACATAATCCAAAAGGCATGCGCCTATAAGCGAAAATGCCGTAAGGACATGTAAACGTCGTTTTCTCTTGGTCTTCTGGGGCTATATAAATCTGATTATACCCAGAATAACCATCGAGAAAGCAATAGAAATTGTGTCTGGCTAATCTATCTAACATTTGATCAATAAAAGGTAAGGGGAAATGGTCTTTTCTAGTGGCCTTATTTAATTTCCTATAATCTATGCACATACGCCACCCCGTGACAATCCTAGTGGGAATTAATTCATTATTATCATTTTGAATAATCGTTATCCCACCCTTCTTTGACACAACTTGGACCGGACTTACCCACTTTCTATCATAAATCGGAAAGATCATACCTGCGTCGAGGAGTTTTAAAACCTCGACTTTTACCACCTCCTTCATGTTTGGATTCAAACGGCGTTGATGCTCCACGGATGGTTTGTAGTCTTCCTCCATCAAAATCTTGTGCATGCAAATGGACGGGCTGATCCCCTTAATATCCGCAATAGACCATCCAAGAGCAGATTTGTATTCCCTCAAAACTCTCAATAATTTCGCCTCTTGATCCCCCGCTAAAGTGGCCGAAAGAATAACTGGCAAGGAATCGCCGGGTCCCAAAAATGCATATTTTAAATGAGACAGCAGCTTCTCGAGTCCAACTTTGGAGGTTTATCGATTGAAGGGATGGGTCGAGTTAGTGAATTTCTGAGTTCCTCATATGGTTGACGAATGAAAATTGGCGGGGAAGCATCCATGTGTCGTATGTAGGCTGCATGCTTTGAATTTAATTCGGAAGCAAACCCAATCAAAACGGACTCTAGTGGATCGGGTGGATAATTCTCTCGAAAGGCTCTACTTACACACGAGTCAATGACGTTAACATGGAAACAATTTTTAGCATCACTCGGATATTTTAAGGATCGAAAGATATTGAACGTTACTTGCTCCTCTTGAACTCGTAGAGTAAGCTTCCCTTTTTCCACATCGATCAAAGTTCGGCCTATTGCCAAAAATGGTCTTCCCAAGATAATTGGGATGTCGTGGTCCTCCTCCATGTCAAGCACAATGAAATCGGCTGGAAAGATGAACTTATCGACTTTGACTAAGACGTACTCTATCACTCCCCTCGGATATTTGATGGATCTATTGGCTAATTGTAAGGAGACCGTCGTCGGCTTGGCTTCCCCAATATCCAGCTTTTTAAAAATAGAAAGGGGCATAAGGTTTATGCTGTAACACCCCGAGATATTCGGAATAATTACAGCGCCGTAAACCCTTTAGGTAAGGATTTACAAGGCTAATTTTAAGAAGTGTGTAAATATAAACCAATCGTACATCTGAAGTTTAAAGACATATTTGATTCAACCGATCAAAGAGTTAATTTATACAACCATATCGAAAGGACATTATCAAAACAGACGTACTCGAGTACTGAACGGAACAAGAAAAACAACTCTCGACAACAATAACAACAACCACATCACTGAGCCATCTCATCGTCCTGTCGGTACTGTGGCTGCCTCCCCGCTCCTCGGCTACCTGAACATCAAAACAATGTCCACCCCCGAAGGGGTTAGCAAAACGATGCTAGTACAAGTATCATGTTAAACAATTCGAATATACATCAGTAATACATAACAAGATACACCACACGGACTTCCGCTACCGGAATCCGACAATGCAAATCCACAAGATTTAATTATACAGCATGGGTATTCCAATGATCCAGCGCCCTCAGCATAGATCCCAAGATGATCCCGTCGGACCAACACGAGGTGGAAATAACCCGTCCAATGATCCAGCACCCTCAGCCTAGATCCCAAGATGATCCCGTCGGATCAACACGAGGTGGACATTCGATCCAGCGCCCTCAGCATAGATCGCACAACGTATACAAACACAACTCATGCATACACTTATGCCAAATCATTATGTTCATCATCATGAACATGTAAACACTATATAACGAATATCATGACAAATCAACGAAGTAACTATCATGTTCAACAACATGCATAATCATACGCATACTCCAAAAATACCGATATTAACATATCACGATACTTGCCTCGTAGATGGCAAGAACGATATACTTCAATGCTCTCGACGCACTCGAAGGCCGCCCCCTCCGATCAACGTAACAAGCTTGAACCTTAACAAAAGGAACGATATACAAATCATCTCGAGTCGAACAATGGCCTAACAATTCGACCTACGGCCGAAAAGTTCAAACTTAAACAAGCTGCCTGGATTGCTTAGCGCGCGCTACGTACTATACGTAACGTGCGCTAAGCTGAATCATTAGCGACGCTATCGTATAAGACTAGCGTCGCTAGCCACAAGCGCGATCGACTTTTGTCTCATAACGTACGTTACGTCCGTTTTGTGCGAAAACCGAACCTCGATAGCGCACGTTAACTCACACATGTTAGCGTGCGCTACTCTTGCATGGCAGAATACTGCAAACCGAAAACCGGGTTGAATGATGAAGAACTCATGAATCCTATGGTGATATTACAAGTTATCCTCGGGCATATCATGCTAATAAGGTTTCTGGAAGATTTATGATTATGAAATACCAATATACGGATAGTTATCTCGATATCACAATTCCTCTACGATCTTCAAGAAATAATCTAAGTTCCATCATCTTACGTTCCAAAACACATGACTCCAACGTATACAACGTATCAACTGGGTAATATCCGATTACTCGATCATAAATCGATTTAAACATGCTTAGGAGTCCTTATAATAAGATGGTTCAAAGGTTCGTTCGACATCTAGTACCGATACGTCAAAAGTATCCTTCTAACATGTGATGACCGATAAAAACGAGATACTTGCTATCCAAACATGATTAAAACTTCCTTAGGAACCTTACTAATCATCGGTGAAGAATTACCTACCTCAAAGTAGTGAAGAACACGGATGAAAATGAAGCAATCCAACACCCACGGCTTGAACACCGATCTCCAATGGTATATGATCTTCAATCTCGAACTAGGAGGTTGATATGGAGTGTTTAGGACGAATGGAGTTATGTTTCAAGTGCAAGAGTTCGGGTTATGTGGGAAGAAAGGATGAAATCACGAATAGGATGTCTCTATTTATAATAAATGGCTATTAGCGCGCGCTACACCTGTTCGGAGCGTGCGCTAACGGCTCACAGTCTAAACTGTACTCGGCACTTAGCGTACGCTACGCATATTCCTGTAGCGTGCGCTAAGGCGTTGACCCGGCTTT
This sequence comes from Orobanche coerulescens, assembly GCA_033398695.1. NCBI lineage: Eukaryota > Viridiplantae > Streptophyta > Magnoliopsida > Lamiales > Orobanchaceae > Orobanche > Orobanche coerulescens. The sequence goes on along the minus strand of CM065802.1, from coordinate 126,606,411 downwards.
TCCCGAAAGCCGTCCAGGTACATCCGACACGATCCGACAGGGGTCCCCCGGCCAGATCTCACCTACCGCACGTCTCAATCAGTCTGACCACGCATAGCGTGCGCTACTTACACTCGGTAGCGTGCGCTATAAAACCATGTTAGCGTACGCTACCCTTAGCCTGTAGCGTGCGCTACATGCATAGAATTTCATCCTTTTAAATCACATACACGAAATTATATGCTCGGCGATATCGGAATATGAAATACGGAGAATAGTATTCAGACAAAAGTACAATCATTACAATATCGCAAGTTCCAATTACATAACAGAAATCTCGGGTATTACATCCTTCCTCCCTAAAAAGAAGTTTCGTCCCGAAACTTAGGATGAAAACAACTCCGGATATTTAGCCTTCATACCGTCCTCCGTTTCCCAAGTGGCCTCCTTGACTCCATGTCGTGACCATTGTACTTTAACCAAATGTATCGGTTTACTCCTTAATTGTTTGATCCGGCTCTCAAGTATCTTGATTGGTCTCTCTTCGAAGGTGCCATCATTAGCTATCTCGATCTCGTCGAAATCAATGACGTGACTGGGGTCTGGTATATACTTCCGCAGTTGGGATACGTGAAATACACTGTGAACATGACTCAGCGATGGCGGTAAGGCCAATCTGTATGCTAAATCCCCAACTCTCTCTAGGATCTCAAATGGTCCGATATATCTTGGACTAAGCTTGCCTCTTCTCCCAAAACGGAAAATCCCTCGTGTAGGAGACACCTTCAATAGTACGTGGTCCCCAACGTCGAACTCTAGAGGGCGACGACGTACATCTGCATAAGACTTCGTCGACTGCAGGCGTCAACAGTCTCTCTCGAATCAAGGCTATCTTCTCTTGAGTCTGAATAATCAATTCTGGTTCCGTCCCGATCAAATCCGAAGAATCATCCCAGCACAGGGGCGATCGGCACCTTCTTCCGTATAAAGCTTCAAATGGGGCCATCTTAATAGAAGCATGCCAACTGTTATTATAGGTGAACTCGATCAAGGGCAAGTGAACCTCCCAATCAGTCGACCAATCTAATGCACAAGCTCTAAGCATGTCCTCTACTGTCTGAATAGTCCTTTCGGACTGACCGTCCGTTTGGGGATGATAAGCTGTACTAAAGTTTAGCTCGGTCCCTAAAGCCCTGTGAACTGCTTTCCAGAAGTGCGACACGAAACGACCATCTCGATCCGAAATAATGGTCTTCGGCGTCCCATGCAATCTGACTATCTCGCAATAAATACTCGCGCCAATCTTTCGGGTCCCCAAGTATCTTTGATCCCTAGGAAATGAGCCGACTTGGTTAGTCGATCAACTATAACCCAAATCATGTTCATTCCCGTTTTAGTCCTTGGCATACTGGTGATGAAATCCATCGAGATATCCTCCCACTTCCATTCAGGGATCGGAAGCGGCTTTAACATCCCGCAGTCGCCGATGCTCAATTTTGACCTGTGACAAGTCAAACACTTCGCAACGTACTGCTACGTCCTTCTTCATATTCCCCACCAGAAGTTTTGTTTAAGATCCTTATACATCTTATCACGCCCGGGTGAATAGAATAGGGCGCGCTATGAGCTTCTTTCAGAATAGTCCGTCTCAAATCATCATCTTCGAACGCAAAGTCGATTCTCAAATCTCGAACTCCATCATCTTGTATCACGAATCCTGGGGCTTTTCCTTTCTTTACTTCATCACATAATCGAAGGATCGGAGAATCGTCCAACTGCTTGGACTTGATCTTCTCGACTAGTGATGAAGTCACTCCATCACATAAAGTCGCCCTTGGATTCTGGTGCCCATACTTCAATCCCTTCGCGGATCGGTTCTCGTTGAATGCCGGTCTGGGGCGTAAGAGCTTCCAACACTCGAAGAGAAACAGTTTACGACTCAAAGCATCGGCTACTACATTTGCTTTCCCGGATGATAGAGAATCTCCAAGTCGTAATCCTTGATCAATTCCACCACCTTCTCGCCTCATGTTCAACTCTTTACATTGAAAATGTACTTGAGGCTCTTATGGTCTGTAAATATCGACAATGAGTGTCGTACAAATAATGTCGCGATTTTCAAGGCAAAGACTACATTGCTAGCTCCAGATCATGAGTCGGATAATTAACCCGTGCGGTTTCAATTGCCGAGAAGCATAAGCAATTACTTTATCCTTTTGCATCAACACACAACCCAAACCCCGATTCAAGCGTCGTATATGCAAAAATCCGTCCGTTCCTTCGGGCAGCGCTAATATAGGTGCTGTCGTCAGTCTCTTCTTAAGTTCGTCAAAACCAGCCTGGCACTTCTCATTCCACGCGAACTTTTGAGTTTTCTGTAACAGCTGGGTGAGCGGACGAGCAATTTTGGAAAATCCCTCTACAAAGCGGCGATAGTATCCAGCAAGTCCTAAGAAGCTTCGGACTTCCTTCACGTTCTTTGGAGCTTCCCATCCCAAGATTGCCTCGACTTTCTTCGGGTCTACCTGAACTCCATCGGCTGATATCACATGCCCAAGGAAGGTTACTTCCTTAAGCCAGAACTCGCATTTAGCAAATTTTGCATAAAGCTGTTCCTTTCTCAAGATGCTCAAAACCACACGTAAATGATCAGCATGCTCCTCTGCGTCCCTCGAATATATCAAAATGTCGTCAATGAAAACGACCACAAATTTATCCAAGTATTCCAAGAATACCCGATTCATCAATTGCATGAATACCGCAGGGGCATTGGTAAGTCCGAATGGCATCACTACAAATTCATAATGCCCGTACCGGGATCTGAAAGCAGATTTCGGTATGTCCGATTCCTTAATTCTCAGTTGGTGGTATCCTGATCGCAAGTCGATCTTCGAGAATACCCTCGCCCCTTGCAGTTGGTCAAACAAGTCGTCGATCCGAGGTATAGGATACTTATTCTTGATCGTCATCTTGTTAAGCTCCCTGTAATCAATACACAGTCGGAGGGATCCGTCTTTCTTCCGGACAAAGAGAACGGGCGCTCCCCAAGGGGAAACGCTCGGTTGAATATAGCCCTTCTGTAACAATTCCTCCAGTTGCTTCTTGAGTTCATACATCTCGGTTGGCGCCATGCGGTATGGTGCCCTGGAAATAGGGGTTGCTCCAGGCTCTAATTCGATGGTGAATTCCACTTCTCTTTGTGGAGGTAACCCTGGTAGCTCGTTAGGAAATATATCTGAGAACTCATTCACAACTGGAATAGACGAGAGCTCTACCCCTTCCTCTTTCCTCATGGCATAACACCAAAGTCCATGACATCCCTGTTTCAGTAATTTTACTGCTTTCATTGCTTTGATCACTTTCCCCGAGCTTCCCGGTCTCCATCCCCGGAACAAGTGTTCAGATCCGTCATCAGCAATGATGGAAATGACTCTCTCTCGGTAATTCAACACAGCTCCATAACGGTTGAGCCAATCATCTCCGAGAATTAAATCGTCACCGCAGATGTCGACTACAATAAGATTCGATGGCCAATCTCTCCCCTCTATAGATACTGGGAAATCCCTAGCTTCTAGTGTTCCCACAATTTTCTCTCCGCTCGGTAATCCCACAACAAAAGGTTCACAATTATACAAGCACGAGATGTTCAAACGTTTAGCACAGTTCAAAGATATAAAAGAATGCGTAGCTCCTGAATCGAACAAGACACTAACTGGTTGCAAAAGGATCTGAATCGTGCACGATGCAACGGCGGTGTTCAGCCGTCAGATCTCCTCATTTCGTACAGGCGCGGAGGAACGGACCCAGCACTGGATGTCTCTCTCTTCCCAGCGTTCTGCTGCTGGAATCCACTCTGCTGTGTCTGGTTCACACTTATGTCCTTAGGAACTGGTGCTGGAGTGCGGGTACCAAAAGATCTAGTAGCGGCTCCACAGAAGGCCGCACGGTGCCCTTCTTGCCCACAGTCGTAACAAGTCACAGAAGATGCGGGGCAATCACGTCGAACATGCCCTGCTCGGCCACAATTGTAACATTTCTTTGATGCGTCCGAAACTGCTGATGCTGTCCGGAACTTCTTTCCTCCTCGACTAGGATGCGGGGGTCTCCTAGATGAGTGAAAAGAGGACTGACCCCGGCGGGGCCCGCTATTTTTATTCTCCGTGAAGTTTCCCGACACCTTCTGTTTCTTTGCTTCCGTTGATTTCTCTACCGCCGCCTCTTTCATGTCGTAGGCCAGCGCTTTGTCTTGATCTGCCGCAACGTAGTACACTCGAATCGGACATGTCTTCTTGAATCTCCGGCTTCATCCGCATATCAAAATGAAAATCTTTTCGCCTCCGTTCTGACCAAGTGTCGCACACAAGTCAGCTGATGATTAAAAGCTTTAATTACATCTGTCACAGATGCCTCCGAACTCTGTGGTGAGAAAAACTCTCGGATCTTCGCCTCTCTTACTGGACGGGGACAATACTGTGCTTCCATCATTTGTTTGAATTCCGTCCAATCCGCATTATGATCCTCGGGTCGAACAGCTTCCCACCAATCAAAGGCCTCCCCAGTCAGAAAATACTGGGCGATGGGAACCTTCCGGTCCTCGGGACAGTTAAGACCCGCGAATATTTTCTCCAACTCCTTGAGCCAGTGATCCCAAACAAGTGCCTCAGCAGATCCGTCAAATTTTGGCGGGTGCAATTTAACCACCTCAGCAAGCCATCTGTCACCCCGGTTATCCTCGTGGTGCTGCTGTCCCATCGGCTCGCATGCGATCAACGACACAAGCGGCCCGGTTTATCTGCGCCACCACCTGTTGAAGCACTCCTGGCATGTTAGGATTTGCGTCATCATTCGCTGATCCTTGCTGTCCTCCAGAATGGGAATCCGTTTGGCTAACGGCTATCTCAGGAGTAGATACCGATTCTTCTTGCCTCGCATTTCCACGTCCGCGTCCACGACCTCCCCTCAACATACTGTAAACATAAATACTCAATATCCACGGCAACGTTCTAAAAGTACATCCATCAATGTTTACAAGACAAGAATTTAATAGAACAATAGTATTCGAGATTAGGAAACTTACAACCACAAATTAATTGGCGATCTTTGGCTCGTGATGATGTTACGAACGACCAATAATCAATAACGTAAACAGACCCAACTAACCCGACTGCCAAGATATCCATAAATCTTAGCTCCGATACCATATTCTGTAACACCCCGAGATATTCGGAATAATTACAGCGCCGTAAACCCTTTAGGTAAGGATTTACAAGGCTAATTTTAAGAAGTGTGTAAATATAAACCAATCGTACATCTGAATTTTAAAGACATATTTGATTCAACCGATCAAAGAGTTAATTTATACAACCATATCGAAAGGACATTATCAAAACAGACGTACTCGAGTACTGAACGGAACAAGAAAAACAACTCTCGACAACAATAACAACAACCACATCACTGAGCCATCTCATCGTCCTGTCGGTACTGTGGCTGCCTCCCCGCTCCTCGGCTACCTGAACATCAAAACAATGTCCACCCCCGAAGGGGTTAGCAAAACGATGCTAGTACAAGTATCATGTTAAACAATTCGAATATACATCAGTAATACATAACAAGATACACCACACGGACTTCCGCTACCGGAATCCGACAATGCAAATCCACAAGATTTCATTATACAGCATGGGTATTCCAATGATCCAGCGCCCTCAGCATAGATCCCAAGATGATCCCGTCGGACCAACACGAGGTGGAAATAACCCGTCCAATGATCCAGCGCCCTCAGCCTAGATCCCAAGATGATCCCGTCGGATCAACACGAGGTGGACATTCGATCCAGCGCCCTCAGCATAGATCGCACAACGTATACAAACACAACTCATGCATACACTTATGCCAAATCATTATGTTCATCATCATGAACATGTAAACACTATATAACGAATATCATGACAAATCAACGAAGTAACTATCATGTTCAACAACATGCATAATCATACGCATACTCCAAAAATACCGATATTAACATATCACGATACTTGCCTCGTAGATGGCAAGAACGATATACTTCAATGCTCTCGACGCACTCGAAGGCCGCCCCCTCCGATCAACGTAACAAGCTTGAACCTTAACAAAAGGAACGATATACAAATCATCTCGAGTCGAACAATGGCCTAACAATTCGACCTACGGCCGAAAAGTTCAAACTTAAACAAGCTGCCTGGATTGCTTAGCGCGCGCTACGTACTATACGTAACGTGCGCTAAGCTGAACTGTTAGCGTACGCTATCGTATAAGACTAGCGTGCGCTAGCCACGAACTGGCAGTCTGACTCGGCTGTCTCATAACGTACGTTACGTACGTTTTGTGCGAAAACCGAACCTCGATAGCGCACGTTAACTCACACATGTTAGCGTGCGCTACTCTTGCATGGCAGAATACTGCAAACCGAAAACCGGGTTGAATGATGAAGAACTCATGAATCCTATGGTGATATTACAAGTTATCCTCGGGCATATCATGCTAATAAGGTTTCTGGAAGATTTATGATTATGAAATACCAATATACGGATAGTTATCTCGATATCACAATTCCTCTACGATCTTCAAGAAATAATCTAAGTTCCATCATCTTACGTTCCAAAACACATGACTCCAACGTATACAACGTATCAACTGGGTAATATCCGATTACTCGATCATAAATCGATTTAAACATGCTTAGGAGTCCTTATAATAAGATGGTTCAAAGGTTCGTTCGACATCTAGTACCGATACGTCAAAAGTATCCTTCTAACATGTGATGACCGATAAAAACGAGATACTTGCTATCCAAACATGATTAAAACTTCCTTAGGAACCTTACTAATCATCGGTGAAGAATTACCTACCTCAAAGTAGTGAAGAACACGGATGAAAATGAAGCAATCCAACACCCACGGCTTGAACACCGATCTCCAATGGTATATGATCTTCAATCTCGAACTAGGAGGTTGATATGGAGTGTTTAGGACGAATGGAGTTATGTTTCAAGTGCAAGAGTTCGGGTTATGTGGGAAGAAAGGACTGAAATCACGAATAGGATGCTGTCCTATTTATAATAAATGGCTATTAGCGCGCGCTACACCCTGTTCGTAGCGTGCGCTAACGGCTCACAGTCTAAACTGTACTCGGCACTTAGCGTACGCTACGCATATTCCTGTAGCGTGCGCTAAGGCGTTGACCCGGCTTTTCCCGAAAGCCGTCCAGGTACATCCTACACGATCCGACAGGGGTCCCCCGGCCAGATCTCACCTACCGCACGTCTCAATCAGTCTGACCACGCATAGCGTGCGCTACTTACACTCGGTAGCGTGCGCTATAAAACCATGTTAGCGTACGCTACCCTTAGCCTGTAGCGTGCGCTACATGCATAGAATTTCATCCTTTTAAATCACATACACGAAATTATATGCTCGGCGATATCGGAATATGAAATACGGAGAATAGTATTCAGACAAAAGTACAATCATTACAATATCGCAAGTTCCAATTACATAACAGAAATCTCGGGTATTACATATGCTGGCTCCAAGATCGCATAGGGCTCTTTCAAAAGACGAATTCCCAATGATGCAAAAAATGGTAAAGCTTCCCGGATCTCTCAGTTTAGGTGGGAGCTTCTTTTGTAGAATAGCGCTGCACTCCTCCGTCAATGCGACTGTCTCATACTCCTCGAGCTTTCTTTTGTTTGACAAGACTTCTTTCATGAATTTCACGTAACTCGGCATTTGTTCCAAGGCGTCGGCAAATGGAATGTTGATATGCGGTTTCTTGAAGACATCGAGGAACTTGGAAAATTGCTTGTCTAATTTTTGCTTTTGCAAACGCTGTGGGAATGGAATTTGAGGGGTGGGCTGAGTAGTCGACACTGCCTTTGGCTTAGGCGCCTCGTCCTTTTCTTTCTCACTTTGCTCGATTTTGTCCTTGTCATTGATAGGATGCACTTTCAACTCCTTTCCACTTCGTAGTTCGATTGCTTGCATGTTTTCCTTGGGGTTTAATTCGGTTGCGCTGGGTAATGCACCTTGAGGTCGAGAGGACAATAGACTTGCAATCTGCCCCATTTGTGCTTCCAAGTTTCGGATGGAGGCGGAATGATTTTGAAGGGTAGTCTCAGTGCGGGTCATGAATTGGCTCGTGTTAGCCGCCAATTGAGCAAGAGCATCTTCCAAGGATACCTTTGGTGATTGAGAGGGCTGCTGTGGGGGCTGCGCGAATTGAGCTTGTGGAGGTTTTAAAGCTTGCCCGTTCCTGCACGAAAATTTTTGGTGATTTCGTCACCCTTGATTATAAGTGTTGGAGTACGGATTGTTCTGTCGATTCCCGTTCCCCACGAACTGAGCTTGTTCAATCGAAGGTTGCTCGAAAGGGTTTCCGACTTGGCATTCTGTGCTAGGATGAGATCCATTACACCAATTGCACGATTCAATGGTGACGGGGGAAGGAGCATGTGAAAAGTCTTGAAGTTGCTGCGTCAAGGCAGCGACTTGAGCTGATAATGTAGAGATCGGATCATTATTGGAGATTTCCATTACTCGTTTCGAGTTTACTCATTCGGCCGGACATTGATAAGCATTCGCAGCCATAGCTTCCAATAGTGGGCTTCGGCCATTGTTTTTCCCATTAAGGCACCTCCAGCGGCTGCATCAACAAGAGTGCGTGTAGAAGCACTCAATCCATTATAGAACGTCTGTATTTGTGGCCAGTCCGGTAGGCCGTGGTGTGGTCATCTCCTCAGTAAATCCTTGTATCGCTCCCAAGCCTCGTGAAGCGAATCCATATCAAATTACCCAAAGGTGGTGATTTCGTTCCGTAACCTCGCCGTCTTCGATGGTGGGAAGAACTTAGCCAGGAAGGCTTGCGCTAATTCTGCCCAAGTCGTGATCGAGCCTGGAGGTAAAGAATTCAACCAAAATTTGGCTTTGTCCCTCAAAGAGAAAGGGAAAAGCCTTAGACGGATGGCATCATCGGTGACACCATTGTTCTTGAAGGTGTCACAAATCTCGAGAAAAGACGCAATGTGTGCATTGGGGTCATCGTTCGGCAATCCACAAAACTGGCTAGCTTGCACCATCTGAATAATAGCCGGCTTGATTTCGAAGTTGTTGGCTTGGATTGTCGGACGCCGAATCCCCGAAAAATTCGCATTTATTTGCGGCATGGCATAATCGCGGAGTGCTAATGCCGGTTGAACTTGCTGAATGGGATTGTCTGCTTCGTGATTTCCCGTGTTATCGGCTATAGTGACTTTTTCTGGTAGCTCTCGTTTCTCCTTCTTGCTTCTCCGAAGAGTGCGCTCGAGTTCGGTATCCAAAGGTAGTAGGCCTTCGTTACCTAATTTTATCATGCACTAACCGGAAACTCCTGAAAGGAAAAACAAATAAATAGAATTACACAAAGACAATAAAAAATGTTCAAACTAAGACTAGAAATACTGAAATCGATATTAGTAAAAAATCAGTCCCCGATAACGGTGCCAAAAACTTGTTGCGATATTTCGTTTAACGCAAGTGCACGTTATCGTAGACAAGTAATAAAGTGATGAGTGAGATATCGTTCCCACGAGGACTGAATCACTAAGTACCGATTTATATGTATTCTAATTTTATTTGAACTGTCGAAATTTGGGATGCAAATTAATAACTAAAGAAAACCAATAATAGAACAAACAGTGAAAACGATCGCTCGAAGAAAGGAAATCAAATGATGAATGAGTCTAGGATTTTGAATCCACCTTGGTTTATCCGAATTTACTCTCGATTATCTAAAGTTAATGATTTCCCCAATTTATTGAAGGCGAAGATTGCTAAAATACTCTACCGCCTCTCCCGAGGTCAGTAGATTTTTCTAAAGCGAATAATACACTCTATCCCTAGGTGAATTAATTCGACAATAGGCAAAAAGCACAAAATCTTCAAAAGGCCACGTAGTTCCTATGAGTATATTCCTATCTCACAAGATAAAACGGTTCTCACCAATAGTTCCTCACCAACTCTCCTCTCCAGATTCGAGTTGCGTAATTAAAACAATCCAATTATAGGCCACACAATTGAAAGCATTAAAAACGATTGGGAAAACTCAACAGAAAAGGGAATTATATAGATAATCAAAAGCAAATTTGTCAAAACTTTGGTTTCATCAAAATCCTAGAACAGGGTTTTAGCCTGACATGCTGAAGAATAAAAATACAGAAATAATGAATGAATGCATTGAAATCAAACGCAGATGACGAGCTCGGATTCCTCCGTTCTCTAGCTTCCACTCTATGCTCCTTGGTGTTTTCTGCTTCTTCTCTTGATAATGATCGATCCTCCAATGATAATCCCCAAGATTATGACCTTAAACCCTTATTTATAAATCCCATCAGCCTCCAAAACGTGTCCGTGTGATTAGGTCGAGAACCGGCTCCAAAACGGCCCAGAAACGCGGCATTTTCTGTCAAAACCGCCCCGTGGGCCGCGGCTCACTTAATCTGTGCCGCGGCCCCTAGCCTTCAGCGGGATGCCTGGGCGCTCTTTTTTTCTTCTGGGCCGCGGCTCAGCTTCTACGTGCCGTGGCTCACAGTACAGTGTGCTCGGTGCCTGCTAGATGCCTTCGTGTGCCGCGGATCACTTGGTTCGTGCCGCGGCCCCAGGCCAAAAATCGCCGTTTTCGCCCGTTTTTCATCGTTTAGGCTTCCGGACTCCAATTTCCTGCAAAACATATAATAATAGTGCATTAAAAGCTCATTTATGCAGATTTAATCATAAAAACAATACAAAATAATGATAAATAAGCGTATAAAAATACGCCTAACAAATACCCCAAACTTGAGCCTTTGCTTGTCCTCAAGCAAAAATAATTGATTACAAATAAAAGAATAATCGTGAATAATCGTGCAATTTCATAGTGCTCAACCTAATCAATACTACCCTGAAAATCTCAAAGAATAGTACAAGTATCGTAATAGTGAGTCACATCCAGGACACTGATTCCACAAAGTAACCAACTTCAGTCCTAATCAATCGTTCATGAAGAAAATCAAGCTCAAAGATTAATAGGCGTGAGTTTAACCGACCGTCAATATGAAGGGTTAAAAATAAACAAGCTAACTCGCCCAGTCCCACAGTCTAGTGGCCAAAATTTCAAGAGTTTCATCATCAAAAATAACCCTCGGATAGTATTCCATTATATATGCTCAATAAGATGATTCGAGTTGACCACTAGGTCCGGATCTCGGGATGTTTCATCGGGATAATCCTAGGGTGGAATTCCATTCTCATGTATTGGGGAACTGTTTGACGTAAAAGACACTCGTGGGGCACATGGATGCTTCTAGTTACTAAGTTCCCCTCCACAGCGGAGAAACAACTCAAATAGCTATTCCCGCATATCCGATTCAAGGTTGATGTTTTACGCGAGAGTAAACAACGGGTCACGCGAATACCCCTGGTTACTAGGCTCCCCATAATCGGCACATGCGAAATCTCTAAACCACTAGTCTAATTCGGGTTGTCGTTTTACGCGAGAGTAAACAACGGGTCACGTGAATACCGCCAGTTACTAGACTTCCCATCATAGAACAAATAATATCTCGACTTTTGGGAAAAATTGTCCGATTCTAAACTCAATTTAAGTGTCCACAAGATTAATTTTACTGGACGACTAGCTAACCCAAAAATGTAACCAAACGTATAGGCGGCGATTTGAAAACACGTATGTCTCCTCTCTTATCTGCTAAGATTTCTACAAAAACTTGTGATGAGTGAGGACTTAGTCGAAGTTTTTGAAAAGCGAACTGATCTTCAAAAAGTATGGCTGAAGTCTATAAACTTAGCGCTTCTCGGGAGGCAACCTGAGTATTAGTTGTAGATTTTTGCATTTCAGTATTTTCTTGCATTTTTTAGATCTTTATTTTTCGTCATTTTAGCTTGGATATGCTTGTCTCTCATGCTCTTGACGTTTTCTATTGAAAATTTTGTGCAGAAATCACCCCGGGGAATAATTCATGCCTGAGCCGCGGCACAAGGATAGCGAGCCGCGGCACACACAAGTGAAGAAAAAATGGCCAAACCAAACTGCACCTTGTGCCGTGGCACGACATTACAGAGCCACGGCACACCAGATCCCTGAGCCGCGGCACGTTGCTGCTGAGCCGCAGCACGCCAATTGCCAAAAATCTACCCAGGAGGCTGTACTCTATGCCGCGGCACAGACCAAATGAGCCGCGACACACTAACATTCTGAGCCGCGGCACCCGTATGCTGAGCCGCGGCACATGGTGATGGAACAAAGGAGTCTGAACAGACTGTACTCTGGGCCGCGACTCACTTAAGCTGTGCCGCGGCCCCCGTTCGGAAGTTAAACAGCCCAGGTATCCTTTTTAACACAGATCGACCGGCACCCCAGGTATACTTCTTCCTTTTCTTGCACAGCGATCGGCCGATACCCTTCGCCCCTTCTTCTTCTTGCATCCCTCAAATCTATTCAGTGTACTTCTCAATCCTTTGTATTAATTGCTTCATGAATTGCGAAATGAGATGTTGTTCTTCATTCAATATTGATTATGTTGTTGTTTTTCAAAGTTCTATCAAAGGTTGAGTTGGGAATATGATGTTTTTGATTGATTATTGATGATTATCTTTCAATTATGAATGAATTGATTATGTTCGTCATGATGATCGATTGAGGGTGTTATTTTTGGGGATTAAATCAAGCTATTACAATGTTTGTTCCTCAATTAAAATTATGCACACAAAGTGTTTGATGAAATGCTTGAATGAAAATTTTTCTTTGTTAAGACAATGTTTTGAAACTATGTACAACGAATTCATTTCTGGGAATTACAGCGTACCCCAACCAACGTCAAGTTTAAATGTTAAAGCTCAATTTTATTTTTCTATCACGGCGGTGCTAGCTCGTTAAATTCTTGATTCACGTTTTGCATATCCTTAGCCGAGAAGTATTGTTCTCCTTATTGCGTAAGTAAGTAAACTCCGGTGTTTATCTTTTCAGGACTCGCTATGGCTAGAAAGAGAAAGGTTAGCACAAGGGCCAGGACTCAATCGTCCCCCACACGAGGGGAAACGTCACAGAGCCGAGCCGAGTTGGAGGCACACCAATTCTCCGACCCGGAGATTCATAAAATCTTCAATGACAAGATTCGTCCTCGACCCTTGATACCGGAGAGGGGATTCACCCCAGCCCCCTAAGACGGGGAGCTTCTGACGATGATAGACGAGATGGGGTGGGCCCGTTTTGCTGCACCTCCCGAGACGGCGGTGATCTCCATTGTACATGAGTTTTATGCGAGCGCTCTGTTGAAGCACCTTCGGGCGGGGTAGATGATACCGCAGTCAGACACTCGGACGCAGGTCGTCGTCCGAGGCATTACAGTATATTTTTCGGTGGCTACCATGCGGAGATTATTCGAGCTGCCTGTGGTGGATGAGATGGCTTATACGCGAGCTATGAGTGGCCTCACGAGGGAGGCCCTGCTCGAGACACTCATCAACCCGGCTCTGTCTGGGAGATGCGCGCTCCGCGTTCGTCGGCTTTCTACTTTAAGAGCTCGCGCCTCAGTCGGCTCGGGCGAGCCTGGTTGTATTTCATCTGCGCTCGTGTTGATCCTACCTCGTAGATCCGATCTGTTTTACTCTCTCGAGCCCGTACATTATATGCTATCACTTCCGGGCTGCGATTCGATGTGGCTCTTCTCCTGGTCCGATCTATTCTTCTATGCATTCAGGGAGGGGCCAAGACAGGGCTGAAGCACCCCACGCTCATCTGCGCTCTATGCCGGCAGTCGGGGATGACGTGGTCGGATGACGAGCCGATGTTAGCCCCCCAGGGTCCGATTGATCATCGCATCATTCCGCACTTCGACCAGTGGGGAGGAGCACCGGCACACGCTCGGGGGCGAGGATTTCTACTTGATGAGGCACACGAGCAGTCCCCCGAGCCTCTTGTTCTGACGCAGGGACAGATGGAGTCCAGCCCGCCGCCCGACAGAGAGCACTTGCAGGTGATGTTCGATGGGTTGAGAGAGGAGATGAGGAGAGAGAGAGAGAGAGGAGATGAGGAGAGAGAGAGAGAGCCTTCTGGCTGCCCTGAGAGAGGAGAAGCGGACGGAGAGAGAGAGAGAGCATCATCGCTGCCATCCAAGATGAGATGAGAGAGCAGGCCCGCCGGGTGTTAGGCGTATTTTTATACGCTTATTTATCATTATTTTGTATTATTTTGGAGAGTAAATTTGCTTAAATGAGCTTTTAATGCCTTAATTTTGTATGTTTGACAGAAGATTGGAGTCTGGAAGCTAAAACGAGGCGAAACGGGCGAAAACGGCGAATTTTGGCCGTGGGCCGCGGCACAAGGCAAGTGGGCCGCGGCACAGGAAGGCAACCAGCAGACACAGAGTAAACTGTACTATGTGCCGTGGCACAGTCCAGGTGAGCCGCGGCACAGACGTAACACCCAGCGCCCAGGTTTTAAATTACACGCCATGTGCCGCGGCACAGATTTAGTGAGCCGCGGTGCACTAGGCGGTTTTGGTGTGCTCCGCGCGGATTTGGGCCGTTTTGAAGCCAGTTCTCGACCTACTCACATGGACGCGATTTGGAGATTGTGAGAGCTATAAATAAGGGTTTAAGACCCTAATTAATCATGAGGGGAAACCTTGGAATCTTAGAATCTGAAAATCTTTGGAGGTTTGGGAAGAGGGCGGAAGCCAGAAGAACGGAGGAATCCGAGCTCTTCATCTGCGTTTGATTTTCATGCTTTTATCTATTAATTCTGTATTTTCATTAATTAGCATGTCAGGCTAAAACCCTAGTCTAGGATTTTGATGAAACCTACGTTTTGACGGATTTGCTTGAGATTATCTAATTAATTCCCTTTTGTTGAGTTTTCCCAATCGTGTTTAATGCTTTCAATTATCTGGCCAATAGTTGTATTGTTTTAATCATTCAATTCGAATCGGGAGAGGAGAGTTGGTGAGGAACTATTGGTGAGGACCGTTTTATTCTGTGATATAGGAATATACTCATAGGAACTACGTGGCCTTTTGGAGATTTTATGCTTTTTGCCTATTGACGAATCAATTCACCTAGGGATAGAGTGCGTTATTCGCCTTTAGAAAAATCTATTGACCTCGGGAGAGGCGGTAGGGGATATTAGCAATCTTCGCCTTCAATAAATTGGGAAATCATTAACTTCAGATAATCGAGAGTAAATTCGGATAAAACGAGGTGGATTCAGAATCTTAGACTTATTCATCATTTGATTCTTTTTCTTCAAGCGATCATTTTTACTGTCTAGTCTTTTATTAATTCTTTTAGTAATTAATTGCAAAACCAAAGTTCGATTGTTCAAATAAAACTAGAATACATAAAAATCGGTAGTTAGTGATTCAGTCCTTGTGGGAACGATACTCACTCATCACTTTATTACTTGTATACGATAACGTACACTTGCGTTCAAGAAAAATCGCAACAAGTTTTTGGCGCCGTTGCCGGGGACTGAAATTTTTGCTAATATCGAATTCAGTATTTCTAGTCTTAGTTCGAATGTTTTATTTACTTATTTTTGTGTATTTAATTTTATTTATTTGTTTTTCCTTTCAGGATCTTTCGCGTAGTGCATGAGAAAACTCGGTAACGAAGGCCTACTACCTTTGGATACCGAACTCGAGCGCACTCTTCGAAGGAACAAGAAGGAGAAACGAGAGTTACAAATGACAGTGACCATGGCCGAAAATATTGAAATTCAAGGAGGAAATAATATTGTGCAGCAAGCTCAACCGGAAATGGCACTTCGAGATTATGCTATGCCGCAGATTAATGCTAATTTTTCGGGGATTCGGCGCCCCACCATCCAGGCAAACAACTTCGAAATTAAGCCTGCTATTATTCAGATGGTGCAGGCGAGCCAATTCTGTGGATTGCCGAATGATGACCCAAACGCACATATTGCTTCTTTTCTCGAGATTTGTGACACGTTCAAGAACAATGGTGTCACCGACGATGCTATCCGATTACGGCTTTTCCCTTTCTCTTTGAGGGATAAAGCGAAATTTTGGCTGAATTCCTTATCGCCGGGGTCGATCACGACATGGGCAGAGTTAGCGCAAGCCTTCCTTGCTAAATTCTTCCCACCTTCTAAGACGGCGAGACTGAGAAACGAGATCACCACTTTCGGTCAGTATGACATGGAATCGCTTCACGAGGCATGGGAGCGATACAAAGATTTGTTACGGAGATGCCCACATCATGGCCTTCCAGACTGGCTTCAAATTCAGATGTTTTACAATGGATTGAGTGCCTCTACACGCACTCTCGTGGATGCAGCCACTGGTGGAGCTTTGATGGGAAAGACGATGGCTGAAGCACACTCGTTGTTGGAAGCTATGACCGCTAATGCTTATCAATGGCCATCCGAACGAATAACGCTGAAGCGAGTTTTGGAAATTTCGAGTAATGACCCGATATCTACATTGTCAGCCCAAGTCGCAGCATTAACGCAGCAGCTCCAAGCATTTTCGCATGCTCCTTCCCCCGTTACCATTGAGTCTTGCAATTGGTGTAACGGATCTCACCCTAGCGCAGAGTGCCAAGTCGGAAATCCGTTCGAGCAGCCCTAAATTGAACAAGCTCAGTTTGTAGGGAATGGAAACCGGCAAAATAATCCGTACTCCAACACGTATAATCCGGGGTGGCGTAATCATCCCAACTTCTCGTGGAGAAACGGACAAAACTAGAACCAACCTCCGTTCGCTCAAAACCAACAGCAGCTCCCTCCCGCTCCAAAAGTTTCTCTCGAGGAAGCAATTGCAAAATTGGCAGCGAATACAAGTCAATTCATGACCCGTACTGAAGCGACATTGCAGAATTATTCCGCTTCCATTCGCAACTTGGAAGTCAGTGGGCAGTTGCTAACGTGTTGATGACCCGTGAGGGAGCATTGCCAAGTACAACCGAGACCAATCCTAGAGAAAGTCTAAATGCAATCAGTTTGAGAAGCGGGAAGGAGGTGTTTGACCAGCCCGAAAGGAGTGAAAAGAGAAGGGAAATTGAGAAGAAAAATTTAGCGACGGAAGAATCACAGGATTGGAGACCCTCGAAAACGTTTCCGGATAACCCGAAGGCATATGTGCCACCCGTCCCGTTTCCGCAGAGATTACAGTAGAAACAGGCGGACAAACAATTCTCTAAGTTCCTCGACGTGTTCAAGAAGCTTCATATTAACATTCCATTTGCCGACGCGTTGGAACAAATGCCAAGCTACGTTAAATTCATGAAAGAGATATTGTCAAAGAAAAGAAAACTCGAGGAGTTTGAGATAGTCGCCTTGACAGAGGAATGCAGCGCGATTCTTCAGAAGAAGCTTCCACCAAAATTGAAAGATCCGGGAAGTTTCAACATACCGTGCACCATGGGGAATCTCGCTTTTAATAAGGCATTGTGCGATCTCGGTGCTAGTATTAACCTCATGCCTCTGTCTATTTTCAAGAAACTGGGAATTGGAGAAGCAAAGCCGACGACGGTCTCCTTGCAATTAGCGGATCGATCTATTAAGTATCCGAGAGGAGTGATTGAGGACGTGCTTGTAAAAGTGGATAAATTTATCTTTCCAGTGGATTTTATTGTTCTCGACATGGAGGAAGATGAAGATATCCCGATTATCTTGGGACGACCATTTTTAGCAACCGGCAGAACTCTTATTGACGTGGAAAAAGGAGAATTAACTCTGCGGGTTCAAGAGGAGCATGTTACGTTCCAAGTATTCAAATCCTTTTCATGGCCGGGAGGTGTTGATAAGAGCTCACAAAGTGAAAGTGTGGAGGCCGTTGCAAAAGAAAAACACCGAAAACATCGTCAGTCGAAAAATTCAGATTCCGTGTCAGATGGTCCAACTTTTAAGAAAGATGTAGAAAAAGTAGCATTTCTCAAGCATGTGAACATGCAATCATCGCCATCTAACCAGCCACACTCGGACAAGTCTGCTGCGGTCATAAAGTCATTTTTGAAAGAGGAAAATAAGCCGGAAATCAAACGGACATCTAGTCATGAGAAAAACGGGTGTTTCGGGAAGTTGTTCTCATCAAAACCTTTCCGCAACCAACATTGGGTGTCCGAACCGAAAATCAAATCGTTAATGATCGATGGTCAAAATTTTAAAAATCATATTAACGGTTCGATGAACGGGGCGGAGATCATATGGAGTTTGCGAAAAGCGAACTGATTTTTTTAATTAGGTCCGGCTGAAGACTATAAACTTAGCGCTTCTCGGGAGGCAACCCGAGTTCGTAGTTGTAGATTTTTGCATTTTTATATTTTTCTTGCATTCTTGAATCTTTATTTTTCATCATTTTGTGCTTTGATTTGCTTTTACCTCTCGCTTTTGACATGTTCCTCTTATAATTCTGTGCAGGAAAAGTCCCAGGGGAGAAACTGATGCCTGAGCCGCGGCACACACAAATCGAAAGGGACAGCTAAACAATCTGTACTCTGTGCCGCGGCACAACATTACTGAGCTGCGGCACACTTGAGCCTTGAGCCGCGGCACACGGAAGCTGAGACGCGGCCCACGACAAAACATACAACCAGGTAAAAGGGACTGTACTCTGTGCCGCGGCTCACTTGAGCTGTTCCGCGGCATACCATGCGGAATTTGAACAGCCCAGGTACCTTATAACTCGCATTCAGCCGACTACCCAGGTAAGTTTACCTTCCCTTTCCTCTCCCTTGCGCGCAATCGGCCGACGTCCTCTTCCATTTTTCTTCTTGCAATTTTCTTGCACTTTTCACAATCCAAGCAAGGTATGTCCAAATCTCTAATCTCAAATTGTTCTATGAATTTAAATTTGAAGTTGTGTCATGCATTTGAGGATTGAATATGTTTATTTCCTTCAAAAGTTCTATTATGGTTAAGTGGAGGACATGATGTTTTGATCGAATTTTCATGGTTATTTTGGATTATGAATGAATTGAGTATGTCGTTTTTGATGGTGAATGATTCGTGTTTTTGTTCTTGGGGATTTAATCGAGCTATTGCCATATTTGTTCTTCAAGTGAACTCTTGCCCTTTAAGTGTTCGATGAAATGTCTAAATGAAAAATCTTCTTTGTTAAGGCAATATTTTTAATCTGTGTGCAACATATTCATTCTGGAATTACAGCAACCCCAACCCGTACGTCTGGTTTAAACGTTATGGTTCAATTTCATTTTTCTCTCACGGTTGTGCTATCTCGTAAAAATTTCTGATTTACGGCCGGATATCCTTAGCCGAGTGATGATTATTCTCATTATTGTTTGAGTAAGTAACCTTCGGTGTTTAAATTTTTTTTTCAGGACTCACTATGGCTAGGACTAAAAAGCTGAGCAAGAGGCCCAGGACTCAGTCATCCCCCACTCGAGGGGAAACCTCTCGTAGTCGCGCCGAGTCGGAGGCGCACCAGTTTTCTGACCTGGAGATCCACAAAATCTTCAATGAGAAGATTCGGCCGCGACCTATTATCCCGGAGAGGGGATTCACTCCAGCCCCCCAAGACGGGGAACTGCTTGCTATGATAGACGAGATGGGGTGGGCCCAATTCGCTGCACCCCCCGAGCCAGCGGTGATATCGATAGTGCAGGAGTTCTATGCCAGCGCGTTATTGAAGCATATTCGGGCAGGCCAGATGTTGCAGCAGTCAGACACTCGGACTCAGGTCGATGTCCGAGGTATTACGGTTGATTTTTCCACAGCTGCCGGTGGTAGATGAGATGGCTTTTGACCGAGTTATGACTAGCCTCACGAAGGAGGCTCTGCTCGAGACTATTACGCAGCCTGGCTATACTTTATTTGCGCTCGTATAGACCCCACATCTCAGATCCACACTGTTTTTCTCTCCCGCACCCGGACACTATATGCTATCACATCCGGGCTGCGATTCGATGTGGCCCCTCCCTTGGTCCGTTCTATATTCCAGTGCATTCAAAGAGGGGCCAAGACGGGGTTGAAGCACCCCTCTCTTATCTGCGCTCTGTGCCGGCAGTCGGAACTGACGTGGTCGGACGACGAGCTGATGCTGGCTCCCCAGGCCCCGATCGACCACCGCATCATCTCACATTTTGACCAGTAGGGAGGAGCGCCGGCACCAGCTCGTGAGAGGACTGGAGGGGAGTACTTGACCTTCTTATTCTATTTCATATTATATTTTGTCCATTGAGGTCAATGTACGTCCTAAGTTTGGGGGGGGGGTTACTTTCTGTCGCTACATTTATTGCTGTACTTATTTCGTTGCACTTTTTGTTATTTTTTAGTTATCTTTTTGTCGATAGCCTTGCTTGTCTTGATTTTACTCTATTCGTGAATTTTTCGTGATTCTATTTGTGTAATATTGATGTTACGACACTGTTTTTCTCTCTGAAGGAACGGTCGAGTTTTAGTCGGGTTGTAGTCAGTGATTTCTGTTTCTGCTAAGTCGTCATTTAGGTCCGAAATTTTTCTCGTGATTGTAGAGGTCTTGGCGGATAAGAGAGGATACATACTTGTTTTAAAATCACCGTCGATACGTTTGGTTATATTTTTCGGATAGCTAGTCGTCCAGTTACATAAGTCGTGTTGGCACTGAGATTGAGTTTAGAGTCGGTCAGTTTTTCCCAAAAGTCGAGATAATATTTGTTCTATGATGGGAAGTCTAGTAACCGGGGGTATTCACGTGACCCGTTGTTTACTCTCGCGTAAAACGACGACCCTGATTAGACTAGTGATTTAGAAATTTCACATGTGCCGATGATAGAGAGCCTAGTAACCGGGGGTACTCGCGTGACCCGTTGTTTTCTCTCGCGTAAAACAGCGACCTTGATTCGGACAGGCAGGAATTAGCTATTCGAGTTGCTTCTCTGCTGTGGAGGGGAACTTAGTAACTAGAAGCATCCATGTGCCCCATGAGTGTCTTTTACGTCAAACGGTTTCCCAATACATGAGAATGGAAGTTCCACCCTAGGATTATCCCGATGAAACATCCCGAGATCCGAACCTAGTGGTCAACTCGAATCAATTTCTTGAGCATATATATATATATATATATATATATAAGGGAATACTGTCCGAGGATTATTTTTATGAAACTCGTGAAAATTTTGCCATTAGACTGTGGAACGGGGCGACTTTAGCTTGTTTATTTTAACCTTTCATATTGACGGTCGATTTGATTCACGTTTGTTAATCTTTGAACTGGATTTTCTTCATGAACGAGTAATTAGGACTGAACTTGGTTACTTTGTAGAACCAGTGTTCTGAGTGTAGCTCGCTATTACGATACTCGTATTTTTCAGAGAGAATTTCAGGATAGTATTGACTAGGTTGAGCACTATGAGTTGCACGATTATTCACGACATTCTTTTGTTGAATTTAATTCTTTTTGCTTGAGGACAAGCAAAGGCTTAAGTTTGGGGGTATTTGTTAGGCGTATTTTTATACGCTTATTTATCATTATTTTGTATTATTTTGGAGAGTAAATTTGCTTAAATGAACTTTTAATGCCTTAATTTTGTATGTTTGACAGAAGATTGGAGTCTGGAAGCTAAAACGAGGCGAAACGGGCGAAAACGGCGAATTTTGGCCGTGGGCCACGGCACAAGGCAAGTGGGCCGCGGCACAGGAAGGCAACCAGCAGACACAGAGTAAACTGTACTCTATGCCGCGGCACAGTCCAGGTGAGCCGCGGCACAGATGTAACACCCAGCGCCCAGGTTTTAAATTACACGCCATGTGCCGCGGCACAGATTTAGTGAGCCGCGGCACACTAGGCGGCTTTGGTGTGCTCCGCGCGGATTTGGGCCATTTTGAAGCCAGTTCTCGACCTACTCACATGGACGCGATTTGGAGACTGTGAGAGCTATAAATAAGGGTTTAAGACCCTAATTAATCATGAGGGGAAACCTTGGAATCTTAGAATCTGAAAATCTTTGGAGGCTTGGGAAGAGGGCGGAAGCCAGAAGAACGGAGGAATCCGAGCTCTTCATCTGCGTTTGATTTTCATGCTTTTATCTATTAATTCTGTATTTTCATTAATTAGCATGTCAGGCTAAAACCCTAATCTAGGATTTTGATGAAACCTACGTTTTGACGGATTTGCTTGAGATTATCTAATTAATTCCCTTTTTGTTGAGTTTTCCCAATCGTGTTTAATGCTTTCAATTATCTGGCCAATAGTTGTATTATTTTAACCATTCAATTCGAATCGGGAGAGGAGAGTTAGTGAGGAACTATTGGTGAGGACCGTTTTATTCTGTGAGATAGGAATATACTCATAGGAACTACGTGGCCTTTTGGAGATTTTATGCTTTTTGCCTATTGACGAATCAATTCACCTAGGGATAGAGTGCGTTATTCGCCTTTAGAAAAATCTATTGACCTCGGGAGAGGCGGTAGGGTATATTAGCAATCTTCGCCTTCAATAAATTGGGAAAATCATTAACTTCAGATAATCGAGAGTAAATTCGGATAAACCGAGGTGGATTCAGAATCTTAGACTTATTCATCATTTGATTCTCTTTCTTCAAGTGATCATTTTTACTGTCTAGTCTTTTATTAATTCTTTTAGTAATTAATTGCAAAACCAAAGTTCGATTGTTCAAATAAAACTAGAATACATAAAAATTGGTAGTTAGTGATTCAGTCCTCGTGGGAACGATACTCACTCATCACTTTCTTACTTGTATACGATAACGTACACTTGCGTTCAAGAAAAATCGCAACACCGGGCCAACCGACGTGAGGCGAGGCGCCTGGCAGCGAGAGATGCTTACCACCAGGAGCACCTTGCTGCATGGACGACCCACATTATGCACCCGGATGGGCCATTCATTCCACCCGTTCGTCCAGCCACGCCACCCACCTCGCCGGACGACGCCGACACCAGTTCGTGAACAGACTGTAGGGGAGTACTTGACCTTTTTCTTTTATTGCATATTATTCTTTATGTCTATTGAGGTCAATGTACGTCCTAAGTTTGGGGGGGGGGGGGCGTTTACTTTCTGTTGCTATTATTATTGCTGTACTTATTCGTTTGCACTTTCGTTATCTTTTTGTTCTTAGCCTTGCTTGTTGTGATGTTAATTGCATTCGTGAATTTTTCGTGCTTATTTTTATGTAAAACTGATGTTACGATACTAATTTCTCGGGGAAGAAACGGTTGAGTTTTAGTTGAGTTGTAGTCAGTGATATCTGTTTCTGTTGAGTATTCATCTAGGTCCGAAATTTTTTTTATTTTTGTAGAAATCTTAGCAGATAAGAGAGGAGACATACGTATTTTCAAATCGCCGCCTATACGTTTGGTTACATTTTTCGATTAGCTAGTCGTCCAGTAACATTAATCTTGTGGGCACTTAAATTGAGTTTAGAATCGGACAATTTTTCCCAAAAGTCGAGATATTATTTGTTCTATGATGGAAAGTCTAGTAACCGGGGGTATTCACGTGACCCGTTGTTTACTCTCGCGTAAAACGACAACCCGGATTAGACTAGTGGTTTAGAGATTTCGCATGTGCCGATTATGGGGAGCCTAGTAACTGGGGGTATTCGCGTGACCCGTTGTTTAATCTCGCGTAAAACAGCAACCAAGTATATTCAACGATACCTTCGTAGTGTCCGATGAATTGGCCCAAAGGGTAGAACTTAGGATGTTTCCTTCATTTACAGATTATTGTGGTTTATTAGACATCGTTATGTGTTAAGAGCGAAGTATTGAAGAGAATTCAGACCGAAGTCCTTTCCGTTCATTGTTATCATTGCGACAAAATAAACAAGGCAAGTACATGTATTACATTCCGTTATGTGTGTTACGATCTCGATATGAATGATGAATTGTGATATTGTGTGTGTGTGTTGTTGTTGTTCTTCCACCCGGAGCGTTCGACGGGATGTCTAGGGGTCGATACTAAGGGGTATGCCCATGGAAGTGGTTTTCCCACCCAGAGTGTTCGACGGGGCGTCTGGGGGTCGATACTAAGGGGTACGGCCATGGGTTACCAAGTGTGGATGGTTGTGATATTGAGATGAGTTAATAAACTGTTTTGATGTCAATTTGATATTCCAGAATATGAATTTCAAATGTTTTCCAAATGAATTGACTGTGTTGAATCGTTTCTATATATAATGTAGTATAATTGTGTACTTGCACTAGCTGTTCGAATGCTAACCCCTTAAATGGGGGAAATGCGTCTTATGAATTTCAGGTACCGGGCAAGCTGAGGAGCCGGCATGGGACACGCATGCAAAGGATGGCCCAGCATGATGATGAGGCTCGAGTCGTGTCGTTTCTTTTTACTATATTTATTCATTTATTGAATAATGATGTCATTGAAGTCCCTTGCGTGGGCAATTGAATACATGTCACTTTCTATTTTGTTGGTGTTCAATTAAACTGTTTTGGCCGAGGCCGAGGCCCTACTTATTATTATTAAGGTGTCTTATGGGATTTATTTTGTGGATTATGTGTCATGTGTTGGCCTGGTAGACCTTGTGAAGGGTCTACGACGTGTAATGTCCTTTATGATATTTGGGGTGTTACAAGGACAAAGGCCCAATGGTTCAAAATAGCAAGGGGGGCAAGAAAACGGACGTATGCCTCAACTGCATTGAGCTAGGCCACTGAAGGAGGTACTGTCCAAAAATTGACCGAAATGCGCCTTCAGGTATGGAACTACTAGTTTTGGCAATAAATTATTCTGTAATTGTATATTCTACTTTTTGGATACTTGATTCTGGTGTGAGTTTTCACATTTGTATAATGAATCAGGATCTAGAACGATGTAGGAAAGTGGATTCAGGGGAGGTGATGGTCACCGTCGGAAGTGGACATAGTGTCGAGGCTTCTGATATTGGATCCCTTATGTTGAATTTAGAATCTTGTTTTATTCTTACTTTAGATGATGTACTTGTTTTTCCCAAGCCACATAAAAATATTGTATCAATTCCGGTTATGGACCGAAAGGGATTTCACTTCTTTATTGGAGATGGGTCCTGTCAAATTTATTTTAGAAATAAATTGGTTGGTACTACTATATTATTAAATGGTTAATACCATTTGAATATAAAGAATAAAACAACTATGAACACTATAACTAGGAAGCGTGGTAGGTATGAAACAAACTAAGAACTTAAGTGGCATCTTAGACTTGGTCATGTTGACCAATCCAAGGTTCATAAAATTGAGAAAGATGGACTTACGGGTCTATTGGGATCGGATCCTTATCCAACTTGTGAATCTTGCCTTCAAGGCAAAATGACGAAGTTAACCTTCACAAGACTTTTGAAAGAGCTGCTGAAAAACTTGGATGGATCCATACCGATGTTTGTGGCCCTTTTGAAGTGGCACGAGATGGTTTTCAGTTTTTCATTACATTCACGGAGGACCATACGGGGTATGTGTTCATGTGCTTAATGAAACATGAATGTGAAGCTTTTGATAAATTCAAGGGATTTAAAAAGCCCTAGTTGAAACTAAACAGGTAACCGTGTTAAGACTCTTCGGTCAGACCAAGGTGGTGAGTATATGAGTACCGAGTTTGATGAGTTCATAAAAGAACTAGGAATAATGTTACAATTTACTCCTCCAACTACTCCACAATTAAATGGTGTATCAGAAAGAAGGAACAGAACATGTTTAGACATGGTTCACCCCATGCTTAACTACACTGATCTACCAATTTATCTGTGGGGTCATGCGCTCCTTACTGCTGCAAATATCTTGAACAGATGTCCTTCAAAATCCATTCCTAAGACTCCACATGAGATGTGGAGAGGTAGGAAACCAAGTCTTAATTTGATTAGGATTTGGGGATGTCCTGCTTATGTCAAGAAGACTAAAGTAGAGAAATTGGAAGCTAGGTTTGTGAAAGGTCGTTTCATAGGATATCCAGGGAATTCCATGGGATATCTATTCTACATGCATGAAGAAGGATCATCGTTGCTATACAATCACACTTCCTGGAAGATCAATTTATTCAGGAATGAGGCACAGGAAGAAATATTTCTTTGGAAGAAATAAAAGAAACACCAAATGAGACACCTGTGCAAGATATTAGAACTGAACCTTATGAAATACAAACACAACATCGCAAGTCTAGTAGAATTTCTCAATTACCTGAGAGGTATGGCTATCTGCAACAGGAGGAACTGGATGTCCATGACATGACATAAAGTAGTCAAGAGAATGATCCTTCTACATACGACCAAGCGATGGTAGATTTTGACTCCGCCAGGTGGCAAGAAGATATGGAAGCTGAGATATACTCAATGCATGATAATCAGGTTTGGACTTTAGTAGATCGTCCTAAAGGCATAGTACCTATTGGAAATAAATGGATCTATAAAAGAAAGACTGATAGAGATGGCAAGGTTGATACCTATAAAGCCAGGCTTGTGGCAAAGGGTTATTCCCAAAGACCAGGAATCGATTACTTCGAGACCTTCTCGCCTGTAGATATGATTAAGTCTATTTGCATGATACTTGCCATAGCACCCCACTTAGATTATGAAATATGGCAAATGGATGTGAAAACAGCATTCCTAAATGGATTCCTCGATGAGGAGATTTACATGGAACAGTCTAAGGGATTCATATCTCAAACTAATATTCATAAAGTATGCAAACTTCAGCGTGCCATTTATGGACTGAAGCAAGCTTCACGAAGTTGGAATCTTTATTTTAACAAGACAGTCAAAGAGTTTTATTTTTTTCAAAATGAAGAGGAGCCCTGTATTTACAAGAAGGTTAGTGGGAGCAAAATTACCTTCTTAATACTATATGAAACGACGTAGGAATGCTCAGTTCTGTGAAAGTTTGGATATCAAAAGAGTTCTCAATAAAAGACATGGGAGAAGATACCTACATTCTAGGTATTCGCCTCTACCGGGATAGAGTGAAATGAATATTAGGTCTTTCCCAAGACCTCTATATAGCAAAAATCCTAAAGCGATTTAGGATGGAAGATTCGAAAAGAGGGTTCCTACCTATACAACATGGTGCAAAACTTTCCTTAAAGATGTGTCCTAAAAGTGAGGAAGACAGAAAGGAAATGAGCAAGATACCCTATGCTTCGGTAGTTGGTAGCCTCATGTATGCTATGATTTGCACTAGACCGGACATTGCCTATGCTATGAGCATAGTAAGTCGGTTTCAATGAAATCCAGGGCAAGAACATTAGACTGTTGTGAAGAATATTCTTAAGTACCTGAAGAGGACTAAAGACTTAGTTCTTACATACGGCGGTGGAGAACTTAAAGTGATGGATTATACCGACTCAGATTTTTCAGGAGACGTGGATGCTCAGATGTCCACATCAGGGTACATCTTTACTCTGAATGGTGGAGTAGTCTCTTGGAGAAGTGCTAAGAAAAGCTCGACTGCAATCTCTACATGTCAAGCCGAATATCAGGCAGCCACGGAGGCTGCTAAAGAAGCTTTTTGGATTAAGAAGTTCACTGAAGAACTTTAAGTGGTTCCTAATGCAGAGAAGCCCGTAACACTATTTTGTGACAACGACGGAGCTGTTGCATAGGCTAAGGATCCTAGGTCTCACCACAACACCAAACATATTGTGAGAAAATATCAATTTGTTAGAGAAATAGTTCGAGATGGGAATGTTATACTGCAGAGAGTAGACACAGCAAATAACATTGCTGATCCGCTTACTAAGCCACTATCTCAAAAGGTCTTAGAGAGACATCTAGAGAGTATGGGTATTAGATACCATAGTTTGTGGCATTGAGTGCAAGTGGGAGATTGTTAGGAATATGCCCTCTAATGCCACTCAGATGATCAAAGAGTGAAAGCATTGTATTGTTATTATGAATATTATATTAAATAAAGGCATTTATTATTTCTATATTATTGTATATCACATGCACTGTGATTTGGTATATAAAATAATAGTTCTTGTATTTGAGAGCAAACATTCCACTCCTTATGGAGATAAGGAGATAGACACTGGAAGTGTTTAGGGCTCGAATGCTTAACTGGTTCGCAAGTCGATAAAACTTAACTGGGCAGTAAGTTTAGACAAGACTTGTATAACATATACTTTGACATGTAGAGTGCTTGTCTTCACTAATGGTTAGTGGGAGCACACGTTATAGGTATGTTAATGAGATTAGTATACTCGAACATGACTCAACTTGATTCGGTCACATGGATATCACTCAGGGATTGTCAATGACTGAATCGAAAGATTGTGATAGGTATACGTGGACCTTTGACTTGAGGTTTCAGTAGGATATGTGCTTGTGACATTAAGTTAGTCATTAGAGTAGTTCGATCCAATCGCTGGTTGGTGGGGTCAACCTCGAAATGCAACTTAGTGGGCAAGTAGCAGTCTCTACTGAATACCAAGATAGTATTATTTCTCCTGTTAGTGAGCAGGTAAATGTCCTATGCGGTTAACGGCAAATGAGATCATAAGTCTTTGACCAAAGCAATTAGAGCTAGTTGTATTTGATACACTGAGCTCGGTGATCTCGGTTTGCATTAACAAATGCATGGAGTCAAGTTACAATAGGATTTGACTTTACCATGACCCTAATACTTGATCGGGATATATGATTGAAAGGTTTATACGTGTACGGTATTCATAACGTAAAGGTTTTGAAATGATCCCTATCATTCGTGCTCAGTTAGGTTACAGTGTGAGCCGCGGGACTGGCTAAGTATTACTCACACTCTTTGGTTCCTCCCATTTCCGATTGAGATGAATCTATGGAGTCGCGACAAATGATAGATGACGGAATATGATAAGGATATTCTCTCTTTATAAATATTAGACATTAGATGTCTAATTTAGTTTATTAGATAAATGATATTTTAATTTATTGGATAAATTAAAATCGGTTTAGTGAACTAAATAAATTACCGGGTAATTAATTTAATTCATATTATTTCTTAGAGAATTTATATTTAATATAAATTAATTGGATTATTTAATTATATTAATATTGAAACGTATCAAGATTTATCTATCAGACTAGATACACGAGGGTCCGTTTCATGGACCGAAACGAACCAATCTTTTTTTTGTTCTTATGGCCGTCCAAGTCTTCTTTTTCATTCTCAAAGTTTGCTCTTCAAGTCTCCTCCCCACATGTGATTTGTTTTTTCAACTCTCACATGTGAGTATTTTTATTGTTTTTTTTTTTTGATAACTAGGTGATTCCAGCTTAGCCGGACTAATCCTAGTCCCTCAATGAACTCACTCCTAACCCATTGAGGGAAGTAAATCGCGAGTCGCTCGAGCAATTTCAGGGTTCCCAATGCCTTTTCTGTACACTTATGCGCACAAGGAGAAGCCCTTAACTGATTAACGCCAGTTCCCAAAGACAGCTTCTGGGAGAGAATGCACGATTAGTCAAGACCTCCGGGTTCCCAGCAAGAAAACACTCCCACATTGCCGCTTGACGCGAGATTAAACATTGATTAGCGGTCGCTCGAGCTAGCCCCGTGGAGGTAGAGGATCATAAAGAGAAAAACTTCCTCTTTCACCTCCTTGGTGGGGTTAGAACCCAAGACCTCTCCAAATGAGTGTCTTGGGAGTAGGCGTCCTACCACTGGACCACCAACCCTTCCCCCTTATTGTGTTATTTTTTCATTATATTAAATGGGAGTTGAGTCATGAGTGGATTTTATAAAGAGAGAAGGAATTGAGTTGTACGTAGAGGCTTACGACAGAAAGAAAAGAAAGAAAGGAGAGGAAAAGAGAGACGAGAGAAAGAAAAGAGAATAGAGTTTTTTTAGTTTGAGATATAATTTCTTCTTCATTTAATTCCTTGAGAGTCAAGATTACAAAAAAAATTATCCTTTCATCACTTCAAATAGCCGTCGATTTTGGAGATCTTGGAGTAATGATTACATATTTCCGGTCATTTTTCCGACGCGTGATACATAGAGGCACGGTAATTTCGGTGCTCGGGAATTTCCAAAAGCTCGTTCGATTAGATTCGTGTTCGTACTCGAAATCACGAATATATTATCAAAGGTCTATGAGGGTATGATTTCTTAATTTATCTTCATCAATTAATATTCGTTTATACGATGCATGATCAATTCATTTTTGGGGTTTTGTTTTTATCCGGTTTGATCGGTTTAATTTCCGCTGCGTAACTCGTTATTAATCAACGAATCCCAACAATGGTATGGAGCACTAAACTGGTTAAGTATTACCCGTACTCCTTGGTTCCTCCCATTGCCAACTAAGACAGACCTATGGAGTCGCGCACAAGGATATTTGATGGATAAAAATATGTATTTATTATCTCTTCATTAATATTGGATATTAGATATCTAATTTGATTTATTTGATAAATCATGCAGTCTTGTGAATTGAAATTAATTACCGGGTGAATAATTTAATCCATATATAATTATTTTTTGGACATATATTATTATAATTTTATATTAGATAAAATTAATTAATTAGATTAATTAATTAAGTATAAATATATTTGAGATAAAATGAAGTGTACATAACGGACTAGACACGCGAATATTCCGTACACGAACCGAGTGGCTCGGTCCATTTAATCACCAACCTCAAGTACCCCCCCCTCATGCTTGGAAGCTTATCATGTGTTGCGTGGGTGTGGTAGTCTTACTTTATAAGGTTGAGGACAAATGGATGAGATTTGGAATCTCATCATTTGATCTCATTTTGTAGTATAAATGAGTAAGTCTTACGCACCACAACATGGTTGAAACACACACACACACACACTAAGAATTATGGCCGTGACTTCTTATAAGGGATAGGAGAAAATTTTTATTTTTCTTCTTCATCTTAGAGAGAGAAAAGGAAGAAGAGAAGAGAAGAAAAAATAATATATCAATTCCTAGTTGTGTTCTTCGAGAACGAATTGATATATTTTTTTTCGATCAATATCCGACGCGTGATAACATAGAGACACTTGACATTTTCGATATTTGATCATTCATCAAGCTAGAACAAATTGGATTCGTGTTCGTGTTGGTGACCAGAAAAAGCTTGGCTCGGGTGTTTCCTTCATGAAGATATTATCAAAGGTCTACGAGGGTATGACATCTTAATTTTATCTTTGTCAATTTATATTCGTTTATATAATGCTTGATCGATCCGTTTTAGGGGTTTGATTTTATCCGGTTAGACTGATTTATTTTTCGCTGTGTAACTCGATTTTAGTCACCGAATACCAAAAAACGTATCTCCAGAGGTGGTTTCCATTTCGAGAAAGGGGAAAAACTGAGTCTGAGGTATATTAGACCGTTTGAGATATTAGAATGAGTGGGCGAGCTGGCCTATCATTTGGTGTTACCACCATCTTTGAGTCGGTGCACAACGTGGTTCATGTTTCTTAGTTGAGGAAGTATGTTGCCGATCCGAGTCAAATACTTCAGTTCGAAGAGATTGAGATAGTTGATGATCATTAGTATGAGGATCGTCTTGTACGAATACTAGAAAGGAGGATTAAACAGTTGAGAAGCACGGTGATTCCTCTGTTGAAGATTCAGTGGCCAAGACACAGAGTCGGGGAGGTTACGTGGGTAACCGAGGATAGCATGCGCGAGAGATATCCCGAGTTGTTTACACCTTACTTTGAGGATGAAACTCTTTTAAGGTGGGAGTATGTAATATCCGACTGCAATTTTTATTTAGATATTGTTGTACCGTATGTATTCAGTTGGAATTGTACAAGTACGATTGTATTGTAATTGGATTCATACAATGTTTATTAAATTGGAATATTTTGTAATCAAACTATTCATGTATGGAGTTCGTATTATTTTCTGTTTGGACGTCGCAAGGTGAGTTGTGAAATTGGCTAAGTGTATAGCCCAAACATACGCTACGTACTGGTTGTACGCTATCAGAACAAAGGTAACATACGTTAAGCCTTGCTGGTTACATACGTAACAGAGGGAATCATGTTGGGATTTCGAAAATAAAACGAAATACACAGCAGAAAATAAAAATGAATCCCAAACAGGATCGATCAAGTAACGTATATACGAAAAATAAATACGAAGATAAAAGATCATACCCTTGAAGCCTTTAAAATAAATCTGTGTAAAATGGATGATGATCACAAACCCCGTCACGAACACGAAATCCCTTCGTTCCAAGCATCGAAACTTCAATGCCTCTACTTCACACGTGTCGGAAGTTGCTCGGAAAAATTCGACATAATTCTGTTATCTAAGAACACGGCTAGGAAATTATCATAGGAATTTTTTTCTCTCTAATTTTTCTTGAATTTCTTTCACCTCTATGATGAAATATAACTTTAAGAAAAAAAATTCTTCCCTCCTCACTATATTGCTCTCGGTAGGGGGCTGTTCTTCAAAGTGAATGGTCAGTTTGTCTTCATGAGTTTGATATAATATATATCATAACATAACAACTCATTATCATGCATTATATAATGTGAGGAATCTCATCATCATCATTATAATGACATGCCAACCAACATAACATGCAAGTTGAAAAAGTCATGTGAGGGAAGGGGGCGGCCCATTGGAAGTTTCCTAGAAATGATTCGAATCATTCGGATCGTGTACCGGACGTTCGTCAAACGACTCCGTTAAATACACTCTGTTTAATCACCAATGTATCTATATTAATTAATTAATCATATCAAATACAAATATATTTCTCTAAGAAATATAATTTATGAATTAAATTAATTACCCGGTAACTTAATTTTAATTCATAAGACCGCTATTTGATATATCCAATAAATCATATTTAGATATCCAATATCTAATATAATTAGAGAGATAATAAATTTACATTTATCCGTCAACGTTTCTGATGCGCGACTCCGTAGGTCCGTCTCAGCCGGCATTGGGAGGAACCAATGAGTGCGGGCAGTACTTAGCCAGCCTAGCGGGCCGCACTGTAAACCCCGACTGAGAACGAATGAAGGGATCATTCTAGAACCATTATGTCGTGAATACCATATACGTATAAACCGTTCATCAGATGTCCCGGTCAAGTCTTCGGGTCACGGTAAAGTCAAACCCTATTGTTGACTAGACTCTATACATGTGTTAATGCAAATCAAGACTGACTGATTAATAGTGTAACTAATACGACTATATCAGAACGCTTTGGCCAAAGACTTATGATCTTATTTGCCATTAACCGTATTGGACATTCGCCTGTTCACTAACAGGAGATAGAATCCTTTCTTGGCGTACAGTAAAGAATGCTACCTGCCTGTATAGTCTGCACTTCGAGGTTGACTCAGCAATTAAGCAAATGAGTCTAACTACTCTAATGACAAACTAAACGTCATAGGCACATCTTCTACTGAACCCTCAAGTCAAAGGTCCACGTATACTATCACAACCTTTTGATTCGTCATCGACTCTCCGAGAGTGAATACCGTGTGACTGAATCAAGTATGAGTCGTGTTTGAGTATACTAGTTCCACCAATAATCTTATAACTATGCTATCAAGACATGCACATGTCCTAGCATCTGTTATACAAGTCTTATTAAAACTTAATGCCCATTTAAGTTATTGACTTGCGAACGATTTACGTAAATAAACTTTAAACACTTCCAGTGCATTTTCTCTTATCTGATAATGAGAATGGAATGTTCGTTTTATTTACATGGACTTCACTTCAATGTTTACCAAATCAAGAATGCATTTGAAATACAATAAACAGTGAATGAATCATATTGCCTTTTTATTAATTATTCCATAATTACAAGTACAATGCCCCTACTCTCTCATCCCTTGAGTGGCATTCGAGGGCATATTCCGAACAATCTCCCACTTGCACTCAATGCCACACATCATGATATCCAACACCCATGTTCTTCAGATGTCTTTGTAAGACGGCCTGAGATAATGGCTTAGTCAGCGGGTCAGAGACATTGTCTTCTGAGTCTACTCTTTGCAACGAAACATATCCTTTTTCCACCATATCTCGAATGATGTGGTACTTTTTCTCTATATGCTTGGTGTTGTGGTGAGCCCTTGGCTCCTTGGCTTGGGCAACAGCTTCGTCATTATCACAGAATAGTGATACAGGCAATGGTAGCTTATAAGAGTAGATCAAACTCCGCATTAGGCACTACTTAAAGTTCTTGTATAAACTTCTGCATCCAAAATACTTCTTTGCTAGCCTCTGAGGCAGCTTCGTACTCTGCTTGGCAGGTGGAATCTGCAGTAGCAGTTTGCTTGGAGCTTCTCCAAGATACTGCTCCTCCATTGAGAGTAAACAAATACCCAGATGTCGACTTAGAGTCGTCATTGTCTCCTTGAAAATCAGAATCGGTGAATCACCTTCCGTTCTCCACCACCGTAAGTAAGAACCAAATCTCTAGTTCTTCTTAAGTACTTAAGAATATACTTTACGGCAGTCCAATGTTCCCTTCCCGGGTTTGATTGAAATCGACTTACCATACTCACAGCGTAGGCTAAGTCTGGTCTCGTACACAACATAGTGTACATGAGGCTACCCACTGTCGAGGCATAGGGTACCTTTCTCATCTCTCTCTTGTCTTCCTCACTTTGAGGAAACATTTTCGTGGTGAGATGAATTCCATGTCGCATGGGAAGGAACCCTCTTTTAGATTCATTCATTTTGAATCTTCTCAGGATTTTAGCTATATAGAGGGCTTCGGAAAGTTCTATCATTCTTTGTGGTCTATCTCTGTAAAGACGGTGTTAGGAATATGCCCTTGAATGCCACTCAGAGGATGTTGAGTGAGGGTATTGTACTTGTAATTATGTAAATCATTTATATAAGGCAATGAATGTTTCTTTATTTACTGGTAGTTACTGGCATTTATAACTCGTTAATATACGTATAGAAACTAATCCGTGTATTTGAGAGCAAAACGTTCCACTCCTTATTGGATAAAGAGGTCGGCACTGGAAAGGTTTATAGCTCAAATACTTAATCGTTCGCATGTCGATAAAACTTGACTGGGCGTTAAGTTTATGAGAAGACTTGTATGACGTGTTCTTTGACTTGTGAGTGCTTGTCGAATACTAATGGTTAGTGGGAGCACACGTTATAGGTATGCTAATTGGATTAGTATACTCGTACCGACTCACCCTCGATTCGCCACACGGATTTCACTCCAGGACAGTCAATGACGGAATCGAAAGGTTGTGATAGGTATTCGTGAACCTTCGACTTGAGGATTTAGTAGGGATGTGCTTGTGACGTCAAGATTTTCATTAGAGTAGTTCGACCCTATAAACCAGAAGGTGGGGGTCAACCTCGACGTGCATCTTGACGGGCAAGTAGCAGGTCCTATTGAATACCAAGATAGAATTCTTTCTCCTGTTAGTGAACGAGTTACATGTCCTATGCGGTTATTGGCAGATGAGATCATAAGTCTTTGGCCAAAGCATTGGAGCTAGTTGTATTGGATACACGAGAGCTCGATGATCTCGATTTGCATTAACACATGCATAGCGTCAAGTACAGATAGGGTTTGACTGATTGTGACCCTATAACTTGATCGGGGCATTTGAAAGAAGGGTTTATACGTATACTGGTATTCACAACAGAATGGTTTTTGAATGATCCCAATCATCCATTCTCAGTTGGGGTACAGTGTAGGCTGCCAGACTGGCTAGGTGGTGCTACTACTCTTTGGTTCCTCCCATTGCTGACTGAGACGAACCTACCGAGTCGCGCAATAGGATTGACGATGGAATGAATCAAGCTTATTCTCTCATAATGAATATTAAGATATTGGATATCTAATTTAGGACATTGGATGTCTAAATTAATTTATTGGATAAATTAATTTACGACCTAATGAATTATATAAATTACCGGGTGATTAATTTAATTCATGAATATAATTATTTCTTGGAGAAATTAATTATGTCATTATCTATTTGATATGATTAATTAATTAGATTAATTAATCGATATAAATACATCGGAACGGAATCGCAGTTTATCTGTTTGGATTCACGGGAGTCCGAAATGAACCGAACTCGTCCGATTCCTTCTAGAGGCCACCCCACTTTGATGTCTTGCCTTGGTCTTAGTCTTTATTTGGTTGGTGGAGGACTTATGACATTAGAGATAAGATATCTCTTAAAATAAGGATAAAGGTGATTTTGTGGGATTTGTAAATGGAATAAAAGGAAGACTTCTCCCAGCAAATCAACCACCCCATTCCATACGTAATTTGAGCTGGAGAGAGAGAGAGAGAGAGAGAGAGAGAAAAGTTTTCTTCAAGTCTTCACATTTATTCATTGTTCTTGAGATATATTCTTGGAGAAAATATCAAGAGATTAAATTGAGAGATTAAATATTAAAACACTTAGAGTGTTATAATCAAAGCTTCATCACTTGATTCTAGCCGTAACCTTAGAGGTCAATCAAGTGTTGTCATTTCGTTCGTTTCTCTGGCGCGTGACAAGTAGAGATGCGGTTTTTCGGCGTTGGATCATCCAAGGGCTTGGAGCACTTTGGATCGTTTGGGGAATAGCTCAAGAGAAGGAACTCCATATAATCAACGGACGACAAGGGTATGATTTCGAATCTTCCTTTGTTTATTTTATATTCGTATATGCGTAGCTCGATCGATACTCATAGGGATTCGGATCGAATTAATTTTTGTTTTACCGCTTCCGCTGGGCCTTCGTTTTAGGCACCGAATCCCAACAGTGGTATCGGAGCGAGGTCTTGCGATCGTATATACGATATTTAGCATTTGGAATGCTTATTTTGTGATTTAGAATCACTTTGATAATCATAGATATTTTATTCTTCGTCGTAGTGTCGTTGTTCCGTGATTTTGTGTTATGGTATAAATCAGGTTTTTCTTGGAAATATTATTTATATTATTAATATTCAGATCAGGAATAACAGGATTTTAGAAATCTGCCCGAAAATGAGCTGTATCCAATCGTTGGAAGATTTTCCATACAGCTGTCAAGTGTGGCCGAGCACGTCCGGACCGTAGCCGGACGCTTGTTGTTTTCTGCCGGGTCAGTGCCGAGCGCGTTGCTGTATCCAGCCGAGTGTTCGCTGGATCCGGCCGAGCGCTTACTGTATCCTGCCGAGCGCGTTGCTATATCCTCGCTGGATCTGGCCGAGCGCTTGCTGTATCCTGACTAGCGCGTTGCTGTATCTAGCCGAGTGCTCACTGGATTCGGCCGAGCGCTTGCTGTATCCGGCCGAGTACTTGCTGTATTCTGCCGGGCGTGTACGGGCATGGTCAGGCCCCCCTTCCTGTCTGGAGACGGGCGCATCCTATAGGCTGTCGGGCGTGGCATGTAGGCTGCCGGCGGTGCACAGTCTTTGCTGGCGCTTTCAGTGTCGGGCAGGTCTCGTTTTTCAGTATATTTTCGATTATTGAATTTTCCTGTATTAAAATCATTAATTTGGAATTTTTGACGAAGGAAAATTCAAAGAAAATATTTTAAGGGTACACTACGGACGAAAATTAAATTGTCGATTATTGTTGAATTGATTGGATCAATTCTATTTATTGTTGATTATAGATTGGATCATATGTAATCTTCTCCCTATCTATTTATTGAGTATTTATTAGATGAATGCTTTTGAATGGGGATGTGGTTCATGGACTTAGTTTGAATCGTTCGTTTTATTCGATTGGGTTGTAAAGGCCGTTTTGAGCCTATTTATTTTACTAGAAATATTTGTATCTAGGATGCAATTTTTCAATATAAAATTTATATGTAATGACGAAGACCGGAGGAAGATCCATTTCGAGAAGACGAAGATTCAAGACGAAGACTTGTAATTAGATTACGGAGTTTTTGTTTTCTAGGATCGGTCCATGAACCACATGTTGGTAGCAACTAGGTTGTGAATGGTTGTTTCATATTGTATGAATGCAACAAACGCGCTAAAATGATTAATGTGCAAAGTGTAACGTTAATCGCGAAAATTCTCCCACAACAAATTATTAAGTTTATAAGGTATCAAGGTTTTTCTTCCCTCCATCGAGCTTTCGGGAAATTGAAATCCAAACCGGATGTGCTATGCTTTCGAGTTATCGGGGTAGTTGTTCGGGGAGGACGGATAAATTACCGGGAGCGCATTGGATGCATTCGGTTGGAGCAAATTTTATCCCTAGAAACCTGATAGGTTGCCGGATAAGATTCAATTGTGAAACTGATTTGTGTCGATGGTATAAACTTAACTTGTTCACGAACTGTTGGAATATAAAACACAGCGGAAGCGAGTTGGTGATGATAATTTAATAAAAGGTTTTATAAACTAACCAGTGCAAAAATCGGATCTATTTAGGCTTGTTAACTAATTAACTAAATAGATTAATAAACAATTAAATAAACATATTTACGCATGGGAGTCGGTAATTTTTACCTTTGACGCGAAGTGGTAGAAAATCCCTTCTTGATCGATTTATGTCCTCTTCGTGTTTCTCTCCGATCTTCTTGTATTTCTACCTCAAGATCTTCTAGAGTATATCCCGCCTACGTCCGGATGTCGTGTGGGCAACAATCTACCGGACTACTTGGACTGCAAAGGGATCGGCCGAAACCTTCCTCTCAAGAAACTTACGATTTTGTTCTCTCTATTTTTCTTGAATATTTTGAGTATTTTAGAAAAATATTGTGTTAACCAAATTGTGGAATCCAAGACACAAGTCAAGATCCACAATTAAAACACACACAAAAAATCGATTTCTTGGGCAATAAAAAGGTAAAAAAAATCGGTCATCCCAAGTCCCATATATATAGGTGTTTTGGGCTACTCTAGGGACCTTAAGGAGGATATGGTAAGGACTCTTAATAGATATCTTCTTCCATATTAGGACTCTTCCTAATATTAAGACTCTATTAATATCAACTTAGTCCACTAATAAGTTAATATTGCACTTCCTACCAAAATCCCAAATTGCGAAATTGGGCTCCTTTTAAATTAATTATTTCCCGTGTTTAAGATATTCTATGTCCATTAATTAATTTAAGCTACTGACAGCTTTTAATTAATTAATGTGTTATACATGAGTATACCACTCGACCTTTATTATTATATCGGAAAATTAATTCCACCTGCAGGGTTTGATATAATAATTCTTTCGAGTGTCTCAAGGGACATGATCAACCCGACTGGTCAGGACATGATTTCTAGCTATAATATTAATTATCATATAAATAATAATATTGCCCAAAATATCGAGCATATTGAGTCAATCATTGTGTCTCTCACCCATGATAAATCAAAGCAATAAATATTAAATATATATAATTAAATATTAATCACTAGAATTAAGAAATAATAATTATCTGAGATGTACGTTCTTCTTATAGTCAGTACAGAAGAATCTATCTCACCTCGATCCTGTTCAACGTATAACGAATACGCTAATATATGCTAATGGTCAAGACCAACCAATCTCAAGCATATACTACAACCTCTCACATAACGGTCTAATGTTATATAGGTTGTGAACTAAATATTACTATATAAGGAACCGATAATGTGATCTTCTGTGTGACACTACACACCACATTATCTACAATATAAAGTAAATTTAGACTGCATTTGCATAACCATAGCGTGAATAAATATGCAAAATATGTGATAAATGAATTAAATATTCTCATAGATAAAGACCGGGAAATTAGGTAATACAAGCATAAAGTATGCTTTGACGTATACAACCCTAACAATCTCCCACTTATACTCAAAGCATGCTTTTGAAGTATACTATCTAGACTATGTCTATCTATCTCCCACTTATACTCAAAGCAATGTTGCCATACATCTCAACCCTATTTCTTCCACATGAAAGAATCAACTAGGTTGTTTCCAGATGCAATCTTGAACAACACTACGTTCCCTCATTTTACAACGTTACTTGTGACTGATATGTTTCCTTGCTCTATGGGATCGTGGTTCCTCCGGGTTTATAAATGCACTAGTATTGCCACAATAAAATTGTGATACTTCTATGCAAACCAAGAACCATATATCTAAGTCCAACAAAAACATATCTCAAGGTTGACTTAAGCTTAACTTTGTCTGACTGGAAATCTGAGTTAGTGTAATCCAAAGAACAAAGTGTATATGATTGATATACAAGCATATGCTCCCTAGTCCTTCTCAGGTACTTGAGTATATGCTTGACAGCAATCCAATGTCCCGGTCCTGGGTTCGACTGATATCTCGCCACCATGCCTACAGCATGACAGATATCAGGCCTAGTGCAAAGCATAGCATATATGAGGCTTCCCACTCCCGAAGCATAAGGGACCAGCTTCATGTCATCTATCTCCTTCTGTGTCTTAGGATACATAGCCTTAGATAGTTGAATTCCATGTCTGTAAGGTAAGAAACCTTTCTTGGAATTCTCCATGCTAAACCGCTTTAGCACCGTATCGATATAGGATGCCTGAGATAAGCACAACATCCTTTTCTTGAGATCTCAAAAGATCTTAATACCAAGGATGTGCCCAGCTTCTCCCAAATCCTTCCTATCGAACTGCTCAGACAGCCATACCCTTACGTCTGATAATACCTTCACATTATTTCCAATTAGAAGTATATCATCTACGTATAGTGCAAGAAACACCAGCATGTTTCCATCGCAGTTTTTGTATACACAAACCTCACTAGGACACTGTTCAAAACCATACGATTGAATGACCTCATCAAATCGCATGTTCCAAGACCTTGATGCTTGCTTAAGACCATAAATGGCTCTCTTAAGCCTGCACACTAAGTGCTCCTCTCCTTCAGCAATGAATCCTTTAGGTTGGCGCATATAGATTTCCTTATCAAGACTCCCGTTCAAGAACACAGTCTTGACATCCATCTGCCAAATCTCCATACCCAAATTCGCAGCTATAGCTAAGAGAATCCGGATCGAGTTAAGCATGGCTACTGGCGAAAAGGTCTCATCATAGTCGATGCCCTCTTTCTGAGTGTAACCTTTCACAACAAGCCTTGATTTGAAGGTTTCAACCTTCCCTTTCGATCCTCTCTTACGCTTGTAGACCCACTTACTTCCAATGGGTTTTACCCCATTGGATAGTTCTACTAGCTCCCACACTTGGTTAGAATCCATAGATCCCATTTCGGATTCCATTGTTGTTTTCCAGGATTCCACATCCTTGTCTTGAACTGCC
This sequence comes from Orobanche coerulescens, assembly GCA_033398695.1. Lineage (NCBI taxonomy): Eukaryota > Viridiplantae > Streptophyta > Magnoliopsida > Lamiales > Orobanchaceae > Orobanche > Orobanche coerulescens. The sequence goes on along the minus strand of CM065802.1, from coordinate 126,565,287 downwards.
TGTTTGTACGTACATGGATCCGTTTCATCCTGGTCCGGGGAGTGGTCCGAATATGCTCCCACGCCGATGAAACGTTCGGGTTGACAAACAACCCTCCCACTACGACGAGGCGTGTCCTTGGTTTGCGTATCCACAATAGTGTCGATACGTGGTACACTAGGTGTTTGCACAATTGGTATTGTCGAAATCTCGCCCCTAAGTTCTTCTAGAATGACCTCACTCCTAGGCTTGTGGCTTATCACATAGTCCTCCTGTAAGAACGGGGCATTGGTGCCAACAATGACCTTCTTGTCTTTAGGACTATAGAATAAGCCACCATTCGTTCCCTTAGGATATCCTACAAACACTCGTACTTCTGTACGATATGCCAACTTATCAGCTTCCTTATTCAGCACGTGTGCTGGAGAACCCCAAATCCGAACATGTCCTAGACTAGGCTTGCGCCCATTCCACAGTTCTGTGGGTGTTTTTGGAACTGATTTTGAAGGCACCAAGTTTAGAATGTACGTCGCTGTTTCCAAGGCGTATCCCCAGAACGAAATAGGCAAATCAGAATAACTCATCATTAACCTAACCATCTCTAATAAAGTACGATTTTTTCGTTCAGCAACACCATTTTGTTGTGGTGTACCAGGTGCTGTGAGCTGGGAACTAATCCCCTCGTGTGCCAAGAAATCTAAAAAACTCTCTACTAAGGTATTCGCCACCACGATCAGATCATAGTGACTTGATACTCTACCCATGACGCTTCTCCGTTTCAGCCTTTAATTCTTTGAATTTATCAAAATATTCAGACTTACGTCACATCAAATAGATGTATCCATATCTCGAATAATCATCTATAAACGTGATGAAGTATTCGAAACCACCCTTAGTCTGGATGTTCATTGGTCCACATACATCGGTATGAACCAATTCCAACACCTTTTATGTACGATTTCCTTTGCTTTGAAAAGCCCTTTAAGTCATTTTACCTTCTAGACAGGATTCGCAGGTTGGAAATGACTCAACTTGGAGCGAATCCAATGGGCCATCACTCACCAATCTTTGAATCCTTCTAAGGTTAATATGACCTAATCGTAAATGGCAAAAATATGTTGGATTTATGCTCGAAGGCTCTTTTCTTTTATTAGGATTAGTCAAAGAATTAAGTGATTTATAAGTATGCAAGGGAGCTGGTGCAGCATTAATGATATAAAGTCCTTCATTATAAGTACTCGTGCAAACATATTCACCGTTTCTTTTAATAACTGCATTATCTTCAAAAGAAATTGAATATCCATCACGACGCAATTTAGAAACTGAAATCAAATTCATTCTAAAATCGGGTACCAATAATACATTATTAAGAACTAAAATCCTATCATCAACTTTTAGCTGCACGACTCCCACCGCAATCGCCTTGACTGGAATAGTCGCTGACTTATTGTAATCTCATCCGCACTAAGTACCTTGGTTACTTGGAACCCTGCGAGTCATAACAAACATGATCAGTGGAGCCCGAATCCACTATCCACGAAGTGATGTAACAGGCAGCCAAACATGTTTTGACTACTAGTGCATGAGACGTACCTTTCTTAGGGCAGTCACTCTTGAAATGTCCTTTCAAACCGCAGTTGAAGCACTTGCCCTTCGGCTTTTTGTTCGCTTCTGGCTGAAGAGATTTTGACTGAGGAGACATGCCCTTAGCTTTGAAGGTTGCCACTTGCTTCTGGCCAACCTACTTTTTCTTCTTTCCCCATTTGGGTTTTGAAGAAGCAGCACTGGTTGCCACAAGAATTTGATGATAACCTTGTTTGAAGAGACCTTCGGCAGACTGAATCTCTGTCAGAAGTTCCGCCAATGTGTAAGTCCTATGATTCATATTGTAGTTGAGGCGGAACTGCTCAAAGCTTCTTGGTAAAATGCCCAAGATGATATCGACCTGCGACTTTGCATCGATAGTGGCCCCCAATATGCTCAGTTCGTTCAAATGAGACATCATTTTAAGAACGTGATCCCTTACTGGGGTCCCTTCAGACATTTGGGTTGTCATCAAAACCCTCATTGCATTTTTCCTATCCGCCCGGTTCTAATGACCAAACATCTCTGTGAGATTTTTCATCATTTCCGCGGCCGAGCTCATCATCTGATGCTGATGCTGCAATACATTTGTCAATGAAGCCAAAATGTAACAGCGAGCCATCTCATCAGACTTTTTCCATTTCCGGAATTCAGCCAACTCTTCAGGAGTGGCATCCAGTTCTGGTTCCAAAGGACTCTCCTCAGTTAAAACAAATTTATGCCCCTCGGCAGTCAAGACAATATCAAGATTTCTTTTCGAGTCGGCAAAGTTAGTGCCATCAAGTTTGTTTTCTTTAGAATAACATCTAGTGGATTGAAAGACATCTGAGAATAAAATTAAAACACCATTCATCACATAATTCGACGCAAAATATACTGAAAAACCTTAAAACAATATATATGCAATCAACCAACACCTCGAAAAACCGTACATGCAAGCCACGATAGTGTGGACGTTTACACATACATTTTCAAGTAGATTTTAACGTCTTTAATTTCACTATCTAGTCAAGATGCGTTTTGACAAGTAAAATTAATAGTTGGTTCCTCTTGGCCATGTATTTAATTAACATAGACTCTGATGGGGAGCTTATTAATTAATACACCTAAGTGAACACCATAATTTAACAAACCTTAGAATATTATTTAATGATAATAGTCCTACAGATGGAGAGGTCCTATCATAAAAAATAATATTCACCTTTTTGTTATCAAATTTGAAGTTTAAAACCAATGAGCCAATAATTTAGCACATCCGATGTGGAGGAAGACTCTAATGTCAACGCGTGCTAATTATTTCACAATTTAAACTAATTATGAAGGCCAATTTGATTTTGAAAAATCAATTTAAAATCACTTAGTTATTTTGAAAAATTAAGGTTTTTAATTTTCTCGTCCTAACATGTAAGGAAACATATCACGCATACATCCATACATGTCATACATCAAAATAATAAAAACCAACAAATAATAAAATTGGACAATTATATCCAATTATCATGGCTTTTTATTCCTCGTTTTGAATAACGAGAAAAACTTCGGCTCGTTTGCTCCCACTGCTTCAAGCATCTCGCGGAAAAACGAATTGAACGACCCGAACCGGACGACTTGACTCGCTTCCGCCATTGCCCGGCCGCCGACCACGCTGCCGCTCGAACTACCCGACGCCGCTTGCCGCCTGGTGCCGCCTGGCTGCCGAGCCGGGCCGCCGCTTGGTCATGGCCGAGATCGCTCGGCCGAGTCCCGATCGGCATTCTGCCGGTCTCGGTCGGTTCGTCTGATCGGGACTCCTTTTCGCGCTGGACTTCTTTCTCTTTCGTACTTTGAGTGTTCCAATTCGATTACAATTTTATTCAAAATAAAATACATCGAATTTACATCAAATTACAAGAAAAATAAATCCTATTCTACCCGTGGATTTTCTCACGAGAAAAACTTATAGATGCCACAAAAACGGGCCAAATTACCAAAACGCGTAAATAAATAAAAACATCACATAGCCATGATAATTGGATCATATTTTCCTGCAAGACAAATTCTAGCAAAATATTCCAAAAAATCATACTATACGAATATTTAATGGCTAGCATATTAATCACCAAATTAATTAAATTGAACAGAACCTAAAGACCGACTCTGATACCAATTGTTGGAATATAAAACGCAGCGGAAGCGAGTTGGTGATGATAATTTAATAAAAGTTTTTATAAACTAACCAACGCAAAAACCGGATCTATTTAGGCTTGTCAACTAATTAACTAAACAGATTAATAAATAATTAAATAAACATATTTACGCATGGGAGTCGGTAATTTTTACCTTTGATGCGAAGTGGTAGAAAATCCCTTCTTGATCGATTTATGTCCTCTTCGTGTTCCTCTCCAATCTTCTTGTATTTCTACCTCAAGATCTTTTAGAGTATATCCCGCCTACGTCCGGATGTTGTGTGGGCAACAATCTACCGGACTACTTGGACTGCAAAGGGATCGGCCGAAACTTTCCTCTCAAGAAACTTACGATTTTGTTCTCTCTATTTTTCTTGAATATTTTGAGTATTTTAGAAAAATATTGTGTTAACCAAATTGTGGAATCCAAAACACAAGTCAAGATCCACAATTAAAACACACACAAAAAATCGATTTCTTGGGCAATAAAAAGGTAAAAAAATCGGCCATCCCAAGTCCCATGTATATAGGTGTTTTGGGCTATTCTAGGGACCTTAAGGAGGATATGGTAAGGACTCTTAATAGATATCTTCTTCCATATTAGGACTCTTCCTAATATTAAGACTCTATTAATATCAACTTAGTCCACTAATAAGTTAATATTGCACTTCCTACCAAAATCCCAAATTACGAAATTAGGCTCCTTTTAGATTAGTTATTTCCCTTGTTTAAGATATTCCATATCCATTAATTTATTTAAGCTACTGGCAGCTTTTAATTAATTAATGTGTTATACATGAGTATACCACTCGACCTTTATTATTATATCGGAAAATTAATTCCACCTGCAGGGTTTGATATAATAATCCTTTCGAGTGCCTCAGGGGACATGATCAACCCGACTGTTCGGGACACGATTTCTAGCTATAATATTAATTATCATATAAATAATAATGTTGCCCAAAATATCGAGCATATTGAGTCAATCAGTGTGGCTCTCACCCCATGATAAATCAAAGCAATAAATATTAAATATATATAATTAAATATTAATCACTAGAATTAAGAAATAATATTTATCCGAGATGTACGTTCTTCTTATAGTCAGTATAGAAGAATCTATCTCATCTTGATCCAGTTCAACGTATAACGAATACGCTAATATATGCTAATGGTCAAGACCAACCAATCTCAAGCATATACTACAATCTCTCACATAACGATCTAATGTTATATAGGTTGTGAACTAAATATTACTATATAAGGAACCGATAATGTGATCTTCTGTGTGACACTACACACCATATTATCTACAATATAAAGTAAATTTAGACTGCATTTGCATAACCATAGCGTGAATAAATATGCAAAACATGTGATAAATTAATTAAATATTCTCATAGATAAGACCGGGAAATTAGGTAATACAAGCATAAAGTATGCATGGAACCATAGAAACCGTATAGGTTAAGGGGAGTGAACACGGGGAGAAAAAAGATCGAATCATCCATTAGATGGGTTGGTGTTGGACACCACTTTATGAAAATTAATAGACTAGAAACCTGTTTGGTTGCCCTCTATTAATATTTATAAAGAACTCGATCACCACTATGAAGTAGAGCGACGATACTTCCGGATTTCACATGGGAGTGTGTTGTTCCGATAAAAATAATGGGAGCTGGGTAACAAGAATAGAAAAGACCTTAATTCAATACTCAAATCATAATATAACAAGTCACTAATTAATCTGTTATACTTAATGTAGACATAACTCTCAATATGACAATGAATCCGCTTGCAATTCTACTCGAGAAGAACACCCTGATTGGACCTAACTTTGTGGAATGGATCCGCAATCTAATGATTTTCCTCAGTATAGAGGTACTGGAATACATCTTGGAGACGGACATTCCGGCGCCTCCTGTGCGGACCAGAGCCAATCAGGAAGAGATCGAAAACCACGAAAAGTGGGTTAAGGATGACGTAAAAGTCCGTGCATACATGATGACTTCTATGTCTAATGAGCTTCAGAGAGCTCATGAGAAAATGACTTCTGCTAGGCAGATTTTATCTCACTTAACCGAGCTTTATGGTGAGCACAGCAGAACTGCTAGATATGAGATATCCAAGCAACTGTTCGGTGTAAGGATGAAGGAAGGTGAGAAGGTTGGGGAACACATCCTCAAAATGATATCCATGATCGAGATATTGGAGGCTCTTGATTTTAAAATAGATACTTCTCTCCAAACCGACCTTATCCTACAGTCTCTTCCTGATTCCTTCTCACAATTTGTTATAAACTTTAACTGCAATGAGATTGCATGCAATTTAGCTGGGCTAATGAACAAACTTGTGACCGCTCAGTCTCAGATGAAGACTCCGCGGATGAAGGAGTCTGCTCTTGTGATTTATTCTGGACCTCGGAGGTCTAAGAATAAGAAGAAAAAGACCAAGAAGCAAACTGGACCACAAGTTAAGGACTTTAAGGGAAAGGGAAAGGCCCCAATGGTTCCGAAGAACAAGAAGAAGAAGGATGCTTGTCTCAAGTGCGGTGAGCTGGGCCACTGGGCTAGAGACTGTCCGATTCTTCATGGCACTTAGTCTGAGAACTTTTAGTTTTGGAAACAAATTGTTCTGCTACTGTATTTTCTACTTCATGGATACTGGATTCTGGTACTAGTTCTCATATTTGTACCGTGAATCAGGATCTGGAACAAAGTAGGAAACTTGGAACTGGAGAAGTTATGATCACAGTCGGAAGCAGGCATAGTGTCGAGGCGACCGACATAGGATCACTTCTTTTGGGTTTAGAATCCGGCTTTGTTTTGACTTTAGAAGATGTACTTGTTTTTCCCAAGGGGCACAAAAACATTGTATCCATTCCGGTTATGGACCGAAAAGGCTTTTCATTTTTCATTGGTGATGGTTCCTGCAAAATTTATTTCAGAAATAAACTAGTGGGTACTGCTACATTGTTAAATGGATTGTATCATCTAAATCTTAGCAACAAAGTAGTTTTGAATACTATGACTAGAAAACGTGGTAGGGATGAAACCAATCAAGTTTTGAAATGGCATCTTTGAGTTGGTCATGTTGGTCAGACCAAGGTTTACAAAATAGAAAAAGATGGACTTATGGGTCCATTGGGATCAGATCCCTTTCCTACTTGTGAATCTTGACTTAAAGGCAAAATGACTAAGTCCCCCTTCACAGGGACTTTTGAAAGAGCTGTTAATAAACTGGGATTAATCCATACTGACGTTTGTGGTGCTTTGGAAGCAGCACGTGACGGATATCAATATTTCATTACGTTTACAGATGATCATACTAGGTATAGTTATGTATACTTAATGAAACATAAATCCTAGACCTTTGAGAAATTCAAGGAATTCAAGGCCCTAGTCGAGAAACAAACTGGTAATCATATCAAAGCATTTTGGTCGGACCGAGGTGGCGAGTATATGAGTACGGAGTTTGACGAGTTCCTTAAGGAACATGGAATAGTTTCACAACTAATACCTCCAGGTACTCCTTAGTTAAATGGTGTGTCAGAAAGAAGGAACCGGACCTTGTTGAACATGGTCCGTTCCATGCTGGGCTATACTGACTTATCGATTTACCTATGGGGGTATGCACTCCTGACTGCCGCTTACATCTTGAACAGGTGTCCTTCCAAATCCATTCCTAAAACTCCACATGAGATGTGGGAGGGTAGGAAACCAAGTCTTAATCATATTAGGATTGGGGGATGTCCCGCCTATATCAAGAAGACTAAGGTGGAGAAGTTGGAAGATAGGTCCGCGAAGGGACGTTTCATTGAATTCCCGTCTGGGACGATGGGATATCCACTACACCAAAATCACGATTTTATGACTGTCAAAAACTGTCACAAATGGCAAAAACAGTCACAAATAACTGTCATAAAATCACCAGTCACAAGGTTTTTTGTGACTGTCAAAAACAGTCACAAAACAGTGACAAAACCTCATTTATATGACTTTACAATACCACTTCCCATGGTAGTCATAAATATCATTTATGACTGTCATTAGCAGTCACGAATTTCAACTTTCGTGACTTCCATAGACAGTCACAAATATCATTTTTCTTCACTGTCTTGTGACTGTTTTTAGAAGTCATAAATGTTGAAAAAAATACAATAAAATAGTAAAACCCCATTTTTCTTTGAATGCAATCTAATTATTTTTCACAATGAATTCATAATACAATCCAATTATATTTCTCAAAGTATTCACACAACACTCCAATTAATTTTTACAAGACATAAAAATCACAATGTAATGCTGAAAATTAATACATGTAAAAAAAACTCCGAACCAACCCATTGGAATAAAATAAGTACGGAATATTAGTTATATATTGAAAATATCAACAACTAACAAGCTAAACTAATAAAATCATAAGCTTCATCCATGGAATACACAAGTGGAGCAACACGTGCTAAAACAACAGTTTAAGGAGCATCTTTTGCCTGAACAACAAAATAAAATATATAAATCAGTCATTAACCAAAATAAATAAAGATAAAAAAATCCTTGTTGTGCAGTACTACATTAAGATATAATTTAGGAATACAAAGAGCAGCAATAACTATTTAGTTCATTTGAATATGTCGACCAAATAATTATGAACATAATATCTTTACCACTACATTTGAGATCACATTTAGAGAAAGAGGCAGTAATATAAAACCGGAGCCCTTCATTTCAAACTTCTTCCAATTTTTGATAAAGCTTGCTCAGCACAGGACCTATACATCAAACGTTCATGGATTATGTCTCGGTAGAAAATTACATGATATGATACGCACTTCATGAACCATCAATACTTTTTTACCTGTCATCAAACTGAACAAACCCACAATGCTTGCCTACTGGTATCTTAACATGGACTAATTCACCATATTGGGAGAAAACTTGTTTCAACACTGGGGTCCAGACCACCAACAAATATCTACACTTGCAGTGATAATTGGTCAGAACTATGACATAAGACAAATAGGTCCAGATACCAAGAAAAAATCACGCACTGTTGTGTTACTAGGATCACTGGATCACCCTCGCTCTGACCTCCTTGAGAATTCTGATAAATGTAGAGATTGAAACCACAAACTGACAAATTATTTGTCCATCAACTTTCTATGGCTAACTCATTATGCTGGGAGAATATCCAGCCCTTCCTCATTACATAAAACAAGAAATATACTTCACTGTCTACCGTTATAATTTCTCTCTGGTTTTCAACAAGTGAGCAAGGTCTGAATCGTAGCACCAAAGTTGCCACGATTATATAAGTAGCAAGTGAGAGTGACTACTAGATATCCAACAACATGAAGGAATTACGTGTTGCAATCACTGCGAAATCACAACTGTTTCGAAAATACAAAGACTCCGAGCTAGAATTGAAGCTACATACTATGATGATTTGACAAAGGACAAACAAACAAGAACAGAAAAACAAAATAAAGCATGTATACAAGGCATCCGGTTAAATTCTGTAACCTTTAGTAACTAAAAGTTGAGCATTTCACCTTGCTACGAATTACAATAAAGATGCTGACACTAAGAATCTTTATAGAGAGGGACAAATATAGAGGGAACATCAATATGGTTGATAAAAATGGCACAAATCCAGATAAACACATTCATCTCAAACAAGTGCTATAATCTAGAAAACAGAACGTGTATTAGTTAGCTTTAGCACTTACCTATTGTAAGTAATGTTACTCCTTAGAGTTTGCCACATCCAAAAAGTGTTGATTATTAAAAAAGCAGTTGTACAGTATCCGAGTCAAGATGCGAGGGAATACGGCAAACTGGTAGTCTTAACCTAACGGACTTTTACAGGAAAGCACAACAGTAGCGTTTGAGAATATAGGGGAAAATGTGAACTTAAAGCCATGAATGGTCTCAACACCTCACATGCAAAATGCTCACGCCATTGCCAAACGAAAAGGCTCAACTGAAGGAACAAAATACGAAGAACACTTCCAAAAAATTGCTTGAGCACAAAAAATCTAAAGTGGTTAATGATAATTTATATACAATATACGTAAGCATGACCATGCAATACCATGAACCATTTCATGTTTGGTAAACTATATTTCACCTCTTACTTTGTTTGATGGCGGAATTTTCATAGTATTAAATAGTAAACATGGACTACACTGATTTCTTATCTACCCTGTTTTCAGAAAATGATAACTGAGGAGCCTACAATAGTTTCAATGCAATTTTACATGTTCAACGTCAACTAGTCAAGAAGAAATGTGGCAAACCAACTAAATGATCTATGTGTCTCCCGTTTCCAAACATACCTAGACCTCGAGCTGCAACATCTGTATATGTCATAATAGGACTTTTGCCAGCCTTGAACTCTGATAGAACCCAATCTCTTTCTGATTGACTCTTGTCTCCATGGATTGATAACGCAGGCCACCCATCCATTCGGAGATGTCTAGTAAATAAGATTTTAAATCAACGAAAATATAGTGATTATTTGCTACAGATTCATCTAAATTAACACGCAGGCGCAGCACAAATCAAGATCAAGAAGATGGCAATCGGACAGGATGAAAATTCAACGAAAGCTATATCAATGAGTCTGAAGAAATACCTTAAATAAATAAATAAATAAAATAAAACAAATTTGTTATCCGACAAACAAAATAAATACCTCGCAAACAATATACGATACCCTGTGAAATAAAAGCACAAATAAACTTAGCTCGGGAATGTGGATAACTGCGGGTGCCAAAAATGTGAGAGAGAAATAAATAACTCCAGGAATCAGATTATGCTAACAGCCGTATGCTAAATGTGAGAGAGAAATAAATAACTCCAGAAATAAATAACTCCAGAGAGATGCGGGCGGGATAATAATAGCCGTATGATAATAAAATCACATTAAATAAAAAATCATTAGGATCCACACTACCAGAATCTTACCCGTATGCTAATCAAATCGAACAACTCCAGGAAATCGGAAACCTTCTTCTTTCGATTTCAAACATCCAAACCCAAAATCGAATTTAATCAAACAAATCCATAATTAATTTTCATAAAAACTACCATCCCAGTTTAAACATCCTTACCTGGATCATCTCCGCCGTGAACCCATCATCGTGTCGCCTCCAGACCCGTTGTCGAACCCCTTGCATTTCAGTTGTTCGAATCCCTGACGGGTGAGCGGATGTGAAATCGTGGGTGTCTGTGTGTCTGTATGTGGGTTTCAGTGTGTGCCGCTGGAGAGAGTGTAAACCGCGGAGCTTTAGAGAGAGAAAAAAGCAGGGAGAGTCGAACGGGAAGAAGGAAATGAATGTTTGGCCGAGACATTTCAGAAAGGTTTTTTTTTATGACGATTTCAGAAAGGGGTTTTGACCCGAGAGAGAGGTGAGAGGTTAGAGGAGAGAGTTATTATCGTTTAACTTTGAAAAAGTTTATGACTGTTCAAGACAGTCACGAAACTTAAGACAGTCATTAACAGTCACAAACATTTAGATTTATTACTGTTTGGTCTTTGTGACTGTTATTGGCAGTCATAAAGTTGTGACTGTCATTGACAGTCACCAATCCAGGGAGTTTCAATGTCACAAAATCCTATTTTTGGTGTAGTGATCTATTCTACATGCCCGAAGATCGAAAGATCGTTGTTGCTTTACAAGCACACTTCCTCGAAGATGAGTTCATTCAGGAAGGCGGAGCATGTAGAAGTATTTCTTTACAAGAATACAATGAAACTCCTCGGGAGACACCTGTGCAAGAAACTGGAACCGAACCTTCTGAAACACAAGTACAACCACCTCGTAGGTCTAGTAGGGTGTCTCATTTACCTGAGAGGTATGGGCTTGTGCACTTGGAGGAACTAGGTCTCCATGAGGTTCCAAGTGATAGCCAAGAGACTGACCCAACGACCTATGACCAAGCGATGGTGGATGTAGACTCCACGAAATGGCGTGAAGCTATGGAAGCTGAGATAGACTCGATGCATGTCAATCAGGTCTGGACTCTAGTAGACTGCCCCAAGGGCATAGTGCCTATTGGGAACAAGTGGATCTACAAGAGAAAGACTGATTGTGATGGCAAGGTTGACGCCTATAAGGCCAGGCTTGTGGCAAAGGGTTATACCCAGAAAAACGGGATCGATTACCACGATACACTAGTACAAATATCCCCTTTACTGACACTAAAATAGTGTCAGTAATTAATTTTACTGACACTTTATAATTGTATCAGTATTGCTAAAGCCAGAAAATACTGACACTAATTTTTAGTGTCAGTAATACAAGTGTCGGTAAATACCGACACTAAAATAGTGTCAGTAATTATTTTTACTCACACTAAAATAGTGTCAGTAATTAGTTTTACTGACACTAAACATTAGTGTCAGTATGTTCTGGCTTTAGCATTACTGACACTAATATAAAGTGTTAGTAAAATTAATTACTGACACTATTTTCGTGTCAGTATATGTTCAAATTTGTGAAAAAAAAACTATTTATATCTCAATTCTGTTTCTATCTTAACTACATTTTTTGGTTTAATTACGTGAAAAAAAATTACCATAAATTAAAATTATCAAACAGACAATTCACTTATAAAACATCCCAAATGCATTATTAAATTGAATAATCAACATCGATTGATGACATTTTACTCTCGAAAAAAAAGAGCAGAGAATACAAAACTCAAAATCTTATTAAACTACTACTAGCATTTTGAGGATTAACTACATCCCATACAAATCCTACAGCAACAAACATCTCTCTAATCTCTGCCACTGTAGCCTGCAAAGCAATAGTCAACAAAACTGACGATAAGGATACTAGCATTCAGAAAACAAAAATAATAAGAAAGATCTTCCAAAAATTAAAGATAAAGCAAGACCTGAAAATGCAAACTTGATTATCGAACTTAAAAATCAAAATATCTAAGTAAATGTCAACAACCTTCAATGGAAAATTTCTGACAATAAGCTTCCACTTCTGAGTTTTAGAGCCCTGGGACGACATATATAACATTCAGAAAAAAAAATTTGGTGAAAAATCCAGAAGAAACTCATGATTGAAGCAATAAGTGGCAACCAACAACTATAAACGTCTAAGCTACAAAACATAGAGGCTATGGAACTCTCTTATATGGACAAAAGGTCAGAACAAGTTCAAAATTAAAGATAATACCAACCACCATGCAATCTAAAATTCAGGTGGCAAACAGGCCTTTTGAGCTTATTGCATTATTACCAATATCCAAGGCTGAAAGGCTCCCGACAAACCAGCAACTCAGTATTAGCAGAGTGCAAATCAGGAAACACAGAGATCTTCAAACTTTAATGACCCCATTGAATTTAAAATCAAAACCTTTTATGTGAAACTAAGCCAGACACTAAAGTGCGAACACCTTCATCTCCTATAGAGTTTCCGTTCACATAAAGTTCCTGACAATAATAGTTAGCCACCAAACAAAATGGAATATAAAAACAAAAATTTATCTACCAGTAGTTTGACAAGATATTCAATCTAGTACAGTAAAAGCAGACACGGATTCAACCAAAAAAAAAAAGATACACGAAGCACTTCAAGATCATAATGTCATCCATTCTATTGACTACCACCAGTAACGTAGGGTGGATGATACTACTAGGTGTCATTATCGGACTGTGCTTGCTAAAAGTTCAATAATTATAAAGGAAGATATCTACATCAATATATGAAGTAGATACTAGAGTACGAAACGAAAACCATCAATTGAAGCCTATTTGGTAAACACATGTAATATTGTTGTATAATCCAGCGGTATAGGTTTATTATAGCATTATATTTAAAGCTCATATACATGATGACATACAGTGGTACACATGATAACCAACTCCCTGAGATAGAAGAAAGCAGAATATAAGGAGACCAACTAGTGAAACTAATTCACTATGCTGATAGAAATGAGTTTATTACCTGCAAATCAAGGCTTAATCCAACATTTTTTTCTTTATCAAAATGTAAAAAATGCACAAACACAATTACCATTGGTAACACTACGTGTTATTATACCTCAAATATAACAAAATTTTGCAGAACAAGAATGTGATAATTACACGGACATTTAAAACTCACATTTCGGAGAGTATGTCATATAGAGTCTGTGGCACTTACCGTGCTGCCAAGATTCTACTCTATTGATCTTCATTCGGAATACTGGCGTGTGTTTTCAATGTGTGGTAAGCGCACTGTTCTGGCGGAAAATTCAAGCATATTGAAGGTAATATGAAAAGATCTCTTGGAAACTGAACTAGTGTTGGGGACTGAGATTGGAACTTATAAGGGCAGATATACAAGGTCGTGTTTTCAATGTGTGGTAAGCGCACTTTTCTCAACCTGATTGTGACTAGTTACTTGCAGAAGCAGATTTTGACCAACTCAACATACTCAAAAGAACATCTACACGGCATAAAGCAATTGAAGTACTCCAAACAACCAGAAAACCCTATGCAATCAGGAGAACTATTTGCATTGTGTAGAAGTTTTGGAGAACTAGAAGAATATGTTCGGCAAAATTGGAACAATTTAACCCTGAAGAATTACAACATAAATCAAACTTTGTGCTGAAAATATTTTGCCCAGGTGGTTGCCAGGTGCACAATTTATCCCATGAAAACAAATATAAGCTGAGCCCCAAATTGTTTGTATTGAACAATGGAGTGTGACAGAGAATTATAGACTTTTAATAATATTAAAAATTATAAAAAGAAGATCCCTTTTCAAATATAATAAACCAAATCATATTTCTTGAACGATAGCAGTTATTTAACTGAGAAAGAGAGAACGAAAGCACTCAATACATTCACTTTAAAAACAGCACATAAATTTTTGAAGAATCTATTCAAACATGAAATGATTAAGCAACACGAGATAATTAATTATGAAGCATCCAAACAATTTTCATATCCTTCTACCATCAACATAAAAGCAGCAGGAGCACTGTAGATACACATCAGATATTCTCTATATTGTATATGTATGTATGTATGTGTATGTATATATATATATACCCATCAGATTTCTCTATAGACTAACTTAAAAAAAAAGTAAAGCCAAATATTCACTCGTTCACATAAATGAAAGTATCCAGGCCATAGTCCAGCAAATAAGCACCGCATTCCGTCCAGCATAAGCACAACTTAGTAAAACGTTCCAGAAAATAAAACTCGCGCAAGAAAACTCAGCGTACTAAACCACTGAACATAAATACCACCAAAAAAATGAATTGCTTTGATTCACAGCTTATTTCCATAGAAAAAATGGTGGACCAGACGTAGGCTTCTTCCTATTTCATTTAATTGAGAAGTTTCAAAACAAGAGATTCACTGTATTTCCTACATACCAAGTTGATCAAAAATACACCATATTATTATCATCCCATATCTATCAACCCCGAAATTCAAGTGACTGCACAGATTATCAACTTCCACTTACAATTACAGTAGTAAAGGAAAATCAACGAGTATACCTTATGCGGCTTGTGTGGATCAATTCTACACTCCGGATCCTCTTCATTAATTAAAGGGTCACTAATTAATTCACCAGGAAGTCGACAAGTTTGTTTCTGATCGGTGTACCCTAAGATCAGTGGCTCCCTTCTTTGTAGGCGGTCTTCAATTTCTTTAAAATCCTTATACTGGTCAAGGAAAATGATAAAGCTTATAAATCTTAATAAACCAGCGCATTACCTTCACTAACAATGATCGAATTGCAAAACAAAAGACATCCACAGTACCTCCATATGATGCTTCAATAAAAGCTTATGGATGGAAGGGATGAAAATAGAGAAGTCCTCCCCAAGAGCATGAGCTAAACAACAAAGCGCATCAATAGCATCCTTCCTAAGCTCATCGTTTTTCCTGCAAAATCAATACCTAGCTTACTTGATGCTGAAATGAAAACTAAAACAACTATCACAGACAATAATCAGCTACTAAATTTCAGCAATAAAATAGGTAATCCTCTTGATATAAGAGTGAACTCAATATACATTTCAACCTAAGAATTGTGCCTTGCGAATCGAAGTAATTAAGCCTCTCTTATCAAATTGCTGATGTAATATCCGGGGATAATTTTTTTTTCATGTTACTGCTGAGTTGTACGTATTCATTTGGAATTGTACAAGTGTTGTTGTTTTGGACTGATACAATGTATATTGTATTGGAATATTTCGGGATCGAAATATTATACTTGTCGTCGGGTTGGTTTCGTCGTTTGAATGTTGGTTGGAGAGTTTGGATTTTTGGCTAAGTTCATAGCCTTAGCGTATGCTACGGATGTAGCATTACGTACGCTAGTGTGTTGCTATTACGTACATTATGCCTGTAAGGTTACGTACGTAATGCTTGGTAGGTGGCAGGAACCTTCCTCGTAGTCACTTTCGGCCGGTGGGTCCCAAGCATCTTCCGATCGGATCTCACTATTGCAGTCAACGGACCCTTACGTATGTTAAGAGGTGAACTCTACGTACGTAATGCAGGTCTTGTTAACGTACGTAATATGTTTTTGTTTATGTACGTTAAGGCCTTCGTATTTAAGTCCAGTTAGTTCTGGATTTACATTACGTACATTAAAGTCTTAGCATAGCGTACGTAATGCCTCTTACGTACGTTAACCATAATGTATAATGTACGTAATGAATTGGTCAGTCTATTTATCTTGGTTTCGTCTTTCATTTCCTCACGAACCAAAACACAATTTCTCTCCCTAGAATCATCCGTTTGGACTTGTTATTGATGTTTAGCACCTTCCAACTCGATCTTGATCATCCTAGCTTGGATTGAAGCTTGAAGTTGGAAGCTTGTTGGTGCTCCTTGGGTGTTTGGAGGCTTCTTCTTGTTCTTCTTTGGTAAGTTCCCTCAATCTCTTGTTCTTCAAGTGATTTTCCAGTTTTTGTTGTTGTTTTCTTCGGGTATTGTTTGATTAATGGAGTATATCATGATTATTCATGGTTTTGATAAACTTTTGATGAAGAACATGATAGTATTACTTGAGTTGGATTATGTTCTTGATGTTTTAGATTGTTTGGAGGTTTTTAATCATGTCTAGGAAGGATTATGTTAAGATTGTTATATGATTAACATAGCCTTGAGATGATTATTGTTGTTGGTGGTGTTCTTGAAATATTTTAACCATTTTAGTAAGGATTTATGATGATTTAGGAGGTGATTATCATAATTTGAAAATGGTTGAGTGAATCTTTTTGTTTAATCCGAATTCATGATGTATTGATGAAGGATTTTTGTTTCAAACATCATGATTATTGAGTTGATGATGTTCTTGGGGGAGATAATAATAATATTGATAATATTATCATTGTAGGAGGATCAATTTGATGATATTGGTGATATTATCATTTTGAGATGATTGTTTTGATGATTGTTCTTAAGTGAATCATGTTGAATGGATTTCACAAGTGTTAAGAACGTAATGATCATGTTAATTGATCATCGAGGTGTTGGAGGATGTTAGAATTCATAGTTGAGAACTATGATATTCGTTCGTGCGGTGTGATCGATTCGTGTTTGAATCAGGCTTTGTCCTTATCGTTGTTTTCTATTGATTTTGTGTTTTTGAATGAATCGTTTTCATTCAAGGTTGTTCGAGTGTTTGTGATCGTCGGGAGGCGCCGTTCGTCATTTCGTGCCAGGACGTTGATCGTGGAAGGACTTTCTCGCCTTCGGTTTGAGGCAAGTTTTATACTTGTACTGGTCAATGAGATTAATGTTATCATATATGTGTATGAATGTATTGTATCATTTCGAGACTTAGTCTCTCCGTGATTTGTTGATATTCGGGAATTGTTTGATGCAATACCCTTCGGCAATTATGCTAGATGTTATTGTTATTTGTTAACAGCCGGTTTAAGGCATTGAGATTCTTGTTGATACTGATGTTGTCGACAACCGGTTCGCGGTATCGATGTATCGATTATTATTGTTGATGTTAATGTCGTTCTGAGGCATCGTTGAATCGTTATTATTGGATTGGAACTGTCGCTATGATGTTGCATTGGCCGATTGGAGGCATTTGATATATTCGTTTATCATATATGTTTCGGTGGTCAGTTTAAGACGCCGGTACATCCACTCTACTGTATCATTGGTTATCGATTAACCATTCTAAGGTAATTGATGTATTTAATTGGGATTAACAAAGATAATTGCCATCCGTTGTATCATTGTGTATCGATTGACCGTTCTAAGGTAATCGATGTATTTAATTGGGGTTATCGAAGATAATTCCCATCCGTTGTATCAGTGGTTATCGATTAACCATTCTAAGGTAATCGATGTATTTAAATTGGGATTATCGAAGTTAATTCCCATCCGTTGTATCATTGTCTATCGATTGACCGTTCTTAGGTAATCGATGTATTTAATTGGGGTTATCGAAGATAATTCCCATCCGTTGTATCATTGGTTATCGATTAACCGTTCTAAGGTAATCGATGTATTTAAATTGGGATTATCGAAGATAATTCCCATCCGTTGTGTCATCATTATCGATTGACCGTTCTAAGGTAATCGATGTATTGAATTGGGACTGTCAAGGATAGTTTCCATCCGTTGAGTTGTTGTGATCGATTGGCCATTCCAAGGCAGTCGAGGTATTTGAATTGGGACCGCCATGGACGGAGCCCATCCATGAGTTATTGTTGTCGTGTTGACCGACTCAAGGCAGCACGCTATTATTCTTGTGAATTTGATAATCTTGGGATCATTACTGTTGTGATTAATTGGGTTTTAGAGGCTAGTCTCGGCTAGTGCTCGATGGGTAAGTCTGGGGCTTGAACCTTCGCGGTTGGTTTCCCAGCACCTGCAATTCAGCAGGTCACGGTCATTGGATGACCTCATTGTGATACGGCTTCGTGCCGTGGCTTCGGCCGTCATTGTGATATAGCTTCGTGCCGTGGCTTTGGCCCTCATTGTGATACGGCTTCATGCCGTGTCTTCGGCCCTCATTGTGATACGGCTTCGTGCCGTGGCTTCGGCCCTCATTGATACAGCTTCGGGCTGTTTTGGCTTCGGGCCATTGTGGTGATTGACAGCTTCGGCTGAGTGACATCCGGGGTATTATGATGAGAAACGACTTGGCATTGGGTTTGTCGAGCCATTGTGATGTATCGGTATTCCTGTTGGAGCCTTCGGGCATTGTGATTCGTATCTATTTCAGTGTTTCGCTTGGTTTACCTTCGGGTGATGCATTGTTGTGTTCTGTATTAATGATCCACCATTGGGCACTTGTGTTCCAACCTGTTGAGCAGGTATTGATCGTATGTCGTGGGCATAGTTTTCCACGAATGCTCGATTCTTACTTTGGTTTGTGAGCATCTCGTATTACCATTACTATATTATTCAATATCTTTTTTTTTTCCATTTTTTCTTCTTTTTCTTCGTAATCTTTCTACCATTTGGATGCATATCATGTTGTACATGTTTTTGATAATCATTATCTGGATTACTGACCCTGTGGGGGCGGAACATGTTTTCATGTTTTAGGTGTTTGCGAGGATAGAGTTGAGACACAGGGGCATGACGGCGGCGACGAGGCATTCGAGCGATACTAGTCCAAGATGTTTTGGTGTTCATGTCAGTCAGATAGTTGGAGTACTCCAGTTTTGTTCAGTTTTTGTCATTTTGTAATATCCGAGCAAGGCTCGTGGATGTTGTTGTATCTTATTTTGGCCATGTAGGCCCACTGTTGTCATTGAAATTCCATATCGTAATATTATGTTGGATGTCAGTGTAGGGATTGTGATTCCCCTTTTGGTCAGTTAATTGTATTTTTGGTCGTGTTAGCCTGGTGGATCTCCTGGTGTGGGGTCCACGGCGCTGTAATGACCCAATGTGATTTGGGGGTGTTACAGAAGATGGTATCAGAGAATTGGGTTGTGAGATACCCTGATATGTGAGTTATGTGGTTCTACCGACGCGGTAGTAGTGGACTGTCAGGTTATGACAATCTGGACAGTCGGGCTTTGTGAGTCGTGGTAGTTGAACGACTGTATGAGTCATTCTTTCATCGAGTCGTTGTCAGTGAAGACTAGTATCGCAAGACCTCGAAGCTTCGTATGACCTGTATAAGGACTCGATTCTCTTGTATGTTCATACATTCATTATGTCATTGATTATACATGTTTTGTTGAAATTTGTAGGTAACATTTGTGTTACGATTCATTCATGATTATTTGTTTTGGAGCATGTGGGCTCAGTATTGGCTATAATTAGCATGTTTGAGGTGACTATTTATCTGTTGAGTATGTATATTCGTGTTTGGCTAATGACTTAGCATTGTGGATTGGCCGTTGAGGCATATTTGAGCTTTGTTCATGATCAAACGTTATTCTTTCAGTATGGAAAGAGGAATCCGAGGACGTGGCAGAGGGGGTAAAGGCTACAGAGCAGGCCGAAACCCAGAACCTCATGTTTATACGCGTACGGATGCCGATATGGATCAGAATTCTGCCGGAGATGTGACTTATGCGACCGGTTCCCCTTCGGAACGTCATACTCGAGGAGTCGATCAGACTGACATCGACCTTTTCTTGCTTATAAGGGGCATGATGACCCAGATGACTCAAATGACGCAGATAATGGAAACCATGCAGACTTCGATGGTTCGTGGTACACAGCAGCAAGGACTCCAGGTGCCGTTTTATGGATAGTCCAGGAGAGTGAGTCAGATTATCGGCGACATCTCTCGTCAGAGGCCGCCTATTTTTGAGGGTTCGTCGGAACCAGCTGATATTGTTCATTGGCTTGAACATTTTGATAAACTCTTCGACATGGTTCAGTGTCCGGAAAAGAGTAAGGTGGCAGTAGCGCCTTACTATTTGAGTAAAGGCGCTTATTCTTGGTGGCTTTCTGTGAAACCCACCGATCGTGATTGTGTTTGGAGTGAGTTCAAGACTCTCATGTTAGAGAGGTATTATTTGGCTCCACTTCGTGAAGCCAAGATGTCAGAGGTGTTGAACCCCGAATCCGTCGAGGACGAGGGTGTTATTGTTATCGCTGAGAAGTTTCAAGGACTTCTTCAGTTTGCTTCTTCTGTTATCCGTACTGAAGCGGATAAGATCAAGTATTTTAGCAAGAGGCTGAATCCACAGTTGAGGATGCAGTTGTTCAATCATAATTGTAACTCACTTGGCGAATTCATCGAGAAGGCTCTTGGAGTAGAGCTTTTGATCAAGGAGCTTGCTCGGAAGAACCCTTCAATTTCTTCCGGTGAGAGGACTAGGATGCCGGTTCATTCAGAGGGACATCGGGCTCCGACGTCTAGGAGGTCGTTTTCTAGTCGTCCTCGTGCTGGGAAAGCATCTTCTTCTCAGGCGACGAGTTCGACTGTTGTTTGCTTTAATTGTGATTCAGTGGGGCACGTTAGCACCCGTTGTACTGTGCCAGCTATTGCTTGTTTTCTGTGTGGGAGGCAGGGACACCTTCAGAAATACTGCAGGAGTTCTAGTGCCAGTAGATCTCAGGAAAGCTCACGGGCCTCAAGAGATTTTGTTACTCTAGTCCGTACTTCATCCAAGGGGTCCTATCAGGCTTCGAGAGCCAGAGGTATGGACAGCCAAGGAGGAGCAGCGAGTCCAAATTTGGGTCTTCCGTGAGTCGATGAGATCGAGGAGCCCGATGATCTGGAGGAGGTTGATTTCGGGTACGTTTGAGATGTAGTCTTGATTTGTATTTTCCTTGTTTCTCGGATTGATATTTGACTTAGTCTGTATTGTAATATTGTGGTTGTGAACCATTTATTATTGATCTATCTTGTTATGATAGCTTTTGATAATCTTGAGATTTGACATCGTCTGATGCGTTATTCTTTTCCTTTCGGTATTTGTACCCGAGATTTTTGTGGTGATCTGGGTAAACGTTCATTGTGATTCGAGACGTCAAGTTGTGAGGACTTGAGTGTGCATTTGATATGGTCCTGAGGACTATATTTGTGCGTTGTTATTCTCTTTTGTGACGTAAGTCAGTGATAGCATAGACGTTCGATGCTAATCAGAACAAGGGAAGTGTACACCGATGGTTGTAGGCATGTACAGTGGGCGACTCCCGCGGGATGTGTACGCCGGTGCTACTAGTCATGCGGTTGGTACGACTTCCTGGCTGGTCTCTAGCGGGAGAGTTATGATTCGGCTGATCTCGCAGTTAGTTGAGTGTTTTTATCCCCTGTTTTTCGCTGTGATCGGACAGGAGACACGGGAACCCGTGGGGTTGGCCCGATTACTCAGGCGAAGTGGTTCGTAGTGAGGAGTATTCCTGTAGATGTTGTTTTCTTATCCTGATGGATAGTCTTTATCCCTTGTTGCGTACCCTGAGTTTCGGGGACGAAACTATTTTTAAGGGGGGGAGTATGTAATATCCAGGGATAATTTTTTTTCGTGTTACTGCTGAGTTGTACGTATTCATTTGGAATTGTACAAGTGTTGTTGTTTTGGATTGATACAATGTATATTGTATTGGAATATTTCGGGATCGAAATATTATACTTGTCGCCGGGTTGGTTTCGTCGTTTGAATGTTGGTTGGAGAGTTTGGATTTTTGGCTAAGTTCATAGCCTTAGCGTACGCTACGGATGTAGCATTACGTACGCTAGCGTGTTGCTATTATGTCCGTTATGCCTGTAAGGTTACGTACGTAATGCTTGGTAGGTGGCAGGAACCTTCCTCGTAGTCACTTTCGGCCGGTGGGTCCCGAGCATCTTCCGATCGGATCTCACTATTGTAGTCAACGGACCCTTACGTATGTTAAGAGGTGAACTCTACGTACGTAATGCAGGTCTTGTTAACGTACGTAATACGTTTTTGTTAACGTACGTTAAGGCCTTCGTATTTTAGTCCAGTTAGTTCTGGATTTACATTACGTACGTTAAAGTCTTAGCATAGCGTACGTAATGCCTCTTACGTACGTTAACCATAATGTATAACGTACGTAATGAATTGGTCAGTCTATTTATCTTGGTTTCGTCTTTCATTTCCTCACGAACCAAAACACAATTTCTCTCCCTAGAATCATCCGTTTGGACTTGTTATTGATGTTTAGCACCTTCCAACTCGATCTTGATCATCCTAGCTTGGATTGAAGCTTGAAGTTGGAAGCTTGTTGGTGCTCCTTGGGTGTTTGGAGGCTTCTTCTTGTTCTTCTTTGGTAAGTTCCCTCAATCTCTTGTTCTTCAAGTGATTTTCCAGTTTTTGTTGTTGTTTTCTTCGGGTATTGTTTGATTAATGGAGTATATCATGATTCTTCATGGTTTTGATAAACTTTTGATGAAGAACATGATAGTATTACTTGAGTTGGATTATGTTCTTGATGTTTTAGATTGTTTGGAGGTTTTTAATCATGTCTAGGAAGGATTATGTTAAGATTGTTATATGATTAACATAGCCTTGAGATGATTATTGTTGTTGGTGGTGTTCTTGAAAGATTTTAACCATTTTAGTAATGATTTATGATGATTTAGGAGGTAATTATCATAATTTGAAAATGGTTGAGTGAATCTTGTTGTTTAATCCGAATTCATGATGTATTGATGAAGGATTTTTGTTTCAAACATCATGATTATTGAGTTGATGATGTTCTTGGGGGTGATAATGATAATATTGATAATATTATCATTGTAGGAGGATCAATTTGATGATATTGGTGATATTATCATTTTGAGATGATTGTTTTTATGATTGTTCTTAAGTGAATCATGTTGAATGGATTTCACAAGTGTTAAGAACGTAATGATCATGTTAATTGATCATTGAGGTGTTGGAGGATGTTAGAATTTATAGTTGAGAACTATGATATTCGTTCGTGCGGTGTGATCGATTCGTGTTTGAATCAGGCTTTGTCCTTGTCGTTGTTTTCTATTGATTTTGTGTTTTTGAATGAATCGTTTTCATTTAAGGTTGTTCGAGTGTTTGTGATCGTCGGGAGGCGCCGTTCATCGTTTCGTGCCAGGACGTTGATCGTGGAAGGACTTTCTCGCCTTCGGTTTGAGGGAAGTTTTATACTTGTACTGGTCAATGAGATAAATGTTATCATATATGTGTATGAATGTATTGTATCATTTCGAGACTTAGTCTCTCCGTGATTTGTTGATATTCGGGAATTGTTTGATGCAATACCCTTCGGCAATGATGCTAGATGTTATTGTTATTCGTTAACGACCGGTTTAAGGCATTGAGATTCTTGTTGATACTGATGTTGTCGACAGCCGGTTCGCGGTATCGATGTATCAATTATTATTGTTGACGTTAATGTCGTTCTGAGGCATCGTTGAATCGTTATTATTGGATTAGAACTGTCGCTATGATGTTGCATTGGCCGATTGGAGGCGTTTGATATATTCGTTTATCATATCTGTTTCGGTGGTCAGTTTAAGACGCCGAAACATCCACTCTACTGTATCATTGGTTATCGATAAACCGTTATAAGGTAATTGATGTATTTAATTGGGATTATCGAAGATAATTCCCATCCGTTGTATCATTGTGTATCGATTGACCGTTCTAAGGTAATCGATGTATTTAATTGGGGTTATCGAAGATAATTCCCATCCGTTGTATCATTGGTAATCGATTAACCGTTCTAAGGTAATCGATGTATTTAAATTGGGATTATCAAAGATAATTCCCATCCGTTGTATCATTGTGTATCGATTGACCGTTCTAAGGTAATCGATGTATTTAATTGGGGTTATCGAAGATAATTCCCATCCGTTGTATCATTGGTTATCGATTAACCGTTCTAAGGTAATCGATGTATTTAAATTGGGATTATCGAAGATAATTCCCATCCATTGTGTCATCGTTATCGATTGACCGTTCTAAGGTAATCGATGTATTGAATTGGGACTGTCAAGGATAGTTTCCATCCGTTGAGTTGTTGTGATCGATTGGCCATTCCAAGGCAGTCGAGGTATTTGAATTGGGACCGCCATGGACGGAGCCCATCCGTGAGTTATTGTTGTCGTGTTGACCGACTCAAGGCAGCACGCTATTATTCTTGTGATTTTGATAATCTTGGGATCGTTACTGTTGTGATTAATTGGGTTTTAGAGGCTAGTCTGGGCTAGTGCTCGATGGGTAAGTCTGGGGCTTGAACCTTCGCGGTTGGTTTCCGAGCACCTGCAATTCAGCAGGTCACGGTCATTGGATGGGCTCATTGTGATACGGCTTCCTGTCGTGGCTTCGGCCCTCATTGTGATACGGCTTCGTGCCGTGGCTTCGGCCCTTATTGTGATACGGCTTCGTGTCGTGGCTTTGGCCCTCATTGTGATACAGCTTCGTGCCGTGGCTTCGTCCCTCATTGATACAGCTTCGGGCTGTTTTGGCTTCGGGCCATTGTGGTGATTGACAGCTTCGGATGAGTGACATCCAGGGTATTATGATGATAAACAGCTTCGGGCTGTTCGGGTGTTAGGCCATTGTGATGTATCGGTATTCCTGTTGGAGCCTTCGGGCATTTTGATTCGTATCTATTTCAGTGTTTGGCTTGGTTTACCTTCGGGTGATGCATTGTTGTGTTCTGTATTAATGATCCTCCCTTGGGCACTTGTGTTCTAACCTGTTGAGTAGGTATTGATCGTATGCCGTGGGCATAGTATTCCATGAATGCTCGATTCTTACTTTGGTTTGTGAGCATCTCGTATTACCATTACTATACTATTCATTCTGCCCTTTGGATGCATATCATGTTGTACATGTTTTTGATAATCATTATCTGGATGACTGACCCCGTGGGGGCGGAACATGTTTTCATGTTTTAGGTGTTTGCGAGGATAGAGTTGAGACACAGGGGCATGACGGTGGCGACGAGGCATTCGAGCGATACTAGTCCAAGATGTTTTGGTGTTCATGTCAGTCAGACAGTTGGAGTACTCCAGTTTTGTTCAGTCTTTGTCATTTTGTATTATCCGAGCACGGCTCGTAGATGTTGTTGTATCTTATTTTGGCCATGTAGGCCTAACTGTTGTCATTGAAATTCCATATCAGAATATTATGTTGGATGTCAGTGTAGGGATTGTGATTCCCCTTTTGGTCAGTTAATTATATTTTTGGTCGTGTTAGCCCGGTGGATCTCCTGGTGTGGGGTCCACGGCGCTGTAATGACCCAATGGGATTTGGGGGTGTTATAGCTGAGCATGTATTTCTAGTGTTGCATAAACAACTTTCTTGCAGAAAATATATGTACAGCACCGGAAGCATATGTTTAGGTGCTTCAGAAGCAGGCATTTTTCAGCATGCACTTTCCAGTTAACATGTCCTGAGAGTTGGTTCTGAACTGTACGTTCTCAGTAAACTTGACCATAAGCACATAGAAGAAGTTAAAAGATTGTTTACATCTTTTGCTTGCTCCCCCAGATACATACATGATAAACCATAACTAAAATAAATGACAGAACTCAATACTTTAAGATTCTGATTGCAAAGTGTTATCTTTTCTTTCCATGTAGGTAGGGTGAGTATAAATAATTGATGAGCATACTCCTGCTAACTCAAGAATTGTTTGTAAACACCTGAGATTGACAAGAATCACAAATACCAAAAACTATAATTATACCTAGCATGAAAAAGCAACACAACCACTACAGGTAACACACTAACACCATTGTATCACAGTTGCCATTATTCACATATGATTGATATACACTAACACACTAACACCCTCTAATGAACATAAGATTGATATACACTGCTGTGTGGTAGAGTTTTTTTTCTTCTTTTTGCTTCGCTGTGTGGGATTTATATATACGACTACTCCACAGAGTCTACCCTACGTGTTGTACATAATAACCCATATATGGAAGCACGACTCAAAAACAAATAATCGCATTCATTTTTCTATAAACCAATACTCCAAAAACAAATGTTTGAGCTTCAAAAACGAAACCTGTAACGTACAAACTCCAGGAGGCAAAATAACATCAGATGCAGCCTTCTCGTAATTCTCGAAAAATTCACATGTTGGAGATAATATTTCCATGAAGCTTCCTCAACTGAAATCGAAAAGAAGATAATATTTACTGGGGAAGGAAGAAAGGAGAAGGCTAATATAGAAAAAAAGAAAAAAAAATAAAGAATAATATGGGATCGATTGTATGCATCGATTGATGCTCGATGAAGATGAACCCTAGAATCGCATGGAGATGCTCGATTGTCTTTACCTGAGGAAGATTTTGCGGAAGAGGGAGAAGGAACCCACCGGAGATCGAACCATCGTTGTGAAGTTGAAGAATGTGAGAATGGGGGGCGGAGTGCTGATGTAAATGAGGGAGATAGAGATTTCTATTGAGTAGGGTTAGGTGTGATTATAAATAAATAATATGTTTTAAATAAATTGATTTTTTTGTTATTATTGATATTTAAGTGCCAGTAAATTTTGATACTCAAATTACTGATACTTAAGTGTCAGTATCTTATGACACAATTATGTTAAAAAAAAAAGTCAAATGTCTGAAGTTACTGACACTTTTGATAAAGTGTCAGAAACTAAGTGTCAGTAAATGCTGTTTTTGTAGTAGTGATACCTTCTCACCCGAATCCATGATCAAGTCTATTCGCATGATGCTTGCTATAGCTACCTACCACGATTATGAGATATGGCAAATGGATGTAAAGACGGATTTCCTTAATGGATTCCTCGAGGAGGAAATCTATATGGAGCAGCCTAAAGGCTTTGTGTCCGAAGTCGATATTCAGAAAGTGTGCAAGCTTCGGCGTTCCAATTATGGACTGAAGCAAGCGTCGCATAGTTGGAACCTTCGTTTTGACGAGGCGGTCAAAGAGTTTGACTCCGTACAAAATGAAGAGAAACCTTATGTATAAAAGAGGGTTAGTGGGAGAAAGATCACATTCTTAGTACTATATGTAGATGACATTCTACTAATAGGAAATGATGTGGGAATGCTCAGTTCTATGAAAGCTTGGCTTTCGAGTAATTTCTCCATGAAAGACTTGGGAGAAGCTACCTATATTCTTGGTATTCGACTCTACCGGGATAGAGCGAAGAGAACAATAGGTTTTTACCAAGCCCTCTATATAGATAAAATATTAAAGATATTTAAGATGGATGATTCTAAAAGAGGGTTACTACCGATGCGACATGGAATAAAACTCTCCTTGAAGATGTGTCCTCAAAGTGAGGAACAATGGAAGGAAATGAATAATATACCATATGCTTCGGCCGTGGGTAGCTTTATATATGCTATGTTGTGTACGAGACCTGACATTGCGCATGCTGTAAGCATGGTGAGTAGGTTTCAGGCAAACCCAGGTAGGGAACATTGGACTGCCATAAAGAACGTTCTCAAGTACTTGAGAAGGACTGGAGATATGGTTCTGATATATGGCGATGGATAATTGGATGTAGTGGGATTCACTGATTCGTACTTCTAAGGACTGAAGGACGACTCGATGTCTACTTCTGGCTACATATTTACTCTTAATGGAGGAGCAGTATCTTGGTGTAGCACCAAGCAAAGTGCGACTGCTGATTCCACCTGTCAGGCTGAGTATCAAGCAGCCTCGGAGGCTTCCAAGGAAGGGTTCTGGATTAAGAAGTTTCTGGGAGAACTTCAAGTGATACCATGTGCTGAGCTGCCTGTTCCGCTATACTGCGACAACGACGGAGTCAGAAGTACGTGCCAAGGAGCCGAGGTTTCACAACAGCACCAAACATATTGAGAGGAAGTATCATCTCGTAAGAGAATTTGTTCGCAAGGGATACATTGTGCTGCACAGAGTATACTCAGCCGACAACGTCGCTGATCCGCTGACCAATCCACTTTCTTAGACTAGCTTGGAGCGTCATCTGGAGAATATGGGTATTAGATACCATAGTGTGTGGCATTGAGTGCAAGTGGGAGATTGTTAGGAATATGCCCTCGAATGCCACTCAGAGGATGTTGAGTGAGGGCATTGTACTTGTAATTATGTAAATCATTTATATAAGGCAATGTATGTTTCTTTATTTACTGATAGTTACTGGCATTTCTAACTCATAAATATACGTATAGAAACTAGTCCGTGTACTTGAGAGCAAAACGTTCCACTCCTTATTGGATAAGGAGGTCGGCACTGGAAAGGTTTATAGCTCAAATACTTAATCGTTCGCAAGTCGATGAAACTTGACTGGGCGTTAAGTTTATGAGAAGACTTGTATGACGTGTTCTTTGACTTGTGAGTGCTTGTAGAACACTAATGGTTAGTGGGAGCATACGTTATATGTATGCTAATTGGATTAGTATACTTGGACCGACTCACCCTCGATTCGTCACACGGATTTCACTCTGGGACAGTCAATGACGGAATCGAAAGGTTGTGATAGGTATTTATGAACCTTCGACTTGAGGATTTAGTAGGCTTGTGATGTCAAGATTTTCATTAGAGTAGTTCGACCCTATAAACCGGAAGGTGGGGGTCAACCTCGACGTTCATCTTGACGGGCAAGTAGCAGGTCCTACTGAATACCAAGATAGAATTCTTTCTCCTGTTAGTGAACGGGTAACATGTCCTATGCGGTTATTGGCAGATCAGATCATGAGTCTTTGGCCAAAGCATTGGAGCTAGTTGTATTGGATACACGAGAGCTCGATGATCTCGATTTGCATTAACGCATGCATAGTGTTGGCCACTAAGTATACTGGATATAGCTTGGAAAGTGTTTTAAACTACAAGCTGTACGGTTTTAAATCTGAGTGCGTAGTGGAAGTCTTAAATATAGTAAGTTGCTGTGGATACAGCAACTCGATGTGCAGTGTATACTTAAATAATCACAGTAATTAAAACAGTAAAGGGTAGAAGGTAAATAACATAATATTTAAAGTGGTTCGAGGTAAACACCTCTACGTCCAATGGTCCTCCACACAGGAGTAAAAAGTTTATTATAATTACTGCGTACACAACTACGTAATTATAAAAACACTAATCAATATATCATTCACACAGATTGATATAATGATCTTAGCTTTAACCGTTCACACAGATTGGTTTGAGCTAATGCTTTGACTGGCTTCTTCACACACGGTTCTGAAGCTTCCTCTTCTTCAATGCAAATCCTTCACACACAGTTCCGGAGTAGCAAAGATTACTCAGTCCACACAGGGCTGATCTGGGTTTGTTCAAGGATTAGAACAATATATGAACAACAGCTTTGACTTTCTGAGCTTCTAGCTGATGGTATGTTGTTCACTGTTTGAGCACTGTATATCTCTTAGATCTGAGTTGCAGTAAGCTTCTGGAGATATGTTTTTGCTCTGATGTATATAATAATAACTTTGTCACTTGGTAACTGATCTTCAACGCCTTGATGAGATATATATAGTCTTCTGAAATATATCCGTTGAGATAAATTCGTTGAGCAAGATTTCGTTCCAACGGGATGAGAAGCACGATCCGGATTTTGCAGGATTTGAAGATATGTTGACTTACAGTATTTAAATACTTTATCTTTTAGTATTTAAATACTTCTATATCAACGGGACTTGACTTCTAGTGGGAACTGAAGATTCCTTCTTTGTCCTGTTGAGAGCTGTATGGAAGATCACTGTATTGTTGATTCGAGACAGCTTCCATACTTAGTCTTTATAAGACTTCTTTGCTGTACTGAAAGGTTCCACTATATGCTGGATCTATGACAGGTCTTCGATACAGGTTGACACTTCAACTTTTCGATACAGTTTCCTTACTATATTGAGGATTTGGCATATTGTCAAAACCTCTTATCATCACTATTTGATACAGGGATTGATTATCCTGACTGTTTCGATACCGGATATTGTTATCCCAACAATTTTGATATAGGGTATTTGTTATCCCACAATTTCCCCCTTTTTGACAATTTGCCAAGACTTAAAATCTTTCAAGTTCTTCTTGATGATGCCAAAACCTTCTTCATGAAATAATCTTCTTTGATGACTTCTGGCAGATTTCTTAGTCTTCTTGTCAGATGATCTGGCTTTCCGTAACTTAGACTAATTTTTGAACTGCTCGCAGGCGAGTTCGATACAGCTAAGAGTTTTTACAACTTAAGCTTTTGATTGGCGCGTAGGCACAATCTTACAATGTATTCTAGATGCATACAACTGAAATTATGAACTGTTCATAGACAAGTTCGTACAGCTTAATTTTCAAACAAGTTTCTATACTTGTGTTTGTTGTCCCAAAAATTTAAGTTATGTAATCATACATTAACACATTAGATTACGAGTTGCAATCTTTCAAGACAGGCAAACATTTTTATTGATATTCAAAAATAGACTACAAGGATTGCTGTTTTGAAAGAAAAATTACAAACAAAAATTACAAGGATTTAAGCTCCTATAATCAGAATGTCTCCATGGCCTCTTTTCTGGATCATGCTCGATTCCACGCCACCAGTGCTGTAGGGAATCGTTGCCTCGATCTAGGTATATTGCTCTTCCATCGTAGGATCTGTCGAAGGCAAGAATCCAGTCTTCTGGATGGGTGATCCGATCTCCTCTTCAATGCTTGGATTTCATCTCTTGTTGGAGAGGGAGCTTTCCTTCTTCTAACATCTTCGTAAATTTGTCTGCAGCCTCCGCTAATGTTTTATAGCTTTTAAAGATGGCGGATTCCCTGATGAGTTTAACAAAATATCTCATCAGTTCATTTCTCCTCCATTTCTTTACTTCTTCAGCAGAGGGATGGCGGTTGGTTGGCAGATGAATTTCAGAAGGTCTTTGGATTAAGCTTTGCCAGGGGACATTGGGGTCATGGAACTCAGGTCGGGAACCTAAAATCCTGAAACTTTGTGCGGGTGGGGCTAGTTTATTCAATTCAGCGGTAATGCTGTCTTGAGCAGCATTAAATTCCCTTTCGTGCTTAAGCCTTGTTCTCCTCGCTGCTTCTCTTGATTCTTCCCCCTTTTTGGCGTCACCAAGACGTTCTAGGATCTCCAGTGCGACATCCTGTTTCATCTCAATGTTTGTCATTCTCTCGACAAGGGTGGAGAGCACCTGCGACATATCTTTAATACTTTTGTCGTGGGCTCGAAGTTGGGAAGATGTTTCAATCATGGCGGATGCTGTCTTGGCCTCAGATATGCGAGTTTTGGATGCCTCTTCTCTCAGGAGTTGCTCTTGTTTCTCTTGCATATTCTTCAGGGCTTGCTTGAAGACTTCTGGCAAAACAGTGAAGGCTTCGACTACGCGAGAGACTTCATGCTGTAATCCAGTCATGTCTTCAACAGCAGAATTGTGCATCTAATTCAGAGCCTTTTCCACTGAATACAAGGTATTAACTGCATCCTGGATGAAGGCGGTTTGAAGGCCAAGATCACGCAATCACTCTTTCCTAGCAGCAGTGCTGGGAGAATCTGGCTTGGTAAAATCTTCGACTCCATTCAACCTCCTCAAATTCACGGTAGGGCGTGAATTGAGTTGGACATCCTCAGGTGTAGTACCGTCTTCGGATTCCACGGTTGATGGGGCGGGAGCAGCTGATGTGGGTTCGGCGGCAGGAGGTGTTGTATCCTCCTGTTGCGAAGAGGTGTCTGTATACATCGGTACAGGAGGGACTGATTCCTCCTGTTGTATCTCAGCTTCCGCCTGTTCCGGCAGAGGGACTGATTCCTCTTGCTGGATGGCACATGATACTTTTTCTTCAGCGGCAGCAGGCTCGGGTGCCTGTTTCGAAACAATTTCTTCTTCATCGACTTGAGGGACTGATTCCTCATCGTCAGGAATATTTTCTTGCTGTGGCGAAGGGGCCTCACTTGGGCTTGATGGCCCTTCGTCATTCTTGGTTTGAGAGGCTTCTTTTTCTTGAGCCTCCTCACGGCTCATTCTCAGACCTGCCTGTAAGGCATCATCGTCGTCGTCGTCTGAGTCGTGGTCTTTTTTTGGATCTTGGGGAGAGTCCTCGGACTTATCTTTTCCTTTTCTTCTGGCATCTGATTTTTGCAAAAGATGGCTTTCAATCAGTTCTTTGCAGTAGAGATTGTCCCATTGGATCAGGGCTTCAACTTCTGTCGAGTCCATCACTTTCAACACAAATCTTTCTTCATGGCTCCAGTCGCTCCAGTTGTATAAGTTGTCGTATGGAGCTAGCCGGTAGCTTTTCCATTGAAGGAATCTTTCATAAGTATGATCAATCTGCACAGAGAGAAGGGTCTTGTTGATAATGGTGTTCGGGGAGGGACTTCGTATAACGTATGAGTCCGCTGTAGCGAGGGGTTCCTCTAGAGGTGTGGGATCCTGTAGGGAAGAAGGATTCCTTACAGGGGATAGTGCCCCGAAGGAAGGTGGATCCTGTACGGGTGTGGAATCCCGCATAGGAGAGTTAGCTCTTGGCTCCAAAGGGGCAGCCGACTCGCTAGAGTCTTCTAAGTTGGCAGATGTCCTTTCATCCGTCGTTGCCGCCAAAGGCTCGGGATTTACTATCGATACAGTGATGGGCATCTCTTCTGCAGGGGTTGGGCCCTGGGGTAATTGTTCAGTGGGTTGCGCCACAGTAGAAGCTTCATCGGAGGTTTTGGTGGATTTAGCTTTTATGAGCCTCCTTAGCTTCCTTTTCGGCTTCTCAGCAGCAGTTGGTGTCTTGCTATGAGATCTCTTGCGTTTCTTGGAAGATTCCATACTCTGGGATTTCGAAGAAACATCCCTTGGATCTTCAGAAACGGGCGTACTGCGGACTTTTGGTTGGTTGCAGACCAGGGTGCTCTGGTTATAGGATGTAGGCTTGACGCCTCCTAAGTAGATCCGGGAGCTGATTTTCTTCGCATCTGCGGATTGTGGAAGTCCGCATTTTGTCAAAATGTGGTTTAAAATTAAACCAAACGATTTCTTTTGAGTGGCAGGCTTGGATACTTCTTCCTGCAAGCGTTTCAAAATAATTTGACACCAATTGACATTTTCAGAGGTCAAAATCGCAACCATCATTCTAAACCTAAGATTAGTGCACATTTCAAATGCACCAGTGCGATTCTCGATGATTCTGCAACAAAAATCATGCAAGTACACGTATGGCAAACAAAAATTCTTCTTGTGACAGGTGGTGTGAACCATGTCATCCGTAGCTGAGCCGGTGAACAGGCCATAGTACTTGGTTATCAGCTCTTGAGACCCAAAAGTCTCAAGTTCTTCTATGGTCAGGCCATCAGCGGGTAGCCTGTAAATGTTCTGGAGAAGATCTCGATCGATGCAGATCTCCACTTCTTGAATGATAGCGGTGATGTCAGCAACGTGGCCTCCCTGGGCCAGCGACAGAAAACGAATGGTGGCGTTGAGGTAAAAGTCCTCAACCAAGTGAACGTCGTATTTCTCGGCGGTTTGACTACCAAGGCGGTAGAGGCCTTGCTGACGGAGTCTGTTGATGATGAACTCCATTGGTTCGACGTCATTTCTTTCAGAGAGAATACGCTCGATAACGACAGATCTTGAGAAGATTCGTCCATCGATGATGTTCGAGGCTTTCTTGAGGGCGGGAGAAGATGTTTGAGCAGCCATTGGTAATTCTTAAGAAAATATGAAAGAGATTAAGAGAAATTTGCAGTAAAACACAGAAAAACTTGTAGACTGTATTTGCTTGAGTGCTCTTAAATTTTGCAGAAAGTGTAAAGAGTCTCAAATGGCAGTATCAGTCCTTTTATAGTGGGCGGCGAAGTAGGGTTTACAGAGTACGAATGGTCAGATTTAAGGGATGGGAGCCGGTTTTCGAAAAGAATGGTTACGATGAACTGAGTGTAACTAGTACACTTATCCACGGAATATTAAAATATGAGCGGGTCCCACTTCTAACATTTGTTGTTACCCTAAATGCCTGAAACGGCAGTTTTAAATGTTAAACAATTTGAAAACACCACGGCTTTTGAGATTCAGTTGTCCAGATGTCGTGTAAGGCATTTAATGTAAATGACGTTTGACATGAAAACAGGGCACGTGGAAAAAAATTATTTTAAAATGAAATATTATAATATATACTGAATCGAAATCCTATAGTATGTGCTGTATCCGCAATGATACAGCGTTCCCTCTTAAAAGGTACATATAAGTTTTAATTCCATACAGCAGCTTTTGGATTAATGCTGTATTCATGGGTCATACTGTATTCCCCCTTAATTATTGCACACATCAGCTGTAGGATGATTCATATATCTTTGTTCCCTACAGTTCTTTATTGAAAGCTCTGAGTGTACAGATAATTAATGGTGGATACTGTATTCTTGGGTCTTACAGCATTACCCCTCAATTGTTGAGTAAAAACAGTAAATTACTTACAGGGAGTCGGGCTGTAGCATTCCCAATTCTTGTCTAGGCATGTTGAATCTTGCTGTGTCGAGAGGCTTGGTGAAGATGTCGGCCAACTGAATATATGTATGAACTTTTTCGAGCCGAACATCCTTGTTCTCGACATGATTCCTTATGAAATGATGCTTCATGTTTATATGTTTAGTGCGCGAGTGCAATACAGGATTGTGCGTGATTGCAATTGCACTCGTGCTATCACACATGATCGGCGTTTCCTTGGCTTCAATTCCATAATCTGACAACTGTTGCTGCATCCAAAGGATCTGTATACAGCAACTACCAGCAGCATAGTATTCTGATTCAGCCGTGGAAAGTGAGTTAGCCAATTGCTTCTTACTGAACCAAGAAACGAGTCTAGGTCCAAGAAAGTGACAATTTCCACTTGTACTCTTCCTATCTAGCTTGCAGCCTCTGATATCCGAGTCACTGTATCCAACTAAATCGAATCCGCCTTCTTTAAGATACCACAGTCCTACATCGACTGTTCCTTTAATGTACTTCAGGATTCGTTTAGCTGTATTGAAGTGTGATTCCTTAGGTCCTACTTGATATCTCGCACACACTCCTACAGCAAACTGGATATTGGGCCTGCTAGCTGTTAGGTACAGAAGAGAGACAATAAGCTTCCTGTAGAGTGATTGGTCAACCGGCTTTCTGGATTCATCAGCACTAATTTGCGCGGAAGTGCTCATGGGGGTTGACGATGATTTGGAAGTGTTCATTCCAAATTTGTTGAGAAGCTCCTTGCTGTATTTTTCCCGGTTGATAAAAATACCTGTAGGCAACTGCTTTACCTACAAACCTAGGAAATAACTAAGTTCTCCCATCATACTCATTTCAAATTTACTTTGCATGAGATGAGAGAACATTTGACACAAAGCAAGGTTAGTTGAACAAAAATTATGTCATCTACATAAATTTGCACCATTAGAAGGTCATCAGCTTCCTGTATTTTGAACAAGGTCTTGTCCACAGCACCTTTCTCAAATCCATTATCGGTTAGATACTGGGACAGGGTCTCATACCAGGCTCTAGGGGCTTGCTTAAGTCCATACAGTGCTTTCCTCAGCCTGTATACTAGGTCGATACCGTCGGTGTTGGCGAACCCTGGTGGTTGTTCAACATAAACTTCTTCGGCAAGGTCTCCATTCAGGAATGCACTTTTGACGTCCATTTGATATACAATGAAGCTCTTATGTGCGGAAAAGGCTAAGAATATCCTAATGGCTTCTAGTCTGGCTACAGGGGCAAACGTTTCATTATAGTCTATGCCTTCTTCCTGTCTATAGCCTTGTGCGACTAGTCTGGATTTATTCCTTATAATAAGTCCATTTCGATCCTTCTTGTTTCGAAATACCCATTTGGTTCCTATAACCAATTGATGCATAGGTCTGGGTACAAGATACCATACATTGTTTCTTTCAAAACCGGTAAGCTCTTCTTCCATCGATGTTATCCAATGAGAATTATTAAGAGCGTCTATGGTCGAAACAGGTTCGGACTGGGCTAAGAATACAGCAATAGTGCACATGTTGAGTCTTCTAAGCTCAGATTGAGATTTCTATTCAGGAAATGGTGATATCTCAGTATCTAGTTCTTCTTGTGCACAAAGTACATTTCCTTGTGTACTCTATATTCTCCTACGGGTAAAAACACCAGCATCTATGTTTCCAATGATCTGCTCTTGCGGGTGATCTCTCAACCATCTTCAGTCGGGTTCTAATTCAGGGTCCCGTACTGTATCGAGAGTTTCTGTAGATACAGCTTCAGCTTGTTCAGCATCGGCTTCATCTACGTTGATTCTTACAGCTGCGGGGTTGATTTCTAGGTCAACAACAGGTTCTATGGGAGTTGGAGGATCTAAGATAGAGAGATGTTGGATGTTCTGAGCAATATCATCTACTCCTGTAGGGTCATGGTGAGGTTCGTCGAACACTACATGAACTGATTCCTCGATCGTCAGCTTCCTTTTATTAAAGATCCTGTAAGCTTTGCTGACAGAGGAGTATCCTACAAATATTCCTTCATCTGATTTCTCATCAAAGGTTCTAAGTTGATCCTTCCCATTAGTCAATACATAACACTTGCATCCAAAAATGTGAAAATATGAAACTAACGGAGTTTTGTTGTTCCATACCTCGTATGCTGTTTTGTTGTGGTGTTTGTTGACGATACAGTGGTTTTGAGTGTAGCATGCTGTATTGGTGGCTTCACCCCAGGAATTCTATGGCAACTTGCTTGCGGCAATCATTGCCCTTGTTGCTTCTTTCAGCGTCTTATTCTTTCGCTCGGCAACACCATTTTGTTGAGGTGTACGGGTAGCTGAGTATTCGTGTTGTATCCTATTTTTCGAACAGTATTGCTATATAAAGCGGTTAGTAAATTTTGTACCTCTGTCGGAACGAATGGACACAATACTCAATGCCTTTTCATTTTGAAGCTTTCTCAGGAGCTCGGGCAGCTTTGATGTTGTTTCCTTCTTCTTGCTTAGGAAAATTGTCCAAGCATACCTGGAGTAATCATCAACAACAACAAGACAGTATTTCTTACCTCCCAAACTTACTGGGTCTACAGGACCGTAGAGATCCATATCTAGCATCTCCAACACTCTTTGGGTTGAAAGGTAGGATTTGCTCTTCAGGGTTGACTTGATTTGCTTGCCTTTCTGACATGGTCCGCAGACGCTGTCCTTTTTGAATGACATGTTTGGCAATCCTCTTACCATTCCCTATCTTGAGAGCTTGTTGATCGTCTTGAAGTTGACGCGAGACATCCTCTTGTGCCATAACCAGCTTAGATCTGCAATGCCTTTGGAAACAAAGCATGGAATTGAGGAGCTCATAGGCTTCCAGTCAGCAATATACATGTTACCTGATCTGCTTCCTGTAAGCACAACTTCTTTGGTCTGGATGTTCTTGACTCTACAGTGATCTATATAGAATTTCACCAAGAACTGTTTATCACAGAACTGGCTAATACTAAGTAGATTGTACTATAAGCCTTCAACATATTCAACATCGGTGACTTTGAATTTTCCGACAAGTAGGTTTCCTTTCCCTCTTGTTCTTCCTTTAGATTTATCACCGAAACGAACTTTTGGACGGGGACGTTCTACGAAATCTGATAGCTTGCTTCTATCTCCGGTCATGTGCCGAGAGAATCCACTATCAAAGTACCAGGTTTCCTCCTATAGGATGTCCTCATCATCGCTATCTTCACCTTACGGAATGTCCTTGGCCATAAAGCACATATATGCTTTATCATCGAACTCATCGTCAGATGAATCACTTTCAGTGACCACCTGAAGACATTCTTCTAATTTGGATGGTGCGGGGGAGGCTTCTGATTCTCCCATCAGGGCCTTGAGCTTGTTTTTCCATGCACGTCTTCTTTCATCTCTCTCTTGTTGCTCGGCTTCCGGCAACCTTTGAACTTTGGGATGAGAACATTTATTTGCATAATGTCCCGGTTTCCTGCAATTATATCACAGGTTAGCATCACCGGATGAAGTTTCGGTACTTACCTTGTGGACAGGTTTGGGCCTGTAGGGAGTCTTTCCAGACTGCTTGATGAACTTCTTGAACTTGTGCATGAGAAGCGCCATTTCATCTTGAGAAAGGATGTCGTCGTCACTGTCAGCACTCTTGTGACTAGGTTTCGACGAGCTGGGCATGCTGTGTCGATGATTCGATACAGCGGCTAGTGTTGTAACCTTTTAAGGAGATTCTTCATCTTTCTCTCTTCTGTCAATATCATACTCAAAAGCTTTGAGGTCAGAGAAGAGATCAAAAGTAGATATTTCATTAAGATTGCAAGATACACGCATAGCTGTGGTCTTAATGTCCCATCGGGCAGGGAGAGATCTGAAAATTTTTAAATTCTTCTCCTTTTGGGTATAAATTTTGCCCAATGCTTCAAGTTCACCAACAATTCCAGTGAATCTGAGGTCAAGTTTCTCAAGTGTCTCAGTTGGTTTCATTTCAAAGGATTCAAATTGCTGAGTCAGTTTTGAAATTTTGTTTTCTTTTGAGAGCTCAGTTCCCTCACAAATCAACTTGAGTTTATCCCAGATTTCCTTGGCTGTCTTACAGCTCTTTACCTTCGAGAACGTGCCTTTGTCAAGAGTGACAAATAATGCGTTCTTAGCCACATTGTCGAGATTGGCTCGCTTTCTTTCATCTATGGTCCATTGCTCGCATTCCTTCTCGAGCATCTCAGCATGGGCTTGGCCTTCAATCCTTGCGGCCGTGTTTACCTTCATGATTTTAATGGGGCCATCCTGTATAACAAAAATCATCTCTTCGTGCATTGCTGCAAGATGAGCCTCCATCCTGATTCTCCAATCATCAAATTCATTAATAGAGAACATAGGCACTTTGTTGATCATAGATGTATCCATGTGAGAATAAAAGAATGAAAAAGACTGTTTTAAAAATTAAGTGATTTTGGATCTGATTCGGTTAAAAATACGATTGATTCTTTTTAGAATTAACCGCTCTGATACCACTTGTTGGCCACTAAGTATACTGGACATAGCTTGGAAAGTGTTTTAAACTACAAGCTGTACGGTTTTAAATCTGAGTGCGTAGCGAAAGTCTTAAATACAGTAAGTTGCTGTACACAGCAACTCGATGTGCAGTGTATACTTAAATAATCACAGTAATTCAAAGAGTAAAGGGTAGAAGGTAAATAACACAATATTTAAAGTGGTTCGAGGTAAACCCCTCTAGGTCCACTGGTCCTCCACAGAGGAGTAAAAAGTTTATTATAATTACTGCGTACACAACTACGTAATTATAACAACACTTATCAATATATCGTTCACACAAATTGATATAATGATCTTAGCTTTAACCGTTCACACAGATTGGTTTGAGCTAATGCTTTGACTGGCTTCTTCACACACAGTTCTGAAGCTTCATCTTCTTCAATGCAAATCCTTCACACACAGTTCCGGAGTAGAAAAGATTACTCAGTCCACACAGGGCTGATCTGGGTTTGTTCAAGGATTAGAACAATATATGAACAACATCTTTGACTTTCTGAGCTTCTAGCTGATGGTGTGTTGTTCACTGTTTGAGCACTGTATATCTCTTAGATCTGAGTTGCAGTAAGCTTCTGGAGATATGTTTTTGCTCTGATGTATATAATAATAACTTTGTCACTTGGTAACTGATCTTCAACGCCTTGATGAGATGTATATAGTCTTCTGAAATATATCCGTTGAGCAACATTCCGTTCCAACTGGATGAGAAGCACTATCTGGATTTTGAGGGATTTGAAGATCTGTTGACTTACAGTATTTAAATACTTTATCTTTTAGTATTTAAATACTTCTATATCAACGGGACTTGACTTCTAGTGGGAACTGAAGATTCCTTCTTTGTCCTGTTGAGAGTTGTATGGAAGATCACTATATTGTTGATTCGAGACAGCTTCCATACTTAGTCTTTATAAGACTTCTTTGCTGTACTGAAAGGTTCCACTATATGCTGGATCTATGACAGGTCTTCGATACAGGTTGACACTTCAACTTTTCGATACAGTTTCCTTACTGTATTGAGGATTTGGCATTTTGTCAAAACCTCTTATCATCACTATTCGATACAGGGGTTGATTATCCTGGCTGTTTCGATACCGGATATTGTTATCCCAACAATTTCGATATAGGGTATTTGTTATCCCAACACATAGCGTCAAGTACAGATAGGGTATGACTGACCGTGACCCTATAACTTGATCGGGACATTTGAAAGAAGGGTTTATACGTATACTGGTATTCACAATAGAATGGTTCTTGAATGATCCCAATCATTCGTTCTCAGTTGGGGTACAGTGTAGGCCGCCAGACTGGCTAGGTGGTGCTACTACTCTTTGGTTCCTCCCATTGCTGACTGAGACGAACCTACCGAGTCGCGCAATAGGATTGATGATGGAATGAATCAAGATTATT
This sequence comes from Orobanche coerulescens, assembly GCA_033398695.1. Lineage (NCBI taxonomy): Eukaryota > Viridiplantae > Streptophyta > Magnoliopsida > Lamiales > Orobanchaceae > Orobanche > Orobanche coerulescens. The sequence continues at coordinate 126,524,285 of CM065802.1, read as the reverse complement.
CTCTCATAATGAATATTAAGATATTGGATATCTAATTTGGGACATTGGATGTCTAAATTAATCTATTGGATAAATTAATTTACGGCCTAATGAATTAAATAAATTATCGGGTGATTAATTTAATTCATGAATATAATTATTTCTTGGATAAATTAATTATGTCATTATGTATTTGATATGATTAATAAATTAGATTAATTAATCAATATAAATACATCGGAACGGAATCGGAGTTTATCTGTTTGGACTCACGGGAGTCCGAAACGAACCGAACTCGTCCGATTCCTTCTAGAGCTGCCCCACTTTGATGCCTTGCCTTGGTCTTAGTCTTGATTTGGTTGGTGGAGGACTTATGACATTAGAGATAAGATATCTCTTAAAATAAGGATAAAGGTGATTTTGTGGGATTTGTAAATGGAATAAAAGGAAGACTTCTCCCAGCAAATCAACCACCCCATTCCATACGTGATTTGAGAGAGAGAGAGAGAGAGAGAGAGAGAGAGAGAGAGAGAGAGAGAGAGAGAGAGAGAGAGAGAGAGAGAGAGAGAGAGAGAGAAAAGTTTTCTTCAAGTCTTCACATTTATTCATTGTTCTTGAGATATATTCTTGGAGAAAATATCAAGAGATTAAATTGAGAGATTAAATATTAAAACACTTAGAGTGTTATAATCAAAGCTTCATCACTTGATTCTAGCCGTAACCTTAGATGTTAATCAAGTGTTGTCATTTCGTTCGTTTCTCTAGCGCGTGACAAGTAGAGACGCGGTTTTTCGGCGTTGGATCATCCAAGGGCTTGGAGCACTTTGGATCGTTTGGGGAATAACTCAAGGGAAGGAACTCCATATAATCAACGGACGACAAGGGTATGATTTCGAATATTCCTTTGTTTATTTTATATTCGTATATGCGTAGCTCGATCGATCCTCGTAGGGATTCGGATCGAATTAATTTTTGTTTTACCGCTTCCGCTGGGCCTTCGTTTTAGGCACCGAATCCCAATAGACGGATCCCTAGAATATAGAAAGCTTCTCCCAAGTCTTTCATGGTGAACGTTTTAGAAAGCCAAGCTTTCACAGTGCTGAGCATTGCTACGTTATTTCCTATAAGTAGAATATCATCTACATATAGTACTAAGAACGCAATGTTGCTCCCACTGACCTTTTTGTAAACACATGGTTGTACTTCATTTCGTACGAAGTCAAAGTCCTTGACTGCTTCGTCAAATCGAAGGTACCAACTCCGAGAAGCTTGCTTTAGCCCATAAATGGCTCGTTGCAGCTTACACACCTTATGAATATTGGTTTTGGACACAAAACCCTTAGGCTATTCCATATAGATTTCCTCCTCGAGGTATCCATTTAGAAAAGCCATTTTTACATCCATTTGTTATATTTCATAATTGTAGTAGGCAGCAATGGCAAGCATCATGCGAATCGACTTGATCATAGCTACGGGCAAGAAGGTATCATGATAATCGATTTCTTCCCTTTGGGTATAACCCTTTGCCACAAGCCTGGCCTTATAGGCATCAGCCTTGCCATCCCCATTAGTCTTTCTCTTATAGATCCATTTATTTTCAATGGTCCTCATGCCAGTTGGAAGATCTACTAGAGTCCAGACCTGATTGGTATGCATCGAGTCTGTCTTAGCTTCTATTGCTTCTTGCCATTTATCGGATTCTACATCCACTATCGCTTGGTCATAGGTGATAGGGTCGTTTTCACTGCTATCAGGTGTGTCGTGGAGACCCAGTTCCTCGACATGTGTATAGCCATACCTCTCAGGTAAGTGAGACACCCTACCAGACTTTCGAAGTGGAGGTTGTGTTATAATAGGTTCGGTTCCTGATCCCTGATCAGATGTCTCCATAGGACTTTCATTATGCTCTTCCAAAGAGATATTTCTACCTCAACCACCTTCCTGAATGAACTCATCCTCAAGGAAGTGTGATTGTAATGCCACAATGACCCTATGGTCTTCTGGAATGTAGAATAGATAACCCATCGAGTCCTTTGGGTATCCAATGAAATGTCCCTCGCTTCCAGTTTGTCTACCTTAGCCTTCTTGACATAGGCTGGACATCCCCAAATCCTAATGTGATTAAGGCTCGATTTCTTACCCTTCCACATCTCATGCGGAGTGATAGGAATAGATTTGGAAGGACATCTATTAAGGATATAGGCAGCAGTTAGTAAGGCATACCCCCACAGGTAAATAGGTAAATCAGTGTAATTTAACATGGAGCGAACCATGTCCAAAAAAGTCTGATTTCTCCTTTCTGAAACACCATTTAACTGTGGGGTTCCTGGCGGCGTGAATTGGGAAACTATTCCATGTTCCTTAAGGAACTCATCAAACTCTATGCTTATATATTCGCCATCTCAGTCCGACTGGAGTGCTTTGATATGACATCCAGTCTGTTTTTCAACTAGTGCCTTAAATTATTTGAATTTAGTAAAGGCTTCGGATTTATGTTTCATTAAGTACACAATCCCATACCTAGTATGATCATCTGTGAACGTTATGAAATATTGATATCCATCTCCGGCCACTTCTAAATAACCACAAACGTCGGTATGTACCAACCCAAGTTTATCAGCAGCCCTTTCAAAAGTCCCTGTGAAGAGGGACTTAGTCATTTTGCCTCTTTGGCAAGATTCACAAGTTGGATAGGGTTCTACACCCAATGGACTTAAAAGTCCATCTTTCTCCATTTTCTGAACATTGGTCTGACCATCATGACCAAGTCTAAGGTTCCACTTAAGAGCTTGATTAGTATCTTGCCTGCCAAGTTTCCTAGTTATAATGTTCACTGCTGTTTTATTTTGCAAGTTCAGATGATATAAACCATTCAACAATGTAGCTGTGCCAACCAATTTATTTCGAAAATAAATTACCATTGCCAATAAAGAAACAAAATCCTTTCCGGTCCAAGACTGGAATGGATATAATGTTCTTATGCCCCTTGGGCAAAACAAGTACTTCATCTTACGTCAAAATAAAACCGGATTCTAAACCCAGTAGGATTGATCCAATATCGGTTGCCTCAAGACTTTGTCCGCTTCCGACAGTGATCATTAATTCCCCAGCTTCAAGTTTCCTACTTCGTTCCAGATTCTGATTCATAGTACAAATATGACAAGTGGCACCTGAATCCAGAATCCATGAAGAAGAATATACAGTAGCGGAACAATTAGTTTCAAAAACAAAAAGTTCCGTACCTGATGTGCCATTGAGCTTAGGATAAGTCCTTCGCCAGTGGCCCATCTCACCTCATTCAAGGCATTTGTCCGTCGATTTTGGACCGACTATCTTCTGAACCTATCGGGCATTGCCCTTTCCTTTCTGCATCCCTTTCTTTCATCCTAGCACTGAACAACTACTTCAATATCTCATATCTAGCAGTCCTACTGTGCTCTCCATAAAGTTCGGTCATGTGTGCGAGAATCTGCCTAGCAGAAGTTATTTTCTTGTGCGCTCTCTGCAGCTCATTTGTCATTGAGCCCATCATAAAGCCATGGACTAACACGTCATCCTTGACCTATTTTTCATGGATGTCAATATCTTCCTGATTGCCCCTAGTCTGGATTGGAGTCGGTGGAATGTCTATCTCCAAGACGTATCCCAGAGACTCCATATTGAGTACAATCATCAGATTCCGCAACCAGTCAACAAAGTTGGGGCCAGTTAGGAGATTCTTTTCAAGTAGTATTGCAAGTGGGTTTTTAGCCATTTTAGAGAGATATTGTTTCGTTTTCTGCAAAGACTTAGACAAGATTAAATTAGTGACTTGTTTTATTATGACCGAGTATAGAATTTAAGGGCTTGTATAATTTTTGTCTCGGCTCCCACTGTAACACCCTCAGACCGCTTGGGAATATTACAGCGCCGCGGACCCTCTCCGTGAGGATCTACCAGGCTAAAAACAAAAATAATACCTCACATTACATGCTGACATGGCTACATAATGAACTGCTAGACCGATTTGGTCTTTTACCACAATACAATACATTAAACATATACAACTCGACTTAAAACTCATATCCACGTAGGGGTTGGAATACATCAATATACCCATAAAACGGGAAAACTATACAACGGAGAGCCAAATACTGAGACTCTACCAAAATACTCAACGAATGGTCTTCATGTGATTAGTATCGTCGTCTTCCATCATCCTTCGTATCGATCCTGTGATTCGCTACCCAACAACCTGCAAGTACCTGGACACAATACAGACATCCACCCCCGAATACTCCGGGGTTAGCAAAACTCCACTTTTTTGCTAGTGCAAGTATAAAACAGAAATACAAGCCATACGCAACATACTCCAAGAATATAATAATCTTGAATATACTTCCCGAGGTAACTCACTTGATCAAAACCATTTAATTATAAAGGTATGAAATTTAACCATGTATCTCTTACAAAACATTTAACGATCTCGGGAGTTTGAATACATTTGGAATTAAAGAATTCTCAAGTCTTTCGAAAATACTAAGGGACAGCCCAAAGATCATTTTTCCCAAAATACAATTCTCATAATAAAACACGGGTTCCCAACCCAATTCACAAAACACGGGGTCCAAGACCCAAATCATCAAACACAGGGTCCAAGACCCAAATCATCAAACACAGGGTCCAAGACCCAAATTATCAAACACATATTCCTAAGGATTATTCGCGTCCCGTGCTAACAAGCCACGAACCTCAGATGCTCCTACAGAACATACTCGAGTGAATAACCCAATAGGAAACCATACCAAATCACATGTCCTCGTGACAACAGTCACAGAACCCATACCAAACCACAACCATAAGTTATCCCGACATTGCGCTAACAAGCCACGAACCTCGGAGTCCCCGCAAGACATACCCGGTGATAAACCCCACAAGTTATCCCGGCATCGGGCTAGCAAGCCCCGAACCTCGGAGACCCCGCAAGACATACCCGGATTGGATAACCCTATGGTCACGCCCGACCCATACTAACAAGTATGGATTCCAAAGATTCATCAATCTTACCCGGAGGCACATCACTTTCAACGATCACATAACGATGAGCAGAACATCAAGCCAAGCAACACTTAAACATCACAAGCTCCTTTCAAAGGAGTAACAACTAATATCACACACATTACGTTCTTACCGAACAAGTAAACATAACAATACGTAATCCCCGGCAAAGGATTATGGTCTATTAAACTCACTCAAAGTGATCATAGCATCTTTCAACATACAACACCAACACACATATTCCGAGAACACATATATTCACGAAGTATACGAATTATCGTTGAAAGACAACATTTATCGAGAACATACCAATCCCTTTTTACGTTCATTAAACATTGGGTTTCGCATAAAATCATTTATCAATAATTATGCCTATGAAACATGAAACGTATGGGCAAGATACTTGCCTCGATGCCACGAGCAACATGAAACAACGAACGGATATGGTCGGTTAGCCTTCAAACCTCCAAAAATGACCAAGACTTCGACAACTTCACGAAGGCTATGAAAATAACATCACCACGCATAAATAATGCTAAACGGAATTCGAATCAACCGGAAAAACGACAAGAATCCAAGGGTTCTTCAAGGAAATTAGAAATCAAGTTCCGGGTGGTAAAAATCAATAAACGGGTTACAAAATCCGAAGATTACGGCCAAGACAACAAGAATACCATAACTAATTCATCCAAATCGGAGAAATCAATGAATCACAAAGAAAACCCCCAAAAATCATACAAGTAGGGTTCTAAGCAAGGAAATACCTTGATTTGAAAAAGAACACGGATTAGACGTTGTTCTAATCAACAAAGGCCTTCCAAAAAGCCTTGGAGATGAGTAGAATCGGCCAAGAACTCCTCCTACCGACCGCTCCCGTCCAGCAGCCGTCACAAGAATGAAAAACGAGGAAGAAATGAAGTGAAATGAATTCTGGCCGAGTTAGGCCTATATATGGCCGGACACGTTACGACCGTAACCAGCAGGGCCTTACGGCCATAACCCAGTCAATGCGCATAGCGTGCGCAATGGTCGACAGGTTGCGTGCGCAAAGATCGCACGTTACGGCCGTAATCGGCATAGCCTTACGACCGTAACCGAACTCCCAGTGGCCACTGCCTGCATTCTGCCGAGACATTACGGACGTAACCGGCCAGCGCTAGCGGCCGTAACAAGACTTACGGCCATAACCCGGTAGACCTTACGGCCATAACCGAGTCCTCCTGTGCCACTGTCGGGCACTTACTTGCCGTAATCGGCCGTGCTTACGGCCGAATCGGCCCACCGCTTCTCCGATCGCCGGTTCGATACTCGACAATGTCTCGATCATGCGAACGCACCGGTTAAGATTCAAAACAATAACGAACAGTCTACAAGGCTCAACGTACCACAATACAAGCATGAGATTCTCAAAGACGCGGACGACAACAGTTCGTTCGACCGAAGAAAGTCAACGAAATCAGAATAAAGATCTCGGGTATTACATTCTACCCCTCTTAAAAGAAGTTTCGTCCTCGAAACTTGAAACATAGAACGAACAACGCAAAACAAACTCAAATAACACACGACATCCGTTGCCGAAAATAACAAAACACAACGACTGAAAATCAATACGGTTGAACAACTCAATAGTACATCAATCAAAACACGAGCTATTCGCTGAATAAATACGAAATTCCACAGCCCAAGGGTTGGAAGATCGAACACAAAAACTAATTTCCCAAACTTAAGGAGTCCGAACGCTCAACAATCACGAAACGAGAACAAAAATCGAACAATCAAACGATTGAATTATAATGATCGAGACAACAACAGTCGATCAATCATGTTCGAATCACGACGAACAATAATACTCAAACAACAACCCCAAAAGTTCACATCTCAACTCGAGACAATATACGATCCGGTGAAGACAACAAGATGTGCATTCACATAAGATCCACAGGAAATGGAATAGCAATTGGAAAGTCACAACGACAAACAGGTTATTCTGAAATAATACCACAACTCGTTCGATCCACAAAAGCACAAGACAGGAAAAGTTCAGAAAATGTCAATGAACATAAACAAGCCGATAGAGTCGAAAGTACGGAGTTCACAATCCGATCCGCTTCAAATAAAAGAAGTTAATCTCCGAAATTTGAAACAACAAAGAAAGGGAAATAACTCAACATACAACTGATAGACCACGCCCCTCCGGGACTACTCGGAGTCGATCCAGATATCGGTGCTCAAGTCCGTGCCCCGGAAGGCTCGGTAACCATCTCACAAAACTAAACTCGATGTCCCTCGAGTCCGCACCTGTAACATGTTACTGGCGGAGAAGGACAATGTGCACGAACATGTCCCGCCACATTATAGTTAAAACATCTCCTGGCTTTACCAGGAGTCAGAGCAAATGACTTGGAACTCTCAGTTCCACGCATCGAGCGATGGAGCTTCATAGCGGAAAGGCTACGACATTGAAAACTAGAAACACCAACTCTTGGACTGTCCACACGGTCATCGGACTTCCTCTGCTTCTTCGACTCGGGCACACGCTCCGACGATAACGAAGCTAGTTCACGAGCTAATGCTCGATCTTGATAGTCCCTCAACGAAGTGCAATTGAATCTCGACATATACACGCGAATATCTGGCTTTATCCGTCTGTCAAAGTGAAGGATCCTCTCTTCCTCGGTTCTCACCCGATCTCGCACATAACTGAGTTGTTTGCTATAATCGATGATAGCCTGCGACACCGATATATCTTGAGGTTCTTCCAAGTAGAATTCGCGAATCCTCTGCTCTCTAATCGGTTTCGGACAGAACTCAACTTCCATAAATGCTTGGAACTCCGCCCACGTGACATCACGATCACAAGGTTTAACAGCTTCCCACCAATTAACGGCATCTTTGTCAAGAAGGTACTGAATGATAGGTACCTTCCGCTCTTCAGGACATCCGACAGCCTCGAAAATCTTTCCTAACTGGAAAATCCAACCATCCTAGCCCAATGCATCCACAGCACCGGCAAATCTAGGGGGATTCATATTAACTACCTGACGGTGTACAAGCCATTGGGAGTAAATGGGTCTACAAGCGAAAGAAATGAGGTGACGTGAAGGTTGAAACCTTCAAAGCGAGTCTTGTTGCAAAAGGTTACACTCAGAAATAGGGTGTAGATTATGATTAAAGATTTTCGCCTGTAGCCATGCTTAAGTCAATCCGGATTCTTTTAGCTATAGCTGCGTATTTGGATCTGGAGATTTGGCAAATGGATGTCAAGACTGCATTCTTGAATGGAAGTCTAGACAAGGAAATCTATAGGCACCAACCAGAGAGATTCATTACTGAAGGAGAAGAGCACTTGGTGTGCAAGCTTAAGAGATCAATTTATGGACTTAAGCAAGCATCTAGATCTTGGAACACTCATTTTGACGAAGTTGTCCAGTCATATGGATTCGTCCAATATCCGAGTGAGAGTTGTGTATATAAGAAATGCGATGGAAACGTGTTGGTGTTTCTTGTACTGTATGTAGACGATATCCTTCTGATTGGAAACAACGTGAAGGAATTGTCGGACATACGGGTATGGCTATCTGAGCAGTTCGATATGAAGGATCTAGGAGAAGCAGGACACATCCTTGGAATCAGGATCTTTCGTGATCGGGAGAAAAGGATGTTGTGCTTATCCCAGGAATCCTATATCGATACAGTGCTAAAGCGGTTTAGCATGGAGAATTCCAAAAAAGGTTTTCTACCTTACAGACATGGAATTCAACTATCTAAGGATATGTGTCCCAAGACACAAAAGGAGATAGATGACATGAAGATGGTCCCTTATGCATCTGCTGTGGGAAGTCTCATGTATGCTATGGTTTACACTAGACCAGATATTTTTCATGCCTTAGGCATGGCTGCTAGATATCAAGGACCAGGACACTGGATTGCTGTCAAGCACATACTCAAGTACCTAAGAAGGACTGGGGAGTACATGCTTGTATATCAATCAGATGACCTGTGTCCGGTGGGTTACACTAACTCAGATTTTTCATTGGACAAAGAAAAGTCCAAGTCTACTTTGGGTTATGTGTTTAGCCTGGGAGGTGGAGCCATTAGTTAGAGGTGTGCGAAGTAGAAATGCATCTCGGACTCTACCATGAAAGCCGAGTACGTGGCAGCCTCTGAGGCAGCCAAGGAGGCAGTGTGGCTCAAGTACTTCCTGCAGGACTTAGATGTGATTCCCGCGATTTGCCAGAGGGTATTACACTTTATTGTGATAATACTGGTGCAGTCGCAAATTCGAGGGAACCACGAGCCCACAAGGCAAGTAAACATATCAACCGCAAGTACTACATCATACGACACTTCGTAAAGGAAGGAGACGTAGTTGTATCCAGGGTTGCATCAGAAGATAATCTTGCTGACCCTTTCACGAAAGGCCTACCCTCGAAAGTTTTTGAAATGCATGTGGAAGGAATGGGATTACGGTGTATGGCAGCATTGATTTGAGTTTAAGTGGGAGAAATGAGAGACTATGTAATAGAGTAGTATACTTAAAAGCATGCTTTGAGTATAAGTGGGAGATTGTTAGGATTGTATACTGCAAAGCATACTTTATGCTTGTATTACCTAATTTTCCTGTTACTACCTATGAGGATATTAATTACATTTAATCACATGTTTTGCATATTTGTTCACGTTATGTTTATGCAAATGAAATGTCTAATTACTTTATATTGTAGATAATGTGGTGTGTTGGTGTCACATGGAAGATCACATTATCGATGCCTTATAAAATAATATAATAGTTTACACCCTATATAATTATTAGATAAATTATATAAAAGGTTGTAGTGTATGCTTGAGATTAGTTGGTCTTGACTATTAGCATGCATTAGCGTATTTGCATATGTTGAACTGGATCGAGGTGATATAGTGTCTTCTGTACTGACTGTAAGAAGAACGTAAATCTCAGATAATTATTATTTCTTAATTCTAAGTTTATAATATTTAATTGTGTATTTATAATACTTATTTCTTTGATTTACCATGGGTGAGAGTCAAAATGATCGACTCAATAAGCCTCGTATCTTGGGCAATAATATTATTATGCGATATTTATTTTTATAACTAGAAATCGTGTCCCGACTCGTGCGGGTTGATATGAAACCGACTACTCCAAGGGAAGAAGACGAAGTGAGAATTGACGTAAAACACCTTGAACATACTCCTACATGCTTAGGCGAGAAAACGGATATGAGATCTGGAGTAACCTTGGTGATCGGACAGGGAATAACTTAAACGTGACAACTTGCATCATGTTGGGTCCAAGTTGGTGAGGATAAAATAATAAAGAATATCACGATTCACGGCTTGCATGTGGAGGAGAATATCACCTAGGAGATGAAACCCATCTGTTATTCCTTTTGTTTGAGAGTGGCATGGAGTATCCCTTTTTGTTTATTTTAAGATCATGTGATCTTATCTTTTAATATTTTAAGTAATCTTGTCAGGCTACTCTTACCTATAAGTAGTCATGTTTGAGTTGTAATCGTTGATCATGATTGAATCATCAAGAAAATACATTGTGTATTGTTTAAAGTGTTGGACGAGTTTCCTTCCAAAATTTAGTTATTATTCGACGCGTTTCGAATTTTAATATGATCGATTCTCAACAGGTCTTGAGAAGAGATCACCTTATCGGATTATAGGTCTAGTTCGATAAACACCTGCTTCCTTTCCTGTTTCGATAGAAAACTCCCCCTCTTCAGACAGTTCTTACATTTTGTTCCATACTTCAACTCATTATCCTTGTTCCATGTTCGCAAAAGACATTCCTCTTGCTTTCGATACAGGGTTGTACGTGATCGGGAGTTCACATCAATTACTGTTCGAAGCTTGCTTCCTGTTTCCAGTGCATCCAACCAAAACTTGCTGTTTTCGAGTGCCGCTGTTTGGATTTGCTTGTTCCGAGTCATTTCCACTCGGCCAGTTCCTGTCTTGGCGCGTATCATTGTTGCTGTATCGAACTGTTGTTATCAGTTCCTATCTTGTGCGCGTGCCGCTGTCCATTCTTGTTGCTATAGCGAACTATTGTTATTAGTTCCTGTCATTTCCTAACTGTCTTTTGGCTAAGTGTTGTTCGCTTCCGCTCGTCAAAATAGCCTTCCGCTGTACCGATAGAGATTTTGCATCATAAGTGGCATCGGAGCCCAAGTTCTTGACCTTTGGCATTATGGATCTCAACGACGCTGACTTCTTGGCAAAACTTCGCGACGCATTGCGTGACGTACCAGAACAATCCGACCAGCGTTGGCAACCTAGGCGTGGTGACTATGAACGACCCTCACGCCATGTTGAAGAGTTCAAGGTCAATGAGATTCCGGAGTTCGTTGGCAGGGCAGATCCTGAAGTTTATTTGGAATGGGAACGTAAAATTGACCGCATGTTTGAGTTTAAAGACCTCGACGATGAGAAACGGTGCAAGTATGCAATTCTCAAGTTGGGGAAAGGCGCTTCGCTTTGGTATGAAGGATTTAAAACACGAAGAGCTCGTGCGGGGAAAGAAAAGATCCGTTCGTGGGATTCATTAAAAGAAAAACTTCAGAAAAGATATGTACCAACATCACATCGGTTGTCCTTGTACCGGAAGATTGCCGACGTCATGCAAGGAAAGTTGAGTGTCAGTGAATACATTGAGGAGTTTGAAAATCTGACCTTAATGGGAGAAATAGAGGAGAATAAGGAGCAGAAGATGTCGCGTTTCTTGCGTGGCTTGAACCAAAGCATAGATAACTCGTTGGAACTATACCCATACGAAGACTTCGATACATTATGTGGACTATGTGTGAAGTTGGAAGCTCAAAACAAGATGAAGTTGTATAAACCCGAGTGACCATCTGAATCTGGAAACCCAAGTATCAGTTCCAGTTCAGCTACTAAAACGACTGTACCGACTCCTACCCCTATTACGGCTCCTAAGGCTCCCTACATACCCAAAGACATGAGTTTGGTGAAGGTACGATGTTTCAAGTGTCAAGGGATCGATCATTAGCAATATGCGTGTCCGAACAAACGGGTGGTGACACTAAGGGAGGCTCTTGAGGTCCGGGAAGAATTGTTAGTCGAGGACGAAAGAGAAAGGCTCGATGACGTGTTTAACATGGATGCCGAAGAAGAAGAGGAATGTGAAACTTACGATGCTCCAAACTATGACACGACTTTAGTTCTTCGTACTTTACAAGCTAAATCTGTTTCAAATGATTCAGAACAGCGGGATCAAATATTTCACACGAAGTGTCAAGTCCGGAATAAATGGTGTAGCTTGATCATTGATGGAGGAAGTTGCACCAACGTAGCTTCAAGTGAGATGGTAACTAAACTCGGGATGACCAAGACGACTCATCCGAAACCTTATACTTTACATTGGCTCGATGATGGGAGCAAAATAAAGGTGACAAAACAAGTACGGGCCGGTTTAACTATGGTTTCATATGGTGACGACGTATTATGTGATGTACTCCCGATGGATGCATGTTATATACTCTTGGGACGACCATGGCTATTTGATAGAGATGTTTTACATCGAGGAACAAGTAACAAATATGAAATACGGAATAAAGACAATAAGATTGTGCTTAAACCAATGGCACCTCAAGCCATTCGTTCGATGAGTTCTAGCCAAATGGAAAAATCGAAACTTACTATGTTTGATAGTGAGAAAGAGGTGAAGCACGCTATTGATGATGGCGAGCGTGTGTATTTGTTGGTGATTAATGAAACACGAGATGTTGACATGGTTGTGCAAGACAAAGGGGAGATCAATACCTTGTTACGCGAATTTGCGGATGTTTTTCCAGAAGACTTACCGCCGGGTTTGCCACCCTTACGTGGGATTGAACACTAAGTTGATCTTATACTGAGTGCATCACTCCCTAACAAAGCCACCTATCGATGTAACCCCGAGGAGACGAAGGAGATACAAAAATAAATCGAGGAACTAATAAACCGCGGGTACGTTCAAGAAAGTTTGAGTCCTTGTGCGGTTCCAGTTTTGCTTGTCCCGAAGAAAGATGGATCATGGAGAATGTGTATAGATAGTAGAGCCGTGAATAACATAACCATCAAGTATCGATTCCCAGTTCCGAGACTTGATGATATGTTGGATGAATTGCATGGTTCAGTGGTTTTTCCGAAGGTTGATTTGAGAAGCGACTGCCATCAAATTCACATGCGAGAAGGTGATGAATGGAAGACGGCTTTTAAACCAAAAACATGGATTGTACGAGTGTCTCGTCATGCCCTTTGGCCTTACAAATGCACCAAGTACTTTCATGTGATTAATGAATGAGGTACTTAAACCGTTTTTGGGAAAGTTTGTCGTCGTATACTTGGACGACATTTTGATTTATAGTCGATCATTGCAAGAACATACCGGGCACTTGAGGCAAATCTTCGAGATCCTTAGGGACCAAAAGCTTTATGGGAAGAAGGAGAAGTGCTCGTTTCTAGTTGAGAGTGTAGCCTTTCTTGGATACATCATTTCAAAGGAAGGAGTGTCGGTTGATCAAGCCAAGATCGAGGCGATTAAATCTTGGCTTACTCCTAAAACCATCACGAAAGTCCGATCCTTTCACAGACTTGCTTCATTTTATCAGAGGTTCATCCAAGACTTTAGCACCATTTCACGTCCGATAACAGAATTCTTGAAAAGGGGACCGTTTGTGTGGAACAAGGCTGCCCAAGGGGCATTTGAAAAATTGAAAACAAAAATGTGTGAGGCACCTATCTTGGCGTTACCCGATTTTTCACAACCGTTCGAGGTAGAATGTGACGCGAGTGGAGTGGGTATTAGGGCGGTTCTCGTCCAAGGGAGATGACCGATTGCATACTTCTCGGAGAAATTGGGTGGGGCTTGACTAAACTATTGTACTTATGACAAGGAGTTCTATGCCATTGTGAGAGCCCTTGATCATTGGAGTCATTACCTTCGGTCGAAACACTTTATTCTACATTCAGATCATGAGTCCTTGAAGTATATTAATGGGCAACAGAAGTTGAGTCCGTGACATGCTAAATGGGTGGAATTCTTGCAATCGTTCCATTTTTCATCGAAGTATAAGGATGAAAAGAGCAACATTGTAGTGGATGCGTTGTCTAGGCGGTATGACTTGCTCTCTACTCTTGATGTTCGTTTGCTTGGGTTCGAGACGTTGAAGGGATGGTGATGCGGATTTTGGTGAGACTTTCACTCGTTGCAAATATGTTCCGTTTGGAGAATTTACAATACAGGGAGGCTTCCTCTTCAAAGGAAATCGTCTTTGCTTGCCCAAATACGCGGTTCGGGAATTGTTGGTTCGGGAAGCTCACGGTGGAGGATTGGCTGGACACTTTGGTTCGGCTAAGACATTAGAGGTACTTAAGGAACATTTTTATTGGCCAAGGATGCAGGCGGATGTGAATGACATAATTAGTAAGTGTGTGACATGCCATATTGCGAAGAGTTCGTTCAAGCCGGGAGTATACACGCCTTTACTGATTCCGAAAAGGCCATGGGAAGATGTCTCGATGGATTTCATTGTTGCTTTACCTCATAATCAACGAGGGAGGGATGCTATTATTGTTGTTATCGATCGATTTTCGAATATGGCTCACTTTGTGGCTTGTCACAAGACGGACGACACGAGTAACATCACCGATTTGTATTTCCGAGAGATTGTGCGATTGCATGGGGTTCCAAAGACGATTGTTTCGGATCAAGACTCAAAATTCGTTAGCTATTTTTGGAACACCTTTTGGAGAAAGGTGGGACCAAGCTTCTATTTAGCACGCCGCATCATCTGCAAGTAGATGGCCAAACCGAGGTAACCAAACGAACCTTGGGCACTTTATTACGTGGTCTTGTGAGCAAGACACAAAAGGATTGGGATTTGAAGCTTGCACATGCAGAGTTTGCTTATAATCGTTCTCCTACTCATGCCACGGCACACTCTCCATTTGAAGTAGTTTACGAACTGAATCATTACATGCCATTAGATCTAATTCCATTACCGAGTGATGAATTGGTGCATAAGGATGCGGAGTAGAAGCTGAAGTCAATGATAAAATCACACGAGCAAGTACGTAATTGAATCAAGGAGAGAAACGAGACTTACAAAAGAAAGTCGAACAAGCAAAGAAAGCCGAGATTATTCGAAGTTGGGGATTTAGTTTGGGTGCATTTGAGGAAAGAGCGATTTCCGAGTAAGCGTAAGAACAAGTTAATGCCACGAGCTGAGGGACCGTTTAAAGTAGTTGCGAAAGTGAACGACAATGCATACAAGTTAGAACTTCCGGGTGATTATGGAGTGCATGCTACTTTTAACATATGTGATCTATCTCCATATCTCGATGACGATGGAATTGCGGAATTGAGGACAATTTTCAAAGAAGGAGGGAATGATACGAAACCGACTACTCCAAGCGAAGAAGACGAATTGAGAATTGATGTAAAACACCTTGAACATACTCCTACATGATTAGGCGAGAAAACGGATACGAGATCTGGAGTAACCTTGGTGATCGGACTGGGAAAAACTTAAACGTGGCAACTTACATCATGTTGGGTCCAAGTTGGTGAAGATAAGATGATAAAGAATATCACGATTCACGACTTGCATGTGGAGGAGAATATCACCTTGGAGATGAAACCCATCCGTTATTCCATTTGTTTGAGAGTGGCGTGGAGTATCCTTTTTTGTTTATTTTAAGAACATGTGATCTTATCCATTAATATTTTAAGTAATCTTGTCAGGCTACTCTTACCTATAAGTAGTCATGTTTGGGTTATAATCATTGATCATGATTGAATCATCAAGAAAATACATTGTGTATTGTTTAAAGTGTTGGACGAGTTTCCTTCCAAAATTTGGTTATTATGCGACGTGTTTTGAATTTTAATCTGATCGATTCTTAATAGGTCTTGAGAAGAGATCACCTTATCGGATTATAGGTCTAGTTCGATAAACACCTGCTTCTTTTCCTGTTTCGATAGAATACTCCCCCTCTTCAGACAGTTCTTACATTTCGTTCCATACTTCAACTCATTATCCTTGTTCCCTATTCGCAAAAGACATTCCTCTTGCTTTCGATACAAGGTTGTACGTGATCGGGAGTTCACATCAATTACTGTTCGAAGCTTGCTTCCTGTTTCCAGTGCATCCGACCGAAACTTCTTTGTTTTGAGTGCATTGTTTGGAAGCTACTGTTAAGTCATTTCCACTCGGCCAGTTCCTGTATTGGCGCGTATCATTATTTCTGTATCGAACTGTTGTTATCATTTCCTGTCTTGTGCGCGTGCCGCTGTCCATTCTTGTTGCTGTAGTGAACTGTTGCTATCAGTTCTTGTCAGTTCTTAACTGTGCTGTTCGATTCCTTTTGGCTAAGTGTTGTTCGCTTCCGCTCGTCAAAACAGCCTTCCGCTGTACGGATAGAGATTTCGCATCACGGGTTGATGATGTCCCATTGAGGAGCTTGATAATGATTATTATATTAAACCCTGCAGGTGGATTTAATTCCGATATAATAATAAGGTTCGAGTGGTACTACTCTTGGATAAGATATTAATTAATTAATGTTTTCAGTAGCTTATAGTTAATTAATGGACATTCGATATCTTAAACACGGGAAATAATATATTTAATAAGGAGCCCAATTTCGTAATTTGGGATTTTGGTAGGAAGTGCAACATCAACCTTTTAGTGGACTAAGTTGATATTAATAGATTCATTATATTAGGAAGAGTCCTAATAAGGTAAGATGAATTTATTGGGAGTCCTTTCATAATCCTCCTTAAGATCCCTAGTAGTAGTCTAAGAGCCTATATATATGACTAATGGGTGTTGGCCGATATTACATTATTCATACACAAGAAATTTCGATTTTTTTCTTCTAATTGCTTAATTGTGGATCTTGACTTGTGTCTTTGATTCCACAATTGAGAGAACACTTTAATTCTTGCTACATATCGGAATTACTTGAAGAAAAGAAAATCGAGAATTATGAGGGATAAAATTTCGTCCGATCCCATAGTTGTCCAAGAAAGATCCGGTATCTCGTTGCCCACACAACATCCGGGTTAAGGCGGATCATACTCTAGAAGGTCTAAAGGTAGAAATATAAGGTGATCAAGACAAAAGCAACCAATTCACTGCAAAGGCAATATCCTATGATCTTTTAGATCTAGATTAGGATATTTATATAACCGACGTATTTATTTAATAAATAATAAATAATATTTAAATTACTTATTAGTCTTAGTAATTAATTAATTAGCATGCCTAAATAGATCTTATGCTCGTGGATGCGTAAAACGCGATTACCAAATTTCCCAAACTTCGCTTCCGCTGCGTCTTCACTTCTAACATAACATAGTTCAAAGGTAATTGTTGATATAAATTGATGTTCTTGGGAGGTTACAACCATTTATTGAAAGATTATGATGAATTATGAGATAATTATCGTAGTTTAGAAATGGTTAAGTTAAACTTGATGTTATAAAATTCAAAATTCTTGATGAATTTATGATTAATGATTGTTTAAGACATCATATTTAAGTGTTGATGATGTTCTTAAGAAGAATAATGATTTATGATGATATTAATAGAATGATTAACTTGATGTCGTTCTTGATAATCCTTGTATAATAGATTATCATGTGTTGAAGAACATTGTGAACATACTAACTTGATTATAGAGATGAATTGAGAGTGTTGAGATTCATAATTTAGGACCTTGAACTTCACTTGAATAGTTTGAACTATTCATGTTGAATCGAGGATATTGATTTCTATGGATTCAATATCCATTTTGTGGAATTTTTTTATTGAATGAATTATATTTCGTTTAAGGTTTCTTGCTCAAGAGATTGTTTGTCGAAGGATGTCGTTCATCGATCGAAGAAATACTATTTTTTAACTTTCGAAATTGAGGCAAGTTATCTTGCTGGATTATAATGATAAATGATTCTTGTGAATATTGTAAATTCATATAAGTGTAATGCTTTAGGAATCTATGATTCATATCGAGGATTTGTTGTTGATCATGTCGATCATTTTGTTGTGGGATTGTAATCCGAAGTTCACTATCATTGATACTGTTGATTTCATTGATCGTTATTGTCACTTCAGTGGGTTCCTTTGATCCTCGTTGGGTATGTTGATTATTTGAGTTTCGTTGTCATGTTGTACCGTGATATTCTGGAATCATATCTGCGTGCCGATCGGTTATGTGTAGAATTTTTAGTCTGGCACATATGGTCATGTGTTGATGTTTACACATTAGACCGTGCACACGAGATGATTATTTCGCGAGACTAATTCGGTACATTTTGCCATGTATATCCTAAGGATTTCATATACGGGGTGGATATGTGCATAGACTATTTTCGGGTCGGGCGTACTGTGATGTCCGTCTTTGAGCCATATTGTTGGTCCCAAGAATGATGAAGACTGTCCTCACTGTACCAACACGAGTCTTTTCTAGCGCGCTTTGTCCTCACTCACGCGCACCTGAGAAACTTCCCAGGGGGTCACCCATCCCATAACTACTCCAGGCCAAGCACGCTTAACTTTGGAGTTTCTATGAGATGGCTACCAGAAAAGAAGATGCATCTTGTTGGTATGAGTAGTCCAAATCAATTCATTTAACCACTTTCTAGTGCAGATCTCACAGGTCGAATTGCAAGCCGCGCCTCGCGCATTTTTAAGCCCATACAGGCAGGATGCTGGACCGAATCCCAACACATATTGATTGGTCCTTCGTACACCATGTGTGATTGAGTATGTCCGACAGTTTTGCGATTGATTGTTCATACGCCCGAGGGATATGTTCGACAGCCGGGTTTGTTTCATTGAGATATATTATATGTGAATTGTATAATATCTTGAGATTTATTATCATATATGTTGTGTCGAGAAATACACTCTCCGACCGGTGATCGCCTCGGAGATCGGGCGACCTAGCCATTGCCGAGCAGCCGAGGCAGAACTGCCGACCAGCGACCAGGCGGCCTAGCCTTAGCCCGGCAGCCAAGATAGATCAGCCGACCGAAGGTCCCAGGACAAGTCCCGGTGCCGAGCGATCGACATCTAAGACGATCGTTTCTCGGTACTTGGCGATCGACTCCTGGTGGCCGACTAGCGGACGATCATCTCTCGGCACTTGTTGACCGACCCTTGGTGACCGACCGATGACGATCTCCTCATGCCGCTCAAAGCCGATGGTCATCCAGTCGGCAGAGGCCGAACCTAAGGACAGACCCCACATGCAGTGCCGAGAAAAGATCCGCATATCACGGATCGTTGACCACAGCCTGTCAGCATCTTCCCACCAGCCGACAGGCCCGCCGAAAGGTGTCAGTAGGACCGCATGTGACAGTGACTCCGGACGCGTGCTAGCTCCTCATTGGACCGCACAGCTGCCTGCCAGCAACTGCCTTGGACTTTAGGCCGACAACCCGTGTGACTTAAGGATGATCGCCCCATTATTATATTGGCCGGCAGATGATCGCCCCATTATTATATTGGCCGGAAGGCGATCGCCCGCCAGAAATCAAGGCTCCTCTGCCCCTATAAATAGAAGGCAGCCTGCACTTGTCCATGGACCGAAATTCTTCAGCACTCACGGAAATTCTTCTGATTCTCACGGCTTCCCAACAAGCAATACACACACTTGGCTTTCTCCTACTCTTGGCAACAGCTATCTCTCGGTTCTTTCTTCTCTCGGCCTCTCTCATACAGAAGACGATCGGTAGGGACGAAGAACACCAAGCTTCGCTCAAGAGCTGGATTAACAGGGTCTTTTTACACTCATTGTACTTAGATTCTCACATTAATACTTGTATCCACGAATATTTATATTAATAACATCTCGCGAGAGCATTCAAGCCCGGGCCTAACAAACCCGGCAAATCTTGTGTTTATTCATATTCTCTCGGAAGTGCTCCCGCAACTTTGTTTGTTGTCCGTTCATTCCAGTAGTATTTAATCTTCGGATAAATATTTTGGGCAACAACAATTGGCGCTAGAAGAAGGGGATCTAACCCTCAAATTTTTACTCCTACCGTCTCGAAGAACACTCACTGTTCTCGGGGCATATACTTGAAGTGACACTCACTGCGCTTCAAAGAAATCTTTCAGAAATCATGTCTTCCGCATCCGCGTCGAAGAAAGCCGCTGGTCAGCCCGCCAGACGCCTCGTTCCGTCTCAGTCCGAGCCACAGCCGATGGCGGAAGGTAGCCGCCGCGGTCAGAGACGCTCGATCCCACCCCTAGGCGACGGCCCAAGCCTCTCGCTCGATCAGCTCCGAACCGCGGAACAGATCGACGAGGCCATGGCCGTCCTACAGGAGCGACGGAGTGCTCTCGGCGCACCTCCCGCTATCACCCCCTCGGCCATCCGCCGGAAGACCAAGCGGAAGTTCAAGGCGTTACTGGCCGAGCGATCCCCAGGAGGCTCTCATCCGCAAGGAGAGGCACTCGCCAGCCGGGGCACCACTGTCTTCGATCGCCTGGGCAGCGACCCGTCTTGGCGACCGGGGCAGTCCGGCCCCAGCTACGAGACGACGGAGTTTGAGTCCGTCACCAGGAGCTCGGCCTACCCGACTCCCAGAAGGCAGCCCAGCCGTCTGGTTCCCCCTCGCCAAATAGCCGAGGTCGGCAGCAGCAGAATCCGGAGATCGGTACACGATCGCCTCGGCTCTCGCTCCCAAAGCCGATCCGCAAGCAACCGAGCCACGGCGATGGCCGCGATGCAACGCCAGCTCGACGACATGAAGTCTCTCCTGGAATCAGGGGCAGGCGCCAAGAAGACGATCGTCGAGCCGAGCGAGCCGCTCGCGGTCCTCATCGAGCTCGCCCCCGTGCAGCACAAGATCGCTCCCCCACAAACACCTTTGTACGAGGGGAGATCAGACCCCGAAACACACCTGAGCAAGTTCAACATCTACATGACCGGGTGTGGAGCATCAAACGCGACCAGGTGCCGAATGTTCCCTCTGACGCTGGACGACCTCGCCCATAAGTGGTACGCCTCATTGCCGCCTCGGTCCATCGGCTCCTTTAACCAGCTGGCGAACGTCTTCACAGAGTACTTCGCCTCCAGGGTCGCTCGGCCGGAAGGTCCCCTTCGCATGATGCAAATCAAGCAGGGAGAAGAAGAGTCCGACTCGGACTACATCGACCGAGTAGACGAGATCATCCTCAACGGCGAGCCCTTAAGCGATGAGATCGCCCTCTACTCGGTCCTAGGAGGATTCCATGGCCTTTCGCCTATGTTCAGGCATCTTATGAAGAGCCAACCCTCGACCTACGCGACCTTCCGAGCTAAAGCCGCAGACTTTCTGGCCAGGAAAAGGTTTCTCCTCAGCCTATGAGCAGCGCGATCGGCGCCCGAACGACGATCTCCCGCCCGATCGCCGATACCAACCTACGAATAACGCGATTGGCAGCCGAGCGACGATCGCCAGTCTTCCAGCCCGATCGCCATCATCACGCTACATCACCAAAAACCCGGAGGACTCGTTCACCGTCTACAGTTCACCATCTTACATGATGGACTAAGGCACAAGATCGCCTCCACCGCACAACATACAGTCATGGTCCTGGTAGTCGATGGAACCGGCTGCTTCGGCCATGCAAGGTCCCTTCGGGCCAAGATCGCCCGCCCTTCATTTAAATACGAGGCCGGCGTAGTCTGAGGGCCCTCCAAAATTAATCAGTGGACACGATCGCCCGCCCTCAAAGGATCATCATCAAACATGGTGAACTCGGACAATGCGACGTGCTACTACCCCCGTCTCAACGTACACCGTCGAGGTTCGCCATTTTTATGGTGGGCCGAGGTGGAAGCAGAGCTAACAAGCCGCGGACGTGGAGTTGAATCATCCGACGCTGCCCCGCGCAAGGACTCCTCTAGACCGAGACCGCACGCCCTTCGTTTAAATACGAGGCGAGGCGCAGCCTAACAGAGGACCCTCACAATAAAATGAGTCACGAGACACTCAATGTCTTCGCGCACAAGACACGGTCATGGAGTTGGTCCATCGAACTCCGCGACTGTGCACGGTTCCTCAGCGACGAAACAATCAAGTTTCTACGAGGGATCGGCCAATGTTGTTTTTTGCAGGTACAAAACCGAAATATAGCTAGTCAATCGACCAGATAGCCCAGGTCCGAATCCAAAGTCAACTCAACGGATCGCCCATCCTCACCTTACACGATCGCCAGCAAGAACCACCTCGCCCCATGTCTTCAACATCGGAGCAAGCTGGGGGGCAATTGTTGTGTCGAGAAATACACTCTCCGACCGGCGATCGCCTCAGAGATCGGGCGACCTAGCCATTGCCGAGCAGCCGAGGCAGAACTGCCGACCAGCGACCAGGCGGCCTAGCCTTAGCCCGGCAGCCAAGATAGATCTGCCGACCGAAGGTCCCAGGACAAGTCCCGGTGCCGAGCGATCGACATCTAAGACGATCGTCTCTCGGTACTTGGCGATCGACTTCTGGTGGCCGACTAGCGGACGATCATCTCTCGGCACTTGTCGACCGACCCTTGGTGACCGACCGATGCCGATCTCCTCATGCCGCTCAAAGACGATGGTCATCCAGTCGGCAGAGGCCGAACCTCAGGACAGACCCCACGTGCAGTGCCGAGACAAGATCCGCATATCACGGATCGTTGACCACAGCGTGTCAGCATCTTCCCACCAGCCGACAGGCCCGCCGAAAGGTGTCAGTAGGACCGCATGTGACAGTGACTCCGGACGCGTGCTGGCTCCTCATTGGACCGCACAGCTGCCTGCCAGCAACTGCCTTGGACTTTAGGCCGACAACCCGTGTGACTTAAGGATGATCGCCCCATTATTATATTGACCGGAAGGCGATCGCCCGCCAGAAGTCAAGGCTCCTTTGCCCCTATAAATAGAAGACAGCCTGCACTTGTCCATGGACCGAAATTCTTCAGCACTCACGGAAATTCTTCTGATTCTCACGGCTTCCCAACAAGCAATACACACACTTGGCTCTCTCCTACTCTTGGCAACAGCTATCTCTCGGTTCTTTCTTCTCTCGGCCTCTCTCATACAGAAGACGATCGGCAGGGACGAAGAACACCAAGCTTCGCTCAAGAGCTGGATTAACAGGGTCTTTTTACACTCATTGTACTTAGATTCTCACATTAATACTTGTATCCACGGATATTTGTATTAATAACATCTCGCGAGAGCATTCAAGCACGGGCCTAACAAACCCAGCAAATCTTGTGTTTATTCATATTCTCTCGGAAGTGCTCCCGCAAATTTTGTTTGTTGTCCGTCCATTCCAGCAGTATTTAATCTTCGGATAAATATTTTGGGCAACAACAATATATATATATATATATATATATATATATATATCAATCTGTGGTTTTGGGCGAAGTACTTGTTGTTTGTATTTCCGTTAATAAAAAAATATATCAACTTATGTGGGGCCTGAGTCTTATTATCTACAGTTATGATTGAACCGTGTATTTTATTTCTACATTATTGTATTTCTCTTCAGTTGTATTATATGGGTATGCTCCATCTTCATATGGTTTATAATTGTATTTTGAATACCGTATATTGTGGCACTTATAGCTAGGGCTGAGCATGGGTCGGTTTGGGTCGGTTTTGGGGTAAAACCGAACCCAAACCGCTAATATCGGTTTTTGGGTTTTAGAACCCAATGGGTTCGGTTTCGGTTTCTCGGTTTATGATCGGTTTTGGTTTCGGTTTTGGTTTCTCGGGTTCAACCCATACGCTCATGGATTTTGGGTTTAAACCCGTGGATTTTGGGTTTTAACCCATTTTTCAGCAAATGTATATATTAAAATATATATTAAATATATATTTAATATTATAATTAGGGTTAGGTTCCACATTTTAGTTTTTTATTTTTTAAAATATATATTAAATATTAAATAATCAGGTATATAAATATATTATGGGCCGGTTTCTGGGTTTGGCTCGGTTCCTGGGTTGGTTTCGTAAGAATGGGTCGGTTTCGGTTTCACGGTGCGGTTTCTAAAGTACAAACCGAAACCGAAACCGAAAAATTCGGTTTCTAAAATATGAACCCAAAACCGATGGGTTCTCTTTGATTTCGGTTTTTCGGTTCTGGTTTCATCGGTTTTTGTCGGTTTCTCGATTTCCGGTTTCGGTTTTGTTCGGCCCTACTTATATAGCCATGTGTTGGATAAACTCCTCGAGTATTGGATAACATTACGTGGTTTGGTAATGCAGTTATAGTATGGTTGGTTGATGTGTTTGTATCTTTGATAGTCCCAACGTGGGATCGATGGTACTGTAATTACCGCCTTTCTCCGACTGTTACGTGACCAAAGGGCTTCAACTTGGTTTCTAGGTTTGGGGTTCAAAATTGGGGTTTCCGGATTTGTGGTGATTTGGTGTTCAAGGGTCGGAGTTGGGCCCGTTGATTTTGGTTCTGGTAATGATGTTACTGAACTTTAGGTTGTTTCGGGCTTCGGCGGTTGGCCGGGTGATTCACGATTGGGTTTGAAGATCGGGCTCGGCAGCGTGGATTAGCTCGGCTTGGTGAGATGGGTGGCTTCAAATTGACAGTCTGATTCCAGTTTGGAGAGTTTCAGTGAAGGTGGTTGTTTTCAGAAATTGAAGATGGCAGAATGGTCTCGGCGGATAGGGCGACCCGGCTGGAATCGAAGCACCTAGAACAGTGATGTTTTTCTGTTTCTTTTCTGGTAAGGACTGTGATTTCGGGTTTCTGATTTTGTGGACTCATATGGCCGGTCTGTGGTTGGTTCTTTATCTGGGATTCTGATATGGCTGATGTTCGTAGTGAACCGATGGTGGTCACGGTCGTGTGCAGTAAATCAAGTTTATATTTTTTATTTAATATCAACGACCGACTCGAACCGAAGGCCGTATAGACGTAATTAAGAATTGAACATAGCTGTTATTGACGAAGATGAAGGAGTGTGGTTTACGAGTTGAGATAATTATAGAGTCTCAATCCATTTATGCAGAAACTAATACCAGCAGTCATAACGGTTTGAGAATTAGAGGAGGCTTCTCCTTTCTTGAGTAGTTGCTGAATGTTCTTCCCCACCCCTTCTTCTTGATTTGTAGAAGAGTATTACATCGTGTATTTTGTTGTAAAGAAAATTCGATCGTATGTTCATTTTCTTCATGTTTATATTGCGAAGAATTTGATGATTGGGAATTGTACATGCTTTTATATTGGTAGACTTTAGTTGTAGTTTTGATTTTGGGAGTGTTCCTGTTGGAATAGGACTCTCAACAAATCAGGAGCGGTTTAAGCAGTAAGAAAATAATGCTGCTGCACATTTTTTTTTTTGACCAAAAGCTGCACATTTATTTTCTTAATGATGTTTAACTTACTTTAATGGCATTTAGTTATATAAATTATCTCAATTATCCGGTAACAATTAACTTGATTATGTTAAAGGAATAATATCCATTGTGTGCCTAAGTCTGTTAGTTTATGAGCTTTCCTAGTTATGGTTTGGCTAAGGCCTGATTGTATGTATTTCTCCCTATTTAAAGGGAGCTCATCAATGGAATAATACAACAACAACTTTGCCCTACTTTCTGTCTCAGTTATTTTTCCTTCAACACGTTATCAGCACGTAGTTCCCGGCTGAGCACGAAATTTTTTCTCCCGATTTTCTAAAAAAAAGAAAAAAGAAAAAAAAAACGAAAAATCGAAAAAAAACTAGCGGGAGCAGTCCGCCGCCACCCCACCCTGCAAACCGACCGGTCACCTTCCTTCCCCGATCGGTCATCGGAACTCAACCATCGTCGTCCAACCGATCCAGCCCTAACCCTCGATCGCGAACCACCGCGAGCGGTCACCTTCCTCTTCCCCCGACGTCCGACGCCGCACAACCCCCACCCGTCGCCGCCGCCTGCTGCACAGGAACCAACCACCGCAGACCCCCGGCCAGTCTTCTTCCCGGTCATCTTCTTCACTTATCCCCGCAACCGTCCGCTGCACAGGAACCCGCGACCGAAACCCCAACCTCCGTCGCACCAATCGATCTCCACCAATTAGACTGAAGCATCTTCTCCACCTCGTCACTTTTCCCAAACCCTCAAAACTCCACATCCGACAGAGAAGCTATTCGCGCCATTCGAAAAAAAAAGGTGCAAGATCTAAGAAGCAGAGGTTTAGATCCCTATGCGTACAAGTGGGAGCGTACTCATACTGCAAATCAGCTTCAAGAGATTTACAGAGATCTAGCAAATGGTGAAGAGTCGACTATTGAGAGGGATGGTGACCTATCGCTGGAAGAATTGCGAGTCGCAGGGGTTTTGGAAGGCTCGTGGCTTTAACTTTGAGGGATGACTCGGGGTCGATCCAGGAGGTACTTTCCACGCGGCGAATGGAACGAAGAATATATTTTCATCCAAACAAATCGACGGTATGCCCTAGGAAAGAATCGTGTCTTTCCTGTAAGGTACACAATTGGAATAACCCTACTATTTGCAACGTGCACGATTGTACATGCTTTAATTACTTTAAATGCATATTTATATTTCATAAATTTGTAATATTTATGCTTAATTAAACCAAAAGCATGATGCATTAATAACTTTAATTAAATTAAAGCAAAATTGCTTATAGCAACTTGAATTAAAATAAATTCACGTTGACTTAATAATTATTGCGGCATAAGACACCTCTTTGACTGCATATATACGTGTATAGATATATTCATAGGGCTATGTGATTATATCTATAATTATATATATATTTTGCATGCATCGTTAGTTATGGCATGTGTATTAGGTTCATCATTAGTAGAACCTAGAGAACTTATTTCTACTGTCTATATCAACTCGAACTGTGATAAAGTAATTTCATCGGTAACCCTCAAAAGCATCGAAAGTAATTTTGACCATATCTTGGTTCCGGAAAAATAATAATGCTCCGATTATTGAAAATTTTATCATGGTAAACTGTGAAAAATCATTTTCCTTTTTCTTGTATTAAGATAGCTTATCCAACTCGTCTCAAATTTGACATATTGGACTCAAAAGAGCTTAAGTACCATAGATGGGTCTCCTATGTCGAGACCACATTTGTTGCTAAGGACTATAGTGCCACAATCTTTGATACCGCACGCGATGCACCGTCTAACAAAATCAAAGTTAGTGCATTAATGTTCCTTGGACGACATATCGAACCCAGCTTGAGATGGAAATATCTACAGTTGAAATCCCCAAAGAACTGTGGGATGCCCTTAAGGGCCGATTTGGGATGAAATCCCAGAACTGACCATACAGTAGAATGAAATCCGCTTGCTTGATTATAAACGGATTAACGATTTCAACAAAGGTATGCTCCGTCTCAAGGCACGCCTAAATTTCTGTGGGAAGGACATCACAGAAGATGACATGATCTATAAAGCTTTTTCCACCTTCCCTACTTCCGCTCATATACTAACGAACCAGTATAGGCTAGAGTGTGATAATAAACGCATCACTACCTTCAGTAAGCTAATCAACCTACTGCAAGTAGTTGAGAGGCATAACGAAATGTTAGTGAGCAGTAATGTCAGGCCGGTTGGGACAAAGAAAATTCCCGAGGCCAATTATGGCAAAGTGAAGGATGGAAACTACCCCAATGAATAGGGGACTGGACATGATAGGCTTCGTGGTCAAGGACGTGGGGTTTCTTCCAATGTAATGCGAAGACTTGGTGTTTCCGGCTCTGCTAGCCAAGGGAACCAAAAAGCACCTACCCATCCTATCGCCTCTAAGGCTCGAGTTGGCAATGAACCGTGCTATCATTATGGAGATGCTGCACATGGTACAAGAACTGCCATGCAAACAAGCAAGTCGCATCTCACTACAAGAAATAGAGAGAGTCCAAAGAAAGGAGAACTCACTATATGGAGGAATATGATCTAGACAAGTCCCCCTATGTCAATTTCACAGTCACCAATCGTCGAATTGAGTCATACGAGCCACAGTCTATACACTGAATCTTAGTATTATGTTTACTTTCTCGTTTACATTTGGTATAGTTGCCTCAAGACGACTGTGTTGGTGTTTTCTTTTCAATAATGGCGTGATGCAATGTTGTTTCACGAACAAGATATTAATATTGCTTACGTTGGATTATTAGCTTTATTTCGAAGTACTGAATATTGCTTGAATGCTTATGGTTCGAAATTTCACTCTTTTCTAAGGAATGAATCGAGGAGAGCTTGAATGTTCTTAGAATTAGGCTTCTATTCATTGAATAAGTCGCCTTCTAAACCTCGGTAACTACGATGATTGGGTCTTCCCAACTCATCAAAGGGCGAGGTAATGCCCAATTCTTGATGCCTAAATGGCAGTCTTCTAAGTTGCCGATGCTCTGTATGCATATAGAGCCCTTCGAACCTTACTTAACTTCAATAATATACGTAGCAATGGTTTCCAGATTGAAACCCACTGTGAGAATGGAATAGAGTTTCTTTTATTAATTATAATGAATATGGACATAAACGCATTTTAGATTAACTCATGAGTCAATCTAGTGGACTGTACCTCACTACTATTAGGTTTTTAAAATCCTATGTTGTCACCAACAATGTGCTTTGGGACATAGACTCATATAGACTTTAGCATGATAGACTAGGTCATCCTGGTCGAATTATGATGATATGTATACTAAATAACCTGTACGAACATCATTACTTTTTGAGTGAAAATGGGCAACAACTCGACATAAAGAACAATGTTGATGTTAATCGTGTTATCCAAAGAACCGGATGCATATCAAATGCCCATCACTTAGTGTTGCAAAGCCTGCTCTTTAGCCAAAGTAGGAGCGAGACCTTCCTACGCTAAAGAAACAAAAGCAAACATTCCATTCTTATGCTGAATATAAGGAGATATTTGTGGATCCATCCACCTAATATGCGGACCATTTATGTATTTATGGTTTTGATGGATTCTCCGACATATTGGTCACATGTCGCTCTCCTGTCCACTCAAACTGCTGCAGAACTTCCAAGATAACTTATAAGGGCTCACCTCCCTTATAACATCTAAAGGACTTGATGATTAGAGAGTTCACATCAAAAAGTACTTGATGTTTATTGCATGATAGAGATTAATGAATAGTATCTCGTCCCATGTGCATATGCAAAGGTCTCACATAAACCACCGTCGAAAGAATATGTATGGTGATTATGTAATTGGTTATGCTTACCAATTTGCATATATTTGCTTGGGATTATGCAATATTGCACGCAACTTTACTTAAATCGTTCATTCTTAGACCCTCTGCTAACCAATTAGTTTATGCGTACCAGTTGGTAACTGGATAGCCTGATTTTTGTATTTTGGACCCAGACGGACTTGAGTGTCAATTGCGCATATTTGGTTACACATTATATGTGCTTTCTGCGCCCCACAACGCATCGGTCTTTAGAAACGATTAAGTATTCACGTTGGATAAGAATCTCTAGACGTTTATCCGTTATTTAGAACCTTCACAGTGATCTCTTTACCGCACGATTTGCGGATTGTCACTTTAATGAGACAACCTTCCCGTCGTTAGGGGGAGGAGATAAAATGTAATTTCTCGGGGAACGATAGGAATTGTCATGGTGTCTCCACTTTGTCTCATTATGATCCCCGAACTTCACAATGTTACCGTGAAGCACAAAGAACACTCGATCTTCAGGATGTAGCAGATTCGATGCCTGATGCATTTACTGATATCGTTCAAGTGACAAGATCTCACATTACAGCTGAAAATGTGCCTGTAAGGTTAGAAGTCCCCTCCAAGGGGCACATCACCAATGAACCGGGTGATGCAACCGCACTTGGTGGAGGTCTGGTTGAGGCCGTGGCTCCCTGCGAAGGAATGGGTGGAAGCCACATGGTTCTACTAAATACTCACCCAAGTAAGAGGTAGAGTATGGCACAAATTACATGTTAACCATCAATGAACTCGTTTCATGAGATCATGCTTGATTTTATTATGTCCATGAATCATGACGAGGGGGACGCCCCGAAGATATGATTCAGAAAATCAAGAATCTCGATGAAATTATGAGGGTGTGGCCTGATCAACCACCCACTTTGATGACATGTCATGAATCATAAAGTAGGATGATGTTGAACCTCGCTCAGTTGGATGAAATCAACATAGAGTTGATTGGCCTATAAGAAAAACATTCCAGGTAGAACTAGATTCTCCGACAAAGAGTCAGGTATTTGGTGTGGGTAGTGCTAACCTACCCAAGTGTAAAGCCTATAAGACATAACCGAACCTTTGTCGTAAATTATAGTGAGAATAGTAGAGTCCTAATGTACAAGGTTCACGAAGTAATGCTTCTCACAATGCCCTGGAATTGATTACGAGGAAATGTACTCCCACGTATACGTTCCGCTATTTGATTAGCATAGTAATTTCCGAGGGACTGGAAATGCAGCCAATAGATGTGGTTACTACGTATCTCTATGGGGATCTAGATACGGAGATATATATGGAAGTGCCCTATGGCATTTCATTACTCAAATCAAGTGACTCTAGACCACAGAGTGCGTATGCAATTTGATTGAAACGCTCAACTTTACGGTTTTGAAGCAATCCTTAAGGATGTGGTATAACCGTCTAAGTGACTACTTGATTAGGAAGGGATAAAAGAACGATGAATTGTGTCCCTGCGTCTTCACAAATAAGTTCCGGATTCACGATCATCACAATGTACGCCGATGATGTGAACATAATCGGTCTTGGTGAAATAAGAGAAACCACCGGATACTTGAAAATCTGAGTTTGAGATGAAAGATCTTGGGGAAACTCGGTTCCGTCGAAGCATTGACATAGAACATCGAGTTTGTGGAATTTATTCCACCGGTCAGCCTATGTCCAGAAAATTCCCAAGTACTTTAACATGGACAAGGTAAACCCAACTAACACCCCATGATAGGTCAGACATTTGGATGCAAAGGAAAGATCCATTTCGTCTAAAGAAAAGTGACGAAGAGCTTTGGAAGCTGAAATTCCCTACATGAGTGCAATAGCGCATTATTGTACTTCGCTCAATGTACACGACCTGATATCACTCCTTAGTTAATTCGTTGACTAGATTTAGTTCAGCATCGACGCAACATCAATGGAATGGTATCAAGAATATCTTTTGATACTTAAAAGAAACCATTGACTTGGGACTATTCTTTCCCTACAAGTAGGCAAAGGAAGCTGCTTACGAAAAGGCAAATGCTAAAGTAAATGATGGTGCCTAAGCAACTACCACAAAGTATGTGTTGGTATGACTTGCTTATGTTTTGTAAATCGACTATGCAAACCCCTTTTGGCTACCTCATCGAATCACGACAAGATTCTTGCTTTGCATGAATCAGTCCGTGAGTGTACATGATTAAGAACTATCATTCTACACTTGTGAGGAACCAGCGGTTAAGTACTGCCACTGATGAGCATACTTACATTTATGAACATGATGTAACTTGTAAATCCCCTTGATTGATGGAACGATCATAATGGGACATATGTGAGATATAATGGAACATACTTACATATATTGCACTCTTTTCCTTAGACCAAGGTTTATTTTTCCCACTGGGTTTTGTTACTTGGAAAGGTTTTTAAAGAGGCAACAGTATATGAATATAAGCATTAGGGGGAGCTGTAGAGTTTTCCAACTTCCGAGATTGATGCAAAGATCACAAGGAAATGGTGATTTATAAAGAAACTTAATCACATGTGTTGTACTCTTTTCTTTGATCAAGGTTCATTTTCTCCCATTGGGTTTTGTTACTTGGCGAATTTTTTAATGAGGCAACAACTACTTGATTGATGTACAAATCAGGGGGAGATGTAGACTTGAGGGGGAGTCTTACATCCACACCGTACGTTACACTCTTTTCCTTCCAAGGATTATTTTTCCCACAGGGTTTTTATCACTTGGAAAGGTTTTTAATGAGGTAACAAGATGTACGATTTTAGGGATCGATGGAATGGTCACCTTAGTAGCGCTATGATCAAATGTAACGATCATATGAGAGGATAGATTCAAAGGACGAAGTCTAAACTCGATGTGTCTAGATGTTGTACTCTTTTCCCTATGATCAAGATATTTTTCCCACTGGGTTTTTGCTTGACGAGGTTTTAACGAGGCAACATGACATGCGCTTGTAGACTAGGCATAAGGGGGAGTGTTAAAGGAATAATACTCATTGTGTGCCTAAGTCTGTTAGTTTATGGGCTTTCCTAGTTAGGGTTTGGCTAAGGCATGATTGTATGTATTTCTCCCTATTTAAAGGGAGCTCATCAATGGAATAATACAACAACTTTGCCCTACTTTCTGTTTCAGTTATTTTCCCTTGAACAGATTAATCATATTTGTTTAAATCATGCTTATTTATCTTTAACGGTAATTAGTTAATTTATTTAACCTTATTTAATTACAAATTATAAATTATCCTAAGGCCAATATGCTACTAAGACTATGTTTATCAGCAGCCAATCCAACCACCCAACCATCCAATATTTTCAATATTTAATTAATTTCTCTCTCCCACATCACAATTATTCATCCCAACCCAACCATTCTAATTTTGATGGTTTATCAATGACCAATCCAACCACCCAACCACAACATTATATAATTATTCTTAATTATTATTATTTTAATTGCATTAAAATAAAATAAAATAAAATAATAGTGAACATTTTGAAAAAAATAAAATTCAATTACGATAAACCATGAACCTAAATGACATCACCCAAGATACGAAATTAAAATACATAATTGGTGTTACAAATGGATGACAATCTACATATTCAGTTACCATCGCCGAATTTTTGCCAAATATGCCCAATCGAGTCATTTTGAAGAGCAGCATGGGCCTCTCTGTTGCGAACTTGTGACCTATTTTTCATACAGTTGGATAAACTTGCAATCCTCTCCGTCGAGAATTCAAAATTCGAGTCATTTTCTTCTCCATATGCACTTTGTGTACTATTTGGTGTAGGTCGAGCATCCATAAATTTAGTGGGATCGCGATAGTTTAGGTAACTATGTCGTTCATCTTCCACTATCATATTGTGCAAGCAATCATTATTTTTCCCATCATATCACGATCCCAATTAAGACATGGTCGCTTGAGAAAAGCGAAACGAGCTTGTAGAACGCCAAATGCTCGCTCAACATCTTTTCAGGCAGCCTCTTGATGTTGAGTAAACAATTGGTGCTTCCGAATTTGTGTAGCATTAGTAGATTTGGCAAATATTGCCCATCGAGGATATATGCCATCAGTGAGATAATATCCCACATTATACTCTTGGCCATTAACCATATAATTGATCTGTTGGAACATTTTGTTCCATACATATATTAATAGTATTTTGATGATTAAGTTGTTACACAAAACAAAACAATAAAGAGGCGAAGCAAAGCATGAAGAAAACGAAGTCGCAAAAAGGTGTTCTGAACATGCATAACGTACGCAATGATATGAGCATAACGTACGTAATGTGAATGTCTTAACGTATGTAACAGATGAATATTAATGTATGTAACCAAGTGTCTTTGAGTTCAAACGAGAAGAACGTTGGAGATGACGTCATGGCATAGGTCAGCAAGCAACGGACATATTGACTATATATAACGTACGTAACGATTGATTGATTAACGTACGTAATGATCAAAACGAATGCTACTCGACTGAAACTGGGGGATGTTAACGTACGTAATTGGGACAAGTTAACGTACGTAATTGGGACAAGTTAACGTACGTTAAAGTGCTAACGGCCGTAATATTAAAGTGCTAACGACCGTAATGAAAGGTCAGAAGGCTAACGGCTAGTTGAGGCTTTGGAGCCTATAAATACCATTCCTATGGTATTGTTTCACTACAACAACTTCAAGCAAACGATACATTCATCAGAGATTGATATACTTATATTGTTGTTGTGATATTGAGCTTATATTGTTAGTTTGAGTGTTTATACATTCAACAAATACACGAGAGGTAAAAGAAAAGATATGATTGGATTCGGTGTTATTAGGATCAAGGATTCGGCATTATTAGAATCACAATCGATTTCTTCATAAGGTTTATCTAATACTGATAGAAAGCTAGAGTGGTTGATTTATTGTCCAATAGAAAAGGAAAACGGTTTAACTTGGACCGACACAAAGACAAGTACGAGTGGTTTATCACGGACCAATAGAAGACGTGATTGTAACGGTTATCCCTCGACCGATAGAAGAGAGGTGCAGAGGTTTTGATCTTTATCCTATAGAAAAAGATACCGAGAAAGGACGTAGGCTCGATTATAGCCGAACCTCTATAAATCCGTGAGTGATTTAATTTCCGTACTTTATATTCACGCTTCCGCACAACAACGCAAATTCCAATTTTGCTTCAACAATTGGTATCGGAGCGGTACCTCCAATACACGGCTTAACATCCAAGGAGTCGATCCAAATGGCGTTTCAATTTGGTCCAGTCGAAGGCCTTGCTCTTAACCGACCACCATTTTTTGATGGCTCAAACTTCATGACGTGGAAGAAAAAGATGTCAATATTCATCCGAGCGTATGACATCGAGCTTTGGAAAGCGATATGCCTTGGTCCGAAAATTCCTCTCAAATCTAACGGTACGCTTAAATCTTTCGAAGAATATGATGACGCGGACTGCAAGAACGACCATCTAAATTGTAAGGCTACTCAATTTTTATTTTGTGCCTTAAATCCAGAAGAGGTCACTCGTATCTCATCGTGTGAAAGTGCTAAAGAGATATGAAAAATTCTTGAAATCACACACGAAGGGACAACTCAAGTCAAGGAGACGAAGATCAATATGTTTCTCCATGACTACGAGTTATTCATGATGCAAGGTGACGAGTCCATCACCAACATGCTCGATCGATTTTCGGTCATCACAAATGGACTTGCTTCGTTCGGTAAACCATTATCAAGTAGTGAGAAAGTCAAGAAAATCTTAAGATCGCTACCTATTGAATGGGACGGCACGGTTATGGCGATTATGGAATCGAAAGATCTCAATAATCTTGATTTTAGTGCCCTCGTTGGTTCACTAATAAATTACGAGATTGTCCTTAAATCTCGAAATGCAAAGCCGAAATCGAAGGAAAGATCGATAGCTGATCGACAAAAAACTTATCCTAAAAATAGGAGTTTTTGAGTCGCTCGCAAATATATACGAGGTAGAAGGAGTTGTGGTAAGTTCTACCAAGGTCTTTTCTCTCGAGGATTGTTCAACAGGGCTTCGTATAATATTTTGTATAGATTGCAAGAAATAAATACTAAAATATTCTAAAATATATTTTTTGTTTTTTAAATTAACTAAATTAAAATGCACTATTTTTAATTTAAACTATTTTTATTAAGACTATTTATACTAGACTATTTATATTAAGACTATTTATACTAGACTATTTATATTAAGACTATTTATACTAGACTATTTATATTAAGACTATTTATATTAAGACTATTTTTAATAAGACTATTTTTATACTAGACTATTTATATAAGACTATTTTTAACTAGACTATTTTTACTAGACTATTTATATTAAGACTATTTTTAACTAGACTATTTATATTAAGACTATTTTTAACTAGACTATTTATATTAAGACTATTTATAACTAGACTATTTATATTAAGACTATTTATAACTAGACTATTTTAATAAGACTCTTTTTAATAAGACTATTTTATATGAGACTATTTTTATACTAGACTATTTATATTAAGACTATTTATCACTAGACTATTTTTAGTAGACTATTTTTAACTAGTGAAAATGAATAGAATTAAAATGAGTTGGGAATTTATAAAATCTAGGGGATTACGGGTTCATTAAATTAGGTTTTTAATTAAGTATAGGAATTGATTTACACGGATATAAACGAAAAACGAATGTTTATCGAGTAATCAACTTTTCACCTCATAACTTTCGTATTCAGAGGTGTCTTATTCACTTTCGCAATCTTAAAATGTTGATAACAAGATTAACACTTGATAGATTGAAGAGATATGTTTCCGATTCACTCAACAATCAATCAAGGAGGTTTCATTAGTAGAAATAGGATATGATCAATCTCTATTTAAACCAATTAATCCTTTTTAATCAAAATAGTGTAAATCAATCAAATACTCAATATATAACCTAATAGAAATCCCCCTTCCCCTAGAAAGAAAGATTAGCTACTCATTGGTTTATACAAACTAAAATTATAATAGAAATAATTGATATACATAATATATATATATATATATATAAACTCTTAATTACTAGAACTCAATGACAATAGATGAAAACTTGCTTGAATATGATGTATCGAAGTACAAGAAATATACTTCAATATATAACTTCAAACTTGTTCAAAGGTTACAAGCTTACAAAAATTGAAAGTAAAACACTAAGTAAAATACTAAGTGCTTATTGATCAAGCACTTTTCAGTTACAAACTAAATGAAAGAAAAACTTCAAACCAAAAATGAAATACAAACTAAAATTGAGAGTTTTTAAGGAAAATATCTTGCTAAAAGAAATGAGTATTTCTTGGCAAGAAGATGAGATGATGATTTTTTTTTCATGGATGGAGGTGTCCTTTTATAGGTGATTTTCAAGAATACAATTGATTATTTAATTCAAAATATCTATTGTAGTATCTTGATTAATTCTATGTTCACACTTCTCCCATGTCTTTGATTTTTCAGATTCTTAACCATAAAAATATCTTGTGGTTGAGTTCACAAGATGGTCAAAAGTGGACTATTTTTGCATGGCATCTGCGTAAAAACGGTGCTGAAAAACGGCCCATTTTGCGTCGTATTATATAGCCGTATTAGGATGACTCGGTCTTGTCTGTAACACGCGCAAGGACCCAGCGGAAAATATGCGCCGTGTTGTAAACGGTCGAGAGAAACGAGCTTATTTGCGCCGTGTGTTCCGCCGTGTATTGTCACATTTTTTTCTTGGAAATTTCTGATTTTGATTTCGGTTTGGTTTTTCGACCTTTTTGACATTTTATGCCAGTAACCTGCAAAATAAACATTATTAGCTCATGTTTAGATATTTATTTAAAATATCTATTTTTAATCACAAATCAGTACAATTATGCCCGGAAAAGAAATATTTTGTATATGAATTTTTAGATCAATTATGCACTAATCAATAGCCTTGAAGGCTAAGATGTCAAAGAGAGAAGAAATTTCGGTGGATGATAACGACGAAGTATCGGCATACTATGCCAAAAATATTAATAAGTTTCAAACCTTATTAAACTGGAGAAAGAAAGACATCTCGGACGAATCTAAGAAATTCGACAATAATTATCGATTATGTGGTAAACCAGGCCACTTTGCCAAGAATTGCCGAGCTAAACCAAAGAAGGAGGTTCTCGTTGCAACATGGAGCGATGACGACGAAGATGTTTATTTTATCAATCAAAATAATCTCGCTCTCATGGCCCGAAGTTCATTCGACGATAGCGACGTCGAAAGTCAATTAAGTAATTCTCAGGATGAATTACTTGAAGCATTTGAATTACTGCATACCGATTTTTA
This sequence comes from Orobanche coerulescens, assembly GCA_033398695.1. NCBI lineage: Eukaryota > Viridiplantae > Streptophyta > Magnoliopsida > Lamiales > Orobanchaceae > Orobanche > Orobanche coerulescens. The sequence goes on along the minus strand of CM065802.1, from coordinate 126,486,655 downwards.
AAATGCTTTATCCGATATTAAATCCCTTAAATCCAAAAATAAATCATTGAAAAATGACATTTCCAAAATTCTTGAAAAAGGGAAATTTATCGAGACCGATCATTCACAATGCATTGAAAACGAAAATACTTTAAAGAATGATCTTGTTAAAGTGCAAACCGAGCTCAAAATTTGACGAAGAAATTTTCTCTCGGAAACGAGAAATTTGAAAATATGCTCTCGGTTCAAAAATATACTTTAAATAAACTGGGGTTGAGATTCACACCTCGTTCTAAAAACAAATCCTTAAACTTAAAGATACCCCATTGCGAAAAATATTTGAAAATCGGGCATCACATTTCTAACTGCAAAAGTCCACGCCGGACGATTAAAATTAAAAAAAATTTGGGTTCCTAAAGGAACAATTATTTCAAATATCGTCTATGTTTCAAATAAAAAACCAACTATAGGTTGGGTCCCCAAAATTTAATTTGTATTTTACTCAGGGGGAGTAATAATTTTTTAAAGGGGAGATTATATTTTCAAGGGCAGTTTATACCCTTCTTAATGTATTTTGTTATATTCATCATTTGGTATCATGCATATTTTATATTTAGTATCATTATATTTAATTGGTTTTTTTTATTACACTTTTTGATGAAAATAAAAAGGGGGAGAAAGGAGAATGGGATTAACCCTGAAAGGGGGAGAAAATCGAAGAAAAGTCGAAAAGTTAAAATTAAAAAGAAAAATAGAAGTTGAAAGGAGAAAAGGAGAAGAAAAAGTCGAAAAGATGAAGTTGAAAAGAAAAATAAGGAGACGTCAAAAAGATAATGAAAAATTCAAAATTCGAAAAGCAAAAGAAAAGGAAAGAAAGAGTCGAAAAAAATGGGAGAAGAAACTAACGAAACGGACAAAGTCGAAAACTTTGGTATGTACACATATACATATATTTGTATTTTTGCAGGTAAATCCCATTGACGAAGTGTTGTTTTGTAATCATCAAAAAAGGGGAGATTGTTGGAATATTTTGTTCCATACATGTATTAATAGTGTTTTGATGATTAAGTTGTTACACAAAACAAAACAACAAAGAGGCGAAGCAAAACATCGAAGAAAACGAAGTCGCAAAAAGGTGTTCTGAACATGCATAACGTACGCAATGATATGAGCATAATGTACGTAATGTGAATGTCTTAACGTACGTAATAGATGAATATTAACGTACGTAGCCAAGTGTCTCTGAGTTCAAACGAGAAGAACGTTGGAGATGACGTCATGGCATAGGTCAGCAAGCAACGGACATATTGACAATATATAACGTACGTAACGGTTGATTGATTAACGTACGTAATGATCAAAACGAATGCTACTGGACTGAAATTGGGGGATGTTAACGTACGTAATTGGGACAAGTTAACGTACGTTAAAGTGCTAACAGCCGTAATATTGAAGTGCTAACGACCGTAATGAAAGGTCAGAAGGCTAACGGCTAGTTGAGACTTTGGAGCCTATAAATACCATTCATATGGTATTGTTTCACTACAACAACTTCAAGCAAACGATATATTCATCAGATATTGTTATACTTATATTGTTGTTGTGATATTGAGCTTATATTGTTAGTTTGAGTGTTTTTACATTCAAAAAATACACGAGAGGTAAAAGAAAAGATACGATTGGATTCGGTGTTATTAAGATCAAGGATCCGGTATTATTAGAATCACAATCGATATCTTCGTGAGGTTTATCTAGTACCGATAGAAAGCTAGAGTTGTTGATTTCTTGTCCAATAAAAAAGGAAAACGGTTTAACTTGGACTGACACAAAGACAAGTACGAGTGGTTTATCACGGACCAATATAAGACGTGATTGTAACGGTTATCCCTCGACCGATAGAAGAGAGGTGCAGAGATTTTGATCTTTATCCTATAGAAAAAGATACCGAGAGAGGACGTAGGCACGATTAAAGCCGAACCTCTATAAATACGTGAGTCATTTAATTTCCGCACTTTATATTCACGCTTCCGCACAATGGCGCAAATTCCGATTTTGCTCCAACATGATCTTTGGTGCTCGCCCTTCCAATATATCATTAAAAATAGGAGATTGTTCAAGTACGTTGATAGCATTCCACGGTTCTTTCGACACCCAAATTTGGGTAGTCTGCTCGAGCTTGCTGGTACAACTCTGATACGCGTAGCCATAATGTGTCGCCTTTTGGGTTGGTTCCGACAATAGGATTCTCACTGAATCTACACCAAGAAGACATTGGTGCTATATGTCCAACTTTGTGGACCAGATGAAGTGTTTGAACTTCAAAGGATTTTTTTGATGTGTTGGTGATACTGGGGAGTTGTAAACTAAACGAATTCTTCCGAATTTTGGATGTTTTCAAAGTTTGGATAATAAACTTGGGAGGGTGGGGAATTTGCAAAAAACTTTTGATAGGGATCCATGAATGAAATGAAATGTTTGGAAATGAAAGATGATGTTATATATAGAGAAATATTAGAGAGTTGTGTTGAGTGAATAACTATTCAATATTGATTTCTATTTATAAAGAATGAAAAAAGAAAAATTTTGTGTTTTTTAATAAAATATAGAAGATATTTAATATTTAAAATTAAATTTAATTAATTATTGGAAGACCACTAGCATGCTGCCACGTGGGCAGACACCTTGGTCTCACAAGGTCTGTGGTCGGCCTTTGGCTGGGCTCTCTTTCCATTTTTCCTTTTTTGTTTTGATGTAATGATGTGGTACCAACCACCCAAATAAAAGGTCATGTTATTCTAGCCCAAGCGCTACCTTAAATTCTCAAAATTTGACCTTAGACACGAAGTTTTCTAATAAGCTACGAATTAAATAGTCAAATTTTAAATACATAAAACCTGTAAATATCCAGTAACAAAATAAATTAAGTTGAAGCTATGACTGATATCAAGTTCTTAGGAAAGAAAATTATGATTTAACTAAATAGGGAGCGATGGGAATGTACAAGGAAAAAAAAAAAAGATGAATACTTGCCTAAATAGGATAATATTTAGCTGGTGAAAATTATCATAATAGTGATCTATTATGATATAAAGGCTAATCCCTTATCTCAACCTCAATGTTTATGACAGCAGCACGTATGAATGGTAATATTGTACAAAAGTGTATTTTTAGTAATCAACTTAAACTAATTCAAAGATGTAAACTCAAAACTCAAGCCCATAATAAAGGGGTTTAACAAAGAATTTTGGTAAACAACTGTAAAATTTGCAAGAAAACAAACATCCTTTTTTGCTTCGCAGTTACTGTGAGATGAGTGAGCTCCAAAATCACTACGACAAAAACAAAGTAATAAAACGTGTACCAACCAACAACACAACTAATGGGTATCCGTACCAGCATAAATTGTCAGTAGAAATCTGGACTTGCAAGAAGGTCGAAAGGTTTGGCGAGACTGTCTTTTAAAATGGTGATTTGGCCTTCTTTCAGTAGTATATCTTCATCAAGGTCGTCTATTTTCTTTCTCAACACATTGATCTCAGAATTCAATAACATATTCTTCTCAGAATACTGTTTAACCTCCTCCCACATCGTATCTCTCTCTTCGGACACCTTTGGCAGTATTCCCCTCACTACAGCCAATTCTTTCTTGCATTCTTGCAAATCCCCTTGTAGCTGATTAATGGTCTCGTTCTTTTTCATCATCTGTCACACAAGGAAAATAATAATTTGACTGTATACAACAGAGAGAAAATTAAAAAAGTTATGCTTAAAGTCAACACACACACACACACACACATGCATTAGATCCAAACACCAGTTACATTAAAGTAAACTTCTCGCACCCCACTTCTGCCCCACTCAAATTAAATGGAAGCCCAAGTGAAGACGCACAGGACTTTGAACACATGTGGAATAGCTCCATTCATATATTAACGAAAAAAGTAAGCACGTGTAAAGCAAACATAAGGTGGAAAGTATACACTCAGAAATTCACACAAATCGAAACGATGAATAAATGCTGCAAATAAAAGGTTTATAAAATTGTATCAGCATGTGTGATAGATGTGCTTGAGTTGTTTCCATATAAACAACTGTATGCACCTGCTGATGCATGCCCACAAATATAAAAAAACTTGGATGTCGGATAGCCAAAGAAGATATATATATATAATGCTCAAATTTACCTGTAGTTCGTTCTCTTTCATCTTGTGGTTTATGCAAGTAAAATTATCTAATGAATTTTGCAATTCACATTTGAGAACATCATTTCCTCTTACAGCAGCAGCAAGCTCTGCTTGCAGTTGTTCCAAGTCGAGCTCCTTGGAATAAAGCTTCTCACGCAACAAACTGGTCAATAAGGTCTCTGCTTTCCATGCCGATCTCATAATGTCCTGGCATTAAACCAAACAACATTGCAAATAATAAATCAGAACAGTATACAGTAGAGTAGAATCTCTTGTAATAGGAAAAAAAAAAAAAAAAGTACTAGAACAACCTCTGATTTCTGCTCATTCCCTCTGTGTGATTCATCAGATCTAGGAACCGAACAGTACTTCTCATGACACAATGCTGGTTTCTCTTGAAGCACACTGGACACTGTCCGCATACTGGTTGTTATGTTTTCAGCTGCCCTCTCAAGACCTTGGAGCTTCACTTCACATTCAATAAGTGCTTGACCATCCAAACATGTGGCAAAAGCATGTCCATTGGTTTTGACAAATTCAATTAATTTCCTGCCAAGTCGGCTGCTCTCCATAAGCAACGGAAGAAGTTTATCTTGCAAGCAGCCAATACGATTCTCTACTTCCTGGTCCAATTTTAAATTTAAAATCTCACCACCCTCCTTGGCGTCATTCTTTAGACGATTCAGTAAATCAATATTCTCACGCCTAAGTGAATCAACTTCAGCTCTGTATGATTCCACCTCCTTCCTCAATGCATGTTCCACGCTCGTCAGTCTCAGGTGTTCGGCTTGCAGCTTTGCGGATCCAAAATCAAAGTGTTCATCAGAATTTTTCTTCCCAAATGTATCCTCACAAAGCCCTCGCAGTCCATCAATCGTCTTCTCTTGATCACTACAGGTTCTTCGGAGTCTACTGATAGATTGATGCATAGCCTTGCACTCTGTAACCTTTTCCTCGTAGTTTCTTCGGATGCAGTCTCGCTCTTCTCCTGCGGCTCTAGCTTTTTCTTGCATTTCTGATAGACATTTCTGCAAATAATGGTTCTCTTCCATAGCTTCCTTAACTTGAACAGACAAATCCCCGAGCTGGTTCTCGGAGAGAGTAACTTTGGTTCTAGCATTCATTTCCCTTTCGCTAGAAGAAGAGACTTCTCTTTGGAGGCAAACATTTTGCTCTGCTAGTTCCCGTACCCTCTCCCGAAGCCTATGCTCTTCTGCGTGTAATTTCTCGAGCTTGAGGGACCATTCATTTGATCTCCTATCCAATTCCTTTTCAAGTGTTGATTGCAACTCCTTTTTTTCCCTCTCCAACCTCCGGATCTGTGCATCTAGTTCAACCCTTCCTAGTTTCAGTTTTTCCCTGAAAAAGGCCTTTTCAGCAATACTATCCTCGAGGACAGCTGAAACCTCCAAAGCCGTATTTACCTTCTCCTCTGTTAGGCTTCTAATTGTTTGAAGCAATGCGGGCACAGTAAGCCCTCTATACCGAAGGAAGTAGTCTCCCTTTCCGAACTCCTCTGAGAGAATTGCAGCCCGGTCCTGGGCTTCCTTAAATTTTTTATATAGTTCTATATCAGTATCCATTGCAGCATCAATAAATTCAGAATCTTTTTCCAAGAATTCTGAAGTTTCTTCGGGACGAAGCCCATCACTAGCCTCAGTGAGCCAATACATCAAACAATTTTTTGGAGATACTTCATCAGTGTACGCATTGGAGCACCTAGTTCTTCCATATATATCCTCAATGGTAATTGGACTGTCACGATGGTCAAATTCTTCTGACCTCGTCTTGGGCAAAAACTGAGACTGGGAAAGCCTCTCAATCACGTGTTTTGCAAGTTTTCGTGGAGATTCGTTGCAATATCCACAATCTCCCCCATCTTTCAATGATAGTTTCGCTTCTCTGAAGGATTGAGATTTCGGTTTCTGTTTCCTAGCATCACGTGCTGCGGTAAACTGAAGTCTTGGTGGCCGCTTCACGACAGCATTCCCATTTTCAAACTGATTTCTCATGGTTTTTGATTCGCACCTTTGATCCATTTGTTGTTCTCCATCAATGTATCGATCCAAAACTATATTCGAGACGTTACTCGAGCAATAAGAGGAGATCTCTGATAAATCAGAATGTGCTCTGGAAACACCACCACCAAAGTTATCCACTCTGTGTGCATTCCGAACCATAGCGGCGTCAACACGTTTTGAGCTGGTTTGCCTATCAGGAGTCAGAGGACTAGAACTGAGAATTGCACACCCACAGAGAAATACATGGCTATTAGGACCAAAAAAAAACATGGATAGACTAGAAAAAAAATGACACGACCGAAAACATGTAGTGTGCTAACAAAATAATACCTATTTGAACAAGAACCAGAACTGCAAGGAGAACCAGTTTGGTTCTTTAGCTCTTTTCCACTTTCAAAAAGACTCCCAGATGAAAACGAGAGGCTTCTTCTTAGACAAGGAGTGCTACCGAAAACCGGATCTTCAGAGCCATGCTTGTTATTCGCAGACTTCTCAACTTTATCCGTTGTTTTTCGCCAGGAAACTTGCTTATCTGTCGACGGTGGGGAGAGTTGACTATTATTGTTAGTGCTGTTAGCTGAATGCGATCGGAAAAAGAATAACTTCTTCATTTCTGTGCCTTCAACTCTACTTGTTGCTATTTGCACCTGTACAAAACATAACCGAACACACACACACACGAAAAAGATAGTAGCATTAGTGAGTGAGCTTGCAACAGTAGGTAACAGAATGACAAGGAACAAGTTAATGCAGAATGTTCCGTACTATCCCATTACTAAAGTAAATGTATAACTGAAACAGATATAGTAAATAAGACTCATATACACAAGAACAGTACCAAGAAGCGCACCAAATGCAATAACGCGCTTGAGAACATATTTTCACCTATCTGATGTATAAGAAAGTAAATTCTTCGAAAGCTGCAATTTCATAAGAACGTAAGTGCCTAAAACCTATCTTTCTGAAGTAGATTTTCTCTTAAATCAAAACAAGATAAGTAGCAACAGGAGTACACAGAAAAGAAGAAGAAAAAGAAGAAGAGGAAGAAGAAGAAGAAGAAGAAGAAGAAGAAGAAGAAATTTTAACCACATGACATGGGCAAAAAATATCAATGAAATCAAAAGGAGTATAGAAAGAAAGAATGAGAAAAAAGAAGAAAAAGGAAACCCATAGCTCCAGAATTGAAAAAAAAAAAAAAAGGCTGCCTATATGATTCACAGCATCTGACACCCTGCTGGGAAAACAACATTCTAAAAACTATACAGTACAAGATGTACTTATATTATTATTTTATATTTGTTAAAATGTTCAGCATTGCAAATTCAATAATGATTTCAGCCACCACTTAGCAGGAAACATGAAACTCCAGCGCAATACTATAAATAAAAGGACAAAATCATTATGTTTCTGGCCATGATACTGCCGGAAGCTATCATTAGTGCCAAAGCTAATTCTTTAGCCTCAAAAGACCAACCTACCCTCAAGTTCCCCGACTCACCTTTCGTTCTACAATGTTTAATCCCACTCGAGCTAATCATGAAAACAAAATATCAAGTTACACGATAAACAAAAATGACAGCCCCCGGTGGATCGACTATCCATCTTTGCTCTAGTCGAGTGACCTAATGCAATGGTTTCAGACTGGTCGACCAGTTGGCGACTAGTCGATAACTAGACAACCATTACACGTACACACAATTGAAAGCACTATATTTTCTCAGAAACCATGTAAACTTACTAAGAGAACTGTAAATCAAAATCTAATTAAAATTCAAGATTGACAAACTAATCCCAATATGATTTTCTTGGATTTCTACCACAGGCAGACAAAAACCAAAAATCAAGAGGACAAAAATGCGGGAAATTAATTTTTAAACATACTCTATTACTTGAAACAATCGAGATCTGCCATGAATATCATTCTTTCTTCTCCCAAATTAAATTTCCATTTATTATAGAAAGAAGAAGCAAATCACAAAGGGAAGTTAGAATAAGCACTTTACAACTGCTTTAATCGCTATCGCTTTGTGCCATAACTCAAGGAATAAAGTGACACTGAGAAAGAGACCCTCTATTTTCTTGTTTTCAACCTCAAATTTGAAAAAACTCAAGAAAAAAAATTCATAAAAGATTCACAAAAACCGGGGACTACTTACCAAATTTGAGTCCAAAGATTTGATAAGTTACATATCCAACAGGAGAAACGGAGATGAAAAGACAAGCGTTTATGACTAAAAATACAATCCACTACCCCATTAATACAGTAAAAAAAAGTAGATAAAATCGTACTAATATCGGGGCAATTAAACCCTTATTTCGTTGAGAAAGAGAGAGAGAGAGAGAGAGAATTTACTGAAACGGAGGAGGACAAAGGTCAAAGTGCAGAGGCGGCCGGTTGGAAGTGAGAACTCGAAAGGAGGCCTGTGACTGAATGGTTTATAGACAGAATTAACGAAAATGGGAGGGGTAACCTGGTCAAGCAACGCAACTTTAAAATTTTGATGCCGCGCAAACGGAGCGTTACGTATAATGTTATTTTATTGTCCCAAGTTTAGTAACAGTTTTTTTAATATTCAAATTCTCGAAATCTTTTACTCGAATATATTCGAGTTATATATTGTATTTCCGAATAACAAAATTTTGAGTAATCTTGCAAGAATATACAATATCGAGTAAGATTAATATTCGAGTAACACGAATGAGCACATCGAGTAACACGAATGAACCACTCTAGTAACACGATGAGAAACTCGAGTAACACGATTGGTCATCCGATATTTAACTCAATTAAGAAACTCGTGTAACTCGCTTGAGTAACTCGTGTTACTGGAATGAAATACTTGAGTAACTCGAATGAGTAAATCGAGTAACTCGAGTGAGTAATTCAAGTAAATCGAATGAGTACCCGAACAACTCGATTAATGATTGAGTAACTCGGATATGCAACTCGAGTAACTCGACAACATAAACCGAGTAACTCGACTATTTAATTCGAGTAACTCAAGTAACTCGTGTAATTTGAGTAACAACCCGAGTAACTTGAGTGGGAATAAGAGTATCTCTATTTGTAATTTGAGTGACTCGAGTAACATTACTCGATTTCCGATTCAGTTTCTGAGTTATTTTTCAAGTCATTTTTAGATAAATACCATGCTCGAGTAACTCTCAACATCCATTTGACTGTCTCTCAGCAATATTTTTACCCTTTTCTGATAAATTATCTCATATCATGAGTTCTCTCGAGGATTATTTCGACTGCAGAAAATAAACGATATATTTGTAGTTTAATTTCAAATAATGTTTCTACTTGAAATATCAGAAAATATCCAAATGCTAATTAATATGTGTAAATATTATAAGTTTTTGTTTCATTTAATATAATCTAAATTTTTCAAAAAAAATTGACAGGTGATTTTTTGGAAAAACGTTACTATTAGTTTTAATGACAAATGGAAAAATTTAGACGATCATAGTGGAGAAGAACAAATATTACTTGTGCCTGTTGGTGTGAGCTATGCAACATTGGTAAATAATATTCATTGTATTGTTGAAGCTGATAGAACAAAATATGTTTATGTTCTATTCTTTTTTTGGAATGTTCGATATTTTCATTAATCCGAAGAGATTACACCACTGAAAGTGGGAGTTACATGATAAAAACTAAAAACAGAGAGACTAGGAAAACTAGTCCAGGACCTAGATTGTAACACCCCCAATCCACTCAGGGATATTACACGCCGTAGACCCCTTTCCACGAGGAGCTACCAGGCGGGAGACTACAAATCAAAACCCACATGCGGTCAACTTGACCAAAACATAATACCGTAGGCCGATTAGGTCTCTCAAAACATAGCATAACCGTACATCTGATGAAACTAAATTACAACTCGATCACATAGTACATAAAATGTCCATCCCCTCAAGGATGACAAGAACTCAAACTGACATATCACCGATGCATGACGGACTACAACCGTGACTAGTATCGCCGCATTGCATCATCCTCCGAGCCAATCCCGTGGTTGCTCACTCTCGATCGAGAACACGGAATAAATAACAAAATCCCCAACGAGGGGTTAGCGATGGAATCGCTAGCAAGTAACCAAGCTATACAATTATACATCAAGAATACAACCGTTATGAAAATAACATTTCGACAAGGTAGTAACACGATCCCCGAGTCTAAAGTCTTTTGAAAATTTATTCCTTTAAAACAAACCATGGGGATTACTCCGTAAATCATTGTAAGAGATTATTTAGAGACTTCGGGGTCTCGGTGTAAAATCTGAAATATGAATGTTTTTACTTTTCAAAAGTTTTTCTTTCTAAATCTTTCATATTATTTTATTCTCTAATCAAAACTCAAGACCAAAACCATATTCACCAATACAATCGGGATTCAAGATTCAAAACATAAACAATTCGTAGATATCAAATCAACAATAAAACGCTCCGTGGCCCCGAAGGGTCCCACCCGGATTAGCCATCAAGAATAAACTCGAACACACCCATAAGTTATCTTGACATCGCACTCGCAAGTGACGATTCTCGGAGCCCTCTCCGCACCTACCCGATTAGATAACCTTATGGTCAAATCGTAACATCCGGCCGTACTCGCAAGCACGCGCCTCCGAGGCCTCGACGGACCCTACCCGGATAACATCATTCAAATACGCCCATAAGTTATCATGACATCGCACTCGCAAGTGTCGATTCTGAGCCCTCCCGGACCTACCCGAATTGATAACCTTATGGTCACAACATACGCCCGGCCGTACTCGCAAGCACGCGCTCCGAGGCCTCGACGGACCCTACCCGACAACATCTCAATTCGCTAAGATACACAACAACAACAAAGGCACAATATTCACTACAACCGAAACACGTAACATATAAGTTAATGTAACATAACTTCCACAAAGGCACAACATCCACAGAAACCATCATTCAGAAAAAGGCCAACGAGCAAATAATACAAGTATTACGTGATTCCACAATTCTTGATTAACTACTCATTTCTAGTATTTATTTTATTCACAATATAACAAGAAGAGGTAGTTATCATTATTCTTGAAAATAAAGTTTACCTTGGTAAATACCTTCATAGAATCACATCTTCATTTAAATTAAGTTACGGTTAAATATACCGTCACTAACGAGTCCACGTTAAATTCACGACACATCACATTCTCAAAGTATAAAGAATATAGACGAGATACTCGCCTCAAGTCCAACGCACGCGGAGCAACGGGAAAGCTCGACTTAATGACCGCTACCGAACACTCAAGAACACGATTCAACCGAGAAGCTCGACTCAAGAAGACAACGAACGGGAGGGTTCCGACTCGAGTTCTTCACAAGAATTCGACACTAACAACATATAATCAATAAATCATCGATCATACGAGGAAGAATAATCGAAGAACGCCCGAATAACCCTCTATGACATTTTGTCGGACACCTTCAAGGCGTCGACTAAGAACTCGACCAAAACAACGAATCGATACGATCCAACCATGGAATAACAAGAGAAATGATATAATACATCTAAATAATCATCAATCTATCATAATCCTAAGTTAAATCGGATTAATCGGACGAAAACAACCAAAATACCCAAATTCCCAAAACTAGATTTCTAGGAAATCGACTCGATTCAGTAGATCGTAGGATGTTATAGACGGATGATTGATGATATGAACCTCCAAACTTCATGGATTTATTGTCCAACAACATCTCTACATGATTAGCACAACATAAGCCTCGGAAGAGAAGAAGAGAAGTGAGAAATGGCCGAAGAAAACGCCGCCAGCCTTAAATAAAGCCGATCACGGGCCGTTACGACGTAATCGGCCACGGCTTACGTGACGAATCGCCATGGCCGAACGCATCGCTCGAAAATGCCTAACGTTACGCACGTTACGCCGTGGCCTTACGACGTAATCGGCCTTACGACGAATCGCCGATCACTACCGCACGTTACTCGGCGGTGGCTCGCCCGAGCATGCCCGGCCATGACTCGGCCGGGACCAACTCCGACGGCCCGAACGACCCCGAAACCCAAACCCGAGTACGAATCGAAGATACGGTTACGAAGTACTCGAAAAGACGAATCCGAGCACTAATAGAACACACGATTCCGACTACCCGAAGGCTCGAAATTCGACAACGGAAAGTAATTACCCCAAACTTTGGGAAATTACGAAAATGGCCCAAAACGCCCCAAAATCACGATACGTGATCGAATAACCAAACCGAAGCTTGCAACATGAATAATAACATTAAATGAACTTACGAAAGTCGAAACAACAGCTGGACGAGATTCACAAGAATCGAACTCAAGTGCGGAAAAACCGCTAAAAAGCACGGAACTCAACAAAACGACACCGAAACGAGCTCGGATGACAAAAATTGCAGAATTAATCATTCTCGGAATGACGAAACGGTCATGAGCAAGTCGTCAAAACGGACTTCCGCCGAAAAAAGAAATTACCGGAAATCGAAAATTGCGGATATTACATTCTACCCTCCTTAAAAGAAGTTTCGTCCCGAAACTTAAAACAAGTAGGGAGAAGCAATATCCCGCCAGGAAAACTCGACGAGATACGCAAGAAACGCGTAACTAACGCCCAGCGGCGAAACGTTACAACAACGCAACGGAATACACGGTGTGAAAACACGCTCCACGACGACCAACACAACGTCGCCGTTAGGGACATAATAAAACCAACAAGTGACAAGCGTCATCAAATGGATAATACAATCAAGTGAATTATCCGAACAATCACAAAACACAACGAACGAAAATCAATATGATGGACCACCCCAACGGTACATCAATCAAAACGCGAGCCAATCGCTGAAGAAATACGGAATTCCACCGCCCAAGGGTTGGAAGATCGAAAACGAGACAAATTTTCCGAATATAAGGAAATTAGGAAGGAGTCTGAATGCTCAACAATCACGAAACGAGATCAATAAAAACCGAACAATCAAACGATCGAACCACAACGGTCGAGACAACAACAAAAATCGAACAACCATGTTCGAATCACGATGAACAATAAAATTCAAATAACAACTCCCAGGTTCACGTCTCGGCTCGAGACAACATATGATCCGGTAAAAGCAACAAGATGTGCATCACATAAGATCCATAGGAAAGGGAATAGCAATTGAAAAGTCACAACGACAAACGAGTAATTTCAAAACACCACACTCGTTCGATCAATAAAAGAAAGGGATAGGCAAGCTCGTAAAATGTTAACGAACATAACGAGTCGATAGAGTCGAAAATATAGAAGTTCAAAATCGATCCACTTCGAATAAAAGGACTAGTAAAACCAGATGATGTCACTTTCGAACAAGGTTCACAAGAATCGAACCGAACTCGAAAAAGTCACAAATGATAACCAGATCGACCCACAACAAGATCACAGCTGCTCGAACGATGAAACCGAAATACGTAACAAGTTGAAAGTGTCAACGAACACGAGCGAGTCGATAGACACGAGAAAGAGGAAATGCAGGAGTCCAAAAATAATACGGGTATTATATTCGACCCTTCTAAAAGAAGTGTCGTTCGAAACTCACAACACGAAATCAAGGTGACAACACAACAAGCAACCGACGAAACATCTTTCAAAGGACTCTCAAAGCCGATTCCGATGATTGTCTTTGAAGCGCGAACTCCGAAAGTCTCGGAGCCACCCGCAAAATCAATTCGTGTCCTCGAGTCCACACTTGAAATGTGTTACCGACGAGAAGGACAAATTTACACGTGCATGCCCCGCACATCACGGTTGAAACGCCTCGGCTCGGCATACCGAAAATACAAACGCTAGATACAATGGGGCATAACGTCGCAAAACAACATAGCGAAGATGCCAACTCAAAGACAACAAGGAATCATAATACATATCATATACAACGATTATCATCGTAAAATAATACACACAAACACTACAAAGAACGACGGTATCGTTCGCGACCTCAACGGTCCGAACAATAACCAAAGACATAATTACAAACATTATGAAACAATCACATATGTACACAAACGTACAAACCCAAGCTTTAACAGCTCACACAGGTGCGTTAACACGCAAGCCACCACGAAATGACAACATTAAGGATCGTCATCACACCTCCCACAAGGGCTAACAAAATATATGCGTGGCGAACGACTCGACGCTCACGCCACCAATTCAATCACAATTCGGGGTTAACACCGTAACGAAAGTTCGAAAACCATACACGCATTTCCGGTCCGCAAACAGGAATGATAGGTTTTAAAAACAAAAACCACCTTTTGAAAATAGTTTGGAAATAACAGTTGATCTTGAGTATCATTTTACAAAAAGTAGTACAAACACCATTATCGAGACTTTGAAAGTCATCTTGCGTTTGAACAAAAATGAGGACACCTTTCTTTTAGTGAAAAACTTTCAAAAATATTCGACCCTTGGGTCTAAGCAACTGCATTTGAAAATATCTCAAAATATTTTTGGTCCTCAACCGAAATTTTTGAAATGTATTGCATTAGAAAACACCTTGAAAACACCGCAAGAAAATAATTCGCTTTTAAAAGTACGTCTCGAATTTTAATTTTCTAAGATACTCAAGGTTTTCAAAATAATTCAATGGGCTAGAATGCCCAAAAAGTTTAGGTACTTACACGGAAAACTATAGCGCCGTGTGTCCCGCTACGAACCCACCGTGCTAAAAACCATTCACAAAAATGCCAAAAAGGCCGATGACGGTAATATTTCAAAACTCACAAAATCCATTTACAAAATACTAAATTCCGTCATAAGAATTTCGCCAAAATGATCAAGGCCGTAATGCCAAAACTCGGTTAAGGAATCGGTTTTCAAAATAAAACTCACGGTAAAATACCGAAAGCCATTACAAAAGAACTCACGCAATGGATAAAAGAAATAAAGTCAAACATGCACAAGACAAAGAACACTACTCCTCATATGAACGAAAAATGGGAGTCAAATAATCACATATCACGAAATCAAAATCCATAAGAGGATTCCGTCAATTAACTCATAATCATAAAAATAGCTCGTGTCACACGAGGCACAACACAAAGAAGGGAGACTTACATCCACAGTGTCGCACGGAGATAATGGTCGCAACACGATACTAATCACAACGAACCACAATTGATCACAACGGATCGCAATGATCTCGCTTGTTCACAATCGCTCACCCGGTGACACGACAAGACACGACTCCGACAAGACACGACTCGACAAGACCCAACTAGACCCAACCGCCTAGGTTTTCGCAAACCTAAGCTCGATACCATTTATGTAACACCCCAATCCACTCGGGGATATTACACGCCGTAGACCCTTTCCACAAGGAGCTACCAAAGCGGGAGACTACAAATCAAAACCCACATGCGGTCAATTTGACCAAAACATAATACCGTAGCCGATTAGGTCTCTCAAAACATAGCATAACCGTACATCCGATGAAACTAAATTACAACTCGATCACATAGTACATAAAATGTCCATCCCCTCAAGGATGACAAGAACTCAAACCGACATATCACCGATGACGGCAGACTACAACCGTGACTAGTATCGCCGCATTGCATCATCCTCCGAGCCAATCTCGTGGTTGCTCACTCTCCATCGTAACACCGGAATAAATAACAAAATCCCCAACGAGGGGTTAGCGATGGAATCGCTAGCAAGTAACCAAGCTATACAATTATACATCAAGAATACAACCGTTATGAAAATAACATTTCGACAAGGTAGTAACACGATCCCCGAGTCTAAAGTCTTTTGAAAATTTATTCCTTTAAAACAAACCATGGGGATTACTCCAAATCATTGTAAGAGATTATTTAGAGACTTCGGGGTCTCGGTGTAAAATCCCGAAATATGAATGTTTTTCCTTTTCAAAAGGTTTTCTTTCAAAATCATACAAATGATTTTATTCTCAACTCAAAACTCAAGACCAAAACCATATTCACCAATACAATCGGGATTCAAGATTCAAAACATAAACAATTCGTAGATATCAAATCAATAAAAACGTCTCCGTGGCCGAAGGGTCCCACCCGGATTAGCCATCAAGAATAAACTCGAACACACCCATAAGTTATCTTGACATCGCACTCGCAAGTGACGATTCTCGGAGCCCTCTCCGCACCTACCCGATTAGATAACCTTATGGTCAAATCGTAACATCCGGCCGTACTCGCAAGCACGCGCCGCCGGAGGCCTCGACGGACCCTGCCCGGATAACATCATTCAAATACGCCCATAAGTTATCATGACATCGCACTCGCAAGTGTCGATTCTCGGAGCCCTCCCTGCACCTACCCGAATTGATAACCTTATGGTCACAACATACGTCTGGCCGTACTCGCAAGCACGCGCCTCCGGAGGCCTCGACGGGACCCTACCCGGACAACATCTCAATTCGCTAAGATACACAACAACAACAAAGGCACAATATTCACTACAACCGGAAACACGTAACATATAAGTTAATGTAACATAACTTCCACAAAGGCACAACATCCACAGGAAACCATCATTCAGGAAAAAGGCCAACGAGCAAATAATACAAGTATTACGTGATTCCACAATTCTTCAGTTAACTACTCATTTCTAGTATTTATTTTAATCACAAAATAACATGAAGAGGTAGTTATCATTATTCTTGAAACTAAAGTTTACGTTGGTAATTACCTTCATAGAATCACATCTTCATTTAAAGTAAGTTACGGTTAAATATACCGTCACTAACGAGTCCACGTTAAATTCACGACACATCACATTCTCAAAGTATAAAGAATATAGACGAGATACTCGCCTCAAGTCCAACGCACGCGGAGCAACGGGAAAGCTCGACTTAATGACCGCTACCGAACACTCCGAAGAACACGATTCAACCGAGAAGCTCGGACCCGGAAGAAGACAACGAACGGGAGGGTTCCGACTCGAGTTCTTCACAAGAATTCGACCCTAACAACATATAATCAATAAATCATCGATCATACGAGGAAGAATAATCGAAGAACGCCCGAAAACCCTCTATGACATTTTGTCTGACACCTTCAAGGCCGACTAAGAACTCGACCAAAACAACGAATCGATACGATCCAACCATGGAATAACAAGAGAAATGATATAATACATCTAAATAATCATCAATCTATCATAATCCTAAGTTAAATCGGATTAATCGGACGAAACAACCAAAATACCCAAATTCCCCAAAACTAGATTTCTAGGAAATCGACGATTCAGTAGATCGTAGGATGTTATAGACGGATGATTGATGATATGAACCTCCAAACTTCATGGATTTATTGTCCAACAACATCTCTACATGATTAGCACAACATAAGCCTCTAAGAGAAGAAGAGAAGTGAGAAATGGCCGAAGAAAACGCCGCTGTGCCTTAAATAGCCGATCACGCCGTTACGACGTAATCGCCACGGCTTACGACGACGAATCGCCATGGCCGAACGCACCGCCTCGAAAATGCCTAACGTTACGCACGCATCGCCGTGGCCTTACGTACGTAACCGCCTTACGACGAATCGCCGATCACTACCGCACGTTACTCGGCCGTGGCTCTGCCCGAGCATGCCCGGCCATGACTACGGGACCAACTCCGACGGCCCGAACGACCCGAAACCCGAACTCGAGTACGAATCGAAGATACGGTTACGAAGTACTCGAAAAGACGAATCCGAGCACTAATAGAACACACGATTCCGACTACCCGAAGGCTCGAAATTCGACAACGGAAAGTAATTACCCCAAACTTTGGGAAATTACGAAAATGGCCCAAAACGCCCCAAAATCACGATACGTGATCGAATAACCAAACCGAAGCTTGCAACATGAATAATAACATTAAATGAACTTACGAGAAAGTCGAAACAACAGTTTCGGACGAGATTCACAAGAATCGAACTCAAGTGCGGAAAAACCGCTAAAAAGCACGGAACTCAACAAAACGACACCGAAACGAGCTCGGATGACAAAAATTGCAGAATTAATCATTCTCGGAATGACGAAACGGTCATGAGCAAGTCGTCAAAACAGACTTCCGCCGAAAAAAGAAATTACCGGAAATCGAAAATTGCGGATATTACATAGATCCACAACACCTAGCTAGGTTTGCTAAGTCATGAGCTACAGCATTACAAGACCTGTTGATATAAGCTACACTAAGATTAGGACTCCTACACAAAATGTCATTACAATCAATTACAATAGGATCCAATTCAGCAATAATAGGAGATTTCTCCAGGCACTTCACAAACGTTGCTGCATCAGTAACTATGGTGCTCACATTTATCCCAAGACCTTCAACCATCTCAAGAGCCCACCTAATTCCATACGCCTCTGCCATCAACGGACTAACCACAATTGAATCTCTCTTACAAGCACAGAAAGTCAGCATCCCAATGCTATCCGTCACAACTAGACTCCATCCCGTGCTACCTTCGCTAAAACAGCCTGCATCAACATAACATGATTTGCAGCAAGCTGCCCATCTACTGTAACAGCAGCAGCAAAGCTGTTCTGGCCGAGAGCAATGGTTCTTGGCCTAGCAGCATTGAACTCCAAAATAAAATCATAGGCAACCATACCTATAGGAATTGGTTCCGAAGGAGTTTTGTTGAATATTAATTGGTTCCTTGCAAACCATATTTTCCACAGCAGAGTGCAGAATATTTGGGTTCCCAATGTTTCTTTTCAAGTCAACCAAGTTAAAATCCAACAATTAATGCTAGAGTTTTCAGGAAATATGGCACCAAAATGTGGATTGTTGGGTATCTGATCGTACAATGACTAAAGACATGATCGTTAATACAAGCGGATTAAACGAATATAATTATTACAATTATATTCTATGGGACATGGATTAAGGATTACAGACCAACTAATGATCCTATAATTATAACCAATATAATTATTTCAATAATCCAGATGAACAAGCTGACCGTAAAGGACCAGAACAAATCTGCAATCACAAATAGCCGATTCCAGGTTAACAACGATAATAATAATATCCAAACAATCAGAATACAATATTCAGAATAGATCAATCGGAATACAATATTCAGGACAGATCCGAAACCAATATATATATATTATATATGTGTAGATATATATATATATATAACTGATATATATATATATATATAATATATATTAGACTGTAGTCGGTATATATATATATATATAGATAGATATATATATATAACAAATATATATAATATATATATATATAAATACCGAAAAATATATATATAACAGATATATATATATATATATAATATATTGCACAAAAATTCACCAAGAACAGCAATATAAACCGAAATAAATAGAATCAAGAAAACCCCCTTTGTGAAAGAGATATATTAGGCTCAGATCTTCCGAACCCTTTGCAATTTGACACTAAGAAAGTTCGATTCCACGAAGGACGAACGCCGAACCACCGCCGGTCGGCACTGTAATATCCGCGTTTTCTATTTTTAGTAATTTCTATTTTTGGTGCATATTCGTTTCGGACAACTCGCTTGGCACTGTTTTGTAATTCTGAACCTATTTTGTTCTTGGAGTTTTTCCGTTTAGACGGGTCTCGATAATATTTTTACGTAATTTCATCTTGTGTTATATTTTGTCTCATGTGTATTCGATTCTCGTTAAACTCGTTCGATTTCATCATTTTCTTACTTCCATGAGTTCGTATGATTGAGTAGAGCATGTTGTGAGTTTTGGATTGTTAATCCGACGTTGTGTCGTGATTTTCAGATGCTTGGGCCGTTTTTGTAATTTCCTAGAAATTTAGGGAATTTGTTCCTTGTTCGACTTTGGTTGTGTACCTCAGATCGTTTTGGGGTTCCGTACTTCCATTTCGTGTTATTGTTGCCCAAATATCGATTCCTATTGCTTTTATTCTCTTTCCGGATCATTTTTCGTCATTTTGGGACCCGAGGGGGGGGGGGTGTGGGCCGCGGCACAAGGATTGTGGGCCGCGGCACAAGGATTGTGCGCCGCGGCACACACATCACCCAGTTGTTGGCCGAGCAGGCTGTACCGTGTGCCGCGGCACAAGGATTGTGCGCCGCGGCACACAGCCGAGTCAGTGCCGCGACACACTTGTCCGGGCCGCGGCACACCCGTGTGGCACTTGCCGGCCAAAACCTCCTGTACCGCGTGCCGCGGCACATGCCGAGTCTGAGCCGCGGCACACTTCGAATGAGCCGCGGCACAACGAGCGGTCAGCCGATCACTGGGCGCAATTTTTGGCCCTGTGCCGCGGCACAGTTTAGCTGAGCCGCGGCACACAATGCGGTCAGCGCTATATCAACGTTTTTTTTCAGCGAATGCAGTTCATTTCTTCCTTCATTCCACCGTACGCGAGAGAGAGGGTTGAGAGGGGGATTTTCTCCATCTACCATTTGGTTGTGTGTTTTTCTTCATCTTCCTTCGATCGTGTAGCTCGGATTGTGGATCTAGCACGTGTTCTTCGGATTATAGGGCTTGAATCTTCAAGAGGTAAGAACTCCTTTAACCCTAGTATGATTTTGGGGAGGGTTTGGTGGTGATCTTGTGTTTTGATTCGAATTAACCGATGTTGTTATTAGATTTTGATAGTATTCACGTGACCCTTGGTTTTCTTGTTATTGGTTGGGATGAAATCCCGTTGTTACACCGTTGACCGATTTTATTTCCTTATGCACTCTTGGTGTCCGATGAATTGTCCCAACGGGTAGAATTAGGATTAATTCTTACCTTTCCGCATTATTGAGACTTGTTGTATACCGTTATTGTGTTAGGATCGAATTTGGGAGGATTGTTCGGACCAAAACCTATTCCTTCGTTGTTTGCCTTGCTTCATCGTGTTCAAGGCAAGTACATGTATTACATTTCGTTATGTATGTTGTGATTTTCGAAATGAATGATGAATGGTGATTTTTGGGTGCGTGAGTTGTGTTCCTTCCACCTGGAGTGTCCGACGGGATGTCTGGGGGTCGATACTAAGGGGTACGGCCGCGGAAGTGGACTTGGGTGCGTGTGTGATTGAACTTCCACCCGGAGTGTCCGACGGGATGTCTGGGGGTCGATACTAAGGGGTACGGCCGCGGAAGTGGTATCCCACCCGGAGTGTTCGACGGGATGTCTGGGGGTCGATACTAAGGGGTACGGCCACGGGATACCAGTTGTGATTTTGTGATATCGTGATGATTGAAAGTGATTTGATTGCCAATGTAGTATTAGGAATATTTATGGCAAATGATTTCGATTGAGATGATTTCGTAAAACCGTTTTTGTATATAATGTTGTGTAATTGT
The DNA here is from genome assembly GCA_033398695.1 of Orobanche coerulescens. NCBI lineage: Eukaryota > Viridiplantae > Streptophyta > Magnoliopsida > Lamiales > Orobanchaceae > Orobanche > Orobanche coerulescens. The sequence goes on along the minus strand of CM065802.1, from coordinate 126,465,116 downwards.
GTACTTGCACTAGCTATTCGAATGCTAACCCCTTAAATGGGGAAATGCGTCTTATGCATTTAGTCTGCAGGAGGGCTGAGGAGCAGGCACGGGACACGCACGCAAAGGATGGGCTGGCTTGATGATGTGGCTCGAGTCTGCATTTTTTTTATGTTTTGTCATTGCATGGTCGTGTATTGAAGTTAGACTGTCTATTTTGAAACTTGGTTCAAGTCCCCTGCGTGGGCAATGAATTGGTATTTAACCTCTGTTCATGTATTACGTTAAAAATGTTTTGGCCGAGGCCACGGCCTTATTTAATTTTGAGTGCATCATTCGGGATTACATCGTGGTTTATATGTCATGTGTTAGCCTGGTAGACCTCACGAGGGTTCTACGGCGTGTAATGTCCCAGTTGTGAATTGGGGTGTTACATTTATGGTATCAGAGATTAGGTTTTGAATACCTAGGCTGTCGGTTAATTTTGGGTCTGTTAGTGGCGTCTTTTAGAGTCAGTCGTTGAGCCTAATATCATCATGCTACCGTCTTTTCGTGCGACCCGTGGCTGTAAGTCTCCTCGAACTCTTATATTCCTGTAATTCGTTTTCTTGCGTTGTTCGGGATTGTGAATTGTGATTCCAACTTTGTCAATTGTGAATCTTTCTGATTTTGTCATTTTCATTCTTCCTCTAGTATGTTGAGAGGTCGTGGTGGTAGACCAGCTAGGGGACGCGGCCGAGGCCGTAGTCGGGGTGCTGATAATGAAGAGGGCTCACTTTCTCAGTCCTCTGCGGACTCAGCCTCTCACTCAGTGCCGTCGGGTAATAATGCCGACGCCGGGGCTACTGCCGTACTTCAGCAGTTAGTAGCTCAGCTTACTCAGATAGCTCAGGGTGGACGCCAGAATCTGCCCCCGACACCTGAAGAAGAGGCTAGTAAATGTCTTCAGACGGTGACTAAGATGCACCCTCCTCATTTCTCCGGAGCTTCTGACTCCCTCGGTTGGGAGAATTGGCTCTTTCAGTTGTCCAGGACCTTTGATGCTGTAGCTTGCCCTGAAGACAGGAGGGTACATATCGCCCAGTACCTCCTGGATAAGGAAGCTGCGGAATGGTGGGAGGCCGTTGTGCCCAGAGACCGTCGAGCTACTTGGGAGGAATTCAAGGCTGCTATGGAAGCAGAGTATTGTCCACCGCCAGTCAAGGAGCGCAGAATTGTGGAGTTCTTCACCGCTACACCTCAGGATGTGCCTATTTCTCAGGCCATCATTTCTTACAACCAGCAGTTGGGTTTCGTAAGAGATCAAGTGAGAACGGAGGCTGATAAAATCCGTTACTTCAATATGCGCATGAAGCCGCATATTAGGCAGAGTATGGCACCGCTCATGTGTGCCACTTTGAAGGATTACCAGGATCGCGCTCGCGATCGAGATGGTCCCCGGAATCGAGAGGCAGTTACGGAAGCTAAGAAGCGAAGACTACCGCGGGTTCTCGGCGGTAAAGGTGGAGCTTTTCGAGGTCTCGTTCTGCTCCTACACCAGGGAAGAGGCCGTTTCATCAGGCCGGTGGATCCCAGGGTAACCGTTCGGTCCAGTCTGTGGCACCTGGCGGGAGAGTTTGTTTTAATTGCAGTCAGCCCGAGCACGTTATGAAGGATTGCCCATTTCCGTTAGTTGCTTGCTTTACTTGCGGACAGACCGGACATCGGGCAGCTCATTGTGAGAGGGCCACCAGGGCCGCTAGAGTTCCGACTACCACTACCGATCAGAAGGATCACAGTTTTCCAGCCACTCATGTTCCGCAGGGTTCGGGTCGTGGTAGGGGTCGGGGTCAGCCGGATCGCCGTGCAGCCTCGAGTTCGGGTTCAGTTCACCCCCGGTTGTATCAGATGAGGCGCACAGAGGAGGCAGACATTCCGGTGGCGTCAGGTACCACTCAAATCCTTACTCATCCAGTTTCCGTGCTTTTTGATTCGGGTGCTACCCATTCCTTTATTGCATCGGATTGTGTGAATCGTATTGGCTTTAACTGCTTGTTTGAGTGTGAACCGTTTGTGGTGGGTACGCCTAGCGGGGATCGTATGGTTGGAGACCGGGAGGTTAGGGATTGCCCCGTGAGGATCGGGAGCCGAGATTGGCCCTCGAATCTCATTGTTATAGACCTTAAGGGTGAGGATTTAATCCTCGGGGACGATTGGTTAGAGCGTCACGGTGCTATCATGAACTATCGGACTCGTACCATCTCGATAGTAGCCGAGGACGGCACCGAGCATACCCTCATCGGTCGAAAGCCGGGGAGATCGGGGAGTGTGATTAGCGCCTTAAAGGCGATGAAACTTCTGAACCAGGGTTGTGTCGGCTATTGGTGTTACGCTCTGCAGGCGGAGGATGGTGGAATTGACATGTCGTCAATTCCAGTTGTTTGTGAGTATCTCGATGTTTTCCCAGACGACTTGCCGGGATTACCACCGCAGCGAGAGGTGGAGTTTCCTATCGATCTTGAGCCGAATGCAGCCCCTATTTCTCGAGCACCGTACCGTATGGCACCGTCGGAGATGTTAGAGTTGAAGAATCAGTTGGGAGAATTGTTAGATAAAGGGTATATTCGACCGAGCGCATCGCCTTGGGGTGCGCCCGTACTCTTTGTTAAGAAAAAGGATGGGTCGCTTCGTTTATGCATCGATTATCGAGAATTAAACAAGTTGACCATCAAAAATAAATACCCTTTGCCCCGGATCGACGACTTGTTCGATCAGCTTCAGGGGGCGACGGTCTTTTCGAAGATCGATCTGCAATCGGGTTACTACCAATTGAGAATTCGGGACATCGATATACCGAAAGCTGCCTTTCGGACGAGGTATGGCCATTACGAGTTTGTGGTTATGCCTTTCGGGCTAACTAACGCCCCAGCAGTGTTCATGCAGTTAATGAACAAAGTTTTTATTGAGTATTTGGACAAATTCGTAGTCGTTTTCATCGACGATATTCTTATCTATTCTCGGAGTCGGGAGGAGCATGCCCTACATCTCCGGATTGTATTAGACACCTTGAGGGCTGAGCAGTTATGCGAAGTTCTCTAAGTGTGATTTTGGCTCGAGGAAGTGACGTTCCTCGGGCATGTGATTTCAGCGAAGGAGTTCGGGTAGATCCGCAGAAGATAGAGCGGTGATGGCTTGGGAGCCGCCTAAGAATGTGAAGGAGGTGAGGAGTTTTACGGGTCTTGCCGGCTATTACCGTAGATTCGTTGAGGGATTTTCTAAGATCGCTAGACCACTCACTCGGTTGCTCCGAAAACTCGGAAGTTCGAGTGGGTGCAGACAGGCGGGACGGCTTTGTGAGTTAAAGAGACGTTTGACCACCGCACCTGTTTTAGAATTACCTCAGGGGAACGAGGATTTCGTAGTGTATAGTGATGCTTCGGGCCTTGGTCTAGGATGTGTTTTGATGCAGAGAGACAGAGTGATTGCTTATGCGTCCCGCCAATTGAAACCTTATGAGGTAAATTATCCCACGCACGATTTGGAGTTAGCTGCGGTCGTTTTCGCCTTAAAGATATGGAGGCATTACCTCTATGGATCGTCTTGTAAGATTTTTACGGACCACAAGAGTCTGAAGTATATCTTCAGTCAGAAAGAGTTGAATATGAGACAGCGCAGGTGGTTGGAGCTAATAAAGATTACGACCTCGAGATACTTTACCATCCGGGTAAGGCTAACGTAGTGGCTGATGCGTTGAGCCGGAAGCCGATGGCATTACAGATGTTAGAGGTACTTACACCACATAGTAGGATCCAGTGAGATTTTATTTACCAAAATATTGAGGTTTGGGTTCAGAGAGTCCAGAGCCAGTTATGTGCGTTGGAGATCACTTCGTCCTTGACTGATGATATCAAGGCGAAACAGTATGATGATCCATTTTTAGTCCAGCTGAGGGCGGATGTGAGGAAAGGGAAAGCCCCTGGATTTGTGGTTCACGATGATGGAGTTTTGAGGTTTCGCGGCAGACTTTGTGTGCCGAGTGTTGTTGAGCTGAGACAGAATATCTTGAGTGAAGCTCATGCTACACCTTACTCCATACATCCTGGTGCGAGTAAAATGTACAAGGATGTGAGGAGCAACTACTGGTGGAGTAATTTTAAGTCAGATGTTAGCGAGTTTGTGTCGAGGTGTCTGACCTGTCAGCAGGTTATGATCGAGCATCAGCGACCCGCGGGGCTGTTACGACCACTTCCTATTCTGGAGTGGAAATGGGAGGATATTTCTATGGATTTCATTACCGGTATGCCTAAGACTCGGACGGGAATGAACATGATTTGGGTCGTTGTTGATCGACTAACCAAATCAGCTCATTTTCTAAGTATTAAGGACACTTGGGGGCCGGAGAGGCTTGCACGTGTGTTTGTTGCGGAAATCGTGAGATTACATGGGACCCCTAAGAGTATTGTTTCGGATCGTGATGGCCGATTCATATCACATTTTTGGCAGGCCGTTCATCGAGCTTTGGGGACTGAGTTGAGACTCAGTACGTCTTACCACCCTCAGACTGACGGACAGTCAGAGCGGACGATCCAGACGTTGGAGGATATGTTGAGGGCCTGTGCCTTAGATTGGAGAGATGATTGGGAGTCGCACTTGCCGTTAATCGAGTTCACGTACAACAATAGTTGGCACGCCTCGATTAAAATGGCACCATTTGAGGCATTATATGGGAGAAGGTGTAGATCACCGTTGTGTTGGAACGATGCATCCGAGCTGATTGGTACCGAGCCCGACATGATAGTTGAGACGAGAGAGAAGGTTGGCCTGATTCGCGATAGATTGTTGACGGCCCAGAGTCGGCAGAAGTCTTATGCCGATACACGTCGCCGGCCGTTGGAGTTTGAGGTAGGAGATCACGTCTTGCTTAAGGTGTCGCCGACTCGGGGAGTTTACCGCTTCGGTCGGAAGGGTAAACTTAGTCCGAGATATATCGGGTCGTTTGAGATTTTAGATAGAGTCGGAGAGCTTGCGTATCGGTTAGGCTTGCCGCCGTCCCTGAGCCACGTGCATAACGTATTTCATGTTTCCCAGCTTAGGAAGTACGTATCGGACCCTAGCCATATTATTGATTTTGGAGAGATCGAGTTGGGACCCGACATTACCTTCGAGGAGAGGCCGATTCAGATCTTAGAGCGTCGAGTTAAGCAACTCAGGCACAAAACCATTCCTTTGGTCAAAGTGCAGTGGTCGAGGCATGGATCCGAAGAAGCCACGTGGGAAACGGAGGAGAGTATGAGGTCGAGATACCCCGAGTTATTCGTGTTGTAAGTTTCGGGACGAAACTTATTTTTAGGGGGAGATAATGTAATATCCGCGTTTTCTATTTTTAGTAATTTCTATTTTTGGTGCATATTCGTTTCGGACAACTCGCTTGGCACTGTTTTGTAATTCTGAACCTATTTTGTTCTTGGAGTTTTTCCGTTTAGACGGGTCTCGATAATGTTTTTACGTAATTTCATCTTGTGTTATATTTTGTCTCATGTGTATTCGATTCTCGTTAAACTCGTTCGATTTCATCATTTTCTTACTTCCATGGAGGGTTTGGTGGTGATCTTGTGTTTTGATTCGAATTAACCGATGTTGTTATTAGATTTTGATAGTATTCACGTGACCCTTGGTTTTCTTGTTATTGGTTGGGATGAAATCCCGTTGTTACACCGTTGACCGATTTTATTTCCTTATGCACTCTTGGTGTCCGATGAATTATCCCAATGGGTAGAATTAGGATTAATTCTTACCTTTCCGCATTATTGAGACTTGTTGTATACCGTTATTGTGTTAGGATCGAATTTGGGAGGATTGTTCGGACCAAAACCTATTCCTTCGTTGTTTCCCTTGCTTCATCGTGTTCAAGGCAAGTACATGTATTACATTTCATTATGTATGTTGTGATTTTCGAAATGAATGATGAATGGTGATTTTTGGGTGCGTGAGTTGTGTTCCTTCCACCCGGAGTGTCCGACGGGATGTCTGGGGGTCGATACTAAGGGGTACGGCCGCGGAAGTGGACTTGGGTGCGTGTGTGATTGAACTTCCACCCGGAGTGTCCGACGGGATGTCTGGGGGTCGATACTAAGGGGTACGGCCGTGGAAGTGGTATCTTACCCGGAGTGTTCGACGGGATGTCTGGGGGTCGATACTAAGGGGTACGGCCACAGGATAACAGTTGTGATTTTGTGATATCGTGATGATTGAAAACTGATTTGATTGCCAATGTAGTATTCCGGAATATTTATGGCAAATGATTTCTGATTGAGATGATTTCGTAAAACCATTTTTGTATATAACGTTGTGTAATTGTGTACTTGCACTAGCTATTCGAATGCTAACCCCTTAAATGGGGGAAATGCGTCTTATGCATTTCAGGTACCGGGAGGGCTCAGGAGCAGGCACGGGACACGCACGCAAATGATGGGCTGGCTTGATGATGTGGCTCGAGTCTGCATTTTTTTTATGTTTTGTCATTGCATGGTCGTGTATTGAAGTTAGACTGTCTATTTTGAAACTTGGTTCATGTCCCCTGCGTGGGCAATGAATTGATATTTAACCTCTGTTCATGTATTACGTTAAAAATGTTTTGGCCGAGGCCACGGCCTTATTTACTTTTGAGTGCATCATTCGGGATTACATCGTGGTTTATATGTCATGTGTTAGCCTGGTAGACCTCACGAGGGTTCTACGGCGTGTAATGTCCCAGTTGTGAATTGGGGTGTTACAGGCACAACAGCCCGGTAGCACCTTTTCTAACCCAGTAAACCTCAGAAAACTCAGGACACGAACCCGATCTCCCTCAAAGATATCACACCACAGATATCACTCTCGTTTTCACTCGGATTCTCAAGGCACAAAACGTTTTCCTCTTCTCGGTGTGTCAAACTCCCGTCCCCAGTGAAGTCTTTTATACCCACAAGGATGGAATCGGTCACGGGATTCCATAGACATATTCAAGAGCTCACGGGGGAGAGGAAGAAGGAGAATAGAGAGCAAAGTCGACGATTTGACCGAGAGAGAAAACTCACGGGAGAGAAGAAAGAAAAAAAGGGGAGACGGATTGAGAGATGGAGGCGCAGAGAAGAAAATGAGGTAGGTAGGTTTAGGGTTAGGTTTTTATAAGGGGAATCGGACGGTCCAGATTAAGAGTAGAAATTAAGTCTGGATTGGACGGCTCCAATTAAAGGGCTGCCAATGGGCTGGGCCAGCACTAAGTGATATGGGCCGAAAATTAAGGGAGAAATAGTTTGGGCCTGGTTGGGCCAAATACTAACATTTCTCCACCTTTTTGGGCCAACCAGTCAAATTTCATTTTCGGATTTCGGAAAAAACTCATCATCGCCTATCTTCGGGGTTACCTGTACATACACAAAGTAAATAAGGTAAAAGAATTCACAAAGAAGACTAACTCACAAAGAGATCCCCTGAAAACATAAAGTTCAAAAATTTATTCGACCGAATCAAAATTCAGTCTTTTTAAACAAGATTTGAATTTCTCGACGGGTAAACACTTAGTACCCATATCTGAAGGATTAAATTGGGAGGGTATTTTTTCAAGATAGATTATACGTTTAGTAACAACATCTCGTATGAAATGAAAACGAACATCAATATGTTTCGTTCTATCATGAAAAACTGGATTCTTGCACAGTTGAATACCGGATTGACTATCCGTAAAAACTTCGACTTTATCCTTTAGAAAACCGATTTCTGATAATAGTCCTTTTAACCATATAGCTTCTTTTAATGCTTCTGTTATAGCAACATACTCAGATTCTGTAGTAGATAAAGCAACTATAGGTTGTAATTGTGATTTCCAACTGATCGGTGTGCCACACAAAGTAAACACATAAGAAGTAGTAGACTTACGATTATCACGATTAGCAGTGTAATTAGAATCCACGTATCCAACCAATTTTACACCTTGTGGGTGTCGAGAAAATTTAAGACCATACCTGGTTGAGCCCTTCAAGTACCTTAAGAGCCATTTGACGGCTTGCCAATGGTAAACCCCTGGGTTAGCCATATAACGACTAAGACAACTCACAACATAAGCTATGTCAGGTCTTGTGCTGACCATTAGGTACATGACCGAGCCAATGGCATTTGAGTAAGGTACTTTTTTTATATAACTGATATCATCCTCGGTTTTCGGAGATTGATCTTTACTTAACAGGAAATGACGAGCTAGGGGCACAGAGGTTGATTTAGACTGACTCATAGAAAATTTGGATATAATTTTCTGCACATAAGAATCTTGGTTTAAAACAATGGTGGGGTTTTTCCTATCATGAAAGATATTCATCCCAAGAATGCGCTTAGTATCACCAAGGTGTTTCATGTCAAACTTCGCACTTAAGCATTTAATGACATGATCAACTGTTTTCACACAAGGGCTCACTAAGAGCATATCATCAACATATATGAGTAAGAAAACAGGATTTTTGGAATCAATTTTGTAATACAAGCAATGATCATAATTACTTCTTGAAAATCTAAGTGAGAGCATGTATTCATCGAACTTCTTATTCCATTGCCTAGGTGATTGTTTTAAACCATAAATTGATTTTTTAAGCAAGCAAACATGATTAGGGAGCTTGAGATCAATAAAGCCTTTAGGTTGACTCATATAAAGTTTTTCTTCAAGTTATGTAAAAAAGCAGTTTTGCCATCTAATTGTTTTAATTCCCAATCAAATTGAGCAACTAGAGCAAGCATGATACGCACAGTAGTGAACTTAACAACCAGAGCAAAGATTTCAGTGTAGTCAATACCTTCTTTCTGGGTGAAACCCTTAGCAACGAGTCTAGCTTTGAATCTGACCGACTCATTTTCTTCCTTAACTTTGAAAAGCCATTTACAGTCAACCACCGAACAGTTGGGCGGTCGGGACACAAGAGCCCAAGTTTCATTTGAGTGCAATGAAGTCATTTCTTCATTCATTTCATAAAGCCAATGTTCTGAGTGTTCAGATTTCAAAGCTTCATCATATGTTTTGGGTTCACAATTATCAATAGATTCAAACATATTGAATGCATATGATGTCATATGATAATCATTCAATTGAGAAGGTCTTCTAATTTCTCTCCTATGCCTATCTCGAGCAAGTTGATAATCATGCAAATTATCTTCAAGAACTTCTGTTTCATCATGCACATCAGCATTATCATGATTATCAAGATTCGTTTCTGTTTGCACATTATCCATATCATCTAAAGAAATGTGCAGCTCCACCTCATTTGGAGCAGGGGGTTTTCTGGATCTAGTAAAAGGCAAGGAAATTTCATTTTTGTTGAAAACAATATCTCGACTAATAATGGCTTTGAAACCGGGTTGGCCTTTCAGCCAAACCCTATAGCCTTTTACTCCTTCCGGGTATCCCAGAAACACACATCTCACAGAACGAGGCTCAAGCTTATCATTTTTCTGATGCACATTAGCAGAGCAGCCAGATACATAAAGATTAGAAAAATCAATAGATTCACCAGACCAAACACATTCAGGATAATTACTATTCTACGGCACAGAGGGAGATCTATTTATCAAATAAGCAGCAGTAAGTAAAGCCTCACCCCAGAACTTTTCGAGAGCCCAGACATAGCCAACATACTTCTGACCCTTTCTAGCAAGGTTCTATTCATGCGTTCAACCACCCCATTCTGTTGGGGTGAATAAGGGACAAACTTATGTCTCTGAATACCAGATTGAGCACAAAGCTCACCAAACATTTGGTTGCAAAACTCAAGGCCATTGTCAATCCTTAAGATTTTAATTTTCTTCCCAATTTGATTTTCAATCAACATTTTCCAATTTTTGAATTTCTCAAATACATCAGATTTGTTTTTCAGAAGGAATACAAAGACCTTACGGGAATAATCATCAATCCCAGATAGAAAATATCTATTTCCACTGTGTGTGGTTTCACTAGATGGCCCCCACACATCAGCATGCAAATAATGCAAAGTGTCATAAGTAGTAGGAGTTCTAGGGGGATGTGGATTTGGAAACTTAACACGATGTTGTTTACCTACCACACAGGAGTCGCAAAACGGCACAGAGGACAATTTATCTTTCCCAAACACCCCTTGTTTTTGCAAAATTTCCAGACCCTTATCACTAATGTGGCCTAGACGTTTATGCCACAGATCTGTTGAGTCACCTCGACAAAGATTCACAAAAGAATCATATTTTACAGTTTTCACATAGAGGTTATTCCGTTTTATTGCTTTGAAAACACACAAGTTTCCTTTAAAGATTTTCATAATCCCATTACCCCACTTACCTTCATACCCTTCATCATCAAGGGTACCATAAAAAACAAGATTGTGACACAAATCAGGAACATGCCTCACGTTCTTTAAAGTTAACAAATAACCAGAGTCACATCTTATCTTAATATCTCCTAAACCATGAACTTGACACTTTTTATCATTAGCCATAGAGACAGCCTAATTTGTCACTTCTCTATATTCAGAAAATAGCCTTTTGAAAGGCGACATATGAAACGTACAAGCGGAATCAACAAGCCACTCATTTTCACACAAAGTGAGAGTATGCACAATATTAGCTTGTTCACAAGTTTCAGAAACCATGAAAACTTCATCTTCACGGCCATTTTCAGCCACAAGGTTGGCATTATCATTTTGATAATTTTTCTTAGGTTTAGTGCACTCATGAATGTAATGACCAGATTCACCACAATTATAGCACTTACGGTTCTTAGGTCGAGACTTTGACCTACTCTTCCATTTGCCCTTCTTTTTTTCAGAAAAATTACTCTGTAGATTTTGCCTTGATGAAGGTTTCAGTTTTCGAATGCGGTTTTGAGGCTTTCCCTCACAAAATTAACCTCACCTAGATATTTATTCCCCTTATTGTTTTTCAAATCCAATTCTTTACTTTTCAAACCATTTATAACAGTATCAAGAGTTACTTTATCTCTGCCGTACTTAATAGAAGATTTAACATCACTGTAAGAATCAGGGATGGCATTTAAAAGAACAATAGGGGTGTATTCATCAATATTTTTATCACCGGTTTGTTTGATATTCTGTATTAATTTTGTAAAAGTGTCCAGGTTATCATTTATATCCTTTGAAATATCAAGTTTGAACCGGAAAAAATTTTCAAGTAAAAATAGTTTGTTAGACAAGGAAGTTTCAGTATAAGTCTCTTCCAATTTTTCCCATAAAGCCTGAGCTGTATCATGTTTACCGATTTTCCGAATTACAGAATCGGACAGATTTAGGATAATTGATGAATATGCAAACTCATCTGCCTCGGCCTTTTTATCGGCAGTAGTATTGTCAGAAAAAGATTGATCAATATCTTTGAAAACTTTTTGTTGAATTAGAATGCCCTTCATTTTTTGTTGCCAAATTTGAAAATCTCCTTTACCATCAAAAGATGCAATGTTAAAGACAGAGAAAGAGCCCATTGAAACACACAATATAAGGTAATCACAAAGACAACCACAAATCACACAGAAAAGGAAGCACACAGCTGATGAGAATCAAAATTCAGGGACTCGATTTGATTTTTGAGATTAAAACCCGTTTAAATTAAAACCGGGATCCTCAAGCTATTGACAAAGATCCGAGGGACACTTTCGGTCCTGGCAGCGCAAGATTAGTGCTGTTTTGGATTTTAAAGTTTTAATTTATTTGAGTTTTAATTAAAAAAGGAAACAAGAGTCGCCCGAAAACTGAATCCAACCAGATAACACAGAAATAGGACGCGGCAAGCAAACCGATAATAAACAGTTGAAGGACAGCAGTTGACAATAGAACCGAAGCTAGCAACAATAATAAAAGAGAGGTTCAAGCCGATATACCTGAGCGGAAACCTGGATGGGTTATTCCGTATCACCAAGAAGCCAAAGAACCCGACACCCGACAAAACGGTCTCCGATACCACTGTTGGGTATCGGGTCGTACAATGGCTAAAGACAGGATCGTTAATACAAGCGGATTAAACGAATATAACTATTACAATTACATTCTATGGGACAGGGATTAAGGATTACAGGCCAACTAATGATCCTATAATTATAACCAATATAATTATTTCAATAATCCAGAGGAACAAGCTGGCCGTAAAGGACTAGAACAAATATGCAATCACAAATAGCCGATTCCAGGTTAACAACGATAATGATAATATCCAAACAATCGGAATACAATATTCAGAACAGATCAATCGGAATACAATATTCAGGACAGATCCGAAACCAATATATTATATATATATATATATATATATATATATGTGTGTGTGTGTGTGTGTGTGTGTGTGTGTGTGTGTGTGGATATATATATATATATATAACTGATATATATATAATATAATATATATATATATATATTAGACTGTAGTCGGTATATGTATATATATATATATAGATATATATATATATAACATATATATAACATATATATATGTATAATATATTGCACAAAAATTCACCAAGAACAGCAATATAAATCGAAATAAATAGAATCAAGAAAACCCCCTTTGTGAAAGAGATATATTAGGCTCAGATCTTCCGAACCCTTTGCAATTTGACACCAAGAAAGTTCGATTCCACGAAGGACGAACGCCGAACCACCGCCGGCCGGCACAACAGCCCAGTAGCACCTTTTCTAACTCAGAAAACCTCTCAGGACACAAACTCGATCTCCCTCAAAGATATCACACCATAGATATCACTCTCGTTTCACTCGGATTCTCAAGGCACAAAACGTTTTTCTCTTCTCGGTGTGTCAAACTCCCATCCCCAGTGAAGTCTTTTATACCCACAAGGATGGAATCAGTCACGGGATTCCATAGACATATTCAAGAGCTCACGGGGGAGAGGAGGAAAGAGAATAGAGAGCAAAGTCGACGATTTGACCGAGAGAGAAAACTCACAGGAGAGAAGAAAGAAAAAAAGGGGAGACGGATTGAGAGATGGAGGCGCAGAGAAGAAAATGAGGGAGGTAGGGTTAGGGTTAGGTTTTTATAAGGGGAATCGGATGGTCCAGATTAAGAGTAGAAATTAAGTCTAGATCGGACGGCTCCAATTAAAGGGCTGCCAATGGGCTCGGCCAGCACTAAGTGATATGGGCCGAAAATTAAGGGAGATATAGTTTGGGCCTGGTTGGGCCAAATACTAACATGGACAAAAGAAGATGAGTTTTGTGATAGAACAATACACAAATAGATGCTCAATCATTTCCTCCCCACAATTACAAAATGGGCATAAGAGGTCACTAGAGATACCTTTCTTTTTCAAGTTGAAAAAAAGAAGAAAAATAAAGATAAAGAATGATTCTAATATAAATTACTCATTCCAATTCAATGCAGAGCCTGTGATTTCCGTTAGCATTCAGAATGCAACAATCAGTTGTAATAACAACCCGTTCAAAAATACTACCGCTAATTTTATTTTTTCCCAGTTCCAAAAAATTCCTCCAACAATTCCCTCGTTTGGTTCACACTTTGACATACATGATCAAGCTCTTTTCTAGTACCTAACAATTTCAATCTTATGGAGTATATGACTATTTGGGTCCAAGCATGCGAATCCCTTAAGAATTTGATGGTTCTCAATTTGATAGTTGCGCTCCTTCAAATAATGTGTGCGATGTTGGTGGTGGTAGTGCTGATGATGGTAGTAGTGGCGATGATAATGAAGGCATAAATATCCATGATATCGATCTTGAAGATGCCGAGGTTCAGAAATATTGGTTATAGAATTTTTGCAAATATTGTGAGGAAAAAGGTTTGTTTAGTAAAAGATTTGAAAAAGAGAAATAACCAGAACCATAATGAAGAAGCTTTGATTTCGATCAATTAGTATATGATGAAGGTACTCCAGCTCCTCCCTCCGGTCCTGGGTGGAAAATTCCAAGCATATTTCCGTATGTGTCATCTTCTGGAGTTCATGATGATATGGATGAAACGTCCATCCTGCAAATGCAATACCTTTACACAGAGGATCTGTATTTCTCTCAAAAGATAGATTGAAGAATGCTATTGGGCGGTATAATTTGGAAAATAAATCTGACTATGGTACTCTGAAATCTGATAAGAGCCGCTATTCTATCGCTTGTACAGAGGAAACATGTAATTTTTTATCGAGTGCCTCAAGGAGGGGGTGGATTTTGGAGAGTGCAATCATTGAATGAACATACCTGCCATTTTAACCCAAATTACAAGGCACCTAAGCAGTTGCCTTCTAAGATGCTCAGTGAATACATGTCCGATAAACTATTAGTGGATGGGCAGATTATGACTATGAAACTAGTGATTTCTCAACTTAAGAAGGAGGATTGTTTGACAATCCGTTATGACTTGGCATTGACCATTCTCAGTCATGTTATTTCGCTGATATATGGAGACCATCAAGATTCTTTCAGAATAATCCTCGTAGTTACATATATTAGACTTGATGAATCTAGGTACCATAACTAATTATGTGGTTGATGCTAAAACTGAAAAATTAAATACGTGTTTTATGCTTTTGGGGGCTTCGGTATCAGTATGATAGACCAATTATTATTGTTGATGGGACATACCTTAAGGTAAAGTATCAAGGAGTATTGTTTGTTTTTGTTACAAAATATGGTAACAATCATATTTTTCCACTTGCTCAGGATTGGCGACATCGAATGCGATGAGTCGTGGAATCTTTTCATGTACAAACTGAAAGAAGCCTTTGGTTGTCCAAGGGACCTCTTGATTATTTCGTACGAACACAAATCTATTGAAAATGTTGTAGAATAGGTATTCCCACTTGCACATAATAGGTTATGTTGTTACCATATTCAGAAGAATTTGGCAAGTATGGTCAACATGTGGTGGCAATTTCAATACTGCAGCTTACAACTATCGTATTGAGGACTATAATAGGCATAAAAAACATTTAAAAATAGTATGTTCAACTGTATCTACCCACTTGAAAGAAGCTGTTGGTGAAAATCAATGGGCTCGTGTGAAGTGTTCAGTCCGGTGATTCGAGGTTATGAATTCAAATACCATGGAAAGTATGAACAACCATCTTTTATGGGCTAAAAGGCTGCTTTCCTCACTTCTTGAGGTATGTCGAACCGTGGTAGAAAAATGGACATCTGAGCAGAGTAAAAATGCAAAAGAGTGTCTTGGACCTTTAACAAATCATGCATACGACATTAATAAAGGCGGGTTAGAGCTAGATCTAACATGAATGTTCAATTCCTTAGGGATAGGGTGATCAAGTTGACCTCTAACCAGAAACACTATGTTGTGGACTTGAGAGAGGGAAAATGCAGTTTTATGAAGTTCCATCATGATATGATCTCATGCAAGCATGCCACTGCCTCTATAAGGTACCTCAATCATGGCCAAACTATGTATATACATGATTACTATAAAGTGTCTATAATTCGTCAAATGTAGGGACGATATTGTAACACCCCCGATATATTCAGGAATATTACAGTACCGTAAATCCTTTACGTAAGAATTCACAAGGCTGAGGAAATGAAATGACAATAACAAATACAAACAAACAACGGAAGCGGAAATAAAATACAACATGAGTCTAAAAACAGTACTGAAAGACAAACGTCAAATGGTGAACATTAATACATGACCAAATCCAATATCACAAACGACAACGTACTCGAGTACTTTATTAAAAAACACAAACATACGACAAATTAATCCGGTCGTAACATCACTCTGCACCATCATCGTCATGCAGCTCTAGTGGTTGTTTTCCCGCTCTCCTGGATCCTGAACATAAAACAAATGTTCACCCCCGAAGGGGTTAGCACAACGATGCTAGTACAAATACGATAATTATACAACAATGATTTATTCAACAATCCCTGAATAATAACATCAATAATATCAACAATAATCACGACAAGTCTCTCCAACGAGAAACAGTAACAATGTACAACATATCATATCAATCTCAACATACTCATGGTATTCCAACGATCCAGCGCACATAGCTATAGATTCCCATGATGATCCCGTCGGACCAACGCATGGTGGAAATACTTGTCCAACGATCCTGCGCACACAGCTATAGATTCCCATGATGATCCCGTCGGACCAACGCATGGTGGACAAACAATCACAACACATATGCACAATATAACAATCAACATAACCGACATCAATACGAATAAATATAATTAAGGTACTTGCCTTTGAAAGATGGCAAGGAATAAACACTTCACGACTTCAACAAACTCGAAGGCCGTTCCTTCGATCAACCGTTCGCAATCCTTGAACCTTAAACAATAGGAAAATAGCGACAAATCAACTAATGTAATAAAACTAACGGATACACAACTATCACACGAGCTTGATCGTTCACAAGTATGGTCAAGCACACTATCTTACAAATGGTTGGTTACACGATCAAATCATCGGACGAACACTAGTTGAATTCTACAAAATCATGCTACGTGGATGATAATGATATCGACTTCTACGATAACAAGGGTAGGCATATCATCAACCTTCCTACTCCAACTCTATTAACAACTTCCAAGTAGTTCGGCTAAACAACGATTCATCACAAGAGTATGATCATACAAATACTAACAAATTCCCGAAGGAAGATGAAACAACCATGTTCTAGGTTCAATTCGATCATCCTCAACATAATCAATCCATTCTAACCAAGAATATAACGAATTTTATCAATTCAAACACCTCTTACGAAATACGAAATAATCTTGGTGAAACTCCTAGAATTCATCTTTGTTGGGATAAACAATCCCTGTATCGATATTGTCAGGATAAACAATCCCTGTATCTGAAAGATCATGACAGAATGTTTTGACAATATGCCAATCCAGCATACAACAGGCAGCTGTATCAAAAAGCTGATCAAAAGATATCAACCTGTATCGAAGACCTCTCGTAGTCCCAGCATACAGTAAATCCATCATACAGCAAAGTAGTCTCATAAGACTAAGTATGGAAGCTGTCTCGAATCGACAATACAGCTATCATTCCATACAACATCTAAACAGGACAAGAAGGAATCTTTGTTATCCGCTAAAGTCAAAGTCCCGTTTGAGAAGATATATTTAAATACTAAAGGATAAAGTATTTAAATATCAAGTCGTCAAAGATCTTCAATCTAGCGCAAAATTTGGATCGTGTTTTATTCAAATACATTGTAACACCCCCAGAAACCACCGGGAATATTACACGCCATAGACCCTTTTTCATAAGGATCTACCAGGCTAACCACCACGATACGAACAATGTTTGACCGGCCGAGGTCAAACAACTTACTAACACAGACCGATAGGGTCAAATATTAATTACACTGACCGATGAGGTCTCACGATTAAATCAACCCAAAGATAAACTCATTATTGTACATACCCACGCAGGGGTCAAAATATAATACAGCGGAAGACTTAAAATAACTCAACAATACAACAACATTAAACTGGACTCTTAACTCTTGATTAGTATCGTGGCTCGTCTTCTTCCATGCCGTCCCTGTGGTTGCTCCAACGAACTAAGCACACCTGAAATGCATGATACGCATTTCCCCCATTTAAGGGGTTATCATTTGAATGGCTCGTACAAGTAATTCAGTCTATACAAAACATATCACGCCAATATCGATTATAATACAATAACAACAGTAGTGAAAGAAGCTCCCGAGGGGTTTTCAATATTTAAGGTGCAACTCAAGTCTTTGAAGATGAGATATATAAAAACTCGAGAGTTTTGGAAAACGACAGAAAGTCCTTTGGAACTTCAAGTTCAAGATTATAAAGCCTTATTCGAAAATAATGGGGTCTCGGCCCAAATCTCTTTGTGAAACAAACATTTTCATAAATAGTAAATTCTTCTGGACCTCACGTCCTAAATTCCGAAATCATTTCGAAACAAATGGGTCTCGACCCAAAGTCATTTACCACAAAAGCAATCTTAACACAACCATTGGGATCTCATCCCATGATTTCCTCAACAACAGTACACGAAAACAATAACAAGTTCATTATCCAACACCAAAACCTCACGGTCAAGGGGTTAAACACTTACGACACAAATCCTAGTGCCATTCTAGCCAAGTACCAAAATCCTATATATAATGTACCTCATCATCGAGAACAAAAACGTCGTGATATTCCGGACATATCACAATTTACATCAAAACAGTATATCAACATGTTCCAACATCACAACTATCCACACTTGGTAACCCGCGGCCGTACCCATTAGTATCGACTCCCAGAGGCCCCGTCGGACCGTCCCCGGGTGGGAAACCACTTCCACGGCCGTACCCATTAGTATCGGCCCCCAGAGGTCCCGTAGAACCATCCCCGGGTGGAAGAACAACAACACACGCACCCAAGTCCACTTCCGTGGCCGTACCCATTAGTATCGGCCCCCAGAGGCCACACATGCCATCCCCGGGTGGAAGAACGACAACACATCCACACGTTACAAAACTGCAAGTCTCGATTGCTAGTCATAATATATATAATTAAGGCACTTGCTAGAATTGGCCATTACCGACACGTAACTACGACCAAGGATTTGACACAACAACTATCCCTATTATATGTCAACACACAACAATCACCACTTAAATATGACCGATGACTTTACACGATTTAACCCACACGACGCAATGATCCTCTAGACATTTCAACACACGTCTAAGTGTACTATCTAACCAACATCTCACCTCCAATGACGTACTTCTACTTCAAGCAACAACTGACACTAAATCGATCTAATAACATAACACCTACGACGATTTACATAATGCACAATTGACAAAATGAACAACCATCACAGATTCGTTAAACAACCTCAATTCACATAATATAAATCGTATAGACATGAATACTTGCCTCAATAATTGATGCCGAAAGCTCCGACGAATACGGCTCACCCGATCGATCCATTGAAATCCCATCCTTTAATATAAATACATAATAGACAATTTAATATAAGGGTTCAATTTAATATCTTATAATTATAAGAAAATAAATTGGATGATATAATACCTCCATTGTGCCCTTAATTTATCGATCGAATCAAACGACTAACGATAATTAACCCGGATCCAACTTCCTGAATGATTACTCCGAATACGAACCCCGAAGTCGAAATCACTTCGTAGGTCTAATTACGCCACTCCAAATTTACCAAAACCTTCATCTACATCTATGTTTTTCCCGTCCGAATTCCAATACAAACACACTCACAACCACGACTACACACACACACACATATATATATATATATATATATATATATATATATATAGAAAACACACACTATGCAGACTTGCACACACACACACTGCAACTACTCACACACACACACCAGCACACACAAACTTACACACACTCACACACACCTGCACACACCACATGCACCTGTATATATATAATATATATACATACAACACACACATATATATATATATATACATACAACGCACACACCATATATATATATATAAGACACACACAAACTTACACACCCATATGGTTCACGCACACAACACACGCTACACACACTCTACTTTCAGCACACATACATATATATATATATATAAATATATATATATATATATATATATATATATATATATATATATATATATATATACGGTACACACACATATTCACAATCCTGCAAAACACACACACCCACACACACAGAGGCCCAACAACACACACACAATCGAGGTTTAGATGCCGCTCGACACAACCCGGTTAAACTTTCAGTCCAGTCCATAGTTGACTCCGTTCAAATGACAAAAACAACACCCCGTTGTCGCCTCAGTCCAGTTCTGACGCCGCCCTACCCCGCCATCAAGACTTCGACCTTAAATCATCCCCGCCGCAACCCTCATCTCGAACCCTCGTATCGCTCACTGGACCCGGAAGTGGAGGTCGTCGGAATATTAAACCAAACTTCCAAAAGTCCAACTGCCGAGCTCCGAGCACCGTACACCAGAAACTTGTCGCCAGAAAATTCCAGCACATTGACGATCTGCACCAAAACCCAAACCTCAATAGTCATTCCTACATCAGGAACCCAATTAACTCATCCGCCATATCCAACGTTCGCACACCGTCACCGCCGCCGCAGACACCGCCGCACATTCGATTTCTGCCGCCCAGGCTCGCGGCGACCTACTGCCGAGAGTTCGGATGAAAACGCGTAATAGAATCGTCCGCCTACTCGAGATCCCTTCACCCCATCGCTCCTTGTGTCAATCGCTCGCTGCTACTGTTTGATGAAGAAGGGGGAGCGGGATGGTGGTTGACCGAGCAGGGGGTTAGGTGGGGAAAAAGGGAATTGAGAGAGAGAGAGAGAGATGAACCCGTGAGGGGGGGAGAAATATTATACATGTATATATGTATATATTTTACATATAGTGGGTTAGTTGGGTATTGACCCAATAAAGCTTTATTATTAAAAAAAACCGATTCCCCATTATTATATCGTTTCTTGGTTTGATTATTCGATTAATTCATTCCGCATTCGGTAAAATCAATAACTCACCAATATTCTCGTTCAACATCTCAGAGTCCACCCGACTATTAAATAATCAGCTAGTAAAATAAATTAAAAATAAAAATAATAGAAATTATATCGCCAACATTTGAATTTAAAATTTCTGGATATTACATTCTATCCCCCTTAAAATAAGTTTCGTCCCCGAAACTTGCCATATCATTACCCATCTCACTGTAATTTACTCCAAATATTTTATAGGAACCGATTTAGCAATATTGTTAATCTCATTATTCGAGCGACAAGATATGCCATACTCGAAAGTGGCAAATATGCGGTAGCAATATATCTCGGCTCCAGAGCATCTTAATATGATGAACTGCAATCCCAAATATCACAAACGTCTCATTTGAGCCCACGACCCAAAACTACCCAATGAGGACGACAACACGACAAATATCTCAAGCAACTTGATCTCACACGCAGTCAGCTTAGGTCCGACTAGTCTACTGTGTAAGCATTAAACTACGTTACGCACACACTGCATCTTAACGTACGCTAACAATAAATCGAGTAAGATTCTTTATCTTTCACTATTTACTTTTGGAAATAAAAAAAATCGCATTGTATTTTGAAATATAAAAATTTTATGATGTGAAAGATTTTTAAAATCATGTACTCGAATTATTTGAAAATAAAACAATACGTTAAAAATTATTTTCGAAAATCCTCTCAACACTACAAAAATCAATGACGACAATATTTTATAAAATGTCCAAGGTACCTTAAAATAACTCTTTCAAATACCGTCGGGCTTCCATTTGAAAATTCAAGGTCGGCTCGACAATTTCAAACAATTTCAAAGTCCACATGAAGCCGCCGATAATCGCACCGTCAAAATATTTTCGAAAATTAATTTTCCATAACTTGCTCAAGTTTATGAAATTTTCAGGAAAGCGTTTTTGAACACACACACAGCAGACATAATTTATCAATTCATCAATCACAACCCATTACCACCAAATCCAATCACACGTCATCACCATCAGATCACATAATTACAGTATCACGCAAGCAACCGTCAAAAGACAATCAACATCTAAAACTGAAATCCTACCTCTCAGTAAAGAGGACTATCACAACAAGTGTATCCAGAACGACTTAACATTACACCACCAACTTAATCACAATTTTGAGCACTATTGCCCAAACAATAATGTCATCATCACTACATATCTCCTGACTGACAATCATGAAATCGAAAAGTTAAAAGCGAGAGTCACGTCTTGAGTAAATTTGGAAGACCTCATTTGAGTTTAAAAGTTATGTTTTGAAAAATTATAGTACAAGATGAAAATGAAATGTCAATAGTTTGAATTCTCAAAAAAATTTCGACCTTGAGGTCATCATATGAAAATCAAAATGTTTCCTCCTTTGGAGGATGTTTTAAAATGAAATTACGTGACTTTCCAAAACATTCAAGCCTTAAATAGCAAAGCCATTACTCCAGTAAAAATAGTTTATACAATATATATATTTATGTACCGGCACCACCTTTTATTCCAGCACAATACGAGAATCCAAAAAACATATGCCACATAATCACAAATCACATTTAAATTTTACCTCACAACACTGAATCACACAACTAGCTCGTATAGCTCGAGGCACAACATGTAGTAGGGAGACTTACGTCCACAGATCGCACGAAGAAGACGGTCACCCACGATACTAATCTCAACAAACAACACGAATGACATGATATGACAACGCACAAGTCGACTTTTTAACCGACAACTCAGACGACGCGAAAAAACACGACACGACTAATCACGACTCTACCCGACTGTTGTTACCCAAAATATTACCCGAAGATAATGTTGCTGGAATGATCGAGTAACCAACAAGTGCGGGAGCACTTCCGTGAGAAAGATAAATAACACAAGATTTGCCGGGGTTGTTAGTCCCGGGCTTGAATGCTCTCGCGAGATATTATTAATACCGATATTCGGGGATACAAGTACTAATGTAAGAATACAATTACAATGAGTGTAAAGTTTCTTGTTATCTTAGCTAGTGAGCGTGTAGATTGCCGGAAGAACCAGATTTGATGCTCTGTGAGTTCTTGTAACAAAGGTGATGAACATCGCGGCGGTGAGAGATCGCCGCCTCTCACGGCGAGTATTTAGCCTGGATGTTCGGGCTTCGGGCTTATGAATCCCTTGGAATCTGTCTAGTGGAGACTTGTCGCACGCCGATCGTCTTACGGACGAGAGATTTGGAGAGAGAAGTCACGAGATGGATTCGGTGAGATAGCCGGAGCTTGATGATATGTGTGTTCTTCAGTATTTCCGTGGATGTATCGGAATGTGAGAGAATGTGAACTTTTGGTGGAATGTATTTCGGACGTAAGTCCAATGAATTCCGAACCGTATATTCAGTGATCTGGGAACCGTTGAGTGAATTCCAAGCTGTTGGTTAAAATGAATTCAGAACTGAGAACCGTTGAGTGAATTCCGAACCGTTGGTTAAAATGAATTCAGAACTCAGAACCGTTGAGTGAATTCCGAACCGTTGGTTAAAATGAATTCAGAACTCAGAACCTTTTTCCAGTAGGAGGAGGTTCTCTATTTATAGGACCTGGATACACCGGGCGATCGCCTTTACTGCAATATAATAATCGGGCGATCGTCTTTTAGCACATGGGCCTGTCCCCTCAAAGTCTGCAGGAGTTGCCGGGCAACAATCAGGCGGTCCAATGGGGAGCTTACACGCGCCCCGAGTTGCCGCCGCGGGTGGTCCCACCGACAACTTTCGGCGCGCTGCCGGTAGGTGAGGTAGGTGACAGCCGTGGTCAAATGTCTTGTCTCACAAGCAAAGATCTTATCTGGCCGGCGAAGATCTCGTCGCCGCTCGTGGATCTCGCACGTGGGTGCTTTCCGAGATCCAGCCTTGATGGTTTTGACGGCGATCGTCTCTGCTCGGGCGCAGTCGATTGCCCTTAGCCGGTTAGTAGAGTAGATCGCGGTGCAAAGGGCGATCGCCTTGGGGGTCGATCATGGGTAATGATGGGGGTCTGATATCTTTGATTTGGCGAGCTAGCCATAGTTTGACTGATGTTGACTTGGTCGCTCGGCCTTATAGTCGATCGCCTGTCGGGATGAATAAATCGTGACACAACAATTGCCCCCCAGCTCGCTCATACGTTGGAAACGTGGGGTGAGGTGGCTTTCTTGGCGATCGCTGAACTATTGACGGGCGACTTCGTGTTTAATGGAACTGGCGATCGTCTTTGAGCTGATATACTCTGGATTTGGACGACCTGGTTGGCCGCTGAACTGCGTGGGAAAAACAATGGGTGTTGAAAAGTCTCCTCGCACGTGTCGGGCTTCTATTGGAGGACGCCAACGGTCATTAATGACTCCTCGGCTGATGCGTCCTCGAAAAGACGCGTACGCGGGTCTCGAGGGGGTCAACTGGTGCGCCGTTTGAGATCCGACCCCTGAGGTTTTCTCTTATTGCAATCGGGTCCCTGCTTTCTCCTATAAAAGGGGGCGCGGGGCTGCAGTCTCACTCACGCGTACGCATTGGAGAAAGAAAGTCCTGCTGCCGAATTTTTTGAAGATCTAAGCGCCGATCGTCGATCGATTTCACTTTAGGGTAAGAAAAATCCTTCTCTTCCTTTCTAACTCTGAAAATGGCCGGAACCTCATCATCGTTTGGAGCGGGAACCAGTTCTGCCGCCGGGACATCGGCTGCCCGGGGAGAAACTTCTTCCGTCTTCCACCTGGAGACGGCGGCTGAAGCAATTCGAGCCGGAATCGACCCTACCAAGTTGAGGCTCTGCTCAATGAGGCCGATGTTGCTAGGAGTCGGCCGCCGAGGAGAGACGATCGCAGACGAGAGAGATCCGCGATCGTGGCTTACCGGGAGCAACATAGTGATTTTGGACGCCTATAGGGCCTTTCTTGAAATAATGGATAGGTTAGCCGGTCCTACTCCGAGATTCGACTTGAGGGGATATTCGGTCGCTTATCCCTATGTGCTCCCCAAGCGGTCGCAGATCGTGCCGCGCACATCGTTGTGGTCGCTCGGCCAACACGGAGCTCGACGTCCGTGAGAGATCCGGCGTCGGAGGACAAGATTCCATGTTCCTTCGGATGTGGACATGTTCGCGCCCGCGGAGAATGAACGAGCCGACCAGCCTCCGATGGGTATGGTCGCAGTGAGTGAGGCCGTTATGGAGGCCGGCTACGCTTCCCTCGTCCTTGCGGTCTCCCATCCGTTGGCCGCTTGGAATGTGGCGCCACTTCACCGACGCCGAACGCCCGGCTCCAAATCATCTCGCACTTTCACCCTATTCGGCGGTCACCGCTGTATCGCCTCCGTCGCCGTTGGAGATGAATCATCTGCTTAAACCGACGGCTCATAGAGGGTTGGTCGGCGGTTACCATATTCAAGGCCGATCTCGGCCGGTGATTCATGGAGTTCCGAATAAGATACGGGGCGATCGACGAAGTGGTTCTCGGGTCGCTGCAAGTGGAGAGCTTGCGAGCGACAATCCCATGTGCGAACCGGAGATCTCCACCGAATTTCGGGAGAGGAATCCTTAAGGGTTTAGACTCTCCTTCGCTTGGATGCGTTTTGACCGATCTAATTTGATTTCTGCTTTGTGCTTTCATATTCCGGCGATCGAGGAGCCGCCTTCGACTTCCTCGTTGTTTGGGAGCGAATTAGGAGCTTGCCTGACGACGACCTAGACGCCACTCGGATCAACAAGGAGAGTCGCCGGTTGTCGGCTCGACTATTCCGCTTCCCGAGACATCTCGCGGTGCTGTATGTGGTCCCGCGATCTTCACTTACTAGGCGATCGCCTTATTTTAAGGATGTTGTCCGACCGTTAGTCGATCGTCTTTAACCGCAGAGGTTCGTTTCTCGCTTTTGGAGCCTCCGTGAGATCGCTATGTCGAACCCAGAGTCCTAGGCCGTCTTCACGCGAAGAGGTCGACTCGGGTTCCACCGCCGCACGCCTATAGTTCCGAGGCGAGCCTCGTGCGGAGCCGGAGCCTCGCGTAGAGCAGTCGTGGTTGAGGAGGAAATTCGAGGAGGGTCTTCGCGACCGCAAGAGGCCGAGGCCGCAAGAAACCGTTTCGCCCGGCGATGGAGTGCCGATCGCCGCGCCTCCGATCACCATCGTTGCTCCGGAGCGCGAGCCGCCTTCGCGGCTTTTCGCGGAGGCGGCGATCGCGGATGCAGAGATTCCTCGAGGGAAGCCGTTTTTTGGTCGGGATCCCGAGAAGGCTGAGAGGTAGACGGCATTTCTGTGTTTGACAATTGCATCTGCGTAGGAGTTGTACTAACTTAGCTGTTTTGATGCAGGATCCGTCGCGCAGATCCTTCTTGTCCACCGATGGTCGTGGATTTCCTGGCGAGCCGATCTCCTCGCCATTCCTGTGATATTCCTCCCTATGTTAGCAAGGCTGCTTCCGCCCTGCCGAAGGCGTGGACAACAGATCTGGATGCGATAGCTCGGCAGCGATCGCCGAGCTCGATGCATGCCGTTGTCGCCCTTTCTCTTCAGACGGCGACCATGGCCTTCCAGTGCCGTCAGAGTTTGAGGGGAGGCCCTCCACTATTCGCCTTCAGGAGGATCTCGAGGCGGCTCGGAAAGAGAACGCCGAGTTTGCTGACAAGATCGTGGCTATGGAGAAGGACTCCTTGGAGGCGGCCAAGCGGGCGAGCCATGAGCTTGAGCTGGAGAAGAAGGAGACGGAGAAATTCCGAATGGCGGTCGACCGATTTCGGGACCAGATGCAGAGTGCCGTCCAGGCGAGGAATGTTGCTGAGGAGGAGGCCGATCGCGTAAGGTGACGATCGCTCACTGACAAATGAGTCAAGTGAGGCGAAAGAGAAGGTTGCTGCGAGGGAGGCCGAGCTCCAGGGATCGCAACAGGCGATGGCCGAGCTGAGAGGAGAAGTTGAGGCGACCAAAGCCGATCCCTTCCAAAATTTGGAGTATGTCAGCGAGTTCGCCTATTACTTGGCGTTCGCCGACTCGATACGAGCGGCTAAGAAGGGAGGCTTGGAGGTCGGTCCTCTAGCTGAGAAGTTCAAGTCATATGCATTGGAGCATCCTCTCCATTCGGCTTTCTCCTTGCCGATCTTGGACCTGGCGGACATCGGCGTGGATTTGAGCTGGTATCCGTCTCAGATGCAGTCTTGCTCATCCCGATGCTCCTAAGATGAGGGATCGCGCGAATGCCGATGGCGGCACCCGGCAGGGGCCTCGAGGCGCTTCCTTTACGCTTTTAGCTTACTTTCTTTGTAGTTTGTAGCTTTCTTTCGTAGTACTTAGGCCTTCGGGCACCGTGTACTCTATTTTTCAAGTAATAAAATGAGCATTTGGATTTGACTTATCACTTGAATGAATGGTTATTTTTGAGTCTTTGTTTGACTTTGTACAAATGCGTGAGGAGAGATCGTTGCGAGGGTAGTTCCAAATGAATTGATAAACTCATAAGACAACTTTTTACAACAAGTTCAATCGCTGCACTACATCTGAAAAAATGACGATCTCCGTATGTGGTTGAATAGCGACGATCGTCGTGTAGGTAGTCCGCACTCTTCTTGCCCCTTGTTTTTATTCACTTAGTGGAAGTAAGGGGATGAAAATAATTCCTCGAGTGAGCGGTCTTTAACTTTGTCGAATCCTCGGGGACGGTCGTCCATCATGAGGAACCGTGCACGATCGCGGAGTTCAATGGGCCGACTCCTTGATCATGTCTTGATGCGCGAAGACATTGAGTGTCTCGTGACTCACTTTATTATGAGGGTCCTCCGTTAGGCTGCGCCTCGCCTCGTATTTAAACGAAAGGCGTGCGGTCTTGGTCTAGAGGAGTCCTTGCGCGGGGCAGCGTCGGATGAATCAACTCCACGCCCGCGGCTTGTTAGCTCTGCTTCCACCTCGGCCAGCCATGGAGATGGCCGACCTCGACGGTGTACGTTGAGATGGGGTTGTGGCACGTCGCATTGTCCGGGTTCACCATGTCAGATGATGAACCTTTGAGGGCGAGCGATCGTGTCCACTGATTTGTTTTGGAGGGCCCTCAGACTACGCCGGCCTCGTATTTAAACGAAGGGCGGGCGATCTTGGCCTAAAGGGACCTTGCATGGCCTAAGCAGTCGGAATTATCGACCACCAGGACCATGGCTGCACTCTTCCACCATGGATCGTCATGTAGATGCCGACCTTCGACGGTGTACGTTGTGCGGGGGAGGCGATCTCGTGCCTTAGTCCATCGTTTTAGACGGTGAACTGCAGATGGCGATCGAGTCCTCCGATTTCTTAAATAAGGAGGGAGATCGGGATGAATTCCGTGGTCTCCTTCTCTTGATTGAAGCATATAGAGACGGTCGCCGAGGTTGATCCAGGGGTCGGCTCGTATGAGCTTCCCAGCCTGTTTTGCGTTCGACTCGGACGATCGACTATAGAGATAGGCGGGGGCTTCGGTTAAACCAATAAGCTGTCCAACTTGCCCTCCTCGAACAGTCTCCAGAGCTGTTTGAGGAGGTCGCGGCAATTGTTGGTGCTGTGGCCGGGACTCTTGTGGTAGGCACAATATTGATTGTTGTCCAGGTGACCGTGGTCCCTTATCGCCTTTGGCTTTTTAAGCTCTTCGTGCCCCTTGATGGCATAGAAAATATGTGCCGGAGTTCTGTTGAACGTATGGAGGAGATGGGCTTCCATGTCCTCGAAAGCCTTGAGATATCCGGGTGTCTTGGCGATCGCCTTATTTGCTTTGGCGATCGCTATCTTCTGGGCTGGAGGTGGCGTTTCCTCGTCTAAGCGGAGGGTGAGTAGCCTTTGCTGGCGGGAAGTTGGCGGCTTTAGCGCGGAAGATCGTGTAAGTTGGGAATACCCTTGGAGAGATGTCCGAACATGGGAGAGTGACCGTGGAATCCCCCATGACCGAATAGAGAGCGAGCTCATCACCGAGGTTCGCCGGTGAGGATGATTTCGTCTACCGGCCGATGTAATCTGCGTCGATTTCGTCCTTCCCCGCTTGATTTTTATCATGCGCTGGGGCCTTCAGTCTGGCGACCTTCTTTGGCGAAGTATGACGTGAAGTCATCCGCCGTTTCTTAAAAGAGGTGACCGATCGTGGTGGTAGTGAGACGTACCACTTATGGGCGGCTCGCCCAATGTCGGGGAAGATCCGGCACTTGGTTGCATCGGATGCCCCACACCCGATCATGTAAATTCGGAATTTACTCGGGTGGGTTTCGGGTCCGATCTCCCCTTATACAGAGGTGTTTTAGGAGGAGCGATCGTTGGTTGTATGGGGGCAAGCTCGATGTGGACCGCGAGTGGCTTGGCCGGCCGGCGATCTTCTTCTTGGTGCTTGCCCGGTGTCCAAGAGTGCTCTCATCTCGCCGAGCCGACGTTGCATGGCGTCCATCGCCGTGGCTCGATCATAGCGGCTCGGCGAAAGGAGCGGGAGCCGAGGCGATTGAGTACTGAGTCCCTGGCGATCGGGGCGGGAGTCAGATGGCTGACATGCGTTCGGCTGTGAGGGGAGTAGGCCGAACTCCTGGTGACGGATTCGGATTCCGTTTTTCAAGGTTGGAAACAGAGTGCCCCGGTCGCCGGGATGGGTCGCGTCCCAAGCGATCGAATATGGATCCGTCCGGTCATGCGAGAGCCTTTCCTCGCGAATTGGGGCTTTTTGACGATCGCTCGTTCAGTAGCCCATTGAATTTCCGTTTTCCCATGCGGCGGATGATCGAGGGAGTTATCGCGGGTGGCGCGCATGCTCTCCGTCGCTCCTCCAGGATGGCCATAGCCTCCTCGATCTGTTCCTCGGTTTGGAATTGATCGAGTGAGAGGTTGGGGCCATCTCTCGGATGCGGGATCGAGAGTCTCGCGTTGCCGCGGCTTCCCCCTGTCGTCGGCTGGGGTTCGGATTGAGCCGGGATATGGTGTCCGGCGATTCGGAGAGCAGCTTGCTTCGATGTACCGGCGGATGTCATGATTCTGAAGGTTTTCTTTGAAGCGCAGTGAGTGTCACTTCAAGTATATGCCCCGAGAACAGTGAGTGTTCTTCGGGATGGTAGAAATAAAAGTTTGAGGGTTAGATCCCCTTCTTCTAGCGCCAATTGTTGTTACCCAAAATATTACCCGAAGATAATGTTGCTGGAATGATCGAGTAACCAACAAGTGCGGGAGCACTTCCGTGAGAAAGATAAATAACACAAGATTTGCCGGGGTTGTTAGTCCCGGGCTTGAATGCTCTCGCGAGATATTATTAATACCGATATTCGGGGATACAAGTACTAATGTAAGAATACAATTACAATGAGTGTAAAGTTTCTTGTTATCTTAGCTAGTGAGCGTGTAGATTGCCGGAAGAACCAGATTTGATGCTCTGTGAGTTCTTGTAACAAAGGTGATGAACAGTCGCGGCGGTGAGAGATCGCCCGCCTCTCACGGCGAGTATTTAGCTGGATGTTCGGGCTTCTGGGCTTATGAATCCCTTGGAATCTGTCTAGTGGAGACTTGTCGCTTCTGCCGATCGTCTTCTGGACGAGAGATTTGGAGAGAGAAGTCCTGAGATGGATTCCGGTGAGATAGCCGGGAGCTTGATGATATGTGTGTTCTTCAGTATTTCCGTGGATGTATCGGAATGTGAGAGAATGTGAACTTTTGGTGGAATGTATTTCGGACGTAAGTCCAATGAATTCCGAACCGTATATTCAGTGATCTGGGAACCGTTGAGTGAATTCCGAGCTGTTGGTTAAAATGAATTCAGAACTGAGAACCGTTGAGTGAATTCCGAACCGTTGGTTAAAATGAATTCAGAACTCAGAACCGTTGAGTGAATTCCGAACCGTTGGTTAAAATGAATTCAGAACTCAGAACCTTTTTCCAGTAGGAGGAGGTTCTCTATTTATAGGACCTGGATACACCGGGCGATCGCCTTTACTGCAATATAATAATCGGGCGATCGTCTTTTAGCACATGGGCCTGTCCCCTCAAAGTCTGCAGGAGTTCTTGGCGATCATCGTGCGGTCCAATGGGAGCTTACACGCGTCTCCCGAGTTCTGCCGCGGGTGGTCCCACCGACAACTTTCGCGCGCTCTTGGTAGGTGAGGTAGGTAGGTGACAGTGTGGTCAAATGTCTTGTCTGTCGGCCAAAAGATCTTATCTGTGGCGAAGATCTCGTCGGCGCCTCGGTGGATCTCGCACGTGGGTGCTTTCGAGATCCAGTCCTTGATGGTTTTGACGGGCGATCGTCTCTGCCGGGCGCAGGTCGATTGCCCTTAGCCGGTTAGTAGAGTAGATCGCCCGGTGCCAAAGGGCGATCGCCTTGGGGTCGATCGGGTAATCGATGGGGTCTGATATCTTTGATTTGGCGAGCTAGCCATAGTTTGACTGATGTTGACTTGGTCGCTCGGCCTTATAGTCGATCGCCTGTCGGGATGAATAAATCGTGACACAACACCGACCCAACAGCCGAGATTTCCACAATCCTAGGCTCCGATACCATAAATGTAACACCCCCAGAAACCACCGGGAATATTACACGCCATAGACCCTTTTTCATAAGGATCTACCAGGCTAACCACCACGATACGAACAATGTTTGACCGGCCGAGGTCAAACAACTTACTAACACAGACCGATAGGGTCAAATATTAATTACACTGACCGATGAGGTCTCACGATTAAATCAACCCAAAGATAAACTCATTATTGTACATACCCACGCAGGGGTCAAAATACAATACAGCGGAAGACTTAAAATAACTCAACAATATAACAACATCAAACTGGACTCTTAACTCTTGATTAGTATCGCGGCTCGTCTTCTTCCATGCCGTCCCTGTGGTTGCTCCAACGAACTAAGCACACCTGAAATGCATGATACGCATTTCCCCCATTTAAGGGGTTAGCATTTGAATGGCTAGTACAAGTAATTCAGTCTATACAAAATATATCACGCCAATATCGATTATAATACAATAACAACAGTAGTGAAAGAAGTTCCCGAGGGGTTTTCAATATTTAAGGTGCAACTCAAGTCTTTGAAGATGAGATATATAAAAACTCGAGAGTTTTGGAAAACGACAGAAAGTCCTTTGGAACTTCAAGTTCAAGATTATAAAGCCTTATTCGAAAATAATGGGGTCTCGGCCCAAATCTCTTTGTGAAACAAACATTTTCATAAATAGTAAATTCTTCTGGACCTCACGTCCTAAATTCCGAAATCATTTCGAAACAAATGGGTCTCGACCCAAAGTCATTTACCGCAAAAGCAATCTTAACACAACCATTGGGATCTCATCCCATGATTTCCTCAACAACAGTACACGAAAACAATAACAAGTTCATTATCCAACACCAAAACCTCACGGTCAAGGGGTTAAACACTTACGACACAAATCCTAGTGCCATTCTAGCCAAGTACCAAAATCCTATATATAATGTACCTCAACATCGAGAACAAAAACGTCGTGATATTCCCGACATATCATAATTTACATCAAAACAGTATATCAACATGTTCCAACATCACAACTATCCACACTTGGTAACCCGCGGCCGTACCCATTAGTATCGACCCCCAGAGGCCCCGTCGGACCGTCCCCGGGTGGGAAACCACTTCCGCGGCCGTACCCATTAGTATCGGCCCCCAGAGGTCCCGTCGAACCATCCCCGGGTGGAAGAACAACAACACACGCACCCAAGTCCACTTCCGTGGCCGTACCCATTAGTATCGGCCCCCAGAGGCCACACATGCCATCCCCGGGTGGAAGAACGACAACACATCCACACGTTACAAAACTGCAAGTCTCGATTGCTAGTCATAATATATATAATTAAGGCACTTGCTAGAATTGGCCATTACCGACACGTAACTACGACTAAGGATTTGACACAACAACTATCCCTATTATATGTCAACACACAACAATCACCACTTAAATATGACCGATGACTTTACACGATTTAACCCACACGACGCAATGATCCTCTAGACATTTCAACACACGTCTAAGTGTACTATCTAACCAACATCTCACCTCCAATGACGTACTTCTACTTCAAGCAACAACTGACACTAAATCGATCTAATAACATAACACCTACGACGATTTACATAACGCACAATTGACAAAATGAACAACCATCACAGATTCGTTAAACAACCTCAATTCACATAATATAAATCGTATAGACATGAATACTTGCCTCAATAATTGATGCCGAAAGCTCCGACGAATACGGCTCACCCGATCGATCCATTGAAATCCCATCCTTTAATATAAATACATAATAGACAATTTAATATAAGGGTTCAATTTAATATATTATAATTATAAGAAAATAAATTGGATGATATAATACCTCCATTGTGCCCTTAATTTATCGATCGAATCAAACGAGTAACGATAATTAACCCGGATCCAAGTTCCTGAATGATTACTCCGAATACGAACCCTGAACTCGAAATCACTCCGTAGGTCTAATTACGCCACTCCAAATTTACCAAAACCTTCATCTACATCTATGTTTTTCCCGTCCGAATTCCAATACAAACACACTCACAACCACGACTACACACACACATATATATAAATACATATATATATATATATATATATAGAAAACACACACTATGCAGACTTGCACACACACACACACACACACACTGCAACTACTCACACACACACACCAGCACACACAAACTTACACACACTCACACACACCTGCACACACCACATGCACCTGTATATATATAATATATATACATACAACACACATTTATATATATATATATATATATATATACATACAACGCACACACCATATATATATATATAAGACACACACAAACTTACACACCCATATGGTTCACGCAAACAACACACGCTACACACACTCTACTTTCAGCACACATACATATATATATATACAATATATATATATATATACACGGTACACACACATATTCACAATCCTGCAAAACACACACACCCACACACAGAGGCCCAACAACACACACACAATCGAGGTTTAGCTGCCGCTCGACACAACCCAGTTAAACTTTCAGTCCAGTCCATAGTTGACTCCGTTCAAATGACAAAAACAACACCCCGTTGTCGCCTCAGTCCAGTTCTGACGCCGCCCTACCCCGCCATCAAGACTTTGACCTTAAATCATCCCCGCCGCAACCCTCATCTCGAACCCTTGTATCGCTCACTGGACCCGGAAGTGGAGGTCGTCGGAATATAAAACCAAACTTCCAAAAGTCCAACTGCCGAGCTCCGACCACCGTACACCGGAAACTTGTCGCCGGAAAATTCCAGCACATTGACGTTCTGCACCAAAAACCAAACCTCAATAGTCATTCCTACATCAGGAACCCAATTAACTCATCCGCCATATCCAACGTTTGCACACCGTCACCGCCGCCGCAGACACCGCCGCACATTCGATTTCTACCGCCCAGGCTCGCGGCGACCTGCTGCCGAGAGTTTGGATGAAAACGCGTAATAGAATCGTCCGCCTACTCGAGATCCCTTCACCCCATCGCTCCTTGTGTCAATCGCTCGCTGCTACTGTTTGATGAAAAAGGGGGAGCGGGATGGTGGTTGACCGAGCAGGGGGTTAGGTGGGGGAAAAAGGGAATTGAGAGAGAGAGAGATGAACCCGTGAGGGGGGGAGAAATATTATACATGTATATATGTATATATTTTACATATAGTGGGTTAGTTGGGTATTGACCCAATAAAGCTTTATTATTAAAAAAAACCGATTCCCAATTGTTATATCGTTTCTTGGTTTGATTATTCGATTAATTCATTCCGCGTTCGGTAAAATAAATAACTCACTAATATTCTCGTCCAACATCTCAGAGTCCACCCGACTATTAAATAATCAGCTAGTAAAATAAATTAAAAATAAAAATAATAGAAATTATATCGCCAACATTTGAATTTAAAATTTCTGGATATTACACACATCATCCCGTTGGAATAGAATCTTGCTCAACGGATTTATATCAACGAATATATTTCAGAAGGCTATATATATCCCCAGTCTTTGAAAATCGAACGACACACGAAATAAACTACAACGAAGTTATCATCATATACATCTGAGCAAACATATCTCCCAAGGCATTCTACTATTCTAAAAGAAGAGATATACAGTGCTCAAACCGTGAACAACACATCATCAGCTAAAAGCTCAGAAAGTCAAAGCTGTTGTTCAAATATTGTTCTAACCCTTGAACAAACCCATCAGCCCTGTGTGGACTGAGAAACCTTGCTATTCCTAAACTGTGTGTGACGGACTTGCATTGAAGAGACGAAGCTTCGGAACTGTGTGTGAAGAAGCCAGTCAAGTGAAAGCTTAAACCAATCTGTGTGAACGGTTGAAGCTAAGATTATTAAATCAATCTGTGTGGACGATATATTGATTAGGTTTAATTATAAATACATAGTTGTGTATGTAGTATTTATAATAAACATTTTCACTCCTGTGTGGAGGACCAGTGGACGTAGAGGGGTTTACCTCGAACCACTTTAATTACCGTGTCAGTTACCTTCTGCATTTACTATTTTAACATTTGTGATTATCTTTAAGTATACACTTCATATTAGTTGCTATATTTACAGCAACTTATCTTAACCAGACTTCCGCTACGCACTCAGATTTGAATATCGTACAGTTTGTTGTTTAAAACATTCCCCAAACTGTATTTTGTATACTTAGTGACCAACAAGTGGTATCAGAGCGGTTGATTCTAAAAAGAATCAGTCGAATTTTTGTTTGAATCAGATCCTTAAATCACTTATTTTTGTAAAATAGTCTTATTCTTACTTATTCTCATATGGATTCATCATTGATCAATAAAGTTCCTATGTTTTCTATTAACGAATTTAATGATTGGATAATTAGGATGGAGGCTCATCTTGTAGCAATGCACGAAGAGATAATTTTTGTCATACAGGATGGCCCCATAAAGACTATTAAGGTAAATCCGGCCCCAAGGATTGAAGGCCAGGCTCATGCAGAGATGCTCGAGAAAGAGCGCGAACAATGGACTTCTGACGAAAGAAAGTGCGCCAACCTCGACAATGTCGCGAAGAATGCGCTATTTGTCACTCTTGACAAAGGCACATTCTCTAAGGTAAAGAACTGTAAATCAGCCAAGGATATATGGGATAAACTCAAGTTAATTTGTGAGGGAACTGAGCTCTCAAAACAAAACAAGATTTCAAAATTAACTCAGCAATTCGAATCTTTTGAAATGAAACCAACTGAAACACTTGAGGAACTTGACCTCAGATTCACTGGCATTATTGGTGAACTTGAAGCATTAGGCAAGATTATACTCAAAGGGAGAAAAACCTAAAGATTTTCAGATCTCTCCCTGCCCGATGGGACATTAAGACCACAGCTATGCGTGTGTCGTGCAATCTTGGTGAAATATCTACTTTTGATCTATTTTCTGACCTTAAAGCATTTGAGTACGATATAGACAAGAGAGAGAAAGCTGAAGAATCTCCCGCCAGGACTACAGCCTTAGCCGCTGTATCGAACCGAAGACACAGCATGCCGAGCTCATCAAAGCCCATTCATAAGAATGCTGACAGCGACGACGACATACTGTCGCAAGATGAAATGGCGCTCCTCATGCATAAGTTCAAGAAGTTCATCAAGCAATCGGGAAAAACTCCATACAGGCCCGAGCCTGTACACAAGGTAAGTACTGAAACTTCCTCTGGTGATGCTAACCTGTGTTATAATTGCAGGAAACCAAGACATTATGCAAATAAATGTCCTCATCCCAAAGTTTAAAGGTTGCCGGAAGCCGAGCAACAAGAAAAGGATGAAAGAAGACGTGCTTGGAAAAACAAGCTCAAGGACCTAATTGGTGAATCAGAAGCCTCCCCCGCACCATCAAAATCCGAAGAATGTCTTCAGGTAGTCACTGACAGTGATTCATCTGATGATGATTTCTAATATAAAGTCTATATGTGCTTTATGGCCAAGGACATTCCGGAAGATGAAGATAGCGATGATGAGGTAAGCTCAACCTCAACTATTCCTACTAATGCATCTCATACTTTTGAAAACATGATGAATGAGTTTAAGACCATTCAAATGGCCCATGAGACATTGAAAAATGAAAAGATACAGCTCCAACTTTCTAACTTAGAGCTGAAAGAAGAAAACGACTTGCTGAAAGTAAATTACGAAAACATGTCTGTTGATTGTGAAAACAACAAAGTCGAGTATGAAAAACTCATGGAGAGCAATCATCAACTTGCTCATAAACTAAGTGAGACTAAATCTCATAGTGAAAGCAATACAAATGATTTTGTTATGCCTCAAGCCAAAGTAAAAATTCTCGAAAAATGAGAATGAGAACTTGAGACCATTCTGAAATATTTCAAGAAATCATCCAAAAGAATGGAAGAAATTCTAAGCACTGGGCAACATGCTAATGATAAAAGTGGCTTAGGATACAACTCATTTTCCAAGAAAGGGAAAACTAGTACTGTGTTCGTCAGGGGTGTGGAACCCATTCCTGTATCGGAAGAAGTTCCAAGTCCTGTGAAGGAACCCGTTGCACTGCGAACAGAAAAAGCTGCCATTCCGCCACCTCAGTCATATTCAAGGCAGCGGAATCACCAGCCATTTAGATCTGTAAGGCGTATCCAATAGCATGCTCCCCGAGCATATCAACAGCGCCAACAACCGTTCAGAAGGAAGAATATATCCAAATATCAAAGGCCCGCACCTCAGTACTTTCAGTACAACATGCCTAGGTATTGGATACAGGAGCCTTGTCATTCATCGAGACAGCAAGTTTCCACACAGTATCAACAACAGCGTTGGGAATCTAACTGGAGATCCAGAAGGCAAGCTGTTATGCCGAAGAAAATGGCTCCATCTCCAAGACGGCATTTGTACTGGACTAATAATAAACCTAAATTTTACATGCATAATAATTATCATGATTATAGCAACTACGTATATGCCCCACGAAGAAATTGCAACTATGGACCTAAACTATCCTATAGTAAACCTATTGCTGTCAGGAAAATCTGGGTACCTAAAGGCACTAACATTCATGGACCCAACAATCAAATGGGACCTAAATCTACCTAATTTGTTTGCTACATGACATTTTGGAGAAGGACATCTGGTAGTTCGACAGCGGATGTTCCCACCACATGACAGGAGATAAAAGAAAGTTATCAGATTTCATAGAAGGTCGCGGTCCAAAAGTGCGCTTCGGTGATAAATCTAAAGGAAGAACAAGAGGGAAAGGAACCCTACTTGTAGGAAAATTCAAAGTCACCGATGTAGCTTATGTTGAAGGCTTACAGTGCAATCTACTTAGTATTAGCCAGTTATGTGACAAACAGTTCGCGGTGAAGTTCTATATAGATCATTGTAGAGTCAAGAACATACTAACCAAAGAAGTTGTGCTCACAGGAAGCAGATCAGGTAATATGTATATTGCTGACTGGATGCCTACGAGCTCCACAATTCCTTGTTTTGTTGCCAAAGGCACTGCAGATCTAAGCTGGCTATGGCACAAGAGGATGTCTCACATCAACTTCAAGACTATCAAGAAACTCTCCAGATAGGGAATGGTTAGAGGATTGCCAAACATTTCATTCCAAAAAGACAGCGTATGTGGACCCTGTCAGAAAGGCAAGCAAATCAAGTCCACCCTGAAAAGCAAATCTTACCTTTCAACCCACAGAGTTTTGGAAATGCTGCATATGGATCTCTATGGTCCTGTAAACCCAGTAAGTTTGGGAGGTAAGAAATACTGTCTCGTTATTGTTGATGATTATTCCAGGTATGCTTGGACAATTTTCTTAAGCAAGAAGAAGGAAACAACCTCAAAGCTGCCCGAGCACCTGAGAAAGCTTCAAAATGAAAAAGGGTTGAGTATCGTGTCCATTTGTCCCGACAGAGGTATAGAATTTACTAACCACTTTATAGAGCAATACTGTTCGGAAAATGGGATACAACATGAATACTCAGCTACTCGAACACCTCAACAAAATGGTGTTGCCGAGCGAAAGAATAGGACGCTGAAGGAAGCAATAAGGACAATGATTGACGCAAGCAAGCTGCCACAGCGTTTCTGGGGTGAAGCCACCAATACAGCGTGCTACACACAAAACCGTGTATCATCAACAAGCATCACAACAAAACAGCTTACGAGGTATGGAACAAAAAAAACTCCGTTAGTTTTGTACTTTCACATTTTTGGATGCAGATGTTACGTTTTGAACAACGGTAAGGATCAACTTAGAACCTTCAATGAGAAATCAGATGAAGGGATATTTGTAGGATATTCTTCTGTTAGAAAAGCTTACAGGATCTTCAATAAAAGGAAGCTAACAATTGAGGAATCAGTTCATGTAGTGTTCGATGAACCTCACCATGATCCTACAGGAGTAGAAGACCTTTCTCAGAACATCCAACAACTTTCCATCATAGATCCACGAACTCCTATCGAACCTGTCGTTGACCTAGAAATCAACCCCGCAGCTGTAAGATCTGACGTAGATGAAGCCGATGCTATACAAGCTGAATCCGAAACTACAGCAACTCAAGATACAGTACGGGACCCCAAATTAGAACCCGACAGAAGATGGTTGAGAGATCACCCGCAAGAGCTAATCATTGGAAACATTGATGCTGGTGTTTCTACCCGTAGGAGAATACAGAGTACACAAGGAAATGTACTATGTGCGCAAGAAGACCCCGAGTCAGAGATATCTCTATTTCCTGAATGGAAATCTCAATCTGAGCTTATAAGACTTAATATGTGCACCATTGCTGTATTCTTAGCCCAATCCGAACCTGTTTCTACCAAAGAAGCTCTCAACAATTCTCATTGGATCACATCTATGGAAGAAGAGCTTAACGGTTTTGAAAGAAACAACGTATGGTATCTTGTACCTAGACCTACGCATCAATCAGTAATTGGAACCAAATGGGTATTTAGAAACAAGAAGGATAGAAATGGACTCATTATCAGGAATAAATCCAGACTAGTCGCCCTAGGCTACAGAGAGGAAAAAGGCATAGACTACGATGAGACATTTGCTCCTGTAGCCAGACTAGAAGCCATACGGATATTTTTAGCCTTTGTCGCCCATAAGAGCTTCATTGTATACCAAATGGACATCAAAAGTGCATTCCTGAATGGAGACCTTGCTGAAGAAGTATATGTTGAACAACCACCAGGGTTTGT
Organism: Orobanche coerulescens; assembly: GCA_033398695.1. Taxonomy (NCBI): domain Eukaryota; kingdom Viridiplantae; phylum Streptophyta; class Magnoliopsida; order Lamiales; family Orobanchaceae; genus Orobanche; species Orobanche coerulescens. The sequence continues at coordinate 126,425,322 of CM065802.1, read as the reverse complement.
CAATACAGAAGGCGAGACCTAGTATACAGGCTAAGGAAAGCACTGTATGGACTTAAGCGAGCCCCTAGAGCATGGTATGAGACTCTGTCCCAGTATCTAACTGATAATGGATTTGAGAAAGGTGCTGTGGACAAGACCTTGTTCAAAATATAGGAAGGTGATGACCTTCTAATGGTTCAAATCTATGTAGATGATATAATATTTGATTCAACTAACCTTGCTTTGTGTCAAAGGTTCTCTCATCTCATGCAAAGTAAATTTGAAATGAGTATGATGGGAGAACTTAGTTATTTCCTAGGTTTGCAGGTAAAGCAGTTGCCTATAGGGATTTTCATCAACCAAGGAAAAATACAGCAAGGAGCTTCTCAAAAAATTTGGAATGAATACTTCCAAATCATCGTCAACCCCCATGAGCACTTCCGTGCAAATTAGTGCGGATGAAGCTGGAAAGCCGGTTGATCAATCACTCTACATGAAGCTTATTGGCTCACTCCTATACCTAACGGCTAGCAGGCCCGATATCCAGTTTGTTGTGGGAGTGTGTGCGCGATATCAAGTATCACCTAAATAATCACACTTCACAACAGCTAAACGAATCCTGAAATACATCAAAGAAAAAGTCGATGTAGGACTGTAGTATCCTAAAGAAGGCGGATTCAATTTAGTTGGCTACAACGACTCGGATCTAGGAGGTTGCAAGCTAGATAGGAAGAGTACAAGCGGTACTTGTCACTTTCTTGGACCTAGACTGGTGTCTTGGTTTAGCAAGAAACAATTGGCAAACTCGCTTTCAACAGCTGAATCAGAATACTATGCTGCTGGTAGTTGCTGTATGCAGATTTTTTGGATGCAACAACAACTGTCAGATTATGGAATTGAAGCTAAAGAAATGCCGATTATGTGTGATAGCACGAGTGCAATTGCTATCACTCACAATCCTGTATTGCACTCACGCACCAAACATATTCACATGAAGCATCATTTCATTAGGAATCATGTTGAGAACAAGGATGTCCGGCTCGAAAAGGTTCATACAGATATCCAGTTAGCCGACATCTTCACCAAACCTCTCAGCACAGCAAGATTCTGCATGCTTCGACATGAATTGGGATTGCTACAGCCTGACTCCCTGTAAGTTTTTAATGCTTTTACTCAGAAAATTGAGGGGAATGATGTAAGACCCAAGAATACAGTATCCACCATTAGTTATTTGTACACTCAGACCATCAGAACAACACTTTAGGAACCAAGCGATATGAATTATCCTACAGCTGATGTGTGCAATAACTAAGGGGGAATACAGTACGACCCAAGAATACAACATTAATCCGAAAGCTGCTGTATCGAATTGAAACCCGTATGTACCTTTTAAGGGGGAACACTGTATTTTCGCGGATACAGCACATACTATGGGAAATCAATAATCACATTATTTATATTTGAAACGATCTTTGTGTCCACGTGCCCTGTCATAATTAAACGTCTTTTGCATTAAATGCTTTACATGACATCTGGACAACTTTATCAAACGACGTGACATTTTAAACTTATTTAATATATACACCGCCGTTTCAGGCAATAAGGGTAATTTAATAAGTCAGAAGTAGGACCCGCTTTTATTTTTAAATTAGATGGATAAGTTGTACCGGTTACACTTAGTCCATCATGGTCATTCATTTCAAACAACAGTTCCCATCCCTTAAATCTGACCGTACAGTCTCTGAAAACCCTTCTTCGCCGCCCACTATAAAAGGACTGAAAATGTCATTTGAGACTCTTTACGCTTTCTGCATATTGTAAGAGTTCTGGAGCATACAGCCTACAAGCTTTCTGTGCTTACTGCATTTTTCCTTGAATCCTTTTTAACTTCACTTCAAGAATCATCAATGGCATCTTCTCAGACCTCTTCCATCTCTCTCAAGAAAACATCCAACATCATCGACGGACGAATCTTCTCAGGATATGTCTTGCTTGAACGTGTTCATGCCGAAGTGGATGATGTCGAATTGATGGAGTATGTCATCACTAGGATTCGTCAACAAGGCCTTTATCGCCTTGGCAGCCACACTGCAGAACGATTTGATGTTCATCTGGTTGAGGAGTTCTACCTCAATGCTGCTATTCGTTTCATTTCACTGGCCCAGGGAGGACATGTTTCTGACATCACAGCTGTTATTCACGGAGTCGAGATCCGCGTTAACCAAGATCTACTCCAGAACATCTACAGGCTACCTGCTGATGGCCTGACAATGGAAGATCTTGAGACCTTTGGGTCCCAGGAACTGTTAACCGCTTACTATGGCTTGTTCACCGGTTCATCGTCAGCTGAAACGGTTCATACCTCTTGCTATAAGAAAAACTTTTGTTTATCTTTTGTCTATTTACACGATTTCTATTGCCATATTATTGAAAACAGAACAGGTGCCTTTGAGATGTGCACCAATCTTAGGTTCAGGATGATGGTTGCAATTATGACCTGTGGAAAGGTCAACTGGTGTAAAATCATCCTCAAACGGTTGCAAGAAGAAGTTTCTAAGCTTGCCTCATAGAAGAAATCCTTTGGTCTGTTTTTGACAAAAATCTTGACGAAACGTGGTGTTCCGCAAGACGATAAAGCAAAGAAGATCACTTCTCGCATCTATATGGGAAACATCAGACCCACCGTCTTCAAGAAAGGACCCCTTATTGCAAACAGGCATTACATTCGCAAATTGCCCCTTTCTGCCAAGCCAGGGGACGTATCTTCGAAGTCTCAGAGCGAGGAGACTTCAAGGAAGAGAAAAAGATCTCACAGCAAAACTCCAGTTGCTGTTGAGAAGCCGAAAAGGAAGCTAAGGGGGCTTTCAAAAGTTAAGGCTACAGAAACCTCCAAGGATGCTCCTTCCGTGGCCCAGCCCAATGAATAAATCCCCCAGGGCCCAACCCATGTGGAAGAGATGCCTACTACTGTCAATACAGTAGATCCCGATCCTTTGGCGGCTATGATGGATGCTCAGACATCTGCCAACATACAAGACTCTGGCGAGTCGGCTTCCACTTTGGAGCCAAAAGCTACTTCTCCTATACGGGATTCCACACCCATTAAGGATCCATCTCCCATCAGGGTACCAACCCCTGTAAGGGATCCCTCTCCGATACAGGATTCCACACCTGTAGAGGAACCCATGCCTACAACGGACTCAGGCGCTGTACGCAGCCCCTCCCCGGACACAATTATTAACAAAACCCTACTTTCTATGCAAATTGAACAGGCTTATGAACAGTTTGTCCAATGGAAGAATAACAGAATTGTTCCGTACGACACCCTGTACAACTAGAGCGAATGGAGCAATGAAGAAAGATTTGTTTTGGAAGTGACGGACGCTCAAGAGGTTGCTGTCTTGACCCAATGGGACAACCTATGCGTTAAAGAGCTTTGAGGGCCATATGTTTGAAAAAGTCAAAGCACGAAAGAAATGAAAAGCTAAGCCCGTGGAATCTCCCGAAAGTCCAAAATCAGATCCCGACTTGGATGATGATGATGACGCCCTTCAGGCTGGTCTAAGAATGAGTCGCGAAGAATCTGAATTTCAGATGGGCACAAGAACTTCCAGTCAACACCAATCTCCTCCCCATCAACCAGACACTGTTCCCAACAACGAGGATTCAGTCCCTCATGACGCGGAGGAACAATCTGCTTCGCAACAGGCACCCGAGCCTATCGCCGCCCAAGCCGAAGAAGAATCCAGCGCCATCCCGCATGAGGAATCAGTCCCTCTGCCTAAGCAGGCAGAGACTTTGGACACTCGGGCTTCTGCCCCAGCACCACTTGACCAAGGCGTTAATCAGCGGCAATCTTTTGGTCAATCTCAGCAGAATTACGGCAGGGGCCGGGGACAGGGTCAGAACGCTGGAGGGGAAAACTCTAGAGTCGGTTTGGTACAACCACGAGTCTATGAGATGCGTCGAACAGACGAACCCGACACGGCGGTGGCTTCAGGTACCATTCATATTTTATCTCATCCAGTCCGTGTGCTTTTTGATACGGGTGCTACACATTCTTTTATTTCCTTAGAGTATGTACGCCGTTTGAATATAACTTGTATAACTGCTTGCGATCCCTTTATTGTGAAACTACCTAGCGGGGATAGAATTGTGGGAAACCGGAAGATTAAAAATTTTCCGGTGATTATATCCGGTATGGAATGGTTAGCGAATCTGATTGTAGTTGATATGGTAGGCGAGGACGTGATCCTCGGTGAGGATTGGCTTGATCGTCACCAAGCGATTATGAATTACCGTACAAAGGTTATCACCATGATGACTAAAGATGGATCCGAGTACTCATTTTTGGGACGTAAGTTGGGCCAATCCAAGTTACTTATCAGCGCCATGAAGGCCGTAAAACTTTTGAATAAAGGTTGTACGGGGTATTGGTGTTATGCCTTGAAAACGGAAGAGAACGAAGTCGATTTCTCTTCGATTCCGGTTGTTAATGAGTATCCCAATGTTTTTCTGGACAATCTCCCGGGATTACCGCCAGATCGGGAGATAGAATTTTCTGTGGACTTAGAGCCAGATGCGGCTCCGATTTCTAAGGTACCTTATCGAATGGTACCTTCCGAGATACAAGAATTAAAGAATCAGTTGGGAGAACTTCTGGAAAGAGGGTACATCAGACCGAGCGCTTTGCCTTGGGGCGCGCCTGTTCTTTTTGTGAAGAAGAAGGATGGTTCACTACGTTTGTGCATCGACTACCGTGAGCTGAACAAAGTAAACATCAAGAACAAGTACCCTTTACCTCATATAGACGATTTATTTGATCAGTTGTAGGGGGCTGCAGTTTTCTCGAAAATTGATTTAAGATCAGGGTAGTATCAACTCAGGGTGAGAGCGTCCGACGTTCCGAAGACGGCATTTCAGACGAGATATGGGCATTATGAATTTGTAGTTATGCCTTTTGGGTTGACTAATGCATCGACAGTATTCATGCAGTTAATGAATAATATTTTCATCAAGTATCTCGATAGGTGTGTGGTCGTCTTTATTGACGACATTCTAATCTATTCTCGAGATAAAGAAGAACATGCCTGACACTTGCGTTTGGTACTAGATATTTTGAGAATCGAGTACCTCTATGCAAAATTCTCAAAATGTGAGTTCTGGTTGGAGGAAGTTATGTTTCTCGGCCATGTGATTTCGGCCGAAGGGGTTCGTGTAGACCTGCAGAAGATTGAGGCAGTGCTAGATTGGGCACTACCTAAAAATGTTAAGGAAGTTCGTAGCTTTTTGGGCCTTGCTGTGTATTACCGTCGGTTTGTCGAGGGGTTCTCGAAACTCGCTCGGCCGCTTACGAAATTACTCAAGAAAATGGAAAATTTTGTTTGGACGACGGAGAGACAACAGAGCTTCGATGAGCTTAAGAGGCGTTTGACTTCAGCGCCGATTTTATCTTTACCACATGGTAATGAGGGCTTTGCGGTTTATAGTGATGCTTCGGGTCAAGGTCTTGGTTGTGTGCTTATGCAACATGATAAGACGATAGCTTTTGCGTCACGACAATTAAAGTCGTCTGAGATGAATTATCCTACTCACGATTTGGAGTTGGCCGCAATTGTCTTCGCCCTCAAGATTTGGCGGCATTACTTGTATGGTTCTCCGTGTCGGATTTATACCGATCACAAGAGCCTAAAGTATATTTTCAGTCAGAAAGAGCTGAATATGAGACAGAGACGTTGGTTAGAGTTGATAAAGGATTACGATTTGGAAATTCTTTACCACCCCGGAAAAGCCAATGTTGTCGTGGATGCTTTGAGCCGCAAATCGGCATCTCTTCAAATGCTCGAGGTTCTTACATCTCAGACGAAGATTCTTCGGGATTTAATCGAGCAAGGGATAGAAGTTTGGCTTCAATGAGTACATGGACAGTTGTGTACTCTCGAAATTACTTCGTCCTTTATCGACGGACATCAAAGGGAAACAGTGGAGTGACCCGATGATCTCTCAACTGAAGTAAGATGTAATTAAAGGAAAAGCTCTTGGCTTTAAGGTTCACGAGGATAGTATTATGAGATTTTAGGGCAGGCTTTGTGTTCCGAATGATTTATAGTTGAGGCAGAGAATTCTCCGAGAAGCCCATGCTACGCCTTACTCAATCCACCCCGGAATGAGTAAGATGTATAAGGACTTGAAACAAAATTTTTGGTGGAACAACATGAAGAAGGATGTCGCGGAATTTGTGCTACGGTGCTTGACATGTCAACAAGTCAAGATCAAACATCAACGACCAGTGGGGTTATTAAAGCTGCTTTCCATTCCCGAGTGGAAGTGGGAAGACATCTATATGGATTTCATCGCTGGCATGCCGAGAACTAGGGTCGGGATGAATATGATTTGGGTAATCGTCGATCAGTTGACCAAGTCTGCACACTTCTTAGGTATTAAGGATAATTGGGGACTGGATAGATTGGCTCGAACTTTTATAGCTGAGATCTTAAGATTGCACGGTGCCCCCAAGACCATTGTTTCTGATAGAGACGATCGTTTCGTATCGCATTTTTGGCAGGCCGTTCATCAGGCTTTAGGTACTGAGTTGAGATTGAGCACGTCCTTTCATCCTCAGTCAGACGGTCAGACAGAGAGGATGATTCAGACATTGGAGGATATGTTGCGAGCTTGTGCCTTAGACTGGAGTAATGATTGGGAGCTTCACTTAACATTGATCGAGTTTTCCTACAATAATAGTTGGCATGCGTCGATCAAAATGGCACCATTCGAGGCACTTTATAGTAGGTGATGTAGGTCGCCATTATGTTGGGACGAGGCTTCGGAGCTAATTGAAATGGAACCGAATATGTTGATGGAGACTAAGGAAAAGATTTCTATTATCCGGGATCAATTGTTGACTGCCCAGAGCCGTCAGAAATCTTATACTAATACTCGTCGTCGACCCTTAGAGTTCGAAGTGGGGGATCATGTCTTACTCAAGGTGTCGCCGACCAGAAGGGTTTTCCGCTTCAGGAAAAAGGGGAAACTTAGTATGAGGTATATCAGACCTTTCGAGATCTTGGACAGGGTTGGAGATTTAGCTTATCGCTTGGCGTTGCCTCTAGCTTTAAGTCATGTCCATAGTGTTTTTCATGTGTTTCAGTTGAGAAAGTACGTGCCGGATCCAAGCCACGTTATCGACTACAGTGAGATTGACATAGCCGAGGATATTACCTTTCCGGGGAGACCGGTGAAGATCCTTTAGCATCACGAGAAACAACTTCGGCATAAGACCATTCCACTAGTTAAAGTGCAATGGTCGAGACATGGAGTCGAGGAGGCGACTTGGGAAACGGAAGAGAAGATGCGGTCGAAGTACCCCGAACTTTTTATTTCTTAAGTTTTGGGACGAAACTTCTTTTTAGAGGGGGAGAATGTAATACCCGTACTTTTATTGACTGTTTGACCTTGCCGTTTTTCTTATTTTGTCGCTCTGTAAACTCTTGGTGATGTTGTCGATATTGTTATAGAGTTTCATATCTTGTTGGATCACAATCGTGTTGTTTAGACCTTGCGGAAGTGTTCTGGGTCAGAGAAATAGTGCATGCTAGGCCTAGGCTAACGCACGCTAATTCTGCTTGAGTTGCGCATGCTAGATTTGAGCCGTAGCGCGCGCTAAGGGACCAGTCAGCTCAGAACCAGTAACTCATACTGCTTTCTGGACTGGCAGTTAACGCGCGCTAGGAGTTTGTTAACACACGCTATTAGTGGTCAGTAGCGCGCGCTAACATCCGTCCGTAGCGCACGCTAATGGGCTGTTTGGAAGAGGCAGTGAGGTTGTCAGGTTTTCTGGACTATCAAGTAACGTACGCTAGTCTTCGGATAGCGCACACTATAAGAGCTACGTAGCACACGGTAAGCCATAGTGGTAGCACACGCTAAGACTCGAGCAGGGCAGAGGACAGTAGGTTCTGGACTCCAGTTTCTGGACACCATTTTTGGCTAGCGCACGCTAAGATTAGGCAATTAACGCACGCTAACGGGGCTGGAAGAAGCCACTGGACTACCCTGTGACCTCGCTAGCGCACGCTAATAATCGAGGCGTAGCGTGCGCTATACTGGGCAAGTATATATTGGACAGTTGACTTCCATTTCGTCATTTTTCATTCTCTTCATTCATTTTCGATGGGAGAAGCTCGGGACAGGCGATTTTGGGCGATTGGAAGCGATCCATCTTCAAACATCAACATCTTTGATTGGAGAACAAGGATTACACAACATCTAATCCATTCCATCGTCCAAATCAAGGTAAAAATCCTTAGAACCCTATTTTTGGGAATTTTGGGGTTTTTCCTAGATTCGTTCGATTTATCTATTTTGAAGCTTGAGATCCTTGAGATTATGATGTATCTATCCCATATACATGCTTTTCCTACGATTTTACGGATTGCATTGTGCCGTGTTCGGACTTGTGAGGGTTTGGGTGATTTTCCAACCTCTAGTTGTTTACCATTGTATTTTCGTGAATCCTAAACGAGTTTCGGGAGTTTCTTCGTGAATTATGAGTATGAATTATTGATTATCATATCCCTTACGAATCGTTTAGGTGCCGGAAGCATGTTCTTGGACCTACCGAACTCATACTCTTTTCCGTTCAATTTCTCGATGTCTCAAAGGCCAGTATATATTTATGATTATACGTTCTCGACTCTGAAAGTAAGATATATGAATAGAATGATTGTTTATATCCAGTTTGGGGTGGGCCGACAGGTCCCCTGAGGGTTTCGTAGCCTTTGGTGCAATTCCACGGATAATTTGGGTTAACCACTCTAGGGCGGGCCGACGGGTCCCCTGAGGGTTCTGTAGCATCTGGTGCGTTTCCACGGTTGATCATGTATGCATTGTTGTGATTCTATGAGATTTAGTTATTCCGGAATACTGGTCTTGAATTGATGAATTGGCGGTTACCTTTACTTTATTTTCGAGGAGTATTGTGTTTCATACTTCATATACTTGCACTAGCTATTCGACGGCTAACCCCTTTATGGGGGAAATACTTTTTTATGTATTTCTGGTTCCAGGAGAGCGGATAGGCAGGTATCGGGTCGGCATGAAGATGATGGGCAAGTGTGATACTGTGTCTTATCTCCGGTTATGTTTTGTGTTCCTCCACCCAGTGTTGTTGTACTGGAATGGTTATTGAATACTCGAGTATTGTTTGTTTTCAGTATTCCTTGATGTTCCGGCCTGTGTTGCCGAGGTTTTGATTTTGTAATGTAATGTATTTGGACATTAGACATGGTTTGGATACCCTTTGTATCGTATTTCATTTCATTGTATTTGGACCTTCTCGTTCAAGTTTTATAGTTCCACATATGATTAGCCTTGTGGGTCCCACGGTAGGGTTCACGGCGATGTAATACACCCTAAATAATTTGGGGGTGTTACAGGTATAATGGGAGAAAAATAAAAGAATGAGAAAAGCGTCATGGAAGAATGACGAGAAAAATCAAAATACATTCGAATCATCAATGGGGTCGAAAAGTCGAAGAAAGCTGAAAAAGAAAAGAAGAAGTTGAAAAAAAAAATAAAAAAAATGAGAAGAAGTTGAAAAGGAGAAAAGAGAAGATGGAAGTCGGAAACTAACAAAATGGACAAAGTCGAAAACTTTGATCTGTGTTTATTTATAGATATATATATATATTGTAGGTTTTATCCCATTCAAGGTGTTGTTTTGTAATCATCAAAAAGGGGGAGATTGTTGGAATATTTTAATCCAAATATTCATTATCGAGTTTTGATGATTAGTTGTTAAACAAAGAAAAACAACAAAGAAGCGAAACAAAACAACGAAGAAGTCGAAGACGCAAAAAGTTGCACAATCTGGACTGCAAAGCTAGCGCACGCTACAAGATAAAGATAACGCACGCTATAAGAAGATATTAACGCACGCTATTGAAGGAATGTGACCGTTGTGTAGACTTTCAACACAGAATGACATATGCAGTGACGAAATCATAGCACACGCTTATGGTTGAGGAATAGCGCACGCTAAAGAGCATTTGAATTCAAACAAATGAACGTTGGAAGATTCGGTGGAAACTCAGAAGTCAAAAGTTACAAACGGATATATGACGCAAGCAATGACATGATATTAGCACACGCTACGGAGAATACTAGCGCACACTAACTGGAACAGGCAGAAGCCACTGGACTGAACTGATCAACAGATAACATACGTAAACAGCGAATATTAACGTATGCAACTGGAATTAGCGCACGCAAAAGGAAGGCTAGCGCATGCTAAAGAGTCAGCAGACAGTAACGGCTAGTTGGAGGAAAATGGCTCTAAATACCAAACCATTTGGTATCAAACACATAACAACCTTGAGAAAATCATCTATACTTGTGATATCATTGTATACATTCTTGTTGTTGTATTTGAGCTTAATTGATAAGTGTTTGAGTGTGAATACACGAAAACATACAAGAGAGGAAAAAGAAAGGATAAGATTGGATTCGGTGTTATTAGGATCAAAGATCCGGCATTGTTAGAATTGCAATCTATATCCACGTGAGTTTGTCTAGTACCCATAGAAGCTAGATAGGTTGATTCCTTGTCCGATAGAAAATGGAAACAGTTTAACTTGGACCGACAAAAGACAAGTAAGTTATGATTTATCTCGGACCGATAGAAGACGAGAATTGTAATGGTAATCCCTCGACCGATAGAAGAGAGGTGCAGAGGTTTATCTTTAGCCTATTGAAAAAGATACTGAACAGTGGGCGTAGGCACGTTTGGCCGAACCTCTATAAATCTTATGTCGATTTATCTTTCTGCACTATATTTACGCTTCCGTACAATAGCGCATATACCGATTATATACCAAAACTCATTTGCCATTGACCGTATAGGACATTTACTTGCTCACTAATAGGAGAAAGAATCCTATCTTGGTATTCAGTATAGACTGCTACTTGCCCACTAAGTTGCATTTCGAGGTTGACTCCACAAACCGGCGATTGGATCGAACTACTCTAATGACTAACTTAATGTCACAAGCACATCTCCTACTAAATCCTCAAGTCAATGGTCCGTGTATACCTATCACAATCTTTCGATTCAGTCATTAACAATCCCTGAGTGATATTGATGTGACCGAATTGAGTTGAGTCGTGTTCGAGTATATTAATCCCATTAGCATACCCATAACGTGTGCTACCACTAACCCTTTGTGAAGACAGGCACTCTACATGTCAAAGTACACGTTATACAAGTCTTGTCTAAACTTACTGCCCATTTAAGTTTTATCGACTTGCGAACCAGATAAGCATTCGAGTCTTAAACTCTTCCAGTGCCTATGTCCTTATCTCCATAAGAAGTGGAATGTTTGTTCTCAAATGAAAGGACTATTATTTTATATACCAAATTACAATGCCTGTTATATACAATAATATAAAAATAATAAATGCCTTATTTAATATAATATTCATAATAACAATACAATGCTCTCACTCTCTCATCCTCTGAGTGGCATTCGAGGGCATATTCCTAACAATCTCCCACTTGGACTCAATGCCACAAACTATGGTATCTAATACCCATACTCTCAAGATGTCTCTCTAAGACCTTCTGAGATAGTGGCTTGATAAGCGGATCAGCAATGTTATTTGCTGTGTCTATTCTCTGCAGTGTAATGTTCCCTGAAAAATCCGAGTCCGTATAACCCATCACTTTAAGTTCTCACCGCCGTATGTAAGAACCAAGTATTTAGTCCTCATTAGGTACTTAAGAATGTTCTTCACAGCAGTTCAATGTTCCTGCCCTAGATTTAACTGAAACCGACTTACTATGCTCACAACATAGGCAATGTCTGGTCTATTGCAAACCATAGTGTACACGAGGCTTCCCACTATCGAAGCATAGGGCACCTTACTCATTTCCTTTTTGTCTTCCTCACTTTGAGTATACATCTCTAAGGTAAGTTTTATGCCATGTTGCATAGGTAGGAACCCTCTTTTAGAATCTTCCATCCTAAACCGCTTAAGGATCTTTTCTATATTGAGGTCTTGAGAAAGACCTAACATTCTTTCCGCTCTCTCCCGGTAGAGGCGAATACCCAGAATATAGGTAGCTTCTCCCAAGTCTTTTATTGAGAACTCTTTAAAAAGCCAACCCAGAATATAGGTAGATTCTCCCAAGTCTTTCATTAAGAACTCTTTAGAAAGCCAAGCTTTCACATAACTGAGCATTCCTACGTCGTTTCCTATAAGCAGAATATTATCTACATATAGTATTAAGAACGCAATTTTGCTCCCACTAACCTTCTTGTAAATACAGGACTCCTCTTCGTTTTGGACAAAATCAAACTCTTTGACTGTCTCGTTAAAATGAAGATTCTAACTTCACGAATCTTGCTTCAGTCCATGAATGACACGCTGAAGTTTGCATACTTTATGAATATTGGTTTCAGATATGAATCTCTTAGGCTGTTCCATGTATATCTCCTCCTCGAGGAATCCATTTAGAAATGCTGTTTTCCATCAATTTGCCATATTTCATAATCTAAGTGGGCTGCTATGTCACGCATCATTCAAATAGACTTAATCATAGCTACAGGTGAGAAGGTCTCGAAATAATCGATTCCTTCTCTTTAGGAATAACCCTTTGCCACAAGCCTGGCCTTATAGGCATCAACCTTGTCGTCTCCATCAGTCTTTCTTTTATAGATCTATTTGTTTCCAATAGGCACCATTCCTTTAGGACGATCTATTAAAGTCCATCCCAGATTAGTATGAATTGAGTCTATGCACACTTCTATAGCTTCTTGCCATTTGGCGGAGTCAATATCTACCATCGCCTGGTCGTATGTAGAAGGATCATTCTCATGACTACTTTCTGTCATCTCATGGACACCCAGATCCTCTTGATGCATATAGCCATACCTCTCAGATAATTTCGAAATTCTACTAGACGTGCGAGGTTGTGTTTTTATTTCAGAAGGTTTGGTTCTAATTGCGCAGGTGTCTCATTTGGTGTTTATTTTATTTCTTCCAAAGAAATGTTTCTACCTGCTCCTCCTTCCTGAATGAACTCATCTTCCAGGAAGTGTGCTTGTAAAGCAACGATGATCCTATAATGTTCATGCATATAGAATAGATATCCCATGGAATCCCCTGGATATCCTATGAAATGAGCTTTCATAGACCTAGCTTCCAATTTCTCTATTTTAGTCTTCTTAACATAAGCAGGACATCCCCAAATCATAATATGATTAAGACTTGGTTTCCTACCTCTACACATCTCATGTGGAGTCTTAGGAATGGATTTGGAAAGACATTTGTTCAATATATGCGCAGCAGTAAAGAGTGCGTGACCCTACAGACAAATCGGTAGATCAGTATAGTTAAGCATGGGGCGAACCATGTCCAACAAGGTTTGGTTCCTTCTTTCTGATACACCATTTAATTGTGGAGTAGTTGGAGGAGTGAATTGTGATACTATTCCTAGTTCTTTTAAGAACTCATCAACTCGGTACTCATGTACTCACCATCTCGGTCTGACCGAAGAGTCTTAACACGGTTACCTGTTTGATTTTCACCTAGGGCTTTAAATCCCTTGAATTTATCAAAAGTTTCAGACTTATGTTTCATTAAGTATACGAACCCATACCTTGCATAGTCATCAGTGAATGTAATGAAATACTTAAAGCCATCTCGTGCCACTTCAAAATGGCCACAGACGTCGGTATGGATCAATCTAAGTTTTTCAGCAGCTCTTTCAAAAGTCCTTGTGAAGGGTAACTTAGTCATTTTGCCTTGAAGGCAAGATTCACAAGTTGGATAGGGATCCGATCCCAATGGACCCGTAAGTACATCTTTCTCCATTTTATGAACCTTGATCTGACCAAGATGACTAAGTATAAGATGCCACTTAAGTGCTTGGTTTGTTTCATCCCTACCACGCTTCCTAGTTATAGTGTTCACATTTGTTTTATTCTTTAGATTCAAATGGTATAAACTATTTAATAATGTAGCAATACCAACCAATTTATTTTTAAAATAAATTTGACAGGACCCATCTTCAATAAAGAAGTGAAATCCTTTTCGGTCCATGACCGGAATTGATACATTATTTTTATGCCCCTTGGCAAAACAAGTACATCATATAAAGTAAGAATAAAACTAGGTTCTAAATTCAACACAAGGGATCCAATATCAGAAGCCTCGACATTATGTACACTTTCGATGGTGACCATTACCTTCCCTGAATCCAGCTTCCTAGTTCATTCGAGGTCCTGATTCATTGTATAAATGTGAGAACTCGCACCGGAATCAAGTATCCAAGAAGTAGAATATACAGCTACAGAACAATTGGTTTCCAAAACCAGTAGTTCCGTACCAGAAGGCACATTACGGTCAATCTTTGGACAGTACCTTCTCCAGTTTCCTAGATCACCGCAGTTGAGGCATACATCCGTTTTCTTGACCCTCTTGCTCTTTTGAACCATTGGGACCTTGCCCTTATCTTTCTGTACCCCACCTTTTGGCTTTAACTGTCTCTTGCCTTGCTTCTTGTTGTTCTTGGACCTCCAAGGCCCTGAAGAAATTACAAGAGCAGCCTCCTTCGACCTAGTCTTCATCTGAGACTGTTCCGTGATCATTTTGTTCATTAGCCCAGCTAAATTGTAGGGAATATCATTGCAGTTAAAGTTCATGAAAAATTGAGTGAAGGAGTCAGGAAGTGATTGAAGAATGAGGTCGGTCTGGAGAGAGACGTGCATACGAAAATCAAGAGCCTCCAATTTCTCGATCATAGATATTATTTTGATGACGTGGTCCCCAACTTTCTCTCCTTCCTTCATTAGAGCACTAAAAACTGTTTCGATATCTCATACCGAGCAGTTCAACTATGCTCCCCATAAAGTTCAGTCACATGTGCCAGAATCGCCCTTGAAGAGGGCATTTTCTTATGGGCCCTCTGAAGCTCATTGTTCATAGAGTCCATCATAAAACCAAGGACCCTGGCATCATCTTTAACCCATTTCTCATGGGCATCAACTTCTTTCTGATTAGACCTGGTCCTTGCAGGAGCCGGTGGGAAGTCCGCCTCCAAGACGTATACTAGTGTCTCCATACTAAGGATTATTCTCAGATTCCGGAGCTAGTCCACAAAGTTGGGTCCAGTTAGAGTGTTCTTTTCAAGTAGAATTGCGAGGGGGTTAATTGTCATATTGAGAGTTTTTTATTAACGAGAGAATAATTAAGATTCGTTTTTTTATTTATGATCCGAGTAAAGAATTTAAGGACTTTATTTATTCATAACTTGGCTCCCACTACTTTATCGGCATTTACACACTCCCATGCGAAATCTAAAAGTCACAGTTGACTTCATAGTGGTGGTCGAGTTCTTTACCGACACGAAAGCAATCTGTGCAGGTACATGAAGAGGAAGAGCGGCTGAAATCCCTAGTGTGTGTAAATCGCACCTAGTGTGTGTAAATCGCCCAGCATCGATTATTAAGTTTTTTTTAATATTGGTTTTATTCAGCCGGCCAAATCTTTCAAAAGCCCGCTCAATATTTGTTGTACCCGCCTAAACTTTGGACCCCAAATTGCTTTGTACAGCAACGAATTTTTAAATTGTTGCGATAGAATGTAAATTTTACACTATTTTCAATTTTTTCGCTTCAATTGTAACACTTTATGAATGCATTGCAATATATCCGAGCTGGTCTATCAATAGCAACGTTTTTTGATGAAATTTTTGAAATCTGGTTGCTATAGCCAATCTATGGTGTAGTGCCATTCGGTTTCTATTCTATCATTCTTTCTAAAGTGGTGTCTGACACCAACCCATCTAATCGATGATTCGATCTTCTTTTACCCCTAGTTCACTTGTCCTCAACCCATTCGGTTTCTATGGCTCGCTGAACTGTCTAAATTTAAACCGTCAACTCCTATTAGTCTGACAATTGAATCTTACTCGACAACCCATACGGTTTCTAGGGGTTTGATTTGTCACAACCAAAGGCATCTAATGCACTATAGGAATTTATCAACCTTCCCCAAAAATATTACCCCAACATACTCGGAAGAATAAGATCCCAGTTTAGATTCCAATTTTCCATGAGTTTGAGGAGGGTAGGAAACCTCGTAACCTTTATAACTTAGTGTTTTTAAGTGGGAGTTTAACGCGATTATATGTTACACTTTGCACATTAATCCGTTTATAAGCGTAGTTTGTCGGTTTGTTTATCATGCAATATAAAAACAAACACAACCTAAAACTAACAATATGCAGTTCATGGACCATTTCTAAGTACCGAGTCTGCATCGATTCGATAAAAATACAAGTAATCTAATTACAAGTCTTGAATCTTCGTCTTCATGGCGGTTCATCCTCGGCTCTTCATCATAGCAAATTTATTACATTTATAAAATTTGCATCCTATACAAATTTACTAAAAATAATAAACCGGCTCAAAACGGCCATTACAACCCCACCGAATAAAGATTCAAAATACTAAGTCCATGAACTACATCACCATTTAAAACTAATGCAACCACTGCATTAAAATAAATGGAAATATTAATTAATCTAAATATGATCTAATCAACAAAAATTAATCTAACTATTAGAACTAATCCAATTAATTCACATAACTGTTAATTTAACTTGTTCCGAACAAAATAAATATTCCATTAAATTAATTTCCTTAAAAATAAAATTACCATAATTATATTTTAGTAAAATTAAATCTAATTTAATTTGCGAAAAAATAATTTACCGAACGAAATATAAAAACAGAGTCGGAGAACACAAGGCCCGGGCCAAGCCATGACCGGTAGGGGGTGCCACCAGCCAAGAACAGGCGCTGCTTGCTCCTCACGGAGGCGCTTGCTTTGGGCGATCCCAAACTGACCCATTGCCAGTCCGGCTATTTTTCTGGCTCGTCTTTTCGTCCCGAATTCAAAAATAATATTTTTCTAATTTTTATATTATACAATTAAATCAGTTTTTCAAAAGAAAAATAGATTTATATTATAACATAAAATCATGAAAAATAATTTTTAGTTGAACAATTAAACATTAACAATTAAAACAATTATGATTCTACATCATAAAAAATAACTAAGCATTCCAAATGCAAATATCGAATATACGGTCGCATAGACCTCGCTCCGATACCACTATTGTGATTCGGTGATTAAAATCGAGTTACGAGGTGGAAAATAAACTGGTCAAACTGGATAAAAATCAAACCCAAAACGGATCGATCAAGCATCATATAAACGAGTATAAGTAGCCGAAGATAAAATTAAGAGATCATACCCTTGTAGACCTTTGATAATGTCTTCTTAATTTCGAGCATGAATACGAATTCAATCGAACGATCTTTTAGAAACTTCCGAGCACCGAAAGCACCATGCCTCTACGTATCACGCGTCGGAAAGAGGACCGGAAAAAATTGCAAGCACCACCACGATACCTCCAAGGTCGACAACTGATAAGTGAGAGTGATAGGATAAAATTATCTTTTAATTTTAACTCTCAAAGGACTAAATTTGAAAAATAAATTATATCTCAAAGGAAATTAAACGGAAAGAAACTCTTTCATTCTTCCTTTTTCTTTTCCTTCTCTCTTTTGTGTCATGAGGTTTTCTGCACTTCAAGTATCTCACTCCAAAAATGAATGCCTTAACTTGATGATGATGGGGTTAGTGTATAAATAATACACTCTTCTCATTATTAAGTCGTACATACCATTTAGTAATACATATAAAGTCATACATACCATTTAATAATACATCTAATGTATTATTAAGTCCCCACCCTTAATTACATAATAATTAACCATGTGAATGATAATGGGGGGCGGCTATGATGAAGACTTTATAGAGTTGGTTCGTTTCGGTCCGTGAAACGGGACTTTGTGTATTTAATCTGATAGATAAATCTTGGTAAATTTTAATATTAATACAATTAATTAATCTAATTAATTAATTATATCAAATATAAATTCTCTAAGAAATAATATGAATTAAATTAATTATTCAGTAATTTATTTAGTTCACTAGACCGATTTAATTTATCCAATATATTTAACAACTATTATTCAATAATATAAATTAGACATATAATGTCTAATATTCATAAAGAGATAATATTCTTATTATATTCCGTCATCTATCCTGTGCCGCGACTCCATAGGTTCGTCTCAGTCGGCAATGGGAGGAACCAAAGAGTGTGAGTAACACTTAGCCAGTCCCGTGGCTCATACTGTAATCCAACTAAGAACGAATGATAGGGATCATTCCAAAACCTTTATATGGATACAATATACGTATAAACCCTTCGATCATATGTCCCGGTCAAAGGTCCACATATACCTATCACGGTCTTTTGATTCAGTCATTGACAATCCCTGAGTGATATCCATGTCACCGAATCTTGTTGAGTCATGTTCGAGTATACTAATCCAATTAACATACCTATAACGTGTGCTCCCACTGACCCTTAGTGAAGACATGCACTCTACATGTCAAAGTACACGTTATACAAGTCTTGTCTAAACTTACTGCCCAGTTAAGTTTTATCGACTTGTGAACCAGTTAAGCATTCGAGTCCTAAACCCTTCCAGTGCCTATCTCATAATCTCCATAAGAAGTGGAATATTTGCTTTCAAATGCAAAGACTATTATCTTATATACCAAATCACAATGCCTGTGATATATAATAATATAAAAATAATAAATGCCTTATTTAATATAATATTCATAATAACAATACAATGCTCTCACTTTCTCATCCTCTGAGTGGCATTCGAAGGCATATTCTTAACACTTAGAAGTGGATCTGTTATAAACGTAGCCATTGGCCGGTTGATGAGATTGAGGCTCTGATTGGCGGCTACATAATGTTTGAATTAAAGGCGATTCACATTTAATGCTTCAGACATTCTCTTTGACTTAGCATTAAATGATCTTTAGCGTGTTCAGATTGTAGTCTCTTTCGGCTTTATTAAATGTTATCCTATCAGCATTAAATGCTACTTTAACTGTGAATACTTTATGACTAAATAATGTTTGGTTTAAATCTTTTTCTTCAGTCCTGTTGGGTATGTGTTTTACTTTTCCTACATAAAACACATACAACAAGATTGTTGTATCCAACTTTCTTCATCTCTGCTGTATAATAATGTAAACGCTGTAGGAACGGACTATGCAGGAGTATCTCTTTGCCATATGGATAGGCTGTTTGAAGTTTCCTAATATCTTCCACACTTGGAACGAAATCCTGACTTTGAAGATCTTATGCTGTATGGATTCAATTATCAAAACAAGGCTGATTTTTTTCCAACAATTTCCACTTTTTGATGATCTCAAAACTTCCTTGATAGGGAGAGGCTGTCTTCAAGTCTTCTGTCGAAAGATCTGACCTTCATGTCTTAGTCTAAAAATTTAAACTGCTCGCGGACAAGTTCTAAAATGAAAAATCCTACAGGACTAAGTGTATTACAACTTAACTTATGATTGGCGCATAGGCACAATATTACAGGATGTAATCTTGATTGAATACAACTTAATCTATGGACTATTTACAGACAAGTTCTTACAGCTTGAAGTTTATCAAGTTTTGTACTTGTTGAACATTTCAATATTTAATCATAATTAAAACAGTAAAACAGTAAGAGTAGATTATGAGCTGTAATATTTCAAGAAGTCAAAATTTTATTGATACTTGAAATTACAGTGTATGAAATAAATGTAACTGCATCGAAGAGCATACAGTAGGATAAAATACAAAGTACAACTAACAGAAGCTAGTCCCTATAATGTTGATGCTTCCATGTCTTGCGAGAGGGATCATGTTCGGTTCCTCTCCAGTAGTTGAGTAGGGAATCTCTATCTAGGTCTCTGTAGATTCTTCGTCCTTCGAAGGAGACATCAAAGGCGAGAATCCAATCTTCAGAATGAGTAGTTCGCTCATCCTTCTGGTGCTTAGACTTCATTTTTAGTCGCAAGGGTAGCTTTCCTTCTGCCAGTAGCCTCGAGAACTCATTTGCGGCATCCTACAGGGTTTTGAATTTATTAAACATGGTAGACTCCCTGATGAGAATACAGAAGTACCTCAGTAGTTCATTGTTTTTCCATGCCTTCAAGTCATCTGTTGTAGGTTATCGATCACTTGGGAGCAATATCTCGGCAGACTTGCATACTGTATTTTCCCATGGAAATTTGGGATCCTGGAATTCAGGTCGAGAACCAGTTACCTTATATCCTTTTGCTCCTTGACCTGGCCCGGGTTCGGCCAGTCTTCCGATGGCAGATGCAACATTTTCTTCAAGCATTGCCTCTATTTCCTTCTCTTTCTCCAGCCACACCTTCCTCGCAGCCTCTCTCGACTCTTCCTTCTTTTAGCATTGTCAAGATCTGAGACTTTGCTGTGAATATCCCTGAGTTTCATTGATTTGGCCTGCTTGTCTGTCAGATTAGTGACACTTTATACCAGTCTCATAAACATTGCAGATAGATCCTCAATCTTTTGGTCATGTGCAGTAAGTTTTGATCCTGTGAATTCCAGGGCAGCAACAATCTTTGCTTCAATGGCAAGTAGCTTCTATTGTTCTTGTTTCAGGATTCGCTCATGATGCTGCTTCATCTGATTCAGGGCTTGCCATAGTGTATTGGGTATGAGGTGAAAAGCCTCTTCTATATCTGTATTAGCCCTTTGTAGCTTTGGGAGCTCGTATTTAGCCATTTCTCGCATCCAGTCCAGTTCCTAACATCATACAGTGCCTGAACGACATTTTGTCGGAACACGGTTTGGCGATCGATGGATTCGAGTTACTCGATACGTGCCTCTGCGTGCGGAGAGTGTGGGTGCGCAATCTTGGAGTCAGATGGTTCTCCAAGCTGTTTGAGAATCACATTGTGACGGGGCTTGCGTGCACTATAGAATAAACATCAATGACTTCAGTACGTCTCACTTCGGTAATGTATATTAGCAAAGTAAAAACAAACAACAACTTCGCTTTTCAATTTACTGAAGTAAAAAACCCACATAGACTTCAGTAAATGGTACCGAATAAAAAAGTAGGAGCTAGTTAGAAATTTTAAGTTACAAAGACTTCGCTAATTTGATAGTTACTGAAGTAAAAAGTGTGAAATTCTATTTTTTACCAAAAAAATTTTACAATAGCGAATTGTATGTCTTGAGATCGGGAACTAATATTTTGAGGTTCAATTTTTTTCATTTGGGCTCCAAAACACACATAGCAAATATTGGTTTCCACCATTTCCTCCCTCAAATTTTGTATTCCAATTTCCATGATAAAAAATTACTAAAATGAGCAATTTTATCCAAAACATTACCAAAATAACAACAAGAAAGACTTAAATTGTTTTTAGTTAAAAAGAATTGGAGTTCAAGAAGGCATTGGGCCGAATAAAGATATTAATCGGTCAAAACCCTGCAAAATCAGCTCGTTCCCATTTCTCTCTCTCTCTCTCTCTCTCCTGTATCTCTTACCCCGATCCCCCTCCCCATTTTCAACCCTAACCCCCCGACGCCCAATATCCTCTACCTTATTTCCATCATCGTTCCACTGCCTTGGCGTAGCTCCGCCCCACCGTGACTACGAAGATTCCATCCACAGCCGTGTCGCTTTTGTCCCGGCGGCATTCTCCACCAATTTCCGTTGTTGCTCCACTCTCGATAGTAGAGTCACGTATGGCCTTCATCAAGTGGCTGTCATTGTCGTCGGCAAATCAACAATCGTGACGCCGCTCCTTTACTTCGGTCGAGGTACCTTCCAATCTCTAAAACCACCGCTGCCACTCCATAGGTCGCCAAATTGGCACTGACCCATCCACATTATTCCGATTCCGACACGGTATTTAAGTAATTGAAAGGTGTAAACCTCTTTCTCTGACTTTGTTTATGTTCAATTGTACAAGTTTGCTACGTTTTTTTCCCTAAAATTACTGCTAGGGATTGCATCAAAATACAGGAGGCAAAACAAAAGAGAGAAACAAGAAAGAATTGGAGGATTTGCAGAAGGACCCTCCTGCAGCCTCCTGCAGTGCTGGTGTGTGTTCATTCCTTTCTCAGTTTTCAACTTCATATATGTTTCTAAGTTATTTTCATGTATAACGCAAAAAGCTTACTAGCGTAAAATTTTGCTACTTTGCTATGAAATTATAATGTTCATGAATTGCAGACAATTAATTGACCTAGAATCTTCAGGCCACTGACCTCTGCATAATGGTTATTAAGGTGCAGTTAGTGATGATATTCTGCACAAATCTCTCACGAACATATTCTGTTTTGTGCTACTTTTTCCTTAATAATCACAAAATGAACTTGTATTACTCTAAAAAGAGAGAGATTTCATGAAGGAGACAAGTAATGCTCATGGGTATAATTATATATACTTATGAAGATTGATCTCCTGGTCATTCTTTTTTTCCTATCTCTTTCTCTGTGTGTGTGTATGTGTGAGTTGTTATTGGAACTCCAAAATTGTCAATGAAATTCTTAGTTTCAAAAATGATATTCGAATAAAGAACTCTCATACATGTGTTCTTGATATTAAGGGGAGACAGTTGTTGTTGGCATGCTCGAACTCAGATCTTCTTAAAA
Source organism: Orobanche coerulescens (assembly GCA_033398695.1). NCBI lineage: Eukaryota > Viridiplantae > Streptophyta > Magnoliopsida > Lamiales > Orobanchaceae > Orobanche > Orobanche coerulescens. Next base: position 126,402,707 of record CM065802.1, on the reverse strand, counting down.
TATGTCGAGGGAAAAATGATCTGTTACTTTCTTGTTCGATTCAGGCCGATTGGAAAGGCTTATTAGTAGGTTCAATTTCATAACCTCGATTCCCAATTTGGGGCTAAGGTGGTTCAGGGATGAAACGTTCCGATTCAGCTTCGGATTGAAGTTGGGATTTAGATTTTACCATTTTTTTTGGGCTGAAATTTTTCTGTTGATAAGATGACAACATTGGGAAAAATGATACTATTAATTGAGTAGAACTTTTGTGTTCCTGAACTTGTTATTTCTTATTGATGCTCACAATATTGTACTACTGGTCTGCTTTTGTGCTACAGGTACTGCATACAGCTAGTAATCTTGAGGAGGTAACTGAAAATGATTATTATTACATCCAGTGAAGTACAATTGCAGCAGGAAATTTATTTGGAAGGTGCCTTTCTTGACCGTCTCTAGCTGTAGTAATTCGTTTTGATGGCTAGTATTATGTTTTTTTTATGTATCACTGGAATTGTTCTTCTGTGGTGATATGTTTACATATTAGAGAAACCGGAAGTTTCGCACTTTGATCGATCAATGTGTTGCCAAAATTTTGGATTGTGTCGATCATAATATTTCTATGGTTCATCACACTTTGTAGAAGTTACTTTTAAATGTTTGATAATGTTCTAGTATGTGTGTTATGACACATTATGCTAATATGTTTTAGTTGGTAATATAATTTGGGCTTTCAAGCAAAACCTTGTAATTTCTTTATTAGGGAAGAAGATTTGTTAAACTAGCAACAAAGTGATTATGTGGATTTGTTTGGTTCGCGACCCGATGTTGAAGATTTGAAGAATAAAGTTGAAGAGAAGATGATTTCATGAACAAGAAGTATGATCGTCTGATGAAAAGCAATGATGTGCTGAAGAGAGACTTTGTCGTTTCAAAGTATATGATCTTTTTTCATCCTTTTTGTCCTATTTGGGGTGTTCATGATGAAATAGATAGAATCTTATTACACATTCTCTGTCTTTGTTATGATACGTATCTGGTTTTGAATTGGTTGGAACGCATGTTATTTTTTTTAAGATGGGATGATATGAAATTGTTGGTTCTTATATTATTGAGCTCTTGTGGTTGATGGCTAGTTATAGTTGAATGTAGATTTTGGCAATTAATTTTAAATTGAAATGTGAAATATTAATATATATTACTGCAGAAAATATTAATATATATTATACAATAACTGAAGTAAAAAGTTCTTTATTTACTACGCCAATTATAAAATAACCGAAGTTAAAGGCATTCTTTTACTTCACTTACCCCCACATTTAGATCATAATTAGAAAAAAAACGAGATAGACTTCGGTTATTAGGATATTAGACTTCGCATAAAAAGCGAAGTCTAAAGTATACCTTACGCTACACAAACATAGACTTCAATAATTATAACGTTTTTACTTCAGATATTATCCGAAGTCTTTGACGTTTATTCTTATAGTGGTGGTTTGTCATCAGCAAGGAAATCATCATCTGATCCAGATGGAGATCCTATAGAGATAGGAGTTTCAACCTGTTTGGAAGCAGGTGATTTTGTAGGTTGTTGTATGTTCTGTTTGGGAGACAGAATGGACTGATTCCTCCTGCCTCTGTTGGGTCTTGGTAGTCGAAAATACAGGAGGGAATGATTCCTCCTGCCAACTCTCAGCGGCTGCCTGTTCCGGAAGAGGGACTGATTCCTCTTGGCGAAAGGCGTAGGTGGCATCTTCTTCTGTTGGCTGGACAAATTCCTCTTGTACAGGAGATGCTTCCTGTCGGGAGGTATTAGCGGCTTCTTCATTGGATATATGAGGGACTAATTCCTCCTGTTTATTTTCTTCCTGGGCTACTTCTTCTTGTGCGGTCGGGGACTGATGTTTGTCATTTGATGTCCCCTGGCTCTGGTGAGCCTAAATGTGAGCAAATTCTCCTTCCCGAGCCTCTTCACGGCTTATCCGAAGTCCATCCTATAGGGCTCCATCATCGTCATCGGAGTCGGGGTCGGAGTGATAACTAGGTGATGGAGCGTTGTCACCGGACTGTGATTTCCCTTATAGTCGGGCTACTCTTTTGCCATGAAGTATGATGTTATAAGATATAGGAAAAGTGATCTTCCCACTTAATCGAGACGTCAAAATTCTGGGTGTGCGTGACCTCTAGAGCAAATAGTTCCTCGTCTCTCCATTCTCCCCAGTTATACAGGGTGTCATAAGGAGCGACCCTGTATGACTTCCAGATTTTGAAGTGCTCGAAGGCTTCATCAATTTGTACTTGGAGGACTGTTTGATTGATTATTGCTGTTGGGGAGGGACTCCGAACAACAGATGGCTCTATTGTTTGGTGGGGATCCTCAACAGGTGTGGGAGCCTGTTGGGGAGAGGGATCCCTGAGAGGGTGGGGTGCCCTGTTGGGATAAGGACTCTGTACAGTGGTAGGTGTCCTATTTGGAGTTGTGGCTGACGGCTCCAAAGGGGCAGCCGATTCACGAGAACCTTCTAACTTGGCAAACAATTCTGCTTCCATCATAGCCACTACAGGCTCAGGAACTGCTGTAGGAGCAGCAATTGTTTCTTCTATAGGGGTGCGCCCTGTATTTAACATTTGGTGCGGTATATGGGACTTCTACAGTGACTGTTGTAGTCACTGCAGGAATAGCTTTCAAAGACTTCTTTGTCTTCTTTCTCCTCTTCTCAACAGCTTTGGGGGAGCTGCTGTCAGGAAGTGCTCTCTTCTTCTTTTTCCTATCATTAGAACTTTTGGGAGTGATATCTCGAGGGTCACTCGAGGTTGGCATGCTGTAAGGGTTGGGCCTGTCAGCAATAATGGTCTCTTTGTTGTAGACAGTGGGCTTGAATCCACCGATGAACTTTCCGATCAAAATCTTCCTAGCCTGTGCAGATGGCTTAACTCCACAATGAGTAAGAATGCGCTTCAGAAGTATTTGGGACCAGATTACTTTCTCACCAAACATGATGGCGACCATCATTCTGTATCTCAAATTGGTGCACATCTTGAAGGCACCAGTGCAGTTTTCAATAACCATGCAGCAAAAATCGTGAAGATAGACGTAGGGGAGGATGAAGTTTTTCTTGTGGCAAGAAGGGTTGACATTCGTGGCCATGGAAGTGCCAGTGAAAAGTTTCCAGTAAACCAATATCAAACCTTCAGACCTGAAAGTCTCTAGTTCTTCCATCTTCAGCCCGTCAGAGGGCAACTTGTAATTCTTCTCCAGAAGATCCTTGTTCACAGGGACTTCAATCCCTTGCACGATTTTGTGATGCCAGTGATCTCAGAGCCTTTCCTCTGCGATGTATATTTAAACGTTGCATCCACATAGAATTTCTCAATGATATGTTCGTCGTAGATATCAGCGTGATGACTTCACAGACGGTACATACCTTGTTGCTTCACTCGAACAATGACCAAGTTCATCCCGATTTCGTCTTCATCTTCCGAAGTAATCCTCTCCAAGAGCACGAATTTAGAGAAAATGTGTCCATCAATGATGGTTTCCATCCTTTTCAGAGAGATTGAAGAGGTCTGTGAAGAAGACATTTTCAAGCAAAAGTTGTGAAGTAACAATAAATTAAGCAAAGGAATGCAGAGTATGTAGACAGATTGATGTAGACTCGTTAATTTGTAGAAAGCGTAAAGAGTTGTGAGAGCAATATGCTGTCCTTTTATAGGGTACAGGGAAGACTAGGTTAACAGTGAACGGTCAGATTTAAGGGATGGGAACCGTCTTTAAAATAACATACAGGATGTATTCAGATGTAACTTATACGTCTAATCCATCAATTTTGAATTAATAAGCGGTCCCATTTTTGACATAGTTCGTCTTCCACTATGGCATTAAACGGTGGTTTAAATCTTGAAATCGCGGTATTTGAGGCAGTAAAGTCCAGATGTCTTAATAGTATTAAAGAATAAATAGTTTTAAATTCAGACAGAGCATGTGGAATTAAAATAGTTTGCTGTGAGAAAATGTATGAATTAGATAACATTTAAAATATCAATTGATATCCTACGATATCCTATAGTGTATGTGTTGTATCCGCGAAAATACAGCGTTCCCCCTTAAAAGGTACATACAAGATTCAATTCTTACCAGAATATCAGATTAATACTGTATTCTTGGATCATACTATATTCTCTTTAATTAATGTAAACATCATCTATATGAAGGGTATATGCCTTCATTTTCCTACAGTAAGGATACAATTTGTAGTTCTGAGTGTACAGTTAATTAAAGTAGATAATGTATTCTTGGGTCTTACAGCATTCCCCCTCAATTTATGAGTAAAAATGCAAAACTTACAGGGAGTCTGGCTGTATCATTCCCAATTCTTAGCGAAGCATACTTAATCTGGTTGTGCTGAGAGGTTTTGTAAAGATGTTAGCTAACTGGATGTCTGTATGAATCTTCTCAATACGAACATCTTTATTCTCAATATGATTCCTGGTGAAATGATGCTTCATATCAATATTCTTAGTCCGCGAGTGCAATACAGGGTTGTGCGTTATTGCAATTGCATTCGTGTTATCATACATGATTGGTGTATCTCTAGCATGGATTCCATAATCTTGTAACTGTTGTTGCATCCAGAGAATATGTATACAACAACTTCCAACTGCATAATAACTCAGCTGTAGAAATTGAGTTGGCCAATTGCTTCTTACTGAACCATGACACAAGTCTAGGTACAAGGAAGTGACAAGTGCCGCTTATACTCTTCTTATCCAACTTACAGCCTCCGAGATCTGAGCCATTATAGCCTACCAAATCGAATCCTCCTTCCTTAGGATACCACAATCCTACATCGATTTTTCCTGTCACATACTTAAGGATTCATTTGGCTGTGGTGAGGTGTGACTCCTTAGATTCTACCTGGTACGAGCACACACTCCTACAGTAAATCGGATATCGGGCCTGCTAGCTGTTAGGTACAGGAGTGTGACTATTAGCTTCCTGTAGAGTGGTTGATCAACTGGCTTTCCAGCTTCATAAGCACTTATCTGCGTGGAAGTGCTCATGGGGGTGGACGAGGATTTAGAGTTGTTCATCCTGAACTTATTGAACAGATCCTTGCTGTACTTTTCCTGGTTGATGAATATTCCTGTAGCAATTGCATAACCTACAATTATAGAAAATAACTAAGTTCTCCCATCATACTCATTTCAAATTTGCTTTGCATGAGATGAGAGAACCTTTGACAAAGATAAAGGTTAGTTGAACCAATTATAATATCATCGACTAAATTTGTGCCATTAAAATATTATAACCTTCATGTATTTTAGAGAGGGTCTTGTCCACTGCACCTTTCTCAAATCCATTGTTGATTATATATAGGGACAGGGTTTCATACCAGGCTCTAGGATCTTGTTTAACTCTATATAGTGCTTTCCCTAGCTTGTATACAAGGTCTCCGCCTTCAGTGTTAACAAACCCTGGTGGTTGTTCAACATAGACTTCTTCGGCGAGGTCTCCGTTCAGGAATGCTCTCAATTTGATAGACTATAAAGTTCTTGTGATCGGCGAATGCTAGGAATATTCTGATGGCTTCTAGTCTGGCTACAGGGGCAAAAGCGTCATCATAGTCTATGCCTTATTCCAGCCTGTAACCTTGAGCGACTAGTCGGGATTTGTTTCTTATGACAAGTCCATTCTCATACTTTTTGTTTCTAAATACCCATTTGGTTCCTATAACTGACTGATGTGTTGGTCTGGTAACTAGGTACCAAACACTATTCCGTTGGAAACCATTCAGCTCTTCTTCTATTAAAGTGATCTAGTGAGAGTTATTCAGAGCTTCAGTGGTCGAAACAGGTTCGGACTGGGGTAAAAATACAGCTAGGGTGCACATAGAGAGTCTTCTAAGTTTTTCTTGAGATTTCCATATAGGAAATTGAGACTTTTCAGAATTCGTTTCTGCTTGTACACAAAGTAAAATACCTTGTGTACTTGTATTTTCCTTCATGTGGTTACTCCAGCATTGATATCTCCTATTATCAAATACTAGGGGTGATCTCTTAGCCACCTCTTGTCAGGTTCTAACTCGAAATCCAGTGTTGTATATTGTGGTGATGTAGTCTCAGCTTTAGCTAGTACAGCGTCAGCTTTGACTGCTTCTGATCCTACAGCGACGATTGATTTCTAGGTCTACGACAGGTTCTATTGGAGTTTGGGGATCATCGATATAAAGAGTTTGATATTCTGGGTTATGTATTCCACTCCTATAGGGTCACAATGGGGTTCATCGAATACTACATGGAAAGATTCCTCTTTTGTCAGCTTCCTTTTGTTAAATATCCTAAATGCTTTGCTGACAGATGAGTATCCTACCAAAATACCTTCATCCGACTTTTCGTCGAAGGTCTTGAGTTGGTCCTTTCCATTATTTAATACATAACACCTGCATCCAAAAATGTGAAAGTATGCAATCATTGGAGTTTTATTATTCCATACCTCATATGTTGTTTTGTTGTGATGCTTGTTAATGATACAGCGATTTTGTGTATAGCACACTGTGTTTGTTGCTTCTCCCCAGAACCGCTGCGACAATTTGCTTGCAGCTAACAAGATCCTTGTTGCTTCCTTGAGTATCATATTCTTTCGCTCGGCAACACCATTTTTTTGAGAAGTTCGGGATGCTGAGTATTCGTGCTGTATGTCGTTGTCTGCACAGTATTGCTCGATAAAGCAATTTGTGAATTCTGTGCCTCTGTCGGAACGAATGGATAATATACTCATCCCTTTCTCATTTTGTAGCTTTTTCAGGTGCTCTGGCAACTTTGTGATGGTATCCTTCTTATTGCTCAGAAAGATCGTCCAAGCATACCTGGAAAAGTCGTCAACAATAACAAGACATTATTTCTTACCTCCAAAACTTATAGGGTCTATAGGGCCGTAGAGTTCCAGGTGTATCAAATCTAGTACCATGTGGGTGGAAAAATATGACTTGATTTTCAGGGTGGTCTTAACTTGCTTGCCCTTCTGACAGAGTCCACATACATTATTTTTATGAAATGACACATCGGACAAGCCTCTGACCATTCCCTGTCGAGCGAGCTTGTTGATAGTCTTGAAGTTGATGTGCGACATCATTTTGTGCCATAGCTAGCTTTGATATGCAGTGTCTTTGGCAACAAAACATGTAATAATGGAGCTCGTGGGCTTCCAGTCAGCAATGTACATATTATCTGACCAGCTTCCTGTGAGGACAACTTGCTTGGTCTTGACGTCCTTCACCCTACAATGATCTATATAGAATTTTATCGAGGATTGTTTGTCTCGGAAGGGGCTAATACTAAGTATATTATACTGTAAGCCTTCAACATAGTCTACGTCGGTGACTTTAAACTTTCCTATAAGCAGGGTTCATTTCCCTCTTGTTCTTCCTTTGGATCTGTCACTGAATCGTACCTTTAGACCACGACCTTCTACATAATCTGACAGCTTGCTAATATCTCCTGCCATGTGGGAGAAGATCTGCTGTCGAAGAACTAGATGTCCTTCTCCTTGATATCCTGTGATCAACGAAATCAAGTAGATTTAGGTCCCCTTTGATTATTGGGTCCATGGATATTAGTGCCTCTTGGTACCCAAATTTGCCTGACAGCAATTGGGTTGTTGTAGGTTACCTTTGGTCCAGTTTTGCAATATTTACATGCGGTCGGCACGTATTTGCTATAACCTTAATTATTATGCATAGAAAATCTAAGGTTTGGGTTCTAATACAATTGCCGTCTCGGAGGAGGAACCATTTGCTTTGGTCTTACATATTGCCTTCTAGGTATTCAGTTGGATTCCCAGATCTGTTGATGGTACTGCATGGCAGCATGCTTCCTGGATGGATAACGGGGCTCCTACATCCATTATCTCGGAGCACAATACTGTTGGTAGTACATCGGTGAGCATAGTGTTGATGATCATTGCATCTTATAGGTCTGGGAGGCTGAGGTTTCTGTTGCTTATGATAGGAACTTGGGGGCGGAAACGAAGCCTTTGCTGTCCGAGGTGGGGCAGCTGTAACCATTGTGGGACTCGGGGCCTCTTCGGGTTTAGGAATAGGTTCCACTCCCCTGACAAACACCATATTATTCTTTCCCTTGTGGGAGAACGAGTTATATCCTAAGCCACGTTTATCATGGGCATGCTGCCCAGTGCTTAGAATTTATTCCATCATTCTTGAAGATTTTTTAAATGATTTCAGAATGGTCTCGAGTTCTCCTTCTCGTTTCTCGAGAGTTTGTACTTTTGCTTTGAGTAAATCATAATCATTTATCTTGCACTCACTTTGAGACTTTGTCTCATTTAGTTTTTTCTCAAGATGATGATTGCTTTCCTTGATTTTTCCTGAGTGGCTTTGCTATTTTCGCAATCTAAAGACATATTTCCATAGTTGTTTTTGAGAAAGTCATTTTCGTCTTTCAGTTCTAGGTTCAAAATGGCAAGCTGTATATTTTCTTGTTTGAGCATCTCATGGGATTTTTAAATGGTTTTAAATTCAGTCATCATATTTTCAAACGTACGTGATGCATTAATTGGAATAGTTGAGGTTGATCTTACCTCATCATCGCTGTCATCATCATCATCATCATCTATTTCTTTGGACATATAACACATATATGCTTTATCGTCAATTTCACTGTTGGAAGAGTCAATGTCAGTGATCGCCTATAGGCAATCCTCGATCTTGCTCGATGCGGGCAAAGCTTCTGATTCACCAATCAGGGCCTTGAGCTTGTTTCTCCAGACAGGCCTCTTTTCATCCTTTTCCTGTTGCCCGACTTCGGGCAACTTGAGCACGTTTGGATGAGGACTCTTATTTGTATAATGTCCCAGCTTCCTGTAATTATAGCACAAGTTAGAATCTCAAGATGAAGGGGATTCAGAGCTTACCCTGTTAAATGGCTTGGCCCTGTATGGGGCCTTTCCAGACTATTTGATGAATTTCTGGAATTTGTACATGAGCAGGGCCATATCGTCTTGCGACATGATGTCATCATTGCTAGTGTTGTAGTCTTGGCAGGTGACTCTTCAGATTTCTCTCTCCTGTCTATGTCATACTCGAATGCTTTTAGGTCAGAATAGAGATCAAAAGTGGAAATATCATTTAAGTTACAGGACACACGCATAGATGTGGTTTTTATGTCCCATAGTGTGATGCCCAAAGACTCACACACAAGGTCTAGTCAATAATAGCATATTAATCTTAAAACATGCAAGACTTCATGCTTAATCGTATAAAAATGTGACAGCGTGACATGAAACTGCTATTATTTGAATAATGATTCATGCATTACTTGTTATCAAGTATTATTCTGACATTTCATGATTCACATTATTTGATAGTTAATTTAACGGCATTGAAGTAGCTAAGCATTTGAACATAACCCCAAGTACAAGTGGTAAGCCTATAAGCAGTAAATAATATCAGTGATGTGACTATCGGTTGGTCTCGGGGTTTTAGTCGGCGGGTATGCTGAGTCAATTTGGATTGATGATTCTAGTAAATAACCCTTTCTTGTTCCGATAACACGTGTCAAGCATCTTGATACTTGTGAATACCATCAATGATGAAATTCAAGGTCTCAGTGATAACATTTGTTAAATCATTCGATTTGTAAGTATCTTATTCGTCCCAAATGCGGTCGGGTAGAATGGAATTTGTACTTTAGTTCATTGTCCAATAATGTCATATTTCTAAGTGAGTACTCGGACTCTTATTTCTAGGGTTAATTATATAAAATTTCATAAAGATAATAATAAACTCATTATCTACCACTTTCGAAGGTATTCGCAAAAGTAGATGAGTTTAAACAATAAAAATACATATTAAACTTTATCAAAAACCTTGGACCATACATCCATACCATAAACATGATCAATCCCTACTAAGAACCGATTTAAAACATCCAAGAACCGGATTATAACAACTTCAACCGGTCCATTCTTCTAAACCTGACTTCTGGAGGCCATTGAGGGGTATTTTAGTACTTTCACCCTTATAAATCGACTCTTGCACTTAGATAAGGGAGGAAACAGACTCTAAACTCTTCTAGACACTCTGAACTCGATCCATAAGCCCCACGCTTCGAAATTCATCAAAAAATTGAGGAGAAATCATAAAAACATCAACACCTCAAGTCAGTTGACAATCAAGGTGAGTTATCTTTGTTTTACTCTTGTTCTTGCTATGGTTCTTGTATGATATGAAGTTGTGAGAGCTGTTTTAGGTGATTATATACGTTCTAATAATGTTAAGAACTCATACATGGCCTAAACTTGTGTTTAAGGTGGATTTATAGGGCTTAAAACTCACTAAGACAACAAAAGAATCAATTCTGCCACCTTTTGGAAATATGTGTGGATAATATTGAATTCATGTGATTCAGGGGCATAGGTTGTTATATAGATGTTCTCAAGTATATTAGGTATGCTGTATAAAAAATTTATGCAAATCCGACATATAATCAAGCGGATATACGCCGGACAAATTTAGTTATTTCAAGATCTTGATAGTTTCCCCCAAACCATTGTATTGTTATAGAATCCTAGAGTTGTTGCCTATAAGAGTTGATCTAACACTATGAACAGAAGATAATAGGCTTCATAATGAATTAGGAGTGTAAAAATGATTGATTATTATGCTTGTATATAACGAAATGTGCACATAAAATTTATAGAATACCAATTATGTGAAATTGGTAAAATCCTTCGGATATGCAGTGAGTTAAACTTCGTGTATACCATATAGATTCTTTAAAGGCACTCCTTGAAACAGTCTCTGAAGACATATCATCACAACCACCTATTATTGGTATAAAAGCAAAGGTATCACCTGAACAAGGTAAGTAGTAACTGATTGCAAAACTGTATTACAAGAGCATTTGTCTGAAATATGTGTTAATGATTGTTGTTTTGGATATTGCTCATACCTTGTGTATATGTGGATAACATATTGCTCTATTCTTATTGTGTGACATATCCCATAGAGCATTTATACATGTGGTATTATCACGATGCATATGATCATAGCATTGCATTGGAGGTTGTTGTCGCATACATTGATCATAGTACAGGCGTTCTAAAGGCGATCAGAACAAACGGTTTTGGTTATGTGCATCGCGGGATACTGGTAAGGGGCTGTTTTGTGGCGGAGTCTATGACACGTCATAGTGATCCGTGTGTTATGATTGGACACTTGTGTGATGTTTTGCGGTGGAGTTTGGGACACACCGTGGTGACTCATGTGTATGATTGGGCACCTTTATAGCCATGATCCTGGTGGAGTCTGGGACATGCCAGGCTGACCCATGTGTTATGATTGGGCAGTTTGTTCTGTCTATGGTTAGAGATGCACACTTTTGGCCCGGTTCAGGAACTCGAGGTGTACATAGCAGCGCGCTATAAAAGAGTTTTTGAAAGTTAAAGGAAAATGAAACTGCATTTCACAAACTCATTCATAAATGCATTCATGCATTGTGTGTCACTACTTAGTGAGCTTTTGCTCATTTAGTTGAATTCTTGTGATACAGGTAATAATTTGGGGTATCAGGCATAGGTTGATGTCCGGGACACTTCTCCACGCCAACAAGCCGTTGTATATGAACATCAGACCTGTGGAGTGTTCTGTGGGTGTGTTAAGTCTAAGTTTGCTTATAAACCTATATAGCCGATGTTTTCTTTTTGTTGTAATATAATAGTCGGCTGATGTGTAAAAGTAACTTTTGGTTTGTAAAAGTAGTTTCCTCTTAAAGGTTTTAAGTTTTCTGCTGTGCTGTAATATATAATTAGGATATTTTTAATATCCGGTATCTGATAGACAAATCTAGGGGGTGTGACAGATTTGGTATCGGAGCAAAGGTTTAAAGCATTTCTGAAGACCGTTCATATACAACAATCGCTTGGCGGAGAGGAGCAACCCATCAGTCAATGGTTTTATTTATTTATTTATTTTACTTGCTATTTGCGTGTTTATGTTAATATTGGCTAATAAAAAGATTCTTGTGTGAGAAGTGAAGGCTATTAAGAGATCATGGAAGAGAATAGAACGCAAGGTAGTGCTGAAGGAGTGAGGGATAACTGTATCTACCGACTGACGGATCTTTTGGAAAGGCTTATAGAACGGGATGTTAGACGTGAAGCCGAGGCTTATCGTTCTCCACCTCCTAGAAATGATGCCATTGATCTGGTTAGTGAGAGGTTCCAGAAACTAAAACCTCCCACATTTGAAGGGGGGCTCGATACTAGCGTCTCTGAGAATTGGCTCCGAACTATGGAAAGGATGTTCAGCTACGACAGAATCCCTGATGAGGCCAAGGTTTCATGTGCGGTGTTTTACCTCCGTAATGATTCTAGTTACTGGTGGGACACCATGATGGGTATATATGATGTTCCCAGACTGACATGGGAGGAATTTAAAGAGCTTTTCGAGGCGAAATACCTTACAAAAGCTGCACGATCTGCAAAACGGAAGGAATTTTCAAACTTGAAGCAAGGTGACATGTCAGTTTATGAATATGTCAGAAAATTTGAGGAGCTTTCATGGTATGCGCCACACATGGTAAGCACGGATGAGCTAAAGGTCGAGCAATTCATCGAGGGTCTGAAACCAGAGATATATAGAGATGTGCAAGTCGGGGAAACTGGAGGCTCAAAATATATGGCAGTGGTTCAGCGAGCTCTGAATGCATAAATGGCTCAAAGGAAAATCATGGAGGAACGAAAGGAGAAAGAGGCTAAAGAAAAGTAGAACCAGCCGAATTATCAGTAGGGCCAAGTCAAGTGGCAGCACTCAAACAAGGGTAACAAGAGGCAAGGTCAGTTCTACAAAGGTAATGGCCAGAAACGGTTTAAGGACAACAACGGAGGACAACCATCCACTAGAGGTAAACAAAAGCCAAAATGTGCAAAATGTGGAAGATATCACTTTGGCGTCTGCATGGAAGGACCCAGATCCTGCTACAAATGTGGAAAGATGGGTCATTTTGTGAAGGAGTGTACCTCTAATAACTCCGAGCAAAAGAAAGTACATGGAAGAGTATTTGCAATCACGCAGGCAGAGGCTGATGCCAACCCTGCAGTCGTCTCAGGTAACATACTAATTTGTGGTATTCCTGCATATGCATTGTTAGATCCAGGAGCAACACATTCGTTTGCATCGACCAAGTATGTGAGAAGGTTGGGCAAACCACTGGAAGAGTTTGGTGGGCAGTTTAATGTGTCTACCCCTTCAGGAGAACTCTTGACCTCGGACAAAGTTCTCCGATCCTGTAGTGTAGTAATCAATAACCGGAAATTGGATGCTGATCTCATTGTGCACAACATGTAGGATTATGAAGTAATCCTAGGGATGGATTGGTTATCCAAGCATCATGCTACCATGGATTGTAAAAGGAAGATTGTTACATTCCAACCACCAAATGAAGAGGAGTTTGTGTTTGTTGGGAGTAGCGGCAAATTGAGAACGAGAATATTTTCAGTAATGATGGCACAAAAATTACTTAGAAGTGGATGTATCGGTTATTTAGCCAGTGTGGTGGATACACAGAAGGAGCAGAGCCATAAACCCGAAGATGTACCTGTGGTACAGGAATTTCTAGAAGTATTCCCTGAGGATTTACCAGGGCTTCCTCCAGATAGAGAAATTGAATTCAACATTGAGCTGATTCCAGGAGTGGCCCCAATATCGAAAACACCATACAGAATGGCTCCTATAGAATTGAAAGAATTAAAAATTCAGTTACAGGAACTGCCTGATAAAGGATTCATACGACCCAGTTTTTCACCATGGGGAGCCCCAGTACTCTTCGTCACGAAGAATGATGGTACCATGAGACTCTGTATCGATTATAGAGAATTGAATAGGGTGACCATCAAGAACAAATATCCTTTACCAAGGATTGATGATTTATTTCACCAGCTTCAGGGAGCTGCAATGTTTTCAAAGATCCATTTAAGGTCGGGTTACCATCAATTGAATATCAAAGAAGATGACATACCAAAGACGGCATTTCGAACCAGGTATGGACACTATGAATTTCTGGTGATGCCTTTTGGTTTAACTAATGCCCCTGCTGCTTTCATGGATTTAATGAATCGAGTCTTTAGAGAGTACTTGGATATGTTTGTCATTGTCTTTATTGATGACATCCTTATCTACTCTCGATCATTGGATCAGCACAAGGAACATTTAAGAATAGTGTTGGGTATCCTAAAGGATAAACGGTTATATGCTAAGTTTAAGAAATGCGACTTCTGGGGAACAAGTGGCATTCCTTAGGCATGTAGTGTCGAAGTAAGGAATTTCAGTTAACAAAGGGAAAGTGGAAGCCGTGAGTAAGTGGCCCAGACCGAAGAATGTTCATGAGGTACGCAGTTTCTTGGGGTTAGCAGGTTATTATAGACGATTCGTTGAAGGATTCTCCAAGATAGCCTCACCGCTTACTCAATTGACGAGAAAGAACGTTAAGTTTCAGTGGTCTGACGCATGTGAAAAGAGCTTTGAAGAACTGAAACAGAGGTTAACATCTGCACCGATCCTTTCGATTTCAACAACTGCAGGAAGATTTGTTATTTATAGTGATGCGTCAAGGTCAGGATTGGGAGCTGTGCTTATGCAAGATGGAAGAGTAATTGCTTATGCTTCACGGCAACTGAAGGATTACGAGAAAAACTATCCAACTCATGATCTTGAATTGGCAGCCGTAGTATTTGCCTTGAAAATGTGGCGACATTACCTTTATGGAGAAAGATGTGAAATCTACACGGATCATAAGAGCTTAAAGTATTATTTCACACAGAAGGAACTCAATATGCGGCAAAGGCGATGGCTGGAATTGGTTAAGGATTATGATTGCACAATAAATTATCATCCAGGTAAGGAAAATGTTGTTGCAGATGCTTTAAGTAGAAGGTCTAATGCTAGCGTATCGGCAATAATAGTGACCCAGAAACCATTATTACAAGAGTTGGAGAAGTGGGGATTGCAGATTCTGCAAGAAGGGCATGTCAGAAACTGTTTTCAATGATGCTGCAACCTACCATACTTGAGACCATTAAACAGGATCAACTTACGGATCCCTATATGTCTCATTTGAAGGAAGAAGTTGAGACAGGCAAATCCAAGGATTTCGGAATTACACCAGATGGAGTTATCAACTTCATGGGGCAGCTATGTGTACCAAATAATAGTAGTCTGAAGAAGGAGATACTCTCAGAAGCTCACAACGCTCCATATACAGTACATCCTGGAACCACCAAGATGTACAAGGACCTAAAGATGCACTATTGGTGTCCTGGGATGAAGAACGATGTGGTTAAATTTGTGGCTCAGTGCCTAACTTGTCAACAAGTAAAGGCAGAACATCAAAGACCCACAGGGACATTACAATCACTGGATGTTCCTAAATGGAAATGGGAAGACGTCACTATGGACTTTGTATTTGGACTTCCAAGAACCAGAGAAGGTCACGATGCCATATGGGTTATAGTTGATCGCCTAACAAAATCATCTCACTTTCTTCCGGTAGATACTACGTATTCCATGGATAAGTTGGCGGATCTATACGTTAGAGAAATTGTAAGATTGCATGGTGTACCTTTATCAATTGTATCAGACAGAGATCCCCGTTTTACTTCATCATTCTGGAAGAGCTTACATAAAGCTTTGGGAACAAAGTTGGCGTTCAGTACAGCGTTTCACCCACAAACTGATGGTCAGTCAGAGAGAACTATTCAGACTCTGGAGGACATGTTAAGAGCGTGCGTACCGGATTTCCAAGGGTTGTGGAATACCTACCTGCCTTTGATAGAGTTTGCGTATAACAATAGCTTCCACTCTACTATTGGCATGGCGCCTTACGAAGCTCTTTATGGCAGAAAGTGCAGATCACCGATTCATTGGGATGAGCTGGGTGAGAGGAAGTTTCTTGGACCAGAATTGGTGCAGAAAACCAAAGAATCCATTGAGAAAATTAGAAAAAGAATGCTTACAGCTCAGAGTCGGCAGAAGAGCTACGCGGACAACCGACGACAAATGCTTGAGTTTGATGTCGGAGACAAAGTATTTCTTAAGGTGGCACCAATGAAGGGCGTCATGAGATTCAGAAAGAAAGGGAAATTAAATCCAAGATACATAGGCCCATTTGAGGTACTGGAAAGAATTGGAGAAGTGGCATACAAGTTAGCACTTCCGCCATCACTAACAAATGTTCACGACGTCTTTCACATTTCAATGTTGAAGAGGTATGTCTCGGATCCATCACATATATTGAGCTATGAGCAATTGCCGTTAAGTGAGGACTTGAATTATGAAGAGACACCGGTCAAGATCTTGGATAGTAAGCAAACAGAATTGAGGAACAAAAAGATGTCATTTGTTAAGGTGTTGTGGAAGAATCACTCAGTTGAAGAAGCCACGTGGGAAAAGGAAGATGAAATGAGGCGTAAATATCCGGCTCTATTTGGTAAGTAAATTTCGAGGACGAAATTTCCATAAGGAGGGAATATTGTGATGCCCAAAGACTCTCACACACAAGGTCTAGTCAATAATAGCATATTAATCTTAAAACATGCAAGACTTCATGCTTAATCGTATAAAAATGTGACAGTGTGACATGAAACTGCTATTATTTGAATAATGATTCATGCATTACTTGTTATCAAGTATTATTCTAACATTTCATGATTCACATTATTTGATAGTTAATTTAACGGCATTGAAGTGGCTAAGCATTTGAACATAACCCCAAGTACAAGTGGTAAGCCTATAAGCAGTAAATAATATCACTAATGTGTCTATCGGTTGGTCTCGGGGTTTTAGTCGGCGGGTATGCTGAGTAAATTTGGATTGATGATTCAAGTAAATAACTCTTTCTTATTCCGATAACACGTGTCAAGCATCTTGATACTTGTGAATACCATCAATGATGAAATTCAAGGTCTCAGTGATAACATTTGTTAAGTCATTCGATTTGTAAGTATCTTATTCGTCCCAAATGCGGTCGGGTAGAATGGAATTTGTACTTTAGTTCATTGTACAATAATGTCATATTTCTAAGTGAGTACTCGGACTCTTATTTCTAGGGTTAATTATATAAAATTTCATAAAGATAACAACAAACTCATTTTCTACCACTTTCGAAGGTATTCGCAAAAGTAGCTGAGTTTAAACAATAAAAATACATATTAAACTTTATCAAAAACCTTGGACCATACATCCATACCATAAACATGATCAATTACTACTAAGAACCGATTTAAAGCATCCAAGAACCGGATTATAACAACTTCAACCGGTCCATTCTTCTAAACCTGACTTCTGGAGGCCATTGAGGGATATTTTAGTACTTTCACCCTTATAAACCGACTCTTGCACTTAGATAAGGGAGTAAACAGACTCTAAACTCTTTTAGACACTCTGAACTCGATCCATAAGCCCCACACTTCTAAAATTCATCAAAAAATTGAGGAGAAATCATAAAAACATCAACACCTCAAGTCAGTTGACAATCAAGGTGAGTTATCTTTGTTTTACTCTTGTTCTTGCTATGGTTCTTGTATGATATGAAGTTGTAAGAGCTGTTTTAGGTTCTTATATACGTTATAATGATGTTAAGAACTCATACATGGCCTAAACTTGTGTTTAAGGTGGATTTATAGGGCTTAAAACTCACTAAGACAATAAAAGAATCAATTCTGCCACCTTTTGGAAATATGTGTGGATATTATTGAATTCGTGTGATTAAGGGGCATAGGTTGTTATATACATGTTCTTAAGTATATTAGGTATGCTATATAAAAAATTTATGCAAATCCGACATATAATCAAGCGGATATACGCTGGACAAATTTAGTTATTTCAAGATCTTGATAGTTTCCCCCAAACCATTGTATTGTTATAGAATCCTAGAGTTGTTGCCTATAAGAGTTGATCTAACACTATGAGCAGAAGATAATAGGCTTCATAATAAATTAGGAGTGTAAAAATGATTGAGTATTATGCTCATATATAATGAAATGCGCACATAAAATTTGTAGAATACCAATTATGTGAAATCGGTAAAATCCTTCGGATATGCAGTGAGTTAAACTTCGTGTATATCATATAGATTCTTTAAAGGCACTCCTTGAAACAGGCTCTGAATATATATCATCACAACCACCTATTATTAGTATAAAAGCAAAGGTATCACCTGAACAAGGTAAGTAGTAACTGATTGCAAAACTGTATTACAAGAGCATTTGTCTTAAATATGTGTTAATGATTGTTGTTTTGGATATTGCTCATACCTTGTATATATGTGGATAACATATTGCTCTATTCTTATTGTGTGACATATCCCATAGAGCATTTATACATGTGGTATTATCACGATGCATATGATCATAGCATAGCATTGGAGGTTGTTGTCGCATGCATTGATCATAGTACAGGCGTTCTAAAGGCGATCAGAACAAACTGTTTTGGTTATGTGCATCGCGGGATACTGGTAAGGGGCTGTTTTGTGGCGGAGTCTATGACATGCCATAGTGATCCATGTGTTATGATTGGACACTTGTGTGATGTTTTGCGGTGGAGTCTAGGACACACCGTGGTGACTCATGTGTATGATTGGGCACCTTTATAGCCATGATCCTGGTTGAGTCTGGGACATGCCAGGATAACCCATGTGTTATGATTGGGCAGTTTGTTCTGGCTATGTTTAGACATGCACACTTTTGGCCCGGGCCAGGAACTCGAGGTGTACATAGCAGCGCGGTATAAAAGAGTTTTCGAAAGTTAAAGGAAAATGAAACTGCATTTCACAAACTCATTCATAAATGCATTCATGCATTGTGTGTCACTACTTACTGAGCTTTCGCTCATTTAGTTGAATTCTTGTGATACAGGTAATAATTTGGGGTATCAGGCATGTCTGGGACGCTTCTCCACGCCAACGAGCCGTTGTATATGAACATCAGACCTGTGGAGTGTTCTGTGGGTGTGTTAAGTCTAAGTTTGCTTATAAACCTATACAGCCGATGTTTTCTTTTGGTTGTAATATAATAGTCGGCTGATGTGTAAAAGTAACTTTTGGTTTGTAAAAGGAGTCTCCTCTTAAAGGTTTTAAGTTTTCCGCTGTGTTGTAATATATAATTAGGATATTTTGAATATCCGGTATTTGATAGACAAATCTAGGGGGTGTGACACATCAGGCAGGGAGTGATCTAAATATTTTTAAATTTTTCTCCTTTTGTGTATACACTTTTCCCAATGATTCAAGTTCACCGATGATATCGGCAAATCTAAGGTCAATCTCCTCAAGCGTTTCTGAAGATTTCATTTCAAAAGACTTAAATTGCTGAGTTAGTTTAGAAATTTTATTTCTTTGAAGAGCTTAGTTCCCTCGCAAATGAGCTTGAGTTTTTACCAGATTGTTTAGCTGTCTTACATGCTGTTTACCTTA
Source organism: Orobanche coerulescens (assembly GCA_033398695.1). Lineage (NCBI taxonomy): Eukaryota > Viridiplantae > Streptophyta > Magnoliopsida > Lamiales > Orobanchaceae > Orobanche > Orobanche coerulescens. The sequence continues at coordinate 126,383,246 of CM065802.1, read as the reverse complement.
GAGAATATGCCTTTGTCGAGAGTGACAAACAGCGCATTATTTCCAACATTGTCCAAGTCTGCCTACTTGAGATCGTCGGTCGTCCACAAAGAAATGCTCCTTCTCGAGCATTTCAGCATGAGGCTATCCTTCTATCCTTGCAGCTGGATTGACCTTTATTATCTTTATTGGTCCTTCCTGGATGACGAAGATCATCTCTTCATGCATCGCTGCAAGATGAGCTTCTATCCTAATTCTCCAGTCATCAAACTTACTAATGGAAACATAAGAAGTTTATTGATCATGGAAGTGTCCGTTATAGAAGTAGGATAAGTGATGAAAATATAACACTAAAGTTTTTAGAAGTTAGTGATCTTTGTAGATCTGATCCAGTTAAAAATCGACTGATTCTTTTTAGAATCAACCTCTCTGATACCACTTGTTGGCCATAGAGTATACAATAAATAGCTTAGAAGTGGGGTGAATAAGTGTATCTTTTTTTTGAAGTTATTTGGGTAGCGGAAGACGGA